>JALGPY010000010.1:10417862-12817862 GCA_023055425.1 Linanthus parryae | reverse complement strand
CACGCGAAAATAACTAAAATAACAAAAATATTTACGTATTAACTTTCGATTCTTAACGTATCGTCCTCTATAATCTCATACAATTAAAACACAATAGGTTTCTAAATTTTATTGTTTGCTAATAATAATTTATATTTATTTTAAATATAGCATAGTATTGTTTTTCTAATGTAACATTAATATAGATAACGTATGCTTAAAATCAAATTGTTGCTAAAATAATTTACTAATCATCTACTTAAATATCAAAGCACTGTTGTTTGCTAATAATAATTTATATTTATTTTAAATATAGCATAGTATTGTTTTTCGAATGTAACATTAATATAGATAATGTATGCTTAAAATCAAATTGTTGCTAAAATAATTTACTAATCATCTACTTAAATATCAAAGCACAATAGTTTATCGAATTTTATTTTATCACAAGTTAATTATTATTTAGCTTTAAAAAAATTCGCACGCGAGTTCTTTAACGATTGAAACGTAAATTCCGATAATTTCTCAAATCATTTCTCGGATCTTAAAATTGAATTATCTCGTCTCCAATTATCAAATTACCCCTGATAAATATACGGGGTATTAAATCCTCACCCCCCCCCCCCTTAGAATGAGCTTCGTCCTCGAAGCTCGCCTCAGAACTAGGGTTTCAGGTCTTAGTGTCTCAACTAACGCTTTCATGCTTGGCAAGATACCAATATAAGGACATACTATGAGGTACGGTACAGGGGTTATTAATCCAGTTGTAGATACTGCTTTATGACATGGCAGATCTTAGCCACGTGGCAACCATCCAGCACACCATATTGTGCTCCACACACACAGGATCACCAGCCGAGCTGATCCATGTGGGGGCTGCGAGACAGAGCCCTCGCATACCACTGCACGGGACTTGTAGGGACTTAGTGGTCTGGAGGCTAGAGTAAGCCCTGTCGCGTGCGAGCCAAGCCCGCGCGCGACCCTTAGTAACTGTTTTGAGAGATCTATGGCACGAGCTCCCTAGACCCGGTCAATCCGGTCAAACCCGGTCAACCTCGTAACGGTTCCGGTACTCGCGCACCACGTGCTCTAACGGTTCCTATATACTCGGACGAACGTGCCGTTATGGTTAAGCTAATTAAGCCGCCATTAATGGGCGCATTAACCACACTACAACGGTCACGTTCTCCAGTATATATACATCGTTACCCTTTCCATACAAAGAAGGACACACTGCCATACGCGGAAGCTCTGCCAAACCTCTGTCTCTCTCTCAGACATTGCTACTGACTTACTCTCTCCCTACACACACCCCTATTCTTCCTGTGCGATCCCTGATCCACTACGCACGGTGTACACGGAGGTCTCCCTGCCGGAATCTCTTGTGCACATTTTGGTGAACCCGACGTGAAACTTACCAGCAAAAGCAACCATGTCTCAGGAGGACGATGTCAGCAACCGATCGCCTTCCACCGAAACTCCCTCAGGAGACGAGGCTCGCCGTACTCCGACGACTCCCGGCGAGGCGCCAACTTTAGAGTCTTTGGACGCCACTGTCCAAAGTCAGGCAAAAGCTCTCAAGTCTCAGTCTGCACAGTTAGAACGGATCTTGGCCGTTCTGGGCACCCTTGCGCCGAATCCTCCACCAGCCACCGCTATCCCTCAGGGAGGAGGAACCCCTACCGCTCCAGGATTGGGAGTGTCAGCCACGCCTCCCAACCCTCATCTGCAAACTCCACCGTCAGCCACGCAGCTGCCTTCGGTCCAAGGGTCAACGGCACAAATGCTGCCCCCTGCTGCTCACGCCTCTCAGCCCCCGGCTTTGGCGTCCAACCCAGCTCTGCAGTACACTCTGCCTCCACCAGCGACAATCTGGGGAAACGCGGGTAGTCAATACACTCCCAATCCTCCGGCGGCATATGTGTCGCCACCGCCTACGGCAACCCCTCCGCCGACTACCGAGGGAAGCATTCCAGAATGCATGACGTCTTTGCAGAAACGCGTGGACTCCATCCTGGCTCATCAGTCGTTCGCGGATACCATCATCCCGAAGCTAGACAACGATCCACCCATTCCACGAGAGATCTATCTCATGCCTAACCCGGCGGGGTACAAGGCTCCCAAATGGGATAAGTTCGAGGACGTCAATGGAAACGCTCATGAGCATGTCATGCGTTTCATTGATGTCATGGGTCCATACGGAGCTGATCCCAAGCTGCTAATGCGAGAATTCCCAAAAACTCTTGGGAATGTAGCATACAAATGGTACCGAACATTGGAGGCCGGATCCGTGAAGACTTGGGACGACATGGTCCAGAAGTTCTATACCAAGTTCTTCCAGATGGAAGAAAAGGTGACGATGATCCATCTCTCGCGGATGTACCAGAAACACGAGGAAGATGGAATCACTTTCATCAAGAAATTCAGAGCGAAATCCTTGGAGTGCAAGGACCCCATGCTCGAAAGCCGGCTCGTAGAGATATGCCTGCAGTTCATGCGGGATGAATACAAAAGCATGCTGATCAATTTGCAAACACCTACGTTTTCAAAGCTCATCGAATGCACGATGAACATCGATCCCATTGTCGAGAGACAGAGAAAGAAGAGCGCTCCAGAACGACCTGCGAGCGGCACCACCTACAAGATCGGCAGATTTGACTACAAGCGGGGACGCGAAGCTGAGGTCAATACAGTTTCACCCCAGAAGCAAGCAAAAGTTACAAACTTTGACGCACCGCCTCTGCCATGCTCGGTAGAGGAAGCTAGCGATCTCTGCAGACAGTGGCACAAGGACGGCGTCCTGCCACCGCTCGAGAAAGCACCCTCCAAGGAGATGACGAGGGACCCTAAGTGGTGTGAATACCACGGCAAGGTCATGCACCCCACAGCCGAGTGCAAGAAGCTCAGATTCGCGTTCGATCAGAAGATGAAGAACGGCGAACTCATCGTCAGCGACCACCGGAAGGATGTGCGCAACAACCCGCTGCCTGCCCATACAGATTCGGGCTCAAAGGGCAAAGAGGTCGCCATGATCTCGATAGTGGACTTGGAAGAAGTCGCAGAGGATGGTCTACCCATCATTGCTGAAGTCCATGAAGATGAAGACTACAGCATGGACACGGAGGATGAGCGTGCCGACCGCATGAAAGGGTCGCATGGCTTCGACAAATTCTTCAACGAGATGAACTTCTCCGAAAAATGCCGAACGGATATGACAAAAGCAATCTTAAGGATAGCGGAGGACTACGAGGAGGACCTCGTGGTCTCCAACGGGAAAGTCATCAGGGCGTCCCGTTCCACAGAAAAGATTATGACCTTTTCTGCCAGCGACAAGAAGACAGATGCGAGCCACCAGAGGCCCCTGTACGTGACCGCCATCATCAACGGCGTCGAATTCAAGCGAGCATTCGTCGATGGAGGAGCAGCGGTCAATGTTGTTCCACTCCACACACTGAAGCTAGCAGGGATCCCCGAGCACAAGGTGGTCAAGCGTCCATCCCCGCTGGTGGGATTCGGAAGCGATTCTAGAATGACGATCGGATGGATCCGCCTAGGCGTTCAAATTGGTAAAATCAAGTGCTCGGCGAAGTTCTATGTCATAGACGCGAACACCACATATCACATGATCATAGGTCGGGCCTGGATTCATCGCTTTGACGCAATCCCTTCGACGGCTCACCAAGTGATGAAAGTTATCTGGAACGACAGGATTGTCGAGATACCGGCCTCAACTAACCCGTTCAACTTGGACGAAGCACATCTCAGCGAGGCGGTGTGGTTCACCGAGATGGCGGACGAGCAAACACCCGGACCATTCAACCCTACTCCTTTACCTCTCTGGGAGGACATCAAGGACCAGTCACCTGCGGGCGTGATGGTGACAAGGGGAGATGCCAAGGAAAAGCCGCCTACACACGAAGAGGCGCCGCGCATCGCATATCATCGGAAGAATGTGTACACTCTGAAGAGGATTGCAAAGCATGACCCCGAGGGTAAGGAGATAGAGAGCTTCTACGCCAACGGGAAGAAATGCTATCGCATATGAAGGTGCGCGGGGACGTCCTCACACGGGCATGGGGGTGTCCCTGGGCAAATCAATCAAATCGAGCAAGTTGCGCTGACGGAAGAGCCAACACAGGGCACTCCAGACGAGAAACTCAAAGAAGCGCCCGAATGCATGGAAGACAGGCCAAGACCACAAAAGCAAGAGCTAAAGGAAGTGTTCCTCAGCCCGAACGAGGAAAAGAAAAGGCCAGTCTTCCTGAGTGCGGACCTCACAAGCGAAGAGGAAGAAGGACTGCTGCAGCTCCTAACTGAATACAAGGACCTGTTCGCATGGGAATATGATGAGATGCCGGGTCTGGACACGAGCATCACCATGCACCGTTTAGACATCATCCCAGGGTCTAAACCGGTCAAGCAAAGCATCAGAAGCTTCAGGCCAGAGCTCAACGTGAAGATCAAGCAGGAGATTGTCAAACTCCTAGACGCCAAGTTCATAGAGCCAAATCACCATCCCACATGGTTGGCCAACATCGTGCCGGTGGTGAAGAAGAACGGACAGCTCCGCATCTGCGTGGACTTCCGAGATCTCAATCGCTTCTGCCCTAAGGACGATTTCCCACTACCTAACATCGATTTGCTCATTGATTCAACGGCAGGCCATCGCATGTTCAGTTTCATGGACGGCTTCAGCGGGTACAATCAAATCAAGATGGATCCCGAAGATGCAAGGAAAACTGCATTTATCACTCCCGTGGGGGTATTCAACTACACGGTAATGCCATTCGGTCTTAAGAACGCAGGCGCAACCTATCAGCGGGCCATGATGGCTCTATTCCACGACATGATGCACAAAGAAGTGGAATTCTATGTGGATGACCTGGTAGTCAAATCCAAGCATGAAGCAGATCACCTTGCAGACCTGCGAAAGGTGTTCAACAGATGCAGGAGCTTTCAACTGAAAATGAACCCCATGAAATGCGCATTCGGCGTGACCTCGGGGAAGTTTTTGGGATGCGTGGTCCATCGCCAAGGGATCGAGCCTGACCCTGCGAAAGTGTCAGCCATCACCAGCATGACGCCACCTCACAACCAAAGTGCCTTGAAAACATTCTTGGGAAAATTGTCATATCTGCGGAGATTCATCCCAGCAATCGCCGAAATCACATGCTGTTTCAGCACTCTTCTCAAGAAGGACGCCGCGTACAACTGGGCTCCTGATCACGAAGCCGCATTCGAAAAGCTAAAGGAGCTACTCACATCCCCAAAGATAATGATCGCGCCTCAACTGGGATCACCTCTTCTGCTATACCTTACATCGACAAGGAAATCTATAGGAGCGCTCTTGGCTCAGGTGTATGAAGGCCAAGAGAGGCCCATCTATTACATCTCCCGCATTGTGCAGCCTGCTGAATCAAGGTACACAGACATCGAACGTCATTGCCTTGCTTTATTCTTCGTGATAGAGAAGTTGAGACACTATTTTGCATCGCACAAAGTAGTGGTGGTCACCAAAAGCGACCCCATAAGATACCTGCTAACTCACACTACTCCGGGCGGGAGATTGGCGAAATGGTACATGACCATCTCTCAATACGATATCACATGCGTAAAACCGAGAGCAATCAAGTCGCAGGCGGTAGCAGATCTGTTGGCACAGTTTCCCGACAACAGCCACGAACCCGTGATCGAGGAAGAGCTCGAAGGCCCAGAAATCTACGCGATCGACGTGCCCTATTGGACCCTCCACTTCGACGGTTCGTCAACCAGAAAAGGCGGAGGCATCGGGATAGTCTTGACAAAGCCAGACGGGGAAGTCATACAGATGTCCGCAAAACTCAACTTCGCAGTCACGAACAATGAGGCGGAATACGAGGCTCTTATCGCGGGGCTCCGTGCGGCGAAAGCTTTGGAAGTAAGCAACTTAACGGTCATGGGAGATTCCAAACTGATTGTTAAGCAAGCCTCGGGCGAATATGGTTTAAAGGAGATCAACCTCCTGTCATACCGCACCCTAGTGCAAAAGCTGATGCAGCAATTCTGCGACGTGAAATACGAGCACAAGCCCCGAGCGGACAACAGGCATGCAGACGCCTTAGCAACTCTGGGATCTAAGGTCAGCATAGATAAATGCCCCGCAAGGATTTCCATCGAGGTGCGAACATCGTCGGCATTAACAGAAGATGTGTGCGACGACGAACACATGGATGACGCAGACTGGCGAAAAGCAATCCTGCAAGCCATTGCGAAAGGCACCAGCAGCGAAAGCTGGGCACTCACGAAAGGATACTGCATCCACGACAACACCCTTTACTACAAGGGTCCTGGAGGAATACTCATGCGATGTGTCTCCGAGCAAGAGGGACAACAGCTGTTAGAAAAGATTCACCAACACGCTTGCGGAGAAAGCGAGGTGTCAATCTACAGAAAAGCTCAGAGATATGGCATTCATTGGCCAAGCATGTCAACAGCTGCAGCCCTGATACAAGGGAAGTGCGAAAGTTGCGCACTAATCAAAGATTCTCTACTCATCGCTCTAACCGATGACGACACAGACTGGAGGAAGCCATTGTTTGAATTCCTCACCCAGGGCACCGTACCCGAATCGAGAAAAGAAGCCGACAAATTGAAGAGGAAAGCGTCTCGATATGTGGTTCAGGAAAACCTGCTTTGGCGAAGAGGTCACGAGGGCAACTTGCTGCGATGCCTAGACGGCAGGGAAGCACAAGAAGTCATGGACCTTTCTCATCAGGTGGAACACCAGGGAGGTGCGAAATTATGCAGACAACTCCTCTCAATCGGATACTTCTGGCCCACGATGGAAGTCGATTGCCGCACCAAGGTGCGACGCTGCCAAGAATGCCAATTCAAAGGGAACCTAGTGCACGCTCCTGCCGTGGATCTACATGCATTAGGGACGCCATGGCCATTTCACACATGGGCTTTGGACTTCATCGGCCCCATCCGACCAACGTCACATGGGAACCATTTCATTCTCACCGCAACCGAGCTGTTCACCAAATGGGTGGAAGCAATACCACTGAAGACGGCAAACGCGCTGGCTGTGGTTAACTTCATCCAGGAAAACATCGTATGCAGGTTCGGAATCCCAAATACCATTCTTTCAGATAACGGTACTCCCTTTGTTAATCGCCAGGTAGCTACGAAACTCGCGGAGTACAATATCAGGCAGATATGCTCCACCCCCTATTATCCAAAGGGAAACGGACAAGCCGAGGCGACTAACAAAACGCTGTTGAGAATTCTGAGCAAGATGGTCGCAGATGACCACAAGAAGTGGGCCGACTCTCTTAACATAGCTCTGTGGGCCTACAGAACTTCTCCAAGGACACCCACAGGGGCCTCGCCATTTCTACTATGTTATGGGGCCGAAGCTGTAGTACCTGCGGAGGTCAGAGTCAATTCGGCAAGGCTGGCCTTCCATGCACTCTATGAAAACCAACGCGATCATGATTTAGTCTTGCTGGAAGAAAAGCGAGAACAAGCCAAAAGGACTAACAAGCGGTACCAAGAAAGAATCGCTCGCGCCTATAACAAGACAGTCCAGCGACGGGATTTCGCAGTTGGCGACCTGGTCTTGCGCGCATCTGACCACTGCATGCGAGAAGCAACTCACCCAAAGTTCGCAGCTAATTGGGAAGGACCCTTCGAAGTCACAGATGTCTTCGATAGTGGCTACTGCAGCATACGAAGGTTGCACGGCACAACCTCAACTCCAAGCTCAGTCAACATGCGCTGGATCAAGAAGTACTATCCTTGACTTCTCTTATTTCATACGTTTTATGATAACGTTGCTTAATGTCTCATGTGGCTATGATTGACGCAATCTCCTCTCCCATATGAGAGGATTGTAATCCTATCTCTCCCATATGAGAATGTTATAATAAAAGAATTCTCCCAAATGAGAAGTTCATATTTCTAGCCGTTTATATTGCTCTATTTAATTTGTTATTACTGTTAACAATGATTTATCTGCTGCAATAGCAATTTATACAACAAGATCTTAATTGATCATCAAAGCCTATCTCTTACGATAGCAGCAAATACAAATGCGATCTTAATTGATCATCAAAGCCTATCTCTCACGATAGCAGCAAATACAACAAGATCTTAATTGATCATCAAAGCCTATCTCCTACGATAGCAGCAAATACAAACGCGATCTTAATTGATCATCAAAGCCTATCTCCTACGATAGCAGCAAATACAAACGCGATCTTAATTGATCATCAAAGCCTATCTCTTATGATAGCAGCAAATACAAACGCGATCTTAGTTGATCATCAAAGCCTATCTCTTACGATAGCAGCAAATACAAACGCGATCTTAATTGATCATCAAAGCCTATCTCTTACGATAGCAGCAAATACAAACACGATCTTAATTGATCATCAAAGCCTATCTCTTACGATAGCAAACGCGATCTCAATCGATCATCTAAAGCCTATCTCTTACGATAGCAGCCAAACGCAAATGCGATCTTAAGTGATCATCAAAGCCTATCTCTCACGATAGCAGTCAACACAAATACGATCTTAATTGATCATCTAAAGCCCATCCCTTACGATGGCAGCCAATGCAAATGCAATCTTAAGTGATCATCAAAGCCTATCTCTTACGATAGCAGCAAATACAAACGCGATCTTAATTGATCATCAAAGCCTATCTCTTACGATAGCAGCAAATACAAACACGATCTTAATTGATCATCAAAGCCTATCTCTTACGATAGCAAACGCGATCTCAATCGATCATCTAAAGCCTATCTCTTACGATAGCAGCCAAACGCAAATGCGATCTTAAGTGATCATCAAAGCCTATCTCTCACGATAGCAGTCAACACAAATACGATCTTAATTGATCATCTAAAGCCCATCCCTTACGATGGCAGCCAATGCAAATGCAATCTTAAGTGATCATCCAAAGCCTATCTCTTACGATAGCAGCAAAATACAAAAACGATCTCAATCGATCATCAAAATCCTATCTCTCACGATAGCGGTTTATGCAAGTGCGATCTTATATGATCTTCTTAAGCCTATCTGTTACGATAGCAATTTTTACGCAAAGTGATTTTAGTTGATCACCCAAGCCTGTCTGTTACGATGGCAATGTAACTGCAGAACCATCTTGCTAGATCTTCTAAAGGTCTATCTGCTGCGATAGCAATTTATGCGAGAAACTATCTCAAGCAATTCTCTAATAAAGCCTATCTTCTATGATAGCAATTCGCACCACTCAACGATCTTAATTGATCTGTTAAAAACTATCTGTTACGATAGTAAAGTTGTGAACATGATCTCATATGATTTACAACGACCAACTACAAGCCCATCCGTCAAGATGGCACAGCTGCGAAATTACGATCTCGAATGATCTAGCGAAACATCCGCGAATTGACATCGCATATGTGAAATCATTACATGGCATTATGCAAGGCAAAGCAAGCTGAAGCGCATGCGAAATTGTATTTTGTTGCAAAGAGAGAAGATAATACAAAAGCTATATATCATTATGAGTCAAATGACTTACAATTTATCTATCTAGATAACAGCTTACAAGCGAAAAGCTCGAATCTAACTACGCAGCCAACATGGCTTACAATACATTCGAAAAATGGCTGATAAGCCAGCAGAGACACGGTACGGAAACCCGGACTGCAAAGAATGAACCGCCCTGGCTTCAAACGCCGGCTACACAATGCCCAGATCTGCGGGTGAACATCTGTAGCAAGGGGGATCTTGCTCTAAAAAGAGCCACATGAAGCCGTACGCTCGACATCCCGCTATCCGACAAGACCGTTGTCAGATATGCTCCCCATAACATTTGCCCAAGGAACCACCGGTTCCAGCGATCAAACTGCAAGCAGAAGCTCCAAAGGGCAAGGGCTCCTTGTAGACGGGGACGAACACAGCGGTTCGCAACCCTGAGTTCAAGAACGAAGAGGCAAGAAACCCTCCTCCAGGGATGCTGGAGGAGAATTCCGCCGTTCATTACGAGACGGTAGCACGGTCACTTCGGGGCTGCACCTCGCCACGAGGCGGCCAGAAACATGACCTGCACACATAATACACGAAGAAATTTCTTCGAACACACATGAGGTATTATCTGCATCCTCTTTATGATGGTTATAAACAGCAATAAGCCTCATAAAGTGGATCTTGGAAACTATTTCTATAGCACAAAGCGCAAACTCAGGATTCAAAACTTGAAGTTGCCATGAATCAACGAAAAACAAGCGTTGAAGCCAGCAGTCGTAAGGACTCACGGCAAAGCACATGTTTGGGATGAAGAACCCAAATGGCAAAGACGGGGTTTATATAGGCCCTGTGGAGACTCTTCGGTTGCCTAAGATGAGTCAGCAAAATTCAAAAAGAGGGTAAGTTCAATCACTTACGCCTTGAAAAGCGGTAACAATCAATTACCCTACTAAAGGCTACGACGATTCAGTTGCGTATCCTAATAAATGACGGATGGTCATGATTCGGATGGACTTCCCAACGGAAGCGTGCTTATCTGCCGAGAAATTAGCGCGAAAATCAAGCAGAGAATCAATTGCTGATGTCATAATTGGATATGCACAGAAATGTCCAATCAAATCCCGAAAAGGGCAAAACGGGCAAACTCATTGTTTGTTGTTAAAAAAAAAGGGGGAGAAACCCTAGCAACATTACATTAATGTTTCAAAACATTACATTAATGTCTCAGCCATTTTCCTGTTTTCTTTTCAAAATTCGAAAAGTCAAAACAAATTCTTGATTAAGGAGTCTTGGGGCCCGAACTGCTCGCTCAACTTCTCCACTTGTTTCACTTCTTGCTTCAGTTGCTCGCACTTGGCATTCATTTCGTGATACAGCTTCAAAGCTTCATCAACCTTTTTCTTTTGCTGCTCCACCTTCTGCATCTCAGCTGCGAGATTCTGGTGACCGAGATTCAAAGTTACAGCTGCGCGAATCAGTGTAACTCTGTCCTTGAGGAATTTGAAACCAAGTCTGCCTTGGACTTTGAACAGGAGATTTTGGCACATGCCACACAGCAATTCAGCACTCTGGGCCGAAATGGTCGCAGGTGTAGCCGCAGACAGCTGCTCCAGTATCCAGATGGCTTCAGTAAGGAATAGCCTCCTGTCAAAAGGTCCGATCTCCAGAGATCTCACAAATGATCGGGGGTACCTGAGACGCATTCGAACCACCCAGTCTACATCGGTTTGCTTTAAACCTGAGACATCAAAAATGGTTATAATGTCAGAACTCGCAAGCAAATAATGCGACGTGCGAACGGTAAATCTTTACTTACCAGTGCCTTCCAGAATTTCATGAAGAGAAGGGATGCGGGCCACTGGGTTGTTCGAAGACTGCCCTCGCTCCATGGCTCTCCTATCAGCTGCGAGCTCCAACCTCTCATAGTCAGGAGGAAGAGTGTAGGCCGCACCAGCTGCGACTACATTCCCAACCTGCGAGCCCCAAATGCTCCACGCAGGAATAGGTGCTTCTGGCTCAGTCATCGCCGGAGGCGAAGGGACAGCCGAAGTCGCTGGGCAGAGGACACTCCCAGATGCGAAAACATTAGCATCACTTGTCCTTTCTTCCTCACCACCGGTACGGACACCTTCGTCCATCGGCGCAGCATCAGCTTCGACATCATCGGAGAGTTCAATGACAACCTCGAGATGCTCACTTGCGTATCCACCAGCTGCCAGTTCGGAAGAGGCTTTGTAGTGGTCCACCGAGTGGAGATTTTCTTTACCTCTGCTAGGCACTCCTCCATCTGCGCGTACAAAGCCATTTCAGCAGATGTCCTCAAGTGACTCAAGGGGTCCACCTCGCCCATGGGGGAAAGCTCATACAGCATTTGAACGTCTTCGAGCGTGGGGGCAGCCTCGAACTCAGCAAAATGAAACGTGTGAGTCGCGGGCGAGTAACGGGACAGAAGGTCTAGAAGCATGGACTGATCCAACTTCGCGGCAGCACCCTTCATAGCACGGATAGCAAAGAAAATGCCGGCTTCATCGAGAATCTCGGCGTGATGGTCCAACACGTGGTCGATCCACTCATCCATATAGTCCAATTTCTGGACAAACGCCTGAGTAGAAATCGCAGTGTATGGGAAGTGCCCATTCTCGATCCCCAATCGAACCACATCCTCGGAGCCAACCAACTCGAGCAAGGCTGAGTTAACTGGGCGAGTCAGTGTTAACAACCGCTCAACTGGAACAGGATCAGGCATCCTCTTCGCCTTCACCCTCGCATGGTAAAAATCTTTCCCACCCAGAAAGGGGGCTTTTCGCCACAGAGCCTGCGGAAGCTCCGGCATCTCTTCATCTTCCTTGACGGGTCTGGTTACTCTTGTCTTGGCCATTCCTGCGAAAGGGCAAGAAAAAGGGGGGGAGAAATACCACACTTCAGTTTGAATTTTGGAATTCGAGATCTATGCAAAGGAAAGCAAAACAGTTCCAGTACCGATTTCAGAAATCGGGGAGTCGCAAGATCCAATATTGTTGAAAGATCAAAACGAAGCGGGTTCAAAGATCAAAGCCTCTTCACAAATTTCATGGATTTACAGATTCAACGCAGTTCAAGGCAAACGCTGGTATTTTAAATCAAAAGTAAACGAGGCCAACCTTGTTTCCTTGAAGCTTGCTTGGATATGCACAATTGAAGAATACGATTTGCAGTTCTGAACTGGTGATTGATTATCTGGATCTGCTCTCGAAGATCTCCGGGTACCATTCACTTTAAGAGAAAGAAGTGATGCTTTGCAATAATGGGATACAAGGTATTTATCCAAAAGAATGAAGGGTTGCGTCCCTTCAGTAGTCGAATCGCAACCGTCACCGTCGTATCGCGCAATCACAGGACGGGCTGACGTCACGCCTAAAACCCTAAAGGTCAGACGGCACGACTCTAGGGGTTTTAGGTCATAATGACACGCACGGGGGCTGAACTTACCCGTATTTGAATTGGTGCGTGGCGACGACGCGCATGTTGGTTTCCGCGCATGGAAGCCTATACAGCTATGAGCCTTCACGCGCAGAAAGGGGGCTAATGTAGATACTGCTTTATGACATGGCAGATCTTAGCCACGTGGCAACCATCCAGCACACCATATTGTGCTCCACACACACAGGATCACCAGCCGAGCTGATCCATGTGGGGGCTGCGAGACAGAGCCCTCGCATACCACTGCACGGGACTTGTAGGGACTTAGTGGTCTGGAGGCTAGAGTAAGCCCTGTCGCGTGCGAGCCAAGCCCGCGCGCGACCCTTAGTAACTGTTTTGAGAGATCTATGGCACGAGCTCCCTAGACCCGGTCAATCCGGTCAAACCCGGTCAACCTCGTAACGGTTCCGGTACTCGCGCACCACGTGCTCTAACGGTTCCTATATACTCGGACGAACGTGCCGTTATGGTTAAGCTAATTAAGCCGCCATTAATGGGCGCATTAACCACACTACAACGGTCACGTTCTCCAGTATATATACATCGTTACCCTTTCCATACAAAGAAGGACACACTGCCATACGCGGAAGCTCTGCCAAACCTCTGTCTCTCTCTCAGACATTGCTACTGACTTACTCTCTCCCTACACACACCCCTATTCTTCCTGTGCGATCCCTGATCCACTACGCACGGTGTACACGGAGGTCTCCCTGCCGGAATCTCTTGTGCACACCAGTCTGTTCTTTGTTCCTAGCAGGAAACTTCTGGACATGTAACACACATTATCAAGCATCAACATGAACCGTACACATGCTCAAGTCCTTAAGGAACATGTCACAACCATTGAATATGTAATAGCGATCGACGTATCTCAATAAGACACCCATGAATGAATCCATTCATAGAAAGGACATCACTATGTAAGGAACAAAACTAGGGGCCCAAAAATGAAATATGATAAATCAGCTAACAAGAAGTAATTTATCATGTAAGAGGAAGTAAACCATCACTCCCCAAATACCCGGCTTTTCTGTATTTTATTTTTCCCTAAGTTAATTTTAAGTTACCCTACAGGTTTTAATACCTTAGTTGGAAAGATTTGCTCTGATACCACCTGCAACAACTCCCTTATTCGGCTCGGGACAAGACTGGGAGGGCGATGCTTAATAGAAGCGGCGGAGATCAAAAGCAATACATTTCACAACATTTATTCATATTACTGAACACCCAACTAAGAGTATTACACAGTAGTTGCTACTATTACACAAAATATTTCACAAAACTTATCTAACATTTATTAGATAGTCTACTGGTGACGTCCATACTCTAGATGAGTCTCGCGCCCCTTCTATCTTACAATCCAGCTCCTAGGCCTGCGGTGGGTAGAAAAACAAGAACCGCAGTTTCCAAAATCAGCTTGAAATGCTGAGTGAGATGCACCTTAGCGTGTAAAACGAGGAAGATGATATAGTTGATAATTCACGAGTTAAGTAAAACAGTAACAGAATAGGAGTAAAATATTATCAGAGTTTGCAGCAGAAATAATCATTTATGAACGTTTTAGAAAAAAATCCACTTATCGAAACTCTGTTCCATTGCACATTTCCAAACAGATGAGCAAAGATGTCCAGATATTATCTCTTCTCGCTGTACCAGGGTAGACCAGTGACCACGACAGACATACTAGACCTTAAGTGTTGCAACACCCTCCTAAGAACGTCAATCTTAGGAGTGTTATCTAGATGCTGGACCCTAGCCAATAAGGCATAGAGCCGGGGCACGCGAAGTCCCGCATTTTAGGGAATAAAACCCAATGGATCTAAATCTTAGAGGCACACGGAGTCCCGCATTTTAGGGATCTGAGCCCAGGGGATCGAAAACCCAATAGAAGTAACAAAACTGGTTCCGGTACAAGCGAATATTTCCACTTTGCATTACGAACGGATTACTTTGCGTGACAGTTTCAAAGAATCATTTTGAAATGTAGCCAAACTCAAATAAAGCATGACAAGCACAAAACACGTTTTGAGACAGTATTAAAATCATATACTGACACGAAAGGAAGCTAAGGCTCGAGGCTAAGCATGTGAACTCACCTGAAGTCAACTCATCAATCGTACAACGGATGTTCGACGAAACCTATGTCCACGTATCCGTCTCCTACAATTTAAAAATCTTTGGTCATAACGGTGTTATAAACGAATGCACTAACTCTATAAAATTGCTTGGTTATGTCGAATACTAGTTACTTCTCTCACGACCCCATTTCGTCTTTACGTCATATTCTTATATAAAGAAGCATTTTAAAATAACATGATTGTTATTAAATCAATATTAATAAATACTTTTCCAAAATAAACAAACTATAATTACTAACAATATTAAGAAAAGAGCATTATCTTCTTTATGAAGGTCATTTTAGCTAGAAAACAATATCAAAATAGATGTACTTTACTAATAAGTAATTAAATAAATATTCAAACTCATTAGATAATAAAACTATAATGATTTTACAAAATAAATATTTATCAATGCAAATTATTTTATTATCTCAAATAGGCTTCTCGCTAAGAAAGGTTTATTGAGCAAATACTCGAAAATCACTATTTAAAGTGACATTTAGTATTTAAAATGATATATTTTTAAGAAAATTAATGATTTACTCACATCATATTCTTACTACTAAATTAATCTTCTTATTTTATATTATTACAACATTCTTTTATTTTTAAGAAAATAATTTATTTTTGCTATAATCATACTTTATTTCGAAATATCAATTTTTATTTAAATTAATTGAAACACATGCTAATATAAAATTAACTAAACTAAAACATAATTAATTAAAAATTCAGAATATAGAAACTATAACTGCTGCCCCACAGTTTCTTCAAAAGACACTAACAGCCCCAAAGTTTTAGAAAACTACTTTCTTAAAATACACTTAGCTCCCCATACATGCATATTCAAATCAATTGATCCAAACACGGATGAAAGCATGCAAAACACGAATTCGACTACTGAAATCAACTCACGGCGAGATTTAGAGCATACCCGACCCAAGAAACGCGAGAAACGATCGAGAATCGAGTCGGGTCAAGTCGCCGAAACGGGTCGCCGGAGGTGAGCTCGATCGGAGCTGTTTCCGGTGGTTGTTGGCCTCGATTGAGAGCTCCAACAGGTTGGTCGGACCCTATAGAGGATAGGGAGACCGAGAGAAATAGATGGGTGGCACTATTTTTGTTGGGCCAAGGTTTCGCCGGCAAAAATGGTGTTCGCCGGCGATGGAGCTTGTCTTGGCTGAGCTTCCGATCATATGGTATCTGATTTACTTCTTC
Organism: Linanthus parryae; assembly: GCA_023055425.1. NCBI lineage: Eukaryota > Viridiplantae > Streptophyta > Magnoliopsida > Ericales > Polemoniaceae > Linanthus > Linanthus parryae. The sequence continues at coordinate 12,801,583 of JALGPY010000010.1, read as the reverse complement.
TGCTGCTAGTGGGTTCGAAACAGGGAGGGGATTAGAGAGAGAGGGATAGTGGTGGAGGGTGTAGAGAAAGCAGAGAGTGGTGGTGGTGGTGTCAGGCCTCTTTCCCAACGGCGGCAGCGGCGGTGGTTGGTGGATTTGGCTGCCAACTGCTGCTGCTGATGTCTTCGTTCAGAGAAGAGAGAAGGAGAGAAAGAGAGAGAGCAGTAGGGAGTTTGGTGGTGGTGTTGATCGGTGATGTTGGCGGTGTTGGTGTTGGCCGGAGAAGAAGAAGAAGATGAAGATGAGGATGGTGGTGATGATTGTGATGATCTGCTTATATAGAAGGAGAAGGAGGCGGTGAAAGAAGCGGTGGCGGTGACAAAAATCAAGCCGATGAAGAAGAAGAAGATGGAAGAAAAATCAACTCTGTGAAAACAATTCAATTGGGACAAGGAATTGGGGAAAGTTTTTAGGTGTGGTTGGGCACACCAACTTTTGGTTGATTGGGTGTGGCTCAACTACGAAGTATCGCGGTGGCCATACACACGAAAATAACTAAAATAACAAAAATATTTACGTATTAACTTTCGATTCTTAACGTATCGTCCTCTATAATCTCATACAATTAAAACACAATAGGTTTCTAAATTTTATTGTTTGCTAATAATAAGTTATATTTATTTTAAATATAGCATAGTATTTTTTTTCTAATGTAACATTAATATAGATACAGATGCTTAAAATCAAATTGTTGCTAAGATAATTTACTAATCATCTACTTAAATATCAAAGCACAATAGTTTATCGAATTTTATTTTATCACAAGTTAATTATTATTTAGCTTTAAAAAAATTCGCACGCGAGTTCTTTAACGATTGAAACGTAAATTCCGATAATTTCTCAAATCATTTCTCGGATCTTAAAATTGAATTATCTCGTCTCCAATTATCAAATTACCCCTGATAAATATACGGGGTATTAAATCCTCACCCCCCCCCCCCCTTAGAATGAGCTTCGTCCTCGAAGCTCGCCTCAGAACTAGGGTTTCAGGTCTTAGTGTCTCAACTAACGCTTTCATGCTTGGCAAGATACCAATATAAGGACATACTATGAGGTACGGTACAGGGGTTATTAATCCAGTCTGTTCTTGGTTCCTAGCAGGAAACTTCTGGACATGTAACACACATTATCAAGCATCAACATGAACCGTACACATGCTCAAGTCCTTAAGGAACATGTCACAACCATTGAATATGTAATAGCGATCGACGTATCTCAATAAGACACCCATGAATGAATCCATTCATAGAAAGGACATCACTATGTAAGGAACAAAACTAGGGGCCCAAAAATGAAATATGATAAATCAGCTAACAAGAAGTAATTTATCATGTAAGAGGAAGTAAACCATCACTCCCCAAATACCCGGCTTTTCTGTATTTTATTTTTCCCTAAGTTAATTTTAAGTTACCCTACAGGTTTTAATACCTTAGTTTGAAAGATTTGCTCTGATACCACCTGCAACAACTCCCTTATTCGGCTCGGGACAAGACTGGGAGGGCGATGCTTAATAGAAGCGGCGGAGATCAAAAGCAATACATTTCACAACATTTATTCATATTACTGAACACCCAACTAAGAGTATTAAACAGTAGTTGCTACTATTACACAAAATATTTCACAAAACTTATCTAACATTTATTAGATAGTCTACTGGTGACGTCCATACTCTAGATGAGTCTCGCGCCCCTTCTATCTTACAATCCAGCTCCTAGGCCTGCGGTGGGTAGAAAAACAAGAACCGCAGTTTCCAAAATCAGCTTGAAATGCTGAGTGAGATGCACCTTAGCGTGTAAAACGAGGAAGATGATATAGTTGATAATTCACGAGTTAAGTAAAACAGTAACAGAATAGGAGTAAAATATTATCAGAGTTTGCAGCAGAAATAATCATTTATGAACGTTTTAGAAAAAAATCCACTTATCGAAACTCTGTTCCATTGCACATTTCCAAACAGATGAGCAAAGATGTCCAGATATTATCTCTTCTCGCTGTACCAGGGTAGACCAGTGACCACGACAGACATACTAGACCTTAAGTGTTGCAACACCCTCCTAAGAACGTCAATCTTAGGAGTGTTATCTAGATGCTGGACCCTAGCCAATAAGGCATAGAGCCGGGGCACGCGAAGTCCCGCATTTTAGGGAATAAAACCCAATGGATCTAAATCTTAGGGGCACACGGAGTCCCGCATTTTAGGGATCTGAGCCCAGGGGATCGAAACCCAATAGAAGTAACAAAACTGGTTCCGGTACAAGCGAATATTTCCACTTTGCATTACGAACGGATTACTTTGCGTGACAGTTTCAAAGAATCATTTTGAAATGTAGCCAAACTCAAATAAAGCATGACAAGCACAAAACACGTTTTGAGACAGTATTAAAATCATATACTGACACGAAAGGAAGCTAAGGCTCGAGGCTAAGCATGTGAACTCACCTGAAGTCAACTCATCAATCGTACAACGGATGTTCGACGAAACCTATGTCCACGTATCCGTCTCCTACAATTTAAAAATCTTTAGTCATAACGGTGTTATAAACGAATGCACTAACTCTATAAAATTGCTTGGTTATGTCGAATACTAGTTACTTCTCTCACGACCCCATTTCGTCTTTACGTCATATTCTTATATAAAGAAGCATTTTAAAATAACATGATTGTTATTAAATCAATATTAATAAATACTTTTCCAAAATAAACAAACTATAATTACTAACAATATTAAGAAAAGAGCATTATCTTCTTTATGAAGGTCATTTTAGCTAGAAAACAATATCAAAATAGATGTACTTTACTAATAAGTAATTAAATAAATAATTCAAACTCATTAGATAATAAAACTATAATGATTTTACAAAATAAATATTTATCAATGCAAATTATTTTATTATCTCAAATAGGCTTCTCGCTAAGAAAAGTTTATTGAGCAAATACTCGAAAATCACTATTTAAAGTGACATTTAGTATTTAAAATGATATATTTTTAAGAAAATTAATGATTTACTCACATCATATTCTTACTACTAAATTAATCTTCTTATTTTATATTATTACAACATTCTTTTATTTTTAAGAAAATAATTTATTTTTGCTATAATCATACTTTATTTCGAAATATCAATTTTTATTTAAATTAATTGAAACACATGCTAATATAAAATTAACTAAACTAAAACATAATTAATTAAAAATTAAGAATATAGAAACTATAACTGCTGCCCCACAGTTTCTTCAAAAGACACTAACAGCCCCAAAGTTTTAGAAAACTACTTTCTTAAAATACACTTAGCTCCCCATACATGCATATTCAAATCAATTGATCCAAACACGGATGAAAGCATGCAAAACACGAATTCGACTACTGAAATCAACTCACGGCGAGATTTAGAGCATACCCGACCCAAGAAACGCGAGAAACGATCGAGAATCGAGTCGGGTCAAGTCGCCGAAACGGGTCGCCGGAGGTGAGCTCGACCGGAGCTGTTTCCGGTGGTTGTTGGCCTCGATTGAGAGCTCCAACAGGTTGGTCGGACCCTATAGAGGATAGGGAGACCGAGAGAAATAGATGGGTGGCACTATTTTGGTTGGGCCAAGGTTTCGCCGGCAAAAATGGTGTTCGCCGGCGATGGAGCTTGTCTTGGCTGAGCTTCCGATCATATGGTATCTGATTTACTTCTTCTGCTGCTAGTGGGTTCGAAACAGGGAGGGGATTAGAGAGAGAGGGATAGTGGTGGAGGGTGTAGAGAAAGCAGAGAGTGGTGGTGGTGGTGTCAGGCCTCTTTCCCAACGGCGGCAGCGGCGGTGGTTGGTGGATTTGGCTGCCAACTGCTGCTGCTGATGTCTTCGTTCAGAGAAGAGAGAAGGAGAGAAAGAGAGAGAGCAGTAGGGAGTTTGGTGGTGGTGTTGATCGGTGATGTTGGCGGTGTTGGTGTTGGCCGGAGAAGAAGAAGAAGATGAAGATGAGGATGGTGGTGATGATTGTGATGATCTGCTTATATAGAAGGAGAAGGAGGCGGTGAAAGAAGCGGTGGCGGTGACAAAAATCAAGCCGATGAAGAAGAAGAAGAAGAAGAAGAAGAAGAAGAAGAAGAAGAAGAAGAAGAAGAAGAAGAAGAAGAAGAAGAAGAAGAAGAAGAAGAAGAAGAAGAAGAAGAAGAAGAAGAAGGAAGAAAAATCAACTCTGTGAAAACAATTCAATTGGGACAAGGAATTGGGGAAAGTTTTTAGGTGTGGTTGGGCACACCAACTTTTGGTTGATTGGGTGTGGCTCAACTACGAAGTATCGCGGTGGCCATACACACGAAAATAACTAAAATAACAAAAATATTTACGTATTAACTTTCGATTCTTAACGTATCGTCCTCTATAATCTCATACAATTAAAACACAATAGGTTTCTAAATTTTATTGATTGCTAATAATAAGTTATATTTATTTTAAATATAGCATAGTATTTTTTTTCTAATGTAACATTAATATAGATAACGTATGCTTAAAATCAAATTGTTGCTAAGATAATTTACTAATCATCTACTTAAATATCAAAGCACTGTTGTTTGCCAATAATAATTTATATTTATTTTAAATATAGCATAGTGTTGTTTTTCGAATGTAACATTAATATAGATAATGTATGCTTAAAATCAAATTGTTGCTAAAATAATTTACTAATCATCTACTTAAATATCAAAGCACAATAGTTTATCGAATTTTATTTTATCAAAAGTTAAATATTATTTAGCTTTAAAAAAAATTCGCACGCGAGTTCTTTAACGATTGAAATGTAAATTCCGATAATTTCTCAAATCATTTCTCGGATCTTAAAATTGAATTATCTCGTCTCCAATTATCAAATTACCCCTGATAAATATACGGGGTATTAAATCCTCCCCCCCCTCCCTTAGAATGAGCTTCGTCCTCGAAGCTCGCGTCAGAACTAGGGTTTCAGGTCTTAGTGTCTCAACTAACGCTTTCATGCTTGGCAAGATACCAATATAAGGACATACTATGAGGTACGGTACAGGGGTTATTAATCCAGTCTGTTCTTGGTTCCTAGCAGGAAACTCTGGGACATGTAACACACATTATCAAGCATCAACATGAACCGTACACATGCTCAAGTCCTTAAGGAACATGTCACAACCATTGAATATGTAATAGCGATCGACGTATCTCAATAAGACGCCCATGAATGAATCCATTCATAGAAAGGACATCCCTATGTCAGGAACAAAACTAGGGGCCCAAAAATGAAATATGATAAATTAGCTAAGAAGAAGTAATTTATCATGTAAGAGGAAGTAAACCATCACTCCCCAAATACCCGGCTTTTCCGTATTTTATTTTTCCCTAAGTTAATTTTAAGTTACCCTACAGGTTTTAATCCCTTAGTTGGAAAGATTTGCTCTGATACCACCTGCAACAACTCCCTTATTCGGCTCGGGACAAGATTGGGAGGGCGATGCTTAATAGAAGCGGCGGAGATCAAAAGCAATACATTTCACAACATTTATTCATATTACTGAACACCCAACTAAGAGTATTACACATTAGTTGCTACTATTACACAAAATATTTCACAAAACTTATCTAACATTTATTAGATAGTCTACTGGTGACGTCCATACTCTAGATGAGTCTCGCGCCCCTTCTATCTTACAATCCAGCTCCTAGGCTTGCGGTGGGTAGAAAAACAAGAACCGCAGTTTCAAAAATCAGCTTGAAATGCTGAGTGAGATGCACCTTAGCGTGTAAAACGAGGAAGATGATATAGTTGATAATTCACGAGTTAAGTAAAACAGTAACAGAATAGGAGTAAAATATTATCAGAGTTTGCAGCAGAAATAATCATTTATGAACGTTTTAGAAAAAAATCCACTTATCGAAACTCTGTTCCATTGCACATTTCCAAACAGATGAGCAAAGATGTCCAGATATTATCTCTTCTCGCTGTACCAGGGTAGACCAGTGACCACGGAAGACATACTAGACCTTAAGTGTTGCAACACCCTCCTAAGAACGTCAATCTTAGGAGTGTTATCTAGATGCTGGACCCTAGCCAATAAGGCATAGAGCTGGGGCACGCGAAGTCCCGCATTTTAGGGAATAAAACCCAATGGATCTAAATCTTAGGGGCGCACGGAGTCCCGCATTTTAGGGATCTGAGCCCAGGGGATCGAAACCCAATAGAAGTAACAAAACTGGTTCCGGTACAAGCGAATATTTCCACTTTGCATTACGAACGGATTACTTTGCGTGACAGTTTCAAAGAATCATTTTTAAATGTAGCCAAACTCAAATAAAGCATGACAAGCACAAAACACGTTTTAAGACAGTATTAAAATCATATACTTACACGAAAGGAAGCTAAGGCTCGAGGCTAAGCATGTGAACTCACCTGAAGTACACCCCTTTCAAACGTACAACGGATGATCGACGAAACCTACGTCCACGTATCCGTCTCCTACAATTTACAAATCTGTGGTCATAACGGTGTTATAAACGAATGCACTAACTCTATAAAATTGCTTGGTTATGTCGAATACTAGTTACTTCTCTCACGACCCCATTTCGTCTTTACGTCATATTCTTATATAAAGAAGCATTTTAAAATAACTTGATTGTAATTAAATCAATATTAATAAATACTTTTCCAAAATACACAAACTATAATTACTAACAATATAAAAGAAAAGAGCATTATCTTCTTTATAAAGGTCATTTAAGCTAGAAAACAATATCAAAATAGATGTACTTTACTAATAAGTAATTAAATAAATAATTCAAACTCAATAGATCATAAAACTATAATGATATTACAAAATAAATATTTATCAATGCAAATTATTTTATTATCTCAAATAGGCTTCTCGCTAAGAACGGTTTATTGAGCAAATACTCGAAATCACTATTTAAAAAGACGTTTAGTATTTAAAATGATATATTTTTAAGAAAATTAATGATTTACGCACATCATATTCTTACTACTAAATTAATCTTCTTATTTTATATTATTACAACATTCTTTTATTTTTAAGAAAATAATTTATTTTTGCTATAATCATACTTTATTTCGAAATATCAATTTTTATTTAAATTAATTGAAACACATGCTAATATAACATTAACTAAACTAAAACATAATTAATGAAAAGTTTAGAATATAGAAACTATAACTACTGCCCCACAGTTTCTTCAAAAGACACTAACAGCCCCAAAGTTTTAGAAAACTACTTTCTTAAAATACACTTAGCTCCCCATACATGCATATTCAAATCGATTGATCTAAACACGGATTAAAGCATGCAAAACACGAATTCGACTACTGAAATCAACTCCCGGCGAGATTTAGAGCTTACCCGACCCAAGAAACGCGAGAAACGATCGAGAATCGAGTCGGGTCAAGTCGCCGAAACGGGTCGCCGGAGGTGAGCTCGACCGGAGCTGTTTCCGGTGGTTGTTGGCCTCGATTGAGAGCTCCGACAGGTTGGTCGAACCCTATATAGGATAGGGAGACCGAAAGAAATAGATGGGTGGCACTATTTTGGTTGGGCCAGGGTTTCGCCGGCAAAAATGGTGTTCGCCGGCGATGGAGCTTGTCTTGGCTGAGCTTCCGATGATATGGTCTCTAATTTTCTTCTTCTGCTAATAGTGGGTTCGAAACAGGGAGGGGATTAGAGAGAGAGAGGGACAGTGGTGGATGGTGTAGAGAAAGCAGAGAGTGGTGGTGGTGGTGTCGGGCCTCTTTCCCGACGGGGGCAGCGGCGGTGGTTGGTGGATTTGGCTGCCAACTGCTGCTGCTGATGTCTTCGTTCAGAGAAGAGGGAAGGACAGAAAGAGAGAGAGCAGTAGGGTGTTTGGTGGTGGTGGTGGTGGTGATCGGTGATGTTGGCGGTGGTGGTGTTGGTGTTGGCCAGAGAAGAAGAAGAAGATGAATATGAGGATGGTGGTGATGATTGTGATGATCTGCTTTTATAGAAGGAGAAGGAGGCGGTGAAAGAAGCGGTGGCGGTGACAAAAATCAAGCCGATGAAGAAGAAGAAGAAGAAGAAGAAGAAGAAGAAGAAGAAGAAGAAGAAGAAGAAGAAGAAGAAGAAGAAGGAAGAAGAATCAACTCTGTGAAAACAATTCAATTGGGACAAGGAATTGGGGCAAGTTTTTAGGTGTGGTTGGGCACACCAACTTCTGGTTGATTGGGTGTGGCTCAACTACGAAGTATCGCGGTGGCCATACACGCGACAATAACTAAAATAACAAAAAAATTTACGTATTAACTTTCGATTCTTAACGTACCGTCCTCTATAATCTCATACAATTAAAACACAATAGTTTTCTAAATTTTGTTGTTTGCTAATAATAATTTATATTTATTGTAAATATAGCATAGTATTGTTTTTCTAATGTAACATTAATATAGATAACGTATGCTTAAAATCAAATTGTTGCTAAAATAATTTACTAATCATCTAGTTAAATATCAAAGCACAATAGTTTATCGAATTTAATTTTATCACAAGTTAATTATTATTTAGCTTTAAAAAAATTTGCACGCTAGTTCTTTAACGATTGAAACGTAAATTCCGATAATTTCTCAAATCATTTCTCGGATCTTAAAACTGAATTATCTCGTCTCCAATTATCAAATTACCCCTGATAAATATACGGGGTATTACATCCTCCCCCCCTTAGAATGAGCTTCGTCCTCGAAGCTCGCGTCAGAACTAGGGTTTCAGGTCTTAGTGTCTCAACTAACGCTTTCATGCTTGGCAAGATACCAATATAAGGACATACTATGAGGTAAGGTACAGGGGTTATTAATCCAGTCTGTTCTTGGTTCCTAGCAGGAAACTCTGGGACATGTAACAAACATTATCAAGCATCAACATGAACCGTCCACATGCTCAAGTCCTTTAGGAACATGTCTCAACCAGTGAATATGTAATAGCGATCGACGTATCTCAACAAGACACCCGTGAATAAATACATTCATAGAAAGGACAACCCTATGTCAGGAACAAAACTAGGGGCCCAAAAATGAAATATGATATATCAGCTAACAAGCAGTAATTTATCATGTAAGAGGAAGTAAACCATTACTCCCCAAATACCCGGCTTTTTCCGTATTTTATTTTTCCCTAAGTTAATTTTAAGTTACCCTACAGGTTTTAATCCCTTAGTTGGAAAGAACTGCTCTGATACCACCTGCAAACAAATCCCTTATCCGGCTCGGGACAAGACCGGGAGGGCGATGCTTAATAGAAGCGGCGGAGATCAAAAGCAATACATTTCACAACATTTATTCATATTACTAAACACCCAACTTAGAGTATTACACAACAGTTGCTACTATTACACAAAATATTTCACAAAACTTATCTAACATTTATTAGATAGTCTACTGGTGACGTCCATGCTCTATATGAGTCTCGCACCCCTTCTATCTTACAATCCAGCTCCTAGGCCTGCGGTGGGTAGAAAAACAAGAACCGCAGTTTCCAAAATCAGCTTGAAATGCTGAGTGAGATGCACCTTAGCGTGTAAAACAAGGAAGATGATATAGTTGATGATTCACGAGTTAAGTAAAACAGTAACAGAATACGAGTAAAACATTATCAGAGTTTGCAGCAGAAATAATCATTTATGAACGTTTTAGAAACAAATCCACTTATCGAAACTCTGTTCCATTGCACATTTCCAAACAGAGGAGCAAAGATGTCCAGATATTATCTCTTCTCGCTGTAACACGGTAGACCAGTGACCACGGCAGACATACTAGACCTTAAGTGTTGCAACACCCTCCTAAGAGAGTCAATCGTAGGAGTGTTATCTAGATGTTGGGCCCTAGCCAATAAGGCATAGAGCCGGGGCACGCGAAGTCCCGCATTTTAGGGAATAAAACCTAATGGATCTAAACCTTAGGGGCACACGGAGTCCCGCATTTTAGGGATCTGAGCCCAGGGGATCGAAACCCAATAGAAGTAACAAAACTGGTTCCGGTACAAGCGAATATTTCAACTTTACATTACGAACGGATTACTTTGCGTGACATTTTCAAAGAATCATTTTGAAATGTAGCCAAACTCAAATAAAGCATGACAAAAACAAAACACGTTTTGAGACTGTATTAAAATCATATACTGACACGAAAGGAAGCTAAGGCTCAAGGCTAAGCATGTGAACTCACCTGAAGTCAACTCAGCAATCGTACAACGGATGTTCGGCGAAACCTACGTCCACGTATCCGTCTCCTACAATTTACAAATCTCTAGTCATAACGGTGTTATAAACGAATGCACTAACTCTATAAAATTGCTTGGTTATGTCGAATACTAGTTACTTCTCTCACAACCCCATTTCGTCTTTACGTCATATTCTTATATAAAGAAGCATTTTAAAATAAATTGATTGTAATTAAATCAATATTAATAAATACTTTTCCAAAATAAACAAACTATAATTACTAACAATGTTAAGAAAAGAGCATTATCTTCTTTATAAAGGTCATTTTAGCTAGAAAACAGTATGAAAATAGATGTACTTTACTAATAAGTAATTAAATAAATAATTCAAAACACATTAGATAATAAAACTATAATGATATTACAAAATAAATATTTATCAATGCAAGTTATGTTATTATCTAAAATAGGCTTCTCGCTAAGAACGGTTTATTGAGCAAATACTCGAAAATCACTATTTAAAGTGACGTTTAGTATTTAAAATGATATATTTTTAAGAAAATTAATGATTTACTCACATCATATTCTTACAACTAAATTAATCTTCTTATTTTATATTATTACAACATTCTTTTATTTTTAAGAAAATAATTTATTTTTGCTATAATCATACTTTATTTCGAAATATCAATTTTTATTTAAATTAATTGAAACACATGCTAATATAACATTACCTAAACTAAAACATAATTAATGAAAAATTCAGAATATAGAAACTATAACTGCTGCCCCACAGTTTCTTCAAAAGACACTAACAGCCCCAAAGTTTTAGAAAACTACTTTCTTAAAATACACTTAGCTCCCCATACAAGCATATTCAAATCGATTGATCCAAACACGGATTAAAGCATGCAAAACACGAATTCGACTACTGAAATTAACTCACGGCGAGATTTAGAGCTTACCCGACCCAAGAAACGCGAGAAACGATCGAGAATCGAGTCGGGTCAAGTCGCCGAAACGGGTCGCCGGAGGTGAGCTCGACCGGAGCTGTTTCCGCTGGTTGTTGGCCTCGATTGAGAGCTCCAACAGGTTGGTCGGACCCTATATAGGATAGGGAGACCCAGAGAAATAGATGGGTGGCACTATTTTGGTTGGGCCAGGGTTTCGCCGGCAAAAATGGTGTTCGCCGGCGATGGAGCTTGTCTTGGCTGAGCTTCCGATGATATGGTCTATGATTTTCTTCTTCTGCTGCTAGTGGGTTCGAAACTGGGAGGGGATTAGAGAGAGAGGGACAGTGGTGGAGGGTGTAGAGAAAGATGAGTGGTGGTGGTGGTGTCGGGCCTCTTTCCCGACGGGGGCAGCGGCGGTGGTTGGTGGATTTGGCTGCCAACTGCTGCTGCTGATGTCTTCGTTCAGAGAAGAGAGAAGGACAGAAAGAGAGAGAGCAGTAGGGTGTTTGGTGGTGGTGGTGATCGGTGATGTTGGCGGTGGTGGTGTTGGTGTTGGCCGGAGAAGAAGAAGAAGATGAAGATGAGGATGGTGGTGATGATTGTGATGATCTGCTTATATAGAAGGAGAAGGAGGCGGTGAAAGAAGCGGTGGCGGTGACAAAAATCAAGCCGATGAAGAAGAAGAAGATGGAAGAAAAATCAACTCTGTGAAAACAATTCAATTGGGACAAGGAATTGGGGAAAGTTTTTAGGTGTGGTTGGGCACACCAACTTTTGGTTGATTGGGTGTGGCTCAACTACGAAGTATCGCGGTGGCCATACACGCGACAATAACTAAAATAACAAAAATATTTACGTATTAACTTTCGATTCTTAACGTATCGTCCTCTATAATCTCATACAATTAAAACACAATAGTTTTCTAAATATTGTTGTTTGCTAATAATAATTTATATTTATTTTAAATATAGCATTGTATTGTTTTTCTAATGTAACATTAATATAGATAACGTATGCTTAAAATCAATTTGTTGCTAAAATATTTTACTAATCATCTAATTAAATATCAAAGCACAATAGTTTATCGAATTTTATTTTATCACAAGTTAATTATGATTTAGCTTTACAAAAATTCGCACGCGAGTTCTTTAACGATTGAAATGTAAATTCCGATAATTTCTCAAATCATTTCTCGGATCTTAAAATTGAATTATCTCGTCTCCAAATATCAAATTACCCCTGATAAATATACGGTGTATTAAATCCTCCCCCCCCCCCTAGAATGAGCTTCGTCCTCGAAGCTCGCGTCAGAACTAGGGTTTCAGGTCTTAGTGTCTCAACTAACGCTTTCATGCTTGGCAAGATACCAATATAAGGACATACTATGAGGTACGGTACAGGGGTTATTAATCCAGTCTGTTCTTGGTTTCTAGCAGGAAACTCTGGGACATGTAACACACATGATCAAGCATCAACATGAACCGTCCACATGCTCAAGTCCTTAAGGAACATGTCACAACCAGTGAATATGTAATAGCGAGCGACGTATCTCAACAAGACAGCCATGAATGAATCCATTCATAGAAAGGACAACCCTATGTCAGGAACAAAACTAGGGGCCCAAAAATGAAATGTGATAAATCAGCTAACAAGCAGTAATTTATCATGTAAGAGGAAGTAAACCATCACACCCCAAATATCCGGCTTTTCCGTATTTTATTTTTCCCTAAGTTAATTTTAAGTTACCCTACAAGTTTTAATCCCTTAGTTGGAAAGAACTGCTCTGATACCACCTGCAACAACCCCCTTATCCGGCTCGGGACAAGACCGGGAGGGCGATGCTTAATAGAAGCGGCGGAGTTCAAAAGCAATACATTTCACAACATTTATTCATATTACTAAACACCCAACTTAGAGTATTACACAGTAGTTGCTACTATTACACAAAATATTTCACAAAACTTATCTAACATTTATTAGATAGTCTACTGGTGACGTCCATACTCTAGATGAGTCTCGCGCTCCTTCTATCTTACAATCCAGCTCCTAGGCCTGCGGTGGGAAGAAAAACAAGAACCGCAGTTTCCAAAATCAGCTTGAAATGCTGAGTGAGATGCACCTTAGCGTGTAAAACAAGGAAGATGATATAGTTGATGATTCAGGAGTTAAGTAAAACAGTAACAGAATACGAGTAAAACATTATCAGAGTTTGCAGCAGAAATAATCATTTATGAACCTTCTAGAAACAAATCCACTTATCGAAACTCTGTTCCATTGCACATTTCCAAACAGAGGAGCAAAGATGTCCAGATATTATCTCTTCTCGCTGCACCAGGGTAGACCAGTGACCACGGCAGACATACTGGACCTTAAGTGTTGCAACACCCTCCTAAGAGCGTCAATCTTAGGAGTGTTATCTAGATGCTGGACCCTAGCCAATAAGGCATAGAGCTGGGGCACGCGAAGTCCCGCATTTTAGGGAATAAACCCAATGGATCTAAACCTTAGGGGCACACGGAGTCCCGCATTTTAGGGATCTGAGCCCAGGGGATCGAAACCCAATAGAAGTAACAAAACTGGTTCCGGTACAAGCGAATATTTCCACTTTGCATTAAGAACGGATTACTTTGCGTGAGAGTTTCAAAGACTCATTTTGAAATGTAGCCAAACTCAAATAAAGCATGAAAAGCACAAAACACGTTTTGAGACAGTATTAAAATCATATACTGACACGAAAGGAAGCTAAGGCTCAAGGCTAAGCATGTGAACTCACCTGAAGTCAACTCAGCAATCGTACAACGGATGTTCGACGAAACCTACGTCCACGTATCCGTCTCCTACAATTTACAAATCTCTAGTCATAACGGTGTTATATACGAATGCACTAACTCTATAAAATTGCTTGGTTATGTCGAATACTAGTTACTTCTCTCAAGACCCCATTTCGTCTTTACGTCATATTCTTATATAAAGAAGCATTTTAAAATAACTTGATTGTAATTAAATCAATATTAATAAATACTTTTCCAAAATAAACAAACTATAATTACTAACAATATTAAGAAAAGAGCATTATCTTTCTATAAAGGTCATTTTAGCTAGAAAACAATATCAAAATAGATGTACTTTACTAATAAGTAATTAAATAAATAATTCAAACTCATTAGATAATAATACTATAATGATATTACAAAATAAATATTTATCAATGCAAATTATTTTATCATCTCAAATAGGCTTCTCGCTAAGAACGGTTTATTGAGCAAATACTCGAAAATCACTATTTAAAGTGACGTTTAGTATTTAAAATGATATATTTTTAAGAAAATTAATGATTTACTCACATCATATTCTTACTACTAAATTAATCTTCTTATTTTAAATTATTACAACATTCTTTTATTTTTAAGAAATAAATTTATTTTTGCTATAATCATACTTTATTTCGAAATATCAATTTTTATTTAAATTAATTGAAACAAATGCTAATATAACATTAACTAAAATAAAAAATAATTAATGAAAAATTTAGAATATAGATACTATAACTGCTGCCCCATAGTTTCTTCAAAAGACACTAACAGCCCCAAAGTTTTAGAAAACTACTTTCATAAAATACACTTAGCTCCCCATACATGCATATTCAAATCGATTGATCCAAACACGGATTAAAGCATGCAAAACACGAATTCAACTACTGAAATCAACTCACGGCGAGATTTAGAGCTTACCCGACCCAAGCAACGCGAGAAACGATCGAGAATCGAGTCGGGTCAAGTCGCCGAAACGGGTCGCAGGAGGTGAGCTCGACCGGAGCTGTTTCCGGTGGTTGTTGGCCTCGATTGAGAGCTCCAACAGTTTGGTCGGACCCTATAGAGGATAGGGAGACCGAGAGAAATAGATGGGTGGCACTATTTTGGTTGGGCCAAGGTTTCGCCGGCAAGAATGGTGTTCGCCGGCGATGGAGCTTGTCTTGGCTGAGCTTCCGATGATATGGTCTCTGATTTTCTTCTTCTGCTGCTAGTGGGTTCGAAACAGAGAGGGGATTAGAGAGAGAGAGGGACAGTGGTGGAGGGTGTAGAGAAAGAAGAGAGTGGTGGTGGTGGTGTCGGGCCTCTTTCCCGACGGCGGCAGCGGCGGTGGTTGGTGGATTTGGCTGCCAAATGCTGCTGCTGATGTCTTCGTTCAGAGAAGAGAGAAGGAGAGAAAGAGAGAGAGCAGTAGGGTGTTTGGTGGTGGTGGTGATCGGTGATGTTGGCGGTGGTGGTGTTGGTGTTGGCCGGAGAAGAAGAAGAAGATGAAGATGAGGCTGGTGGTGATGATTGTGATGATCTGCTTATATAGAAGGAGAAGGAGGCGGTGAAAGAAGCGGTGGCGGTGATAAAAGTCAAGCCGATGAAGAAGAAGAAGAAGAAGAAGAAGAAGAAGAAGAAGAAGAAGAAGAAGAAGAAGAAGAAGAAGAAGAAGAAGAAGAAGTAGGAAGAAAAATCAACTCTGTGAAAACAATTCAATTGGGACAAGGAATTGGGGAAAGTTTTTAGGTGTGGTTGGGCACACCAACTTTTGGTTGATTGGGTGTGGCTCAACTACGAAGTATCGCGGTGGCCATACACGCGACAATAACTAAAATAACAAAAATATTCACGTATTAACTTTCGATTCTTAACGTATCGTCCTCTATAATCTCATACAATTAAAACACAATAGTTTTCTAAATATTGTTGTTTGCTAATAATAATTTATATTTATTTTAAATATAGCATAGTATTGTTTTTCTAATGTAACATTAATATAGATAACGTATGCTTAAAATCAAATTTTTGCTAAAATAATTTACTAATCATCTACTTAAATATCAAAGCACAATAGTTTATCGAATTTTATTTTATCACAAGTTAATTATTATTTAGCTTTAAAAAAATTCGCACGCGAGTTCTTTAACGATTGAAATGTAAATAACGATAATTTATCAAATCATTTCTCGGATCTTAAAACTGAATTATCTCGTCTCCAATTATCAAATTACCCCTGATAAATATACGGGGTATTACACTAGATCATTTAGAATTTGCTAATGTATTGGAAACCCAAAGAGGAACAGTAAAATTACCTAGCAAGGTTGATGGTATAAAGCTCATGAAGGAGGAATTATATTTACCTCGTATAGATACTACCCCTAAGAAGTTAACTCATTTTATGTTAACGTTTGAAGCCAAAATCTTGTTCACTGCCTGGATGAGGTGTGTATTACCAAAAGAGAATTCAAGTCTGATAAGATATTGTATATGTTGTACTTGGTGATGCATGGTTATGAGATTTATCTTCCAAGCATAGTTGTGGAACACATGTTCTATAGCTTTACCAAGAACAGGAAACATCATCTACCCTATGCAAACCTCCTCCCTCTTTTCTTTCACCATCTGGAAATAACTGTTGACAGGGAAGAGACAATTACTACTGCTTTAGGAATTATAGATGAAAACTCCTTTCAAAGGATTGGAATTGTGAATACCAGTGAAGAAGTATGGAAGTTTTACTCTGAATTATCTGCTGATGAGTTGAAATCCAAGAAGTTTCCAAGCCTTAGCCTCTCCAGTAGCCCTACCTTCAATCACTCAAGACAAATCTCATGTTCTTCAGAAGCTAGACTTTTTTAAGAATGAGTTAGATGAAATCAAGCAGGGTCCGTATCAGCTGGGTACTGAGTTCGGGCAGATGAAGTACGTGACTGAGAGTATTTTCAAGAGTATCAACTTCGTACATGTGGAAGAAGAGGACACACCACTTCCAGAATGCTCAAGGAAGTCAGGATCTACCAGAGATCTATTTGATGAGAACAGTTACGGGGATAAAGGCGTAGGGGATAAGAAATTTAAGGCAAAGACTGCTAAGGATCATGAAGCTGGTGAGGAAGATAGTGTTAACTCTGCGTTTCTACTCAAAGACTTGAAGTTGAAGAAGCAAAAAGGAAAGGCTCCAGCAATTGTCACCTTAGCTGACCTGTTTGAAGATGATGAGGCAGTTGATGAGCCTGGTGAAGAAGTTGGAAAGGATGAAGGTGTACAGGAAGAAGATCAGCAAGAGGATGAGGAAGAGGAAGAAGATAATCTGGAAGATGTTGCAGGGGCTAAGACAGCTGAAGATCCAAAGCCTTGAATATAGCCTTCTCTTTCTTCTATTTCAAATCCTTGAACCCTATATTTTATTTTCCTACTTCTATTTTATTTAGAAATGTTAATCTTTCAATAAGGTTTGATCCAACATTTTCTCACTTTTTTTTATGAAATTCATAGAGAGGGAGAAGTTTAAGTTTAGGAAAAGTTTTTAGGGTTGCCTTTTTAAGCTGCAGGATTATCTGGTTTTAGATTTTAAATATGTGGCAGTTGTACTGCTGTTGCTTTTATCAGCTTAGTTTAATTTTGATTCTGATTTTAATCGTTGGTATTTTTATAATCTTATATAACTATTTCTGCTATACTCTAGTGTCTATCTTTTGCAGAAACAAAGTTCTAACAGACTAATGGTTTTGTCTTTCATCATGTAGGAGATTTTAAATTGACAACTGAAGAGATTATAACTTCAAATCTATTTCAAAGCCTTTAAAATGGTTTCAAAGCCTTGAAACTATACACCAGTTCATAGCATGAACTCAGGGGGATTTCTTCCCCCAAATCAATCTCTAATCTCTTGTACTTGATTATTCTATATTAGATTATGAAAGACAAAATAATTTGTGTTATATCATGCCTTAATATCGTTGTTTTCCTATGTGTTTGCAGGTTTTCTTAGCCAACTATCTACTGCAGAAAGTTTCCTTATTTATAAATTTGTAGAGAAGGAAATCCAAGTCTTCAATTGATCCCACTGATATGGGAACTTGTATGAACATTCCTTAAGCCTGCAGATGGAAGATCAGATCAAAAATCAATGAGGAAATCAAGCAGGAAGCTGTTGGAGCAAGCTGTTGAGAGTCAAAGATATGTAGAGGATTTTTAGGGCTTTCTGTTTAAAGCTTCCTTTATATTTTGCAATTCAATTTTAAAGAATAGAGAAGTGATCGTGAGAGATTCTGAAGTACAGGGTATTTCACAGGCACTCAAACACTCTAACGGATTGACAAGTATCATTGAGGAAGATCAAACATCTTCCGAACTTTGTAACAAATCACTGTGCTCATTGTTTTACATTTCAGTTATGCACTTATCTTCATAACTGCTTCAAAACAGGTTTCTCTTCAAAGCTTTGAAAAGCTTTTCAAATCCTTGAAAACTATCAGTGTATTTCAAACTGTGTGTTTGCATTTCAAAGCCTTGAATCTAATTTCAAATATTTGAATTACTTCATGTTCTTCTCATTTTTTTTTAAAAATCCACTCTTTTGGCAAAAGTTGCCACACTCTATTCTACCCCCCCCCCCCGCCTTCTAGATTATTTGATCATGTATTTGTTACCTGCATTACAATATTCAGTCTGCAACACTTCTCTGAGATGTTCTTGGTGATCTTCCTCGCTTTTCGATTTAAAAAGGATGTCATCAATAAATACGACCATGAACCGATCCACAAACGGTCTCATAAATATATTCATTAGATCCATAAACATTGCATGTGTGTGAGTTAATCCAAAAGGCATCACAGTAAACTTGTAATGGCCAAACCTCGTTCTAAAGGGTGTCTTCGGGATGTCCTTCTCGGTTACCCGAAGCTGGTGATACCCCGATCTCAAATATATCTTTAAGAAAACACTTGCCCCTTGAAATTGATAGAACAAGTCGCCGATTCGGGTTAAAGGGTATTTGTTCTTGATTTTTTCACTGTTCAGCTCCATTTAGTCAATGCACAACCTCAAACTTCCATCTTTCTTCTGCACAAATAACACTGGTTCTCCCCAAGGTGACACACTTGGCCTTATGTAACCTTTTTTAAAGAGTTCTTGCAACTGATCTTTTTGTTCCTTCAACTCTGCTGGTTTCGCTACGACGTCTTCGAGATTGGAGCTGTTCTGGGTGCTAAGTGAATTCTAAATTCAACTTCCCTTCTAGGTTGCATTCCTAGAATCTCATCCAGGAATAAATCTGGAAATTCCTTGACTATCGCTATCTCTTCTAGCACATTGTCCTTCTCAGACACGTCTTGGACATAGCATAAATCATTATTCCCCTTCTTCACTTGGTTGACTATGGTCAAGGCAGACACTATTCGGATGCGAGGTTCCCTCATGATGCCACGAAACCTGATCTTATGATCGTGATAGTCTATGAAGGCTCGATATTTACACAGCCAATCCATTCCCAGTATTACATCTATTCCCCCAAGATCAAATTGTGTAAAATTCGGTGGGAAGGTACTCGCCAGGATTTTGACTTCTAATTCTTAAAATATGGTGTCTCACACGGTTATATGGCCAGTTGGGGTAGCTACAGTGATGGATATTCTAGAGGGCTTATTGAGACTCAAATTTTCCACAAATGATGATAAAATGAATGAATATGAAGCTCCAAAATCGAATAGAGTAAATGATGGTTGATCATGGAGAAGAAATGTACTAGTGACTACACCATTAGCTACTTATACTTTAAACCTGCTCATCATAGCAATCCGCCCCACATTCCTGTTTTGTGCCATGTTTTGTTGCTGGCATTAGTTGGAGCATTGTTATTTCAATTCATGTTCTGATCTCAATTATTCCCCCATTTCCTTTATTTTTCCCCTGTTGACTTCCTCAGTTGTTTGCCCCATTATTCAGGTTGCTCCGGTTTCAATAGTTCATGTTCACGCCATGATCGTTTCCATTGAACTGTCGGTTTCCCTGGTAATTTCCTCTCTTATTTACTTGTTGGTTCCCATATGTTCGTGTCCGGCACTCAAAAGCACGATGTCCCCTTTGCCACAGTTTTGGAAGGAGATTACATTCCCGTTGCAATCAACTCCGGGGTGATTCTGCTAACACCTGTTTCAAATGTAGCCGTGAGGAGGCTGATCTCTAGAGTTCTGCTGGTTGCCACGGTAATGACCCTGGTTACCTCCTCCGTGGTATGGCTTGAACCTCTTGTCTTGACCTCAATGGTTGCCTCTATCCTGATATTTACCATTGTCCCCTGCATTTTCCATCTTGCGCTTTCCTCAATTCTCATCATGTAACTCTTGTATGCACCAAACAGATGCAGCTCTATCATGTGCATCAACCAATTCAAGGATTTTGTCCATCTCGTCAACAGAGTCTTCCAGCTCAACTAGATCCTCATTGCTCGTAAAATTCCCCGGCTTCATATCAGCCACTTTCTTTGCCCAGTTGGCTCCATTATGTTCCCCATTGTTCATGTTGTTGTTGTTGTTTAGGGTTGCCATAGGGTCTTGACGAACACTCCTTTATAGTATTGATGTGGTCTATCAGTAATATTTCCTACACTATAACATATTGGTCACTTTTCAATTCTGCTACTGACAATGAACTTTGGAATTTTTCATCTATGTCTCACGAACTCATTTGGATCTGAAATTTTTTACATGTCTTTTACCTGTAAAAGATTAAGGGAAAATAATTTTAAGGTTAAACACGTATATACATTAAATACCAACTGGTGCGCAGATTCTAACACCATAAAATCAATGTTCTCACGTTCTAACTTCATAAGCACTTCATATGCACCCTAACTTAGTATGTTTGACATGCACCATTCAACAATATCGGAACACAACATAACCTCAATTTCAAACCACACATCAACTGTTTAGAACATAAACTTATTAAATTCCAATATGGATCTTCAATACACAAGTGTTATTCTTCCTCATGGAAGCAAAATTACCCTTATTGAATCATTAATAGAAATTCTAAGCCAAAACGTGGCTATGCTAAAACACTTCAAGAAACCTCAAAGCATTGTTTGGCTTAATGGCCTTATTTTAAACAAAATTTAAAATGCATCAAGAGTCTATGGAATCAAATGAGCCTAACACGCCTACTACTCATTGTTATTCGCACTTGCTTCTGATTTATTCACTAGTTTCTTCCTTTACCTCAACGTAACTTTGCCACTCATCATGGACTTCCATAAGCATTTTGCACATTAAATTAGCCACCTTCCATTCACCATGATAAAGATAGTCTGCAGTGTTTGGATGGTTGTACCAAGTCATTAGGTTGCTATACTTCGTGATGATTCTCCCAAACATTTTCCCTCTAGGTAGTGCCTGTACCATGTAGTGAGCCTGAAAAGCAGGTTGCCGATATAGAGAATGTCCCAACTCATTGTACATACTCTCTCAAATATTGAGCACACGATCACGGAAAGCTGGTAGCAACTCGCCCTCCACCCAGGAAGTTACAACTCTGTGGATCTCAAATGGTGGCACACGCTTCTTGAGGGTTGTCTTGTTTCTAGCCATATACACAAGGAAAACAATCTCCATAAGCCTATTATTTTGACAAATTATATATCAAAAAACTGAAATGATTACCATCATGAAACAAGTATCATACTCCCAAGCCCTCAATTTCTTTTTTCACTGGCATGACTCCCAAAATGCATTAATATTCTAGAGAATACAACAATAACAAGACCTCTAAAATATGCACTCCAAACATAATCTCCCAAATTTTAAACCACCCAAACAGTAGACACCTAACCCAAACTCCAAAGAAAAGTCTCAAACTCAAATACTTAGCTAATCGGGTTGGACAAAGCTCTTAGCTAGGAGAGGGTGGGTGGGTGTACTCGCTTCGTAAGGCTATTTACTAAAGGCTTGCACACATATTAGTCGCTATCCAAGGCTACACAAATACCCAACGGCTTACATATTTTAATTACTTTCCCTATGTTTATTTTAAATTTCCCTAAGGTTTTTAATTCCTTTTTGGATTCCCCGCTCGGATACCACCTGTAACACCCTCAAAATGGCCAAGCCTGAAACCCGGGAAGGTATCGCTCAGTACCCGAGATGAAACTCGAATACAAGTACATTTAAAAGTGGATCCAAGCAGGACAACCTTAAAGTTTCAAAGTAGTACTTATTACAATTCAAATGTGGCGCCTCAAACACGGGCACTAACCATTCTAATGAAATAAAACTAAAAAGAAGTTTAATTATTAGAATGAAAGCTCTAGCATTCTAGATGGTGATTCGCGTTCCCCGCTAAGCCAAGCTCCCATCATCTAAACTTGTGGTGAAGAAAACAGAAAGAGAAAACCACAGTTTTGAAAATAAGCAATAAGTATTGCGCAAACAAACACCCAAGCATGTAAAATGATTAAGAGGGACATCTTAAGAAAAGGGTAAACAAGTTCTGAAGAATTTAATGCAAGAATGTTAATAAATGATGAAATACTCTAGAAAGGGGGTTGAATAGAGTATGGCAAATTTTGGAAAAGGAGTAGATTTTAAACAAGAAGAGAAGAACTTGAAGTATTTTAAAGCTTTGTACTCAAATTCAAGGCTTTGAAATGCAAACAGACAATTTGAAATATAATGACAGTATTCAAAGCTTTGATTTGAAATCTGTTTTGAAGCAGTAATAAATCTAAGTGCAAAACTGAAATGCAAGATGATGAACACAGTGATTTTTTACGAAGTTTGGTCCCACTTGACCTACTCTCCGCCTGAGGGATCTAATCCCTCCAGGATTTCAACAAATTCTTATTAATCAAAAGCTACTCCCAAGATATCAGGCCACGAGAATTGTGTAATTCTTTTCCACCCTGTGGTTCTCACTAACCTATCTAGTACATGCTCTAGCCAACCTCTTTTTTGTTCCTCTTGAACAACTCACGAGAAAGATGATTGAATGATATAGCAAAAGATATTCAAAAAAATATGAAACTGAAGAACATTGTGAAGAAAGTTAAGTAGTAAATCTTGATGTGTTCTTCTGGAATCTGGAATGGATTGAGCGGATGTTTGATCTTCTTCACTGATTCTTATCAATCCGTGAGAGTGTTTGAATCTATGTGTAATGATTTGTGCTTCTGAATCTCTCTAAATCACCTCTCCTTTCTGTCAATTTGAATTGCAGAATATAAAGGAAACTTCAAAATAAATCCCTAAAAATCCTTTGAAGATCTTTGACTCTCAACAGCTTGATCCAACGGCTATCAGCTTGATTCTCTCAATGATTTTGATCTGATCTTCAATCTGTAAGCTCAAGGAAAGTCTAGACAACCTTCCATAATAGAAGCATTGAACCTGCAGATATTGATTGCCACTTATGCATCTCCGTAAATAAATATATTTAGCTAAACCTGCAACACAGAGTTAGCTCACAATTCCGACAAAATAACTTAGACAAATGATGAGATCAACGCAAGTTATTACACAGAATTAGTTTGTCTTTTATCACATAATAAAGAATGATCAAGTGCAGGAGATTAGAGAATGAATATGAGGATGAACTCTCCATTAGTTCATGTTGTGAGGTGCTGTGCAGTTTCAAGGCTTTGAAACTAATTTCAAAGATTTGAAACCAATTGTAAACTAACAATCTCCCCCTTGATGAAAGACAAAACAACTAACCTGATAGAGCTGTATTTCTGCAAAATATAGACATTAGACACTGCAGAAACAGTTATATAAGATCATAAACAAATAAATAACAGTTATAATGGAATAATCAAAACCAAACTAAAGAACCAAATAAGTAGTTTTAGCAGTACAACTGCCACATATCCAAAAAAGCCATATTATCCTGAAGCTAAAAAAATTACTTTCCCTAAATTTCTCCCCCTTTTTGACTTTCATCATAAAGTGAGAAAATTTTGGATCATAACCTCATTGAAAACTTAAAATTTTTAAAGAAAATATAAGTTTGGAATGAAAAGAGAGGGTTCAAGGCTTTGAAAAAGAAGAAAGAGAGAGCTATATTAAAGGTGTTGTCTCTTCATCTGTCTTAGGCACTGTAACATTATCCTGATCATCTTCTTCCTCTTCCTCATCCTCTTACTGATCTTGTTCTTGTGAATCTTCATTATGAGAAACTTCTTTACCAGGTTCATCAGCTGCCTCATCATTCTCAAACAAGTCAGCTGAGGTGACAACTGCTAAAGCCTTTCCTTGATGTTTCTTCTTTTGTGGAGCTTTTGTATGTGGCTCCCCAGATTCAATGGTTCCTTCATTACCAGGTTCATTATCCTCAGCCACCTTTGACCCGGCTTCCTTATCCCCAACAGCCTTCTCCCCAGAACTGTGCTCATCAAATAAGTCTCTGGTAGACCCAGACTTCCTCGAGCCTTATGGAACTTGTGTATCCTATTCTCCCACATGTACCAAGTTGATAGTATTAAAAACACTCTCAATCATGTACTTTATCTGCCTTAACTCAGTACCCAGCTGATACTGACCCTGCTTGAGTTCATCTATCTCACTCTCAATAAAGTCTAGCTTCTTAAGAATTTGAGATTGGTCTTGAGTGGTAGAGGGTAGGGCTTCTGGAGTGGTTGAGGATTTAGGTTTAGAGAACTTCTTGGCTTTCAACTCATCAGCAAACAACTCAGAATAGAACTTCTATTCTCCTTCACAGGTTTTTACAATTCCAATACTTAGAAAAGAATTTTCATCAATCATTCCAGTAATGTTAATGATTGTCTCTTCCCTGTCAACATGTATTTCCAGATGGTGAAGGAAAAGATGGTGGAGGTTGGCATAGGTAGAGGATGTTTCATGTTCTTGGTGCAACTATAGAACATGTGTTCCATAACTATACTTGGAAGAAAAATCTCATAACCATGCATCACCATATACATCAGATACAATACCCAATCAAAAAGCAACTCCTTTGAAATCTCTTTTGGTACTACGCACCTCATCATGATAGTAAACAAGATTTTGGCTTCAACAGTTAATACAGAATGAGTTAACTGCTTAGAGGTAGAAGTTATACAAGGTAAAAATAATTCCTCCTTAGCCATCCTTATACTATCAATCTTGCTAGGATAGTTTTCTATATTTTACCTCTTTGGACAACACAAAATATTAGCAAATTCAGAATGATCTAGCTCCATCTCAATACCAGCTACCTTAGAAGAAATAGTTTAACCCAAATCATTCATTTCAGATTCAGATAAAAGAGTCTGGTAAGCCTAGGGTATGCAACCTCAGAGGGATTTAGGATTTTCGAAAGAGAACTCTGTTTCAATCTCCTAATACATATAATCCAACATGCTAGTAGTGATCATACTACAGTAAGAAACATGAGCAGATGCAAATCCATCTAACCATATACCTCATGCAGCTTGATTGATAACCCATTTAGAAGAAATATATCTCTTACCAGATGTATTTTTCTCTTTAGAGTAAACTTGAATCTCCTTCCCTTTTTCTGTTTCTGAACTCTGGATCTTCTTCCCCTTGTCTTTTTCAGATGTCTGTAACTCCTTTCCCTTGCCTGGTTTCTGAGCATATTTAACCTTCTTCTTATTTGGACTACCAATCTGAACATCCTTTTGTTTCCAAGAAGTATCTGCTTGGTCTGGCTTCTTCTTCTTTGTCCTTCTTGATTTTATTCTTAGGAGGAGAAGCGGAGTTCTTTGGTGCACTGACAGTCCTGGAACTAGAGCTTTCAGTGATGGTTTGAACTTCTTCTTCTTCCACATCTTTTCTTTTCTTCCATGTGTTCTTATTTGAGCCTCCGGCCATCTTGATTCTTCTAGAGGTTCTCCGTGAGTCCATTAGGGTTTAGGGTTTTAAGTAGAGAGAGCCAGGAGTGATAGAATAGAGTGAGAAAATATAGAAGATAAATACTGGAGAGTTTTAGTTAAAGAAGGAAACTAAATATTCTCAAATCTTTTAATAACTCGTTTGGGATGGAAACAATATTATTCTGATTTGAATAAGATTTATTTAATAATATAAAATTAATGTTAGAAAATTATCTACAGAGATAATACCCAATATTACTTATTCAATCATTGACTATATAGTATACAGATTTATTTTCAAGGCTATGTAAAGGGTTTCAAGACCTTGAAAAACTGTAATACAGTACATAAAATTTTCAAGGCTTTGAAAAGTTTTTCAAGGATTTGAATTTTTTTTCAAAACATTGAAACACAAATAACATACCTGATGCTCCCCATAAACTACTTTTTCCTTGTTCAACATCTCATGTTCTAATCTCAGGACTGTGAACCTATCTTCTGGCAGTGGTTTAGTGAAGATATATGCAAACTCCATGTTAGTTGGCACAGATGATAGAGATACATCACCTTTCTCCACATGATCTTTGATGAAGTGATGTCTAACATCAATGTGCTTCGTCGTTGAATTTTTTATTGGATTTGTTGTAACTGAGATAGCCCTTGTATTGTCACATTTGATAGGTATCTCTGAAGTCAAAACTAAGATCTCTCATCTGTTGAGTTATCCACATCACTTGTGAGCAGCAAGCACCAGCTTCTACGTATTCAACTTTTGTTGTTGATAAAGATCAGAATTTTTCTTCTTTGAATGACAGCTTATCAAAGATGATCCAAGAAATTGGCAACACCCTGATATGCTTTTTCTATTTACTTTATATCCTGCAAAATAAGAATCTGAATAACCACACAAAGAGCAGTTAGACCTTTTATGATACAAAGTCCAGAGTCTTTGGTACCATTAAGATATCTTAAAATTCATTTGACAACAACTAAGTGAGACTCTTTAGGATCAACTTCGAAATCTAGCCCACATACAAACACTAAACATAATGTCTTGCCTACATGAAGTAAGATAGACTAGTGTACCAATGATACCTCTAAACTCTTATTGTTTCACATTCTTAACATTTTGATCCTTGTTTAAGGACAGTGTAGAACTCATGGGAGTTTTGGCTACCTTGGATTGAGACATATTATACTTGTTCTGTAAATCATTGGTTAACTTATTCTGACATAGAAAAATTCCTTTCTTAATTTTACGTACATGAAGTCCAAGAAAAGAAGTTTAACTCTCCCATCAAGCTCATCTCAAATTCCCTGCTTATAAAACTAGTGAAATCCATTGTAAGAGATCATTAGTAGCACAAAACAGAATATCATCAACACATACTTGTACTACTAGAATGTCTTTTTTATGAGTCTTTATGAATTGTCAACTAGGCCTGTTTTGAAACCATTTTCAAGTAAGAATTTTGACGATATTTCATACCAAGCTCTTGGAGCCTGTTTCAGACCATAAAGAGCTTTGTCAAGCTTATAAACATGATTTGAAAATCATCATTTTGAAAACCAAGAGGTTGAGCAACAAAAACTTCTTCTTTTAGATAACCATTTAGACATGCACATTTAACATCAATTTCAAAAAAATTGACGTTCTTATGTGATGCAAATGCAAGTAACATTCTTATTGCTTTCAACCTGGCTCCATGTGAAAAAGTCTCCTCATAATCTATACCTTCTTCATGGTTGTAGCCTTGAGCTACTAGTCTTTCCTTGTTTCGATAACCTTACCATTTTCATCCAGCTTGTTTATAAACACCCACCTTGTTCCAATAATAGACTGAACTTTGGGAGGAGGAACTAGGTTCCAGACCTTGTTCCATTCAAACTCATTCAGCTCAATTGCATTGCAATGATCCAGTCTGCTTCTTGTGATGCTTCCTTCACATTATTAGGTTATACAAGAGACACAAAAGCATTAAAAGCACACAAGTTCTTTTATAGATATGTTGTTTGTGTACCAGTGGATGGATCAGATGACAGGTATTTGAACATCCTTCTCTGTTTCCAGGGTTCTGGTTTTCCCGGAATCTTTTCAAGTCCTTGAGAGCTTGATGCAATGGCTTGACCAGCCGGTGTTTATTGAGGTTCCGTTTCAAGGAGAGCCACTTTCAAGGCTTTAAAATTTCATCTGGTTTCCTGCATATTAATCTTAGAACCATTCTCTGGATTTGCATCATCCTCTGACTCATGCTTATTCAGATTTCAGTCTGCAAAATCTTCACTCAAAGAACCATCATTGCTTTCTCAAATAACATGTATACTTTCCTAAACAAGGTTTGTCCTCTTATTGTAAAATCTGTAGGCTTTTCTAGTCAAAGAATAACCAAGGAAACTACCTTCATTACTTCTAGCATCAAACTTTTCAAGATTACCCGTACCACTGTTGTGAACAAAACAAGTAAATCGAAACTGTGTGAAATAAGAGATATTTGGATTTCTCCCTTTGAAAAGTTCATAAGGAGTCTTTTTCAGAATAGGCCTAATCAGGCACGTTTTCAAAATATAATTTGTCGTGTTGACAACCTCTTCCCAAAAAGACTATGGAAATTTGTTTTCCAAAAGAATTTTCCTATACATGTCCTCAAGAGTTCTGTTTTTCCTTTCAACTACACCGTTTTGTTGAGGAGTTACAGAAACAGAAAAGTTGTGAGGAATACCAAAATTGGCAGAGAATAAATCAAATTCTAGTAGATCAAATTCTCTACCATGATCACTCTTTATTGAAGCAATAGGCAGGTTTTTCAAAGTTTAAAGCTCTTTAAAAAGATTTGAAAATTCAGAATGAGGCTCAGACTTTCTCTTAAAACCATTACCCAAGTAATTCTAGAGAAATCATCTACAATAACTTACATATACTTCTTAACTTTTGGATTTGGAACTCTCATGGGACCACACATATCCATATGAAGTAGTTCAATAGGTCTAGTTGTACTTAGAAAGCTCTTAGGCTTCAATGAGCTTGTTGCCTGCTTTCCTTGAGCACAAGGCTTGCATACCTTTTCATCCTAAAATTTGATGGATGGAAATCCTCTGACCATGTCTTTAGAGATTAGCTTATTCAGTGTATGTATACTAATATGTCCAAGCTTTCTCTGCCAAAGCTTTGATTGTTCTTTCAAAGCCTTGAGACACTTTAGACTTTCTCCCGCAACTTTGTTAGTATTTGATGGCAATTCTTTGCTGCTTATTTTCGCAAGTATACGATCAAGTAATAAAGTAGAGTATTTTACGACTCAAATATTTAACCCACGAGAACAATTTAGATCTTACTATAGATAATCCGAATAGCTAACAAAGCTGTAAAAAAGAGGAATAATTTGAGATTTGACTAACGACCTAAATAACAATAAATTAAAAAATAATAAAATTGTTGTGAATTTTTTGAGAATGCTTCCTAAGTATGGAACAGATGAATTAAATATCAGGGCTCCAGGATCTCCTTCGGTTACTATTAAGCTTTTCCAGTTTTTCCCGATTTCAAAAACACACAGCAGTTTTGTTTATGCCAGCATACCAATAGTGCAATCTCATCTCGGTCTCATGCACCTTTCACTCCCCTGCAAATTTGTAAGCCCTTTCGAGACTCTTGAATCTGCAGGTTTATTCTAAGTCTACTATGGTTACAGGGTTCACCTCTCGGTAAGTCGCCAATGGAATACCCCGTTATATAGATACAGGTATTTTATGATATTATTGGTTGTTAAAATGATATTACTATAAGTATTGGGTACTAGTTTTTATTATAAAGAATTTAATTTTATTAATATTAACTACTTGGGGTTATAATGTATTTTCCCTACTTCAAAAGGTGTCAGTTAATTAACTTAGGGGGTTCTAGTTGACTTTTACCCAAACAGTGGGGGTGAAAGTGTATTTTACTCCGAATAGTCATATTCTTCATCTCCTGCAACTAGCAAGAGACTCCTCTCTGCCAACATGCCGCCTTCAACACAAACACCACCACCTTCACCAATTTCATTCCCAATCCACTCCCTATTCGACTTAATCTCACCAAAGATCAATAATTTCTCACCAAGCAGTCCAATTTCGCCCAAAACATGACCCAATTCGAAATCAAAGTTGACCCGGAAACTCTTGTGCTCCTTGCCGGATTCCTCAAGCACCGCCTATAAATACCCAACCAAAATCAGAAGAAATCACTCACCACAGCTCCCTCTCTCTCCCTCAATCGATGTCTCTCCCATTCAATCTCTCTCTATCTCTCTCTCTCTGTTCGGCCTGACGAGCAGACCCTGAAGCCGCCGCCCACGTAGCCATTGTGCGCCGTCCTTCCCAACAAAGCTGCCGACGCACCCAGCCGATGCCACCACCGTCGTCGTCCGCCCTCGTCACCGGCGTCGTCTTCGCCGTCCTCTTCTCTATCGGGTACACAACCCGATTGATCTCCTCTCTTCCATTCTTCTTTATTTTTGTTTTGTTTTATTTTTTATTATTACGTAATATTAGTAGTTGGGGTATTAGAGAAGAAAGAGGGAACAAATCTGCTGCTGGCCCAGCGGTTAAAGTACATGCATGTATTGGATTTGAACTTGAGTTCGCGTCTTACAACAGCCAATAATTTTTTTACTCATCAATACTCAAAAACAAAAGTGAAGAAAGAGGGGGATGAAAGCCATTTAAAAACTCTTGAGAGTTATTTCTTTGGGAGTTTAGTTTCCTTGTACAAATATAATCTATTGTAAGATAATACTTATGGGTTATGTTTAATTAAATTCCTTGTTATAAAAAGATGAAGATTTACAACCTGATAATTTTTATAATTTTAGTTATTTTACGTTTTATATTAGTGAAAATTAGATAACATTTTATGTAATACTTATATAACTATAGTTAGGTTTTACAATAATAAATGTGGGTAAGTATAACTCATGTTTTTATTAATAAATGTTGTAGTGTTGTCTTAGTAACAAAATTTTGGGAAACTAATAAGGGGGGAACTTTTTACACTTGCATTGCATATAGGACGTTACGTGCAATATGTTGATTAGAATATTACTTCCTCTGTTCTATATCTATCTTCACAGTTTGAAGTCTTACCACTATTCACTGGATCACTTTGATTTGATGATTTGATTAGTAAAACGATGTAAGAATTTGATAATTTTTGCATGATGATGTAGAGTAAAGTTTACTCTACAACACCATGGAATAATCACCAAAAAAATTAGTCGTTTTGCTATCCAAATCATCGGGTGAAAGTGACCCAATTACGGAAGAAAAAATGCAAACTGTGAAGAAAGAGAGAGAACGGAGGTAGTACTAAATTTGTAGGCGACGATTTCATTGACGAAGGATACGTCGGATGTTACGACTGATTTGGTGTGATT
Organism: Linanthus parryae; assembly: GCA_023055425.1. Taxonomy (NCBI): domain Eukaryota; kingdom Viridiplantae; phylum Streptophyta; class Magnoliopsida; order Ericales; family Polemoniaceae; genus Linanthus; species Linanthus parryae. The sequence continues at coordinate 12,770,371 of JALGPY010000010.1, read as the reverse complement.
GCTATTTATTTGAGTTAAGTAAACGTGTCAGGCCCGCCCTTTCGTTCTTTTGTGTCTAAACTGTGTTTTGTAATTTATTGTCTCCAAATGAAATATGTGCTTTGAGTGTTTATCTGAGCACCTTGTTGATTTTACAAAAGTGATTACATCACTACTGTCACATGAGAAATTAATAAAACTTTATGACGTAAAGTGGAATAGTTGTATCGGGGAACATTTTATTTTAGGTCTGGTCGATGTTGACTACGGTCTCTTGACCCATTTTATTTTATTTTGCTCGGCCGCAACAGCCCCGAGTTTGCTCCTTGTACTTACCTCTCTGGCTGCAAGAATTCTTAGGGGGTGTCCACACTTATGGTCTCGGTATTGTGTGATGGTTGGTTTTTTCCCCGTGTCAACGTGATAAAATATGGATTTCCAAGATTGGACCTTTGTTGTTTAAATTTGAAATTCCCGATTGGACAATGAAGAGAGTTTGGGAATGTTTCCCCAGTGAAATGCAAAAAGGAAAGTTTGGTGAACTCTTATTACGTACTTATACTCATACTTCATCTCTTTCTTTTCAAACTATTGTGTCCTATTAAAAATTATGCCTCATAATTTGTTTACATGTCTGGGTGTTTATTTACTCAGTATTACCGCTGACTTTGGAAACCGTGGTGTTCCCTTTTATTTTCAGCACCACAGGTCTAGATGGGGCTTGGATTAACTGGAGCGCAACTCATCACATAAATTAGAAGTTCACACTTTAATTTCTTAGAATCTCTATTTAGCCAAATTTGCCATGATTTAGGGTCAACACTTTAATTTTATTAAGTATTTCTTGAAGGCATTATGAATGTTTGGTTAAGATATGCTCTTTAATCCTCCTTGTATCCTGGTTTAATCTCGGGTATGGAGTGACACCCCCGGGTTTTTCGGCTTGGTCATTTCGGGGGGTGTTACAGTTGGTATCAGAGTCTGGCTGTGCAAAAAAAGAAAATTCAAAACCCGTAGGGGGATTTAAAAAGGACATAGGAAACGAATTTGAAATTTGACAAGCCGTTGGGGATTTGGTTAATCTTTAATAGGTTTATTATGTGTTCAAGTCTTTAGAAAATAGGCTTAGTAAGCAAGTATCTACACCCACCCTCTCCTTGCTAAAAGAACTTCGGCCAACCCGATTAGTTAAGTATTTAGACTTGAGACTTTTCATTGTAGTTTGGGTCAAGTGTCTATTGTTTGCGTGATCATAAGTTGTGGATTATTTTCGAAAGTCTTGTGTGATCAAAAATTTGAAGTCTTGGGAGAATGTACTTATTTCATAAGGGTAGTCATTGTAATATACTTTGTGGAGCCAAAGACTTATGGATTTATTGTCCTTTGTAGATGGCTAGAACTAAGAGAACCTCAAGGAAGCGTGTGTTGCCAGTTGAGAAACACCTAATCGTGAATCTTTGGGCGGAAGGCAAGACTCTACCAGCTTTCCGTGATCGCGTACTCAGTATTGTGAGGATAGGTTTAATGCGTTGGAGATTACTAGATATCGGAATCCTGCTTTCCAATCTTACTGCATGGTGAAGGCCCTACCTATGGGGCCTATATATGGGGAGTTTATCGCCAAGTATAGCAATATTATTGTTAGAATCAATACATTAAACTATGAAGACTACTTCTACCAAGGTGAATGGATGGTGGATGCCAAATTGTGCAAATTGTTGATGGAGGCTCATGATAAATGGCGAAGGTACATGGTGATCCAAATAGAATCTAGTGAAGATGATGAGGTTGAAGAAGACCCTAGTGAGAACATTGATATTGAAGAACACCCTAGCGAGGACATTGAGTTTGAAGATGACCCTAGTGAAGGCATGGAGTCGGAGGCAAGTGTGAATAACTACGAGAAGTAAACATATTACGCACCTTTGATTTCTTAGAATTTTTATGATTTTTGAAGGTTTGGTTTTGAATAAGGTCATGGCAAAACCAAACATTACTTTGAGATTTCTTAGAATTATTTTGCATAGCCACTTTTGGGCTAGAGATAATTTATTGGTAATTTGCGTAGGTTAATTTTACTTTTTTGAAGAAGGATAATACACATGTTTTGAGGATCCCTTTCGGAATTTAAAAATTTGTGATTTATTGAGTGGGAGTATCGTTTAAAATTGATGTTGTATTGAAGTTAGAACACGAGAAAAAATTGATTTTTGGTAGTGTTAAAATCTGAGCAGCATATGGTATTTGTTGTAGCACACATGTTTAAATTTTCAATTATTTTTCTCAGAGTTTTTCCCATATAGTAGACATGTTCAGGAACAGGCCATAAAAATTTAAGTCTCAAATAAGTTCTGGCGACTTAGATACGAATTCCCAAAGTTCGTGGTTCAGTAGCAGAATTACATAGTGACCGTCTATAGTATTTTAGATTTTAGCCTATCTTATAGATCATGGAGGAGTCTCAAAATTTTATAGTGATTATTATACACATAGGGCTATAACTGGGTGAAAGCGTAGACCGTTATGAGAAAGTTAAAGCCAGCTTATGACTTGGTAAAGACAGAGTTTCTGTCTCATAGTCGGTGACACCAGCTGTGCTATTCTCTGCATAACTTAAGTTTTATAATTTATTTTGAGTTGACTCTTCTTGAATATGAAAGAAGACTCAGAGAGGTTATTGCCCACCAAAATTAATAATGTTAATTGCCCGATTGATCACTTTTCTAATTTTCAGCCTATGTGAAATTACATGTGTAATTGATTGTATGATGATCAATGTGTGATATTTCATGCCTAATTGCGTATTATATGCAATGTATTTATGTTTACTTGTAGTCCATGATACTTCATGAATGATACAATAGGCTATAATGTAAGACTATAGACCACATCCATACAACACTGTAGAGATTTTAGAACCTTCTAACCTATTTGAACCCGACGAATGCGGAACCAAAATAATTTTAGTATGAAGTATTCAAGCAAAAACCATTCAAGAAAAGTTTTTATGAGCGGGAAAAGAGGATAAATGACCTCCTATCGAGGAATTGTGAAGTACCTGTGTGTTTTGTTGGTTACGAGTTTTACAATAATGTTAGAAGAAGGAAGAGCAAGGTGTACTTATATTATATCAAAACGAATGTGAGAAGAGAAATATGTTTGAAAGATGTTTGGAATGTGAGATAAATTTTGTGGTCTTGGATACTTCTTATCTAGTTTGTAGAAGTTAAGACTTTTGGGTGTTTATAGGGAATCATATTGTTGTTAAGTTGGCTACTTTGGGAATTTCGTTATATTAATTATGTATGGAGATAATTTGAGAGTTTTAATGTGTTGGGAAATACAAAAATATTGACATTGTAATTGGAGCTCTATTGATCGCTAAAATACAAAATGAGTTTAACTTTCTTTCATTAATGATAGTTTGTCACAAACATCTCATTAGAGTCTTGTTTTTTGGGGTATAGTTTTGAGCGTTTTATCATGTATGCTTGATAGATTTGGGCTTCAGAGCTTCATTGTTGTATACCCGTTTTGGGATCTTAATAATTTGCTTAAGAGTTTGATCTCAAACATTCTATTTTTCCTTATAAATGTCGCAGAGTATCGAGTAACTATTGGGAAAATTATTAGTTGGCAGCTGCTAAGTGTATAATTGTTTAGAGGTCAGCCTTAGAATACCTTCATAGCATAGTAATCTTTGTGTTTGTTGTATAATAAGAGTATCCTTCAACTCTTGTAAATATGGCCGTCAACCTAGTGAATAAAACAGTGGTGAACTTTCAGCTGAGCCACCCGAAAAGAACACTTGTCTTGGATGGGATGTCAATTTGGGAATTTATCGGAGAAGTCTTGGATAGGTGTGAGTATTGGGCTTACACTTTTGTTGGAGGATGGGTATTCAGCAACACCTTAGTTGAGAGTCATTGAATTGTGGTGTCTTTACCTAATGAACATCCTTGGATTCCGATCAAGATATAGTATAAGGATTTGGTTGATGAGGGAGGATGGTACCTTCCTAATCAAAAGTATTTACATCAAGGTCAATAGATGATATGGACGCACTTCATGAAGTGTACATTGATGTTGGCTCACAAGCCTTGGGAGTAACCTATGGAGGACCCATGAGAAGTGATAGACTAAAGAATTAGCATGGACAATAGTGTTTTCTCGCCAACCCTCGCCTACAAAAAAAATCATGCACAAAGCCCTCCATGGATCGTAGGCAAGCATTCATGACATGATTATGGTTAAGTAAACGTGTACCTTAGTTTGTGTGATTACCATGAAGAATTGTGCCTTCGTCTCTATGAATATTCACACATAGGATTGCAGCTGGAATCCTTCTCCACATCAAGTGCTAGCAACGGAAGAATGAGGCAAGAGATCACGCAACACGGAGCACCAAGAGGTCTGTGCGCCACAAGTGGTGGCCAACGGCTTAGAGGGGTGGACGGGATGGGGGTTTCGGCCTCAACTCTCTCACTCTCTTTCACCTTGATTTGTTGTTTCTCTCAATAATGACTTGTCTTGAAAAATAATAAGCTAGAGAGACCTTATATAGTTAATAACTCCTTACTAACTAAATATTTGCTCCAATACTAATCATGTACATACACGGATTAATCCACCTTGCATACTAGTCCATCTAACTTTGCTTGTGGTTGCGTTACCTCAAAATAAATCGGTCCAACTATTTAATGTCCAAATATAGTTTAATCCATAAAGTGTGTGACCCCATAGGTAGGTTTCTACTTAGTTGGTAGTAACTATTAAAAACATGGACCGGTTTCTAGCAACACATCATGTCATCCATTAAATAGAAAAGTCAGTGATCCGACAAACCATGTGCCCAATGTTACCGCATGGTATCTATCCCTTTGTCTCTATATCCGGATTGGACACGAAACATAATTTTCACACTCGTATATCCAATCCATAGTTACTCGATCCTGGGAATAGGCTTATCTATACAGATAACATCAATATCTCCATATTGATTTATTTGAGTCTAACCAGACATTCCATAAGTACTACCCTTCGAGTGGTCGTGGATATTTTGTTCCCATCATGTGGGAGGGAAAAATCCTCTCTAAATCACTACCATCTCTAAGCTTGCTTCCTATCATGCCTGATGACCATCTTTATAGTTACCCAGTTACGGTGTAACGTTTGATAATATCAAAGCATGATATTTCACAACCAGAGTATCTAGTGACTTCAAGTATAAGGATTACAAAACCATTAGCACTACGATAAGCACTTGTGAAGATAACATAACTTAATGTGGCCTTCTCATTGTGGGTCAATTCAGTATGCCATTACTCCTAATGCATACCCATGTGTTAGACTTGATACCTCCATATAAATCTACCCATATACTAGTCTATAGTGGTCGTTCTGTTGATCAATATAATGGACTAGGGATATTTAAGATCAAGTACACATTGCAATCTAAGTACTTCATTATATTAAATATCTCCATAAATAATAAATGAATATTCTAGCAAAACATTGTTCATACTAAGTATAGATTTCCTCTAGGGCATCTACTCCAACAGTCTCACACTTGCACCAGAGCCACTCTGGTGCATCTCGTATGCCCATAGATCTAGTGTGCCCTTCATGCTTGCGCTGAATAAGCGGCTTTGTCAGTGGATCTGAAAGATTATTGTCCGTTGGAATCTTGCATATCTTCACATCTCTACTATCGATGATTTATCGAATAAGATTGACTCTCCTAAGTACATGTTTGGATTTTTGGTGTGACCTGGGTTCCTTGGCTTGTGCGATCTCGCCAGTGTTGTCACAGTACAACGCAATGGGATCCACAATTCTAGGAAACCACTCCAATCTCAGTGATGAACTTTCAATCCAAACAGCGTCATTTGTTGCGCCAGCCGCAACAATGTACTTAGCTTCAGTTGTAGAATCAGCAACTTTCTCTTGCTTGGAACTCTTACAGCTCACAGCTCATCCATTCAAGCAAAACACATAGCCCCACTGTGATTTGTAGTCGTCCTTATCGGTTTGGAAAATGGCATCAGTGTAACCAATTACACTGAGTTCTTCCTCACTTCCAAATATTAAGAATGCATCCTTAGTTCTTCACAAGTACTTAAGGATGTTCTTAACATCAATCCAGTGACTCTCACCCGGACTGGTATCTTCTTTCCATACTCAACGCGTACGACACATCAGGTCTAGCACACAACATGGCTTACATAGTAGATCCTATGGCTGAAGCATACGGGATCTTACTCATGCGGTCCTTCTCAATCTCATTGGAAGGACAATCAGCCTTCGAAAGGGCGATTCCATGATACATGGCAAGAATCCTTTCTTTTATTCTTTCACGTTGAACCGTCTCAACACCTTGTCTACATATGTACTTTGGATTAGGTCGAGCATCTTTTTAGATCTATCCCTATAGATTTTGATACCAAGTATAAAATTTGCATCTCCTAAGTCCTACATTGTGGAACACTTCCCTAGCCAATCATTAATAGATTGCAAGGTAGGAATGTGGTTTCGAATGAGTAGTATGTCATCCACATACAAGACCAGAAACACGACAGAACTCCCACTAACCTTCTTGTAGACACAAGGTTCATATGCGTTCTTGATGAAGCCAAACTCTTTGACCGCGTCATCAAAACGTCGATTCCAACTCCAAGAAGCTTGCTTCAATCCATAAATGGACCGTTGTAACTTATAGACTTTGGTGTCATGCTAGATCCCTAAAAACCTCTAGGTGTGTCATGTACAAATCCTCGAGGAGGTTTCGATACAGAAACTTTGTTTTAACATACATCTGTCAAATCTCATAATCGTGATAAGCTGAAATAGCAAGTAAGATTTGAATGGATTTGGTCACTGCGACAAGGGAAAATGTTTCATTATAGTCAATACCATGAATCTGTATGAACACTTTTGCCACCGGTAGGCCCTTGTAGGCAACTACATTGCCATCCATGTCGGTCTTATTCTTGAAGACCCACTTGCTATTCTTGATGACCCACTTGCACCCTTCGGGTGGTTCCACCAAATTCCGTACTTTGTTGGTATACATGGATTCAATTTCGGATCTCATGGCTTCGAACCACTTCTTTTATTATAGCCCTTTCATGATCTCTCCATGGGTAGTAGGCTCATCATCCATGAGCGGTACGCCACCGGGCTCAGTCACGAGAAGTCCATACTTATCTGGCTCCTGAGCTACCCTACTCGACCTACGGAGTTCTTGTGTTACTTGAACAGGTTGATCCACAAAAAATTGTGGTTCCTATTCATATCCCACAAACTCACACTTATCCGACTTGGGTCCGAGATTGTCTGTTTTTAAACGCTTTACATAGACATCGAAGCCCCAAATATTCATAAATGACACTATGTGATTCCTCCCAGTCCATATCTCATATGGTGTCTTCGTGAACGATTTGGATGGAACGGTTAATGGTAAAGGTTGCAGTTAATAGAGCATTTCCGCAAAACGATATCGGAAGATCTGCTTGAAACATCATAGACCGCACCATATCCAATAGGGTGCGATTCCACCTCTCGGACACACCATTCCACTATTGCGTTCCGGGTGGAGTGAGTTGGGATATGATCCCACACTCTCTAAGATAGTCATCAAACTCTTGACTCAAGTATTCTCCTCCACGATCCGATCATAAAGCCTTAGTACTCTTGCCAAGTTGTTTCTCTATTTCATTCCTGAATTCTTTGAACATTCCAAACGATTCAGATTTGGCCTTCATGAGGTATACAAATCCATATTCACTGAAGTCATCAGTAAATGTAATGAAATAAAGATAATCACCTTCCGCAGGCGTGGGAAACGGCCCACACACATCATTATGTATGAGGGCCAATAACTCACTAGTCCTCTTAGGTTTCTTATTGAAAGGGGACTTTGTCATTTTTTCTAATAAACAAGACTCACATGTCTCATATGATTCATAATCAAATGAGTCTAGAAATCTGTAATGCCCCGTCTTCGTTATAGGGGGAAATTAATGACGTTTTCGTAAAGTTTAGAAGATAATTGTTGGAGTTATTTGATAATAGGGGAGGTGGTTGTAATATAAACTAGATAATTAAATACTTAGTTGGGGTGGTAGTTTTATTTCATAGAAACTACAAAGGCTAATAAGTAAATAGTAATTTGTAAATAAAATAAAACTAAAATAAAATTTCTTTTCCTTTCTTCAACAAACCTGCAAGATTTTTTTGGAAACCACAATCACTTCTCCCTCTTTCACATCTCTCTCTCCTCCCTCTATTTAGTTCTGTTCTCCTTCTTCCTCCTCTCACGTCCCCGACACAACACAACCACCACTCCCGAAACCAACGCCACCCCCAACACCACAGCCTCCTAAATCCCTTCTCAGACTCTCTCTCTCTCTCTCCCATGTTCTGCCGGCGAAAAACAGAGGAAGCAGCGGCAGCGGCTTCACCCCTGCCTTCCCCGACGGCGACGACACCGCCACCAACCACCAGAGATTCTCCCTCTCAACTCACTCTCTCTCTCTCTCTCTCTGCCCCTGCCTTCCCTCTCTATCCAGCATAACGCAGCAGCAACAGCAGCGGCAATAGCCGCTGCCACCGCCGGAGAACCCGCCGGCAAAATGGCCGCCACCACCACCGCCATCTATCTTCCTCTCGTTCCCCAGCTCTCTCCCTCTCACTCCTCTCTTCCCTGATCTAAGTAATCACCACCATCCACAACAGCAGCAGAGGCAGCAACAGCAGAAGCCGCCAAGAACCCACCGGCGAACCCTCCATTAATTCCGGCGAGAATTTCGCCGAAGCTCAACCGTAACGACCCACATATCAAAACTTGCACCATTCAACTCGGAGAAGCCCGACCAAGTGAGAGGAAGCCTCCACCGAGGCCAAGAACCGCCGGAGGAGCCCCGACGAAGCTCCATCTCCGGCGACACCGACGGCGACCTCGACCCGTCCCGTTTCTTCACCATTTCTCGCGAAATTTGGTCTGGGTATGACTAAAATCTTCTCCTAAGTTATTTTCTATAATCAAAATCATGTTTTAAGTCCTTAAATCCAATACTTGATTCGTTAGTTTGAGTGTTCTTGATGTGGGGGTTAAAATGTAATTTTCAGAAAGTTTTCTGGGGGGTTATAATGTCTTTTCAGAAACTTAGGGGGGAGGCAGATGTCATTTCAGAAACTTTTTGGAAGTACTAGATGCAGTTTATAATTTCAGATTCATTTATAGAATTTGTTTTTCTTTAAATTATTTAGATTATTATGTAATAATTAATAACTATATTTTTGGGGTAAATATTAAAGAAGAAATTGGTTTGGGACATTATTTGCACAATTTGAAACTTGGAGGGTATGTATCGTTGAATCTGAAACGTTTTTCTTGAGTAGGGGTCATTGTTTTTTATTCAAAGGAATAAAAAGGGGGAGCTAAATGTCGTTTACTAAAACTATATAAATATATATACATGAAATTAAAAATATGAACCTTGGATTTCAATTATTTTCTAAGCATTCTAGCCTTCATTCCAATTATATAAAAGAGATTTTGGTATTGAAACTTTATTTATGCATTTCAAAGTAAACTAGATTTGTATAATATATTGGGCCTATTTATTAAATAATCAATATTGTTTTGTTTAAATAGTTAATCTCAAAGTATCATAGATTGACATTCTAAATGAATTGGTTGTAAATATCGCTCCTAGAATAAACTAGTTAGAAAGTAATTTGAGGAATATTTATGAATATTTTATTAATACTTTATCTTTCTCCAAATTGAAAATAGTTATCTTCATGTTTATAAATAGATGTTAACTAATACTTATTGTTTTTCCTAACAGATATTTTTATGGCATCATCTCCTAAAATAAGTTAGTGTATAGTTTTTTTAAGCACATATCTCCAATAGTTAGTTTCGTTAATTAAATAATTTTCTATGAAGAATTTACTCTAGAAAAGTTAAAAATAATTGTTAGAATGTATAAGAAGTTAATAATATGAAGTTCTATGAGAAAGAGATTTTTATGAAAGGAAAGAAGAGATAGATTGGGAATAATATTCCCCGTTTCAGATACAAGAGAAGGATTAAGATGAAAGTAAAAGAAAGAGAATTTCACATGTGTTTCCCATATTCATACTTTATTCTCCAAGGATTTATTCAGTTATTGTTCATTCACATTTATGATTGTTTTTGAAAGAATATGCCTCTTCATCTGTTTACAAGCTCGGGTGTTTGCTTACTCAGTATTTCATTGCTGACTTTAGAAAAACTGCTGTCTTTGTTTCTTTCCCCCGCAGGTCTTAAGAGCTGGATTATGGGGTAGCGGGATTCGACACTCATCTAGCATTTATCCGCACTCTTAGTAAAGAAGAACTCTAGACAATATGGATCTTTTGTATAATGTACAAGTTAATGTAAGTTGTTCTAAAGTATGTAATAGATAACTATGACAGTGTTTGTTCTCGATTTCCGCCACTTCATTTTGAGTAGCACCCTCCTATGCTCTCCGGTCCGGAACGGAAAGCTTGGGAACGAGGGGTGTTACAGGTGGTATCAGAGCAGGCAATCCAAAAAGGGATTTGAAACCTGTAGGGCAATTTAAAATGGTCATAGGAAAAGATAATAAAATTTGAAAAGCCGATCGGGATATGGGTAGCTTAAGTGTTAGTATCCTAGGTCCCACCCACCCTCATCCTTTGATACTATTATTTGATTTGATTTGAGAAATTCATTCGTGATAGATTGATTTACAAATGTTGTTCCTGTGATGGACAATGAGAAGTATGGATTACAGTTATTAGATTCTGCATTATGAATTATGTGTTGTCCTATCTGAGGAGAAGAGTTATATGAGTATCCACTACAAGTGTTATTCCTATGATGGAAAATAAAGGTTATGAGATATGAGAACTAGATTATGGATTGCAGTTGATATACAGATTAATTTGAGAATATGAGTTTCATGCTTATCGATGATGATTTTATATGCTGCATGATTTGATCTTTGTGTGATATGTCACTTTTGTGTGATACTTAACCTGATAACTGTGCATGAGACCATAGGTAAAGGCCTAGAAATGTTGTTAATAGACCACTACAGTACCAATTATACCAGGTAGAATTGACATGGATATAAGGCTTAGGGCAACAGCCACATGGAGGTAAAATCCCTATTCTATAATAATGTTTCTAGGATATGTGACTCTTACAAGAACTCTAAGGGAAGTATCGGATTTCGACCATAGGAGAATCTGGGTTTAAAAGATGTGACCGGAATGCTAAGATGTTTAACGTGTAAACCCTAGTTTCGTTAACTAGACTTTTGAAGAATTTGACGACGTATTCACGGTACTAGAGATAGGGTTCAAGCATGAGGTATTTCTAATGACTGAATTATTTTAGAAATGATCGGGGAAGCTCCCACCCACCCACGCCTGAGACAAGTAACTGTGAATTCAACTTGTCAAGCTTTCAAAGCGTTTTAACTATAATCTGACAGTCTTAGTTATTGAATGGTTTAGATGGTTGATTCGATCATACTTGTCCATGAGTCGTACCAGAGAGACAAATCTACACTAGTCCGTCATAAATAATTTGGAGGCTCTAGGATATCTAGCTATATTAGGCGTTACGTGGAGTCTGGTTACCTTAATATTGCTTGAGGATCAGAATATATATTTGATTATGTCTTGCCTTTGGAGATATAGTACTCACTTGGAAAGAATAATATTTAAAATGTGAAATAAAAATTGTAGGTTCACTGATGATCGTCTACAAGACTTGGATGTTGCCTTTGACAGACCTAGATAGAATTATTCTAAAGTTTCATATTTGGTGTTATATTAGAGTTTCGGTTTGAAAATTTTTGTCAAGGTTTAACTCATATTTTAGAAGTCCACATTTGGAATATGTTATAGTAATGACTCGGGAGCTATTTTTCTACTACGATAAATTTTAGAAGCTTTTTATATTGCTTAACTATCTCAGAAATACTTGGAGTACCGTTACGATGTTTAGCTTGCAATTAAGACGTGTGGATTATTTTAAGAGTTATATGCTACGTGTATGCGACTTTCAGGTTCTGACGTTTTGGGGGAATATTGTACGTTCTTCAATCTTGCGTTGTTTAGCTAATGAGGTGTGGTATTCACTTTATGGGGATGATAGTATGAGTTCCTAGGAAGGAAAATGTCAATAAAGGTTTGGGTTTCGTCTAGGAATTTGGGGGCATATTATAACTTTACGTTTGGGGATTTGTTTGGGTATAGGCATGATGTCAGTCTGTGTGTCAAATTATTTGGTTAAATTCCTGTGAATCCACGATTAAAACTCAAGTGATAAATTTGAAGAGTCATGTATTTAAAACATCATTTGGGATTTGGTTAAAACACTAGGTGGAAGCGTATGGGTTATGATCATGTGGATAGAATGGAAAGTCTTTAATTTCCGCTATGAGAAACAATTGTTCATCGAAACCTGATTTTGTTAGCTCTAAACCGAATCGGGTTGTTGGATTTATACTTGTTCATGTTGGGGGTAGTTCTTGTATTTTCAGAAAAGTTAAGGGTGACCTTGGTAGCATAATAAAACTGTTTTGGAGGGTGATTATAAGTCATTTATGAGAACTTGGGGATATGGTTGTTATTTATACAGGAGATGTTTTTGTTATTAAAATTATATGTGTATTATTTAATATGAAATATTATTATTTTCTTGAAAAAAAATAATAATAATAAATAAGCAAGATAATTTATATAGTTGATTTAATCGTATAAATTTAGCGTGATTAAATAAATATTACTTATAAATTAGTGTTTTGAATAAATACGTTATTTGCTTAATAGTGATAAAATAAATAAGTTAGAAAGTTAAATAGGAAAAAAATAACTTTTAAGTAAACTCCTCTATTTATAAACAGTTAAAGCTTGACTATTATTTCTAGATATTATAAATTATTTCTCCAAAATGATGTCATAAATTATGTGTGACTAAACACTTATTTTTTATTTGAATAAAACCTACCATGAGAAATTTTGCTCCAAATATGGTCTTAAGACATAGTTATAAACTTCAAGAGTAGACATATAGTAACAAATTTGCACAAATGACCAGCCCTAAAGTTAAAAATCTCTATTAGCTCGAATGTATGACTTTTCATAAGATGTTTACATATGAGTTGACAATATGCGATATGAGATGTATGGACTGTATATGATTATGTGCTAGTGTGAACATTTAATGAAAGGCAAAGATATCATGAGAAGTATGTGGACATAATATTGAGATTATGATATTGTGATAGCCAGACAGGCTCGCTCAGAGAAATTGATTTCAGAACTTGACATGACAACATAATAGAATCACAGATTTGATTGCCCGATTTGGGTCAAAGTTATTTTTCAAGGAAGAGGAAAGATGTATAGTAGAAAATTTGCTTAGCAGCGGATATGTTCCACGTGCCACGTTACATTCTTATATGAACATTATATGTTATGTGTTCTATTGTATGCTATATATCAGGAGAGGAAATAAGATTATGGCATAGAGAGCAAGACTGATAAATCACACGTTTACAACTCCATAAAGAATCATGAATCGGACATCCCTATCAGTGATAGAAATCATAAGAGAAGGTTAAAGCTTCTAGTAATACAGATGAAATAAGAATATAACACATATTAGAACCTACTAACCATAAGGTGACTTGTAGAGGGGACTAGAATTACGATCTAAAGGAAGTGATCACTTTGACAACATCGACACGACGAGCAAACTCATGCGATATCACAAACGAAGGAACCTAAAGGTAAGCGATTTAGATAGTTTAATACCCGCTAACCTAGGTTAGATCGATCCAAGTATCAGGAAAACAAATGGCGGGATGAGAGGACGTTCTAACTGGGAATTCTGGAGAAAAATAAAAGAAACGTTAGAAGCTAGACCAAATGTCACATGATTAACCCTCTAAGTTTTAGATGTTGACATAATCAAGGATTCTCAGTAGTGCGTAGGCTGGTAAACTCATACGAGTTGTTTGGTCGTTATGTAACTCCACGTTATGCTTGGATAACTTAAGTTTCCTTCCTTATAGTATATATTTTTCATAAATTCTTTATTTGAAGTCTTGTCACTGAATAATTACTTTGGGGGCCATTGGATGCTCACTCTCTTATCAGCTGTTTTTGGGGTTTATACAATTTCATCGGTATTACTCTAAGTATTATTTGAAGCAACGAATACAAATGTTCTTTAGCAGACCTTGTCAAAAGTGCTAGTGGAGGCAATGACTTACCGTGTATTCGGGCGGATTAAAATTCGACCTGATGATAAGGGTACGACGACCTAGATTTCATTGAGGGGGAGTTTACTAGCTATCATTAAGAAATCGAATAGGCAAGCGACTTCTAAAAGTCATTTAAAGCCGTAGGATGTTGGAGGATACCTTACTTTCTGACTCAACCCATTTTGGAAGATAGACATAATTTCAAATGAGGATTCAATCTAGAACAAGAGTGATAGGGTCCAAATGCTACCACTAAAAGGAATATCAATCACTTGAAATCACCAATTATGACCATCCATTGTGATAAATTAGTGAGTTCCGGGGACTTCACTCTCTAAGGGGGAGAGGAATGGAACCCTTAAGTTTTCCGTAACTCTACTTCTTGTTTCGTACCCGCGCCACACGCATCGAACTAGTATCAATGCCATTATCATATTACGTATGTTGGTGGAACGTGCAACCATTGGTACAATATATATAAACTCTTACAATATCTTTTCGTCGAGAATTTGGTATGAGCTTCGAGGACGAAGCTTTCTTTAAGGGGGGAAGGATGTAATGCCCCGTCTTCGTTATAGGGGGAAATTAATGACGTTTTCGTAAAGTTTAGAAGATAATTGTTGGATTTATTTGATAATAGGGGAGGTGGTTGTAATATAAACTAGATAATTAAATACTTAGTTGGGGTGGTAGTTGTATTTCATAGAAACTACAAAGGCTAATAAGTAAATAGTAATTTGTAAATAAAATAAAACTAAAATAAAATTTATTTTTCCTTTCTTCAACAAACCTGCAAGATTTTTTTGGAAACCACAATCACTTCTCCCTCTTTCACGTCTCTCTCTCCTCCCTCTATTTAGTTCTGTTCTCCTTCTTCCTCCTCTCACGTCCCCGACACAACACAACCACCACCCCCGAAACCAACGCCACCCACAACACCACAGCCTCCTCAATCCCTTTTCAGACTCTCTCTCTCTCTCCCCTGTTCTGCCGGCGAAAAACAGAGGAAGCAACGGCAGCGGCTTCACCCCTGCCTTCCCCGACGACGACGACACCGCCACCAACCACCAGAGATTCTCCCTCTCAGCTCACTCTCTCTCTCTCTCTCTGCCCCTGCCTTCCCTCTCTATCCAGCATAACGCAGCAGCAACAGCAGCGACAATAGCCGCTGCCACCGCCGGAGAACCCGCCGGCAAAATGGCCGCCACCACCACTGCCATCTATCTTCCTCTCTTTCCCCAGCTCTCTCCCTCTCACTCCTCTCTGCCGTGATCTAAGTAATCACCACCATCCACAACAGCAGCAGAGGCAGCAACAGCAGAAGCCGCCAAGAACCCACCGGCGAACCCTCCATTAATTCCGGCGAGAATTTCGCCGCTCAACCGTAACGACCCACCTATCAAAACTTGCACCATTCAACTCGGAGAAGCCCGACCAAGTGAGAGGAAGCCTCCACCGATGCCAAGAACCGCCGGAGGAGCCCCGACGAAGCTCCATCTCCGGCGACACCGACGGCGACCTCGACCCGTCCCGTTTCTTCACCATTTCTCGCGAAATTTGGACTGGGTATGACTAAAATCTTCTCCTAAGTTATTTTCTATAATCGAAATCATGTTTTAAGTCCTTAAATCCAATACTTGATTCGTTAGTTTGAGTGTTCTTGATGTGGGGGTTAAAGTGTAATTTTCAGAAAGTTTTCTGGGGGGTTATAATGTCTTTTTAGAAACTTAGGAGGAGGCAGATGTCATTTCAGAAACTTTTTGGAAGTCCTAGATGCAGTTTATAATTTCAGATTTATTTATAAAATTTGTTTTTCTTTAAATTTTTTAGATTATTATGTAATAATTAATAACTATATTTTTGGGGTAAATATTAAAGAATAAATTGTTTTGGGACATTATTTGCACAATTTGAAACCTGGAGGGTATGTATCGTTGAATCTGAAACGTTTTTCTTGAGTAGGGGTCATTGTTTGTTATGCAAAAGAATAAAAAGGGGGAGCTAAATGTCGTTTACTAAAACTATATAAATATATATACATGAAATTAAAAATATGAAACTTGGATTTCAATTATTTTCTAAGCATTCTAGCCTTCATTCCAATTATATAAAAGAGATTTTGGTATTGAAACATTATTTATGCATGTCAAAGTAAACTAGATTTGTATAATATATTGGGCCTATTTATTAACTAATCAATATTGTTTTGTTTAAATAGTTAATCTTAAAGTATCATAGATTGACATTCTAAATGAATTGGTTGTAAATATCGCTCCTAGAATAAACTAGTTAGAAAGTAATTTGAGGAATATTTATGAATATTTTATTAATACTTTATCTTTCTCCAAATTGAAAATAGTTATCTTCATGTTTATAAATAGATGTTAAATAATAATTATTGTTTTTCCTAACATATATTTTTATGGCATCATCTCCTAAAATAAGTTAGTGTATAGTTTTTTTATGCACATATCTCCAATAATTAGTTTCGTTAATTAAATAATTTTCTATGAAGAATTTACTCTAGAAAAGTTAAAAATAATTGTTAGAATGTATAAGAATATATATATATATATATAAAAGGTTTTTTTTATAATAAAGTTTAAGATAGAATTTATAATTGAGAAGTTCTAAATTTAAACTTATTCTCTCGCTATTTGAAATATACGAGTATTATTTATGGATTTGAGAATTTATATTAAATAAGTATATTTTGAGGATGTAATTACGAAAGTAGCACACGCTTGACGAATGTAATGAAAAAGATATATTTAAAGTTTGTTTGAAATGAAAGTAGACTCCCTTACGACAACACTAGAGTTCATAGCATAGCACACAGCCCCCTTGCATTATACGTGATAGTTGGAATCGGAATTTAAGTTGATTAGAGATTATAAATTTGTAGGTGACGAGTTTCGTGGACAGAGGCTATGTCTATTCGCAGTGCCTAGAACGTGCTATTCACTATCGGATTGAGGTAAGTAAATATGCCAAGTCTAGCGTGCCTAGCTTCTTTCGTGTCGAAATGTGATTTTATAAATTGTCTCAAAATACGTTTTATGACTTGCAAGCTTTACTTGAGATTGATTATGTTTTGAGATGAATGTTTTGAGAATGTCACACGAGAATAATAATCCATTAATGATGTAAAGTGGAAAGAGTTGTGCGGGGATCGTTATATTATTGCTAGATTGGTCGTGTTGACTTCGTTCACTCGACCCGTATTATTTAACCCGGTCGCAACCTGCCGGGTCGCTCCATGTACTCACCTCTCTGGCCGCGAGGAGTCTTAGGGGGGTGCCGGCACTTAAGGTCTTGGTAGCTTAGTGAAAGTAGATCTTCCCCGTATCAACAAGTTAATAATATGAAGTTCTATGAGAAAGAGATTTTTATGAAAGGAAAGAAGAGATAGATTGGGAATAATATTCCCCGTTTCAGATACAAGAGAAGGATTAAGATGAAAGTAAAAGAAAGAGAATTTCACATGTGTTTCCAATATTCATACTTTATTCTCCAAGGATTTATTCAGTTATTGTTCATTCACATTTATCATTGTTTTTGAAAGAATATGCCTCTTCATCTGTTTACAAGCTTGGGTGTTTGCTTACTCAGTATTTCATTGCTGACTTTAGAAAAACTGCGGTCTTTGTTTCTTTCCCCCGCAGGTCTTAAGAGCTGGATTATGGGGTAGCGGGATTCGACACTCATCTAGCATTTATCCGCACTCTTAGTAAAGAAGAACTCTAGACAATATGGATCTTTTGTATAATGTACAAGTTAATGTAAGTTGTTCTAAAGTATGTAATAGATAACTATGACAGTGTTTGTTCTCGATTTCCGCCACTTCATTTTGAGTAGCACCCTCCTATGCTCTCCGGTCCGGAACGGAAAGCTTGGGAACGAGGGGTGTTACAGGTGGTATCAGAGCAGGCAATCCAAAAAGGGATTTGAAACCTGTAGGGCAATTTAAAATGGTCATAGGGAAAGATAATAAAATTTGAAAAGACGATCGGGATATGGGTAGCTTAAGTGTTAGTATCCTAGGTCCCACCCACCCTCATCCTTTGATACTATTATTTGATTTGATTTGAGAAATTCATTCGTGATAGATTGATTTACAAATGTTGTTCCTGTGATGGACAATGAGAAGTATGGATTACAGTTATTAGATTCTGCATTATGAATTATGTGTTGTCCTATCTGAGGAGAAGAGTTATATGAGTATTCACTACAAGTGTTATTCCTATGATGGAAAATAAAGGTTATGAGATATGAGAACTAGATTATGGATTGCAGTTGATATACAGATTAATTTGAGAATATGAGTTTCATGCTTATCGATGATGATTTTATATGCTGCATGATTTGATCTTTGTGTGATATGTCACTTTTGTGTGATACTTAACCTGATAACTGTGCATGAGACCATAGGTAAAGGCCTAGAAATGTTGTTAATAGACCACTACAGTACCAATTATACCAGGTAGAATTGACATGGATATAAGGCTTAGGGCAACAGCCACATGGAGGTAAAATCCCTATTCTATAATAATGTTTCTAGGATATGTGACTCTTACAAGAACTCTAAGGGAAGTATCGGATTTCGACCATAGGAGAATCTGGGTTTAAAAGATGTGACAGGAATGCTAAGATGTTTAACGTGTAAACCCTAGTTTCGTTAACTAGACTTTTGAAGAATTTGACGACGTATTCACGGTACTAGAGATAGGGTTCAAGCATGAGGTATTTCTAATGACTGAATTATTTTAGAAAATATCGGGGAAGCTCCCACCCACCCACGCCTGAGACAAGTAACTGTGAATTCAACTTGTCAAGCTTTCAAAGCGTTTTAACTATAATCTGACAGTCTTAGTTATTGAATGGTTTAGATGGTTGATTCGATCATACTTGTCCATGAGTCGTACCAGAGAGACAAATCTACACTAGTCCGTCATAAATAATTTGGAGGCTCTAGGATATCTAGCTATATTAGGCGTTACGTGGAGTCTGGTTACCTTAATATTGCTTGAGGATCAGAATATATATTTGATTATGTCTTGCCTTTGGAGATATAGTACTCACTTGGAAAGAATAATATTTAAAATGTGAAATAAAAATTGTAGGTTCACTGATGATCGTCTACAAGACTTGTATGTTGCCTTTGACAGACCTAGATAGAATTATTCTAAAGTTTCATATTTGGTGTTATATTAGAGTTTCGGTTTGAAGATTTTTGTCAAGGTTTAACTCATATTTTAGAAGTCCACATTTGGAATATGTTATAGTAATGACTCGGGAGCTATTTTTCTACTACGATAAATTTTAGAAGCTTTTTATATTGCTTAACTATCTCAGAAATACTTGGAGTACCGTTACGATGTTTAGCTTGCAATTAAGACGTGTGGATTATTTTAAGAGTTATATGCTACGTGTATGCGACTTTCAGGTTCTGACGTTTTGGGGGAATATTGTACGTTCTTCAATCTTGCGTTGTTTAGCTTATGAGGTGTGGTATTCACTTTATGGGGATGATAGTATGAGTTCCTAGGAAGGAAAATGTCAATAAAGGTTTGGGTTTTGTCTAGGAATTTGGGGGCGTATTATAACTTTACGTTTGGGGATTTGTTTGGGTATAGGCATGATGTCAGTCTGTGTTTCAAATTATTTGGTTAAATTCCTGTGAATCCACGATTAAAACTCAAGTGATAAATTTGAAGAGTCATGTATTTAAAACATCATTTGGGATTTGGTTAAAACACTAGGTGGAAGCGTATGGGTTATGATCACGTGGATAGAATACAAAGTCTTTAATTTCCGCTACGAGAAACAATTGTTCATCGAAACCTGATTTTGTTAGCTCTAAACCGAATCGGGTTGTTGGATTTATACTTGTTCATGTTGGGGGTAGTTCTTGTATTTTCAGAAAAGTTAAGGGCGACCTGGGTAGCATAATAAAACTGTTTTGGAGGGTGATTATAAGTCATTTATGAGAACTTGGGGATATGGTTGTTATTTCTACAAGAGATGTTTTTGTTATTAAAATTATATGTGTATTATTTAATATGAAATATTATTATTTTCTTGAAAAAAAATAATAATAATAAATAAGCAAGATAAATTATATAGTTGATTTAATCGTATAAATTTAGCGTGATTAAATAAATATTACTTATAAATTAGTGTTTTGAATAAATACGTTATTTGCTTAATAGTGATAAAATAAATAAGTTAGAAAGTTAAATAGGAAAAAAATAACTTTTAAGTAAACTCCTCTATTTATAAACAGTTAAAGCTTGACTATTATTTCTAGATATTATAAATTATTTCTCCAAAATGATGTCATAAATTATGTGTGACTAAACACTTATTTTTTATTTGAATAAAACCTACCATGAGAAATTTTGCTCCAAATATGGTCTTAAGACATAGTTATAAACTTCAAGAGTAGACATATAGTAACAAATTTGCACAAATGACCAGCCCTAAAGTTAAAAATCTCTATTAGCTCGAATGTATGACTTTTCATAAGATGTTTACATATGAGTTGAAAATATGCGATATGAGATGTATGAACTGTATATGATTATGTGCTAGTGTGAACATTTAATGAAAGGCAAAGATATCATGAGAAGTATGAGGACATAATATTGAGATTATGATATTGTGATAGCCAGACAGGCTCGCTCAGAGAAATTGATTTCAGAACTTGACATGACAACATAATAGAATCACAGATTTGATTGCCCGATTTGGGTCAAAGTTATTTTTCAAGGAAGAGGAAAGATGTATAGTAGAAAATTTGCTTAGCAGCGGATATGTTCCACGTGCCACGTTACATGCTTATATGGACATTATATGTTATGTGTTCTATTGTATGCTATATATCAGGAGATGAAATAAGATTATGGCATAGAGAGCAAGACTGATAGATCACACGTTTACAACTCCATAAAGAATCATGAATCGGAGATCCCTATCAGTGATAGAAATCATAAGAGAAGGTTAAAGCTTCTAGTAATACAGATGAAATAAGAATATAACACATATTAGAACCTACTAACCATAAGGTGACTTGTAGAGGGGACTAGAATTACGATCTAAAGGAAGTGATCACTTTGACAACATCGACACGACGAGCAAACTCATGCGATATCACAAACGAAGGAACCTAAAGGTAAGCGATTTAGATAGTTTAATACCCGCTAACCTAGGCTAGATCGATCCAAGTATCAGGAAAACAAATGGCGGGATGAGAGGACGTTCTAACTGGGAATTCTGGAGAAAATTAAAAGAAACGTTAGAAGCTAGACCAAATGTCACATGATTAACCCTCTAAGTTTTAGATATTTACATAATCAAGGATTCTCAGTAGTGCGTAGGCTGGTAAACCCATACGAGTTGTTTGGTCTTTATGTAACTCCACGTTATGCTTGGATAACTTAAGTTTCCTTCCTTATAGTATATATTTTTCATAAATTATTTATTTGAAGTCTTGTCACTGAATAATTACTTTGGGGGCCATTGGATACTCACTCTCTTATCAGCTGTTTTCGGGGTTTATACAATTTCATCGGTATTACTCTAAGTATTATTTGAAGCAACGAATACAAATGTTCTTTAGCAGACCTTGTAAAAAGTGCTAGTGGAGGCAATGACTTACCGTGTATTCGGGCGGATTAAAATTCGACCTGATGATAAGGGTACGACGACCTAGATTTGATTGAGGGGGAGTTTACTAGCAATCATTAAGAAATCGAATAGGCAAGCTGTAGGGTTTTGATTCATGGATCGCGCAAACGGAAGCATAATCAAACAAATAACCATGCAAAACCCTCCAAGGATCACAAGTCTAGATGCATAACGATAGTGAAGGTAAGAAATCATAAACACACCTTTGGGTTCTCCTTGATGACTTCAAACGCGAATAGTGTCACGTTCTCTATAGTTGATCCACGCCTAGAGTTGATCCTAGATCTCCAATCTCCTTGGTGCTAGCCCGGAATGAGAGGAGGGTGAAGGAATCACGCAAAACGAGACAAAATAAGGGGCTCGGCCCTTCCTTTTGGCCGACGGGGTGAGGGGCGGCGGCAAGGGGCGGCGTCGCTCCTTGTTGCTTGCTCTCTCTCTCCTTTGTTCTCTCCCACTCTTGTTATGTTCTCTTTAGAGCATAAGTTATGAGGAAGGAAGGAAGGAGGGTCCTTTATATAGTCCAACAACTCTTTGTTAACTACCTAAAGGACTTATTCTAGTCCTACTAGAATTCAATTTAGTCCCTTCCTTGCAAATTAGTCCCTACTAAGTTTGCAAGGGTTTGCAAAGTGATCCTTCTAATTAATTAATCCAATTAATTAATTCCCAAATCTAGTACAACTCTATATAGCGTGTGACCCCATAGGTTCTATCTAGTTGGTAGCAACTCTTTGCTAATATGGAGCGGTTTCTAGCAAAACATCCATTCTAGCCAACTAATAGAATAGTCATCTAGACAACCTTGTACAAGTAATTGTCTCATCCCTTTGCCTCCATATCCG
This sequence comes from Linanthus parryae, assembly GCA_023055425.1. NCBI lineage: Eukaryota > Viridiplantae > Streptophyta > Magnoliopsida > Ericales > Polemoniaceae > Linanthus > Linanthus parryae. The sequence goes on along the minus strand of JALGPY010000010.1, from coordinate 12,747,564 downwards.
GATTGGACACGAGACATACAAGTCACACTCGTATATCCAATCCCTAGTTTCTCGATCCATGGAATAGCCTTATTCGTGCAAATAACATCAATATCCCATATATTGATTTATTTGAGTCTGGCCAGACATTCTATAAGCACTATCCTTCGAGTGGCCTAGGATATTTGCTCCCGTTATGTGGGAGGGGCAAATCCTCTCTACATCCACTACGATCTCCAAGCTTGCTTCTCATTGTATCCAGTACACGCCTTTATAACTACCCAGTCACGGTGTAGCGTTTAACGCTACCAAGATCACAATGATCCACAACTAGAATATCTAGTGACTTCAAGTCTAAGGATGACAATACCATTGTACCCGAGAGGCACTTGTGACTTAACATAACGTGTATGTAGCCTTCTCGGTGATGGGTCAATCCAGTGCAACATTCCGCAATGCACACCTATGTGTTGGATCGTGATATCTCCATATCAATCCAACCCCATACTAGTCTATAAATGATTGTCCCATTTAATCATTATACTTGACTAGGGATATTTAAGATAAACAACACGATTGTAAATCTAAGGACTTCATTATATTAAATATCCAATAAATAATAAATGAATTTTTCTAGCCAAATACAAATTCATACTAAACTAGATTGCCTCTAGGGCATCTATTCCAACAGTCTCCCACTTGCACTAGAGCCAATCTGGCGCATCTCGTATGCCCATACTCCTAGTGTGCCCTTCATGCTTCCATTGCGTGAGAGGCTTCGTAAGCGGGTCTGACAGATTATCATCTGTAGGAATCTTGCATATCCGAACGTCTCCTCTATCAATAATATCTCGAATCAGATGAAACTTCCTGAGTACATGCTTGGACTTCTGGTGCGATCTGGGTTCCTTTGATTGCGCGATCGCCCCAGTGTTGTCACAGAACAACTCCACTGGATCCGCAATGCTAGGGACCACACCAAGTTCAGAAACAAACTTTCTGATCCAAACAGCCTCCTTTGCTGCGCCATTTGCAGCAATGTACTCAGCCTCTGTTGTAGAATCAGCCACCGTCTCTTGCTTGGAACTCTTCCAGCTCACCGCTGCTCCATTCAGGCAAAACACATATCCCGACTGTGATCTAAAGTCATCTCTATCGGTTTGGAAGCTTGCATCAGTGTAACCCCTTACACGCAACTCTTCCTCACCGCCAAACATCAAGAAAGCATCCTTAGTTCTTCTCAAGTACTTTAGGATGTTCTTGACAGCAATCCAGTGACTCTCACCCAGATTGGATTGGTATCTGCTTGTCATACTCAAGGCATATGACACATCTGGTCTAGTACATAACATGGCGTACATGATAGATCCTATGGCCGAGGCATAGGGAATCCTACTCATGCGTTCCTTCTCAATCTCATTGGAAGGACAACCACTCTTCGAAAGAGTGATTCCATGTGACATGGGCAAGAATCCCTTCTTGGAATCTTGCATGTTGAACCGTTTCAACACCTTGTCAATATATGTACTTTGACTCAGGCCTAGCAACCTCTTAGATCTATCTCTATAGATTTTTATACCGAGTATATAGGCTGCTTCCCCTAAGTCTTTCATTGAGAAACACTTTCCTAGCCAATCTTTCACAGATTGCAGCATGGGAATGTCGTTTCCAATGAGTAGTATGTCATCTACATACAAGACCAGAAAAGCTACAGAGCTCCAGCTAACCTTCTTGTAGACACAAGACTCATCTTCGTTTCTGATGAAGCCAAACTCTTTGACCACTTCATCAAAACGTCGATTCCAACTCCTAGAAGCTTGCTTTAATCCATAAATGGATCGTTGCAGCTTACAGACTTTGTTGGCTTGCTTTGGATCCTCAAAACCCTCCGACTGTATCATATACACGTCCTCGAGGAGATTCCCATAAAGGAATGCTGTTTTGACATCCATCTCCCAAATCTCATAGTCGTAGTATGCTGCAATTGCAAGTAGGATTCGGATGGATTTGGTCATAGCGACTGGTGAAAAGGTTTCATCATAGTCAATACCATGAATCTGTCTGAATCCTTTAGCCACCAATCGGCCCTTATAGGTAATCACATTACCATCCATGTCGATCTTCTTCTTGAAGACCCACTTGCACCCTATGGGCCGCGCCCCATCAGGTGGTTCCACCAAAGTCCATACTTTGTTGGTATACATGGATTCCATCTCGGATCTCATGGCTTCAAGCCACTTCTGCGAGTCTGGGCCATTCATGGCCTCCTCATAGGTAGTAGGCTCATCATCTATGAGCATCGTGTCACCGGAATCAGTTACGAGAAGTCCGTACCTCTCGGGTTCCTGGCGCACTCTACTAGATCTACGAAGCTCTTGTGTTACCTGAACAGGTGGATCCACAACTGCTTGTGATTCCTGTTCATGTTCCATAATCGGTTCAGTGATTTGTGGTTCTTGAACTTCTTCAAGTTCTACATTCCCCCCACTTGCTTCTTTAGAGACAAACTCTCTTTCTAGAAACACGCCGGTCCGAGCAACAAACACTTTGTTCTCGGTTGGATTGTAGAAATAGTATCCCTTAGTTTCCTTAGGGTACCCCACAAATTTACACTTATCCGATTTAGGCCCTAGCTTGTCTGATTGTAAACGCTTTACATAGACATCGCAGCCCCAAATCCTCATGAACGACAGTGTGGGACGCCTCCCACTCCACATCTCATATGGTGTCTTCATGACTAATTTAGATGGAACACGGTTAATGGTGAAAGCTGCACTTAATAGAGCGTAGCCCCAAAATGATAATGGAAGATCGGTTTGACACATCATAGACCGAACCATATCCAATAGGGTTCGATTCCTCCTCTCGGACACGCCATTCCATTGTGGCGTTCCGGGTGGAGTGAGTTGGGACACGATCCCACACTCTCTAAGATAGTCGTCAAACTCTTGGCTCAAGTATTCTCCTCCACGATCCGATCGTAGAGCCTTGATACTTTTGCCAAGTTGCTTCTCTACTTCATTCTTGAATTCTTTGAACACTTCAAAGGATTCGGATTTTGCCCTCATAAGGTACACAAATCCATATCTACTGTAATCATCAGTAAATGTAATGAAGTAGACATAACCACCCCTGGCAGACGTGGCAAATGGCCCACACACATCGGTATGTATGAGCGCCAATTGCTCACTAGTCCTCTCACCTTTCTTATTGAAAGGGGACTTTGTCATTTTTCCCAATAAACAAGCCTCACATGTCTCATATGATTCAAAATCAAATGAGTCTAGCAATCCATCCTTATGGAGTCTAGATACACGTTTCTCATTTATGTGGCCTAAACGACAATGCCATAAATAAGCAGGATTTAAATCATTTATTTTAATCCGCTTGGTATTAATGTTGTAGACAGGATTGCTTAGATCAAGGACATAAAGTCCATTAAATAATTGCGCACTAAAATAGTGAATATTATTCAAATAAAAGGAACAACAATTGTTCTTTATTGAAATAATAAAACCTTCCTTGTCCAAACAAGAAATATAAATAATGTTTCTGCTCATAGCAGGCACAAAATAGCAATTATTTAATTCTAAAACTAATCCTGAAGGCAGAGATAGCTCGCACACGCCTATGGCCAACGCAGCAACCTTTGCTCCATTCCCAACGCGTAGATCTACCTCCCCTTTAGCCAATCTTTTACTTCTCTTTAGATCCTGCATATTTCGACAAATATGAGATCCACATCCAGTATCTAATACCCATGATGTAGAGACAGTTAAATTGACATCTACAACAAAAATACCTGGTGGTGGTGGAATCACTATTCCAAGCCTCTTGTCCTCCAGATATTTTGGGCAGTTCCTCCTCCAGTGTCCAGGTTGACTGCAGTAGTGACACTCACCCTTAGTCACGACCTTGGCAATGCCACCAACAGGCTTAAGGGCTTGTTCCTTGGACTTGGCAACTGACTTGCCTTTGCCCTTGGAGGAAGAGGCAAAATTTTTGCCCTTTCCTTTATGCACCATCATAATGGCCTTGCCCTTACCCTTGTTGATGCTCTGTTCAGCCGTCCTCAACATGTTGAGCAAATCTGGCAGTGGTTTAACGATCTCGTTCATGTTATAGTTCATAATGAACTGTCCATAACTCTCAGGCAACGATTGCAACACGAGATCGGTTGCCAACTCTTGGCCGACCGGGAACCCAAGCCGGGCGAGATTCTCCAAGTACCCGATCATTCGGAGTACATGGGATCCCACCGGGTTCCCTTCTGCCAGATGACATTTGAACAGTGCCTTTGAGACCTCATACCTCTCTACCCTCGCCTGCTCTTGGAAGAGCTGCTTTAGATGTTCGATCATATCGACAGCATTCATGTTCTCATGTTGCTTCTGAAGCTCAGAGGTCATGGTGCAAAGCATTAGGCAGGCCGCATCATTAGCGTCATCAACACGCTTTTGATACGCCTTTAAGGCAGCAGGTGTCTGGTTCTCTGGACCTTCTGGAACATGCTCCTCTATTGCGTACAGTTTCTTCTCTTGCTTGAGAACAATTCTCAAGTTTCTGTACCAATCAAGAAAGTTGGTTCCAGAGAGCTTGTCCTTCTCAAGGACAGATCGTAGGGAATGTTGTGAACTCGATGAGTTGTTTGCCATTTGGAATTCTACAAAAGGAAAATACGCAAGTTTTAGTATTTGTGAATTTTTGACTATATTTAATAATGGCTAGTTTATTAAATATAGCTCCCACTATTTTTCTACGGATTAATAACCCTCAAGATATTAATGCGGAAAATATCCTTATATTTTCTAGTGGGCCAAGATCCATCTTTTCATCTCCTTATGAGCTTGCTTTGGCAAGTCACCCATAATTCGACTACTTCTAGGTAGGAACAATTTCCAATTGCATCCCATATGCAACTCTTGGTTCAATCGGGCAAATAACTCCTTATTTATCCATCCATATGGATAATCCCAATTGATTGCCTCTAGGTTTCTCAATCAAATTAATGGCCTAGTTGTGCTCAACCTCTTATCTAAACAATTGCACATTGTTACGTGCCATCGCATTCCATCATTATGAACCAAGTCGCCATGCTTTGGCACGCACGAACTTGATAAATAATGATGATAATGAGTGTTTAAATAACGAGAAGGCAAGAACACAATATTTAAAATTTGAGGGATTTTCAATTTTAATTATTTTGTTGATCAATATCAACTAATCTATCTATTTGAGTTTGGGCACAACTCCAAATAATAGATCCGGGTTGTCTAATTATCTTATTATCCTAATTGCATGCATCATCCATACACCAACCACAAAAATAATAAGACAATAATAACAATCACAAAACAGAAATTAAACGTGATGTGGATATGGCCTTTTCTAGACTAAGATAATTCCAAGCCAATGGAATTATCTATGAACCCTAAGCAAACACATCTCCATGCGTCTTGATCTTTTGGTCCATCCTTCATAGTCATGTGGAATGCTCCCTGCTCCATGCTCCATCTTTTGTGGCTTCTTTGGCTTTGGGCTTCTTTTCTTCAATCTTGGCTAACAATCTACTTTATCTAGCACTAGCTAATATCTATACTAAATAAAATAAATCTCACAAATTGAGAAAAAAATGGCACGCAGGCCATAAAACCCTAATTAATTATTACAATTAATTGATCAGCTCGCAGGCCGTAAAACCAAACCACAAAATTAAACATCCACATCAAACCACATCCTAAAGCCATATCCAATCACCATGCGATTTGCACATAAACAGTTAAAATCCAATTTTAACGCGCTTGGTCAATTTTAATTGATTTTAGGATTTCTAGGGTTAAAACGGTCCATGGGCCCAACAATCCAATTGCCCGAGCCCAAACAAAGTGAACCATAAGGCCCTAGGGCCGGCCCGGCCCAAAACCCGCAAGCTAGGCCCGCGGGTTAGGGCCGCCCAGCCCCTTAGGGCGCCAATCTTGGGCGGCAAGCAAGGGGGGGCGGTCCCCTAGGGGGCCGAACCTCCTTATGGAGGTTGTTTCCAAAACAACCTCCTTGCTTGGAGCCCAAGTTTGGTTGTTTCCTTGTTTTGGGAGAACTCCTTCTTCCCCAAGGATGCCCAAACCCTAGATCTAAGATCCTAAAATTTCTCAAACTCACCAATTCATGCATCCAATGCAAAATTGGGTCTTGTTATGATCTAATTATTGACAAATTGCATCCCATGCTTGATTTGTCTTGTTTTACGCGATAATCAACAAATTAAGGTGTAAAACAACAAGAATGTAACACATAAACTACGTTTATGCTCAATGACCTGTGGCTCTGATACCACTGAAGGGTTTTGATTCATGGATCGCGCAAACGGAAGCATAATCAAACAAATAACCATGCAAAACCCTCCAAGGATCACAAGTCTAGATGCATAACGATAGTGAAGGTAAGAAATCATAAACACACCTTTGGGTTCTCCTTGATGACTTCAAACGCGAATAGTGTCACGTTCTCTATAGTTGATCCACGCCTAGAGTTGATCCTAGATCTCCAATCTCCTTGGTGCTAGCCCGGAATGAGAGGAGGGTGAAGTAATCACGCAAAACGAGACAAAAGAAGGGGCTCGGCCCTTCCTTTTGGCCGACGGGGTGAGGGGCGGCGGCAAGGGGCGGCGTCGCTCCTTGTTGCTTGCTCTCTCTCTCCTTTGTTCTCTCCCACTCTTGTTATGTTCTCTTTAGAGCATAAGTTATGAGGAAGGAAGGAAGGAGGGTCCTTTATATAGTCCAACAACTCTTTGTTAACTACCTAAAGGACTTATTCTAGTCCTACTAGAATTCAATTTAGTCCCTTCCTTGCAAATTAGTCCCTACTAAGTTTGCAAGGGTTTGCAAAGTGATCCTTCTAATTAATTAATCCAATTAATTAATTCCCAAATCTAGTACAACTCTATATAGCGTGTGACCCCATAGGTTCTATCTAGTTGGTAGCAACTCTTTGCTAATATGGAGCGGTTTCTAGCAAAACATCCATTCTAGCTAACTAATAGAATAGTCATCTAGACAACCTTGTACAAGTAATTGTCTCATCCCTTTGCCTCCATATCCGGATTGGACACGAGACATACAAGTCACACTCGTATATCCAATCCCTAGTTTCTCGATCCATGGAATAGCCTTATTCGTGCAAATAACATCAATATCCCATATATTGATTTATTTGAGTCTGGCCAGACATTCTATAAGCACTATCCTTCGAGTGGCCTAGGATATTTGCTCCCGTTATGTGGGAGGGGCAAATCCTCTCTACATCCACTACGATCTCCAAGCTTGCTTCTCATTGTATCCAGTACACGCCTTTATAACTACCCAGTCACGGTGTAGCGTTTAACGCTACCAAGATCACAATGATCCACAACTAGAATATCTAGTGACTTCAAGTCTAAGGATGACAATACCATTGTACCCGAGAGGCACTTGTGACTTAACATAACGTGTATGTAGCCTTCTCGGTGATGGGTCAATCCAGTGCAACATTCCGCAATGCACACCTATGTGTTGGATCGTGATATCTCCATATCAATCCAACCCCATACTAGTCTATAAATGATTGTCCCATTTAATCATTATACTTGACTAGGGATATTTAAGATAAACAACACGATTGTAAATCTAAGGACTTCATTATATTAAATATCCAATAAATAATAAATGAATTTTTCTAGCCAAATACAAATTCATACTAAACTAGATTGCCTCTAGGGCATCTATTCCAACACAAGCGACTTCTAAAAGTCATTTAAAGCCGTAGGATGTTGGAGGATACCTTACTTTCCGGCTCAACCCATTTTGGAAGATAGACATAATTTCAAATGAGGATTCAATCTAGAACAAGAGTGATAGGGTCCAAATGCTACCACTAAAAGGAATATCAATCACTTGAAATCACCAAGTATGACCATCCATTGTGATAAATTATAGTGAGTTCCGGGGACTTCACTCTCTAAGGGGGAGAGGAATGGAACCCTTAAGTTTTCCGTAACTCTACTTCTTGTTTCTTACCCGCGCCACACGCATCGAACTAGTATCAATGCCATTATCATATTACGTATGTTGGTGGAACGTGCAAGCATTGGTACAATATATATAAACTCTTACAATATCTTTTCTTCGAGAATTCGGTATGAGCTTCGAGGACGAAGCTTTCTTTAAGGGGGGAAGGATGTAATGCCCCGTCTTCGTTATAGGGGGAAATTAATGACGTTTTCGTAAAGTTTAGAAGATAATTGTTGGATTTATTTGATAATAGGGGAGGTGGTTGTAATATAAACTAGATAATTAAATACTTAGTTGGGGTGGTAGTTGTATTTCATAGAAACTACAAAGGCTAGTAAGTAAATAGTAATTTGTAAATAAAACAAAACTAAAATAAAATTTCTTTTTCCTTTCTTCAACAAACCTGCAAGATTTTTTTGGAAACCACAATCACTTCTCCCTCTTTCACGTCTCTCTCTCCTCCCTCTATTTAGTTCTGTTCTCCTTCTTCCTCCTCTCACGTCCCCGACACAACACAACCACCACTCCCGAAACCAACGCCACCCACAACACCACAACCTCCTCAATCCCTTCTCAGACTCTCTCTCTCTCTCTCTCCCCTGTTCTGCCGGCGAAAAACAGAGGAAGCAGCGGCAGCGGCTTCACCCCTGCCTTCCCCGACGACGACGACACCGCCACCAACCACCAGAGATTCTCCCTCTCAGCTCACTCTCTCTCTCTCTCTCTCTCTGCCCCTGCCTTCCCTCTCTATCCAGCATAACGCAGCAGCAACAGCAGCGGCAATAGCCGCTGCCACCGCCGGAGAACCCGCCGGCAAAATGGCCGCCACCACCACTGCCATCTATCTTCCTCTCTTTCCCCAGCTCTCTCCCTCTCACTCCTCTCTGCCCTGATCTAATTAATCACCACCATCCACAACAGCAGCAGAGGCAGCAACAGCAGAAGCCGCCAAGAACCCACCGGCGAACCCTCCATTTATTCCGGCGAGAATTTCGCCGAAGCTCAACCGTAACGACCCACCTATCAAAACTTGCACCATTCAACTCGGAGAAGCCCGACCAAGTGAGAGGAAGCCTCCACCGAGGCCAAGAACCGCCGGAGGAGCCCCGACGAAGCTCCATCTCCGGCGACACCGACGGCGACCTCGACCCGTCCCGTTTCTTCACCATTTCTCGCGAAATTTGGACTGGGTATGACTAAAATCTTCTCCTAAGTTATTTTCTATAATCAAAATCATGTTTTAAGTCCTTAAATCCAATACTTGATTCGTTAGTTTGAGTGTTCTTGATGTGGGGGTTAAAGTGTAATTTTCAGAAAGTTTTCTGGGGGGTTATAATGTCTTTTCAGAAACTTAGGGGGGAGGCAGATGTCATTTCAGAAACTTTTTGGAAGTACTAGATGCAGTTTATAATTTCAGATTCATTTATAGAATTTGTTTTTCTTTAAATTATTTAGATTATTATGTAATAATAATAACTATATTTTTGGGGTAAATATTAAAGAAGAAATTGGTTTGGGACATTATTTGCACAATTTGAAACTTAGAGGGTATGTATCGTTGAATCTGAAACGTTTTTCTTGAGTATGGGTCATTGTTTTTTATTCAAAGGAATAAAAAGGGGGAGCTAAATGTCGTTTACTAAAACTATATAAATATATATACATGAAATTAAAAATATGAACCTTGGATTTCAATTATTTTCTAAGCATTCTAGCCTTCATTCCAATTATATAAAAGAGATTTTGGTATTGAAACTTTATTTATGCATTTCAAAGTAAACTAGATTTGTATAATATATTGGGCCTATTTATTAAATAATCAATATTGTTTTGTTTAAATAGTTAATCTCAAAGTATCATAGATTGACATTCTAAATGAATTGGTTGTAAATATCGCTCCTAGAATAAACTAGTTAGAAAGTAATTTGAGGAATATTTATGAATATTTTATTAATACTTTATCTTTCTCCAAATTGAAAATAGTTATCTTCATGTTTATAAATAGATGTTAACTAATACTTATTGTTTTTCCTAACAGATATTTTTATGGCATCATCTCCTAAAATAAGTTAGTGTATAGTTTTTTTAAGCACATATCTCCAATAATTAGTTTCGTTAATTAAATAATTTTCTATGAAGAATTTACTCTAGAAAAGTAAAAATAATTGTTAGAATGTATAAGAATATATACATATATATATATATATATAAATAAAAGGTGTTATTTTATAATAAAGTTTAAGATAGAATTTATAATTGAGAAGTTCTAAATTTAAACTTATTCTCTCGCTATTTGAAATATACGAGTATTATTTATGGATTTGAGAATTTATATTAAATAAGTATATTTTGAGGATGTAATTACGAAAGTAGCACACGCTTGACGAATGTAATGAAAAAGATATATTTAAAGTTTGTTTGAAATTAAAGTAGACTCCCTTACGACAACACTAGAGGTCATAGCATAGCACATAGCCCCCTTGCATTATACGTGATAGTTGGAATCGGAATTTAAGTTGATTAGAGATTATAAATTTGTAGGTGACGAGTTTCGTGGACAGAGGCTATGTCTATTCGTAGTGCCTAGAACGTGCTATTCACTATCGGATTGAGGTAAGGAAATATGCCAAGTCTAGCGTGCCTAGCTTCTTTCGTGTCGAAATGTAATTTTATAAATTGTCTCAAAATACGTTTTATGACTTGCAAGCTTTACTTGAGATTGATTATGTTTTGAGATGAATGTTTTGAGAATGTCACACGAGAATAATAATCCATTAATGATGTAAAGTAGAAAGAGTTGTGCGGGGATCGTTATATTATTGCTAGATTGGTCGTGTTGACTTCGTTCACTCGACCCGTATTATTTAACCCGGTCGCAACCTGCCGGGTCGCTCCATGTACTCACCTCTCTGGCCGCGAGGAGTCTTAGAGGGGTGCCGGCACTTAAGGTCTTGGTAGCTTAGTGAAATTAGATCTTCCCCGTATCAACAAGTTAATAATATGAAGTTCTATGAGAAAGAGATTTTTATGAAAGGAAAGAAGAGATAGATTGGGAATAATATTCCCCGTTTCAGATACAAGAGAAGGATTAAGATGAAAGTAAAAGAAAGAGAATTTCACATGTGTTTCCAATATTCATACTTTATTCTCCAAGGATTTATTCAGTTATTGTTCATTCACATTTATGATTGTTTTTGAAAGAATATGCCTCTTCATCTGTTTACAAGCTTGGGTGTTTGCTTACTCAGTATTTCATTGCTGACTTTAGAAAAACTGCGGTCTTTGTTTCTTTCCCCCGCAGGTCTTAAGAGCTGGATTATGGGGTAGCGGGATTCGACACTCATCTAGCATTTATCCGCACTCTTAGTAAAGAAGAACTCTAGACAATATGGATCTTTTGTATAATGTACAAGTTAATGTAAGTTGTTCTAAAGTATGTTAATAGATAACTATGACAGTGTTTGTTCTCGATTTCCGCCACTTCATTTTGAGTAGCACCCTCCTAGGCTCTCCGGTCCGGAACGGAAAGCTTGGGAACCAGGGGTGTTACAAAATCAATCCATATGGAGTCTAGAAATGTGTTTCTCATTTATATGGCCTAAACGACATTGCCATAGATAAGTAAGATTTAAATTTAAATCATTAGTTTTAATCCTTTTGGTATTTATGTTATAGATGGAATTATTTAGATCAATGATATACAATCCATTAGAAAAAAAGCGCACTACAATAGTGCATACTATCAAAATAAATGGAGGAACATTTGTCCTTTATTCTAACATTTCTCATCCAAACAAGAAATAGAAATAATGTTTCTGCTCATAGCAGACACATAATAGGAATTGTCTGATTCTAAAATAAGTCCATAAGGCTATGATAACTCATAAACACCTATGGCTATCCATTCCCCACGCTCAAGTCTATCTCCCCTTTATCCAGTCGTCTACTTCTCTTCAACTTGCACATTTCGACAAATGCGAGATCCACATCCAGTATCCAAAACCCAAGATGAAGAAATAGATAAATTGACATCTATAATAAAAGTTCCTGGTAGTGGTGGAATCACAATTCCAAGCCTCTTGTTCTCCAGAGACTTTGGGCGGTTCCTCTTCCAGTGGCTTGTCTCACTACAATGGTGACATGCGCCCTTAGAGACGCCACCAGCAGGCTTTAAGGCAGCTTCCTTGGATTTTGCAACTCTCTTTCTCTTTACTTTGGAGGTAGAAGCAACTGGATTGCCCTGTCCGTTATTGACCATCATTATGTCCTTGCCTTTGTCTTTTTTAATGCTCTGTTCAGCGGTCTTTAAAATATTAAGCAGGTCTGGCAGAGGTTTGTTGATCTCATTCATGTTATAGTTCATGATGAACTTGCTCTAATAATCCGTCAACGGTTGCAGGATGAGATTAGTGGCCAACTCTTGGCTAAACGGGAAGTCTGACTTCTCGAGATTCTCCATGTATCCGATTATTCGGAGCAGATGAGGCCCGACTGGGTTCCCCACTGACAGAATGCACTTGAACAGTGCCTTTGATACTTCATACTGCTCATGCCTCGCCTGCTCTTGGAAGAGCTACTTCAAATCTACAATCATATTGTACGCCTCCATGCTCTCATGTTGCTTCTAAAGCTCAGAGTTCATGGTACAAAGCATGAGACATATCACATCATTAGAATCATCCACATGTTTCTGATGTGCCCTCACGGTAGCTAGAACAGCATCCTCAGTTGGTGGGTCGGGAATAGGATTGTCAAAGAAGTACAGTTTCTTTTCTTGCTTGAGAAAAATTCTCAAGTTTCTGTACCAATCAAGAAAATCTGTTCCAGACTCCTGTCCTTCTCAAGGAAAGATCGTAGGGATGAAGTCGATGCTTTATTGTTTGCCATTTGGAATTCTACAAAATGAGAAACATCCAATTTTAGTATTTTGAACAATTAACTACATTTAAGAATGGCTAGATAATTAAATATAGCTCCCACTATATTTCTCGGATTAATAGCCCTCATCGTTAATGTCGAAAATATCATATGTTGAAAGTTTGTAATGCAAGTATAAAAGTATCTAATACTCTAGAAGGGGGGGTTGAATAGAGTATGGAAACTTTTGATAAAAACTAGCCTTTTGAAACTTTAAGCTAATGTATAAAATAAATTTCAAAGGTTTGGAATTGGTTTGTAAAGCTTGAGATAAAATTTTAACTATAAGAAGCTTCAAAGCTTTGAGATATGAAATTCTCAAAAGCTTTGGAGCTAACAGTTTTGAACTGATTTGCAACAGGAATATAAAGCAGTAAATTAAAGCTAAAGAACACATGAATTTTTACTGAGTTCAGTCACAATTGGACCTAGTCTCTGCCTGAGCGATCTGATCCCTCCAGGATTTGAACACACTTCTTATTAATCACCTATATTTAGCCCTATATCTAGTAAAAGCTGTTGAAAAAAAAAGAACCTCTTTTGTTCACTTGAACAACTAAACTTCTAAGTTTTTGAAGTTAAGAAATTCATAATGAATAATACAAGTTCAGTACAGTTTGAATAACACAGAAAAGATAAGCAATAAGGCTTGGAAGTGTTCTCCATATTGGATGAATGATCTTCTTCTCCTGCAGTGTTGAATTGCTTGAATGTTTGAAGAGTTGTGTATATGATCTCCCACGGATGAAAACACTCTTCTAATATATTTTGATCAGGCTCTCTCTCTCTCTCTCTCTCTCTCTCTCTCTCTCTGTTGTAAGTTTGGAATTCAAACTTCAGCTTATAACAAATTTCTGTAACTATTTGAGAGACTTTAGGAACTGAATTCCTACAAATCTTCACCCCCTGAGATTCTTCTTTCAACAGCTGTGTTTGGATAGTTATACGAGTTTGTTTAGGGAATTTTGGATGACCAACAAACCTGCACATACTCAGAAAAAAAGATCAAGCACAATCCAGAAACAAGCTATAGAATTTGAGCATTTAGACAGATCAGTTTATCCACAAACCCTAGCTATTTTTTCCTCAAATAAAACTCAATATAGAAAGCAATGTGTGTGTGTGTCTATGTAATACAAGATAAATAACATAATAAAGAGTTAGATTAACTCATTATCCAGTCCTGAATCCATAAAAGTCTTCCTGCATACAGAAATCAGTTAGGCACACTTAAGCAGTTATGAGCATAAGGAAATCTCAAAGCTTTGGAGCTTTGATTGCCAGTTCACATGAATGAACTTGAACCTGAATCCTGTAATCTGTAAAACTTATTCAACCATAACATAAATTCAATAATATTTTAAAGAGACAATATTGAATGATAGGATCATCACTCAAACCAATATCTAAGCATGCAACACAAAAACTGTTAAGCACAATATATAGTCAGCATAAGCAGTACAAAATCTCAAAGCATTTGAGCTTTGAGACTTATTGTCTCTGATCTTTTGGATTTCATCATTAAAGATATAACTCCCCTTGAGTTTGGATACACATTCAAGATAATGAACTTGAACTATCAGTCTCCCCTTGATGTAAGACAAAAACAAATATTATTGTTTTCCAAGATATCCTGCAACTCAATTCTCAATTCATCATAAAACTTAGCACTATAGGATGAATATGAAATCATCATATCACCACTTAATTAACACAAATCACATATGAATCAAAAACAAACTAAATTCATAAATGAAATCCAATAATCCGGGAGCATCCAAATATCAGTATCCAAATACTACAGAAACTAAGATAAACACATAATCTTTTCCCCCTTTTTGACTTTCATCAAAAGAGTAGAAGAAATGTAGGATCATGTTCAGATGTTTTTGAAAAAGAATAAAAAGACTTCAGGACTCTTTAAAGAAAGAAAGAAAGAAAGAAAGAAAGAAAGAAAGAAAGAAAGAAAGAAAGAAAGAAAGAAAGAAAGAAAGAAAGAAAGAAAGAAAGAAAGAAAGAAAGAAAGAAAGAAAGAAAGAAAGAAAATATCAAAAAGAAGAGGTTTCAAGGCTTTAAGGTTCCAGCATCAGCACTCTTCTTAGCAGTCTTCTTTCCTCCTTGAACTTTTCCATTTCCATTGTCCTTTGTATTCTTAGGCTCCACCTGTTCTTCCTCTGCTGATTCTTTATCTGATTGTTCTTCATTCCCAGCTTGTTCTTCCACATTCTCAGCCACAACATCATCAACCACTTCAGCAATTACTTCTTCAACTGTTGCAGCATTCTTCTCAGCATTCTTCTCACCAACTTCCTCAGCAGTTTCCTCACCACCAGCTTCATCATCAGACTATGCAAACAGATCCTTTGAAGTAAGAACTATTTGAACCTTCTTCTTCTTCTGTTTCTTCATCACTTCCCAAATAACTTCATCTGAATCAATACTGGTATCTCTACTTTCGGAAGATGGTATCTTCTCCAAGTTCAAACCTTTGATTATGACATCCAGCTTTGAAGTCACTAATTCTTTGAAATTCACAAAATCAGTCGACGGATCAAACAACCGTTGTCTAAGATCGTCAATACCATCTTCTAAGACCTCACCTCTATCAAGAACCTGAGAAAAATCCAAGCTGCCTGAAGCTTTTGATGTTGTTGCTGCTCTTGGTTTGATGTATTCCTTTTCCTTCACCTCCTTTGCAGATAATTCAGAATAAAACTTCCACTTCCCTTTACTAGTCTCAACAACTCCAATCATTTGAAGTGATGCTTCATCAACCAACCCAAAACCAGTTGTGATTTTCTCCTCATCTTCCACGGGCACTCCAAAGAACATAAAGAACAGTGTCAACAGATTTGCATAAGGCAAAGAATGATTCCTAGTCCTAGTTCCACAGTAGACCATGTGCTCCATGATCACACTAGGCAAATCAACTTCAAAGCCTTGGCAGATTACGTACATCAGAATTAAAACCCTGTCAGTCACCATCTCTTTAGAATTCTCCCTTGGTACCACACACCTCATGATGATTGAGAATAAGATTTTGTCTTCACAGTTGCACAAAGAATGTGTTAACTGTGCAGGTCCAGTTGGTGTTCCCTCCAATAAAAACATAGAACTGGCCATCTCCAAACACTCCCTCCTATCAGGATGTTCATGCACTCTATATTTTCTAGGTACCCCAAAAACTTTGGCAAAAACCCTATGGTCTAAGCTCATATCAATTCCATCAACCTTAGAGGTCAACACATAGCTATCACTACAATCAACTTCTTGAACCAAATTCAAATAGAACAGCCTAATTAGCCTAGGATAAGCCTCAGATGTTTGATTTAGCATCTTCCACACAGATGAATCTTTTAAACTCCTAATGTAGTCACTATCAAATTTACTTAACAATTCTTCACATATCATACTGAAATAGGCAAGTTTTGAAGAGGCATACCCATCCATCCAAACAACTTTAACTTATAAATTTAAAACCCAAGATTCTGGAAGAACGTTCTTGCCATGTCCAGAAGCGTTCTTAGTCTTAACAACACTGTGTTTGACACTCTTCTTCAGTTCTGTAGGATGATCACCTTTCTTATCCTCTGGCTTCTTCCATTTTGGTGTTTGATCACCCTTCTTCTCTGCCTCAGAATTCTTCTCTTTGAAATCCGCTATATTCTTCTCAGTTGACTGTCACCTTGATCCTTGTTCCCCTGTTTCTTATCTTTCATCACTGTTTATGTTTCGGATTAAGATTCTGACCTAGCTTCCTGAACTTCCTTCCCCTTCTTGATTTTCTTTGATGGTAGAGAAGTTTCATGCACGCTTGCTGTAGTCTCAGAGTCTGATCCATGAATGGTGATCTTCCTATTCGCTTTCCTCTTGATTCTCTTTGAAGAACCATGACCTTGCTGCTTGATTCTTTTAGATTTTCGCTCCCATTGGGTTTTAGGGTTTTCAGAGGGTTTAGAGAGAAATTAGAAGATATGTATATGGACGGAGATAAAGAGATTGAGAATGAGAGAATGAAGCCCTGAAGTTGGCTTAAGTAGGTAGAAGATTTTGACACAAAAAAGGACTGCATGCAAAATCAGATCTTTAAAAATATTCTTCATATATTTTCGGGATATTTTGAATAAATCTCTGAACATTTAAAATAATCTGTAAGTACCCATAAGATACTACAAAATATTTCGTGATCCAATTTTTGAATAACACTGAGCAGCTTATTCACCAAAGCTTTGAAATAGCAGTCCAAAGCTTTGACGAATTTCAAAGTTGCCAGAAAATTTCAAATCTTTGAAGCATACTTTCAAGGCTGGGAAAGTATGATCTCAAGGCTTTGATATTTTCACACATAATACATATATGAATCAATACTCCCCCTAAACCAATGCATCCTTGTTTAGCATACCCAGTTCAAGCCTTAGAGATTCAAACCTCTCATCTGTCAAAGGTTTAGTAAAGATATCAGCTATCTGCATAGTAGTTGAAATTAATGATATAGAAACGTCACATTTCTCAGCATGATCTCTTATGAAATGATGTCTTACATCAATGTGCTTAGTTCTAGAATGATGCACAAGATTCTTCAATACTGAAATGGCACTTTATTGTTACAATTGATAGGCAAGTTTCTGAATTCATATCCATGATCCCTTAATTGTTGAGCAATGCATAGTACTTGTGAACAACAAGCACCTGCTGCAATGTATTCAGCTTCTGCAGTTGACAAGGCTACTGAATTCTACTTAATTGAATGCCAACTAATTAATGATGAACCAAGGAATTGGCAGCATCCAGAAGTACTTTTTCTATCCACCTTGTAGCCTGCAAAATCTGCATCTGAATAGCCACTCAACATGAAATTAGTTCTTCTTGGATACTAAAGCTCCATGTCTTTGGTTCCATTAAAATATTTAAAAATCCTTTTGACAACAACCAAATGACTTTCCTTAGGAAATGCTTGAAACCCTTCACACATACATACACAAAACATAATATATGGTCTACTAGCAGTTAGATACAATAGTGAACCAATCATACCTCTGTAATCCTTTTGGTTCATACTCTTACCACGTGTATCCTTGTACAAGGATAATGATGAACTCATAGGGGTATTTACTACCTTGGAATCAGACATATTGTACTTGTTTAACAAGTCCTTGGTATATTTCCCTTGATGTGCAAATATTCCTTTCTTAATTTTATGTTCATGAAGTCCAAGAAAGAAATTCAATTCTCACATTAAGCTCATCTCAAATTCCCTGAACATTAGACTTGAAAACACTTTTTAAAGAGCATCATTAGTAGCACCAAATATTATATCATCAACATAAATCTGTACTACTAACAAATCATTTTCATGATTCTTAATAAAAAAGAGTTTTGTCTACTAGACCTCTCTTAAAACCATTGTCAAGTAAAAACATTAAGATTCTGTCATACCACTGTTGGAATTGTGCCCTAGAGGCAATCAATTAATTGTGACATTTATGGATTTACGATTCATTATGTTATCGATATGGAGATATGTTAACATGAATGAAGTCCTTAGAATATAAGTGTTATATTCTTAAATATCCCTAGTCAATTATAATGATTAATGGGACAATCATCTATAGACTAGTATGGGGTTGGATTGATATGGAGATATCATGATCCAACACATGGGTATGCATTAGGAGTAATGGCATACTGGATTGACCCATCTCCGAGAAGGCTACATACACGTTATGTTAAGTCACAAGCGCTTCTCGCGGTGCAATGGTATTGTCATCCTTAGACTTGAAGTCACTAGATATTCTAGTTGTGGATCATTGTGATCTTGGTAGCGTTAAACGCTACACCGTGACTGGGTAGTTATAAAGGCGTGTACTGGATGCAATGAGAAGCAAGCTTAGAGATCGTAGTGGACGTAGAGAGGATTTGCCCCTCCCACATAACCGGAGCAAATATCCTAGGCCACTCGAGGGATAGTGCTTATAGAATGTCTGGCCAGACTCAAATAAATCAATATGGGATATTGATGTTATTTGCACGAATAAGGCTAATCCCAGGATCGAGAAACTATGGATTGGATATACGAGTGTGACTTGTATGTCTCGTGTCCAATCCGGATATTGAGACAAAGGGATGAGACAATTACTTGCACAAGGTTTGTCATGATGACTATTCTATTTGTTGGCTAGAATGGATGTCTTGCTAGAGGCCGCTCCATATTAGTAAATAGTTACTACCAACTAAATAGAACCTATGGGGTCACACGCCATATAGGGGTGAACTAGACATGGGAAATAATTAATTAATATGATTAATTAATTAGAAGGATCAAATCACAACAACTTGCTAACTTAGTAGGACTAATATGCAAGTTGGACTAATCCATGTATAGACATGATTAGGATTTGCCAAGGTTGCCTAATTCATGTAGAGACATGATTAGGATTAATTTGCAAATAAGAACTAATCCATGTATTGACATGATAATGACTATTTTGCAAAAGGGACTAATCCGAACTTGAGTAGGATTATGAGGGGTTCTTTATGTAGTAGGACAAGGAGTTGTTGGACTATATAAAGAACACTCCTAGCTTATTTTTCTCTCTACGCACACTACACATCTATTTGATAGAAGAAAGGAGAGAATAAAGCAAGGAGAGAGCAAATCCCAAGCAAGGGCCGAACCCCCTTGGGACCGCCGCCCCTACCCGTCGGCCTAAAGGGTGCCGCCCCACCTTTGGCACTCCATTGTTGGCGATTCCTTCTTCCTCCTCCATTCTTCCTAGCTAGCACATGGATTCGGAGGATCTAGATCTCACCTCTAGGCGTGGATCAACCGTAGAGACATGACACTATTCGCGTTTGAAGTCATCAAAGGAGAACCCTAAGGTGTGTTATTGATTTCTTCCCTTACCATCGTTATGTCTCTTGACTTGTGATCCTTGGAGGGTTTTGCATGGTTTTATGTTTGATTATGCTTCCGTTGTGCGATCCATGAATCAAAACCCTACAGTGGTATCAGAGCCACAGGTCGTAGAGCATAAACGTGGTTTATGTGTTACGTTTTAGTTGTTTTACACCTTAAATTGATTGTTTATTGCGTAAAACAAGACAAATCAAGCATGGGATGCAATTTGTCAATAATCTTTCATAACAAGATCTAATTTTTGCATTGGATGCATGAATTAGTGAGTTTGAGAAATTTTAGGATCTTAGATCTAGGGTTTGGGCATCCTTGGGGAAGAAGGAGTTCTTCCAAAACAAGGAAACAACCAAACTTGGGCACCAAGCAAGGGAGTTGTTTTGGAAACAACTCCCTCAAGGAGGTTCGGCCCCCCTAGGGACCGCCCCCCCTTGCTTGCCGCCCAAGCTTGGCCGCCCTAGGGGCCGGGCGGCCCTAACCCGCGGCCTAGGCTTGTGGATTTTGGGTCGGGCCGGCCCTAGGGCCTAGTGGTTCACCTTATTGGGCCCGGGCAATTTGATTGTTGGGCCCATGGACCGTTTTAACCCTAGAACATCCTAAAATCAATTAAAATTGACCAAGCGCGTTAAAATTGAATTTTAACTGTTTATGTGCAATTCGCATGGTGATTGGATATGGCCTTAGGATGTGGTTTGATGTGGATGTTTAATTTTGTGGTTTGGTTTTACGACCTGCGAGCTGATCAATTAATTGTAATAATTAATTAGGGTTTTATGGCCTGCGTGCCAATTTTTTTCTCAACTTGTGAGATATATTTTATTTAGTATAGAAGTTAGCTAGTGCTAGATAAAGTAGATTGTTAGCCAAGATTGAAGAAAAGAAGCCCAAAGCCAAAAGGAGCCACAAAAGATGGAGCATGGAGCATGGAGCATTCCACAAGACTATGAAGGATTGACCAAAATATCAAGACGCATGGAGATGTGTTTGTTTTAGGGTTCGTAGATAATTCCATTGGCTTGGAATTATCTTAGTCTAGAAAAGGCCATATCCACATCACGTTTAATTTTGTGTTTTGTGGTTGTTTATTTTATTGTCTTATTATTGTGTGGTTGGTGTATGGATGATGCATGCAATTAGGATAATAAGATAAATAGACAACCCGGATCTATTATTTGGAGTTGTGCCCAAACTCAAATAGATAGATTAGTTGATATTGATCAACAAAACAATTAAAATTGAATTTAAAAATCCCTCAAAATTCAGATATTGTGTTATTGCCTTCTCGTTATTTAAACACTCATGATCATCATTATTTATCAAGTTCGTGCGTGCCAAAGCATGGCGACTTGGTTCATAATGATGGAATGCGATGGCACGTAACAATGTGCAATTGTTTAAATAAGAGGTTGAACACAACTGGGCTATTAATATGATTAAGAAACCTAGAGGCAATCAATTGGGATTATCCATATGGATGGATAAATAAGGAGTTATTTGCCCAATTGAACCAAGAGTTGCATATGGGATGCAATTGGAATTGTTCCTACCTAAAGTAGTCAAATTATGGGTGACTTGCCAAAGCAAGCTCATAAGGAGATGAAACATGGATCTTGGCCCACTAGAAAATATAAGGATATTTTCCGCATTAATAATCTTGAGGGTTATTAATCCGTAGTAAAATAGTGGGAGCTATATTTGACAATTTAAATCCTTGTTGAATATAGTTATACGTCACAAACATTGCATAATCCTATTATGTTAAATACCCATGGCATTAAACAAATAAAAACGCGATCTATCTATTTCCTAGACTGGTATAAAATTGAGAATTGTTCTCAAATAAAAGAGAAATTGTTGTACATCGTAGAACATAAAGATCTCTTCCTACCAACTACCAAAACAAACTAAAACCTAATGGAAGGGACATCAAAGAATGGTTCTTTGGATGTGACTTGCCTCATGTTAGCTGCCATGAACTCTAAGCTTTGGAAGCAAGAAGAGAAACATGGAGAGTATGATATGATCATATATTGAAAGAAGCTCTTTCAAAAGAGCGAGCTAGACATGAAAGGTTTGAAGTGTTGCTCCACTTTGCGTTATGAAAATAAGCTAATTCAATCTAATTGAATCATTAGTGAATGGGCATTATCTATGAGATAGATAAAGAATAAATGGTTATTCACCCAAGTGGACCAAGAATTGCATTAGATGCAATTATAGTTTTGTTTTAAAATTGATTTACTCAATATGATTGAAAAATCACTAAACAAAACACTCATAATGGACATGGGCAAAGCTGTTAATGGTTAACAGCATGGGTAAGGGCAAATGGTTTGCGCTAAACCCATGGGTATAAAGCAAGCATGTTGCTAAAACCAAGTTGCCTTGGAATCCCATAGGTGGTGTAGAGGAAGAGAGGCTACCCAAAGTACCTGGAAGTAAGTAATAAAGGAGTTATGAATTCCAATATAGGTATTTTGTTATA
This sequence comes from Linanthus parryae, assembly GCA_023055425.1. Taxonomy (NCBI): domain Eukaryota; kingdom Viridiplantae; phylum Streptophyta; class Magnoliopsida; order Ericales; family Polemoniaceae; genus Linanthus; species Linanthus parryae. The sequence continues at coordinate 12,725,228 of JALGPY010000010.1, read as the reverse complement.
GAAATCAATGTGTCTATCTCATCAGTATATGATACTAGATGAGGATCTCACATTTATAGAAATGTGGAGGATCTCAAGAGACGAAGACAATTGGATAAGGAAGAAATAATCCTACAAGTGGGGCTATGAAGCAAAGGGTTGCTGAAAAGCCGTAGGGAATTATTTCTACCTTCAAGAAATTGTTCATGAATTAGACAAAATCAATAATGTCCCTACTATGAGTAGGACCATTATCATAGTTTCTTGTTTGGACAAGAAATCTCCTTATCATAATAAAAAGACAAATGTTGTTCCATTTATTATGGTATGCATTATTGTAATGCAATTTTGTCTAAGTGGATTCTATATCCATGGTCATGATAATTTCATCTATAACATTAATACCTAGAGGTTTGCATATAATGATATGAACTTCACTTATCTTTAGCATTATCGTTTAGGCCCCATAAATAAGAGATACATATCTAGAACTCCATGAGGATGGATTTCTGGGACTCATTTGATTATTGAATCATATGAGACATGTAAGACTTATTAGGCAAAGATATGATCTTTTGGGAATCATACATATTGATGTATGAAGGCCGATAAGCACAAATGCTAAAGATGGTTTTCAGTACTTCATCATATTTACTGATAGGATCAGAGAAATATGGATTTGTGTATCTTATGAAGAAAAAAATCAGAATCCTTTGAATTGTTCAAAGTATTCAGGGATGAAGTAGAGAACCAGATTGGCAAAAGTATTAGGGCTCTACGATTGGATCATAGAGGAGAGTACTTGAGCCAAGAGTTTGACAACAATCTATGGGAGTGTTGGATATGATCCAACACTCGCTCCACCTAGCACGCCACAAATGTTTGGCGTGTCTAAGAGGAGATTTCGGACCTTGTAGGACACGGTTCGGTCCATGATGAGTCAAACAGAACTTCTAGTTTACATTTGGGGCTATGTTCTAATTACAGCAAATTTCTCCCTTAACCTTGTTCCATCAAAAACGGATTATGAATAACGCCATATGAGATATGGACTAGGAAAGTGTCCTAGTATGTCATTCATAAAGATTTGGGGTTATGAAGTTTATGTAAAAGGTTTACAAATAAACTTGGACCCAAGTCGGATAAATGTTTTGTGGGATATCCTGAAAAGGATATTATTTCTACAACCCAATCGAGAACAAACTGTTTGTTGCTCGAACTACAGTGTTTCTAGGTAGAGATTGTCTCTAAGAGAAACAGTGGGAGGACAGTAGAACTTGAAAAATTCAAGAACCACAATAGAACATTGATCCGTTTGATGGAACATGAGCAGGATCACAAGGTGTTGTGGAGTAACCTACTCAGATAACACAAGAACCTCGTAGGTCAGGTAGGATATGCCAAGGGACTAGATAAATAAGGATTTCTCATAACCCGTGATATATTGCTCATAAAGATGAGCCTACAACCTATGAGATGGCCACGTGTGGCCATACTCTCGGAAATGGCTTGGAGCCATGAGATACGATATGGAATCCATGTATACCAACAAAGTATAGACTTTGGGGGAACCACCTGAAGGGTAGGACCCATAGGGTGCAAGTGGGTTACGAAGAAACCAACATGGATGGTAATATGATTACCTTTAAGGGAAAATTGGTAGGAAAGGGATTTCATGTGACCTCATAGTATAGACTATGACAAAATCCTTCCCCAATTGTGATGCTTAAATCCATTCTCATCTTGCTTGTAGCAATCTATTTATAGATTGGATTAAGCTTCTAGGAGTTAGACTCTTCGAATTGATGATGTAATCAAAGGAGTTTGGTTCCATCAAAATTGGAGATGAGACTTGTGTCTACAAGAAGGTTAGTGGGAGCATAGTTATGTTTCTGGTCTTGTATGTGGAGACATACTTAATCATTGGGAATGTTGCCCCTACTTGGCAGTCTTACGTAGATTGACTAGGGAGTTGACTTTCTAATGGTGGTCTTAAGCGAAGAAACTTGTGAAGATCTATTGAGGTAGATCAAGATGGTTGTATAGCTTAGGTCATAGTACACAAATTGACAAAGGTGTTGAAATGGTTCAACGTGAAAAGAATATTGATTCTTACCCATGTCACATGGAATTAGTCTTTGGAAGGCTAATTGTCTTACCAATTAGATTGGGAATGGACCGTATGAATTAGATTCACGAGATACGCCATGAGATGTACTAGGCCAGACGTGTCATAAAGCATGACACAAAGATACCAGTCATATCCGGGTGAGAGTCACTGGATAAAATATCAATATTATCCTTTAGTACTTGAGAAGCACTAAGGATGAATTATAGATAAATAGATAATATGAAGAGTTTGCTGTAAGGGGTTACAGTGATGCGAACTTCAAATCTGACAAATAAGATTTCAGATTATAAGTCAAGTTTTGAGTTTTGCCTTAGTGGGAGCGACTGTGAGCTGGAAAGGTTCCAGGCAAGATTCAGTCACTGATTCTAACATAGAGGACTGAGTAAATTAATGCATAAGATGCATTTATTCAGAATATTCAATCTCAATCAAATTGTTGATGGAGGAGATGTGAATATTTTCAAGGTGCCAGCATATGTCTCGCCCCTACGCAGTGTAAGCGTGGAGGGCCCCGCTAGATCAATAGGCATATGATGCAGGAGATTGACTCTAGTGCAAGTGGGAGACTGTTGGAATTGTGCCCTAGAGGCAATCAATTAATTGTGACATTTATGGATTTACGATTCATTATGTTATCGATATGGAGATATGTTAACATGAATGAAGTCCTTAAAATATAAGTGTTATATTCTTAAATATCCCTAGTCAATTATAATGATTAATGGGACAATCATCTATAGACTAGTATGGGGTTGGATTGATATGGAGATATCATGATCCAACACATGGGTATGCATTAGGAGTAATGGCATACTGGATTGACCCATCTCCGAGAAGGCTACATACACATTATGTTAAGTCACAAGCTCTTATCGCGGTGCAATGGTATTGTCATCCTTAGACTTGAAGTCACTAGATATTCTAGTTGTGGATCATTGTGATCTTGGTAGCGTTAAACGCTACACCGTGATTGGGTAGTTATAAAGGCGTGTACTGGATGCAATGAAAAGCAAGCTTAGAGATCGTAGTGGACGTAGAGAGGATTTGCCCCTCCCACATAACGGGAGCAAATATCCTAGGCCACTCGAGGGATAGTGCTTATAGAATGTCTGGCCAGACTCAAATAAATCAATATGGGATATTGATGTTATTTGCACGAATAAGCCTAATCCCAGGATCGAGAAACTATGGATTGGATATACGAGTGTGACTTGTATGTCTCGTGTCCAATCCGGATATTGAGACAAAGGGATGAGACAATTACTTGCACAAGGTTTGTCATGATGACTATTCTATTTGTTGGCTAGAATGGATGTCTTGCTAGAGGCCGCTCCATATTAGTAAATAGTTACTACCAACTAAATAGAACCTATGGGGTCACACGCCATATAGGGGTGAACTAGACATGGGAAATAATTAATTAATATGATTAATTAAGTAGAAGGATCAAATCGCAACAACTTGCTAACTTAGTAGGACTAATATGCAAGTTGGACTAATCCATGTATAGACATGATTAGGATTTGCCAAGGTGGCCTAATTCATGTAGAGACATTATTAGGATTAATTTGCAAATAAAAACTAATCCATGTATTGACATGATAAGGACTATTTTGCAAAAGGGACTAATCCGAACTTGAGTAGGATTATGAGGGGTTCTTTATGTAGTAGGACAAGGAGTTGTTGGACTATATAAAGAACACTCCTAGCTTATTTTTCTCTCTACACACACTACACATCTATTTGATAGAAGAAATGAGAGAATAAAGCAAGGAGAGAGCAAATCCCAAACAAGGGGCGAACCCCCTTGGGACCGCCGCCCCTACCCGTCGGCCTAAAGGGTGCCGCCCCACCTTTGGCACTCCATTGTTGGCGATTCCTTCTTCCTCCTCCATTCTTCCTAGCTAGCACATGGATTCGGAGGATCTAGATCTCACCTCTAGACGTGAATCAACCGTAGAGATGTGACACTATTCGCGTTTGAAGTCATCAAAGGAGAACCCTAAGGTGTGTTATTGATTTCTTCCCTTACCATCGTTATGTCTCTTGACTTGTGATCCTTGGAGGGTTTTGCATGGTTTTATGTTTGATTATGCTTCCGTTGTGCGATCCATGAATCAAAACCCTACAACCACTCCCTTGGAGCTTGCTTAAGATCATAAAGAGCTTTGTCTAATTTGTAAACATGATTCGAGAAATTGTCATCTTCAAAACCAGGGTGTTGAGAAACATATACTTATTCTTGTAAATAACCATTTAAGAAAGCACATTGACATCCATCTGAAAAAGCTTTATGTGTTTATGAGATGCAAATGCAAGAAGTATTCTGATAGCTTCTAAACTGGCAACAGGAGCAAATATCTCCTCATAGTTAATGCAACAAGTCTGGCTTTGTTTCTTCTTGATTATATCCATGTGCCACAAGTATGGCTTTGTGTCTTACAACCTTACCATTTTCATCAAGTTTATTTCTGAACACCCATCTGGTTCCAATCACTGATTGTGTCTTTGGCCTATGAACCAAGTTCCAAACATTGTTCCTTTCAAACTAATGAAGCTCATTCTGCGTTGCAATGATCCATTCTGCTTTTTCTATGCCTTCGTTGCATTCATAGGTTCAATCATGGATACAAAGGAACTGAATACACACAGGTTTCTTAAGTGTCCTCTGGTCTGTGTACCAGTTGTTGGATCTGAGATGATATTGTCTGGCTGATGAGCTGAAAAATACTTGAATATGTTCCTTGGTGTCCATGGTTCTGGCTCTCCAGTAATCTTTTCAATCCTTTGATAACTTGATGTAGTAACCGGAGAACTTTGTTTTCTGTCAATCCCAGTCTCAAGGCTTTGATATTTTGGCTCAGCAGGATGTTCAAAGCTTTGGGATTCTTCTTAATGTTCTTGCAGATTGGTTTTGCTTCCTTTTTCTTTCTCACAATCATCATCTGCCTCATATTTATTCAAATTGAGATCTGCAAAACTTTCACTCAAGGAATCATCAGTACTCTCATCAAATATCGCATGAATCTCACTTCAACAGTCTTAGTTCTCTTATGGAAAACTCTATATGTAATACTCCGTATATTTATCAGGGGTAATTTGGTAATTAAAACTGCGATAAATCAGTTTCAGGTTGTGAATGGTGATTTGGGTAATTTTTTAGAATTTTATTAGCCGAAAAGCTCATGTGAGAATTTAGAATGAGACCATAAATTTTTGCGCGACTCTTTTTATATTTTTTAAACGACCTCGCGGTGGCAACCACCGCGCTATCCTACACATGTGCCACACTCAATACCTTCCAACTTTATTATTTAATTAGAAGAGAAACCCATTTTTGTTTCTCTCATCTTCTTCTTCTTCTCCCTTACGACAACACCACTGCCAACAACACCTTCGGCAACAAAATATCTTCACCGCCACCGCTTCCACCTCCTCCCTGATCTATTTAAATCAATTCTTCTCCTTCAAGACTCAACATCACCATCATCATCATCCATCTCTTCTCCCTCCGCCACCAACGCCACCACCAACAACTCCACCGATCACCACCACCAACACCCCTACCACTCTCTCTTCTCTCCCTCTGCCTCTCTCACTTTGTGTGCTGCAGAACCACACAGAAACAGCAGCAGCAGCTGCAGTTACAGTGGCCACCCCCAACCGCCGCCGCTGCCACCATCGGGGAAGACAACCCGAAGCATCACCACCCCTCTGTTCTTGTCCCGTTCTCTCTCTCTCTCTCTCTCTCTCTCTCTCTCTCTCTCTCTCTCTCTCTCTCTCTCTCTCTCTCTGTGTGTGTGTGATCTGAAAACAGAGAGAAATAGCAGCAGCAACAGCTAGCAGCGGCCAAAGGCCGCCACCATCACCGTCGCTGCCGCCATCGGGGAAGAAGACCGAACCACCCCAACCTCTCTGTTTCTTTTCCTTTCTCGATCACTTGACCTCTACCTCTCTTATTCGAACCCAGGAAAGAGAAGAAGCCACACAAAACAGCAGAGGTAGCTTCCCGCCGCCACCTCCGACGCCGAAGCTCCATAGCTTCCGGCGAGACCTTGGCCCAACAAAAACAGGGGCACCCATCTCTTGCTCTCTGTCTCCCCAGTCTCTAGGAGGTCCGACCAGACCATTAGAAGTGTCAAACGGAGCTGGGCAAGCCATTAACGCCGGCGACGAGCTCCACCTCCTGCGGCAACTTCGGCGGCTCGACCCGCTTCGTCTCTTGGTCAATTCTTGCGATTCTTTGTGTGGGTAAGTCCTAAATCACCTCCCGAGTTGTTTTATGTAATGAAAATCATGTTTAGTAGATCGAATTCGTGTTCCGATTGGTGAGGTTGAGTATATGCCGAATTTCATGTTCAGGGGGGGTTAAATTGTACTTTTCCGAAACTTGAGGGGAGTTAGTTGTCTTTTCCTAACCTGTTGGTAGGGGGATGATGGTATTCTATAATACTTCGTATATTATGATTTGTTTTAAAGTTTACAATTAACTTGTGTTTAATAAACAAAAACTCTACAATTTACACATAAATCTTTTTTGTAAAGTATCACCTCAAAACTTATAAATCCTTTCCACAAACTAATAAAAATATTTGGGAGATGAAATTACTTGGTAATTGTAACCTTCGTATATTTAAATATTTGTTTTATAAAATAACACCTTAGTTATTACATAGTTATTAAACTCTTATCAACACTAATATTTGTTTTTCTAGCTAAAGTCACTCTTTATAAATATAACGAATGTATTTTCCCTACTATTGCCGGTAATCAATATTACTTATAAATTTATATAAGTATTGATTTAATACCAAGTTATCTTAAGAATATTTCTTTATATATACTTGTGTATATATGTATATATATATAATTTAAATGACTTAAAGGATGGTCTTATTGGGCTTTATTGAAGGTATCGAGAGAGTCAGACTTGGTATCCGTCCTAGCCAAGCATTCGTATAGGGCTAGCGTATTCGCTTATTCAGAAATAACACCGTTGTGACTGGACGTTTATAAATTGTAGGCGACGGATTCCTGGACATAGGCTTCGGCGAACATCCTCTGTATAATTGCTAAGTTGACTTCAGGTGAGTTCACATGCTTAGCCTTGAGCCTTAGCTTCCTTTCGTGTCAGTAAATGATTTTAACACTGTCTCAAAACGTGTTTTGTGCTTGTCATGCTTCATTTGAGTTTGGCTACATTTCAAAATGATTCTTTGAAACTGTCACGCAAAGATAACCCGTTCGTAATGCAAAGTGGAAATATTCGCTTGTACCGGAACCAGTTATATTGGGTGATGATTCCCTGGGCTTAGTCCCTAAAGATATATTCGGGTTCGATCCCCGGAGTTACTTATATTGGGTGATGATTCCCTGGGCTTAGTCCCTAAAGATATATTCGGGTTCGATCCCCGGAGTTACTTATATTGGGTGATGATTCCCTGGGCTTAGTCCCTAAAGATATATTCGGGTTCGATCCCCGGAGTTACTTATATTGGGTGATGATTCCCTGGGCTTAGTCCCTAAAGATATATTCGGGTTAGATCCCCGAAGTTACTTTATGGGTTTAGATCCCCTGGGTTTTATCCCTAAAATGCGGGACTTCGCGTGCCCCGGCTCTATGCCTTTCTGGCTAGGGTCCAGCATCTAGATAACACTCCTTTGATTGACGCTCTTAGGAGGGTGTTGCAACACTTAAGGTCTAGTATGTCTGCCGTGGTCACTGGTCTACCCTGGTACAGCGAAATGATAAAAATTGATCTCTTTGCTCCTGTGTTTTGGAAACGTGCAACGGATTGGAATTTCAATGAATGGATTTCCTTCTTAAACGTTCTTAAGTGATTATTTCTGCTGCAAACTCTGATAATGTTTTACTCGTACTCTGTTACTGTTTTACTTAACTCGTGAATCATCAACTATTTCATCTTCCTTATTTTACACGCTAAGGTGTATCTCACTCAGCATTTCAAGCTGATTTTGGAAACTGCGGTTCTTGTTTTTCTTCCCACCGCAGGCCTAGGAGCTGGATTGTAAGATAGAAGGGGCGCGAGACTCATCTAGAGTATGGACGTCACCAGTAGACTATCTAATAAATGTTAGATAAGTTTTGTGAAATAGTTTTGTGTAATAGTAGAAACTAGTGTGTAATATTCTAAGTTTGGTGTATAATAATATGAATAAGTGTTGCGAAATGTATTGCTTTTGATCTCCGCCGCTTCTATTAAGCATCGCCCTCCCGGTCTCGTCCCGAGCCGGATAAGGGGGTTGTTGCACTATATGCTTTACGAGTTTGAGAATAACCAAGAAATACACCTTCATCACTTCTAGCATCAAATTTACCAAGATTATCCTTGCCATTATTATGCACATAACAAGTACAGCCAAATAACTTAAAATAAGAAACACTTGGCTTTCTGACTTTAAACAGTTCATAAGGAGTTTTCTTCAAAATAGGTCTAATCAAACATCCATTTAGCACATAGTTTGCAGTGTTAACAGCTTCTGCAAACAAATACTTTGGCAAATCACTTTCAAGTAGTATGGTTCTAGACATATCTTAAAGTGTCATATTTTTCCTCTCAACCACACCATTTTGCTAAGGAGTCCTAGGTGCAGAAAAGTTTTGTGAGATGCCATGCTTCGCACAAAATAAATCAAAAATAAGCTGATCAAATTCTCTACCATGATCACTTCTAATTGATGCAACAGGTAAGTTTTTCAAAGTTTGAAGCTCTTTAAGCAAGGCATTGAGGAATCCAGATAATGGTTCAGATTTATCTCTAATGAATATTACGCATGTAAATCTAGAATAATCATCTACCACAACAAGCATATATATCTTACCTTTGGGTGCCTGAACCCTCATAGGACCACAGAAGTCCATATGCATCAATTCTAAGGGTCTAGTGGTACTTAAAAAGTTCTTTGGCTTGAATGAACTCCTTGTATGTTTACCTTGGGTACATGCCTTGCAAATCTCATCATATTTGAATTTTAGGTTTGGTAAACCCCTTACCAAGTCTTTTGAGATGAGTTTGTTCATTGTATGCATGCTAATATGCCCAAGCTTTCTACGCCAAATCTTTTGGTCTTCCTTCAAAGTTTTGAGACACTTCAGACTTTCAATTACAACATTTTTAGTACTTTAAGAATAAACATTGTATGACCTAGGAGCAGTTAGTATGCAATTTCCAGATTTCTCATTTTGCACCACACATTTCTACTTGTCAAAAACCACTTTGTTACCTTTACCACATAGTTGAGATATACTAAGCAGATTATACTTTAAACCTTCAACTAAATAAACATCAATAACTGAACTTGCAGAATCATTACCAATACTGCCAACCAATTATATTGCGTTTATCTTTATCACCATTTTTTATCCTTCAAAGCTTTGGTGACATCTTGCAAAATTCAATCAAAGCCTTAACAGGCTATTAGACCAAGTGTAGAATCTGGATTCGTACTCAGAATCAAAAATGTCAGGTGGTCTGATTCCTTTTGGAACTCAAACCTTTCCCATTTGTACCTTATGCTGATAAGGATAGGTGTTCCTTAATATATGAGGTCATGTCCTTCTAAAGGGGTAAGTCAACTTGATACGTCCAACTTTTCCACAGTAATGACATTTTGGAAAATGTCTGCGTCCAGATTTAACAAATGTGGTTTGGTTCTTTTTTGGAAGGATTATAATCAATTCCACTTTTGTAAACTGAATGCATACTTCCTCCATGCATGAGATTAAGCTTGTGTTCTGAGCCAGCAAAGGTTGATAAGATCTTCTTAGATTCTTGAGCTTATCAGTCAAAGAAGTTTTATGTTGTTCTAAATCATCTGAATGATTCTTTGTATCAACATACTTATCAGTTAAAAGAGAGTTTTGATCAACAACTTCTTTAATTTGTTCTTTCAAAGCTTTGAATCTACTGTCCAAGGCTTTGAAGTCACTATAAATTTTCAACTTAGTTGCTTCAAGACTCTTGTTTGAAAAGATCAAATTTAAATTCTCCCTGGCCTGCTCATTAACATTTATTTTCAAAGAATCAATCTCATTCCTATAAATCTCCCCATTTAAAAACATGCTATTGAGTATTTCAGGCAAAACCTCATAAGGACTAGTAAGAAGATTTTTTACCATTTCTTCAATGTGCTTGTCTGAGCCTTTTTCTTCTTCATGCTCAGCCATTAAGCAAACATTGGCCTGCTCATCATTAGAATCTGAATCTGTTGAAGAATTAGAATCACTCCATGAATCCACCATTTCTTTCTTCCTTTTTTGTCATTTTCCATTTTAGGAAATTGCCTGCTTTTCTTATTTTGTGGACAGTCTCTTACCAAATTATCTGCATCTCCACATTCAAAGCAATTCATTACCTTAGGTTTATATAAATGTGAAGAATATTTACCTCTCTAATCTTTTCTACTTGAGGATCTGGATTTGTCTTTGTTATAGTCCTTGTTTCCAAATCTCTTTTTCGCCATCAAGATTCTGGCCAATGCTTTGGAGATCAAGGCTAAAGATTCTTCATCATCATCATCCTGTCCAAGGCTTTGAGATTATTCATTATCCTTTTCCTTGAGTTCCAGATTCTTGATGTTGTCACTCATGTTACCATCTACTTCCATCATTGAAATCTCATGAGTGAGCAGCTTGCCTTGCAGATCCTCTATCTCTGAAATACTCAAATCATGTGTTTCCTCAATTGCAGTTGTCTTTAGTTCTCACTTGGCTTTTGGCAAACTTCTTAGGATCTTTCTGAATTTTTATTCATTTGAAAAAGCCTTTCCCAATCGGTAAACCTCTTGAACATGTCCTTGATTGATTCATCAGAATTCATCTTGAACAGTTCATACTGCCTCAGAAGGATATTGATTTTGGTCTGCATGACTTGGCTTGTTCCTTCATAAGTGACAGTCAATTTGTCGCAGATTGGCACTCATGCAGTTTTATATTTTTTTTGAACTCAATTGCACTAAGAGCACAACATAATAAGTTCAAAGGTTTGTAATTCTTTGATAGCTTTTCCAGTTCAGTAACTGAGGGATCTTCTCCTGGTTTGACAATCCGGAATCCATCAAAGGTAGTATAATACATATATGGACCATTAACAACAATTGACCACAACTCCATGTCCAGGTCTATGATGAACATTTTCACCAATGCCTTCCAATGCACAAAATTATCACCACATAACATTTTCACCAATGTTGGCTACTCTTACCTGTAAGAATCGTCCATCACCTACATTAATCATTGTGACAAGATTGTTAGATCTTTAAGTAGTGACCCAAGCTCTGATACAAATTGAAAAATTGTAATGCAAGTATAAAACAGGATCTAATACTCTAGAAGGGGGGTTGAATAGTGTATGGAAACTTTTACTAAAAACTAGCCTTTTAAAACTTTAAACTAATGTATAAAAGAGATCTCAAAGCTTTGGAATTGGTTTATAAAGCTTGAGATAAAACTGTAACTGTCAGATGTTTCAAAGCTTTGAGATAGGAAATTCTCCAAAGCTTTGGAGCTAACTGTTTTGAACTGATTTGTAACAATAATATAAAGCAGTAAAGTAAAGCTAAAGAACACATGAATTTTCACATAGTTCGGTCACAATTGGAGCTAGTCTTTGCCTAAGGGATCTGATCCCTCAAGGATTTGAACACATTTCTTATTAATCACCCAGATTTAGCCATAGATCTCAAGCCTAAGTGAGCTACCATACACTTATACAGCTTGTGGTTCCCAACCTATCTAGCAACACGTACAACATGTTGAAATAATAAGAACCACTTTTTGTTCACTTGGAAAACTAAAATTCTAAGTTTGTGAGGTTAAGAAATTCAGAACGAATAATACAATTTCAGTACAGTTTGAAGAACATAGAAAAGAAAATCAATAAAGCTTGGAAGTGTTCTTCAGATTGGATGAATGATCTTCTTCTCCTGTTGTGTTGAATTGCTTGATTGTTTGAAGAGTTGTTTATATGATCTCCCAGGGATGAAAACACTCTTCTAATCTCTGTTTATCATCCTCTCTCTGTGTGTTGTAAGTTTGAAATTTGATCTTCAGCTTATAACAATTTTATGCAACTTTTTGAGAGATTTTAAGAACTGAATTCCTACAAATCCTCACCCCCTGAGATGCTTCTTTCAAAAAATATGTTTGGATATTAGAGTTTTTAAACCTGCACATACTCAGAAACAAAGATCAAACACAATAAGAAACAATAGCTATAGAATATGATCATTTAGAAAGATCAGTTTATCCATAAATCCAAGCTATTTTGCCTCAGATAAAACTCAATATAAAAATCCATATGTGTGTGTGTATCTATATATATATATATATGTAAGACAAGATAAATAACATAATGAAGAGTTAGATTAACTCATTATCCAGTCGTGAATCCATACAAGTCTTCGTGCATACATAAATCAGTTAGGCACACTTAAGCAGTTATGAGCATAAGGAAATCTCAAAGCTTTGGAGCTTTGATTGCCAATTTACATGAATGAACTTGAACCTGAATCATGTAATTTGTTAAACTTATTTAACTAAAACATAAACTCAATAATATTTATGAGAGGCAATATTGAATGATAAGATCATCATTCAAACCATTTTCTAATCCTGCAACACAAAAACTGTTAAGCACAATATATAGTTAGCATAAGTATTACAGAATCTCAAAGCTTTGAGACTTATTGTCTCTGATCTTGTGGCTTTCATCATCAAAGATATAACTCCACCTGAGTTTTTATACACATTTAAGCTAATGAACTTGAACTATCATATACTTTCTAGTGGGCCAAGATCCATATTTCACTTCCTCTTTGAGCTTGCTTTGGCAAGTCACCCAATGATCAGTTATTTAGGTAGGAACACCTTCCAATTGCATCATATGCAACTCTTGGTTCAAAGAGGTGAATAACTCCTTATTCTTTTTATCTATCCCATAGGTAATACCTAATTTTCTTGCCTTTAAGTTTCTCAATCTCATTGAAACAAACTAGTTGCGTCCAACCTCTTACTTCAACAATCACACATTACTTGATTGTGCCACCGCATTACGCCATGATGAAATAAATCGCCTTGCTTTGGCAAGCCCGGATTTAATAGACCCTGATCATGATGGTGTTTAAGTAAGAAAAGGAAAAACGAGATATTTATCGTTCGAGGGATCTCCATGTCATTATTAATTGTTTTGTGGATCCCATGAACATGATCTACTTATTTGGATTGGGCATCCCAAATAAAAGATCAACCATGTTTATTCTTATGTTGTTACATTTATCATGCACCAACTATACACCAAAAATAAATAACGAGAAAATAAATAAATAAACAAGAAAAATAAATTTGCCATGGATATGGCCCCTAAGACTAAGATATTCCCAAGCCAATGAGAATACCTATAAGCCCTAAAGTGACAAGCTCATCTCCGTGTGCCTCCATAATTAGTCCATGCTTCCTAGGCTTGTGAGTCCTTTTAAGTTTTGTAGTTTCTTCAGTCTTTGATCTTCTTCTCCATGTCTTGGCTATCATCTAACTATTTAATACTAGCTAGCATCTATACTAAATAGAGAGACCTCACAAGTTGAGGAAGAAGATGACACGCAGGCCATAAAATAATTAATTACATTAATTACAATAAACCAAAACAAAAACAAACCACAAAATAAACATCCACAACCTAGGCCATATCCATCCACCATGAAATAAAGCACATAGTACAGTTAAAATCCAAATTCAACGCGCTTGGTTAATTTTAGTTGAATTTGAATTTTATAGGGTCAAAACGGTCCAAGGGGACCACGAAAGTGGTTGGTCGAACCCCATAGGAGCGCCCAAGTCGGGCCGAAACGGTCAGCCCTAGCGCGCACGGTCCAACCGGCGGCTAGGCCGAACCGTCTAGGTCGCGGCCTAGGTTTGGCATGCAAGGAACGGGGCAAACGGCCCTAGGGTTGTTTCCAAAACCCTTCCACCTTTCCTTGTGTGCTTATTTTCAATTGATGAGAAAAACTCCTTTTTCCCCAATTGTCACAAACCCTAGCTTTTCAAAACCCAAAAACTCACATCATATGTGAACGAAATTTGCCAAATTTTGTACGATATGTAAAATTGGAACAATCTCTATTGAATCATATACAATTTGCATCATTATACTAAACTTCAGTTTTCGCGAAAAGTAACAGTTACAGTGTAAAAGCTGATAAAAGTAACACATAATATCATGTTATGCGCTACGACCTGTGGCTCTGATACAGCTGTAGGGATTTGATGCAAGTAACGCAGCGGAATAACAAAATTAATCCTGCTCAAAGCCCTCCACGGATCGCAGGCCAGCATTCATAACATGATTAGGGTTAACGAAACGTGTACCTTAGTTCGGGTGATCACCACGAAGAATTGTGTCTTCGTCTCTATGAATATCCACACCTAGGATTGCAGCTGGAATCCTTCTCCACGTCAAGTGCTAGAAACGGAAGAAGGAGGCAAGAGATCACACAACACGGAGCACCAAGAGGGACGTGCGCCACAAGGGGTGGCCGACGACTTGGAGGGGCGGACGGGTGGGGGCTTCGGCCTCAACTATGTCTCTCTCCTTGATTTGTTATTTCTCTAAATAATGACTTGTCTTGAGAAAATAATAAGCTGGAGTGCCCTTAGAGAGTTAATAGCTCCTTATTAACTACATATTTTCCCCAACAGTAATCGTTTCCATACACGGATTAGCCCACCTTGCAAATTAGTCCTACTAACTTTGCTTGTGGTTGCGTTATGATTCCTTTAATTAATCAGTCCAACTAATAAATGTCCAAATCCAGTTTAATCCATAAGGTGTGTGACCCCATAGTTTCTTCTTAGTTGGTAGTAACTATTACAAACAAAGAGCGGTGTCTAGCAACACATCTATGTCATCCAAATAATATAATAGTTAGTGATTCGACAAACCATGTGCCCAATGTTACCGCATTGTAACTATCCCTTCGTCTCTATATCCGGATTGGACACGAGACATCATTTTCACACTCGTATATCCAATCCATAGTTTCTCGATCCTGGGAATAGGCTTATCTATATAGATAACATCAATATCTCCATATTGATTTATCAGACTCTAGCCACACATTCCATAAGCACTACACCTCGAGTGGCCGTCGGTATTTGCTCCTGTTATATGAGATGGACAAATCTCCTCTACGTCAATTCCATCTCTAAGCTTGCTTCCTATCATGCCGATGACCATCTTTATAGTTACCCAGTTACAGTGTATTATTTGATAATATGAAAGCATTATATTTCACAACTAGAGTATCTAGTGATTTCAAGTTTAAGGATAACAACACCATTAGCACTATGAGAAGCAGTTGTGAAGTTAACATAACTTAATGTAGCCTTCTCGTTGTGGGTAAATTCAGTATGCCATTACTCCTAATGCATAACCATGTATTAGACTTGATATCCCCATATTAATCTACCACATACTAGTCTATAGTGATCATCTCGTTAATCAATATAATGGAATAGGGATATTTAGGATAAACAACACATCTGCAATCTAAGGACTTCATTATATTAAATATCCCTATAAATAATCAATGAATATTCTAGCCAAACATTTTTCATACTAAATATAGATTGCCTATAGGGCATCTACACCAATAAAATGGCTATGCAAGAGGACACGATTCCCCACCCCCACACTAGAGGTGGCACGTCCTCCTAACACTACTGATTTGGTCGATACTCTGAATCAATGTCCACTTGGGTGGACGGGTCAGTAGGCTCTAGAACGGGAGATGGCTCCGGAGTAGTTGACTCCGCTCCCTCTTCGTCCCTGTCTGTCTGGCCGCCGCTGCGGTGCTGGCATAGATGGCACCAAGGTGGGCACTGCTTGCTGTTGGGTCTGGCTGTTGTCGGGACACGTAATGGGTACATGGCCTGCCAGGATCACCGATAAAATCGCCCAGCTCTGGGATCGGGGTAGGGTCATGGCCGGAAAAGCTATCATATGGGCGGCTGTCCTCCATTGTTCAACTAGGATAGTTTTCACCGATTACCTCCCCGGAAAGTTAAAATCTTGACCCCAACATCTTGCTCGGAATCTCATTGAGGGCTGCCTCATGAGCCCGAGCAGTAGCGGTACCGGCATGGTATACATGCTTCAGGCTCTTAAAAATATTTCCTAGACCCCTAGCCATCTTTTTCACAGTCCTCACTAGATATTACATCTTATTTTGATGGGACTTAATTTTCTTCCTTACCCACTCCTCGTGCTTTTGTCTTCTCCAGACGCCCAAAAGAACAACATTTGGGACCCCTAATGGACTGCCTAAAATCCAACTCGGTCGATCTCGGCTCAGAAGAACTGGCCGGTCAAGGCAGTCCCTGGGGTGAAAGTAAAGAAGGAAGTCCTTCACCCATAGGTGGTGGTAGAGACCCAAACCAGCCCCACCCTCTGGGGTGGTGTCATACCATCATCATCATCAGAATCATCAACATTAACAAAAGCTTGAGGACCCCTGATCGCCTCCTCATAGGCACACTGAATCTTCTTGTACCGTCGGACCTGGGGTGCTTTCTTGTACCACAGATATGTCGGAATGACCACATGGCTGTCCATGGCAATTTTAGTCAACATCCCCAGAAACCCCAAACCCTTCCTACTGGCATCATCCATTCTCTCCCGAAAATAGTCACAAATAATCTGGGGGAGATCGATGGGCTCCCGTCTCATAAGAAAAAACACCAATAGGGCTACTTCTTAGTCCAACCGATTCATTTTCTTGATGCCCAAATTTTGGTTAAGAACCCACCCAGTCCACAACTTAGCCTCTCGGATGAGATAGGTCGCATACAGTTTCTTTCCAGCGGGGCTCCTGTCAGGCTGAAATCAGGCAGCCTTGGTAACCCCTGCACAGGAGGTATGTCGAATCTGGTCGTTGAGGTCAGCAGATGGGATCTTTCTAAGGATCTGAAACTTACAGCCATCAATTAAAAAATCCAACCATAAGGCCTCTCGGATAGTTTCGGGTGCGATCCTAACCCACCTCTTCCTACAGTAAATCCACTCAATCTACTCACCGTTCATGCACTCTTGGAGATTACTGTAAATCTCCTTGGCAGTAACTGAACTCACCACAAACCCCGTAAAGTCGGTAAACATATCCCCAAACTTACCCGTCTTTTTGATGTAGTCAATCAACTCTTGAGACATTGCAATAGGGTCACGGGGGAAAGTTCTCTCAACAGGCACCTCAAAATGAATTTTACGGTTTTGTAAGAAAAACATGTCGGCGTCTTTATTAATAAATCGGAAGTCGCAAAAATTATCATCTCTTAAAAACAGATGTCAATAATATTGTTTGGGGCAATGGAACTGTTAGGTCGCATGTAGGGTTCATCATCTTCCATTTTCAAAATAATAAATGACAAAAAATAATGAAACTTCAGAGAGAGAGAGAGAGAGAGAAAAAACGGAACCTAGGTAGTCGGAGTAAATCTTACAGGTATAGATCCGGAAATTGTCTCCGAGAGCAGATCTGAAACTCTCTCCTTTTTCTGACCTTGGTAGTACCCCCACACTGTTCTGACGGATCTGACGGACTGCGGTGGTCGTTGGACAGAGGTGGTGGCTGGAATCCTTCATACGGCAGAGAGAGGGCAGAGAGAATTCGTAGAGAGAGAAAGTTGAAAATGGTTTGACTGAAGTGTGAATGAGTCACTTTCAGTCGTACCCTATTTATAGGCAAAGTTTCAAAAATTGCAAAAATGCCCCTGAAATTCAAAATTTTTCAAAATTTTCAACTTCTCGCGTAGGCTGCATTTGAACGGAGGCCTATAAATTTTTGGAAATTTTTGATCTTCATGAGCTGTGTTTGAACGCAGCCCCTACGTTTGAACCCAGTGCTTGATTTTTCTAGAAACTATGGGTTGTTGAGGTTTTGCGTTTAAACGCAGCTTCTGCGTTTGAACGCAGCCTCTCTCTCTAGAAAAATTTCTTCGAACAGTCGTTCTGCGTTTGAACACACACCATGCATTTGAACGCAGCCTTTGCCTTCTACAAATTTTGATGAACAGTGTTCTGCGTTTGAACGCATGCCTGGCGACTTCTGAATTTCTGAAAACTTTTTTCAGATCTGCGTTTGAACGCAGGTCTAGTTTGTTCAAAAACATTCTTCTCTGGATTGGAGCTCCTTCGTTTGAATGTTGACCTTCTGCGTTTGAACCTAGACCTCTTGCATTTGAACGAACATCTTTTATGTTTGAACGCATACCACCTATGTTATAACGCACATCTTCTGCGTTTAAAGGCAGAGCTCCCAACTTGTCTGTCTCTCTATCTTGTTTTGTTGATGACTGTGCAGTAGTGTTTGAAAGAAGGCTTCAATTCCTGCAAAATTGTTCCTGTGTATCTGAAACACTAAAATTCAGCATTAGGCCCCTCTTCTCACATCTCTTTATATAAATTTTTTATTTAAATAATAATAAATTATTATATGTAACAACTACTACTACATTGGGTTGCCTCCCAACCAGCGCTTGTAATTTACGGTCGACAACCCGACCTAGTTACCTCTTTGGCAGTCACGGATCCTTGAGGTAAAATGCTTCTACCTCAGATACCTTCTGAGATTCCATATATGGCTTCACCCGATTTCCTTTGACCTTGAAAACTGTGTTATCGCGTTGGTTCTCCAATTCCACTGCTCCCCACGATGCGACATCTCTGACAATAAATGGTCTAGACCACCGTGAGCGCAGCTTTCTTGGATAAAACATCACCCTGGAATTGTATAGGAGAACCTTCTGCCCAATTTCAATTTTCTTTGGCAGAATACGCTGATCATGCCACTTCTTCGTTTTCTCCTTATAAATCCCGACACTCTCTTAAGTTGTTCATCTGAATTCCTCCAATCCAAGAAGTGTCATCTTTTTCTACCTCCAGATGGACTGTGATCCGTGTTAAGCTGTTTGATTGCCCAGTAGGCTATGTGCTCCAATTCCACGGGTAAGTGACAGGCCTTACCGAACACCAGCTAGTATGGGGGATATTCCCGCGGGATTTTGTAGGCTATCATGTATTCCCAAAGCGCATCATCCAGCTTCATGGACCAATCTTTGCGTCCCAGATTCACAGTTTTCTCCAATATGCTCTTAATTTCCAAGTTTGACACCTCTGCTTGCCCATTTGCATGAGGGTGATAAGGAAATGATACCTTATGGATAGACACCTCATATTGCTTTAAGACTGATGCGCAATTTAGCATGCTTATTCCCAAGTATACAAGTAATATAGAGAGTAGTACGACTTAGACTATCGATCCCACGGGGACTTTTTAGGTTTTCTCGAAAAGTCAGTCTTAACGGGCATAGGGTAAAAGGGAGGAATAGTTTGACATTTGTAATTGCGATCTAAATACGGAAAGTAAATAAATGAAAAGTAAATATGTTTGTGAGAATTTTCGGTATAATCTTGAATGTTGTAAATCTAGGGTTTAACGTCTTAGATTCCAGGATCCCTTAGGTAAAAGGTTTAACTACTGAAAAACATAATGAGATAACACAGTTTCTAAAATAAAGAGAGAATGAGAGCAAACGAGTGTCTTGGATTCTGGATTCGTGCTTCCGTGCTCTCCAAGAATACTAAGACTTCTCCTTAGAGTATGTTCTGTGTCAAAAACAACCTCAGGACATGTATTTATATACTGCTGAAACGTTTCCAAAATGACTGCCTGAATTTACCAAACTGCCCTACTAAAACCGCCTTCAAATTTTGCTATGTGTGTGTAGATACCAACATCATGTGCGTAGCTACGCACATCAATTACGCAGACAGGGTCTTTAACTCTATATTCTTCATCCTCTGTGTACGTATTTAAACCCTTTTGTGCGTAGGTACGCACATAATTACGCACACAGAGGTTCCGGTTCTTTAATTCTCAGCATTTTCTCTTCCCTGTGTGCGTAGTTATATTTTGCAGTGCGTAGCTACTACACAACTACACACACATAGCCTTAAATCTTGTTTCTGTTTCTGCGTAGCTAAACTTCCTATGTGTAACTTCATTTTCAGTGCGTAACCAAATTTCATGTGCGTAGCTACGCACACAGGTACGCACACAGCAACCTTTAGTCTTCAGTTTCGATCAGTTTTCACCCCCTGTGTGTGTAACTAAATTTCATGTCCTTAGCTACGCACATAGCAGCTTCTTTCTTCCTTGGCTTCAATTCTGTGTGCGTAGCTAATTTTCCTATGCGTTGCTACGCACACAGTGGCTTGAACAACCCCTGCCTTAGCCATTTTCTGAACTTTTTCTTCTCTATGTGCGTAGGTACATGCGTAGCTACGCACACAGTAGCCATTTTCCTTCAACTGTGGCCAAAAAACCACTTTTTTGCTCTCTCTCTGTGCGTATCTACGACAATTTTTGCGTAGCTATTCACACAGCAGACTGCTTCAACTTCGGAAAGCCATATCTCTCTCATCGAGTCTCTGTTTGGCCTCTGTGACCTATCATTGGAAATCTCTTGAAGTCTACTTTCATTTCCACTAGTCTCACTCCCAAATTCATAATAAAACTCGAGATATCTTCAAAATAGTGCAGACTGGTCATTCTAGCTTCTCCAACTTTGCGTCCCTTCACTGCGCTTGAGCGTTTCTTTGTTTTCGAAGTTCGTTTCATGCCTAAAACCAACCCCTAACCATCCGTTCCTGTCACGAAAACATGAACAACCATACCAAGCAATTATATTTTCCAAATAACATCAAATCAAGCATGAAAATGCCCGAGATTTCACATTAGAGCTCAAATTCCTCTTTTGCATAATACGTCTACTTTTTGCCTAAATCGTGCTCAAACTTATGATAACTCGTCCAGAAAACACTCCAATATAAGCTCACAGATAACTCCTAATGGGATTTATCAGATACCCCCACACAAAACTTTGCTCGTCCCGAGAAAACTCCTGCTATATACTACCACTGTTGTTATCCTGAATCAATCCACAACTTTGCAACTGCATTTATTTAAAAAACAATACAAGTACTATAAGAAAAGTTTATATTTTTCGTGAGACTGGGCAATCTATTCAACTCAAACTGGACATCATCAAGCTCTCATATTCCCCTAGACTTCTGAAACTTTAGTAATCGGAAGAACTCCAGCCAGCCTAGGTTAGGAACAAGCACGGACACAACTAACTTCTGCTTTTGCACGCAAACAAAATGTATCCGTAACGTACACCTTCCGTTCTTTTACTCCGGGTGTAATTTAAATCTCATATATGGCTTTGGGACGGTAGGATAAGTCATTTAAAAGCGATGTCCTAGACGTCACAACACACTCACACATATCCCAATCTCACACTCCGTCACCAAGATGATAGAAAGTGACCCAAATCACCTAAGATTCTAGACATATCAATTTCCCCAATCCAAGGGTGAATGACGTTCTCGCGGCCACAATTACGAACGAGTATGAAACTATTATAATAATTGTCGGCCTGGATTTTTGAAAAAATAATTAATTAAGCACCCGAAATCTTCTTTTCTGTTTTTTTCTCATTTTCTCAATTTTGTTTTGATTCTTTTTCTTTTTTTTTCAATGCGGGGAAACATAGTAAATAACAATACAATATACCAGGCCAGTTCTGTGATAAACCAAAAATGTGGGGTGACAGAAAAATACTTAAATAAAATTTGAAACGACCACCCCCACACTAATTTTGAACAATGTAGTCAATATGTAATATAAGCGCGCTTTTCCAACCGAACCTCCTCACTCCAAGGATGTCTAAATAGCTCAGCGCGACCTCCATATATAACATGTTAAACCAAGACCCTCATGTCATGCAAAAAAATGTGTCACGCACAATGGCTCTCCTCTTGTGCTCACGGTGTAATGTCGTGAGTCACCGCCACACCGAAGTGTGCTGCCGTCACTATCTCACCCTTTCACACCCTCAAGTATAGAATCTAAAGCTCATCCATTATCGAATATGACAAATATGCTCAACCCCAGAAAATCCCCCTTAACTCACCTCCCCCGTGTCGTGATGCGTAGGCAAGGTCCGAATACTAACAATGATGCGAGTATCAAAAAATGGCTTCCTAGGTCAAGTGGATACCAAGAAAAGCTTAATGGGTCAACGGGACTCACGAGTGGACCCAAGGCGCGAGTCATGACGTGAGGTACCCTATGGCCTATCACTCCACCAAATGATGTGGTGACCATGATGGCGGGTTGACGACTACCTGGTGAGATGGTTTGGCAGCTAGTCGGATATATGGCTCGGCTGACAGTTACTTGCGTTTTCTGGAGTGCATTGGCTCTATAAACTTCCCTAGTCTCACCGCTCTTACCTAAGTTCGTCCACTTTTGGGAAATTATCTATCATTAAGCTCTCTCCGATTCTAAGCTAAATTCTTTGCCCAATCTCAAAAATTTTAATTTTTAATTTTTTCAATTATTTTTTTAGTTTTTCAGTAAACTTATACATTTTCAACGCCACCACCCCCACACTGGATGGTGCCATGCCCTCATGGTACTAATAACGAGGCATATAATCTGGATTAGATGAGCTGGCGTACCTCATCAACTGAGAACAACTGGTAGCATACTCAGAAAATAAAGCGAGAGACAGAAATTGAACATGTGCACCCGAAGTCAGTTCTTACAGGTGGTGACTTTTCTGAAGATTCCGACAGAGAAAGACCGTTGACTGGTCACCGCAAAATTTCTCAACGGAATTTGTCAGCCTTCCGGGCTCTACATGCGCTCTTCAAGTATGCAATCCCCAAGAACCATTGTGTGTGACAATGTGCTCCCATATGGTCGAGTGTATTTTCGTACACCGGGGTTGATCGCTCAGGTTCCGAAAAAAACTGTTCCTGAAAGAATCCCCGACTCGAACGAGCCCCTGTGAAGGTCGAGTGTGCCCAGGCACACCTGGGTCGATTCTTCAAGATTTCGGAAATATGCCTTCTCTGCTCACTTTTCCTCTCTTTCTAATTTTTCTGTCTTCTGCCACCTTTTTTCCTGCACATACTCAGTTAAGCATTAAATTCCACTCATTTCACCTCTCAATAATTTATTAAAAAGTACATAAAGTAACAACTTAAACGTACTCGTATGTAAGGTTGCTTCCCAACAAGGGCTTGTAATTTAAGGTCGACGGCCCGACCCAGTTACCTCATTCTTGCTCAGGGGACGTGAAAACAGTCTAGGACGACTGCTTGTGGGTCCAAATATGGCTTGACTGAAGTTCTGTTTACCCTGAAAGTTGAATTGTCTCGCGGATTTTCCATGAAATTATCTCTTTGACGATAAACGATCCTGGCCAGTTTGATCTGAATTTTTCCGATGAAAACATTATCCTAGAATCATAGAGAAGTACTTTCAGTCATGCTTGAAGTTGCGTTTGAAAGATTCTCTTATCTCCTACTAGACTTTGAGGGACCGGTAGCGGTTTCAGCTCCAGAGTTGGTGGCTCCTTGCGTTATGGGATTAGGTCTAATTTATGTTAACCTTTTTCCTCCAGATGTAGAGTGGTCGAGTAATCAGCTTGCATGAATTGCTCCTCTTGGAACCTCTCATCGTCCTCTTTGTTCACTCTATCAATCTCTACTCACACCTCGTCCAACTCCTTGTTTTCCAGGACATCTTCGACTACCTCCACAGCGAAGCAGTCTTCATGCTCGTAATAATTCGGAAGCTGGAGAGATTTGAAGATGTTGAATTTCACCTTGTCCTCATTAATCTGCATGGTCAGTTTTCCGCTTTTGCTGTTTATCATGGCCTCTCCAGTGGCCAGAAATGGTCTTCCCATAATTAGTGGTACATCTCCCGCCTCCATCTCCAGAATTACAAAATCTTCATGAAAAATCAACTCTCCAACTTTCACCAGAAAATTTTCAATGACTCCATATGCCTCTTTTACTGATCTTTCCGCCATCTGAAGCATGAATCTGGTGGGCCGGAGTTCACCGACTTTCAAACTTTTGAAAATCCACAGGGGCATCATATTGATGTTGGCCCCTAGGTCACACAGAGCCTTTCCTGTGTAAGAATTACCTAGGGTCACCGGGATGACAAAACTGCCAGGGTCCTTCCTCTTCCTTGGTAGCCCATTATTCACATATTTGCTCACTTCTGCCGTCAAATTTATAGTCTTGAAATCGCTCATCCGCCTCCTTCCATACAGAATGTCATTGAGGAATTTGGCATAAGTGGGCATCTTTGCGAATGCATCAGCAAAGGGTATGTTAATTTGCAGTTGTTTGAACATATTAAGAAAGATGGCGTAGTCTTTGCTATCATCCCTCTTTCGGGTCTTCAAAGGACACGGCACCTCTTTGGAGACATGCATCGTTTGAGCTTCCTTATCATTCTGCACTGCATCTTCTTCAAAAGAGCTCTTTGGCTGGGGGCTGTCGGTTGAATTGTCATCCTTGCCAAAAACTTCGTGTTTGGTATGTTTCGAACTTTGTGCATGTGCATGGCCGGGATACAGTGGATCTTGTAGTACTAATCCACTTCGAGTAGTGATAGAATTGATCTGAGCACGTGGATTATAAACTGTGGTTGAGGGTAAGTTCCCTGGTGCTCTCTCAGCTTGTTGCTGCGCCAACGGCCCAACTTGTAATTCGAATGTCTACAGTGCAATTTTGGTTGAGTGGAGATCGGCTGTTAATGTGTTGACAGCTGCGTCGATCTGTGTAAACCTGGCAGTAAAACTCGTGGTCATGCTTTGTAGCATGGCCTTGACTTCTGCCATCTCATTGCTGGGTTGCTGGACTGGTGCTGCCTGTTGTGCCTGTGGCTTGTGCTGGAAGCCTGGTGTATAAATAACAGAATTAGGATTTTCGTACTGGAACCCTTGATGGTCTCGTGTGCCTGGTCTGTAACGTCTTGGGTCCCACTGTTGCTACACATAATTGGCATCCTCTGTTCTAAGCTCATTTGTAGCTTCTTCCTAGTCTGGATTCTCTACTGCTGCAACAGTCTTCTTTTGTGCGTAGACCTCCTTGACCAGTTCGGTAACAACTTTGGTTAGATTCTCTATCAAATCATCGACTACTGGCTCGACTAGGGCTATGAGCACGCGGACATCAAACAAGCGAGTGTCCTGCTTGGCTAACTCCTTCATCATCTCATAGGCTATGTCCTTGTCCACATGGTACAGAAAGTTGCCTCCGGCTTCTCTGTCAATCTTCTCAGCATTCTCCCTGTCTGGAGCATAGTAGAATACCTACAGAATCTTAGGGTCCCCAAAACCATGATTAGAAAATTTCTTCACCAATCTCATCAGTATGTCCCATGAATCTACCACCGCCTCTCCCATATTCTGTTTGAATGACAGAATCTCGCTCTGCAGTTCGATAACTCGAGAGGCGGGGTAGAATTTTGCCAGAAAATCTGCAACACATCCCTCCCATGTAGTGATTGATCTGGGAGCTAGGGATTCGAGAGAATCCATCGTTGTTTCGTACATGCAGTATGTGAGCAGAATCAGCTTGAGTTCCTCTGGGTCGACTCCCTTGTATCAGACCTTGTTGCAGTAGTAATTGAATTTCCTGATAAATTCGTTTGGGTCTTCATCGGCTCTACCGTGTAATGGACAGATATTTTGAACAGTCTGGACATTGGAGGGTTTTAATTTGAAGAGCTCAGCAGTGATTTTCGGCACTACGATTGCTGGCTCATGTCCTCCCATAAGGACTTCAAATTTCTCCACCAAAGCTTTTCCAGATATGTTATATGTCATTTCGGTTGTTCTGGGAAGCAAATCCTGTTGCGATCAGCTCCTCGATGTACCGAATCATATGAGCTAGAGTGCGTTCCTCTTGATTGGCTGTTAAATCTGCCATGCTGCTTTCACGGTGTCTGCGTCTCTGTTCTTTGAGAGGTTGTTCCTGGAAAACAAATATCTCAAGAGCAGTGAGAGAAATCGAAAAAAAAAATAAGAGAAAAACTCTGAAAATTAATTCTGACCACTAAATAAACTGTTAAGAGTTCCCGGCAACTTGATGCACAATTTAGCATGTTTTTTCGCAAGTATACGAATCAAATAATATAGAGAGTATTACGACTCAGATTATCGATCCCACAGGGACTTTTCAGGTTTTCTCGAATATTCAGTTTTAACAGGCAGAGTGTAAAAGGGGGAGTAGTTTGAGATTCTGTAATTGCGAACTAAATACTGAAAGTAAACAACTGAAAAGTACATATTTTTGTGAGAATTCATGGTATAATCTTGAAATGTTTTAAGTCTAGGGTTTAAGATACTAGATTCCAGGATCCCCTAGGTAAAGGTTTAGCTATTGAAACACATCATGAGATAATACAGTTTCAGAATTAAAGAGAGAATGAGAGCAAATGAGTGTCTTGGATTTAGGATTAGTGCTTCGGTGCTCTCCGGGAATGCTAAGACTTCTCCTTGGGGTGTGTTTTGTGTCAAAAACGAGCTCTGGACATGTCTTTATATACTACTCAAACGTTTCCAAAATGACTTCTTGAATTTACCAAACTGCCCTTGGTGAAACCGCATTCAAATTTTGCTCTGCGTGCGTAGCTACGTACATCATGTAGGTAGCTACGCACATTAATTACACAGTCAGGGTCTTCAACTCTTCAGTCTTCATCCTCTTTGTGCTTAGTTAAATCCTGTTGTGCGTAGCTACGCACACAATTACGAACACAGAAGCTCCGGTTCTTCAATTCTCAGAATTTTCTCTTCCCTCTGGGCGTATCAAAGACTTTGGCGAAGACTTTGTTGATAAGGTGAGAGCCTTCATCAATGTCAAGGCTCTCGGTGTTCCGAATCTGGTGAAGATGTTGCATCGAAGAAAATGCTCCACTGTTGCTGCATCGTTTTTCTTACACGCCACTGTCTCTACTCATTTAGAGACATAATCCATTGCCAATAGGATATAAAGATTTCCCATAGAAGACGGGAATGGTCTCATAAAATCAATACCCCATACGTCGAAAGGCTCAACTTCCTGCCATAGGGTCATTTGCATCTCGTTCCTCTGAGAAATTATTCATGTGTGCTGGCAGCGGTCACAATTGTAAGTGTAATACTCCAAATTTCCGTAAGGGTATTCAGTAAATTATGCTACTTATAATTTCTTTACTTTGATTTCTCTAAGCTCGGTACTTAGCAATTTGCTCATAATTGTTTTGACAGTTTAGTTTATTCTCTTTTATTTTAGTTTGCAAATTATTCACCGTGTAAAAAAATTGTATTCAAGAAATTATATAATCTTATTTGATATATTATTATATATTATATGTCCAAATTATTTTTATCCGAATCGCCGTCCCAAATCTGTAGTCATATATAATTTAGTTATTCGCTGCATCTAAAAAAAAATCATCATGTACTGATTTAACCATAGTTTTAAAAACCGGACCGGACCGGCCGGTTCGACCGGTTGAACCGGTGAACCGGTACCTTGCCGGTCCGGTCAGGTTATTGGACCGGGAATGCAATCAAACCGGTTGAAACCGGCCAAAACCGCCGGTTCTTAACTGAACCGTTGAACCGGCCGGTTCTCACCGGTTTCAGCGGTTTATGCAACTCTCTAACTCAGCATCTGCTTACCCTTGAAAAACAACAAAAATTCAAGACTCTCTTATGCGAAACTCTGTTCAGATGTGAAGAAATCAAGAAATCGTCGGGATTCTTAGAGATATTGCTCTGTTTTGCAAGAATTAGTCGGGATTCTTCGAGATATTGCTCTGTTTATGACAAATATATCTCTAGCTTTCATGGATCCGAGAGAAGAGTATTGCACTACTACTCTGTTCTGCAATATTGGAGATACTTGGCCAAGGGAGAAGAAGATGAGAAGGTGAGAGAGAGAGGGGAAAGAGATAGAGAACTTACCTGTTATCCACCGCAGAGGAAATATGATCCCTTGAATCCCTTATTTTTCAATTACTATTAGTCTTCTACTGGATCTAGAAATTAGTGGTCTACTATTACTAGTCTACTACTAGGCCATATCTGGTGAATTTAATTGATGTTGGAAACTACAGAGGCTTTTTTGGGAACTTTGTTTGGAAAAACTTTTGAGAACAAAATTATCAACTTAATAAATATGTTTCAAATAATGTTTTATTATTATTAAATGGATGTTTGTGAACTTTGTTTAGCTTTATTTCATCAAATGTGATTAAAAAGACATATATCTCATCTTGTATCGAAATTTCAATATATGGTATTTTTAAAAATCAAGTCCATATAAATTATCTATAGACATAATTTGTTCTTTTAATAATTTATTTTTTAATTAACTCTTGAATATAAATATATTTTAATATCAAATTGTAAATGAAGATCAATAGACATGCTTATTTTCTAAAAAGGTGATGTTAATATTGGGTACTTTGATCAACTAGTTGTTATATTTTAATTATATTTAATAAATACTTATATAAAATCAACACTTATATGTTATTTAATAAACGTGCGATTGAACCGGTCCGACCACCGGTCCGATCATGAACCGGTGCCTCACCGGTTCGATGGCCGGTCCGATTTTTAAAACTTTGGATTTAACCGTCACGCACCAAATTGTTTTCTAGCTAGTACACCCAACGCACCGTATAATATATGTTTATAAAAAAATAGGGATAGAGAAGAAGTGACCTCAACCCTTCAAAATCTCACCTCATCCCTCCTTTTATTTTCTCCACCTGTAACATCTTTTTAATCTCTTATTTTCTTCTTCACCTTTGTCTTCTCCACCCTCACCCTCGACACCATCGCCATCAACATCAGCCACCATCTTCACCGTCAACACCACCATCGTCACCACCTTTGCCCCGTCCTTTCTTTATCTTTCCCTATCGTGTCTCCAATGGAGCTGACCAGCCAAGCCACCGCCAGAGGCAACCGGCGGCAGCCAGACTGACAGAACCCAGACGAAAAACTTATCGGATTTGACCCTGATCAAACCAGCTCCATCTCTTCCCTTTCATATACGTTGTCTCTTTCTCTCTGTAACCATCGCCGCGATTCTGGACCAGCCAAGTAATAGAGTCGCCGGAGCTCCATTAAAATCGGCGAGAAGCTCGCCGGCAAATTGACCCGCTTCCGTTCTCCACCGTTTCGACTCGTTTTTGGTGTAGTTAATCTCCAAATCACCTCTTGACTTGTTTTTAGTCATCAAATTTGAATCTTTATAGCTTGTATGGATGATTGGATAAAGTTAATCTGACTGTGTAGGGGTGTTTATCGTTGGTGTATGTTAGAGGGGCCGTTTTGTGTTTTCAGAAACCTCGGAGGGGGGGTAATCTTATCCTTTGTGTAACATGTTTATCAGTGGGTGTGACTTTGTGAACATTCTAGAAACGGGGGTGTTGAATTGCTTCAGTGCAAACTTTTTATAAATGGGTAAAAGACAAAAACCACCCCTCGAGTATGGGTTATATACAAAAACAACCCTCATGTTCGGGGATATACAAAAACCACTCATGTCGAGACAAAAATCACCCCTGTCAGTGGATGGACGTTAGACGAAAAACACCCTTCTGTTACAATCAATTAGTATAGGGTGCAGTTTGTCTTTTTTATGACAACTTTGCCCTTGTTTGTATTTTTTTTTCTTGTTTATGTTCTTGATGTTCTTGACCACCTATCTTTATGTTCTTCACCACCGCCACCGCCACCGCCACCACCAAGCCACCGCCACAACAATACCAAAACAAACAAACAATAATTTTTTATCAAGAGGGGTTTCAAACTGTAACCCATTACATTCATCTTTGTTTGAAGAAACCCAAGTTGAAACTACCAATATTGAAATCCACTACATATGGAAAAAAGAGGGGTTTGAGATAGCCACAAATCACAAAATATGAGTTTTTTTGTCGGGGTTTTGAGCCCAGAACCAGCGCCATCCGACCCACCCATTAAAACACCCACCACTTGAAGAAGAAGAAGACACAAAACAAATCTCCCCCCTCCTCTTCCTCTTATCATCCATGAAAACCGGAGAGTAAAAATCCAACCTTTCACTACTCTGTCTCTTCTTTTAGCCTCTGATCCAAGTCAAACCCACAAACCCTCCAAGCAAAATCGACCAGAAGTCGGAGATTTCTCTACAAACCTATGATGGTGCAGCATATAAGATTGAACCCACCAACCCTCCAAGCAAAATCGCCCAATTAAGCTTACCCACATAATCATTCCTCTGACGGGACTGCAAACACATATTGCCTCGAATGATGATTCGGGTGAAATGAAAACTACAATAATATCAACAAGAATAGATTTACAGATCATCTAAGACAGATCATCAGATCAGATTTATAGAATATAAGACGAAGAACAAGCAGCAAGAACAAGAAGCACCGCCACCGCCACCGCCGCCAAAAGAGAAGAAGAAGAACAAACAGATCTTACCACCGTCGTCGGCACCGCCACAGACAGGCCAAAATCTGAAGCAGAACAGCGATTCCGACGGGAGAGTGGGAACAAGATCAGCAAAACCCTACTATCATCATCTTCAGCAGGGGATTTGTCTCCGATTGAGTTGACTCAGTCCTAGCTTGGTGTTCGGACTCGAGAAAAGACCCTAGCTTTGCAGCGACTCCAGGAATCGCCGGCGGCAATCTCTCCTTCCTCCGCCGACGGGTCGTATCTCGATCCTAGAAGTCGGACGCTCGTGAAATCTCCTGTCTTTGTTGCGGGTGATTTGCAGAAGCCGGGGCAAGGGGCGAAGGGAAACCCTAATTCGAGAACGGGTTCGAGGTTGAAGGTTAACTCTGTCAATTCTGGGTCTTATGGGAGAAGATAGAGTGTCGACCGTGAAGGGCTGTTAGGGAGAGACAAGGGAGGAAGATGAATTGAAGATGGAGATGAATGGACTGCTCTCTCTCAACAAAGGCGGTGCAGTATTAGGTGGGATAAGGTTGGATAGGGTTAGGAAATGTGGAGGAGAAGGGAGGAAAAAGGCTTTTATAGTCAGGTAATTTCGTCAATGTCAGGGGTATTATTGTCTTTTTACCCCTCCGTTAATGCACCATTATCTCCTAACTCTGACAGGGGTGGTTTTTGTATATCCCCAAACACGAGGGTTGTTTTTGTATATAACCCATACTCGAGGGGTGGTTTTTGTCTTTTACCCTTTATAAATTTATACATATACAATTAATTGTTTCAGAGGTCCCTTCATTGCATCTCTTGTGACTCTCTTTGTCTTAGTGTTAATAAGGAGGCTTAGGTTTTAAAAGTATTAAGGCTTTTAATAATTCCCTTTTTGGAAAAAAAACTTGGAATTAATTGTCCAATCAGCAATCGTTAGCTTCAAAATTCTTGCTTTCCAAATATTGTAAGAGGAATCCCTTTTGGTTACACAATGCTCCTCCGAATGCATCTCCGACATGGAAGGCAATTATCAAGGGTAAGAACCTCTTGCAAGGGTGCCTAATTTGGAGGCTAAAGGATGGAAACCATGTTTCGGTCACTAGACAGCCTTGGATTTGTGAGGTTCTAGGATATTCTATCAAAAAGTTTCTAAATGGTGATCAAAATATTAAGTGGGTCAAAGACCTTACTCAGCTTTGTGATGGAGGAGAGATTTCTTGGAATGTTCCTCTCATCACTAAAACCTTCCCTAGTTGGCTTGTTAACCTCATCCTTAATGCTCCTCTAAACTCCCCGGCTGATGAACCTAGTTGGCTTCTCACAGCTGATTGTTCTTTCTCTGTTAAATCGCTCTACAATTACTTGCATTCTCCTCTTCCTTTTTCTAACCTAAGCCTATATTTTCCTTCCTTCAATCATATCTCTATTAACTTTAATTGGAAACACCTTTGGAAGCTTAAATTTCAATACAAGCTTAAGTTCTTTATTTGGCAGCTGGCACACAAAATTTTACCTACAAGGGACTTCTTGAGCTCTAGAGGGATTAACTGCATTACTACATATATTTTTTGTCACCAATCTAAGGAAAATTTGAACCACCTTTTTCTTGAATGCAACTTCCATAAAGCTCTATTTTTTAAATTCAATATCAATTCCAACAACCCCACTTCAAATCTGGACACTTGGATTAAATCTTGGATCAAGAAAGCTTCTAATTTGCACTACAAGAATCTATGTTGGATTGCAGCTTGTTGGATTATTTAAAAAACTAGAAATGCAATCATTTTCAACAATATCACCCCTGTGATGGATACTTGCTATTTTGAGGCCTTGGCCCTAATTGCTCATATTCATAATGCTCTTACTTCTCCTAACCAAATACAGCAATAGGCACACTTTCAGAGAAAAAGAAAGCCAAGCCCTCTGGATCCTGTTCGTCAAAGCAGAAGAAAAATAGGTCTTCAAGTTTGGAAAAAGGAAAAGCTCCTATGCTAGTAGGAGATGGAGGAACGAAGAAAGGAGGTTTTTTAGCTGCCCTGGATCGTTTCTTGGAGGACAATGAAAATGAAGAGCAAATGAAAGTTAAGGTTGAAGAAGAAAAATGAGAATGGAGGAGTTGGCATAAATGTACAAAGAAAAAAAAACCAAGGTCTCATCTTAGTGGAAGGTAAGATGGTGGATCCAAATGAAGAGGCTTTGATCAGGTTCCTCAAGGAGAAGTCAGGCTCAAAGAAGGGAAATTCAGCTTAGATCCATTTGGCTTGTACCTGATTATGTCCTTGTGTTAGTTGTCTATTCTCATATTTTCTATTCTTTCTCATTAGTGGACTGTACGCTATTTCATCATGGATGTTTAGTGGTTGTTTAGGGCTGGTTGGTCTGGAAGGGAGCACGATAGGTTTGTGCTTGCCTTAGTTTATCTGCTTAACTGCTGTACTCGTTAACCTTTTAATTGAAGTTCTCTCTGTTCAGCTAAAAAAAAAAAATTGTTTCATTTTTTTTTAGTTCATGTCTTAAATTTCAGAAATAAAAATATGAAAAAATTAAATAACTATATTCTTCTAAACTAAATTCAGAAATAGTAGTTTTGTTATTAAAATAGTTAAAAGAAATTTTAGTACTCTAAATTAAGTTCTTGATATGTAATTTAATATTGCTTTAGAGGCACAATTAGTTTTTCTTAACTTAAAAATTGGATTACTTGTTTCATTTTAAGTACCACTCCGTCCCACCTCTAACGCACCATTTGGACTTTTTTTACCCGTAACTGGGTCACTTTGACCCGGTGATTTGGATTGTAAAACAATGCTATTTTTCGATAATTTTTTATGGTCTTGTAGAATAAGAGCTACTCTACAACACTACGAAAAAATATCTAAAAATTGCAAAGTTTTGCTAATCCAAATCATCGGGTCAAAGTGACCCAGTGAATAGTGATAAAAGTCCAAATTGTGCAAAAGATGTGGGACGGAGTGGTAGTGTTTATGTAATAATAGTAACAAGTGATTTATTTTATTATTAATTATGTCTTTTATTTAAATTTATAAATCAAAGTCTCCCTATATATTACTTAGATGATAGTTAAGATCTTGATCTCTTTATAAATAGAAAATATATTGTTGGTACTACATTTGTTTAATTATATTAATAAATTGTTTAAAGACCTATTTAATTGTTTAAATATTAGTTTAACTTATGAAAACTATTTATCTCCTTAAGTCAATATTTGAGCTTGCTACCAATTAATAAAAGATTACATAGATTAATTGACGGGTTTCACGTAGTATCATTTAAGATTTTTTTTGCATAATAAATCAGGGGTTTGTAACGTTCCTAGGGGGATCCAATTAGGGTCTATCAATTTTATAGCACATAAGACATGTGCATTGCCATACGTTTGTCAATCAAAATTGCTTGTAATTAGGACTATATGTGTTGTTTGTAGAGCCCAATTTCAAAGAACCAAGGGTAGTATACGAGTAAAAATTTGCTAGCGTATCTTCGGATTTCACGGTGAGTATACATGCTTAGCCTAATATTCCTCGTTCCTCCTTCGTGTGAGTTTACATGCTTAGTCTTGCATGCCTAGTTCTTTCATGTGATATACTTGTTTGCTTGAAAATACATGTCGTACTTTATTCTGAAATTGCTAAACATGACTTACTTGATTTATATTGAAATTGCCACTATCCTATTCGAAATCGCAAAACTCGTTTGTCAGCTGTCGCATTAAGTCAGAATTCATCAATAATCTAAAGTGAAAGAATAGCATGTACCAGAACCAACTGTTTGATATTATTTTGGGGCATGACTTCCTTGGGTTTAAGTCCCTAAAATCATCAGTATGACTTCCTTGAGTATTCCGTCCTAGAAATTCTTATATCGGGGAAATGACTTCCCTGGGCATCAGGTCCCTATAATCCTTATATTGGGACAATGACTTCCCTGGGCATCAGGTCCCTAAAATCCTTTATTTCAGGGAATGACTTCCTTGGGCATCAGGACCCTAAAACTCGACATATTACTATTATCCTGGTCTCCATTGGTTACTTCGAATTAATAATGTGACTGCTTTGTCTATATAGTTTTGGTTATTTAACTTCCGATTATGAAGACCTTCCCTTTATTTGGACCCGTGTGGAAGGGCTCTCGCTCAACGGATCTTCCTTTCTTTAGCCTATATCCGAGGAATCTCCTTTCAAAGTCAAACAAGGCATCTCCACGCACTCTAATGTTTTATCTATAATCAGGTCTTGCTTAGAGGCGACGGGCGGTCCTCTCGTACTAGGGTTGGCTCCTCGCAGTTCTCCCTATAACACCAATGGTGGATAGAAACCGAGAAAACAGATATTTGTAAGTCGTGTTCTGATGGGCATGCTACTTGTGAGATATCTTTCTTATGAAAACATTCCACTTTCAGAAACTTATAACTATCTCGGTAAACGAATTGGATACTTGTGTAACAACCACTCTAATGATCAAACAACTTTCGGTAACCTCTGTTGATAACCAAACTCTGATTCTCGCACTTTGATATTCGTACTTATGATTTTGAAATTGTTTAACGTCTTTAACTCGCACACTCTTACTTATATTATGAAACAGTTGAAACTCTTTTATACACGTAACCCCTTAACCTGTCTTATCTATTCTGTTTCACATGCTAAGTTGTTTATTCACTCAGTTTTTATTGATACTTGAAAAACTTCTGTCTCGTATTCTTTTAACTCCCCCACAGGTATATACTTGGTTGCTTGGGGTAACGCGCTGGGATCACGATCACTCTTTCATGCAAACAGTAGCTAAGTCAGTAATTAATCCGGAGAGCAAGATTTTTTTGTAAAATATATTTTGTTTGGTTTGTTGTCCAGTTTGGACTCAGCCGTTAACACTATTAACTGTTGTAATAAAAATCGGTAGTTGGATGTATCTTTCAGCTGTTTGTTCTTACCACTCCTTGTACGAAAGGGTAAAATCCCATGTAAGGAGGGCACCTCCCGGTCTTCGGCTCCTCTATAAATCGAGGGTGTTACAGTTGGTATAAGAGTAGTGACATCCAGTAGGAATATTGGGAGAAGTAAATGAAGCTAAGTTACTTGAAACTGATAGGGCAAGATAAACTGAACAAGTAAAATCAGAATAAGTCGGGGATTATGGGGTTAAGTCTCGTACTTTTTTATCCTCCCATGTCTAACAGATAAATGATACTTGTTTTTACTTGTTTCATTTTCAAGCCTCAGCGCTTATTACATGTTCGAATGACCAGTGTTTGACTGCTGTATATCTTACCCACCTTCATCCTTATTTTAGATGTTACATAATATACTTCTATGCTTCTTGCTTACAGGACTTGTGAATATTTACCCTCGCTTTGTGATAATGCATAGTTGTGCAATCACACTTTATTATATGCTCCTTTACTCGTATGTAATTATATGTGATTAGATATGTTTCATATGTGTTAGCTATGTATATAAACTTGCATAACCCCCCTACCATCGCATAACCGATAATCAACAGTGTAGGGCGTTTTCGGTTTTGTAACGGATTACACAGCGGAATTAAATAAATAAGATCCACACAAGACCCACCAAAGATCACAGGAAGAGACATCAAAATGATAGTGAAGGTTCAAGTAACCATTTACCATGTTTGTCTCTTGTTTTGAATTCAAACGCAAAATAGTGTTCGCGTCTCTACGGCTAGTCCACACCTAGTATCAAGATCTAGATTCCTCCATGTCTTGTGCTAGCAACTAGTGGAAGAAGAAAGAAGAAGATTCACACAACGGATACCAAAAGAGGGCCCGGCCTCTTGTGGCCGACCGGGTAGGGGGAAGGACGGGTCTAGGCTCGGCCTAGACCATGTCTTACTCTCTCTCTCTCTCCTTGCGTTTTCTCTCCTACTCAAAGTATGTTATTAGCATTAGTGATAAAATAAGCTAGGATTGCTCACATATATGGTCCAACAACTCCTTTTTAACTACATATTAGCCCCTCTCCTAATCATGTCCTGACATGGATTAGCTCCCTTTGCAAACTAGTCCTAATCATGTCTATACATGGATTAGTTCTCTTTTCAAACTAGTCCTAATAATGTCTATACATAGATTTTTCCACCTTGCAACTCCTAATCATGTCTATACATGGATTAGTCCACCTTGAAAGTTAGTCCTACTAAGTTTGCAAGTGGTTGCATTTTGATCCTTCTATTAAATTAATCAAATTAATTAATTTCCAAGTCTAGTTTGATCCATATGGCGTGTGACCCCATAGTTTTCTACTTAGTTGGTAGTAACTATTGCTAACATGGAGCGGTGTCTAGCAACATATCCATGCCACCCAGCTAATAGAAATAGTCATAACTTTGACAAACCATGTGCAAGTATTGTCTCATCCCTTAGTCTCTATATCCGGATTGGACACGAGACATAAAATTCACACTCGTATATCCCATCCATAGTTTCTGGATCCTGGAAATAGTCTTATCAATGCAGATAACATCAATATGCTATATTGATTTATCTGAGTCTGGCCAGACATTCTATAAGCACCATCCCTCGAGTGGCCCATGGATATTTGCTCCCATTATGTGGGAGGGACAAATTCTATCTACATCACTACCATCTATAAGCTTGCTTCATTATTGTGTCCGAATAACGCCTTTATTACTACCCAGTTACGGTGTAGTATTTCACGATGTCAAAACACATCATTCCACAACTACAGGATCTAGTGGCTTCAAGTCTAAAGATGACAATACCGTTGTCACTACGAGAAGCACTTGTGACTTTACATGACTTGTATGTGGCCTTCTCGTTGTGGGTCAATCCAGTATGCCATTACCCCTAATGCATACCCATGTATTGGATTGTGATATCTCCATATCAATCCAACCCCATACTAGTCTATAGTGATCGTCCTGTTAATCATTATAATCGACTGGGGATATTTAAGAATATAACATTTATATTCTAAGGACTTGATTCATGTTAACATATCTCCATATTGATAACATAATGAGTAGTAAATCCATAAATTTCACAAGAAATAGATTGCCTCTAGGGCATATTTCCAACAGTCTCCCTCTTGCACTAGAGTCAATCTGTTGCATCGTATGCCTATTGATATAGCACGGCCCTTCATGCTTATGTTGCGCAAAAGGTATAGCAGGCGAGACACCTTCCTGGTACTTTGCATAAATTCATATCTCCTCTCTCGACAATCGATTGAGATTGAATATTATTAGTATCTTATTAATATACTCAGTCCTCTGTGATAGAATCGAAAACTGAATCTTGCATGGAACCTTTCCAGTTCACAATCCCTCCCACTAGTGGAGAACATAAAACTTGACTATAATTTGAAATCTTCTTTGTTAGATTGGAAGTTTGCATCACTGTAACCCCTTACAGTGAACCCTTCCCATCCTCCATATATCAATAATTCATCCTTTAATTCTTCTTAAGTACTTAAGGATAATCTTGATAATTATTCAGTGACTCTCACCTGGATATGATTGGTATCTCCATGTGATGCTCATATGACATGTCTGGCCTAGTACATATTATGGCGTATCTGGAAAATCTCATTCATATGGTCCTTTCTCAATCTAATTGGAAAGACAATTAGGCTTCCATGTGACATGGGTAAGAATCCATATTCTTACACGTTGAACCATTTCAACACCATGTCAATATATATACCATGACTCTAGCTGAACAACTATATTGATTTATCTCCATAGATCGATATAGATTGTTTCGCTGAAGGCTATCATTGAAAATCAATTATCTAGCCAATATTTAACAGATTGCTGAGTAGAGACATCATTACCAATGATTAGAATGTCTCCACATACAAGACCAGAAATATAACTGTCCAGCCACTAACCTTCTTGTAAACACAAGCTTCATCTTCTTTCTTGATGGAACCAAACTCTTTGATTGCATCATCGAAACGGAGATTCCAATTCCGAGAAGCTTGACTCAATCCGTAGACAGATTGCTACAAGCAAGATGAAAATGGATTTAAGCATCACAACTGGGAAAAAGATTTCGTCATAGTCCATACTATGAACTCGCAGGAAACCTTTAGCCATCCATGTTGGTTTCCTCATAACCCACTTTCACCCTATGGGTCCTACCCTTTCATGTGGTTCCACCAAAGTCCATACTTTGTTGGTATACATGGATTCCATTTTGTATCTCAGGGCTCTAAGACATTTCAGAGAGTATGGCCCACCCGTGGCCTCCTAATAGGTTGTAGGCTCATCTCCATGAGCAACCCGTCAAAGGGTTATTAGAAATCCATATTTCTCTAGCCCTTTGACACATCCTACTTAACATATGAAGTTCCTTTTTTACCTGAGTAGGTTGCTCAGCAACATCTTGTGATCCTTCTCATGTTCCATCAAAAGGATCAATGTTCTGTTGTGGTTCTTGAACTCCTTCAAGTTCTACTGTCCTCCCATTGTTTCTTTTAGAAGCAATCTCTATCTAGAAACACAGCGGTTCGAGAAACAAACAATTTGTTCTCGATTGGATTGTAGAGATAATATCCTTTTTTTCATCAGGATATTCCACATATTACATTTATCCAACTTGGGTGCAAGTTTATCTGTAAACTATTTACATAAACCTCATGACCCAAATTATTTATGAATGCCATACTACAACACTTCCTAGTCCATATCTCATGTGGTGTTTTTCTTAATTGATTTAGATGGAACAACATTAAGGGCGAAATTTGATGTAATTCAGAACATGGTCCATAAAAGTAAACTGGTGTTTGACACATAATGGACTAAAACGTGTCCAACAAGGTTCGGTTTCTCTTCTCAGACACGCCATTCCATAATGGTGTTCTAGGTAGAGTGAGTTGGGATCACATCACATACTTCCTAAGATGCTCAAACTATTGGCTTAAGTACTCACGCCTCTACGATCATATCGTAGAGCTTTGATACTTTTGCCAAAACACTTATCTACCTCATTTTTTAATTCCTTAAACAATTCAAAGGACTCTGATTTGTTTCTTCGAAAAATACACAAATCCATATTTCTCCAATGAAATCAGTAAATATGATAAAGAACTGAAAACCATCTTTAGCATTTGTGCTTAGCGGCCTACATACATCAATATGAATGATTCCCAAAAGATCATATCTTTGCCCGATAAATAAGTCTTACATGTCTCATATGATTCATAACCAAACGAGAAATCCATCCTCATGGAGTTCTAGTTATGTATCTCTTATTCATGTGGCCTAAACAATAATGCTGAAGATAAGTGAACTTCATACCATCATATGCAAAACTCTTGGTCTTAATGTTATAGATGAAATTACCATGATAAAGGATATACAATCCATTAGACAAAATTGCATTACAATAATGCATATCATAATAAATGGAACAACATTTGTCATTTATCATGACAGAGAGTCTTTCTTGTCCAAACAATAAACTATGATACTGTCCCTACTCAAAGCAGTGACATAATCGTATTTGTCTTATTCAATGATAATTTCAAAAAGGTATAGATAGTTCCCTACGGCTAATTCAGCAACCCCTTGCTTCATTACCCTACGTGTAGGTTTATTTCTTCCTTATCCAATTGTCTACATCTCTTAAGATCCTTCAAATTTCTATAAACGTGAGATCCTCATCTAGTATCATATACTTATGATGATGAGATAGACATATTGACTTTTATAACCAAAAATACCTAAATTGGAAATCATCATTCCTTTATTATTTCCTTCCAGGTACTTTGGGCAGTCTCTCTTCCTCTACACCACCTATGGGACTTTAAGTCAACTTGGTTTTAGCAACAAGCTTGCTTTATACCCATGGGGTTGGCGCAAAACTTTTGCCTTTACCCATGTTATAAACCATAACATGCTTTGCCTTTAGCCCTTTATGAGTGCTTTGTTTAGCAATTCTCAATCATATTGAGTAAATCACCTTTGAACAAAACAATAATTGCATCCAATGCAATTCTTGGTCCACTTGGGCGAATAACCTTTATTCTTTATCTATCTCATAGATAACACTCATTCCCTAAGCTTTCAATCTTATTGAATTAGCTTAGTTACGTATGACTTCTTGCTTTAGCAGTCACACATTACTAGCTTGTGTTGTCGTATCATAACTTGAGGATTCAAGTCGCCTTGTTTTGGCAAGCCCGAACTTCTTTACATCTCGATCATGACAAGTGCTAATCATGAGATAGTAAAACTCAAGGTGGAGCGACACTTCAAACCTTTCATGTCTAGCTCGCTCTTTAAAATAACTTATTTTAATGTATGATCATATCATACGCCTCCATGTTTCTCATCTTGCTTCCAAAGCTCAGAGTTCATGACAGCTAACACGGGGCAAGTGACATCCAAAGAATCATTCTTTGATGTTCTTTCCAATAGGCTTTAGTGTGTTTTGGTAGTCGGTGGGAAGAGCACTT
Organism: Linanthus parryae; assembly: GCA_023055425.1. Lineage (NCBI taxonomy): Eukaryota > Viridiplantae > Streptophyta > Magnoliopsida > Ericales > Polemoniaceae > Linanthus > Linanthus parryae. Next base: position 12,684,265 of record JALGPY010000010.1, on the reverse strand, counting down.
TATGTTCTACGGTGTACAAAATTTTCTTTTATTTGAGAAAAAATCTCAATTTTATATATACCAGTCTAGAAAATAGATTCCAGACAGCTTGTCTTTCTTACGGATATAAAGTCGCGTTTTGTTTGTTTAATGCTATGGGTATTCAACACAAAATGATTATGCAAAGTATTGTGACGTATAAATATATTTAACAAGGACTTAAATTGTCAAACTTAGCTTCCACTATTTTTCTCGGATTAATAATCCTCCATATTAATGCGGAAAATTTCATTATATTTTCTAGTGGTTCCAAGATCCATATTTCACTTCTTTTTTTAGCTTGCTTTGGCAATTCACCAAAAAATCAGTTATTTAGGTAGGAACAGTTCCAATTGCATCCATATGCATCTCTTGGTTCAATTGGGCAAATAACTCCTTATTTATCTATCCCATAGATAATCCCAATGCCTCTAGGCTTTTAGTCCTATAAAAATTACCTAGTTGCGTCCAACCTCTTACTTAAACAATTGCACATTACTTGTTTGTGCCATCGCATCGCAATCATTACAAACCAAGTCACCTTGCTTTGGCTAGCACGAGCTTGATAATCATGATCATGATGAGTGTTTAAGTAACAAGAAGGCAAAACACAATATTTAAATTGAGGGATTTTGATTTTTAAATTTTAATAGTTTTGTTGATCCATATCAACTGATCTACTTATTTTGAGTTGGGCAAACTCAAAAATAAAATATTCGTTGTTGTTAATTATCTTATTATCAATTTGCATGCATCAACCATACATCAACAATAAAAGAATAAGACAACAAATAAACAACCACAAACAAAAACCTGATATGGATATGGCCTCTAAACTAAGATATTCTCAAGCCAGTGAGAATATCTATGAACCCTAAAATAGCAAGCTCATCTCCATGTGCCTCCATCTTTTGGTTCATCCTCCATAGCTCGTGGAATGCTCCATCTTGTGGCTCTTTAATTCTTTAGGCTTCTTCGTCTCCATCTTGACTATCATATATTTTTTCTTATACTAGCTAGCATCTATACCAAATAAAAAGATCTCACACTTGAGAAGAAGACCGGCTCGTAGGCCGTAAAACCTAATTAACTATTACATTAATTTTATCAGCTCGCAGGTGTAAAAACAAACCACAAAAATTTAATACTCACATTATCCACATCTAAGGCCATATCCAATTACCATGCAAAAAGCACATAAACAGTTAAAATCTAATTTTAACGCACTTAGTCAATTTTTAGTTTATTTTGGACATACTAGGGTCAAAACAGTCCAAGAGGCCCAGCAGCACCATGGCCGAACCATCAAAGGACCGCCACATGGGCCTTGGGCCGGCCGGCCCCTAGCCTACACGGCTAGGTCGCTAGGGAGCCCGGTCCCCTTCCTTGGGCGGCAAGGGGAGAGGGACGGTCCCCTAGGGGGCCGAACCTCCTTAGAAAGTTGTTTCCAAAACAACTTCAGTTGGAAATATGCCCTAGAGGCAATCTGTTTCTTGTGACATTTATGGATGTACGATTCATTATGTTAGCGATGTAGAGATATTATTAACATGAATGAAGTCCTTAGAATATAAGTGTTATATTCTTAAATATCCCTAGTCCATTATACTGATTAACATGACGATCATCTATAGACTAGTATGGGGTTGGATTGATATGGAGATATCACGATCCAACACATGGATATGCATTAGGGATAATGGCATACTGGATTGACCCATCTCCAATAAGGCTACATATAGGTTATGTAAATGTCACAAGTGCTTCTCGTAGTGAAAAAGGTATTGTCATCCTTAAACTTGAAGTCACTAGATCATCTAGTTGTGGAATATTATATCTTGGTAGCGTCAAACGTTACACCATAAAGGTGCGTATCGGACCCAATATGAAGCAAGCTTAGAGATCGTAGTGATGTAGTAAGAATTTGTCCCTCCCAAATAACGGGAGCAAATATCCATGGCCACTCGGGGGATACTGCTTATAGAATGTCTGGCCAGACTCACATAAATCAATATGGGATATTGATGTTATCAGCATGGATAAGGCTATTCCTAGGGTCGAGAAACTATGGATTGTATATACGAGTGTGACTTGTATGTCTCGTGTCCAATCCGGATATGGAGACATAGAGATGAGACAATACTTGCACGAGGTTTGTCGGATGACTATTTCTATTAGTTGGCTGGAATGGATGTGTTGGTATACACCACTCCATGTTAGTAAATATTTACTACCAACTAAGTAGAACCCTATGGGATCACACGCCATATGGATTGAACTAGACTTTGGAATTAATTAATATTTAGAAGGATCAAAATGCAACCACTTCCAAACTTAGTAGGACTAATTGCAAGGTGGCTAATCCATGTATAGACATGATTTGGATTTTCAAATAGAACTAATCCATGTATGGACATGATTAGGACAAGTTTGCAAAGGGGACTAATCCTTATTTGAGTAGGATTAGGAGAGGGGTTCTTTATGTCGTAGGACAAAGATTTGTTGGACTACATAAAGAACACTCCTAGCTTATTTTCTCTACGCATCTACATACTTTGAGTAGGAGGGAATAAAGCAAGGAGATATAGAGAGAGCAACAAAAGGAGGCCGAAGCCCCCCTTTGCCGCCCGTCTACCCGTCGGCCACAAGGAGGGCCCGAAACCCCTCTTTGGCAATTCGTTGTGTGATTTATTCTTCCTCTTCCATCGTTCCTAGATAGCATAAGGAGTTGGAGTATCTAGATCTCAATCCTAGGTGTGGATCAACCGTAGAGACGTAACACTATTTGCATTTGAAGTCATCACAGGAATCCTATAAGGTGACTATCACGAATCCTTTACTATCGTTATGAATTATCTTCCTGTGATCCTTGGAGGGTCTTGTGCGGATATTTTATTTTTTAATTCCGTAGCGTAATCCTTTACAAACCCTACAGTGGTATTAGAGCCATTGGCCGTAGAGCATAACGTAGTTCATGTGTTATGATTTTGTTGTTTTTCACCTATAATTGTTGATTATTGCGTTAAAACGACAAATTAAGCATATTAGATGCATGTGGAATGTGATTCAACCAAACAAGATCTAATTTTTACATGGGATGTATGAATTAGTGAGTTTGAGAAATTTTAGGATCTTAGATCCAGGGTTTGGGCACAAATTTGAAAAGGAGTTTCAATTTGGAATTGTTTTGGACTTGGGAAACAAGGAAGAAGTTGTTTTGGAAACAACTTCTAAGAGGGACCGACCCTCCTTCCTTTCCGCCCAAGCCACCTAGGCCGAAGGCTTAGGCAGTTCAGCTGATAACCCCGTTTACGGTGTTATATTTACACTTGAAATCTTATCGTTTTGCGTGATTCCAGGTAAAATATATAAGAAATATGCATGATCTTGAGATAGTTGTGAAATTTGAGCTTTGTGTGCTTAATCTATAGTCCCGGCGTTTTCTAGTTTATTTGAGGTATAATTGTCACATTTTAGACCCGGTGCGTTAGTGTTGTGATTCACAGGCACGGGAGGCTCGGAGCTTGAATTGGATTTGAAGACGAACTTCGGAATTGAGAGGAAGCTCAAGAATTGGCTAAGACAGGATGACGAAATAATGAGGTGAGGAAGAAGTTGCTCAACCACAATCACCATTAACCACAACATGCTATGAAACTCATCCATAAACATCATCCACCTACATTACCAATTCTTAACATTATCACCTCTGTCAAATACACTCACAGCCACCATCACCATAACCACTACTGTCCTCCATAGCCAACACCAACCTGACTACATCATAGTACCCACCATGGCCATTGCTACCAAATCAGCCACCAGACTTCACCCTCCTAAACCACAACCATCATCACCATTACTTCACAAACCCACTGCCGATTAACCAACTCCACCTCCATTGCCTATGAGACCTACCAACAGCCAAACCTAGCAAAGTGGTACCTTCCTTGCACACCAACAAAGCTACAATACTCCACAGCCCTCCATACAGTACCTCCCGTACTAAACCTACACCACTCTTACCCAATTTCACCAAATTCTCCTAACAGCCAAACTCCATTGCAAAGCCATGACCCAATAGCAATACCCAGACCTTAAATAATCCCCACCGTTTATCACCACTGCCACCTCCAACACCAATTGAAGCCACCACCTCAATTCCTCCAACCCACTTCCTATAACATACCACCACTGAACCTGCTCCTAACCAACACCCAATAACCGATCCAAACCAATGACCCACCTTCTTAGCCACTTCCATCAAACCCAGGGTAGCAAAAAGAGAAAGAAATGGAGAAGAAGAAGAACAACACAGCAGCGCAAGAGAAGAAAGCTGAGAAGAAACAGAGGCTCGATCTCAGAATCAAAGCAGCAACAAATCAGAGAAGAAAATCCAACGAACAGATGAGAAATAGAGCATCAAAGCTTCAGGATATTTCTTGTATTTCCTCCGACACTTAGTGAAAATCATAGCCTCTATTTCGGGGGGTCAAAGAGAAAAAAAGGGGAATTTGCCTCAAGTGTTTGTACGGGTTTGGTATTAGGAAGGGGTAGGGCTAGTTTGGAGGAATTCTATCATTCATTCTACAACAACAATTCAACACCAATGTGAAACACAAGGAGAAAGACACCAAGAAGAACACAAGAGGAGGAAGAGAAGAACGAGTACACCACTCACGATAGAGAACAAGGACGCAAAGAAGAACGAAGAAGACAAGGAAGAAGGAAGAGACTACGAGCTTTGATTCCAAGATTGTTTCTTCTCTCTCTAATCTTTTATGGAGAAACTTGTTTGTTTTGCTACGTTTCATACGATTAGCTAGACGTTTTGCTAGGCTTCTCTAGAGAGCCTAGGGTTTATGTAGATGACACATTTCCGGATTTAAGACTTGTTTCATGCTTTGGGTTTGATTTATTGAATGAACGTTAGTTTCTTGATCTTATTATTGAATCTGGTCTATTGACACGACTAGTTTAGGATTTGATAATCACGAAAGTTAGGGTTTATTTTTGAATCATAATCTTGCTTAAAGTTAATATTTATTCTAGTTATTGTTCATATGTTGTGTTTGATCCTTGGCAAGAGTGGTGTAATTAACCAGACTTGTTAATTAGCTAGCGAGTGATTGAGAGTGACTTAGACCTAGTTGTGATGAGATATGAACAAAAATCCTTAATCACTGAGACTGATAAGAGAAGTGTGTAGGATTGGCCTTAGTGGGTAGATTCGGTAGGACATAGTGAGTTGCTCGTGTGGTGGTGGTCTGAGAGGACAACATTTCATGCATTGTCATTAGACTACTATAACGGACTGGTAGACGTAGGTGGATCAACAGGACACCAAGTTAACTGTGACGTAGAAAGACATGAGACCGATAGGAGATTGTTACTGCTATTACCCGGCTTAACTAGAATTGTTTTAACGTGTTGCTTTGCTATTTCGGAAATCGTCTACAGCCCTAGGTGATCTAGAGATTTCCTAGTATCTCCATAATTGTTTTAATAAAATAAAAACCCGAAAATATTAGTTAAGTTGTTTATTCTATTTCAGTCACCTGTTTGAGGGTGACAAATGTTTAAATCACAATCTTTTCTTCCTCGTATCGTACTCTAATCTAATAACTAATTAAATAATCTCAAGTTTGTCCTCGTGGGATCGATAACTCGGGGTTGAAATACTACCCTATATTACTTGAACCGTGCACTTGCGATAACATGTAAGAAAGCGTGTCATCGGCCGACCCCACGGGTTGGGCCGACCGGCCTAGGCTCGGCCCAGGCAGCTCCAATGGGTTCAGTGACCTAGGACCGCTTTAACCCTAGTAATCCTAAAATAAATTACAATTAAGCGCGTTGAAAATTGGTTTTAACTGTTTATGTGCAATTTGTATGGTGATTGGATATGGCCTTAGATGTGGTTTGTTGTGAATGTTTAATTTGTGTGGTTTGTTTACGGCCTGCGAGCTGATCAATCTGATTGTAAGGACAACCATCCTTCGAAAGGGTGATTCCATGCGACATGGGCAAGAATCCTTTCTTCGATTCTTGCATGTTGAACAGTTTCAACACCTTGTCTATATATGTACTTTGGTTTAGGCCGAGCAGCTTCCTTAATCTATCTCTATAGATCTTGATACCCAGTATATAAGCTGCATCCCCTAATTCCTTCATTGAGAAACAATTCCCTAGCCAATCTTTGACAGATTGCAATATAGGGATGTCGTTTCCAATGATTAGCATGCCATCCACATACAAGACCAGAAACACAACAGAACTCCCACTAACCTTCTTGTGAACACAAGGCTCAGCTTCGTTCTTGATGAAGCCAAACTCTTTGACCGCGTCATCCAAACATCGATTCCAACTCCTGGAAGCTTGCTTCAATCCATAAATGGATCGTTGCAACTTACAGACTTTATTTGCATGCTCTGGATCCTCAAAACCCTCAGGTTGTGTCATATACACATCTTCGAGGAGTTTTCCATACAGAAACACTGTTTTGACATCCATCTGCCAAATCTCATAGTCGTAGTATGCTGCAATCAAAAGTAGGATTCAAATGGATTTGGTCATTGCGACTGGGGAAAAGGTTTCATCATAGTCAATACCCTGAATCTATCTGAATCCTTTAGCCACCAGTCGGCCCTTATAGGAAACTACCTTGCCATCCATGTCAGTCTTCTTCTTGAAGACCCACTTGCACCCTATAGGCCGAACCCCATCGGGTGGTTCCACCAAATTCCATACTCGGTTGGAATACATGGATTCCATTTCGGATCTCATAGCCTAAAGCCACTTCTTTGAGTCTAGACCTTTCATGGGCTCTCCGTAAGTAGTAAGCTCATCATCTATGGTAAATACGTCACCGCGTTCAGTAAAAATAATTCCATACCTCTCTCGCTCATGACGTACCCTACTCGACCTACAGAGTTCATTTGTTACTTGAACAAGATGCTCCACAACTGTTTTTGTGGTTCCTGTTCATGTTCCATTGTCAAATCAGTGCTTTATAGTTCTTCAATTTCTTCAAGTTCTACAGTCCTCCGATTTGCTCCTTTAGAGATGAACTCTCTTTCTAGGAACACGCCAGTTCCAGCAACAATCACTTTATTCTCGATTGGATCCTTTAGTTTCCAATTAGGATATCCCACAAACTTAAATTTGTCTGACTTGGGTCCAATCTTGTCACTCTGTAAAAGCTTTACATTGACATTGCAACCCCAAATCCTCGTAAACGACACTATGGGACGCCTCCCAGTCCATATATCATATGGTTTTTTCATGACCAATTTAGATGAAACACGGTTAATGGTAAAACCAGTTGTCATTAGAGCATGTCCCCAAAATGATATCGGAAGATTTGTTTGACACATCATAGACGGCACCATGTCCAACAAGGTGCGATTCCTCCTCATGTATACGCCATTCAATTGTGGCGCTCCGGGTGGAGTGAGTTGGGACAAGATCCCACACTCTCTAAGATAGTCGTCAAACTTTTGGCTTAAGTATTCTCCTCCACGATCCGATTGTAGAGCCTTGACACTCTTGTGAATTTTCTTCTCTACTTCATTCTTGAACTCCTTGAACAATTCAAATGGTTCGTATTTGGCCTTCATAATGTACACAAATCCATATCTACTGAAGTCATCAGTAAATGTAATGAAATAGACGTAACCACGTCTGGCATGCGTGGGAAATGGTCCACATACATCAGTATGTATGAGTGCCAATAACTCACTAGTTCTTTCTCCTTTATTATTGAAAGGGGAATTTGTCATTTCCCCATTAAACAATATTCACATGTCTCATAAGATTCATAATCAAATGAGTCTAGTCATCCATCCTTATGGAGTCTAGATATGTGTTTCTCATTCATATGGCCTAAACGACAGTGCCATAGATAAGTAGGATTTGATTCATTGATTTTAATCTTCTTATTGTTAATTTTATAGATGGGATTACTTAGATCAAGGATATATAATCCATTAGACAAATGCCTACTACAATAGTGAATACTATCAAAATAAATGGAACAACTATTGTTCTTTATTGAAATAGTAAAACATTTCTCGTCCAAACAAGAAATAATGTTTTTGTTCATAGCAGGCACATAATAACAATTGTCTAATTCTAAAATAAGCTCTGAAGTCAGTGATAACTCATACACACCTATAGCTAATGCAGCAACTCTTGCTCCATTCCTGACACGCAAGTCTATCTCCACTTTAGCCAATCTTCTACTTCTTTTCAAATCCTGCATATTTTGACAAATGTGAGATCCACATCCATTATCTAATACCCAAGATGAACAAATAGAAATATTGGCATCTATAACAAAAATACGTGGTGGTAGTGGAATCACTATTCCAAGCCTTTTATCCTCCGCATAATTGGGGCAGTCCCTCTTCCAGTGTCCAAGCTGACTACAGTAGTGACAATCACCCTTACTCACACCTCCACCGGGCTTTAAGGCAATTTACTTAGATTTTGCAACTTTCTTGCTCTTTCCTTTGGATGTAGAAGCAACTGACTTGCTCTTCCTCTTATTGACCAGCATTATGGCCTTGCGTTTGCCCTTGTTAATACTTTGTTCAGCGGTCCTCAACATATTGAGCAGGTCTGGCAGAGTCTTGTTGATCTCATTCATGTTATAGTTCATGATGAACTGACTATAACTATCCGACAACGATTGCAGGATGAGATCAGTGGCCAACTCTTGGCCGAACGGGAAGCCCAATCTTTCAAGATTCTCTATGTATCAGATCATACGGAGTACATGAGGCCCGACTAGGTTCCCCTCTGCGAGACTACACTTGAATAGTGCTTTGGATACTTCGTACCTCTCATGTCGGGCCTGCTCTTGGAAGAGCTCCTCAAATGTACGATCATATTGTATGCCTCCATGTTCTCAAGTTGCTTCTAAAGCTTAGATATCATGATGAACAACATGAGACATGTCACATCATTATAGTGGTCCACAATCTTTTGATGTGCCCTTACGACAGTCTCAGCAGCATCCTCAGCTGGTGGCGCTGGAACATGTGCATCTCAGATGTACAACTTCTTTTCTTGCTTAAGGAAAATCCTTGAGTTTCTGTACCAGTCCAGGAAGTTGTTCCCTGACAACTTGTCCTTCTTAAGGACAGAACGCATGGATGGTGTCGATGTTTGATTGTTGTTTGCCATTGGAATTCTACAAAACGGGAAATATGCAATTTTAGTATTTTGAACAATTGACTACATTCAATAATTGATAGATTATCAAATATAGCTCCCACTATTTTTCTCAGATTAATAGCCCTCACCATTAATGCGGAAAAGATCACATATTTTATAGTGGGTCCAAGATCCATATTTCACTTCTTCTTGAGCATGCTTTAGCAAGTCACCCGAGAATTAGTTATTTAGGTAGGAACATCCTTCCAATTGCATCCTTATGCAACTCTTGCAGCAACAGGAAAAATAACTCCGTATTTACCTATCTCATAGATAATCCCAATTGCCATGCCTCTAAGTCATCAATCCAATTGAAACTACTTAGTTACGTTCGACCTCTTATTTCGACAACCACACATTACTTTCTTGTGTCGCCGCATAACACCATGGTAAATTAAAATTGCCTTGCTTTGGCAAGCCCGATATTAATAAACCCTGGTCATGAAGGGTGTTAAAATAAGAGAAGGCAAAACGTAATATTTCCTTTGAGGGATTTAAATGTCATTACTTAAATTTGTTTGGCTGATCCCATCAACATGATCTACTTATTTGGATTGGGGAATCTACAATAAAAGACCATTCTTGTTTATTATTATCTTGTTACGTTTTGCATGAATCAACCATACACCAAAATAAATAAGAAGACATAAATAATAAACATCCACAAAATAAAAATTAACGTGTCATGAATATGGCCCCTAAGACTAAGATATTACCAAGCCAATGATAATATCTATATGCCCTAAAGTGACAAGCTCATCTCCATGTGACTCCACCATAGTCGCGCGTCCTTGGTGTGCAAGTTCCTCCATCATCTTTGTGGCTTCTTGGTTCTTTGGTCTTCTTCTCCATGCTCTTGGCTATCATCTAATTATCTAATTCTATCTAGCATCTAAATTAAATAAATAAATAAATAAAACCTCACATGTTGATAAGATGATCAGCTCGCATGCCGTAAAATTAACTATTACATTAATTTTATCGGCTCGCAGGCAGTAAACCAAGCAACAACGTAAACATCCACAGCATAGGCCATATCCATCCACCATGCAACAAAGCACATAACACAGTTAAAACCAACTTTCAACGCGCTTGTTCAGCTTGAGTTGTTAATTGGGGACCTATGGTAAAAACGGTCCAAGAGGTCTAACCAACAAGCTTGGCCAAACCCCTATAGGCCGCCACGCGCCACCAGGCCGGGCCGGGCCTAGCCCGCACGGTCATACCGTGCGCCTAGGCCGGCCTCCTTAGGTGGTACGTGCCCTTGCTTGGCGCGCAAGGAAGAGGAGGGGCGGCGGCTAGGGTTTCGGCCCTAGCTTCCTTCCCCTTCCTTCCTTGTTGCCCAAGTTTGGTTGTTTCCATTACTTAAAAAGCCCCATTTTCAATTATGTGCCCATGAACCCTAGTTTTTCAAGAACTCAATTGACACATCATATGTGCCTGGAATTAGCTAATTTTAAACGAAGATAATAATTTTCCCAATCCCTATTGAATCATATTCATAGTGCATCTTTATGTCAATTTCAGTTTTCGCGTAAATTAACATATACGGTGTGAAAACTAAAAAACAGTAACACATAATATCATATTATGTGCTACGAATTGTGGCTCCGATACCACTGTAGGGTTTTTATGCATGTTACGCAGCGGAATAACAAAAAAAAAATTAACTGCTCAAACCCCTCCAAGGATAACAGGCAAGCAATCATAACATGATTCGGGTAGAAACATGTGTACCTTAGTTTGTGTGATCACTACGAAGAATTGTTTCTTCGTATCTGCGAGTACCCACACCTTGGATCTTCGAAGAATCCTTCTCCACGTGTAGTGCTAGAAACGGAATAAGGAGCGAAGAGATCAAGCAAAATAAAGCATGTCGCGCACAAGGAGTGGCCGACGGCAAGAGGGGCGGACTGGTCAAGTAGGCTTCGGCCTTCTTGGCTTTTCTCTTTCTCTTGCTTTGTTATGTTCTCTCAATAATGACTTAGTTGAGAAAATAACAAGCTAGAATTCCTTTATATAGTTACTAACTCTTTATTAACTAAATAATTGCCCCAATACTAATCATATCCTTACATGGATTAGTCCACTTGCCACTCCACTTGCTTTGTTAAGTTGGATGTATCTTTCAAGTTGTTTGCTCTTTCCATTCCTTGTACGAAAGGGTAAACTCCTCTGTACGGAGGGCACCTTCCGGTCTCCGGCTCCTCTGGAAATCGGAGGTGTTACACTAAGCATACTCGTGGCAGTCCTTGAAAACGGTCGGCCAGAAAAATCCCGACTGTTGTACCTTGTGTGTTGTTCTATATCCCATTACGTGACCCCCATACTAAGCTAAGTGAAAGTGTTGGATTATGTTGGAATAGATGCCCTAGAGGCAATCTAGTTTAGTATGAATTTGTATATGGCTAGAAAAATTCATTTATTATTTATTGGATATTTAATATAATGAAGTCCTTAGATTTACAATCGTGTTGTTTATCTTAAATATCCCTAGTCAAGTATAATGATTAAATGGGACAATCATCTATAGACTAGTATGGGGTTGGATTGATATGGAGATATCACGATCCAACACATAGGTGTGCATTACGGAATGTTGCACTGGATTGACCCATCACCGAGAAGGCTACATACATGTTATGTTAAGTCACAAGTGCTTCTCGGGTACAATGGTATTGTCATCCTTAGACTTGAAGTCACTAGATATTCTAGTTGTGGATCATTGTGATCTTGGTAGCGTTAAACGCTACACCGTGACTGGGTAGTTATAAAGGCGTGTACTGGATACAATGAGAAGCAAGCTTAGAGATCGTAGTGGACGTAGAGAGGATTTGCCCCTCCCACATAACGGGAGCAAATATCCTAGGCCACTCGAAGGATAGTGCTTATAGAATGTCTGGCCAGACTCAAATAAATCAATATATAGGATATTGATGTTATTTGCACGAATAAGGCTATTCCATGGATCGAGAAACTAGGGATTGGATATACGAGTGTGACTTGTATGTCTCGTGTCCAATCCGGATATGGAGGCAAAGGGATGAGACAATTACTTGTACAAGGTTGTCTAGATGACTATTCTATTAGTTGGCTAGAATGGATGTTTTGCTAGAAACCGCTCCATATTAGCAAAGAGTTGCTACCAACTAGATAGAACCTATGGGGTCACACGCTATATAGAGTTGTACTAGATTTGGGAATTAATTAATTGGATTAATTAATTAGAAGGATCACTTTGCAAACCCTTGCAAACTTAGTAGGGACTAATTTGCAAGGAAGGGACTAAATTGAATTCTAGTAGGACTAGAATAAGTCCTTTAGGTAGTTAACAAGGAGTTGTTGGACTATATAAAGGACCCTCCTTCCTTCCTTCCTCATAACTTATGCTCTAAAGAGAACATAACAAGAGTGGGAGAGAACAAAGGAGAGAGAGAGCAAGCAACAAGGAGTGACGCCGCCCCTTGCCGCCGCCCCTCACCCCGTCGGCCAAAAGGAAGGGCCAAGCCCCTTTCTTTGTCTCGTTTTGCGTGATTCCTTCACCCTCCTCTCATTCCGGGCTAGCACCAAGGAGATTGGAGATCTAGGATCAACTCTAGGCGTGGATCAACTATAGAGAACGTGACACTATTCGCGTTTGAAGTCATCAAGGAGAACCCAAAGGTGTGTTTATGATTTCTTACCTTCACTATCGTTATGCATCTAGACTTGTGATCCTTGGAGGGTTTTGCATGGTTATTTGTTTGATTATGCTTCCGTTTGCGCGATCCATGAATCAAAACCCTACAGTGGTATCAGAGCCACAGGTCATAGAGCATAAACGTAGTTTATGTGTTACATTCTTGTTGTTTTACACCTTAATTTGTTGATTATCGCGTAAAACAAGACAAATCAAGCATGGGATGCAATTTGTCAATAATTAGATCATAACAAGACCCAATTTTGCATTGGATGCATGAATTGGTGAGTTTGAGAAATTTTAGGATCTTAGATATAGGGTTTGGGCATCCTTGGGGAAGAAGGAGTTCTCCCAAAACAAGGAAACAACCAAACTTGGGCTCCAAGCAAGGAGGTTGTTTTGGAAACAACCTCCATAAGGAGGTTCGGCCCCCTAGGGAACCGCCCCCCTTGCTTGCCGCCCAAGATTGGCGCCCTAAGGGGCCGGGCGGCCCTAACCCGCGGGCCTAGCTTGCGGGTTTTAGGCCGGGCCGGCCCTAGGGCCTTATGGTTCACTTTTTTTGGGCCCGGGCAATTGGATTGTTGGGCCCATGGACCGTTTTAACCCTAGAAATCCTAAAATCAATTAAAATTGACCAAGCGCGTTAAAATTGGATTTTAACTGTTTATGTGCAAATCGCATGGTGATTGGATATGGCCTTAGGATGTGGTTTGATGTGGATGTTTAATTTTGTGGTTTGGTTTTACGGCCTGCGAGCTGATCAATTAATTGTAATAATTAATTAGGATCTTATGGCCTGCGTGCCATTTTTTTTCTCAACTTGTGAGATTTATTTTATTTAGTATAGATATTAGCTAGTGCTAGATAAAGTAGATTGTTAGCCAAGATTGAAGAAAAGAAGCCCAAAGCCAAAGAAGCCACAAAAGATGGAGCATGGAGCATGGAGCATTCCACATGACTATGAAGGATGGACCAAAAGATCAAGACGCATGGAGATGTGTTTGCTTAGGGTTCATAGATAATTCCATTGGCTTGGAATTATCTTAGTCTAGAAAAGGCCATATCCACATCACGTTTAATTTCTGTTTTGTGGTTGTTTATTTATTGTCTTATTATTTGTGTGGTTGGTGTATGGATGATGCATGCAATTAGGATAATAAGATAATTAGACAACCCGGATCTATTATTTGGAGTTGTGCCCAAACTCAAATAGATAGATTAGTTGATATTGATCAACAAAAACAATTAAAATTGAATTGAAAATCCCTCAAATTTTAAATATTGTGTTCTTGCCTTCTCGTTATTTAAACACTCATTATCATCATTATTTATCAAGTTCGTGCGTGCCAAAGCATGGCGACTTGGTTCATAATGATGGAATGCGATGGCACGTAACAATGTGCAATTGTTTAGATAAGAGGTTGAGCAAAACTAGGCTATTAATTTGATTAAGAAACCTAGAGGCAATCAATTGGGATTATCCATATGGATGGATAAATAAGGAGTTATTTGCCCGATTGAACCAAGAGTTGCATATGGGATGCAATTGGAATTGTTCCTACCTAAGAAGTAGTCGAATTATGGGTGACTTGCCAAAGCAAGCTCATAAGGAGATGAAAAAGATGGATCTTGGCCCACTAGAAAATATAATGATATTTTCCGCATTAATATCTTGAGGGTTATTAATCCGTAGAAAAATAGTGGGAGCTATAAATAATAAACTAGCCATTATTAAATATAGTCAAAAATTCACAAATACTAAAACTTGCGTATTTTCCTTTTGTAGAATTCCAAATGGCAAACAACTCATCGAGTTCACAACATTCCCTACGATCTGTCCTTGAGAAGGACAAGCTCTCTGGAACCAACTTTCTTGATTGGTACAGAAACTTGAGAATTGTTCTCAAGCAAGAGAAGAAACTGTACGCAATAGAGGAGCAAGTTCCAGAAGGTCCAGAGAACCAGACACCTGCTGCCTTAAAGGCGTATCAAAAGCGTGTTGATGACGCTAATGATGCGGCCTGCCTAATGCTTTGCACCATGACCTCTGAGCTTCAGAAGCAACATGAGAACATGAATGCTGTCGATATGATAGAACATCTAAAGCAGCTCTTCCAAGAGCAGGCGAGGGTAGAGAGGTATGAGGTCTCAAAGGCACTGTTCAAATGTCATCTGGCAGAAGGGAA
This sequence comes from Linanthus parryae, assembly GCA_023055425.1. Taxonomy (NCBI): domain Eukaryota; kingdom Viridiplantae; phylum Streptophyta; class Magnoliopsida; order Ericales; family Polemoniaceae; genus Linanthus; species Linanthus parryae. The sequence goes on along the minus strand of JALGPY010000010.1, from coordinate 12,669,163 downwards.
CCCGGTGTGACCCCATGTACTCCGAATGATCGGGTACTTGGAGAATCTCGCCCGGCTTGGGTTCCCGGTCGGCCAAGAGTTGGCAACCGATCTCGTGTTGCAATCGTTGCCTGAGAGTTATGGACAGTTCATTATGAACTATAACATGAACGAGATCGTTAAACCACTGCCAGATTTGCTCAACATGTTGAGGACGGCTGAACAGAGCATCAACAAGGGTAAGGGCAAGGCCATTATGATGGTGCATAAAGGAAAGGGCAAAAAGTTTGCCTCTTCCTCCAAGGGCAAAGGCAAGTCAGTTGCCAAGTCCAAGGAACAAGCCCTTAAGCCTGTTGGTGGCATTGCCAAGGTCGTGACTAAGGGTGAGTGTCACTACTGCAGTCAACCTGGACACTGGAGGAGTAACTGCCCAAAATATCTGGAGGACAAGAGGCTTGGAATAGTGATTCCACCACCACCAGGTATTTTTGTTGTAGATGTCAATTTAACTGTCTCTACATCATGGGTATTAGATACTGGATGTGGATCTCATATTTTTCGAAATATGCAGGATCTAAAGAGAAGTAAAAGATTGGCTAAAGGGGAGGTAGATCTACGCGTTGGGAATGGAGCAAAGGTTGCTGCGTTGGCCATAGGCGTGTGCGAGCTATCTCTGCCTTCAGGATTAGTTTTTGAATTAAATAATTGCTATTTTGTGCCTGCTATGAGCAGAAACATTATTTCTATTTCTTGTTTGGACAAGGAAGGTTTTATTATTTCAATAAAGAACAATTGTTGTTCCTTTTATTTGAATAATATTCACTATTTTAGTGCGCAATTATTTAATGGACTTTATGTCCTTGATCTAAGCAATCCTGTCTACAACATTAATACCAAGCGGATTAAAATAAATGATTTAAATCCTGCTTATTTATGGCATTGTCGTTTAGGCCACATAAATGAGAAACGTGTATCTAGACTCCATAAGGATGGATTGCTAGACTCATTTGATTTTGAATCATATGAGACATGTGAGGCTTGTTTATTGGGAAAAATGACAAAGTCCCCTTTCAATAAGAAAGGTGAGAGGACTAGTGAGCAATTGGCGCTCATACATACCGATGTGTGTGGGCCATTTGCCACGCCTGCCAGGGGTGGTTATGTCTACTTCATTACATTTACTGATGATTACAGTAGATATGGATTTGTGTACCTTATGAGGGCAAAATCCGAATCCTTTGAAGTGTTCAAAGAATTCAAGAATGAAGTAGAGAAGCAACTTGGCAAAAGTATCAAGGCTCTACGATCGGATCGTGGAGGAGAATACTTGAGCCAAGAGTTTGACGACTATCTTAGAGAGTGTGGGATCGTGTCCCAACTCACTCCACCCGGAACGCCACAATGGAATGGCGTGTCCGAGAGGAGGAATCGAACCCTATTGGATATGGTTCGGTCTATGATGTGTCAAACCGATCTTCCATTATCATTTTGGGGCTACGCTCTATTAAGTGCAGCTTTCACCATTAACCGTGTTCCATCTAAATCAGTCATGAAGACACCATATGAGATGTGGAGTGGGAGGCGTCCCACACTGTCGTTCATGAGGATTTGGGGCTGCGATGTCTATGTAAAACGTTTACAATCAGACAAGCTAGGGCCTAAATCGGATAAGTGTATATTTGTGGGGTACCCTAAGGAAACTAAGGGATACTACTTCTACAATCCAACCGAGAACAAAGTGTTTGTTGCTCGGACCGGCGTGTTTCTAGAAAGAGAATTTGTCTCTAAAGAAGCAAGTGGGAGGAATGTAGAACTTGAAGAAGTTCAAGAACCACAAATCACTGAACCAATTATGGAACATGAACAGGAATCACAAGCAGTTGTGGATCCACCTGTTCAGGTAACACAAGAGCTTCGTAGATCTAGTAGAGTGCGCCAGGAACCCGAGAGGTACGGACTTCTCGTAACTGATTCCGGTGACACGATGCTCATAGATGATGAGCCTACTACCTATGAGGAGGCCATGAATGGCCCAGACTCGCAGAAGTGGCTTGAGGCCATGAGATCCGAGATGGAATCCATGTATACCAACAAAGTATGGACTTTGGTGGAACCACCCGATGGGGCGCGGCCCATAGGGTGCAAGTGGGTCTTCAAGAAGAAGATCGACATGGATGGTAATGTGATTACCTATAAGGGCCGATTGGTGGCTAAAGGATTCAGACAGATTCATGGTATTGACTATGATGAAACCTTTTCACCAGTCCCTATGACCAAATCCATTCGAATCCTACTTGCAATTGCAGCATACTACGACTATGAGATTTCGCAGATGGATGTCAAAACAGCATTCCTTTATGGGAATCTCCTCGAGGACGTGTATATGATACAGCCGGAGGGTTTTGAGGATCCAAAGCAAGCCAACAAAGTCTGTAAGCTGCAACGATCCATTTATGGATTGAAGCAAGCTTCTAGGAGTTGGAATCGACGTTTTGATGAAGTGGTCAAAGAGTTTGGCTTCATCAGAAACGAAGATGAGTCTTGTGTCTACAAGAAGGTTAGTGGGAGCTCTGTAGCTTTTCTGGTCTTGTATGTGGATGACATACTACTCATTGGAAACGACATTCCCATGCTGCAATCTGTGAAAGATTGGCTAGGAAAGTGTTTCTCAATGAAAGACTTAGGGGAAGCGGCCTATATACTCGGTATAAAGATCTATAGAGATAGATCTAAGAGGTTGCTAGGCCTAATTCAAAGCACATATATTGACAAGGTGTTGAAACGGTTCAACATGCAAGATTCCAAGAAGGGATTCTTGCCCATGTCACATGGAATCACTCTTTCGAAGAGTGGTTGTCCTTCCAATGAGATTGAGAAGGAACGCATGAGTAGGATTCCCTATGCCTCGGCCATAGGGTCTATCATGTACGCCATGTTATGTACTAGACCAGATGTGTCATATGCCTTGAGTATGACAAGCAGATACCAATCCAATCCGGGTGAGAGTCACTGGATTGCTGTCAAGAACATCCTAAAGTACTTGAGAAGAACTAAGGATGCTTTCTTGATGTTTGGCGGTGAGGAAGAGTTGCGTGTAAGGGGTTACACTGATGCAAGCTTCCAAACCGATAGAGATGACTTTAGATCACAGTCGGGATATGTGTTTTGCCTGAATGGAGCAGCGGTGAGCTGGAAGAGTTCCAAGCAAGAGACGGTGGCTGATTCTACAACAGAGGCTGAGTACATTGCTGCAAATGGCGCAGCAAAGGAGGCTGTTTGGATCAGAAAGTTTGTTTCTGAACTTGGTGTGGTCCCTAGCATTGCGGATCCAGTGGAGTTGTTTTGTGACAACACTGGGGCGATCGCGCAATCAAAGGAACCCAGATCGCACCAGAAGTACAAGCATGTGCTCAGGAAGTTTCATCTGATTCGAGATATTATTGATAGAGGAGACGTTCGGATATGCAAGATTCCTACAGATGATAATCTGTCAGACCCGCTTACGAAGCCTCTCACGCAGTGGAAGCATGAAGGGCACACTAGGAGTATGGGCATACGAGATGCGCCAGATTGGCTCTAGTGCAAGTGGGAGACTGTTGGAATAGATGCCCTAGAGGCAATCTAGTTTAGTATGAATTTGTATATGGCTAGAAAAATTCATTTATTATTTATTGGATATTTAATATAATGAAGTCCTTAGATTTACAATCGTGTTGTTTATCTTAAATATCCCTAGTCAAGTATAATGATTAAATGGGACAATCATCTATAGACTAGTATGGGGTTGGATTGATATGGAGATATCACGATCCAACAAATAGGTGTGCATTACGGAATGTTGCACTGGATTGACCCATCACCGAGAAGGCTACATACATGTTATGTTAAGTCACAAGTGCTTCTCGGGTACAATGGTATTGTCATCCTTAGACTTGAAGTCACTAGATATTCTAGTTGTGGATCATTGTGATCTTGGTAGCGTTAAACGCTACACCGTGACTGGGTAGTTATAAAGGCGTGTACTGGATACAATGAGAAGCAAGCTTAGAGATCGTAGTGGACGTAGAGAGGATTTGCCCCTCCCACATAACGGGAGCAAATATCCTAGGCCACTCGAAGGATAGTGCTTATAGAATGTCTGGCCAGACTCAAATAAATCAATATATAGGATATTGATGTTATTTGCACGAATAAGGCTATTCCATGGATCGAGAAACTAGGGATTGGATATACGAGTGTGACTTGTATGTCTCGTGTCCAATCCGGATATGGAGGCAAAGGGATGAGACAATTACTTGTACAAGGTTGTCTAGATGACTATTCTATTAGTTGGCTAGAATGGATGTTTTGCTAGAAACCGCTCCATATTAGCAAAGAGTTGCTACCAACTAGATAGAACCTATGGGGTCACACGCTATATAGAGTTGTACTAGATTTGGGAATTAATTAATTGGATTAATTAATTAGAAGGATCACTTTGCAAACCCTTGCAAACTTAGTAGGGACTAATTTGCAAGGAAGGGACTAAATTGAATTCTAGTAGGACTAGAATAAGTCCTTTAGGTAGTTAACAAGGAGTTGTTGGACTATATAAATGACCCTCCTTCCTTCCTTCCTCATAACTTATGCTCTAAAGAGAACATAACAAGAGTGGGAGAGAACAAAGGAGAGAGAGAGAGCAAGCAACAAGGAGCGACGCCGCCCCTTGCCGCCGCCCCTCACCCCGTCGGCCAAAAGGAAGGGCCGAGCCCCTTTCTTTGTCTCGTTTTGCGTGATTCCTTCACCCTCCTCTCATTCCGGGCTAGCACCAAGGAGATTGGAGATCTAGGATCAACTCTAGGCGTGGATCAACTATAGAGAACGTGACACTATTCGCGTTTGAAGTCATCAAGGAGAACCCAAAGGTGTGTTTATGATTTCTTACCTTCACTATCGTTATGCATCTAGACTTGTGATCCTTGGAGGGTTTTGCATGGTTATTTGTTTGATTATGCTTCCGTTTGCGCGATCCATGAATCAAAACCCTACAGATTACCTGCAGGATCTCATGACAAGGAATGCACCTCCGCAGGATGTTGTCGGCCCCCTGTTTGTACAGGAAGGGGTCGTCCCAGAAATAATGTCTTCTTTCTTAGATGAACTTCGTCTGATGTCGAGTGATGCTTTCTGGCAGTGCTTCGTTCACCATATAATTGGCTATGGCGTAGTACTAGAGCTGTGTTTTGGATTTGGCCTTCATTATATGCTCGTCAGGGAAGTTTTCCTGAATCGGGACAGTCTCAATTGCTGGGTTCTCAAGACGAGACAGATGATCTGCCACGAGATTCTTGACTCCCTTCTTTTCCCTGATCTCGATTTAAAATTCCAGCATAAGTAGCACCCAGCGCAACAGCCTCGGTTTCGCGTCTTTCTTATCCAGCAGATACTTCAGGGCACTGTGATCTGTGAAGATAATGACTTTCGATCCCACTAGATATGGTCCGAATTTTTCCACGGGAAACACCACTGCCAACAGCTCATTTTATGGTGTGCCGTAATAAATATGTGCTTCATTCAGAACTCTGCTAGCGTAGTATATGACATGACAGACCTCATCCTTCCTCGGTCCCAGGACTGCTCCAACTGCATAGTCACTTGCGTCACACATCAGCTCGAACGGGATGACCATAGTAGTGATCACCGGGGTTGTGTCAGGCGTTCCTTGAGCAAGTCGAAGGCATGTTTGCAGGGGTTAATAAAATATGAAGGGAACATGTTTTTCCCAGCAAAGTGCATAACAGCTTTGTGATTTTGGATAAGTATTTGATAAATCTCTTGTAAAATCCTGCTTGGCCCAAAAAACTTTTCATTGCCCTGACTGTGGTCGGATATGACAGCTTCTTTATCTCCTCAATTTTGGCCCTGTCAACCTCCAGACCCTTGCTGGAAGTTCAGTGACCCGACACAATGCCTTCAATTACCATAAAATGGCCATTTTCCCAATTCAGCACCAGTTCATTTTCTTGCATCATATTAGAACTCTGGAAATATGGTGCAGACAATCCTCAAAACTGCCCCCGAACAGAGAAAAGTAGTCCATGAAGACCTCCAGATTTTTCTAAATCATGTCCGAATATGGCCACCATGCATCTCTGGAATGTTGCTGGAGCGTTACACAACCCAAACGACATGCGCCGGGAGGCAAACTTACCATACGGGAAGGTAAAAGTGGTATTTTCCTGATCTTTTGGGGCAATGTAGATCTAGTTGTACCCTGAATACCCGTCCATAAAACAGTAAAAAGCATGATTGGCCAACCTGTCCAGCATCTAGTCCATGAATGGCAGTGGAAAATGGTCCTTCAGGGCTGCGTTAATCCATATAGATTCGCCAGCCCGTGACAGTGCGCTGGCCGATTTGCTCTTGCTCGGAATTCTGCACCACTGCCATACCCCCTTTCTTTGGCACACACTTGACTGGACTGATCCATGTGCATTCCGAGATGGGGTAAATAATTCCTGCTTCCAGCCACTTCATGACCTCCTTGCGCACAACATCCTTCATGTTTCGATTCAGTCCCCGCTGGGGATGAATCACTGGCTTCTTGCCTTCTTCGATCCTGATTTTGTGCATGCAATAGGATGAGATGATTCATTTGATACCTGCGATGGTCCAGCCTTTTGCCTACTTGTGCTCCCGCGGTACTTCAAGCAATTTCTTCTCCTGTTCAAGAGATAGAAGAGACAAAATAATTATGGCCAGAGTATCTTGTTCACGAATATAAGCATACCTAAGGGGGCTCAGGAGCGGTTTCAGCTCCAGAGTGGGTAGCTCCTTGAGTGACGAGACCAGGGCGATCTTCTGCCCACCGTCTTCATCCAGATGCAAAGTGGTCTAGTCTTCATTTATCATGACCTGCTCACTCTGGGACTCCTCCTCGTCCCCCTTGTACATGCTATCAATTTCTTCCTAAAGTTCATCTGATTTGTCATTTTCCAGGCCCTCGTCGACTACTTAAACAACGAAGCGGTCTTCATTATTGTAGTAATCTGGAAGCAGGAGCGACTTGAAGATGTTAAATTTTACCTTTTCTTCGTTGATCTACATGGACATCTCTCCACTTTTGTAGGTTATGATGGCTTCTCCGGTGGCCAGAAAAGGTATGCCTAGAATGAGTGGTACTTCTCCTGCCTCCGCATCCAGAATCAAAAAATCTGCCGAAGAATCAATTCTTCGACTTTCATCAGAATGTCTTCAATGACTCCATAAGCTGGTTTTACGGATTTACCAGCCATCTGAAGCATGATTCTGGTGGGTATGGGAGCACCAATACCCAACTTTTGAAGATGATCGGGGGCATCAGATTAATGATGGCCCCTAGGTAACACATGGCCTTTCCTGTGTAAGCACTACCCAGGATTACCGGGATTACAAAACTGCCAGGGTACTTACTCTTCCGATGTAGCCCGTGTTTCACACAATTGCTCACTTCTGCTGTCAGATTTACAGTCTCTAAATCTCTCATCTGCCTCCTTTCATACAGGATAGCTTTGAGTAATTTGGCGTAAGTGGGCATCTTTGCCAATGCCTCAGCAAATGGTATGTTGATCTGCAGCTATTTTAATACTTCGAGAAATTTGGCATAGTCTTTTCTATCATCCCTCTGTCGTGTCTTCAAAGGATAAGTTACCTCTTTAGAGACATGCACCGTTCTGGTTCATCCTTCTTAGTTTGCACTACATCCTGTCCGACCTGGCCCTTTGGCAGGGGATTGACTGTTGGACTGACTTCCCTTACAAAAACTTTGTTTTTGATATTCTTCGAATTTTCAGCATGAGCTTTACTCGGATACGGCGGATCATGTAGTGCTATTCCCCTCCGAGTGGTGATGGCATTGATACGAGCACGTGGATTGTTAATTCTGGTTGAGGGTAAGGTTCTCGATGCTCTCTCAGTCTTCTCCTCTGTCAATTTTCCGAATTGTACCTCCAATGTCCGTAACGCAGTTTTGTTGTGATGCAGATCGGCTTTCAGGGTGTTGACAACTGTGTTAATTTTTAGGTATGTTTATGCAAACTTGGCAGTGAAATTGGCATTCATAGTTTGCAGCATGGCCTTAAGTTTATTCATCCGGTTATCGAATTGTTGTGCTGATGGTCCTGGCTGGACTGGTGGTGCTAGCGCTGCCTGATGTGCATGCGGTTTGTGCTGGAACCTCGGTGCGTAGACTGCGGAGTTTGGATTTCCGTACCAGAAACCGGGATGGTCCCGAGTTCCAAGTATGTAACAACTTGGATCCCACTGTTTATGTACGTGGTTAGCATCCTCGGTTCTAAGTTCCTTGATAGTTGTATCCAAATCAGGTTCTTCCACTGCTGCAACATTCTTCTTTTCTGAGTAAACCTTCTTGACCAGGTCAATCACCACCTTGGTCAAATTTTCAATTCGATCATTCGCAACTGGCTCGGCTAGGGTGGTGAGCCTGCGGTCGTCAAACAGACGAGTTTCCTGCTTGGCTAACTGCTTCATCTAATCATAGGTTCCGTCCTTGTCCACATGGCACATAAAATTTACTCCGGCTTCCCTGTCAATTATGTCTGCATTCTCCCTGTCTAGGGCATGGTAGAATACCTGCAGAATCTTCGAGTCCCCAAAATCGTGGTTAGGGAATCTCTTTACAAATCGTATTAGTTTTTCCCATGCGTCTACCACCGTCTCTCCCATCTTCTGCTTGAATGATAAAATCTCTCTCTGCATTTGGATAACTCGAGAGGCGTGGTAGAATTTTTCCAGAAACTCTGCAACACACTCTTCCCATGTAGTGATGGGTTCTGGGGCTCAGGATTCGAGCTAATCCTTTATCGTTCTGTATAGGCAGTACGAATACAGGATCAGTTTGAGTGCTTCTGCTTCTACTCCCTTGTACCTGAACTTGTTGCACTAATCTTCAAATTTTCCGATAAACAGTCATTCGGGTCTTCATCGTCTCTGCCATGGAACAGACAGAGAGTCTAAACAGTCTGGATGGTGGAGGGTTTTAGATCAAAGTGTTCTGCGGTGATCACACGATAGCTGGCTCATTTCCTCCCGTAGGGACTTCAAAATTTTCCACCAAAGCCTTCCCAAAACTGTTGTATGTCCTCTGGTTGTTCCGGGCAGCAAAGCCTGCTATGATTAGCTCGTCAATGAACCGAGCCATCTGCGCTAGGCTACGAGCTTCTGGCACTTCTGCGTGCACATCTCCCCGGTTGTCGCCCATTCTTCTTTCTCGGTGTCTGCGATTTTTCTCTCTGTAAAGTCGTTATTGATCATCTAGTGGTCGCACCAAGTCGCGGGGCAATCTGGGCATACACTAGAAGTTCCTGAAAATAGAGATTTTCAAGAGCAGTGAGATAAAAGAAAAATAGAAATAATAGAAAAAAATTTGAAATTAATTCTGACTACTAAGTAAAACCGTTACTATTCCCCGGCAACGGCGCCAAAAACTTGATGGCAAATCTTAGCTCCTTACTTTTGCAAGTATATGATCAAGTAATAAAGTGGAGTATTTTACTACTCATATATCGAACCCACGAGAACAGTTTTAGATCTTACTATAGATAATCAGAATTACTAACAAAGCTGTAAAAAGGAGGAATATTTTGAGATTTGACAAACGACCTAAATAACAGTAAAGTAAAGGCAATTAAGTTTTGACCAATTGATAGCACAGTTAGGCGCCCTTATTGTGGAATTTAAAGCCACATGTTCAAATATTTCTCGGGACGTCTGTGCAAATCACACATTCAAAGAGCGTTCCCAGGAGGTTCACACATCCACCCAGCAGGCCCTTCTAGCTCTGTGTGACCCATCCCTTCCATATCCTAAGTTTCTTCCACGTCGATCCCACGACTACTAGTACCACAATGATGACAAAGGTACCTCAGTCTAGTTAGTTACATGCCATGAGGACATGGCATCGTGTGGGGGAGGGGGTTGAGTCGTGCATCGCCAGATCAGCATATAGATTATTATTTCCTTAACTTTTTTAGTCTTTTTTATTTTTAGTTTAATTTTTATTTTTAAGTCAGCATATTTTATTTATCTTCAGTCAACTCACATGTTAGTTTTATTAAACCCGTATTTAGAGTAGTATAGACTAATTTCTAAATGTAAGGTTACATAAAAAAAGGGGTTATTACTTAAAAGCATGAATGCAGGAGAGAGTTCTATGAAAGTACCAACTTAGTGCATAAAATCTATGGTGAGTCTAATTCTCCAAGGACATGTGTAGGGGGGAATTTCAAGGCTAACAATAATTCTAAAATGGTTCTTTGAGCCACAATGTTGATTCTTGAATCTGACAGTGCATGTCCATTGTCTTTCGGTAAAAAGGAGTATTTTTCACCCATCTTCATGTGAGCACACATAACAGCTGAATTCCCTTCACTGTGCCGAATATATCCTAGGATAACAACCTAGGAAATCCTAAGCCTTCCATCGCCACTACACCTAGGAAGCTGTTAGGAACCTCAATCCGTAGAATAGACTATCCCATTCCTACCCGTTGTGGTCGAGGGAGTATTTTCTTGGGGAATCCTCATCGAAAGAATCATTCTACAAACAAAGATTCTAAATGGAATTTCTCTTCATTTGGATCTAGAGAAATGAGTAAGGGTAAGTGAAAGAGAGCAGCGATGCATTAAATTGCGGAGGTGACTCAAGACACTGCACCGTGATTCAAGAGTAGGAGTGTTTTCGTGCTTCATCTAAGGCACATTGATGCAGGGTGTGAAAGAGAAGGTGTTAATTTGTGGGTGTGTCAATTTCTCTAGTCTTTCGGACACATGCTTAGACAAGTGTGGGGGTGTCAACAGAGACACTTCATCAGTATTGCAGATTTATTCCACCCCCACATATTTCAGTTACGCCACTCAAATATTAGGGTTCATCTTCCAATTTATTTAGTAGAGAATCAATTATTTTCAGTTTTTAAAGAAGAGATTTCATGATTATACAGTTAGTACACCCTTTGTGCGGCAATAAATATCGAAAAAATAGCGATGCAATGAGCTTTATTTATCTCCAGCAAGTTTATTTAGTTGTCTATTTTTTAATTAGTAGAGATGATAGTCAGTTTGTTTAGAGAGTCAGATTCTCTTGAGATCGAGAAGGCACACTCAATAATTATATCAAATGACCCATCACATGGTTGATCACCAAGAAATGGCTATACCCCAAAGTTTGGAGGATTAGGACGAACTCTAAGGACACCGTCTTCATTTATCCATACATTGGTGGGGTTGTGAGGATGGGATACTGTGAGTTATTTTGATCACAACATTCAGGACTGCGCCACTATTTAAATATTTATACCGCCGTCCCTAAGCCGTCAACATTTTTATCTCTTGAAATAGCTTGGATGGTGCACTAGAATACTTCACTATGTTCTTGAAGTTATCGATCTTGGTTGAGGGCCGTCAATGCAAGCTTAGATGCCGAACAAGTGAGTCTTGAATCGTTTTAGGCCGAATCTTTAAGAAAGTAATTGAGGACTTGATAATTTTCAGCATTAACATCTAGGAGATTGCCCGATCTCAAAGTCAAAAAAAAGAAATAAAATCACAAAAAAAAATGTAGTTTAGTAGATCGCCTTTTATTTTACTTACTAGAGTACTTAGTTTCCCTTACTTGTGTTTGAGTTATTTTATCTTTTAGTTAGTTGAGTCGTAGTAGTGTCAATCGTAGTCCAAGGATGATTTATGCAAAGTCTGGAGGAAGACGAGCTCTAGATTCTACTCATATTTCAGATTATCGCCGAAGTTTACTCGAGGCGAGCAAAACTTTAGTGTGGGGAGTGATAGCACCCAATTTGGTATTGTTTTCCTTCCCATTTTATGTAGGATTTGGCCTTGTTTTAGAGCATGTTCCCTTCAATTTAACCAATTTAACGTAATTTTCACATCTGTGGTAGTACGAGAGCGTTTTCGTGCTTTTCAATTATTTTGTGCTTAAAATGCTTTATTTTATGTAAATTTATTTTCATAGTATAATCTTGGGTATGTGTTCATGCTTTTCAGGAATACATGTGGAGGAAAAAGAGCATATTTGAGAAATTGAAAGCATGGAAACAAGATTTGGAAGTCAAAAAATGAGCAAAGGAATGGAGGTAGAAGCTGAGGAGCAAGCATGGAGCTACGAAAAATAAGAAAGAAGTATTTGAAAGCTAACATAAGGCTACCATGGTGAGAAAAATGCCACCATGGTGAGAGAAATTTTAGCACAAAACAGTACAGAACGACCCACCATGGTGAGCATCTTGGTACCAGGCTAGATGGAGAGCAGCGCACGGATCAAAAAAAGAAGCGGCTACCACCATGGTGAAGCGAAGCCCACCACAGCGACAAAACATGGACGACGCACCAAGGAGGGGGGCGAAAGTGAATTTTTTTATAAACTTTTATGAAGACTCTTTCCTTATTCTATTTCTTATCACGATAAAAGGAACCCTAGCATCCATCGTTGGGTATCCTCTCATTTCCTATGTACCGAAATAAGAAGCTATAGTTTCTCGGATGTTCGCCAGTTTGAAGATTGAAGATTGCAGCAGCTTTTGGAGAAGATGAAGGAAGCTATTGACATATCCACCGGAAACCTCAATACTTTGATCTCTCTTTCTCTATCTAGTTTCTACCATGAATCTATCTATGTATTTTATGTGCTTTGATTCTATAATGAGTAGCTAAAATCATATGATTAGGGCCTAATTTGGGTGCCTTGGACATGTTTTCTTGAATGCGTGATTTGATGATCTTTTGCATTCGATTCTCGCTAGATTAAATGTTTATGAATGTTGTGTATAGAACCGATCGTCAAGAATGGTAGATGAGATCCCTGACTAGGAAAAAAACAGCGAGCTGTGATGGTAGCCCAAGGGATTGGTGACCCCTCAGGAGCAAAGGTAGTGATGTGCGGGACACCTAGACTAGTCAACTAACATGAGTCCTTTTAGGGTAATCAAGATATTCATAAAAGTGTTAAAAACACAAATCAGTTATTCAAGATACATGAAATGTTTAGGAATCTCAATAAGGGACCCGAATCGTCTTTCTTCGATCTATTGCTTAGTTAAACTCTACCCTCTAGTCCTCGTTTGATATAAAATTGGTCCTTACTAGGGAAACATGCAACATCAGACAACGAGCACTTACGGTTAAGAATTAGCATTTATAAAAAATAATACTGCACCTGCTGATTGATGGACAGCCTTCTTTGCTTCCAGTCACAAAACTTTCCTCTTTTTCCTTTCTACCTCCTTCAATACTTTCAACAGTAGCAGAAACCCTACCTTTACCATTACTATTCTCCCCTACCATGTTAGAATTGCCCTTGATGTCTTTTTCAACTCGCTTGAAGTTCCTACCAGTGGGCACGCACTTAAAGAGGTTTTTTTTTGCAGTTGTCTCCAACGTCGTTGGGGTCCATATCATATTGAAACAGGTTGAAATTGGACCTCGATGTCAGGTTGCGGGTCTTGTTTTGTGAGTTTCCTCGAGCTTACTGTTTGTTCTTGGGCCACTTATTTCTTCCTTTGGGATTACTCCAGTCCAGTTCCCCATCACCTAAATCATGACCTAGGTTAACCGACCCATCTTTAGGCACCTGAACCGACCCGCTCATACCCTGGCTAGTATGAGAAGATGACCGTTGTGCTTCAGAATGACCGTTACTCTGGTTCTTCGTCCCCGTTTTCGGCACTAGAACAAAAACCTTCGTCGAACTTTCCATGTTCAAACACTTATCTTTTTTATGTCTTAGTTTACCACACTTACAACAAAAGTTATATAGATGCTTGTAATTTACATTATAGGAGTACTCACCAACTGAGAACTCCGGGATGAGAGGAAAATTTAAATCAACGTTGGCGCAAATCTAAGCGTATCTGATATAGGTTCCCAGAATCGCGAGCGTATCCACCTTGAGAGGGATACCAAACTATTTCGTAATCTTTTTTGAACCTTTTTCGTCTTAGTATCAGGAGAGAGTTGAGGTGTCGAATCCATACCGCTGAATCTTTGAGTAGCTTCAGAAGGTTTGAAGTCTTGCCCCATTTCTAGACTGTGATATATTTATCCAAAATTATCCAAGGTCCATAATATAAGACCCCCATCAAGTCATTTCGATCTTTAAAATCCACAATATAGTAGTCATCTTTCATGTCTCTAAACTTGCAGTTGCCATTCAGTTTCCATTGTTTCAGAGCTCTGTTTTCCACAAGCTTGAAACCAAGAGTTCTTCCTAACAATTTGATAATAAGAAAGTTTGTAGCAAGTTGGACAAGGCTTTGCTTTAGCTTTGCAGGAATGAAAACTTCGAGATTCAGGGGATTAACACATTTGCAGGTTTCAATGGCTTTCTTTTCATCTGTTTCTTTCTCATCAAAATCAGATTCATCAAACAATTTCTCTTCGGAAGCATCACCCACCAGAATCTCCTTAAAATATAATTCTTCCTCGTCGTCCATTCTCCACGAAACGTTTTTGCTATGTTTTCCCATAACGGCCACTTCCGAATCTGATGAAGCTTCACACATGAGGGGCAGAGGAACCCTCGAAGAATAACATCGAAATGAATATCGGCATACATTCCAACATAAGTTATCTTTTATTTACATTTGATTTTGTGAACCCTTATATCAAGAAGATCAATTTCCTCAGCGGTGTTCTCGCAGTTGTTCTCTATCAACAAGCACAAGAACCAAGACATAGAGACAAAGTTAGAGAGAGAAATCACAAGCGTCACTGCCAACATTATTGAGGTCAATATCTCAAAACCTGCTCAATTTGTGATGACAGTCCTCTGTAGATGAGATAATCACGAGAACTTTCTTAGTGCTCCAATGAGTGTGTGTTAACTACGGAAAATTTGTATAATTAGTACACTTTATTGAAAGTCGAGTACCACTGTCTATTGGAGCACTGGAAAATTTCTAGGTGATCAGCCAATCAATTCCTTTCTTTTTCGGTTCGGAACATCATTTTTGCAGCTAAAACGGTACAGATTAGACACAGTTCCGTACCGGTAAGAAATCTGGTGTGTTCCGGGTAGATCCAAATAATTTCGGTCATTCCGGTAAAATCCGGGTAGTTCCGATGAATTTCGGTTGGGCTCATTCTGGTAAAATTCACTGTTGTTGCGGGGAGTGAGAACCTGTGACCGGTAAAATTCGCCGCTCTGGTTCGCCGCCGGTTGCGGCTAATCGGGGTGTGGAGTTTCGTCGAAGCGCACGACGGTGGTGATGGCACCGCTACTGTTGCTATTTCTATGTTCCTTCTCGCGTAGCACAGAGCCGATAGAGAGGATGGGAAGGTAGAGAACGAGAGAGAGAAATAGGTGAGAATGGGATAAGATAAAGATGTGTGTGAGAGAGAGAGATACGGGGATATGTTGAGAGATATGGGGGAAGGAGATTGAGAACTTGTGGGATTCTTTATTTTATATTTCTTTTAATTTTTTTGAGAAGTAACGTGTTTTCAGGAGGAAGGCTCTGGTGTAACAAACTGACCAATTTTTCTGCTTTCTTTAACAAAATATTTTTAAAAGAACAATCCTTGAAATTTGGGGTATTACATTTTCTTAACATTATTTAAATTTTGTTTGTGGTTTGATGAAAGTTTAAAAGCTGCTACTCCTACAAGGTATCAGGGTGGTATAAAGCTTTAATTGGGGTCAATTTTGTTGATTGGATGAAAATACTTCAGCTTCACTATGTTGGAAAGCAAAACTGTGTATCAAAGTTTTTGAAATTTTATGTGCCGTGTAGGACTGCAACTCGGGCGGGTTGGGCGGGTTGACACCCTTGTCCAAGCCCGAGCCCGAGTCTTGTCAGGGTTGTCCAAGCCCAGTCCAGACCGGGTTAGGTGCATCGCCAACCCGTCCAAGCTCATATTCGAACAAACGCATTCGAGTTCGGGTTGAATTCGGGCTAGCCCATTAAACTCAATAAATTAACTTAATTATCACATTAAACGCATTTAAAATTGTCCTATTTAAGTTAAGTTAATAACTTACATATACAAATAGATAATGAATGCAAACACTTCGTTTTTTTAATTTAAGACTAAAAATAATGACCACGGCTTATTATTAGAGTGAATTAAAAAAAGTAACTATTTATACAAGGGAATACTAAATATTTTGTGGAAAATTCTATTAGTTAAAAACATAACCATAATTAAAATATCACTAATAACAATTAATAGAAAAAATAATAGATTTTTGATAAATATGCTATATAATACTCTCTAAATATGACATTCATAGGTAATGAGTATACAAATCGGACAGTTCGGGCTAGCCCATCGTTTAATATTTGTACCCAAGTCTGACTGTCATTGCGATTCGAGTTAAGAATTATTGCCCGAGCTCGTCCAAATTACTCAAAATATGTGTCTATGCCCGACTTTAATCCGGGCTGAGTTAGGGTTGGTCGGGTTCAGCCCGTCTTAGTTGCACCCTCAGTGTCGTGTAATATTTTGCAGTGTATAATATAATTTACTAAACAAAATACCGTGAATTCGGATCGATCGCTCTTCCGTCCAAATCCGGGATCGTTCCGCTCTCAGGAGCAAAACGAAATGGGGACCGAAACGGTATTCACGACTATGATCCATAGTTTAACAAGCGATCCTTCTCATAGTTTAACACTCCGTCTGTTAGCTTCTTCAATCTCTCTTTCGTCCGCCATGGTCACGAAATTCATGCCCAGACCTCACTTTCTATCTCCTCCCCGCTTCTTCTTCAATCTCTCCCTATTTCCCAGACCTCTCTCACTCTCTCTTCTCTCCACCACCGCCACTGCTAATTCCGCCTCCGCTTCCTCTTTCCCTTATGGACCCTCCCTACGGAAAGGCGACAAGCCGCCGTTCCCTTCCCTCACTTCAGCTGGTGAAATGCAAGAGTTTGCAGAGGAGTTCGTAATCGACAAGGAGAACTTCACTCGCGTTTCTCATATAAGCGCCCTTCGAGTCCCTTCAGAGCACTGCTTCGCTCTCGAGAGCCGCCTGCGTGGCCACCTCCTGAACTGGCCTCGTGTTCGCAACATTGCTAGGGTTCCCGGTGATGAGGTCAACGACGATTTCAGACATGTTCTTCAGGACCAGACCAATTCCACGGAGAGCTTAGCGTCGTTAAGTCGGCGAATTCATGGTAAAGCTGAGGGAGATGGTGAGCCGTTGAGTCCGGTGCTCTACAGGGATAAGCTTGCGAAGACGTTCGATTCCCGGGGGTTTGAGAAGTTCAGGAGTTTGGCGAAACTTTCTAGACCGAAGAAGATGAAGAAATGGGAGAAAGAAAAGGATCATAATAAGAGGGGGGTTGGAAAAAATGATTTTGCCATGGTTGAGGTTATTATGGAGGAGGATAGGAAAGAGGAAGACTTCAGTGGTTTGCTTGGTGAAGAGTTTAGTAGAAGCAAATGGAGAGGATCAACGAGGTTGCTACTTTTGGATGAGAGGTATGCTTGCAAGGGCTTGAACCAATTCCCAGAGGCCATTAAGGTGATTCTTCCCTCACTTGGTTAGTTGTTTGTGCTTTATTTATTTATTTGAACAGCCTCATTTTGATTCATTCATTGGAAGTGATCTAGTTCTGAAATAATGTTAGGTATGTTAGCGGATTGATTTGGATCACGCTGGGGCAGTTGCCTTCCGGTAGGATAAATTTCAGAACACCTTTACTAAGTTAGATTTGAATGTTTCTACAATAGCGCAGATGACCTGACCATTTACTGGAAAGGGTATCTGGAAATATATTAGTTCTTGTTACCATATCACATAGACTACAGAATTTCTTTGTTTCCAGTTCCATGAGCTAACTCTGTTTCTCTGGGATCTTCTCAGTTGACCTTTTTCCACTATTCATTGGGTTACTTTGACCCGGTGATTTGATTAGCAAAACGATACATTTTTTTGGTAATCTTTCCATGGTGTTGTAGAGTAAACTTTACGCTACACCATCATGTAAAAATTACCAAAAACTTGAATTGTTTTGCTATCCAAATCACTTGGTCAAAGTGACATGGATAAGGGTAAAAAAAGTCAACTGGGAAGATTCCAGAGAAACGGAGGTAGTAACATAGAGTTGGGGTTTCTTGGGTTGACAGCTGGTTCCGTGCAAACTTAGCAGATGAAGAAGCAATGGAAGCAGTTGCTCTAGCAATACAGCGGCTTGCTATGGGAGGTTGGAGCTAGTCCATTACTGGAACTGATATTTAGCAGGTTCTGCTATAAGCAAAAACAGCACAAAGGAACATGTGGAAGGCAGTAGAAGCAGTACAGAAGTAATAGGATGAGGAAAATGGATCAATGGATAACCTTGCGTTGCTTCAGGCAGTTAGTTGTATCTTCTGATCTCTTTTCCCTTGGACAGTGCTGGAGAAACAAAGTACTGTACGGTATTCACCCTGTTGAAAACCCTGTGATAGAATCATGGAACTATGCCTGAGAGTTAAGCTTCGTACAGGTCTATTATGATTTACTCCAAATCATGAGCCTAATACTGATGCAACGGTTTATTGGTTTTGTT
This sequence comes from Linanthus parryae, assembly GCA_023055425.1. Lineage (NCBI taxonomy): Eukaryota > Viridiplantae > Streptophyta > Magnoliopsida > Ericales > Polemoniaceae > Linanthus > Linanthus parryae. The sequence continues at coordinate 12,650,641 of JALGPY010000010.1, read as the reverse complement.
TCTACTAGGAGCACCAAACTTAACGTATTTTTACATGTCACCAATCGGAGGTATCTGAAATCACAAAAATGCCACTCAGAGATTACTCAAACTGACGAAAGGAACTTAGCAGTTCTGAGTCTGCCGCATAAAAACACGTTCCTGGCCCCTGAGCAAGATCAGTTCTGATTAGAGATGAAAGTGGAGAAAACTGTTGGACCATCTGCTGGGATTCCTATCGGAGTGGAGAAATTTTTAGGTGATAAAGGGGTAGTATGGTTGACTAGTTCGTTTAATAAATAAAATCTTGTAGTGTAAGAAGATGCTGGAAGAGAGTGACCTTTATTTACGATCAAGGAAGATGCAAAGTTGCTCAATATTTCAAGGCATTAAACTTATGACTCACCCAATGAAGATTTTGAGCATGTTATTGGGAGGAGATTAAGACAAGTTAGTATAGTCATCCAAAAACAATTTGATTTTATGTCAGGGAGATGGACTATGAAGGTCGTATTCCTACTTAGGCGCTCCAAAAAACAAGAAAGACCTCCATTTGGTGTTCTTAGACTTACTAAAGGCACATGGCAGAGTGCCTAGAGTGCTATTGTGGAATGGTTGAAAAAAGGGGCACCTGTTTAATATAATGAGGTGATTAAGGACATGTACACAGTACAAGTGTAAGGACAGTGTGAGAAGGGACAAGAGAATTTCCCAATAGTTTTACACCCGGGGCTGGCTTTAAGTCCGTGTACATGTTCACTTTGGTGATGGATGAGGTTACAAGGAGTGTTCAAGATTATTCCCAAGGTGCATGCCATTTACATACGAGGTAGTGTTGATTGATGAATTAAAAAATATGCTACATTGTAAGTTAGAATTATGGAGGGATAATTTAGAATGTAAAGGATTTGGGATTAGTCGGTCCAAAACAGAGTGTAACTTTAGTGGCCATCGGACATCCGGAGTAAAGGCAAGAAGTATTGGTGTCCAAGAGGTTCCAAAGAAGGATAATGATAGAAACTGAGAATTAAAGTGTCCGTATGGAGTGGACAAGCCTCCCAATTACTCAAACAAATATTAGACAAATATTCAGTACCTCTTGGATAATCGTGGAAGGATACTTAAAGAAAACACAGGAAATAACTGCTACATAACTGCTAAATAACTACTAGGAAACCGCTAGATAACTGCCTACTGCCTAATAACTGATTCAAACACCTGGAACCACTAGATCAGTGCCACGTGTGTATTCTGGAATACATACGCAGCTAATTCCTATCAGTACACCCTCCTGAAAAACCGTCTTGTCCTCAAGGCGGAAATTCCTTGGATATACACCGAAGAGATGATTCAGATTGCTCAATCTTCGGTACTCCTTGTATTTTGTAACGGCGACCATTCATGTAAAAGATGAGGAACATCTTGTTCCAATTCGCCTGCACAGTATTCAAGGACGCCAGCCATTTGATGCCCAAAATGATGTCAGCACTCCCGATAGAGAAGGGATAAAAATCATCAGTAATTACTAATCCTGCGAGTTGCACTCCAATATTGGGGCAAAAGCGGTTACAACGTAGCACATCTCCATTTCCAATCTGGACTCCAAATTCAGCCACTTGTTGTACCGGCAATTTGAGATTTTCCACCAACGTGTTGGAAATAAAATTGTGAGTTGACCCGCTATCGACCAACAGGATGACCTCTCGGCCGCCAAGAGTGCCTAATAGTTTCATAGTATTACTATTTTGCTTACCCAAAATGGCATGAAAAGAAAGCTCTGCAAGGTTGGCAGAAGTTTCTTTATCTCTGCTAGCGTCGTCAATTTGCTCCTCCGCATGCGAATTTTCTGTAAGTTCCATGAGGGAAAAAGATGCTAGTTTGCATCGATGGCCTGGCGCAAATTTTTCGTTGCAACGAAAACATAGCCCTTTAGCACGACGATTATGTCGCTCAGAATCCCAAGAACTGGAGTTGGTTGGCTGGATGTTTGATGAAAACTCGTGACTTTTGGCTGGGGTTGAAAAACCTGGAATACCAAATTCACTAGGACACTGGCTGGATCCTCTTGTTCCTCGTGTCTGACTTAATTTGGATTCAAACTCCATTGCTAGGCTCATGGCTTTGTAAACACTCCTGGGTTTGTGTATGCGCACATCAGCTTTGAGATCCTCTTGTAAGCCATTAATGAACACGCCTAAAAGGCAGTGTTCAGGCCAATTTGATACCCTTGATGAACGCTTTGCAAACTCTTGCCGATATTGTTGAACAGTCCCTGTTTGACGAATATTGCACAAGTGTTCATCTGGATTCTGAAATTCTGCAGGCCCGTAGTTTTCTTGCAAGGCTTTCACAAGTTCCTCCCAGTAAACTAGGGTGCGCTGGTTGTTGAGCCAGGAAAATAAATTCTGGGCATCTCCTTCGAGATACATGGCGGCTATGTCAACTTTCAATTCATCCGGGGTCTGATAGTAACGAAAATACTTCTCTGCCTTTAGGATCCAGCCTCGTGGATCCCCTCCTTCGAATTTTGGAAATTCCATCCTTGTATGCGGCCTCCGTGCAGGGACTTTTTGCCAATAAGGATTTTCAGCATTATCTTCTTCACCTTCCGACCATAAAGATCGGCGGGAATTCTCAGGGATTTCCTTAGCTTTTCCTCTGGCTGCTCTCCGGATAGAATCGGGTTGCTGGCCATCATTTGTTTGGGCTTTGAGGGCAGCCACATCAGCTTTCAAGGCGTCAATAGCATCGAGACGACTTGTTATGGCTGAAAGTTGGGCTGTGATTAGGTCAAAGTTTTGGGGAGGCAGGGATGTGTTGATTGGATTTGACGTGGTATTGGTGGGTGGGATTGGTGGGTCTGTAGCGGAATTGCGTGTAGTAACCATTGCAGATCGAATGGCTCTGATACCAAATGATAGAAACTGAGAATTAAAGTGTTCGTATGGAGTGGACAAGCCTCCCAATTACTCAAACAAATATTAGACAAATATTCAGTACCTCTTGGATAATCGTGGAAGGATACTTAAAGAAAACACAGGAAATAACTGCTACATAACTGCTAAATAACTACTAGGAAACCGCTAGATAACTGCCTACTGCCTAATAACTGATTCAAACACCTGGAACCACTAGATCAGTGCCACCTGGAATACATACGCAGCTAATTCCTATCAGATAATTTTAGATATCTCGAGTTGATTGCGCAGTGTTGGAGTAAAAGACGATGATGTTACCCACAGGGTAAAAAGAAAGGTGGACGAAGTGAGGAGTACATGTGGATAGTTGTGGACTATACGATCCATGTAGGTTGAAAGGAAAGTGTATATAACTGTTGTAAGACCCACTTTTATGTATGGGATGGAATATTAGGCGATTAAGAAAAAGATATAATACAAACGTGAGTGTAGAATAGATGAGAATGCTAGGTGGATAAGTGGTGTAACTAGGAAAGATAAGGTACACAATGACACAATTAGAGATAGTATAAATGTTGCACATATATAAGCCAAAATGAGAGAAAATCGTTTATGGTTGTAAGCTGTAGGCTGATGGATGTCCCAGTAAGGAGAAGTGATACGGTTCAGATAGACTGTGGCAGACGAGGGAGAGGGAGACCAAAACGATTATGGGTAGAGATTAGAGACGGTAGGACATAACTATGTGACTTAGTGAAATTAAAGCTAGTAAATGATTTTGGACGGACCTAATAATCTGGCCGACCCCGGTTAAACTAGGAAAAAGGCTTGATATTGTTGTTGCTTGCACATAAAAGAAGATGAAGAGAAGCCTAGCATGTAGTTCCATTTTGGTTCTTCTGTTTTCAAGGAGATTATATAGGAGATAAAATATAATTAGCATTATTAGACTTTAACAATTCTACCCCATGGATGTGTTATATATACGTATGTACCTGATTATCAAAGTCATGAATACAATTATTCTCTTGACCTAATCATCTCTGCTCATCATGGTACCACAGCAAGGTTCACACACGTGAATGGTCTAGCAGCCTACGTGCTGACCGCAACCCATAAAAAAAGATCCATGTGTAGGGAAAATGATGCCACACGTAAGGGGGCGTGTTGAAAAGTCTCACATCGGACATTCAAGAAGAATGAAAAAGAATTAGGGTCAATTACATGATAACCACTTCCAGTTTGGGGTAATAATCCACTTACCACCCCGAGTTTCAAAACCCTCTTATTGCCTCCTCTAGTTGTTGATAGCTTCCAATAACCAACTAGGGGTAAGTTCGATCCAATTTTTTACGTTATTTAACCAAATATTGAGGGGCAAAGTGGTCAACTCAAAAAAATATGTACACTAATGAGGCCACCACCACCATCGCCATTACCACCGCCAGGACCACCACTGCCACCCACAAACCCAGAATCCGGCAACCCATTCCCCAGAAATCTCATCCCGCAACCTCCATTTATACCACACACCCACCACGAAACCTCCACACAACGACCACCACACAACAAAAATCATTTTTCTTAGGAGAACGACACAAAATGAGTCACAAATCGTGACCCCAAAATTGAAACCCCGGCCGATTTTCAGGTCGGACTTCTAGATCGATTGAGAGGAAGAGACAGAGTCAGAGACTCAAGAGCAGAGAGGAGAGAGATAACCACCTTGTCAGAAATCAAACGAGATAGAAGAAGAAGCCAGCGGCTGTGCGGCTCCGCAAAGTTTCCACATCCGATGGCTTTCTAGGTCATCGGACGAGAGACCAGAAGAGAGACAGGGAGGGAAGGGGGGAGGGGCTCAGCTGTGGGATTTGTCCAGTTCGTCTTCCATGCTTTTTCTTCTTCTCCTCATCCTTTCCTCTTCTCCTTGTCTGAACTCCTTTTTTGTTCAGATTGAGTGGGAGAGGTAGAGTTCTTTTCATCTTCTTTTTGTGTTTGTTTTCTTCTTCTTTTTTATTTTCTTTAGTGTCCTTTATGTTAATTTATTATCTTATTTTAGTTGACAAATATGCCCCTAACAGTGTTACTTTTTTGACGTAGAATTCACCCCAGTTCTTGATTTCTTGCAATCAACAATTCGGAATGGGTAAATTGCAAAAATCAAACCGGTGGGGGGGGGGGCTATGTATTATTACCATATACTGGAGATGATAAATATGTAATTGAACCAAAGGATTAATAAGTGTTCTTGGCTACTCCCCTCTTTGCCAATTGGTTTTAAGGTGGCCCATGAATTGTCATATTCCCCAAAAATAAAACCTTAGTTACAGGGAATTAGAAGTCCATTTCTAAGTACATTCTTTAAAATTTGGGATAATTACAGAAAACTACCTTGCAGTTTTGCATTTTGGATACTTACACCCATGCAGTTTTAATTTGGACACTTGACTCATTGCGCTTCATGATTTGGGGCAATCAAGGGCAGTCCGAGACGGCTTGACTAAATTTTCACAGAATGAAGGCACGTCACATAATTCCACAATCAATCGTATTCTTATCCAAAATCCACCAAATTTCATACACCACGTGAAAGCACATGCCTTCATTCTGTGAAAATTTGTCATGTCATATGGGGTCTGTCCTTCATTGCCTCCAGTTCATGAAGTGCCGGGAGTTGTATGTCCAAACTCCAGACGTAAAATGCGGGAGATTGATTGTCCAAAATGTCCAACTGCATGGTAGTTTTCCGTTGTCAACCCTTAAATTTTGCAATACTCACGATAATATAAATGAAAACTGAAAACAATTTAGCATTCGAAGTCAGACGTGTAAAAGTTATTAGCACAAACATACATGTCTCGTCATTAGGTGGTCAGCTTAATATGATTGACCATCTGTTCCATCGAGTAGTCTTATGATATATGTGTTGAAAGTTCATGATGAGACCTTAATTATGAAATACCCAGCTACGACCGTAGTAAGTAAAATGGCACCCAAGTCAATGTGCTAGAGAAATGAGTCCACCTTGTCAATCCTTTCTGTACTTACTAAATCTAATTGTTCCATGATCTCTGAGTATATTATAGTTCATATGTTTTATTTTCAAGATAATAATTCCTACAAGGCCCATTCTTTTCAGGCGGTATTAAAAGAAGATAACAACAAGAGTACGGAATCAAGTATTGAGCTTGTGAGATGCAGGCTCACTTTGTTCTATGATTACTGGCAGATGAACGAGGTAATTCAACCTGAAGGGTTTTTTTTTTTTTTTTTTTTTTTTTTTTAATTGGTTTCATATAGTTTGGTTATTGATATCTATCTCACTGTATACTTCTCTTTCTTGTGCATGCTTTAAATTTTCATATCGTTTTTGACTGCTTGTTTTTAAATTTCAATATTGGTCTTCCATCTTCATGATCACAATTGTTTGTCTGGTTTCTTGATACATGAAACCAGGTGGAATTGGACCTGTATACCCTGAAGTTAGGGCGTAAGACACCCTTCATACTTTAAAAGGCCCCGTATTACATGAATTTCTGTTAAACTGTACATGTAGGTTGCAAATACCATAAGCGATTATGTATTTGGTGATATTTATTACACTTCTCCGGGGTAAATGGATATAGTTGACAGTTCAAGTTAATCTAGACCTGTATATCTATTATATCATGTAAACTGTAAGTGCACAATCTTAAGCTGAACTATGGAAGACACCAGTGTTGGTGGTGATGCTGTTCCCAGTGCTGGGTCCAGACAGCAGGACTTGTTGGGGGTGGAGCCTGGTTTTGGCCCACCCGTTTTATGAACCGACCTGGTTCATGTGTTGTTACTACCTGAAACAGGGGACATGATTCGTGGAGTGATCACGGACATGTCTCGCGGGGGCTCGGGGCTAGCGACCTCAAAAGATATTCTGACCCGGTTTGACTCGTTTGGGCTTGGATCTGGCCCGGTTTAACGAGTTGTCTATTTATGGAGCTATTAGGGTTCGTACCATCATGTTGAGCGTTTTATTGTTTTCGCTTGTAACTCTCTGAGACACTTTTCTTCTGTTTTAGTGAAATCTCTGCAACTCCGTCGATGTAGGCTGTTTTGCCGAACCACGTAGATCTGTGTGTTTGGTTTACTTCTTTTCCGCATATTTTGTTTTTTCATAACGGGACTTTGTATGACTATTGCTTGCACTGCATCTGGTTTGAGCCCCGTTAAATGCTGCACGTATTATGTAGTATGGCAAAAGAGATTATTGTAGCCTTAGAGCTGAAGATGAAGTGTCAAGCAGCTGTAGACCTCACCCATAAACTGGTAAGTCTTTCGTGAAGACTAGTATCTGATAGATTCAGGTTACGAGTATAGTGGACAGACCACGGTCCTGCACTGCGCTGCACCCAGATGCAATCAGATGGTGGATTGACTTGCGAAGTGATGGGTAGGGTTCAGGTCAGTGCAGATTGGCTAACGCTTAAGCTTTGGATGTCCCTGACCGGGCTATGTCCAGGCTCCACGATGTCATTAGATTGTTTTTGCTAAGTGCCTTGAGCATCCTCATCATCTGTTAGCTATGGGCTGAGTTTGTGACTCTGATGGCGGAGGAGCATCCTTTACTGGGAAAACCCAGAAGGTCATAACATATCTTCTCATGCCCAAATGTCACCAGAATAAGTGCAGTAATGTGAATGATATGGCTGATAAACCTGCTGAGAACCAGGAGATTGGACCTGAGACTAACATGAAGATGACTAAGAAAGACTGGTGGGGTCCCCTACCACAACTGTGACCCCATGATGGGTATCACAATACGACAACCGCTGTGACTGCTACCATGGATACCACTAGTATGACCATGCCCACTAAGACCACGACTAGGAGAACCTCTGGAAGCCAGAGTCACATCCTGGTGGACTGTGGGTACAGTACCACGTGTAAGTAGCTCTTGAATTCTGAAGTAGCAATGCCACTTTACAGAGCCAAATTTATATCGTAAACTAGCCACAAATCGCAAAACAACCATGCTCCTTTTGTTTTTCCATTACTCAAACACTCATCCTAATGGTAAGCAACCTTAAGCTCCTTGTGATCCTCTTAAAAGCGGTGGAAGACTCAGCTAAAAGTGGAAGAACCCTAATGCAAATAATGTGCGTCAACTATCAAGTCATGCATACTAATCAAACCCCTAGAATAAAGGAGGTCAGTATACTCCAAAATCTCCTTACTTCGACTACAATGTATCCGTAAATCCGCAGTTTGTGTTATGATCTCATAATGGGAAACAATAGCCGCGTCAACTATCTTTCACTCGGCCTTTTTGATATCTGAGCTGTTTGAATACCTTTTTTTTTTTTTTTTTTTCTGCCAATGTGCGGTTGGAGATAGAATATGCAGGGAGAATACCATGTATTCAAACCATGCTTGCAGAGAGAATACCATACAACATATTCTCTCTCCTCACTTCAACCACACATTATCAAAAAACCAGAAATCAGAGCCATGTGTTCCAACCACCCCATCATCTTTAGGACCTGAACCGGTAATATCTTGGTACCCTGTCCTTTTAGTGTCATCTCATCTGCTGGAGACCATTGCATAATTAGTACAATGTAATTATGTGTTGTAAGCGGTGGAGGTACCGGTGGCGATGACGTTACTGAAACAGACGGCAAGTACCGGCAAATGGTAAACTAGACAAGACACTGCCTTCTTACAACTAGTATTAAGTCACAACCAGTACCTCTCTACACACTAGGTACATAGTACCACCACATTAGATTTGGTAGAAACTCCAACATTTACTACACAACCAAATTTCTAATCACGGCACTTATATAGTAAGGGTCAAAATTTAAAAACCGGACCGGTCATCGAACCGGTGAGGCACCGGTTCATGGTCGGACCGGTCGGACCGGTTCAATCGCACGTTTATTTAATAATATATATTTATTATTTGTAAACAAAAAAATAGCAAACATAATGAAAAATAACAAAAAAATACTAGAATGTTTTAATTTCAAGCTTATTTAGTATTACAATATTTTTTATAATAGTAGATATGTTTAAAAACATATGACTAATGATTTTATATAAAAATACATTTACATTCATGTGTAATTTAAAACTAAAAGTACTAAAAGAGCAAATTGTGTTGATATATAATTTTTTATGAACTTGAGTTTTTAAAATACTAAATTTATGTTTTAATAACATTTGATTCAATGAAATCAAGCGTTTCAATGTTCTCTAAAAAAAGTGTTTCAATGTTAGTTAAATGAAAAAAAAATACCTTCGCCGAAGAGGAAAAGGGTTGTCTTATGCCGTCATTTTTTGTTTGAAATCTGGGTGGTTCTATGAAAATAATTGTTGGTTGGGCTTATAACTTTGTCTAAAATAGTAGGGTGTTTTGGTTAAAAATATGTTTAGTTTTTCAAATAAAATAATCTCACATTGATTATAAATTAAATAGTAGGTTATTGTAACCAAAGGCGGCTCTGGCCCAGTGGTTACGACCACTGCATTGCATGTTTTATTCCTGGGTTCGATTCCCAGCAGCGGCACCAATTATTTTTTGAATTTGTTGAAAACCGGGCGGTTCTCAACCCGACCGGTTCGGTCGAAAACCGGCCGGTTTAAACTGGTTCGTCCGGTTCCCTTGCATATACGGTCGGATAACCGAACCGGACCGGTCATGACCCGGTTCGCCGGTCCGACCGGTCGAACCGGCCGGCCCGGTCCGGTTTTTAAAACTATGGTAAGGGTACAAAACTACGTTAATGAAGCAAAGCTATAGCAGTAATTTATGTACTGAATCAAAATTACTGGAATCTGAACGGTAGAAACTAATCGGTGAAGCAAGATGTAGAAACCAGCATAACAGATAAGAGCAGTTTGGACAAAGCCGATTGCGAACACTGATTGTCCACCGTCAGACCAAAATAAACAATGGAAACTAGTATAAAGCATGTTACATTAGCGTCCAAGTTGCAGGCAGTGTCTCGTTTTCCAAGTCCATAAATTTTCTCGAGCGGGTCAGGCTAACTGTCCGAGTTGTCTCCAGGTATAATTGGGTTGTCACATCCTTCAATCTGCTAGAAAATCATTCTAGAATGGCCACAAGTTAAACCACTTATAGGTACCATGCTCCCCCCCCCCCCCCCCCCCCCCCCCCTCCCCCTCCTTTGTTTCACTCATCTGATCTTTAAAACCATTTTAGTGTACAATTTTCTCAGATGAATGATCTTCTATGCTGGTGAAATAAAGATGCAAATTTTATGAATGAAGAAGTCACAACCAGTGTTGGACGGATGCAGCGGTAGAAAATTTTGCTTTGCCCTCTCTTTCTCTCTCTCTCCACACATGCTTTACTTGTTCTTAGTTTCTACTGAAAAAGTACACATAACAAACGACAAGAGTATATGTTCACAGTTGTCTAATTTCTCTTAATCCATGTCTCTCCTATTTGATGTAACATACTCGATATGTATCCACTCTTCATAAATTGAAACCTGAAAAAGTATATTTATTTACCATCTTCAGGTGAAAAATTCAGACGAGGCAAACATTGAACTTGAGCCTTTATAATGCCTAGTTATTTGAATGAACAAAAATCAGATTTAGTGAGTTTCTTTGGTAGTGACAATAATGAACAATTCATTTTTCAGTTGGAATCTGCATTGGGCTCACAAAATCAAATTATGCGGTAATGAACAAAATTCTTCATTCCAAATCTGGAGGAGTACAATTTCTTCATTGGTTCCAGCAGTGAAATTGATGAATTGCCGGTGTTTATGTGTTTCTTCGGTAGTGATGGTGGAGGTGGGTTGAGAGGTAGTATCCTGGATCAACAAGTTAAAATTAGTGCTGGCGTAGGGGTTTGATCATGTGGATAACGTGTGGTGAGGAGTGAGGGCTCATGATTGCGCAAGAGATTGAGGAAATAGAGTGTGGTTAGTTTTCCTAGAATGATGGTGGTTAACGGTCGGCAGCAATGGCGGTATAGAAGAAATAAAGAGGGATTGAAATGAAGGTTGGAGATGGTGAACGAGGAGAAAGGAGAGGGAGAAAATAGATGGTGGAGTAGGCAAAGATGTCGTAGTTAAGGGCAAAATTGGAAGATACTCCAATTACTTGTGTAAGCATAAAATAGTGTTGGATAAGAATCAGCTGCCTTAAATATAATAGAAAAGAAAAGCCGAATACAAAGATAAGGGGTATGCCCCAGGACCTCGGTCCAACAAAATGTAACAAGGAGAGAACAAATGCAACAGTGAAGCACAAAGTTCAAAGCACTACAATACTACCAACAAGCTAGAAGCTACTCACAAGCTACAACTAAAATAAATAAATAAATAAAAAAGCCCCGGAAGTATTCGCAGTTGTGGGACTTTTCAAAACGCTCCCTCATGTGTCGCATTCTTTGGCCTACAACATGGATATTTTTGTCTGTGGATGGCGGTGAGCACGTGGGTTGTTAGACCATTCACGTGTATGATCCGCGGCTCTAATACCATGTGAGAATCCATGGGGTTCCACCTAAATACCAATTGGCAATGAGGGGAGTAACCCAGGAAACTTATTAATTCTTTTCTTCTTCTTGAATGTCCGATGTGGATTTGCTGTCGACACCATAAACTTGAGAAGTCGTCAAAGACCATAACCAAGCCCATGGCCAACACTAGGTTTCGTCTTCATTAGCCAAACAAACAAGCAAAGTTCAACCAAAAAACAACCTGGAAGCAAAAAAAAAAAAAAAAAAAAATAGCTACACTAGCAAACGTCCGGATGACGTTACCGAGAGCTGAGAGTAGCGGCGAGGAATTAGAGACCCCGTAGTCTTGTTATCTATGCAGTCATAAATTAAATAATAGTCGTCATTCTAACACTTCAAGAGAATATAACCTTAGAACCCAAGGAAGAGATTGTTAGACCTAAGTTGCCATAATCTAAAACAAAAGTTGTAGAAAATCAAACCAGGGTCCTACCAAATGGTTGGAGCAGATGTTGGTGGCTTGACTAGGTGTAATCATGCAATGTGATCCTATTTGAGGATGTGACTTAATCTCCTAGAGGGAACCTCCAAAGTCTGTCTTGAGTGTAATCTATTTCTATTATATTTAAAATCCACTTAGATGATCGTGCCAGTGGAGCAATTCCTATGTGTAGTAGCCGAGGACACTTATTAATTCTTTTTCTTCTTCTTGAATGTCCGATGTGGGACTTCTCAACAAGCCTTCTTACATGTGGCATTCTTTGGCCTACACGTGGAATTTTATGTCTGCGGGTAGCGGGGAGCACGTGGGTTGTTAGATCATTTGCGTGTGTAAACTGGGTCTGATGCCATGTAAGAATCCATGGGGTTCCACCTCAAAACCAATTGGCTGTGAGGAGAGTAGCCCAGGAGACTTTTTGATTTTTTTTTTCTTTTCTTGAATGTCTGATGTGAGACTTCTCAAAACTATATTCACACAGTAAGTTGATCAAAACTTTTCAAGAAACACCTACTATGCTTACAATTGAAAGTGTTACGAACGCCATTTACATGACAGGTATACCGAACTTGTGCATCAAACGACATGTATACCTGGTAATTAGTAGTTGCCATACTCACCAATAGAATTGTGAACGTTGACAACACATAGAGAGAATTCATTTATCAATTGATATATCAATCAAGCAGTCAAATCGAGATCCAGGCTGTGAACTGAAATTCAACTTCACTGAATCATGAATCGAATCGTGAATCTTTAAGGATCGGTTTCAGTCTTCATAAGTAGAAAAAATAACATGCTGGATAATACTATAAATGCGGGAACCATTCAAATTACATTGATAAGCTAACTCATGTTTTTAAAAAACTGCAATCCGAAATGAATGATTTTGAGCTATGCACCTCTATCACACAAGAAGAACGAACATATAGGAAGGTATTTAGAGCAATGAACTATAAAATATCAAGAGAATGGAAATCAGTAGCAAATTATTGGCCCTAGCCGAAAGAAAAATGTACTGGTCATGTTAAAACTAACATATGTTGCAAAATATGGGGAAATATAATGCTCAGACTGATTCTAACTAACTTAGACCCTGAATGGATGGTGAATCGTATGAATCGGTCTGACTTTGAACCAAATAATAAGATTCGGTCTTCAATCAGGATTCAGATTGATTTTTGTTCCATTTAAGATTCACTGAGGGATTTGCATTGTTTCACGGGTTAAGCAAATTGAGTCATAGGATATGAATCATAAATCTAAAAAGCACAAGTGCGGGTGCGTTTTCAGGTGTGTGTCCGAGGTGCGGGTGCCGCAATTTTCCAAGGTGTGGGGGGTGGGTGCGGCGAAATTACGTTTGTGATGCAAAATTATTTAGGTAATGAGCTGTCGTCATGTGTGTGACCTGAATTATCGTATTGCATTAGACCATGCATTGTTTTGTTCCACTTTCAGAACGGTGACATGAAAGCTGGTACTAGAACAATCCCTTGGACAATTGAAATATAAACTGTTGCTTGTCTTGGAATCTTCAGTTTACTTTAGTGTGCAGTATAAGTTGTCTGTGATGTTTGACATCTCGGGCTATCTTTATTTGTTTTGTGTTTCTTATAAGAAATTTGGGCTCAGGTATGTTTTTCCTTCATTTTCATCCATCTTTGATGTGCATGTTGCAGGTTCTGGCAGACATACTACCTGACAGTATGATTGTACCTTCAGCTTTTGAAACAGTTGGGCATATTGCCCATTTGAATCTGAAAGATGAACACCTTCCGTACAAGAAGATTATTGCTCGGGTACATCCTTGTAGTTATTACATTTTTCCTTCATATAAAGAAAGTAGGATAGCTGGTGTTCATGTAGAGTTTTCTAACAGAGAAGTTTCTTTCGTATTTATTTTTATCAGGTAGTCTTGGATAAAAACAAGCCAAAGATACAAACAGTTGTTAATAAGATTGACGCCATTCATAATGATTACAGGACAATGCAGCTTGAAGTTCTAGCGGGGAACCGTTCGCTCGTTGCTACAGTAGTTGAGAATGGATTGCGGTTTCATGTTGATTTAGCGACAGTGTATGTTCTCCTATCTCACATACTTCGGGTACAGTTGAATAAAAAGGAATGTGTGTTCCCTATTTGGAATTGTTTGCTGGATTGTCGATACTGTGATTTGCCCCAGTAGTTAGGACTTGAGAGAAGATCCTAACTATAGTAGTCCTAGCACCGGGCCTTGCCGACTAGCTGTTTTCTCACAGCTTACGGGGCCCGCAAAATTTCCCTCTTCTCTCCTACGCAGAAAATATGATTTGCTTTCCTGCTAATTGAGAACCTGTTACAATATTCTTTCCAGCTTATACGAGTCATTCAGAATCTCTTGATATCCATGCTAAACTTCTAAGAACCATTTGTCCTAGTAAGCTCACATGATAAAGGCCATCACTACATGATCAATATTCAATTGATACCACACAGTATTATTAATGATCTGTTAGCAATTTGCTGAAAGTTTGTTTTTTAATGAAGTTTTAGTTTTTGAACTTTACGTTTTATTAAATTAGTGAATAACATTTTTTGACGAAGTTGAAAAGGGAAAGAGTGATAAACTCAGGTAATGATCGTATCAGTGAAATCATTGAGAGAAAAGACAACTTACATAATTCCCTTTGTTAACACATAATTTTGTTCATTTCTTAAAATTCAAGCAAACAAAATAAATTTCAGATTTTGTGTGTGCATCGGTGAGTTCCCTAAAGTTCCAGAACTGTTAACACTAGAAAATTGAAGAAACCTCCGATTAATGTGCCTAAAAGAAAATATAGAACTTATTATGGATTAGAGAGATTGTAACCTCCATTGACTTCTATGGGTTGTGAAACCCCTGTTACAATCTGTTTTGCAGAGAACAAAACGAGGAAGAGATTTCTCTGAGCCTGAAAAAAGAGGAACGGTTTACCTATAATAGAATATGATTTCCATTGTAATTTTCGTTGCTCGCTGTTTTCATCTTCCGCAATGGTTTTTTTGCTGTTGACATGGTTATTTGGCTGTTAACATTGTTTTCTTCTTACATTTTTCAAAATTATCTTTCCTCAGCATTATTAAAAGGTTCAGCAACGTTTGCATCCTTAGATGTTGATACACGAAACTAACCTTGATAAGCAGCAGATAAGAGGCGCTTTGGGACACTAAATCCTGTGGAAAGTGAATCTGAGACTGAGATCCACCGCTAACCTGAAAATCCAAGCCAACTGCGCCTAATAACCTCATAATACCACCCCACACTGCTCCATGCTTAATTTCTTCTAAAATTGGTGTGCTCGGCTGCCTGATACCATGGTGTCTCGGATAGCATGTTCCAGAATGTTCGATTACAAGCGCTCACACACACACATGTATAATTTCTTATAAAGCATGCATGATGTTGTTTGATCTCTCGAGGTGCTAGTAATTAATTTCCAGCAACAACTGCCTTGAAGAAAAGGAAAATGAAACTAATATATCTGGTTATTCTTACTCTTGGACACAGGTACTGGAATTCAAGACTAGCAACCGAAAGGCAGAGGCTTCTACAGTATTTTAACCGTGATGATGTTGTTTGTATGTTTACTGTTACATATCTCATTTACTTGTGTTATGTTTATCATCATTTAGTTAAACTTCTCTTACCTATAGTCACTTTTGCTGGTTGTATAAAAGTCCCCAAAGTTTCTGCTTCCTCATTCCTGTGGCTGGTTTTTAATTATTTTGTTAAGTGAACTCTCGTGTATTTTATTGGTAAATCCCTCTAGGATCTTGTGCGATAATCGTAGAGTGAAGGATGAGACTCCGCTAATGAGCGAGTCCAAGCACAACTTACCTATTTGGGTTGTCACGTTCTATATCGTAGAGATGATCTTCTACTTCGCTGACTATTCCCTGCATGTGGTCTCCGGTGTCCTTTGTCTCTAGGGCTTCGTTGCGGATCTTCTGCTTCTGCTCACATTCTGTATCGTAGGCATTCATAAGCTCGCAAACCTTGCCATATTACGCATAGATTGTGGCTATTGAAACCTAAGACCAGCCGGGATGATTTGTTGATCAAATGATCATTCCTGAGTTGAGTATGTAGTGTTTTTGTATGTACTGCTCAGCCAAGTACACATCGGATTTGTAAAGGCGGTTATTGACTTATTGTTATAACAGTAAACCACAGGACTAATAAGACAAGCCAACCCCGCCAATGCGGATACTGTGTGCTTATCTCCTATCATAAAGTTGGCACTGCTGCTATATGCGCCATTATTTTCATATTAAGCCCTGTAAGATAACAACATATCATGTGCATACATCTGTACATATACGTATGTCCTTATATTTCTGTGGTTGATAGAAACAAAGATGAGTATAGTTTTGATATTTTCAATTAATCAATTCTGTGTATCAGTAAATTTGAAGCATAGTATGTTCATAGAGGAAACATAACTTCTCCTAACTGTCTATTCTAACTTTTATTAGCTGCCAATAATTTAACCCCTACAAACTATTGATTTCCCAACTGAATCGAGCAGTGTCTGGCATCCCCAGCTTGCACATAAATATCAAATTGGCACTTCACTGATCCTTTTGTGAAATTATATAGCACTTGATACCCAATCGCTAGAAACTTTGGCATTAGAAAGATACATTCCCTGCCTATTTCCAGTCCTATAGAATTCGCCAGCCATGCTAGAACCATGAACTTCTCTGCATCATGAACACTTCTCTGCATCATGAACATCACAAGCTGGATCATCTTCTTAATGGGAGTCCCAGCCACTATGAAGTCAAATTCAGAAGAGAAAAGTCTTCTTTTCTCTGGGTATCTAATGTGGTTAACACAGGTACAACTTACCCCAGAAAATCATTTGAAAAGTTGAGTGTTCCCTTAATAACTGACATGCAAAGGATCTACTTAAGGGATGCAGGACTAACTTAGACCCTAGAGATCACGAGAATCTGGCATGAACCACAACCGGCTTCCTTATTTGTCTTTATTCTAGTCCGCTTTTACTCTATAAGTGTACCCCAGGAAGCCCTCTCTAACTAAGAGCTTGTTTGGTATCCGTTTAAAAATAAGAAAAACAGTGGAAAAAAAACGTGCTGAAAAAACACGTTTAAAAACAGAATAAAAAAACTGTTTGGTATCCGTTTAAAAAGTGTTTAGAATCAAAAACACATTTGGCAACATTACTAAATTTCAATGTTAATTTGCTTGAATATCATTTTTACGTACAATACCAAAACATATTTGATATTTTTAGCATCTAATCATAGTAGAAATGTCTTTAAACTGCAATAATATGATAAAAAACACCACATTTGCTTTTTTTTTAAACAGCTGTTTTTCAGCATGTTTTTGTTTCTAAACAGACAAAAAAACAGCCATACCAAATGAGTTTAAAAAAACATCCTGTTTTTAATCAAAGTTGATTAAAAACATGGATGCCAAACATGCACTAAGTCGTTTGATCCTTAGCTACTTGTAGAGCTGCACTTTCGGTTAACTGAAACCGAGCCCGACCCGATTTTGCTTGAACCGACCGGTTTTGGTTCGGTTCGGGCTCGGGTTGAGGCGCTTCGGTTACGGTTAACAGGCTCGACCATTTGCTCAAAACCTCTAACCGGCCCGGGCCCATGTAACAGTAACCGGTATACTGGTTCGGGCTCGGTTAAACGCTCGGGCTAGTGGGAGATTCGGCCGACAACCTCGGTATCGGATCGGTTAACCGACCGGGATCAGTTCGGGCTCGGGCTTGGATCAACGGAGGCTCTAACCGGCCCTAGCCTGGTAATACACGGTTATGGGTTCGGTCGGTTCGGGTTCGGGTTCGGGCTCGGTTATGTGGGATCGGTTAAAAAACGGGCCGGTTCACCAGTTAACCGCAGTTAACCGGCCCGAATGACAGCTCTAGCTACTTGTGTTGTGATTGACCCCACATCCGATGTAATAATGGCTTTGATACCTTAGAGATGAAGACAGAATAAATTATCTTGCTTAACCATTTTTATGAGTTTTACATTATATTTTCAGAGGAAGCATAACTTCTCCCAACTCTCTAACTTCTATCAACAGCCAATGATCTAACCTCTACAAATTACTTAATTTTCCTTCTTCCATGAACCGCCATGACCGAAAACGATTTAAAAATGTTGAGTCAACATTTCTCAACAGTTAATATACATATATAATGGAAGGAGACTAGTGATTTGTTGTTTATTTTTGGCCCTCTCACGTAGCTTCAAACTAATTTTGGCTCCTGGCCTGTTACTCATCCCCCGATATTATACAGTTGGAAAGCAACAATTTTGCCGAGATTCAAAATCATGGTACCTAAAGTACATGCGACGCTAATCATTCTTTGGTTTCTGGTTCTTGTACACATCACATACTCCAAGTATGGTTTGATGGCAAGGATTTGGCTGCCCATGGTACTTATAATGCATACAACATTTATCATTATTTGTAGTTCCACAGCAAAGCTGGACTTTCCTTTGGGTTTCAATACTGACCCACAGTTTTTATCGGAAATTAGCTAGTTTTGGTTATAGAATTCTGTCACGATAATTTTGACTGTTAATTTCGTAATGATCTATTTGAACTGTTGTTGTCATGGAAGTGTTCACTCTATTTCTTTTTATGTTTTACAGGCGATGTTTTTGCTGGGGTCGGTCCTCTTGCTGTATCTGCAGCAAAAAAAGTGAAATATGTTTATGCGAATGATTTAAACCCTTATGCAGTTCAATATCTTGAAACAAATTCTTTACTCAACAAGCTGGAGAGGAAGATTGAGGTAGTTACATGTCCACTTATATGAATGTAGTTTGATGGTAACTTTCTACCTGAAACGGCAGCTGGTTGGGTATCTATATAACTTTTGGTTGATCCCTTGATGTGCTATATTAATATTAAATTATAATAAGATAACAGAATAATAGCAACCTGAGATCTTAGTGTGACTACTCTCCTTTGTTTTTTCTCAATGTAATGGGATCGATCACACAAACAAATGTCACCTTCTCATGAGCTGGTTCGTCACCCTACCTTAGGCCCTCTAATTAACCGGCTCATGAGCTCTATCCCTTAATAACTATAACCGTATGCTGAACAACAAGGACTGGCATCCATCAACTACCAGTCATGCCCAAATCCTAGCTTCAGTCAATCCTTCCACCTCCAGGACACCATCATCATTCTCCTGTACCCTACTGCAAGCTCAAGTGCTTAACCTTAATCGAATACCAGGTTCAAGCAGCATACGAAATAGCGTACCTCTTTGATCCACCTACCATCACTCCCCTCTAGTTTGTAGGTAAGGTATCCTTATGGCCCTGCCTGTAAGTGCGTCTGTGGTTTGAGATTGTAGTGTTGATACCTAGCAGTTACATATAATGGGTATGGTAGTGGGGCAGGAAGAGAGTGATAGAAAGAAGGCAGAACTCTCATTATATCAAATAAACGTCATAGGAATCAAACTTTTCATTCATCATTTTATTTTATTGAACTTTGACTTCAAACTTTTCGTCTAAGCATCCTTTCGAATACGCCATCGTCTGACTTCAAGTGCCTAAAATGGAAATCTAATAATAAGTGTTCAACTATAAAACAAGTTCCTTACTTATCACTTTATTTCCCCCATACCTTTTTTTCATTCTTGCCTTTTCATTTCCAAGAAAAAATACCACATAAAACAAAGGTCATTTTAGTAAATTTACCAAGTCAACAGCACATCCTTTAACTCCGTGAAAAGTCCAACGGAGGTAGTAATAGTTCATTTCTGCATTTTCCTGTATTTTGGGTGGCAACTGTAAACTCATCTTTTTTTTTTTCTTGATTATTAAATAAGAACATCAATATTAAGTGATCAAACCTTTGAACCTTTTATTCTCAAGTTGAAATCGCTCCATCAATCACTTGAAGAACTATGCATCGGTTATATGGGCTTAGGCCTCTCTGATGGTTGTCAATTGCCATTCTCTGGGCTATTTGGATGGACTCATCAGTAACTGGTCGAGCTGTTATAACAGCATGTCGTAGGGTTCTTTAGTCCCTGGGATGTGTGTATCCCGGTTTTATTGTATTGTGTGTCATAGTCATATCATCTGACTTTTTGAAGGTTTTATTGAATTGTGTCATAGTCATATTATCTTTGACTTTTCGGCGGGGGTCCTGCTCTACCGGCTGGTTGTATGGGAGTAATGATTCTCTAAGAGTAATAGCTGCTTTCTTATCTTTCTTCTGAATGAAATGATGTTTTTTCAGACTCCTTGTTATTATCATGAGCTTACTGTTGTTTCTTAATTCCATCAATATGATTTTTGACTCCCTGTAACATTTGTTTGTCTTTTTAAGGTCTTTAACATGGATGGAAGGAGGTTCATTGATGTTATACTTGCAAGTGAAGAAACTCGACCTGTCACGCAAGTGGTAATGAATTTGCCAAATGATGCCGCTGAGTATTTAGGTACATTATTCTGCGAATTAAAATCTAGATTTTCTGGTGAAGTTCCACTCACTTAATGTATTTTGTAGATTTTATGTTAGTATTGTTTCTTTCTTTAGACATCAATAATCACCTACTGGCTGGAAGAGCTTAAAATTGAACTGCATAGTAAAGGGAGGGGGGAGGGAAGAGCAGCTAAGAGGGGATGAGATTTGTGTCAAAAGTAACTTTAGAGCTTTTCTACTGAATGAAACCTCTGTGCATGAGCCGCCAGTTAGCATATCGCAATACGTAAAAGATTGGTTTTATCAACAAGGCTTGCTTAAATTGGATTCTACACATCAAATATGTCCTTCCTGAATTAAAATGTTGGATTCTAGCATGAGCCAGCAACCTTTACAGTTTTGCATCCATCTGGCCTTCAGAATGATTACGAGGGGTAGCAATTGTTTCCCAGTTTGTTTACGTAAACGAAGTTGCTGTAGAAACAAATATGAGCTCTGGACTGAGTTCTCAAAAAATGAATGAACCACACTTCTCACATAAGGTTTGACATGCTTCTTATTTTCTTGAAAAATAACTATATTAAACCCCCAGCTAAAGTACAAGGACCTTCGGTAGACCTATACAATTTGCAACTCAATAAACACTAGTATGTTGTCAGAACTAAACAGGTATCGGGTAAAGTTTAACCAAAAATTGTATTAACTATAATTTGGTGAAAATTAAAATATGAAATAAAAAACGTAGGTACGAAATTTAGTGGAGAAGGAAACATAGATAATGAAAAGGAAAAAAGTGTGACCTGAGAGATTTATGTTCTCTACCAGAGATACCAGAGTGCGTTTTAGGGGAAAATTCGCCCAAAACCACACTAAAAATCCTACAGCACGAATTATCAAAACTGATGAGCAAAGTCATAGGCTTTTATGAAATATTGCCTTAAAGGCAATTTACAAACATTGGGCCAACTTAAGTCAAGTTGAAGCCAAGCTGTAACTAGTGGTTGGGCCAATTAGTAATTAGCTGGAGCCCAATAACATACCGGTCCAGAACTCCCTTATAAAAGAGAGTCTTAGTTAACCAACTATGAATAACTACTGATGTGGGACTGATTTCAGCAAGAAACTAAGATCACCATTTAGAAGACCAGTCAACTCGCCTGGGATTTTCCTAGTCAATGTGGGAGTGACTCTTAATAACATCAACCCGTATTTTTCTTCTTTCTATCAACAGCCTAATACATTAGATAAATTATATAACAGTCATGGACTATTAATCCCCTTATATAGTCTCCATCAAATCGTTGCAATGTAGAGAGTCACCAAAACTGTACTTGTTCTTTCTATCATATCTATATTGTTTAACAAGTTTAGGATATTTTTATTTTTCACTCGATGCAGTTGATTGGAAACAAAGATTTACTTAAGAAGTGCATATGACGTCTTCAATTTTTAATTCAAAACTACTATATGCATATTAAAAGATATAATATATAGGCTATCTCTCGGCGCTCCTTAATGCAACATTTCTACATTTAGCCGCTTTTCCGCTCCTGCTCCGGCACCCGCTCGAGGTGACTTAGCCCCTAACTCAATACTCCTAATACTTAGTTTGATTCGAGAGGGAGAGAGAATCTAAATAACAGTTTGCTTCTAAAAAGTCTGACTTGCTGTCAGTCTCGGTGGCACTCTTGTGTGACCACCAAATTCATGGTTGGCATGACATGTCGTGTTCCGGAGCTTCTTCTGGGCGAAAGTCCTTGTTCAGAAATTGAGAATGGGTAAGACAAGATCGGACTTGTAAGTGACGAATTTGGGCTTCTCGATTTCCATCTTGAAACCCAGTTCGAAATTGAAGCAATTGATTCCAGATCTGAATGGTGACAGTGGCGGTGGCACCGTCGTCACCTACAACTGGTCTCGATGTTGGCGGCATGGTCTGGTTATGGTGCGCATCATCTCCCTGGTGCCCTCCAATGTTTTCGTCTCGACAGCCTCATCAATCTTTTCCAACAGTTGTGGTGGAGACAAGAAGAGGCCTTGGCTTCTGTTAAGGGTTCAAGACCAGAACGAGAAGAACTAGATAGATGGAGTCGATCTGACAGAGTTTGGGGGTTGATTTGGTGGGGGTTGGCGGCAGTGGTGGTGTACTTGCTGTTTGTTTGTTGGTGGTTGTTGTGGTGATAAAGGCAGGTGTGTGGTAGTTGTTCTAGGTGGTGGTGTAGTATTGCTTACCTAGTTAAGGGTGTAATGGACTCTTGCACACATAACGGATAAGTAATCCGCAAAAAAGGGTAGAAGATTACCTCACGGACAGCCCTAACGTGGACAGAGGGGCTTTCGTGACCAAAGTTTGGCCAAATAGTGTCTTTGTTCATAGTGTGAGGAGGCAAAGTGTCTTTGTGCCAAAAAATATGGGGGGTGAAGTGTCTTTGACCCTAGGTTTTATACGAGAACCAGTGAAGATAGTAAATCATGAGAAAGAAATCTTACCTCAACCCACTTTTTGTTTCTCACCCAAAGTGATGAAATTGGTGAGAAGAATTTATATAATATTCTTTTTATTACGCCGTAACTACCCGTGCAAAAAGAAACTAAAATAAAAACACTCCTTCGTTCTCGTCACTGTTGTGAAAAACGAAATATGCAGAAAGAAAGAACTAAACACACAGATCTACGTGGTTCGGCAAAACAGCCTACATCCACGGAGTTGCAGAGATTTCACTAAAAACAGACGAAACGTCTCAGAGAGAATTACAAGCGAAATCAGAACGCTCAACATACTTGCTACGAACCCTAAGAACTCTATAAAGAGGCGACCTAATTAAACCGGGCCGGATCCACGCCCAAACGGGTCAAAACGGGTCGAAATATTTTACGGCTTGGGCCTGCCCAAGCCTTCGCTCCACGAATCATGTCTCCTTCTTCGGGTCGTAGCAAAACACGAACCGGGTCGATTCATAAAACGGGTCGTCCATGAACCAGGGCTCCACCCCCAACAGTCACAACCTAAACACATTTACCTTGTCTATCCCCTTATCTCGCTCTCATGTGCTTATGGTTCACGTTGATCTGTCACTTGATCGATTCCAAAAGAAATTGCCTTATGAAGTGAGATCAACATCAGCTTATTTTTACGCTCATTATCCTTTAATTATTTACTTTACTTTTACTCAAATATGTAAATTATTTTTTAAAAGCCTTCATCTTAGGTTGTGGGTTTGCAAAAGTTGTTAAGAGTTGTTCTTATTGAACGTGAACATTTTGTTCTATTTGGTGACATCTATTAAAAGTCAATTTAGGAAAACTTGACAATCTTTTTTCATTTCTTTTCTTTTAATAAATTGGTCTAAACGACATAGAGAAAACCAAATCAATTCTTATCATTTAGTTTCTCATATAGTTTCGGTAATAATTTCTTTTGGGTTTCTCATTTGACTCGCAAACATTGATTTCTCATATCGTCTTTTCACACTGATATTAAATTATACTACTGATCCATATTGCTGAGTAACCTTAGCTCCTCAAAATCACTTGGGGCTTCTAGTACAACCGAACTTTGGTGCATTTCGCATTTGATAGCGGCCATATTCTTTTTGTAGATATATTCAGGGGTATATTCCGAAGGAAACCGAGGAATGAAGAAATTACATATCCTAAGATCCACGTTTATGGATTCTCGAAAGCAACCGATCCTGAGTTTGATTTTGAGGAGGTACATGTGTTCTGTTCATGTTGTGTTGATTTGAATGACTGCCTCTGATTCTTCTCTCATTTTTTTGATAAATACAGAGGATAAGAATTGCATTGTCTGAAGTTGCATTCGAGGTTGAGACGCGTAGGGTCCGCCTTGTTGCACCAGGAAAATGGATGTTGTGTGCATCGTTTGTTTTGCCTGAGAATGTGGCATTTTCAAAACCAATGTCATACATGTAACTTAGACTTGTAAGGATTTTATAAGTTGTGCAAGCAATTGTGCTAGCTATAGTTTTGATCAGGTCGACTGTACTAAGAACTTTAATTGTTTTATATAGATTTGAAGCTTTAACTACAATTGGACAAGTATGATATTGGTGGTAGTTTATAAACAGCCGTTTTCAACAGAGAGATGATTCTTACAAAGCTAACTTTTGCTTTGTAAGAATCATCTCCCTTTCAATATTCTTGAGTTTTGAGTTTTGCATCTTTTATAAGTGTGGGGGCAGAATTGCCAAGTTTCATGCCATTTCAGGGAACGATTTTAAAGGATTGCAATTCATACTTCATTTTGACCTTCCTATTAGGACGTGTTGTTTAAGCAAATTTAATTCTAGGTAATTTCCGAGAGCTCCAAAATTTGAGGTAGGGCGCAAATCTGGATCTCCATTCTTGTTCCACTGGGCCAATTCGCACCTGTTAACAAGTTAGACCAGGATTATGAGCAATGTCCCCAATTTATGTGCTAGTATTGGTGCTAAGAGTATCGCCTTAGAGAGCTTTCTCCCAAGTGTGCCGAAATTTTGTGAGCAATGTCCCCAATTTATGAAACAAAGAAATTGAGGTACAGGATTATGAACTTCTCAATTCTCAGCGCTAGAGCACAGGAAACATCCATAATACTGGAAGTTCTAGCGCCCAAAAGACCTATGTTGCGGTACGAGAAGTTCGGTTTTAACTTTGTAAACAATTTAATTTTCTGAAAGATTATACGATGGGTAGTGTACTTGTGTGAGTTTGATTAAGGTAACGACTAGTTTTTGATTAAGGTCACGACTAGTTGGCAGCCTACTGTGTCGGCTAAGGAATCACTCATCATTGCTTTTACCTCTGGACTAATACATATAGTATCAGACTAACTATCAGTAGTATAGTCTGGACCTGGGAAAGAGCTGTTATTATGGTGAAGAAAGGGGAAAAAAGGGAAAGACCGTGGACGGCAGGATTCGAACCTGCGCGGGCAAAGCCCACATGATTTCTAGTCATGCCCGATAACCACTCCGGCACGTCCACTTGAAATTCGTAGGTCCCAAACTACATCCTATATACTGAGCAACAAAACACAAAACATAATTCATCAAAAAAATGAGAGAAAAAAAAACAAAAACAAAAACAAAAAAAACAAAACACAAAACATTGTTCCCACGCCAGTCAGCAGAATCCCGATACGAAGTCATAGTTTCGTCCAACCTTTTAGTTTTCTTGGAACTCTTCTGAGCACATGTTCTTATACTCCCTTCGTCCCAATATAATTGTTCAGTTTTTTACAAATCACATAAAACTTCATTAAGAGATAGAAAAAAATATGCAAAAAATACAAAGCAAGGAGCAAGCCCCCGCTAAAGACAACATGTAGTCCAACCTACACCACTAAGACCAAACTACACAGACCCACGAGCTGAAAAAACAAAACAACCAACCAACCAAGCAAAAAAGGTCAAACCAAGGCCGAAACCAAAAACAAAAAGGCATCCACAAGCAACGTGACACCTCGAGCCTTAGAATGTGCCGCTTCAGCATATCACGAGGAGCTTTTATGTATAACACCTGATCCACCTCCCCAAAAACCTTTTGAATCCTAGCTACAATAGGCTTGTTCTAATAAGCTACTTGCTCATATGCCTGCACAATATGAAAAGCAGATAAACAGCCTGTAAATAAATGAATAGTAGACAAATGTAAATGCAAGGCATGGGAGAGGCAATGATAAAAGGCAAGAGGCTCCGTCTGAAGGGGGAAGCAGCGATGCAACTGATATTGGCAATGTGGATTGTGTGCCTGATACCATATCACAATACCAACACCACTCTTCAAGGAATCACTGTTCCATGCCCCATGAACCAGCACCATGTAGCTTTTGTTTCTTAAAGGACATACACTTCTTGTTGCAGTAAGATTGAAGGAGAGAGTAGATTCCTTGTGAATCTGCTGCTCAATCGAGATTTTCTTAGGAGACTTTGCATGAGTTTTGGAAATGCAACGATCCTCTTGTGTGGCATAGAAGAAAGAAAGTGTGGTATGGATGCTCCATCTCTTTCCCGAGAATACTATGTCACTCCTTGATTCCCAAATTTCCCACATCAATGGAAACACCTACACTGCTCGTGGGATCCTTCTTGCATGAGACGATGTTGGGTTTTGTCTCGAATTCCGCAAGACGAATCGCTGTACCCGATGCGTCTGATTTGTCCTCTGAGGAGGTGATCTCTGAGGAGGTGATCGCTAGGGCTTGGTGGGCTTTTCCACCTCCTCTATATTAGTATAAATAGAGGTGCTAGCTATTGTTTCTAATTGAGTCGAGTTGAGAGAGATTGGTGAGAGATATCTTCGAGCGGATGTGTGCGGTTAGGGTTTCATAGATGTAGTCTATGAGGATGAGAGTACCGCGTCGACGTGGTCAGCGGATTGAGCTGTCTCTCCCCTACGATGTATTCCCTCATTGATATAGTGATATTCTCCTCCTCCCGTGGATGTAGGCGGTTTTGCCGAACCACGTTAAATTCTTGTGTTGTCGTTTTTCGTCTCCTATATTGCGTGTGTTGAGTATGTGATCGTGTGGCGTATTTTTTGCTTCCGTTGCGGCGGGAATTCGACGAATAATTCCCCAATAGACGATCCAATGCCTAAGCGTATTTTAGAAAGTTCCGCTCTAGCTGTCTGTTCGGAGAGAAATAGGATAGGCAACCCAAGTTCGTGGGAGTACTGTACATTTTAGAAAAAGATAATCTATAGATTTCAGCATTGAGTTGCAGATAGGGCAGGTGTTTGAGGTGACAGTGTGCTTAGAAAGAAGGTTTTTTACCGGAAAGATCCCTATGAGACGCTTTCAGAGGAAAAGTTTAAGCTTCTCGGGTTAAAGAGACCACAACGTACCCCAACATATGTCCCTAGATGGTGATTCCCAGGACAAGAAATGACCAGTTGGGTAAACGAGATGTTGATCTTGGGATTCACAAAGACAGTAGCCATATGTTTTCGTGTAGCCTCCGAAGCGTTTGAAAGGACAAATAATTTAGTCCTCCGTTCCAGCATCAAAGAGATGGATGGCACAAATTTTTCGCTCAACGAATAAGGGGAAGTTTTCCTTTATGTTACGACGATCCCAGCAAATGTTATTCCCGCATGAGAGTAGAAAGTCAGCAACTTTAAGTCATGGAATCTGGAAGAATTGATGACCTTTTCAAGAAGAGATAATAAACCTGGAATCCACTTATCCTTTCCATCATTGATACTCATATCGTTACCAACTTTCCAGGCAAACCTTCCTGAATCAAAGAGCTTCCAAATTTTAAATTATTTTAGGACCATGATAGAGGACAGACTCATCTTCTATTATTTGTATTCGAGCCTTGGAAACCTTATTCGCCAAGGGGATTTTGATTTGATTACTCTCCAAGCATTGTTAGAGACAAGGGCCTTATTGAACCATCAGAAGTTTCTCAACCCTATGCTTCCTTTGATTTTGCTTTCCAAGGAGGCTATCCGAAACCAGCCTAAGAGGTCTCTTGCTTAGGGTTTTCTCCAAAATTTTCCAAATTTTCTATTCATGGAGATATATGTCCTTTATGGAAGCCGAAAGGAAGACCTCAGATAAACAGGCTGACTGAGGCGACATATTTGATGAGTGTGTTGCGACCAGCTGGATTAAGCATCTTGGATTACCAGGATGTGAGTTAACTATCAACCCTTGACTGAATAGCAGCACAAGTGTAATACCCAGTTGTAGATAGTGCTTTCCAGGCAGACGGATCACAGCCACGTGACAATCATCCAGCACACCTAGCTGTGCTCCACATACACTGGATCACCACCCGCGCTGATCCACGTGGGGGCTGCGAGACAGAGCCCTCGCACACCACCACACGGGACTTGTAGGGACTTAGTGGTTTGGAGGCTAGAGTAAGTCCTATCGCGCGCAAGCGACAACCAAGCCCGCACGCGAACTTTGGTAACTGTTTTGAGAGATTTATGGCACGAGATCCATAGACCCGGTCAACCTCATAACGGTTATGGTATACGCGGACGAAGTGCGTAACGGTCCCTATATATGCGGACGAACGTGCCGTTGTGGTTAAAGTAATTAAGCCGCCATTAATGGGCGCATTAACCCACTACAACGGTCATATTCTCCAGTATATATAGGATCGAAGTGTCGGACACCTCTGTGTTGGAGTGACATCAGCGAGACGGTGGTAATAGGCCCACAAATGCTCGAAGAAATGACCGACCAGGTGAAACTTATCCAGCAGAGAATGAAGGCAGCACAAGACAGACAAAAGTCCTATGCGGATCAGAAAAGGAGACCAATAGAATTCCAAGTGGGTGAAAAAGCATTTCTAACGGTTTCGCCTACAAAAGGAGTGACAAGATTCAATCAAAAAGGGAAACTGAGCCCAAAGTTTATTGGCCCATATGACATTCTGGAGAAAATTGGAGAAGTCGCGTACCGACTAGACTTACCTTTTAATTTGGGACGAGTACACAATGTTTTTCACGTGTCGCAATTGAAGAAGTATGTACCCGATCCATCTCACGTGTTGGATCCCGAACCAATTGAGTTAGACCCGTCTTTGACATATGAAGAGCATCCTGTCAAGATCCTCGATACCAAGACAAAGGAAACGCGTACCAAGAGCGTTAAGCTAGTAAAAGTTTTGTAGACGAACCATCAGACGAAAGAGGCTACTTGGGAAGCAGAGGATGAAATGAGAAAGAAGCATCCGCACCTCTTTGTAGAAGTAAACTGAGTTCCGAGGGCGTCACTCCTCTAAAGGGGAGAGGAATGTAACCTTTTATATTTCGTGACCTTAATCCTTGTGCCACATCGAACTAAATATTAATGCAATTAATATATTGTGTGTGTTGACTGTTCCTACAAATCATTTTATGGGAATTGGCTGTTATGATACATATAAAATCTTAGATTAGCATATCGTGGATTAGTTGGTTTGCGCTTCGAGGACGAAGCTCTATTTAAGGGGGGGGGAGGATGTAATACCCCGTTTTTATACGGGTAAATTAATAGCAATTCGTAAATTTAAAATGTGAATTGGGGAGATATTTGTAATTTAAGAAAAGATAAACTAGTTAACTTAGGGGGTGGTAGTGGTAGTTTGAAGAAAGTCAAACACCTAGGGGATAAATTAATAAGAGTGAATTAAATAATAAGAGACAAAAAAAAATGGAGATCAGTTTCTCCTAATCTCACGCCAAGCCCTGATGAATCCTCCCCCAAAAATCAAGAAGACAATTGTCTTCTTCTTCAACTTCTCCTTCAAAAACACAACAGTTCCCCTCCCTCTTCTCACCTGTCACAACCACCAACACCATCGCCACCTCCACCGGCAACACCCCCACGGCCACCACCGCTTCCTCCTCCACCCCCGACCTCTCTCTCTCTGTCTCCCTCTCTGCCCTCTGTTTTGGCCGGCGAAAACATAGCAGCGGCACAAGGCCGCCGCCGTTCCCGATGGTGAACAACCACCACCACTACTTGTTCCTATTTTCCCCTCCCCCAAACCTCTTCTATATCTCTCTCCGGCGAGAACCCATCAGAAACAACAGCGGCTCAAGCCGCTGCCGTCTCCGGCGAAGTCCCCGACCGTGGGAACCACCGCCACCACCACCTGCACCTCTCTTCTCTCCCTTTGTTTCCACTCTCTCTTCCCTCCCCTCTCTGTTTCGAGCCAAGGGGAAGCAACGACAGGAGTGAACCACTGCAGAAACAACCAGAGCCACCACAACTCCGGCGACCTCCATTAATGCCGGCGAGAAGCTCGGCCCGAGCTATCCAATGCCACCCACTCCCTCAAATCAATCCTAATCAACTCCTAGAAGCCCGAGGAAGCTATAGCCGCGCCAATCAAAGCAGAGCACGCCGGAATCGACGGATTCGACCATCACCGCCGGCCACCATCGACGGCGAACCCAACCGGACCCAAATCTTGACCGTTTCTCGGGATTTTTCGCTTGGGTAACTCCTAAATCACCCTCTGTTTCATTATTTATCATAAAAATCTGATTTTGTTAGCATTAAATCGAATCGGGTTGTGGGATTGAGAAGCTTGTACGTGTGTTCTTGTTAGGGGGTACCCAACCCACTAGATGATTTATGTGAATATACCAAAAGTGTGTACCCAACCCACTAGATGACACACCCATTTGGTACTCCCTAAACATCCTAACATAATTAGCTAGTTGAAAAAAAAAAGGGGCTGGGGCGGTTGGAGGAAACCAACCTCTCCAAGTATCAATTTTATTATTTAATACCCCACACACTCCTTTGTTTCTCTCACTCCAAAAACACATCAGAAACAACAAAGTCTTTCTCTCTCTCTCTCTCTCTCTCTCTCTTGTGCAACCCACGGCACCACCACCTCACCTCCATCACCACCACCCGAACCACCACCATAGCCACCTCTCCTTCCTTATCTTCTGCTCTCCCTGTCCTCTCCCTCTCTGCTACTCACCACCACCACCAGCAGCAGCTGCTCCCGCCAACGAGGAGGCAGCCCGCCACCACTCCGGCGACCCACCCGACGGGAGAGCCACCTCCCATATCAACCTCGCTCTCCCTCACTATGTTTAAACACCTTAAACCCTCTTCTCTCCCTCTCTGCTACGCCACGAGCAGCAGCAGCAGCAGCTTCCCCGACGAGGAAGCCACCAGCAGCTCCGGCGAACCAACCCGACGGCGAAACCCGCCGCCACACCTCTGCCTCTCTTTCTCCCTCACTGTTTGAACCCCCGAACCACCTCACCCTCTCTGTTTCTTTGCAAAGAGGAGCTTTAGCAGCAGCAACTCGCTGCAGTGCACCAGAACCACCACCATCGCCGCCGACCACCATTAAATCCGGCGAGAAGCTCACCCGAGCTAACCGGAGCGACCCACTCTCACCCGTTGGTTGACACGATCCAACCGCAAGTGTACGGGTGTCGCGT
Source organism: Linanthus parryae (assembly GCA_023055425.1). Lineage (NCBI taxonomy): Eukaryota > Viridiplantae > Streptophyta > Magnoliopsida > Ericales > Polemoniaceae > Linanthus > Linanthus parryae. The sequence continues at coordinate 12,619,385 of JALGPY010000010.1, read as the reverse complement.
GTAGTAATATCCGGTAATCCGGGTTTGTCGAACCCAAGGGACTTGTCGTGAATTAACTAGGATGACTAACTTCGTGTGGGCAAGCAATTGGATTTTTTTACTAAACTAATAATTTAAATAACAAACTGATTATTAAAAGTGAGATTAATACGAGGGACAAGTATCAGGATATCTCTTCGGGTTCACTAGGGATCTCACACCACTTATGATTTATGTTCAAGTAACACGAACGTCTTTTACTTAGCCAAACGAGCACCTATGCTTTGAAGATTCCTCAACCAAAGCCTATATTCAAACTCTTGTACCTGATTCCTCTAGCCTACTCAAGTTCAAATAAGCATTATGTTGTTGTGGTCTACTCTTAGTTCTAGCTAACTAGCAAGATTCCTCAACCCTAGATACGGCTAGTGCTTGATCAAGTTTTCGGGTAGAGAATGTTGATTCCTCTAACATCCTATACCTATAATCATCCTATTGAGAGCTCAAACAATAGAAACGATAGAATTAAGTACATAAATCAAGCGTAGCTAAGAAAAACACATTCAATTAAGCTAAAAGCATGAAAAAGATCCATAAATCACCAACATGGTGTTCAAACCCTAGCTACCTATGAGATATCCCGAATAGAAAGTTTAGCTACTCATAGTTGGGAATACAACGAAGAATTTCCAAGTATTCATCAAAAACAAGAGAGATAGATAGATCAAACGATGAATCCTTGATCCGGCGGGAATCCGAGCTCTCCAATGGCTTGGGAGATGTCTCCTCCCTTCCTCCAGCAGCGTTGTTCTCTGTTCTAGGTCTGAGAAGTCGTTTCATAAGGCCTGGGCACGTTTTTTAATGAACTTTGGCCGAATTTGCACTTCAGCCCCTCCAGTTTGTAATTCCCGGACAGATTTCATAAGCTGATCTTGCGCGGGCCTTTTCTACCTCATCCGGACTCCGTTTTGGGCCTATCTTATATCTTTGGAAAGCCCTGGATGTCTACTTTCTAATGGCGTAGGCCTTTCTCCAAAATTGTATGTGTAACTCCAGATACATCCAGAAGAGTGCACACTGGTCCAGTGAAACTTTATCAGCTTTTCTTCGTTTTTGTGTCAACTTCGCCGGACCATATCTTTCTCTTCCAACCTTTGATTGAGCTCCGTGACCTACCGTTGGAAAGATCTTTGAGTCTACTTTCATTTGGCACCAATCTCACTATAGCAGGTTTTGTAGAACTCAAGATATCATCAAAATAGTGAAGGATGGTCAATTCTGCTCCTCCAACTTTGCTTCTCTTGCTTCTTCTTGACTTCCGAAGCTCGTTTCTTCTCTCCAATTGCTCTCCTCATGCAATGTTCCTATAAATCACAACACGAACACTACCGCAAAGATCAAATGTGACAAAATCATACAAATCATAAGTAAAACTATTCAAGAAACGCCCGGATTGTACGTTTAAGCTCTAAAACATCATAAAACTCACTTTCTTCTCAAATAAGCCCGAAATTTGTCACTTCGCACTGAAACGCACACAAATAACAATATAAAGTGTATATAGTATGACTCTTATTAAGGAGTTATCAAATACCCCCACAGTTGCCATTTGCGCGTCCCGAGCAAAGTCTCATCTACTGCATCTATCTCTCATCTACTGCATCTATCTGCTTACTAGCCAATGAGACACAAACGACTCAAACACGACTCAAGACACTAATAATGCATCAATATGATGCAAATGCATATTCTAGAATCTATCTTAACACAACACACAAAACGCTTTAAATCTTTCTTTTTGGTAAGATCAGGCAATCTCCCTCTCATCAACTGAAAATCATCAAGCTCTCACTAATCCTTTTTGAAATTCATATACACGTAGCAAGAATTTAAAATAAAAATTTGATTCAGTGCAAAAGCTCACTAAGGAGTCCCCTTTCCTCCACCAATTCAAACCAAGACACAAGCACGTCCGAAGCGTCATTGGGTCTAATTAAGCTAATTTCACTGTAGCCTTTCTTCGCCGAATCATCTGAGGTTTTCAGACCCTCTTAGCATTTATTGCATTTGAATGCAAATTTTCCCAGTGAAGGGAGTCACAACTCCTGTGAAATAAGGCTTGACTCTAGTTTTCCTCTCTAAGCTCTATTTTGATGGAATCCAAATTTTCCGTGTGACCGGAAGCACATTAGGTTGTTTCTCCTTGAAGCACAATTTTTTTTTCTTTTTTTTTTTTCAGATTTTCTCATTTTTTTTTTCTTTCCTCCTCTGTTTTTACAACCGTGCAGTAGAGCATAAAGAGCGTGGGCTTTTTCGGTTAACTCTTGTGACCACCGTAAGGGATGGTGGTGTACGCTCCCCAACTTCACTTAGGTTGAGGCAACCGTACCACATGAAACCAACTCTACACGAAGGTCCACCCCAGATCAACAAGAGACCACAAGTTTCCACTTGAAAACAGAATATTCAGCTACAAGCAAAACTCAATCTAATTAGCACACTATAGGAAACTTAGGTATACTTTACATGTCATTCTTTCACAATTGCCAAAAATCCTCGGGACATCCTTAGTGAAACATCTACACTGAATACTCATGGAAATATATTTATCCTACTACGGCACTTCCTACTCAAAAGGATTCATTCACTAAGCTCTCTTCAGTTTCAAGATCCTCGATTGCCTTATTCTCAAATTTTTAAAATTTTCAATTTTTATGGATTTTCTAATTTTCTCATTTTTTTATTTTTTTTAATATCCTACCTCTATATGCAAGGCCTTTGACACGAAAAAAAAAATTTGACACAACACAACTCAACTTTTTGGTGGGTATACTCAAGTATGTAAAAGTGCAAACAGTATGTAAACTACACTACACAATACGACAATATAAATAAAAACTCAACATAAACCACAATACTGACTCTAGACACAATACAATCTAAACACATCCTACATGTAACTGGCTATGCAAGACACTATGGCTAGCAAACAGATAAATCACCCCCACACTGGATGCTTCGTTGTCCTCATCGAATTTAGAGATTAAACATAGGACTCAGCAATCAATGCGGAAGGCCAATAGATGAGATGGAGCATGACATATACTAAATAAAAGAAACACATAATTCAGCAAAATAAAAAGATACTCACAAGCACCTCAAGGGTGGGGACGAAATCGCGCCAAGCAGTCCCCAAGCACAATATTGGCGCCACCATGCTCCCAACGGTCAGTGTGTTCTCGCACACCGGGGTAGACTGCCCTCCTCTGCTAAAATCTGTGTCTTGGAGAATCCCCAACTCGCATACACGAGTCCCCATAAAGGTCGTGTGTACCGAGGCACACCGGGGTAGACTCTCCCATATCCTGCTCAAATATGTCACTAGAAACATCATTAGTCCCTCTCTCTCTCATCTCTCCAAATAACATAATAAAATAACTGAATTTAAAAACACAACTAAATTAAAGAAAATAAATAGGTTGGGTTGCCTCCCAACAAGCATCGTGTAATTTAAGGTCGACGACCCGACCCAGTTACCTCAAAAGATGTTTAAGAAGATTTTTCTCTCCACTTATTCTTCTTCCACCATCTCTTCTCGATCTTTCTCTTCTCAAGTGAACAAGAACAAATTCTCACAAGACGCGCAAATCTCAATAATGATGAACCCAGGTTGCAAAAGTGAAAGCTCTTCGTAAACTTTTTCTTCTTCTTCCAATTCATGAAAACCGTCATCATAACGATTTCAACAATAAGCTCAAGTCTCTCATGTGGTGGAAATCTATGAATGCCTTCTTTGCCCGTTTTCTCAATTTGCGATATCTTCATTGAAATTTCAAACGGCAACACATAAAATATGAAAGTTTGAGTACCTTCATCACCTTCGTTTGAAACACCCGAATCATCAACAATTTCAATCTCAGCATTTTTTGTATCTTCAATGAGCTCAAACGTGAGAGGCTCCAACAAATTTCCAACCGGAAAGTCAAGATCATCAATATTAATTCCATGAAGAATGCCATCAAGCTCACCGAAAATTTCATCATGCTTGACCCTCATATTAGACTCGAGCCATGATTCAATGTTTGGACAACTGGGAATGCACAATGGCTCATCATTCTCTTCTTTAAGCGTTGGAAAGGTTGGAGCATCCTCTTGATTTGAATGGAGAACGCATTGTGCGTCCATGTGTGTTGTCTCCATTCCCATTCTTGTTGCTCGTTGTCGCCATTCTTCCACATTAGGAATCATCTCCTCAAGCATGCAACCAAGGAAGAAGAGTAACTTAGTGGGAGGGGTTGATTCATTAGGACGAAAGGTATAACATTGTATTTCCATGGCTACCCTCTCTCTAATGCCATTCACATGGCACTCCTTCACGAATTGCTCATATGCAAGGTTGGATGCTTCAAATATGCTCGCAAAACGGCGATATTTCTCATCCTCCATGCTTAGAGTTGAATGCCTGCACACATAAAATCTCAAGTAATACTGCGAGGTAATAAGAATATAAAATAACGAAAAAAATAAAATTCCCTAAAGCTAATAATTCTAACTAATTCAACCGAAGTCCCCGGCAACGGCGCCAAAAACTTGACACGATCCAACCGCAAGTGTACGGGTGTCGCGTGTAGTAATATCCGGTAATCCGGGTTTGTCGAACCCAAGGGACTTGTCGTGAATTAATTAGGATGACTAACTTCGTGTGGGCAAGCAATTGGATTTTTTTACTAAACTAATACTTTAAATAACAAACTGATTATTAAAAGTGAGATTAATACGAGGGACAAGTATCAGGATATCTCTTTGGGTTCACTAGGGATCTCACACCACTTATGATTTATGTTCAAGTAACACGAACGTCTTTTACTTAGCCAAACGAGCACCTATGCTTTGAAGATTCCTCAACCAAAGCCTATATTCAAACTCTTGTACCTGATTCCTCTAGCCTACTCAAGTTCAAATAAGCATTATGTTGTTGTGGTCTACTCTTAGTTCTAGCTAACTAGCAAGATTCCTCAACCCTAGATACGGCTAGTGCTTGATCAAGTTTTCGGGTAGAGAATGTTGATTCCTCTAACATCCTATACCTATAATCATCCTATTGAGAGCTCAAACAATAGAAACGATAGAATTAAGTACATAAATCAAGCATAGCTAAGAAAAACACATTCAATTAAGCTAAAAGCATGAAAAAGATCCATAAATCACCAACATGGTGTTCAAACCCTAGCTACCTATGAGATATCCCGAATAGAAAGTTTAGCTACTCATAGTTGGGAATACAACGAAGAATTTCCAAGTATTCATCTAAAACAAGAGAGATAGAGAGATCAAACGATGAATCCTTGATCCGGCGGGAATCCGAGCTCTCCAATGGCTTGGGAGATGTCTCCTCCCTTCCTCCAGCAGCGTTGTTCTCTGTTCTAGGTCTGAGAAGTCGTTTCATAAGGCCTGGGCACGTTTTTTAATGAACTTTGGCCGAATTTGCACTTCAGCCCCTCCAGTTTGTAATTCCCGGACAGATTTCATAAGCTGATCTTGCGCGGGCCTTTTCTACCTCATCCGGACTCCGTTTTGGGCCTATATTATATCGTTGGAAAGCCCTGGATGTCTACTTTCTAATGGAGTAGGCCTTGCTCCAAAATTGTATGTGTAACTTCAGATACATCCAGAAGAGTGCACACTGGTCCAGTGAAACTTTATCAGCTTTTCTTCGTTTTTGTGTCAACTTCGCCGGACCATATCTTTCTCGTACAACCTTTGATTGAGCTCCGTGACCTACCTTTGGAAAGATCTTTGAGTCTACTTTCATTTGGCACCGATCTCACTATAGCAGGTTTTGTAGAACTCAAGATATCATCAAAATAGTGAAGGATGGTCAATTCTGCTCCTCCAACTTTGCTTCTCTTGCTTCTTCTTGACTTCCGAAGCTCGTTTCTTCTCTCCAATTGCTCTCCTCATGCAATGTTCCTATAAATCACAACACGAACACTACCTCAAAGATCAAATGTGACAAAATCATACAAATCATAAGTAAAACTATTCAAGAAACGCCCGGATTGTACGTTTAAGCTCTAAAACATCATAAAACTCACTTTCTTCTCAAATAAGCCCGAAATTTGTCACTTCGCACTGAAACGCACACAAATAACAATATAAAGTGTATATAGTATGACTCTTATTAAGGAGTTATCATTGGTACCATTCAACTCCTGGAGGTCCGAGGAGTACTTTAGCAACGTCAAACATGGCCTATATCGTCGGATTCGTCGTTGGTGTTCATCACCGCCGACCGCCACCTTCGGAGACGTAACCCGCTCCGTTTCTTGACCGTTTCTCGCGATTTTTCGCGTAGGTGAGTCCTAAATCACTCTCTGGTTCATTTCTAATCATCAAAATCGCATCTTGTTAGCTCTAAATAGAATCGGGTATGTTGGGTTGAAGATGTATGTTTGTGTTCATAAAAGGGGGTTGTTTATGTAGTTTCTGAAAAGTTGAGGGTGAGATGTTAACTGCATGTTAGTTTCTGAAAAGTTGGGGGTGATTTGTGTATATTATCAAACTGCATAATTATATAAACTTTAAAATGTTATTTTTGGATTAATGATATAAGCTAATATTTCTATATATTATTTTGACTATATAAAAGTAAATAAGTTGTTAAAATTACCTAGAGTTATATTTATATGAAATATTGTTGTTTTTATAAGCAAGATAAAAATGTGTGATTTGGTTTAATTATGTAATATCGGGTTGTTAAACTAAATATTTGAAGTGTTTGTAAACTAGTATTTTGACTAAAATAGACTATATTGTTAAAATTGATAAAAATAAATAAGTTGGAAGTTAGTTTGTGAAATAAATATAAAGTCGACTTTTTAAATAAAAATCTTTACTACTATTGTTTGATATTACATGATTATTTTCTAGAAAGTATAAATTATTTATCTAACATCAATTTATAAATATGTATGACTTGTTTTATTGAAATAAGCATTTTTGTGAATTTTATTTGAGTATTTAGTTATTATATAGTGTACATATATTTTCTAATAAATAAATAGCTATAATTGAATTAGTTTGAATTAACTTTTATAGTCACTCATGAATAAATAGTTTGTTAAATTATTATTTCCTATAAAATAAGGGTGCATGAAATTAATATTGGATTTATTACTCAATAATTTTATGAGCTTGTATTTGTATAAGTTATAATATTTTTATGAGGAAAATATATAAGTGTTAATTAAATAATTGTTTTGTGCTATTAATTAATGGGGTTAAGGGGGATAATTTCAAATGAGAAATTAGGAGATATAGCATTTTGCATACTTGCATAATTAGACTTGTAATTAATTTAGGAATTATAAATTGTAGGTGACGAATTCATAGACGAGGGTTACGTGTATCTGTAGGAGCTATCGTGGTATTTGTCGTGCTACTTGAGGTGAGTAAATATGTCTAACCTAGTGTGCCCGTCCTTCTTTCGTGTCCAATTATTTTTATAATTTTTACGTCTCAAAATGTGATTTGTGATATACGTGCTTGACTTGAGATTTCAAATACTTGTCTAAATGATTCTTTTGGAAAACATCACATGGAATTAATAATACGTAATAATGTAAAGTGGAAACGGTTGTGCGGTGGAACCATATACGGATTATTACTTACTGTGGTTACGATACTTTGCTCGGTTGCAATTGCCCCGGGCTGCTCCATGTACTCACCTCTCTGGCCGCAAGAAGTCTTAGAGGGGTGCCGACACTTAAGGTCTTGGATGCATGGGATATGGTTGGTTCTATATTTTGAATTGGTTTGTTCCCCGCTACAACTAATTAATAAATGTGAATTTTCATATGGATGATGGATGGACTTGGTTTATTTTGGAAAATATGGAATTGGATTGAGAATATTAAATGATGAGTTGGATAACTTATATTGGTCGTTTGAAATGATATGTTGTTTACTTACTCATTATTCCTCTTTTACTTAAAATAAAATATGCCTCTTTCCGATTTACATGTTGGGGTGTTTACTTGCTCAGCGTTTGTGCTTACTTTGGAAAAACTGCGGTCTTGTTTCTTTCCCCCGCAGGTCTAGGTGAAGGGAGCTCGGCTTAAGGGGATATCGCGGACTCACCTAGTTATCTAGTACTTAAATAATTGAAACACCTAGACAATGTTTCATCTTGTTTAATAGTATGTATAATTTCACTTTGGAAGACTTCTGGTTTGTAATAAATAATTATGCGATGTTTGTTTTGTTTACCATTCGTTCCCCTGGCACCCGGGAGCAATCTCGGGCGCGGGACAGCATTCCCGTATTTCTCCCACGACGAAATATGGGGGTGTCGCAGGTGGTATCAGAGCAGGCAATCCAAAAATGAATTAAAACCTGTTGGGAAATTTAAAATGAATATAGGATAAGAAAATTAAAATTTGACAAGCCGCTTGGGGTATGGGTAGTATTATTCTTATTGAAGTCTCACCCACCCACGTCCATTTCCAACTTGGAATGACGTTTTGAGATTTATGATATATGAGTTGACTGGTATGGAAAATGAGATACCTGTGTTGGTACATCCTTATATGTTAATATGAAAAAAAATTATATGCTTGATTTATTAGATGTGATATATTTGCTATGTGAATAGGATACCATGCATTTCATGAAATAAAATTCATTTTAATTATTTATCCCTGGTAAAATAAGCAATAATAAAATAGGTGATAATGTAGGGATATGACTGATAGACCCCTACGATACTACACCAGGAGAGTGAGCCATGAAAAAATGGCAGCTGAAAGAAACAACCAACCGACAGTGGAACAACTAGCTGCACATATGGCCCAGATGACGCAAATCATGGACCGAGTAGTCAGTAATGAAGAGCGTGGAAGACAAAGTTATGCCAAGCAGATAGCTGATCTGAATCCTCGCCAATTCAGTGGGAAGGAAGATCCCGTTGAACTGGAGAACTGGATCAGACATTTCGAGAAGCTGCTTAGGGTTGTGCATTGCCATGATGAGGAGAAGATCAACTGCGCCATCATCCATCTGTCACATGACGCAGATGATTGGTGGACAACCAGTCAAGAAGTCTTGCTGGCTCGACCCAATTTCAACTGCGAAGCCTTTAAAACTGCTCTTAGGACCAGGTTCTACCCTGCACATGTCAAGAGACTGAAGTGCAATGAGTTCAACAATCTGAAGCAAGGGAACAGCTCAGTGACGGACTATTTCAAAAAGTTCGTAGAGCTACTGAGGTTTGCAGGCCACACTGTACCCGATGAGGATGATAAGATCAACAAGTTCATTTCGGGACTACCCCTCCAGTTGTAGAAGATCATGCGTAGCAGGACTTACGACACTTTGCACGAGGCATATGATCGAGCAGCTGACATGTGGCAAGTCCAGGAGGTACAGGATGAGTTTCGCGGGAAACGCAAGGCAGCTGAAGCAGGAGGTAGCAGCAGTAACAAGAAGTTGAAGCCAAACAACAGAGGAACCCATCAAAACCAGCAGTGGCAGGTAGCTCAACCAGTTCGTCGCTACATCTGCAAGAGATGCCAGCAAAACCACCCTGGAGCTGACTGTATGGGAAACCCTGTCGTATGCCACAACTGTGGAAAGAGAGGGCATCGAGCCTATGAATGCCTTTCTCCACCAGCCAGGAACCAGCAAGGAAACCGAGGAGGAAACTATCAGAGGCAACCCCAGAACAACTATCTGGGAAACCGCCAGCAGTATGGGAATCAGCAACCAGCAACCCTGCAGATCGGATATGGAAACAGGAACCCTGGAAACCGCAACAACCAGGGTGATGGCTATGGAAGGCAGCAGAACTACAACCAGGGAAATGCAGGACAGCACGGAGCTCAGAACCGCAACAACAATGCTGGTCAGGGAGGTAATGTGAACACTGGAGCTGGAGCAGGAGGATCTGGAACTCAGAATGCCAATGTGGGAAGAATTGCAGTCATGACAAAGACTGAGGCTGAAGCTGCTCACGGAGTTGTCACGAGTACTTTCCTTGTCCATGAGCACCCAGCCTTTATATTATTTGATTCTGGCGCATCATACTCATTCATATCATCGTCATTTGCTGAGAAATTGAGTTTGAATAAGTCTGCTAGAAAATCTATTCCAGTAGCAACACCCACTGGCCACATAGCAATTTGTGACACTGTATATGAAGGAGTAGAAGTCAAAATTCTAGCCTATACCTTGCCTGCGGATTTGATTAAGTTCGATCTCAAAGGCATAGACGTCATCCTAGGGATGGATTGGCTTAGCAAATATCGAGCCGTCATTGATTGTTATGATCAGAAGGTTCGGCTAAAAGGACCCAACGGTGAGAAGATTTCTTATCGTGGCATTAAGAAGGAGCCCTGTATTAGACTAGTGTCAGCAATGACCATAGTCAACCAAGTGAAGAAAGGGAACTCTGCCTACTTTTGCTACATCCAGGATGTGTCCAAGAAGGAAAATGTGTTGGAAGAGATACCTGTCGTAAAGGAATTTCCCGACGTATTTCCAGATGAGATTCCAGGAATGCCACCCAAAAGAGAAGTGGAGTTTACTCTGGACTTAGCACCCGGAACCGCACCGATCTCGAAAGCGCCGTATCGGATGGCACCAGCCGAACTGAAGGAGCTGAAGGACCAGTTGCAAGAACTCCTACTGAAAGGATACATAAGGCCAAGTGTTTCACCGTGGGAAGCACCAGTGCTTTTTGTAAAGAAGAAAGATGGAAGCTTAAGGCTATGCATTGACTACCGTGAGTTGAACAGTGTAACCATCAAAAACAAGTACCCTCTACCCCGGATTGACGACTTGTTCGATCAATTACAAGGGGATAGTGTCTTTTCGAAGATTGACTTGAGGTCAGGGTACCATCAACTTCGGGTAGCCGAGAAGGATATCCCGAAGACAGCCTTTAGAACGAGGTATGGCCATTACGAGTTCACAGTAATGCCTTTTGGTCTAACAAATGCACCTGCAGTGTTTATGGATCGAATGAACCGAGTGATGAGGCCATTCCTAGACCGTTTCGTTGTCGTCTTCATTGATGACATCCTTGTGTACTCGAAGGACGAGGAGAAGCACGAGGAACATCTCAGAGAAGTGTTGCAGACTCTGAGACAAGAACGGTTGTATGCTAAACTGTCCAAATGTGAGTTTTGGCTGAATCGTGTTCCATTTCTGGGTCACATCATCTCGAAGGAGGGAATATCAGTGAATCCAGGAAAAATTTCAGCAGTCAAAGATTGGCCAACACCGAAGAATGTGTCCGAGATAAGAATTTTCCTTGGCTTAGCAGGCTACTACAGGCGTTTCGTGAAGGATTTCTCCAAGATTGCCAGACCACTGACTGCACTGACAAAGAAGACTGTGAAGTATCATTGGGACGACAGCTGTGAGAAAGCATTTCAGACCCTGAAGGAGAAGTTGACAACAACACCAGTATTAGCCCTACCAAACGACTCTGGCGAGTTTGAAGTGTACAGCGATGCATCGAAGAAAGGGCTAGGATGTGTACTTATGCAAGATAGAAGGGTGATTGCCTATGCTTCAAGGCAGCTAAAACCCCATGAGGAAAACTATGCTACTCACGACTTAGAGTTAGCGGCAATAGTTTTTGCGCTGAAGATATGGAGGCACCACTTATATGGAGCAGTTTGCAAGCTTTACACTGATCACCGCAGTCTCAAGTACATCTTCAAGCAGAAGGAGCTGAACAACAGAAACCGAAGATGGCTAGAAATCATCAAGGACTATGACTTGCGCATCCAGTACCACGAAGGGAAAGCAAACGTAGTTGCTGACGCATTGAGTCGAAAGGCGAGCCATGCCTTGAACGCAATGATAGTTTTACCAGAATGGCTATGCCATGAATTCAGGAAGCTTGAGATCGAAGTAGTGGAAGAAGGAGGAGTAAAGAGCCTACTCAGCAGTATGACAGCCGTACCAGACTTCCTTGAGGAAATAAGGAGTAACCAAGCTGGAGACGTGAAGCTAGAAAGAATCCGGAAGAAAATCGCTGAAGGGAAAGCCAACGACTTCAAGATTCACGAGGATGGAAGCATTCGCTACAAAGGGAGGTGGTGTGTACCACAGAAGTGTGCTGAAACTAAGGAGAGATTGATGCGTGAAGCTCACAATACACCTTACTCAGTACACCCTGGAGGCGACAAGCTCTAAAAAGATTTAAAGAAGATGTTTTGGTGGCCTAACATGAAGAAGGAGGTAGCAGAATTCGTAGCCAGATGCTTAACGTGTCAGAAGGTGAAGTTCGAACACAAGAGGATGGGAGGCTTAGTTCAACCACTAGACGTACCAGTTTGGAAGTGGGATTCTATTTCGATGGATTTCGTAACCGCCTTGCCGACGTCAAAGAATGGACTCAACCAGATATGGGTAGTAGTAGACCGACTGACCAAGACAGCTAGGTTCATCCCGATGAAAGACACCTGGAACATGGAGCAAAGAGCGGACGCGTATATTAAAAACATAGTGAGGTATCATGGGGTTCCATGTTCGATAATTTCTGATAGGGACCCTAACTTCCTATCTCATTTTTGGCAAGCTCTTCAGGAAGCCTTGGGAACTCAGTTAAGGTTCAGTACAGCGTTTCACCCAGCTACTGACGGACAAACAAAAAGGACCATTCAGACATTGGAGGACATGCTAAGAGCTTGTGTCATGGACTTCCAAGGCTCATGGGTTGACAAACTGTAGGGTTTTGATTCATGGATCGCGCAAACGGAAGCATAATCAAACAATAACCATGCAAAACCCTCCAAGGATCACAAGTCTAGATGCATAACGATAGTGAAGGTAAGAAATCATAAACACACCTTTGGGTTCTCCTTGATGACTTCAAACGCGAATAGTGTCACATTCTCTATAGTTGATCCACGCCTAGAGTTGATCCTAGATCTCCAATCTCCTTGGTGCTAGCCCGGAATGAGAGGAGGGTGAAGGAATCACGCAAAACGAGACAAAGAAAGGGGCTCGGCCCTTCCTTTTGGCCGACGGGGTGAGGGGCGGCGGCAAGGGGCGGCGTCGCTCCTTGTTGCTTGCTCTCTCTCTCCTTTGTTCTCTCCCACTTTTGTTATGTTCTCTTTAGAGCATAAGTTATGAGGAAGGAAGGAAGGAGGGTCCTTTATATAGTCCAACAACTCCTTGTTAACTACCTAAAGGACTTATTCTAGTCCTACTAGAATTCAATTTAGTCCCTTCCTTGCAAATTAGTCCCTACTAAGTTTGCAAGGGTTTGCAAAGTGATCCTTCTAATTAATTAATCCAATTAATTAATTCCCAAATCTAGTACAACTCTATATAGCGTGTGACCCCATAGGTTCTATCTAGTTGGTAGCAACTATTTGCTAATATGGAGCGGTTTCTAGCAAAACATCCATTCTAGCCAACTAATAGAATAGTCATCTAGACAACCTTGTACAAGTAATTGTCTCATCCCTTTGCCTCCATATCCGGATTGGACACGAGACATACAAGTCACACTCGTATATCCAATCCCTAGTTTCTCGATCCATGGAATAGCCTTATTCGTGCAAATAACATCAATATCCTATATATTGATTTATTTGAGTCTGGCCAGACATTCTATAAGCACTATCCTTCGAGTGGCCTAGGATATTTGCTCCCGTTATGTGGGAGGGGCAAATCCTCTCTACATCCACTACGATCTCTAAGCTTGCTTCTCATTGTATCCAGTACACGCCTTTATAACTACCCAGTCACGGTGTAGCGTTTAACGCTACCAAGATCACAATGATCCACAACTAGAATATCTAGTGACTTCAAGTCTAAGGATGACAATACCATTGTACCCGAGAAGCACTTGTGACTTAACATAACATGTATGTAGCCTTCTCGGTGATGGGTCAATCCAGTGCAACATTCCGTAATGCACACCTATGTGTTGGATCGTGATATCTCCATATCAATCCAACCCCATACTAGTCTATAGATGATTGTCCCATTTAATCATTATACTTGACTAGGGATATTTAAGATAAACAACACGATTGTAAATCTAAGGACTTCATTATATTAAATATCCAATAAATAATAAATGAATTTTCTAGCCAAATACAAATTCATACTAAACTAGATTGCCTCTAGGGCATCTATTCCAACAGTCTCCCACTTGCACTAGAGCCAATCTGGCGCATCTCGTATGCCCATACTCCTAGTGTGCCCTTCATGCTTCCACTGCGTGAGAGGCTTCGTAAGCGGGTCTGACAGATTATCATCTGTAGGAATCTTGCATATTCGAACGTCTCCTCTATCGATAATATCTCGAATCAGATGAAACTTCCTGAGCACATGCTTGGACTTCTGGTGCGATCTGGGTTCCTTTGATTGCGCGATCGCCCCAGTGTTGTCACAGAACAACTCCACTGGATCCGCAATGCTAGGGACCACACCAAGTTCAGAAACAAACTTTCTGATCCAAACAGCCTCCTTTGCTGCGCCATTTGCAGCAATGTACTCAGCCTCTGTTGTAGAATCAGCCACCGTCTCTTGCTTGGAACTCTTCCAGCTCACCGCTGCTCCATTCAGGCAAAACACATATCCCGATTGTGATCTAAAGTCATCTCTATCGGTTTGGAAGCTTGCATCAGTGTAACCCCTTACACGCAACTCTTCCTCACCGCCAAACATCAAGAAAGCATCCTTAGTTCTTCTCAAGTACTTTAGGATGTTCTTGATAGCAATCCAGTGACTCTCACCCGGATTGGATTGGTATCTGCTTGTCATACTCAAGGCATATGACACATCTGGTCTAGTACATAACATGGCGTACATGATAGACCCTATGGCCGAGGCATAGGGAATCCTACTCATGCGTTCCTTCTCAATCTCATTGGAAGGACAACCACTCTTCGAAAGAGTGATTCCATGTGACATGGGCAAGAATCCCTTCTTGGAATCTTGCATGTTGAACCGTTTCAACACCTTGTCAATATATGTACTTTGACTTAGGCCTAGCAACCTCTTAGATCTACCTCTATAGATCTTTATACCGAGTATATAGGCCGCTTCCCCTAAGTCTTTCATTGAGAGACACTTTCCTAGCCAATCTTTCACAGATTGCAGCATGGGAATGTCGTTTCCAATGAGTAGTATGTCATCCACATACAAGACCAGAAAAGCTACAGAGCTCCCACTAACCTTCTTGTAGACACAAGACTCATCTTCGTTTCTGATGAAGCCAAACTCTTTGACCACTTCATCAAAACGTCGATTCCAACTCCTAGAAGCTTGCTTCAATCCATAAATGGATCGTTGCAGCTTACAGACTTTGTTGGCTTGCTTTGGATCCTCAAAACCCTCCGGATGTATCATATACACGTCCTCGAGGAGATTCCCATAAAGGAATGCTGTTTTGACATCCATCTGCCAAATCTCATAGTCGTAGTATGCTGCAATTGCAAGTAGGATTCGGATGGATTTGGTCATAGCGACTGGTGAAAAGGTTTCATCATAGTCAATACCATGAATCTGTCTGAATCCTTTAGCCACCAATCGGCCCTTATAGGTAATCACATTACCATCCATGTCGATCTTCTTCTTGAAGACCCACTTGCACCCTATGGGCCGCGCCCCATCGGGTGGTTCCACCAAAGTCCATACTTTGTTGGTATACATGGATTCCATCTCGGATCTCATGGCCTCAAGCCACTTCTGCGAGTCTGGGCCACTCATGGCCTCCTCATAGGTAGTAGGCTCATCATCTATGAGCATCGTGTCACCGGAATCAGTTACGAGAAGTCCGTACCTCTCGGGTTCCTGGCGCACTCTACTAGATCTACGAAGCTCTTGTGTTACCTGAACAGGTGGATCCACAACTGCTTGTGATTCCTGTTCATGTTCCATAATTGGTTCAGTGATTTGTGGTTCTTGAACTTCTTCAAGTTCTACATTCCTCCCACTTGCTTCTTTAGAGATAAATTCTCTTTCTAGAAACATGCCGGTCCGAGCAACAAACACTTTGTTCTCGGTTGGATTGTAGA
This sequence comes from Linanthus parryae, assembly GCA_023055425.1. Taxonomy (NCBI): domain Eukaryota; kingdom Viridiplantae; phylum Streptophyta; class Magnoliopsida; order Ericales; family Polemoniaceae; genus Linanthus; species Linanthus parryae. The sequence continues at coordinate 12,603,360 of JALGPY010000010.1, read as the reverse complement.
AGTAGTATCCCTTAGTTTCCTTAGGGTACCCCACAAATTTACACTTATCCGATTTAGGCCCTAGCTTGTCTGATTGTAAACGTTTTACATAGACATCGCAGCCCCAAATCCTCATGAACGACAGTGTGGGACGCCTCCCACTCCACATCTCATATGGTGTCTTCATGACTGATTTAGATGGAACACGGTTAATGGTGAAAGCTGCACTTAATAGAGCGTAGCCCCAAAATGATAATGGAAGATCGGTTTGACACATCATAGACCGAACCATATCCAATAGGGTTCGATTCCTCCTCTCGGACACGCCATTCCATTGTGGCGTTCCGGGTGGAGTGAGTTGGGACACGATCCCACACTCTCTAAGATAGTCGTCAAACTCTTGGCTCAAGTATTCTCCTCCACGATCCGATCGTAGAGCCTTGATACTTTTGCCAAGTTGCTTCTCTACTTCATTCTTGAATTCTTTGAACACTTCAAAGGATTCGGATTTTGCCCTCATAAGGTACACAAATCCATATCTACTGTAATCATCAGTAAATGTAATGAAGTAGACATAACCACCCCTGGCAGGCGTGGCAAATGGCCCACACACATCGGTATGTATGAGCGCCAATTGCTCACTAGTCCTCTCACCTTTCTTATTGAAAGGGGACTTTGTCATTTTTCCCAATAAACAAGCCTCACATGTCTCATATGATTCAAAATCAAATGAGTCTAGCAATCCATCCTTATGGAGTCTAGATACACGTTTCTCATTTATGTGGCCTAAACGACAATGCCATAAATAAGCAGGATTTAAATCATTTATTTTAATCCGCTTGGTATTAACGTTGTAGACAGGATTGCTTAGATCAAGGACATAAAGTCCATTAAATAATTGCGCACTAAAATAGTGAATATTATTCAAATAAAAGGAACAACAATTGTTCTTTATTGAAATAATAAAACCTTCCTTGTCCAAACAAGAAATAGAAATAATGTTTCTGCTCATAGCAGGCACAAAATAGCAATTATTTAATTCTAAAACTAATCCTGAAGGCTGAGATAGCTCGCACACGCCTATGGCCAACGCAGCAACCTTTGCTCCATTCCCAACGCGTAGATCTACCTCCCCTTTAGCCAATCTTTTACTTCTCTTTAGATCCTGCATATTTCGACAAATATGAGATCCACATCCAGTATCTAATACCCATGATGTAGAGACAGTTAAATTGACATCTACAACAAAAATACCTGGTGGTGGTGGAATCACTATTCCAAGCCTCTTGTCCTCCAGATATTTTGGGCAGTTCCTCCTCCAGTGTCCAGGTTGACTGCAGTAGTGACACTCACCCTTAGTCACGACCTTGGCAATGCCACCAACAGGCTTAAGGGCTTGTTCCTTGGACTTGGCAACTGACTTGCCTTTGCCCTTGGAGGAAGAGGCAAACTTTTTGCCCTTTCCTTTATGCACCATCATAATGGCCTTGCCCTTACCCTTGTTGATGCTCTGTTCAGCCGTCCTCAACATGTTGAGCAAATCTGGCAGTGGTTTAACGATCTCGTTCATGTTATAGTTCATAATGAACTGTCCATAACTCTCAGGCAACGATTGCAACACGAGATCGGTTGCCAACTCTTGGCCGACCGGGAACCCAAGCCGGGCGAGATTCTCCAAGTACCCGATCATTCGGAGTACATGGGGTCCCACCGGGTTCCCTTCTGCCAGATGAAATTTGAACAGTGCCTATGAGACCTCATACCTCTCTACCCTCGCCTGCTCTTGGAAGAGCTGCTTTAGATGTTCGATCATATCGACAGCATTCATGTTCTCATGTTGCTTCTGAAGCTCAGAGGTCATGGTGCAAAGCATTAGGCAGGCCGCATCATTAGCGTCATCAACACGCTTTTGATACGCCTTTAAGGCAGCAGGTGTCTGGTTCTCTGGACCTTCTGGAACTTGCTCCTCTATTGCGTACAGTTTCTTCTCTTGCTTGAGAACAATTCTCAAGTTTCTGTACCAATCAAGAAATTTGGTTTCAGAGAGCTTGTCCTTCTCAAGGACAGATCGTAGGGAATGTTGTGAACTCGATGAGTTGTTTGCCATTTGAAATTCTACAAAAGGAAAATACGCAAGTTTTAGTATTTGTGAATTTTTGACTATATTTAATAATGGCTAGTTTATTAAATATAGCTCCCACTATTTTTCTACGGATTAATAACCCTCAAGATATTAATGCGGAAAATATCATTATATTTTCTAGTGGGCCAAGATCCATCTTTTTCATCTCCTTATGAGCTTGCTTTGGCAAGTCACCCATAATTCGACTACTTCTTAGGTAGGAACAATTCCAATTGCATCCCATATGCAACTCTTGGTTCAATCGGGCAAATAACTCCTTATTTATCCATCCATATGGATAATCCCAATTGATTGCCTCTAGGTTTCTTAATCAAATTAGTAGCCTAGTTGTGCTCAACCTCTTATCTAAACAATTGCACATTGTTACGTGCCATCGCATTCCATCATTATGAACCAAGTCGCCATGCTTTGGCACGCACGAACTTGATAAATAATGATGATAATGAGTGTTTAAATAACGAGAAGGCAAGAACACAATATTTAAAATTTGAGGGATTTTCAATTCAATTTTAATTGTTTTTGTTGATCAATATCAACTAATCTATCTATTTGAGTTTGGGCACAACTCCAAATAATAGATCCGGGTTGTCTAATTATCTTATTATCCTAATTGCATGCATCATCCATACACCAACCACACAAATAATAAGACAATAAATAAACAACCACAAAACAGAAATTAAACGTGATGTGGATATGGCCTTTTCTAGACTAAGATAATTCCAAGCCAATGGAATTATCTATGAACCCTAAGCAAACACATCTCCATGCGTCTTGATCTTTTGGTCCATCCTTCATAGTCATGTGGAATGCTCCATGCTCCATGCTCCATCTTTTGTGGCTTCTTTGGCTTTGGGCTTCTTTTCTTCAATCTTGGCTAACAATCTACTTTATCTAGCATTAGCTAATATCTATACTAAATAAAATAAATCTCACAAGTTGAGAAAAAAAATGGCACGCAGGCCATAAAACCCTAATTAATTATTACAATTAATTGATCAGCTCGCAGGCCGTAAAACAAAACCACAAAATTAAACATCCACATCAAACCACATCCTAAGGCCATATCCAATCACCATGCGATTTGCACATAAACAGTTAAAATCCAATTTTAACGCGCTTGGTCAATTTTAATTGATTTTAGGATTTCGAGGGTTAAAACGGTCCATGGGCCCAACAATCCAATTGCCCGGGCCCAAACAAAGTGAACCATAAGGCCCTAGGGCCGGCCCGGCCCAAAACCCGCAAGCTAGGCCCGCGGGTTAGGGCCGCCCGGCCCCTTAGGGCGCCAATCTTGGGCGGCAAGCAAGGGGGGCGGTTCCCTAGGGGGCCGAACCTCCTTATGGAGGTTGTTTCCAAAACAACCTCCTTGCTTGGAGCCCAAGTTTGGTTGTTTCCTTGTTTTGGGAGAACTCCTTCTTCCCCAAGGATGCCCAAACCCTATATCTAAGATCCTAAAATTTCTCAAACTCACCAATTCATGCATCCAATGCAAAATTGGGTCTTGTTATGATCTAATTATTGACAAATTGCATCCCATGCTTGATTTGTCTTGTTTTACCCGATAATCAACAAATTAAGGTGTAAAACAACAAGAATGTAACACATAAACTACGTTTATGCTCTATGACCTGTGGCTCTGATACCACTGTAGGGTTTTGATTCATGGATCGCGCAAACGGAAGCATAATCAAACAATAACCATGCAAAACCCTCCAAGGATCACAAGTCTAGATGCATAATGATAGTGAAGGTAAGAAATCATAAACACACCTTTGGATTCTCCTTGATGACTTCAAACGCGAATAGTGTCACGTTCTCTATAGTTGATCCACGCCTAGAGTTGATCCTAGATCTCCAATCTCCTTGGTGCTAGCCCGGAATGAGAGGAGGGTGAAGGAATCACGCAAAACGAGACAAAGAAAGGGGCTCGGCCCTTCCTTTTGGCCGACGGGGTGAGGGGCGGCGGCAAGGGGCGGCGTCGCTCCTTGTTGCTTGCTCTCTCTCTCCTTTGTTCTCTCCCACTCTTGTTATGTTCTCTTTAGAGCATAAGTTATGAGGAAGGAAGGAAGGAAGGAGGGTCCTTTATATAGTCCAACAACTCCTTGTTAACTACGTAAAGGACTTATTCTAGTCCTACTAGAATTCAATTTAGTCCCTTCCTTGCAAATTAGTCCCTACTAAGTTCGCAAGGGTTTGCAAAGTGATCCTTCTAATTAATTAATCCAATTAATTAATTCCCAAATCTAGTACAACTCTATATAGCGTGTGACCCCATAGGTTCTATCTAGTTGGTAGCAACTATTTGCTAATATGGAGCGGTTTCTAGCAAAACATCCATTCTAGCCAACTAATAGAATAGTCATCTAGACAACCTTGTACAAGTAATTGTCTCATCCCTTTGCCTCCATATCCGGATTGGACACGAGACATACAAGTCACACTCGTATATCCAATCCCTAGTTTCTCGATCCATGGAATAGCCTTATTCGTGAAAATAACATCAATATCCTATATATTGATTTATTTGAGTCTGGCCAGACATTCTATAAGCACTATCCTTCGAGTGGCCTAGGATATTTGCTCCCGTTATGTGGGAGGGGCAAATCCTCTCTACATCCACTACGATCTCTAAGCTTGCTTCTCATTGTATCCAGTACACGCCTTTATAACTACCCAGTCACGGTGTAGCGTTTAACGCTACCAAGATCACAATGATCCACAACAAGAATATCTAGTGACTTCAAGTTTAAGGATGACAATACCATTGTACCCGAGAAGCACTTGTGACTTAACATAACATGTATGTAGCCTTCTCGGTGATGGGTCAATCCAGTGCAACATTCCGTAATGCACACCTATGTGTTGGATCGTGATATCTCCATATCAATCCAACCCCATACTAGTCTATAGATGATTGTCCCATTTAATCATTATACTTGACTAGGGATATTTAAGATAAACAACACGATTGTAAATCTAAGGACTTCATTATATTAAATATCCAATAAATAATAAATGAATTTTCTAGCCAAATACAAATTCATACTAAACTAGATTGCCTCTAGGGCATCTATTCCAACACAAACTACCTTTGATAGAGTTCTCCTACAACAACAGTTATCACGCCAGCATTGGCATGGCACCGTATGAAGCTTTGTACGGAAGAAAGTGCCAATCACCACTATGTTGGAATGACATCAGCGAGACGATAGTAATTGGCCCAAAGTTATCGAGGATATGACGGATCAAGTACGACTCATCCAGCAAAAAATGAAAGCAGCTCAGGACAGGCAGAAGTCTTATGCAGATCAGAAAAGAAGGCCGTTGGAATTCCAGATTGGAGAAAAAGCATTTCTCAAGGTTTCACCTACAAAGGGAGTAACGAGATTCAACCAGAAAGGGAAATTGAGCCCAAAGTTTATCGGACCATACGACGTATTAGAGAGAATTGGAGAAGTTGCTTATCGGCTCGACTTACCTTCTAACCTGGGACGTGTACACAATGTCTTTCATGTTTCACAACTAAAGAAGTACGTTCCAGACCCATCTCATGTCCTAGATCCTTAACCAGTCGAGTTAGACCCGCCTCTTACATACGAGGAGCACCCTGTCAAGATTCAGGACACTAAGACAAGAGACACGCAAACCAAGAGCGAAGAAAGTTTAGTCTCTTTTCCAGGAGCGTGACCAATCTTCATGTGAGAAGATGGAGAAATTTTAGGCTCTTTTCCAGGAGCTTTCTAGTATCAATTTGTTGATTTTGGAGAAGTGAAGTCCATGCCCTTCACATCACCTCATCCCATCCTCGATTTCCCGTGAATCTTTCGTGGCCATTGAACTAAAGAAAGAATTAGTGTCTTCACACTTGAGTTCTTTCTTTTATGTGATTGGGTCGCTTTAACTTCACTTGGAGAATCCATCTTTAGCTTCATGCCTTGGAGGACTCCTTCATCTTGAGTTTGCTCATGATTTGACTTGTCTAGAGAGAGCTTCGTTGGCTGGGGTTTCTTCATTTTCCATACCTTCTCCACCTCACGCATCTTTGAGTCATTACATGAACATGTATGACGATGATTATATAGTGTTGGCTTACTTTGACGTTGGACCCACCTCTTCTTTTTAGTAAATGGCATTCTTCCATCGCCCTTGCGTTTGTTTACCTTTGTCTTTGCGCAACGACTGCTCCCATTTTGAGAATAGGTTCTTTGCCTATGACTTTGCTGCTTTCCTTCCTTCTTTGCGTCGATAGGTGATTCCCCTAGCATCATTTTGCAAGAGTTCTTTGATACTCGCCATTCGAAGGGCTCAACCGAGATGGAGGTGACATTTATTGGAGCAGAGCCGATTTCTTCTTCCAACAAGACCTTCCCTTCTTTGACAAGTTGCATGATCTTATCCTTGAGTACGAAGCACTTCGTGGTAGGATGACCAAGGAGGCGATGGTACTTGCAATATGTAGGATCATTGAATTTTTTGGCTTCCTCAGGTCGCTTTGACTCCAAAGGTTCAAGGATCTTTTGTTCTATAAGTTGTTCGAGCATTGAAGGAACTTCATCATCGGCAAACGGATACACCTTTGATTGCAACTCCTTGAGTGTAGGTCGTGATGGTGTCTTTTCTGCATTAGAATTGACCATATAATCCTTCTTTCCCTTATCTGATAGCTTTATTGGTGTGGTGGTGACAACCATGGACTCTTGATTGGCGGCCTTAAGCGTGAACTTCCCGCCTTTATGATAATCTTGTTTGCCTCCATCTTTCCATGCTTCAAAAGGCGGTGGTCCCTGGCTTCCACTTGACGCAATACTAAGTTCCATGTCATGAGCGCGAGTGGCAAGTTCCTCGAAGGATGTTGGCCTTATTCCTTGAAGTATGTATCGTAGACCCCAATTCATTCCTTGGATGCACATCTCAATAGCGGAGCCTTCCGAGAGTCTATCCTTGCAGTTAAGGCTGAGGTTCCTCCAACGATTTATGAAGTCAATTGCTTTCTCGCCTTTATTTTGGCGAGTGTTAGTCAACTCGACCATGCTGACGGTTCGCCTTGTGCTGTAGAAACGGTTTAGAAACTCCTGCTCCATCTGCCCCCAGCTATCAATGGACCTCGGATCAAGCTGACCATACCACTCAAAGGCGTCATCTTTAAGAGTCCTCACAAATTGCTTCACAAGAAGGTCTCCATCGGTTCCAGCGTTGTTACATGTCTCGACGAAGTGGGCAACATGCTGCCTAGGATTTCCTTTGCCTGAGAATTGCTGGAACTTAGGTGGATTATAACCATCCGGCATGCTTAACTTCTCGATTCTTTCTGTGTAAGGCTTGGTGTAGGACTTAGATGAATTCAACGGCACTCCATACCTCCCATTCATGGTGTTCATGATGATCTCTTGTAGTTGATCGAGAGGAATGGTGCCATTGGCTGACAATTGCACACTTGGTCGCGCTTCATGCCCACTACTCGTCGTTCTAGCTTCTGGTGCGACCTTGGGAGCGTGTTCATACACTTGACTTGCTTCTTCGTGGGTGTCCAGTTTTTCTATCAGCTTTGCGAGTTGAACGCCACGAATTTCCACAATTTTCTTTAAGTCTTCAAGGCCCTTGGTGAGGTTCGCTACTTGTTCTTCGAGAGGGACCGCGCTAGTAGTCATGACGTGCATGCTGATATCATCCTCCTGATCACAATTTGGTGTATTCTGAGTACCCTTACCCTTAGTGCGGGATTTAGAGTTGCTTTTGCAACTTTCCTCCCTAGATTTGTAGGAAGCAGAAGACTCATGAGGGGTGGGCGCATGTGACTGCGACTTCTCTGAGGCAGCGCCATCTTCCTTGCCCCCAGCAGTTGACATGGCCTTAGACATACTACGAGTTACTGGACGACTGACTTGGATTCCGGAATTTGTTTCTGAAGTTGAAAACTTGGCATCTCCATCTTTGAGTGATGGAAGTTCGTTATCCTTCGTAGGAGACATCACGAACACTTAAACTTGAGGAGAAGAGATAAGGGGCAGAGATGTCCCACTGTGCGTGCCAAAATTTATACACACAAATTTATGCAAATGGAAACAAATGCGAGAAATTCGGTGTCAAATAAATATTATTGATGAATTTTATGAAGTGGATTACAATCTCTGATAATAATTTTCTAAACAGAAATTAAATCCAATGATTCTTCTCCTAAAACGTCGAGCGATGGTTTCGCAGCTTGATCTCGGATCGAACGGATGAGCGCCTTCGATTTTGCCGAAGAACGCGATGAAGGTCTCGAAGAACACAAACGTCGAACGAGGGCTTTAGAGGCTTGATCTCGGATTGGACGGCTAAATATCTTCGATGTTGATGAGAACCGGATGAACGCCTTGAAGAACACAAAGAACGGCTTGAAGATCTTCGAGTTTCTTGAAGAACGCGGATGGAGATCTTCAACGGCTTGAAGGACTCGATGATGATCTTCGAAGAACTTGATAAAGAACTTCGAAGGGCTTGATGATGATCATGATGATGGATGAACTCGTCGGGGCTTCAATAGCTTGATCTTCAGAGCTCTCTCCTTCTTGCAAGATGTAGTTGTGTGTGGGTAGGATCTTCGAAGGTCTCGAAGATTGTTGATGATCTTGTGGATGGACGAACTCTTCAGGGCTTTAGCAGCTTGATCTTCAGAGCTCTCTCCTTGCAAGATGTAATTGTGTGTCATTTATGCCTAGGGATGGCCCCTTTATATAGGCATGGGATGACTTGTTGGCCAAGGTAGAAAAGTAAATAATATTTATTATTTATTTATTTTCTGCATCAATTTGCCAAGTGGCGTGATTTAATTGGCCTTACTTGCTAGTCTTGATAGCTGCATCATTTTGACAAGTGGCGCCATGTGATTGGCCTTACTTTCTGACCTGTAGCTGTGTCATGTAATGACTTGGCGTCGCCATAAGCAGTCCTTGGCTGTAAATAAGTTTAGTCTCATTTACAATCTAGTCCTCTTATTAATTATTGCTTTAACGACAGCAATTTTGACGATGAGTGCAATTTGATCCCACCATTTAATTAGGTCATAATAGACACGTGGCACTATTTAATTGGCCGCAAATTTTGCGTGTCTACAAATGCCCCCTCGAGACTAGTACGCCGATTCTTGAACTTGTTGGCGTGACAAGTCTCGATAAAAATTTCATCTTTGTCGATGTTAAGCCTGATCGGGCTTTCGAAGATAACTTTTCAAGCTTTCTTTTTTTCCTCTCTTTAAAGGAACTTACATGGCAAATAAAATCGTCGATCCTAAATTTAGCATGAAACATTAGATGCTTGGACTTTTGAACCATCAGTTCCTCGAACTAGTCACTATCTTAACTAGTGCACAATCATATGAACAGTATAGCCAAGCGCCCAACAAGTATGAAACAAAATCGGCCATTTTTTCTATTTTCTCTTTAACAAATGAGTTCACTCATTTGCGAAGCCCACACAAAAATGTTTCCAGGTGATGTAACCCGGTACTGAATCCTTTCTTCTGCCGACTCTGGGGCACGACTGGAGATTATCAAAACGAGGCCTTATGTGAATTATGTGTTCATGAACTAAGAGATTAAGCTTTTTTCATGAATTCTCTTCACAGCTTCCTCTCAATCTTTACACCTATGCAACAGGTTGAATCAGAACAACAATTTGTAGCAGAAGCACTTGCACCCCTTTCAGCATCCATTGAGGAGTTGTGAACGCGGCATAAATGAAAATTAATTTAGTTGGTGTAATCTTTGCATTCCATTCAAATTGGTCACACGACCCAGGCTGTGGCGGCAAAAGAAAAATCAATGTTTCTTTTTTTTTTTACCTTTTTTTTTAGGAATCATTCCCAGTGGATCTTAGGAATATAGTAACTTCCTTTTACATCATCTTGAGTCTGTGATAAGCCACCCCTATTTTTTTTTATTTTTTTCTATTATATTTTTTTTAAATGCTCATAGCAGACCTTAAGAAGATATCTCCACCCTCTCCACGAGCACCTGTTTAGTGGTGGATTTCTCAGAGCATGGAAACATTTCCATCAAGGACCCATCAAGCATGAACAAGGAAAGTTCCTGATTTGCCTAAGGCACAGAAGATTCTCCTGGGACAATTTTGTAACAACTTTTTCTTCCTTTCAAAATTTAGGAAACGTTTCTGTCACAAGTGGTTAAGGAAATTCTGCATTCTTGGCTGGTCAATTCCCTCCAGAACCTTCTAGGTCACCTTGACACCCTATAAAAGGGCAGTAGCACTAGCAGGACCGAACACACAACCAAGTTGCGCACAGGACGACAAGTAATCTGCTTGCTTCCCCTCTCTTATTATGCTGTGATATCTTCTGTTCTTGGCATGTAGTCTTTACATTGTATGCCCTTTTCCTGCTTTAATAACTTGACTTCCTGTCTTTCTTTCTTATGCTGAGGCTGCTCGTCAATCTAAAGTTGCTATTTAATTAGCCCAGTTTAATCTTTATTCACAGCTTCATTATGGTGACATTCTCAGACTGTTCTTCTCACGGTCTCGACACCCTTATAATAATCGATGAAGAAGACACGAATGACAAAGCACTGAGGCTTTCTGTTTATGCACCAGCAATCGGTGCCTTTGCTTCGCAATTTCTTGATACTGGACCAACTCATCCTTCTTGCTGGTATTCAACCTCGAAAGCAGAATTAATCTTGATTGATGAATCGCCAACATTCCAAGAGGCCCGGTGTTTACGATCACCACTTCACTCTCTGGAAGTTCCCTCGCCCCGCACTACTCTGTTATGCGAGTGGATAACTTCCGGCGACGCCAAGCGGAGTAAATCCACTCCAAACTACAGTCTTGTGACCTTCACCCCAGGATACTGGGAGTGGCTTGAATACATTCTTGGCACATACAAGGCGATTCTCTGTGACACAAAAATATACAATACTGTATATGCGTCCTTATTTTCCTGTGACGATCGGCTCTTCCAAGCTTTCTGTGAGCTTTGGAATCCCTCGACGAATACTCTCCATACTCACGACGGTGAAGCATCCATATCCCTATGGGATTTGCACATGCTTGGTGGTTTGCCTATTTACGGCGAATATTACGACGAGGTTGTCCCTTCGTCGAAGGAACTGTATGGTACCACCAGCGCACTTCCTTCAAGTTGCCGACACATGTTTGCTGCCTACCACAAGGTGGTGAAGCAAAACAACACCAAGAAAGTCACTGCTAACGAGTGGGTGAAGTTCTGGTTCCGGGGAGACATGAGATACGACGATCCTCCTCCCCGCCGTAACCACGAGAACCCTTCCCCGCCAAGGATTACCCATAATCCTTGTGGCATCATCCGCCCTCGTGAACAGCTGGCACAGGAGAAAGTTGTCTTTGACGATGTATGCATTGATGAAGCTGATAGAGACGAAACATACTTCGCTGCCTTGCTTTCATGCTGGCTATGCAAGTTTGTTTTACCTGGAGACGACCAGGCCCACATACGCCCTTGCGTATTCAAGGTAGCAAGCTCAATGGCTGTCGGGAGAATATTTTCTCTTGCCATTCCAGTACTTGCGAGCATATACCAAGGCTTGGGTCGTATTTCTTGCTCTAATGAGCCTAGCAAGTGCGCCGCCATCTTTCCCGCGCATTATTTATGCAGGTGGCTAGGCTACTATTTCACTTCAAATTGGCGAGCTCGGGACTCAGTAAGGGGTGAACACCGGGTTCGTGTGGTCAGATTTGCAGGGGAAAAGATGGCCAAGTACTTCAGCGATACTGAGGCCCGTCAACACATGGCTGGTTTGAGCGTGTCCTTGTTGTCGTCATTGGCCCTATACGAGAACGAGGAATTCATTTTATCCGACAGTGGCAATTTATCCTTCTCATGGACCGACTACATGATCAGCCTCCGTTCTTGCTATGTAACTTGTCGGCAAAGTCATAGGACGTCTCTTCAGTGAACAGACTTAGTTTCATAGTGCTCTGTACCCATATGACAGGATGAATCCGAATTTCGCAAGCTTGATCACAATGCATTTCAATTTCAGAGCAAATCGCCCCAAAAGTGTTTCTGTGATTTTTATGAGGATGGTGATAATTCTGGATTTTCATCCTCAAAAGTATCCTAAATATATCAAAGGCATTCTCGAAAATATTCAGGATATCAATCTCGGCCAATGATTCTTGAATTTCTGATTCTTTTTTATCCTTTTTTCTTTGATGTCATGAATGTCACTCTGATTTCATGTGTACTACTAAAAGGACCTGGAAGTGATAATCTCTGGATTCACATCCTCATAAGTATTCTAGATGTGTCAAGGTAACACTCTGGAAAATATTCAGGATACCATCTTTGCCTATATCCTGATTCTTGAATTTCTAGTTTTTTTTTTTTTTTTTTGAGTAAACACAGATTGGCTTCTTGATTTAGTAACACCTCGTCAAAGTCATGGGATGTCTCTTTGGCGAATTGAATTACATCCATGGTGCCCTGGACCCATGACAGGATGATTTAAGATCTTGTACACATGATCAAAATACACTTCATTCTTAGAGCCGAACACCACTGCATTGCTACTTCACCTCTTTGAGCACGTGGCTTATGCATTTTTTGCTTGTAAGGATGGTGATAATTCTGGGTTGCATTCTCACAGGTTACCTCCACCAAGAAAGATCAACATCCTTGTTTAGTCACAGCAAAGACACCTTAAGACAAAAGAGGAGTATTTCGAATTCTTGAACAACATTCTGATTTATTTATTTTTTGGCATGACATCGCGAATATTGTTATAAATTCATGCAAAATTATGAAAAGGTCATCCGGAATAGCATCTTGTACTGGGTAGCATCCTGAGAAGACATACATAATTTGGGGCAGCATCTTGGATGGCATAGGAATTGTAAAGTAATGTCCTCAAAGCCCCTGGAAATATGTGGGTAATATTACGGATGATAATCGGGAATTGCACCTTGAGATGCATCCAAGATACATCAATGTGACATGCTGAATAATATCCTGAATATTTTCCTGGCAATATCCTGAAATTCCTTGTGTGACGTCCGAAGTAGCACCTTGACTAACGTTGTGAAAATATCTTGAACATATATCCGCAACTCGCGGATAATATATTTAATGGAATAGGATCCATAGGAGTCTTCCTGAGAAGTACATGCAGCCCCCAGGTAGCTTGGGTGACAACTTGAACAACAATACCCTGAGAAGACGTCTAAATTCGAGGGAGACATCTTGAATGTCATAGGGATTTTTAAGGCAATGTTCTGAAAGTCACTGGGAACTTGTAGGCGACATCATGGATGACCATCAAGAATTTTATGCTGAGAAACATTCTGGATACATCAGGATGACATCCCGGATAATATCCAGGATATTTTCCTAGATAATATCCTGAAATTCTTGAATTTCTGATATTTTTTATCCCCTTTTTTTATCATCGCAAATATCATTCTGAATCGTGGACGAGATCAGGGAAAAGAATCTCCAAAATAGCATCCTGAATTTGGATAACATCCTGAGAAAACATCCAGAATTGCGAGAAATGTCCCAAACGACATAAAAATTCATGTGCAATAACAAGGGTAACATCCGGTATTACGTCGTGACATAACATGCTGAATGATACATCGAGGAGCATCCTGGAAAGTACCATGAGTGATTCCGGGTGAAATTCTGGATAATATCCTGGGTCCCATGGTGACAGCCGCGGTAGTCCCTTGACTAGCACCTTGATAGTATCTTGAACATGAACATGCATACGAAACTTGTAGGCAACAGCCATAATGATGTAGGATTTCCTAAGTGGCATCTCGAGAAGTTATCCAAAGTTTTTAGGTAAAATTGACAACCTGGGTAACCTCATGGTTATTATCCTGCATTTCCTGGATAACAATCAGAAGATAAATTTGCAGTTTTTTTTTTTTTTTTTTTTTGAGCAGCCTTAGCTTTTTACCTGGATCGCCTAAAATACTCCTTGAACCTTTCCGGTCTTGTTGCAATCCTTTTCTACTTAATGCCAGCTGGACTTTAAAGTAACCTTTCCTCTTTTTCCTGGGGCATTTAAAGGTAAAATCCAACACGCCATGCCTTGGAAGGAAGGGTACCTAGACTCAGTTTATGTGAAAAGAAATATTCTGGATTCCTACGTAATACCCAAGATAACATTGTGGATAATATCACGAATTTCCCAAATAATATCATGGCCAATACCCTAAATAGTACCTTGAAAGTTGTATGGGATATCTTGAATAATGGTTCTGAAACTCCCAGGTACCATTTATGAAATTTATTGGGCAACATCTTTGATAATACTCTGAATAATGTCTTGGATGAATAATATCCTGGATATCTTTGCTAGCAACTTAAACTTTCAAGAAAATATCTTGAATAATCACCCAGAGTTTGTAAACAACATCCTTATTAACGTGAAAACTTTAAGGTAATATCCCTAAGACTCATATTGAACATGGGTAAGGTCTTGAAATGACATCTTGAATAATACCCTGGAAAGTATCCTAGAACTATTTGTTGGAATAGATGCCCTAGAGGCAATCTAGTTTAGTATGAATTTGTATTTGACTAGAAAATTCATTTATTATTTATTGGATATTTAATATAATGAAGTCCTTAGATTTACAATCGTGTTGTTTATCTTAAATATCCCTAGTCAAGTATAATGATTAAATGGGACAATCATTTATAGACTAGTATGGGGTTGGATTGATATGGAGATATCACGATCCAACACATAGGTGTGCATTACGGAATGTTGCACTGGATTGACCCATCACCGAGAAGGCTACATACATGTTCTGTTGAGTCACAAGTGCTTCTCGGGTACAATGGTATTGTCATCCTTAGACTTGAAGTCACTAAATATTCTAGTTGTGGATCATTGTGATCTTGGTAGCGTTAAACGCTACACCGTAACTGGGTAGTTATAAAGGCGTGTACTGGATACAATGAGAAGCAAGCTTAGAGATCGTAGTGGACGTAGAGAGGATTTGCCCCTCCCACATACGGGAGCAAATATCCTAGGCCACTCGAAGGATAGTGCTTATAGAATGTCTGGCCAGACTCAAATAAATCAATATATGGGATATTGATGTTATTTGCACGAATAAGGCTATTCCATGGATCGAGAAACTAGGGATTGGATATACGAGTGTGACTTGTATGTCTCGTGTCCAATCCGGATATGGAGGAAAAGGGATGAGATAATTACTTGTACAAGGTTGTCTAGATGACTATTCTATTAGTTGGCTAGAATGGATGTTTTGCTAGAAACCGCTCCATATTAGCAAATAGTTCCTACCAACTAGATAGAACCTATGGGGTCACACGCTATATAGAGTTGTACTAGATTTGGGAATTAATTAATTGGATTAATTAATTAGAAGGATCACTTTGCAAACCCTTGCAAACTTAGTAGGGACTAATTTGCAAGGAAGGGACTAAATTGAATTCTAGTAGGACTAGAATAAGTCCTTTAGGTAGTTAACAAGGAGTTGTTGGACTATATAAAGGACCCTCCTTCCTTCCTTCCTCATAACTTATGCTCTAAAGAGAACATAACAAGAGTGGGAGAGAACAAAGGAGAGAGAGAGCAAGCAACAAGGAGGCCGACGCCCCCTTGCCGCCGCCCCTCACCCCGTCGGCCAAAAGAAGGGCCGAGCCCCTTCCCTTTTGTCTCGTTTTGCGTGATTCCTTCACCCTCCTCTCATTCCGGGCTAGCACCAAGGAGATTGGAGATCTAGGACCAACTCTAGGCGTGGATCAACTATAGAGAACGTGACACTATTCGCGTTTGAAGTCATCAAGGAGAACCCAAAGGTGTGTTTATGATTTCTTACCTTCACTATCGTTATGCATCTAGACTTGTGATCCTTGGAGGGTTTTGCATGGCTATTGTTTGATTATGCTTCCGTTGCGCGATCCATGAATCAAAACCCTACAGTGGTATCAGAGCCACAGGTCATAGAGCATAAACGTAGTTTATGCGTTACATTCTTGTTGTTTTACACCTTAAATTGTTGTTTATCGCGTAAAACAAGACAAATCAAGCATGGGATGCAATTTGTCAATAATTAGATCATAAAAAGACCCAATTTTGCATTGGATGCATGAATTGGTGAGTTTGAGAAATTTTAGGATCTTAGATCTAGGGTTTGGGCATCCTTGGGGAAGAAGGAGTTCTCCCAAAACAAGGAAACAACCAAACTTGGGCTCCAAGCAAGGAGGTTGTTTTGGAAACAACCTCCATAAGGAGGTTCGGCCCCCTAGGGGACCGCCCCCCCTTGCTTGCCGCCCAAGATTGGTGCCCTAAGGGGCCGGGCGGCCCTAACCCGCGGGCCTAGCTTGCGGGTTTTGGGCCGGGCCGGCCCTAGGGCCTTATGGTTCACTTTGTTTGGGCCCGGGCAATTGGATTGTTGGGCTCATGGACCGTTTTAACCCTAGAAATCCTAAAATCAATTAAAATTGACCAAGCACGTTAAAATTGGATTTTAACTGTTTATGTGCAAATCGCATGGTGATTGGATATGGCCTTAGGATGTGGTTTGATGTGAATGTTTAAATTTTGTGGTTTGGTTTTACGGCCTGCGAGCTGATCAATTAATTGTAATACTTAATTAGGGTTTTATGGCCTGCGTGCCATATTTTTTTTCTCAACTTGTGAGATTTATTTTATTTAGTATAGATATTAGCTAGTGCTAGATAAAGTAGATTGTTAGCCAAGATTGAAGAAAAGAAGCCCGAAGCCAAAGAAGGCACAAAAGATGGAGCATGGAGCATGGAGCATTCCACATGACTATGAAGGATGGACCAAAAGATCAAGACGCATGGAGATGTGTTTGCTTAGGGTTCATAGATAATTCCATTGGCTTGGAATTATCTTAGTCTAGAAAAGGCCATATCCAAATCACGTTTAATTTCTGTTTTGTGGTTGTTTATTTATTGTCTTATTATTTGTGTGGTTGGTGTATGGATGATGCATGCAATTAGGATAATAAGATAATTAGACAACCCGGATCTATTATTTGGAGTTGTGCCCAAACTCAAATAGATAGATTAGTTGATATTGATCAACAAAACAATTAAAATTGAATTGAAAAATCCCTCAAAAATTCAATATTGTGTTCTTGCCTTCTCGTTATTTAAAACACTCATTATCATCATTATTTATCAAGTTCGTGCATGCCAAAGCATGGCGACTTGGTTCATAATGATGGAATGCGATGGCACGTAACAATGTGCAATTGTTTAAATAAGAGGTTGAGCACAACTAGGCTATTAATTTGATTAAGAAACCTAGAGGCAATCAATTGGGATTATCCATATGGATGGATAAATAAGGAGTTATTTGCCCGATTGAACCAAGAGTTGTATATGGGATGCAATTGGAATTGTTCCTACCTAAGAAGTAGTCGAATTATGGGTGACTTGCCAAAGCAAGCTCATAAGGAGATGAAAAAGATGGATCTTGGCCCACTAGAAAATATAGTGATATTTTCCGCATTAATATCTTGAGGGTTATTAATCCGTAGAAAAATAGTGGGAGCTATATTTAATAAACTAGCCATTATTAAATATAGTCAAAAATTCACAAATACTAAAACTTGCGTATTTTCCTTTTGTAGAATTCCAAATGACAAACAACTCATCGAGTTCACAACATTCCCTACGATCTGTCCTTGAGAAGGACAAGCTCTCTGGAACCAACTTTCTTGATTGGTACAGAAACTTGAGAATTGTTCTCAAGCAAGAGAAGAAACTGTACGCAATAGAGGAGCAAGTTCCAGAAGGTCCAGAGAATCAGACACCTGCTGCCTTAAAGGCGTATCAAAAGCGTGTTGATGACGCTAATGATGCGGCCTGCCTAATGCTTTGCACCATGACCTCTGAGCTTCAGAAGCAACATGAGAACATGAATGCTGTCGATATGATCGAACATCTAAAGCAGCTCTTCCAAGAGCAGGCGAGGGTAGAGAGGTATGAGGTCTCAAAGGCACTGTTCAAATGTCATCTGGCAGAAGGGAACCCGGTGGGACCCCATGTACTCCGAATGATCGGGTACTTGGAGAATCTCGCCCGGCTTGGGTTCCCGGTCGGCCAAGAGTTGGCAACCGATCTCGTGTTGCAATCGTTGCCTGAGAGTTATGGACAGTTCATTATGAACTATAACATGAACGAGATCGTTAAACCACTGCCAGATTTGCTCAACATGTTGAGGACGGCTGAACAGAGCATCAACAAGGGTAAGGGCAAGGCCATTATGATGGTGCATAAAGGAAAGGGCAAAAAGTTTGCCTCTTCCTCCAAGGGCAAAGGCAAGTCAGTTGCCAAGTCCAAGGAACAAGCCCTTAAGCCTGTTGGTGGCATTGCCAAGGTCGTGACTAAGGGTGAGTGTCACTACTGCAGTCAACCTGGACACTGGAGGAGGAACTGCCCAAAATATCTGGAGGACAAGAGGCTTGGAATAGTGATTCCACCACCACCAGGTATTTTTGTTGTAGATGTCAATTTAACTGTCTCTACATCATGGGTATTAGATACTGGATGTGGATCTCATATTTGTCGAAATATGCAGGATCTAAATAGAAGTAAAAGATTGGCTAAAGGGGAGGTAGATCTGCGCGTTGGGAATGGAGCAAAGGTTGCTGCGTTGGCCATAGGCGTGTGCGAGCTATCTCTGCCTTCAGGATTAGTTTTTGAATTAAATAATTGCTATTTTGTGCCGGCTATGAGCAGAAACATTATTTCTATTTCTTGTTTGGACAAGGAAGGTTTTATTATTTCAATAAAGAACAATTGTTGTTCCTTTTATTTGAATAATATTCACTATTTTAGTGCGCAATTATTTAATGGACTTTATGTCCTTGATCTAAGCAATCCTGTCTACAACATTAATACCAAGCGGATTAAAATAAATGATTTAAATCCTGCTTATTTATGGCATTGTCGTTTAGGCCACATAAATGAGAAACGTGTATCTAGACTCCATAAGGATGGATTGCTAGACTCATTTGATTTTGAATCATATGAGACATGTGAGGCTTGTTTATTGGGAAAAATGACAAAGTCCCCTTTCAATAAGAAAGGTGAAAGGACTAGTGAGCAATTGGCGCTCATACATACCGATGTGTGTGGGCCATTTGCCACGCCTGCCAGGGGTGGTTATGTCTACTTCATTACATTTACTGATGATTACAGTAGATATGGATTTGTGTACCTTATGAGGGCAAAATCCGAATCCTTTGAAGTGTTCAAAGAATTCAAGAATGAAGTAGAGAAGCAACTTGGCAAAAGTATAAAGGCTCTACGATCGGATCGTGGAGGAGAATACTTGAGCCAAGAGTTTGACGACTATCTTAGAGAGTGTGGGATCGTGTCCCAACTCACTCTACCCGGAACGCCACAATGGAATGGCGTGTCCGAGAGGAGGAATCGAACCCTATTGGATATGGTTCGGTCTATGATGTGTCAAACCGATCTTCCATTATCATTTTGGGGCTACGCTCTATTAAGTGCAGCTTTCACCATTAACCGTGTTCCATCTAAATCAGTCATGAAGACACCATATGAGATGTGGAGTGGGAGGCGTCCCACACTGTCGTTCATGAGGATTTGGGGCTGCGATGTCTATGTAAAACGTTTACAATCAGACAATCTAGGGCCTAAATCGGATAAGTGTAAATTTGTGGGGTACCCTAAGGAAACTAAGGGATACTACTTCTACAATCCAACCGAGAACAAAGTGTTTGTTGCTCGGACCGGCGTGTTTCTAGAAAGAGAATTTGTCTCTAAAGAAGCAAGTGGGAGGAATGTAGAACTTGAAGAAGTTCAAGAACCACAAATCACTGAACCGAGTATGGAACATGAACAGGAATCACAAGCAGTTGTGGAGCCACCTGTTCAAGTAACACAAGAGCTTCGTAGATCTAGTAGAGTGCGCCAGGAACCCGAGAGGTACGGACTTCTCGTAACTGATTCCGGTGACACGATGCTCATAGATGATGAGCCTACTACCTATGAGGAGGCCATGAATGGCCCAGACTCGCAGAAGTGGCTTGAAGCCATGAGATCCGAGATGGAATCCATGTATACCAACAAAGTATGGACTTTGGTGGAACCACCTGATGGGGCGCGGCCCATAGGGTGCAAGTGGGTCTTCAAGAAGAAGATCGACATGGATGGTAATGTGATTACCTATAAGGGACGATTGGTGGCTAAAGGATTCAGACAGATTCATGGTATTGACTATGATGAAACCTTTTCACCAGTCGCTATGACCAAATCCATCCGAATCCTACTTGCAATTGCAGCATACTACGACTATGAGATTTGGCAGATGGATGTCAAAACAGCATTCCTTTATGGGAATCTCCTCGAGGACGTGTATATGATACAGCCGGAGGGTTTTGAGGATCCAAAGCAAGCCAACAAAGTCTGTAAGCTGCAACGATCCATTTATGGATTGAAGCAAGCTTCTAGGAGTTGGAATCGACGTTTTGATGAAGTGGTCAAAGAGTTTGGCTTCATCAGAAACGAAGATGAGTCTTGTGTCTACAAGAAGGTTAGTGGGAGCTCTATAGCTTTTCTGGTCTTGTATGTGGATGACATACTACTCATTGGAAACGACATTCCCATGCTGCAATCTGTGAAAGATTGGCTAGGAAAGTGTTTCTCAATGAAGGACTTAGGGGAAGCGGCCTATATACTCGGTATAAAGATCTATAGAGATAGATCTAAGAGGTTGCTAGGCCTAAGTCAAAGTACATACATTGACAAGGTGTTGAAACGGTTCAACATGCATGATTCCAAGAAGGGATTCTTGCCCATGTCACATGGAATCACTCTTTCGAAGATTGGTTGTCCTTCCAATGAGATTGAGAAGGAACGCATGAGTAGGATACCCTATGCCTCGGCCATAGGATCTATCATGTACGCCATGTTATGTACTAGACCAGATGTGTCATATGCCTTGAGTATGACAAGCAGATACCAATCCAATCCGGGTGAGAGTCACTGGATTGCCGTCAAGAACATCCTAAAGTACTTGAGAAGAACTAAGGATGCTTTCTTGATGTTTGGCGGTGAGGAAGAGTTGCGTGTAAGGGGTTACACTGATGCAAGCTTCCAAACCGATAGAGATGACTTTAGATCACAATCGGGATATGTGTTTTGCCTGAATGGAGCAGCGGTGAGCTGGAAGAGTTCCAAGCAAGAGACGGTGGCTGATTCTACAACAGAGGCTGAGTACATTGCTGCAAATGGCGCAGCAAAGGAGGCTGTTTGGATCAGAAAGTTTGTTTCTGAACTTGATGTGGTCCCTAGCATTGCGGATCCAGTGGAGTTGTTCTGTGACAACACTGGGGCGATCGCGCAATCAAAGGAACCCAGATCGCACCAGAAGTCCAAGCATGTGCTCAGGAAGTTTCATCTGATTCGAGATATTATCGATAGAGGAGACGTTCGGATATGCAAGATTCCTACAGATGATAATCTGTCAGACCCGCTTACGAAGCCTCTCACGCAGTGGAAGCATGAAGGGCACACTAGGAGTATGGGCATACGAGATGCGCCAGATCGGCTCTAGTGCAAGTGGGAGACTGTTGGAATAGATGCCCTAGAGGCAATCTAGTTTAGTATGAATTTGTATTTGGCTAGAAAATTCATTTATTATTTATTGGATATTTAATATAATGAAGTCCTTAGATTTACAATCGTGTTGTTTATCTTAAATATCCCTAGTCAAGTATAATGATTAAATGGGACAATCATTTATAGACTAGTATGGGGTTGGATTGATATGGAGATATCACGATCCAACACATAGGTGTGCATTACGGAATGTTGCACTGGATTGACCCATCACCGAGAAGGCTACATACATGTTATGTTGAGTCACAAGTGCTTCTCGGGTACAATGGTATTGTCATCCTTAGACTTGAAGTCACTAGATATTCTAGTTGTGGATCATTGTGATCTTGGTAGCGTTAAACGCTACACCGTAACTGGGTAGTTATAAAGGCGTGTACTGGATACAATGAGAAGCAAGCTTAGAGATCGTAGTGGACGTAGAGAGGATTTGCCCCTCCCACATAACGGGAGCAAATATCCTAGGCCACTCGAAGGATAGTGCTTATAGAATGTCTGGCCAGACTCAAATAAATCAATATATGGGATATTGATGTTATTTGCACGAATAAGGCTATTCCATGGATCGAGAAACTAGGGATTGGATATACGAGTGTGACTTGTATGTCTCGTGTCCAATCCGGATATGGAGGCAAAGGGATGAGATAATTACTTGTACAAGGTTGTCTAGATGACTATTCTATTAGTTGGCTAGAATGGATGTTTTGCTAGAAACCGCTCCATATTAGCAAATAGTTCCTACCAACTAGATAGAACCTATGGGGTCACACGCTATATAGAGTTGTACTAGATTTGGGAATTAATTAATTGGATTAATTAATTAGAAGGATCACTTTGCAAACCCTTGCAAACTTAGTAGGGACTAATTTGCAAGGAAGGGACTAAATTGAATTCTAGTAGGACTAGAATAAGTCCTTTAGGTAGTTAACAAGGAGTTGTTGGACTATATAAAGGACCCTCCTTCCTTCCTTCCTCATAACTTATGCTCTAAAGAGAACATAACAAGAGTGGGAGAGAACAAAGGAGAGAGAGAGCAAGCAACAAGGAGGCCGACGCCCCCTTGCCGCCGCCCCTCACCCCGTCGGCCAAAAGAAGGGCCGAGCCCCTTCCCTTTTGTCTCGTTTTGCGTGATTCCTTCACCCTCCTCTCATTCCGGGCTAGCACCAAGGAGATTGGAGATCTAGGACCAACTCTAGGCGTGGATCAACTATAGAGAACGTGACACTATTCGCGTTTGAAGTCATCAAGGAGAACCCAAAGGTGTGTTTATGATTTCTTACCTTCACTATCGTTATGCATCTAGACTTGTGATCCTTGGAGGGTTTTGCATGGCTATTGTTTGATTATGCTTCCGTTGCGCGATCCATGAATCAAAACCCTACACTATTTGATTAAATTCTGCGAGCTCGCGACAGAACCACGACTAACACCTTGAAAGTATGTAGAACGTGCAACATTCTTAATGATGCAGAATTTTCTAGGTAATACCTTGAGAAGTCATCCGAAGCTCGCGGGTTAAATCAACCCGGATGATATCCTTGGTGATATTTCGGATGATATCCTAGGTGATATCCTAGAAAACATACTGAATTTTATGGATAATACCCATGTAATCTCCTGAGTGGCATCTCGAACTCTACGTAACATTCGGAATGGCACTTTTAAACTCCAAGGTGTTTTCTTGCATGTAATTCCGAATTTCCGGATGTTATCTTGGAATTTCTAGATAATATTATGGATAACATTTACTCCGAAATGCGAGTTTGTGTTTGATGATTACGACTGCACTCGAGGGGGTACCCCGAGCTGCCTACGTACCCTTTTGAGGATCAAGTCGAACGTAGTTCAATTGGGGTGCGTTCACAGTTTATACTCTTGTGTGCAAGGAGTAGGGAACGGTTTACGCTCATGCCTTAGGAGCTGTAAAGCAGTTTATGCTCGTACTAAAGGAGCAGTAAAGCAGTTTATACTCGTACTAAAGGAGCAGTAAAGCAGTTTATGCTCGTACTAAAGGAGCAGTAGACAATCTTCTCATGCGAAGATCGAGAAAGTTTAGGCTCTTATCAAGGAGCTTTGACCAATCTTCATATGAGAAGACGGAGAAAGTTTAGGCTCTTTTCCAGGAGCGTGACCAATCTTCATGTGAGAAGATGGAGAAAGTTTAGGCTCTTTTCCAGGAGCTTTCTAGTATCAATTTGTTGATTTTGGAGAAGTGAAGTCCATGCCCTTCACATTACCTCGTCCCATCCTCGAATTTCCCGTGAATCTTTCGTGGCCATTGAACTAAAGAAAGAATTAATGTCTTCACACTTGAGTTCTTTCTTTTATGTGATTGGGTCGCTTTAACTTCACTTGGAGAATCCATCTTTAGCTTCATGCCTTGGAGGACTCCTTCATCTTGAGTTTGCTCATGATTTGACTTGTCTAGAGAGAGCTTCGTTGGCTGGGGTTTCTTCATTTTCCATACCTTCTCCACCTCACGCATCTTTGAGTCATTACATGAACATGTATGACGATGATTATATAGTGTTGGCTTACTTAGAAGTTGGACCCACCTCTTCTTTTTAGTAAATGGCATTCTTCCATCGCCCTTGCGTTTGTTTACCTTTGTCTTTGCGCAACGACTGCTCCCATTTTGAGAATAGGTTCTTTGCCTATGACTTTGCTGCTTTCCTTCCTTCTTTGCGTCGATAGGTGATTCCCCTAGCATCATTTTGCAAGAGTTCTTTGATACTCGCCATTCGAAGGGTTCAACCGAGATGGAGGTGACATTTATTGTAGCAGAGCCGATTTCTTCTTCCAACAAGACCTTCCCTTCTTTGACAAGTTGCATGATCTTATCCTTGAGTACGAAGCACTTCGTGGTAGGATGAGCAAGGGGGCGATGGTACTTGCAATATGTAGGATCATTGAATTTGTTGGCTTCCTCAGGTCGCTTTGACTCCAAAGGTTCAAGGATCTTTTGTTCTATAAGTTGTTCGAGCATTGAAGGAACTTCATCATCGGCAAACGGATACACCTTTGATTGCAACTCCTTGAGTGTAGGTCGTGATGGTGTCTTTTCTGCATTAGAATTGACCATATAATCCTTCTTTCCCTTATCTAATAGCTTTATTGGTGTGGTGGTGACAACCATGGACTCTTGATTGGCGGCCTTAAGCGTGAACTTCCCGCCTTTATGATAATCTTGTTTGCCTCCATCTTTCCATGCTTCAAAAGGCGGTGGTCCCTGGCTTCCACTTGACGCAATACTAAGTTCCATGTCATGAGCGCGAGTGGCAAGTTCCTCGAAGGATGTTGGCCTTATTCCTTGAAGTATGTATCGTAGACCCCAATTCATTCCTTGGATGCACATCTCAATAGCGGAGCCTTCCGAGAGTCTATCCTTGCAGTTAAGGCTGAGGTTCCTCCAACGAGTTATGAAGTCAATTGCTTTCTCGCCTTTATTTTGGCGAGTGTTAGTCAACTCGACCATGCTGACGGTTCGCCTTGTGCTGTAGAAACGGTTTAGAAACTCCTGCTCCATCTGCCCCCAGCTATCAATGGACCTCGGATCAAGCTGACCATACCACTCAAAGGCGTCATCTTTAAGAGTCCTCACAAATTGCTTCACAAGAAGGTCTCCATCGGTTCCAGCGTTGTTACATGTCTCGACGAAGTGGGCAACATGCTGCCTAGGATTTCCTTTGCCTGAGAATTGCTGGAACTTAGGTGGATTATAACCATCCGGCATGCTTAACTTCTCGATTCTTTCTGTGTAAGGCTTGGTGTAGGACTTAGATGAATTCAACGGCACTCCATACCTCCCATTCATGGTGTTCATGATGATCTCTTGTAGTTGATCGAGAGGAATGGTGCCATTGGCTGACAATTGCACACTTGGTCGCGCTTCATGCCCACTACTCGTCGTTCTAGCTTCTGGTGCGACCTTGGGAGCGTGTTCATACACTTGACTTGCTTCTTCGTGGGTGTCCAGTTTTTCTATCAGCTTTGCGAGTTGAACGTCACGAATTTCCACAATTTTCTTTAAGTCTTCAAGGCCCTTGGTGAGGTTCGCTACTTGTTCTTCGAGAGGGACCGCGCTAGTAGTCATGACGTGCATGCTGATATCATCCTCCTGATCACAATTTGGTGTATTCTGAGTACCCTTACCCTTAGTGCGGGATTTAGAATTGCTTTTGCAACTTTCCTCCCTAGATTTGTAGGAAGCAGAAGACTCATGAGGGGTGGGCGCATGTGACTGCGACTTCTCTGAGGCAGCGCCATCTTCCTTGCCCCCAGCAGTTGACATGGCCTTAGACATACTACGAGTTACTGGACGACTGACTTGGATTCCGGAATTTGTTTCTGAAGTTGAAAACTTGGCATCTCCATCTTTGAGTGATGGAAGTTCGTTATCCTTCGTAGGAGACATCACGAACACTTAAACTTGAGGAGAAGAGATAAGGGGCAGAGATGTCCCACTGTGCGTGCCAAAATTTTTACACACAAATTTATGCAAATGGAAACAAATTCGAGAAATTCGGTGTCAAATAAATATTATTGATGAATTTGATGAAGTGGATTACAATCTCTGATAATAATTTTCTAAACAGAAATTAAATCCAATGATTCTTCTCCTAAAACGTCGAGCGATGGTTTCGCAGCTTCATCTCGGATCGAACGGATGAGCGCTTTCGATTTTGCCGAAGAACTCAATGAAGGTCTCGAAGAACACAAACGTCGAACGAGGGCTTTAGAGGCTTGATCTCGGATCGGACGGCTGAATATCTTCGATGTTGATGAAGAACCGGATGAACGCCTTGAAGAACACGAAGAACGGCTTGAAGATCTTCGAGTTTCTTGAAGAACGCGGATGGAGATCTTCAACGGCTTGAAGGACTCGATGATGATCTTCGAAGAACTTGATAAAGAACTTCGAAGGGCTTGATGATGATCATGATGATGGATGAACTCGTCGGGGCTTCATTAGCTTGATCTTCAGAGCTCTCTCCTTCTTGCAAGATGTAGTTGTGTGTGGGTAGGATCTTCGAAGGTCTCGAAGATTGTTGATGATCTTGTGGATGGACGAACTCTTCAGGGCTTTAGCAGCTTGATCTTCAGAGCTCTCTCCTTGCAAGATGTAATTGTGTGTCATTTATGCCTAGGGATGGCCCCTTTATATAGGCATGGGCTGACTTGTTGGCCAAGGTAGAAAAGTAAATAATATTTATTATTTATTTATTTTCTGCATCAATTTGCCAAGTGGCGTGATTTAATTGGCCTTACTTGCTAGTCTTGATAGCTGCATCATTTTGACAAGTGGCGCCATGTGATTGGCCTTACTTTCTGACCTGTAGCTGTGTCATGTAATGACGTGGCGTCGCCATAAGCAGTCCTTGGCTGTAAATAAGTTTAGTCTCATTTACAATCTAGTCCTCTTATTAATTATTGCTTTAAGGACAGCAATTTTGACGATGAGTGCAATTTGATCCCACCATTTAATTAGGTCATAATAGACACGTGGCACTATTTAATTGGCCGCAAATTTTGCGTGTCTACAGTGTTCATCACCGCCGACCGCCACCTTCGGAGACGTAACCCGCTCCGTTTCTTGACCGTTTCTCGCGATTTTTCGCGTAGGTGAGTCCTAAATCACTCTCTGGTTCATTTCTAATCATTAAAATCGCATCTTGTTAGCTCTAAATAGAATCGGGTATGTTGGGTTGAAGATGTATGCTTGTGTTCATAAAAGGGGGTTGTTTATGTAGTTTCTGAAAAGTTGAGGGTGAGATGTTAACTGCATGTTAGTTTCTGAAAAGTTGGGGGTGATTTGTTTATATTATCAATCTGCATATTTATATAAACTTTAAAATGTTATTTTTTGATTAATGATATAAGCTAATATTTCTATATATTATTATGACTATATAAAAGTAAATAAGTTGTTAAAATTACCTAGAGTTATATTTATATGAAATATTATTGTTTTTATAAGCAAGATAAAAATGTGTGATTTGGTTTAATTATGTAATATCGGGTTGTTTAACTAAATATTTGAAGTGTTTGTAAACTAGTATTTTGACTAAAATAGACTATTTTGTTAAAATTGATAAAAATAAATAAGTTGGAAGTTAGTTTGTGAAATAAATATAAAGTAGACTTTTTAAATAAAAATCTTTATTACTATTGTTTGATATTACATGATTATTTTCTAGAAAGTAGAAATTATTTATCTAACATCAATTTATAAATATGTATTACTTGTTTTATTGAAATAAGCATTTATTTGAATTTTATTTGAGTATTCAATTATTATATAGTGTACATATATTTTCTAATAAATAAATAGCTATAATTGAATTAGTTTGAATTAACTTTTATAGTCACTCATGAATAAATAGTTTGTTAAATTATTATTTCCTATAAAATAAGGGTGCATGAAATTAATATTGGATTTATTACTCAATAATTTTATGAGCTTGTATTTGTATAAGTTATAATATTTTTATGAGGAAAATATATAAGTGTTAATTAAATAATTATTTTATGCTATTAATAAATGGGGTTAAGGGGGATAATTTCAAATGAGAAATTAGGAGATACAGCATTTTGCATACTTGCATACTTGCATAATTAGACTTGTAATTAATTTAGGAATTATAAATTGTAGGTGACGAATTCGTAGACGAGGGCTACGTGTATCTGTAGGAGCTATCGTGGTATCTGTCGTGCTACTTGAGGTGAGTAAATATGCCTAACCTAGTGTGCCCGTCCTTCTTTCGTGTCCAATTATTTTCTTAATTTTTACGTCTCAAAATGTGATTTGTGATATACGTGCTTGACTTGAGATTTCAAATACTTGTCTAAATGATTCTTTTGGAAAATATCACATGGAATTAATAATACGTAATAACGTAAAGTGGAAACGGTTGTGCGGTGGAACCATATACGGATTCTTACTTACTGTGGTTACGATATTTTGCTCGGTTGCAATTGCCCCGGGCTGCTCCATGTACTCACCTCTCTGGCCGCAACAAGTCTTAGAGGGGTGCCGGCACTTAAGGTCTTGGATGCATGGGATATGGTTAGTTTTATATTTTGGATTGGTTTGTTCCCCGCTACAACTAATTAATAAATGTGGATTTTTCATATGGATGATGGATGGACTTGGTTTATTTTGGAAAATATGGAATTGGATTGAGAATATTAAATGATGAGTTGGATAATTTATATTGGTCGTTTGAAATGATATGTTGTTTACTTACTCATTATTCCTCTTTTATTTAAAATAAAATATGCCTCTTTCCGATTTACATGTTGGGGTGTTTACTTGCTGAGCGTTTGTGCTGACTTTGGAAAAACTGTGGTCTTGTTTCTTTCCCCCGCAGGTCTAGGTGAAGGAAGCTCGGCTTAAGGGATCGCGGACTCACCTAGTTATGTTAGTACTAAATAAATGACGCACCTAGACGATCATCTTGTTTAATAGTATGTTATGTTTCATGTTTAAGACAATTATGGTTTGTAATATATAACTATGGAGGTGTTTTGTTCTCGATTTCCGCCGATTTATTTTAAGTAGCACCCTCCCGGACTCTCCGGTCCGGAACGGAAGGCTCGGGAAACAAGAGATGTTACAGAGAGACTTTAGAGGAGGGAAAGTGATGGAGGCGGTGGTGAGGTAGTGTTGTTGGGGGTTGTTGCCGAAGAAAAAGTGGGAGAAGAAGAAAATTTGAAGATGAAGAAGAAGAAGAAGAAGAAGAAGAAGAAGAAGAAGAAGAAGAAGAAGAAGAAGAAGAAGAAGAAGAAGAAGAAGAAGAAGAAGAAGAAGAAGAAGAAGAAGAAGAAGAAGAAGAAGAAGAAGAAGAAAACAAAAGAAGAAAAAGATAAAATGAGAAGAAAAATCTGATGAAAAATCCTCCTAGAGAATTATTGGGTGTGGCTAGTCACACCATCTAGTTGAGTAATCGTGTGTGGCACAACTACGAATTACGCGATGGCTTTACCCGCGTTGCGATTTAATGTTAATAAATTGCTCGCGTAATTATTTACAAATACTACGTAAAATTTTACGACAATTTTCTTAGCTATAAAATATAATAATTTTTACAACTTTATTTTTCTTCTACAACTAAATTTATATTTAGCTTGTCAATTTTATTGGTTTACCCTTAAGTATTTTACGGGGTATTACAAAGTCGCCCTGCTTTGGCAAGTACGAGCTTGGTAATCACAATCATGATAAGTGTTTAGGTAACGAGAAGGCAAAACACAACATTTAAATTGAGGGATTTTGCTTTTCCATTTTAATTATTTTGTTGATCCATATCCACTGATCTACTTATTTTGAGTTGGGCAATCTCACAAATAAGAGATCCGGGTTGTTAATTATCTTATTATCAATTTTGCATGTATCATCCATACACCAACAATAAAGTAATAAGAAAAAAAATAAACAACCACAGAACAAAATTAAACGTGATATGGATATGGCCTCTAAACTAAGATATTCTCAAGCCAATGAGAATATCTATGAACCCTAAAATAGCAAGCTCATCTCCATGTGCGTCCATCTTTTGGTGCATGCTCCATAGCTTGTGGAACACTCCATCTTGTGGTTTCTTTATATCTTTAGGCTTCTTCTTCTCCATCTTGACTATCATATATTTAATCTAATACTAGCTAGCATCTATACTAAATAAAAATATCTCACAAGTTGAGTAGAGGACCGGCTCGCGGGCCGTAATAATTTTAGTTGATTTTGGATGAACTAGGGTCAAAACAGTCCAAGAGGGCCCACCATTACCATGGACAAAATCCTAAAGGACTGTCATAAGGTCTTGGGGCCGGCCGACCCCTACCCCACACGGCTAGGTCGTGCACTAGGGAGGCCCGACCTCTTGGCCGTGGCTTTCTTGGGCGGCAAGGAGGAGTTGGGAGGTCTCCTAGGGGGGGAGGAACCTCTTATGGGAGTTGTTTCCAGAAACAACTTCCTCCTTGTTGTCCAAGTTTAGTTGTTTCCAAAACAACTTCCTCCTTGTTGCCCAAGTTTTGTTGTTTCCAAAACAACTTTCTACTTGCTGCCCAAGTTTAGTTGTTTCCAAAACAACTTTCTCCTTGTTTCCCAAGTTTAGTTATTTTCAAGTTTGAAAAACACCTTTTTCCAACTTGTGCCCAAACCCTATTTTTCTAGATCCAAAATTTTCACATCCTATGTGATCCAAATTCACTAATCCATACATCCCATGTAATATTAGATCTTATTTTTCCTGAATCATATTCACAAATTGCATCAATATGCTTGATTTGTCCGTTTTACGCGATAAACAATAATTAAAGTGTAAAACAACAAAAATCCGAACACATAAACTACGTTATGCTCTACGACCTGTGGTTCTGATACCACTGTAGGGTTTTGATGCAGGTTACACAGCGGAATAACAAAATTTAATCCTTCTTAAGACCCACCAAGGATCACAGGAAGAGACTACATAACGATACTAAGGGATTCTAGTATCTACATACCTTTGGGTTGATGACTTCACACGTGAAATAGTATTCACGTCTCTATGGATAGTCCACTCCTAGGATTGAAACCGGATCCTTCAAGCCTTTGTGCTAGCTAGGATTGAAGGAGGAAGAGAAAGAAGATCATGATCACGCAAAACGGAGCCATGAGGTGGGCGGTACCTCTTGTGGCCGACGAGGTAGGGGCGGTCCCAAGGGGGGTTCAGCCCTCATTTGGGATTTGCCCTCTCTCCTTGATTTTCTCTCCCACTCAATGTATTATGAGCATTAGTGTGGGAAGGAAGCTAGGAGTGTCCTTTATATGGTCCAACAACTCCTTGTTGACTGCATAAAAGCCCATATCCTAATCATGTCCATACTCGGATTAGTCCAACTTACAAATTAGTCCTACTAAGTTTGCAAGTAGTTGCGTATAGATCCTTCTAATTAATTAATTATATTAATTACTTCCCATGTTCGGTAGGGAGTGTGACCCCATATGCAACACCCCACCAAACCACACGGCCGGCCGGGCCGCATGATTTGGTAGAGATGCCTC
Organism: Linanthus parryae; assembly: GCA_023055425.1. Taxonomy (NCBI): domain Eukaryota; kingdom Viridiplantae; phylum Streptophyta; class Magnoliopsida; order Ericales; family Polemoniaceae; genus Linanthus; species Linanthus parryae. The sequence continues at coordinate 12,571,545 of JALGPY010000010.1, read as the reverse complement.
CGCCCGAGGTGATGAGCCTCATTGGGAACGGATAAGGATCGTCGGTTCACAGTTAGTACAACCATCGAATATCCAAATATAATTATTATACATTCATAAACCAGTGACATTGTCTGAATGGTATAAATACAATAATTTACAAATGGAAATGGAAAATGCTAAGTGAGGTACTAAACAGCTTAATATCCTAGCCAGCGGCGTCGTGAACGTTCTCCCACCTTACTCGTAACCTGCGGTTTTAAAATAGCAAAAGCCGACGGAGTTTTACAGAAAATGATCAGCAAACGGCTGAGTAAGCTAACACCCATAGCACGTAAACAGATTATGAAGCATACGACAGGAATAACGTATTCGCTGATAAATAAATGTCAAATATTCGCGGGAAAAGCGTTCACGTTGATTTGATGTGTCAATCTTCGTAACCATCTCAAATTTCGTGTTCTAACCCAAAGATGTGGTCCATCTCGGGAAATCACTGTTAATAGCAATTCACAATATTACTTTAATCTCAAGATAATAACGTTCTCATCAATAAGAATTGAGTCCATAAATTTTATCTTAGTAACTAGTTGATACGGGGAGTGACCATATCCAATCCACAACCTCTTTCTCATAATGTGCAAACGCACCCACATAACCATAACTCAATCACAGGAGGTTCGCATCACAGCGCCTCATAACCATAACTAATCAAAAGGAGGTCAAGGCCTCATAATATCATAACAGTAACCAATCACAATATGTCAGAAATGTATCGTATCAGGGATATGGCACGAACCCACGCACAACTTCTTCCACTTTACATAATTACGACTTTTCTTTCAAGTTGTAACAAGATGTGAATCGGGAGCTCCAAGTAAAACCGGCGTGGCACATTCATAACATTTGATATATGATAAATATTTGAAATTGAGCAATATGTGAGCGGTGTGCTTCTTTTGAATAATCGTGGCGTGTGAACTAGGTAAACACGACCTAATTTGGTAGTCGCGATTGGAACGTTACTTTCTCATTTCACAATAAGAGTTTAGAGGTTCTTCTTTCGGATTCATTATTTAGATTTGGACACCAATTTCATTCAATATTTCAAGTAGAGTTTTTCAAAAGCGAGTAAATAACTCAAATAAAACACATATGGTAGCATTTCACAAATAACACACGCGATACGCGAAATGAAAGAAAGGCACACGAGGCTAGGCATATTAACTTACCTTAAATCCAAACGTCAAATAGCTCGGAATAGTCCTCACGGGTAGGCTTAGCTCTTGTTTATGACCTCAATTGCCTACAAGTTTATCAATTATAATTATATATGTACGAAATAAAATCTTTGTTAACTTATTATATTATTTAGGTATTACTTATTTTAAATGTATAGAAATTTTATCTTTTTACTTTTAATTACAAAAATATTTATTTTCTCATATATATTTAAAATACTTAATTAGTTAATATTAATGATAATAAAGAGATAACAATTCTTTAGGTTATTGAAAAAGTTATTAACAGTTTAGTTAAAACACAAATACCTCCCCCATAGTTTCTGTAAAGTACAAAAATCACCCCCCTCTCAATACCCATACGTGAACTTCATCTTCAACCTCCAAATTGATTTGGGAACTTTCAATAAATCGATACCCATGTCGTTTTGATTATCTAAAATTCAAATTCAAGTCAAAATAGTGAGATTCATGCCAAGAATCGTTAAAAACCATTACCGAACGAATGAGAATTTGTTCGCCGAAGTTGGTTCGGAACCCTCCGGAATTAATGGAGTTTTGGTGGCGTTGGTGGTCATTTATGGTGTCTCCTGGTCTCGTCGGACCACAGGGAGGTCGGGTAAGTACCGAAGGACAGAGGGGAACGAAGGGTAGGGGGTTTTGGAGGTGACCCGATTGGTTTCGGGTCGTCGGGTCGCCGGCGATGGTGGTCCCTGCCGCCATTGTTGTTGCTTCTCCTGCTCTGTTTCGCGACCAGGAAGGAGGGAGAGAGAGACGAGGGTAGAGAGGGAAGGCAGAGAGAGAGGAAGGCCTGGGTGGTGGTGGTGATTCGCGTCGGGTCGGCAATGGTGGTGGCCTTTGGCCACTGCCGTTGTTGCCCCCTGTTGTTGTTTCGCCAGAAGAACAGAGGAGGGGAGGGAGAGAGAGGTCAGAGAGAGAGATAGATGGCGAGAGAGAGAGAGAGAAGAGATCGGGGCAGAGGAAGGTGGGTGGTGTTGGAAGTGGTGTTGTCGGGTTGGGTTGGTGATGCCGACGGTGATGGTGGCTGTGGTGGAGCTGATGTGGGGTGGTGATTGTTGGCGTCTGTTGCTGCTGCTGTTGATGTCTTAGTCGAACAGAGAGAGGGAGATGATTGAGATTGAGGAGATGGGGTTGGTGGTGATGATGGTGGCGGTAATGGAGGAGGTGGTGTTGGCGTTGGTGTCAGCAGTGGTGGTGGTTGTTGTTGGTGGTGCCTCTGTTTGTTGTGGATGGGGGTTGCTCTGTTTTGGCAGAGGAGGGAGGATGGTGAATGAAGGTGGAGGGAGAAGTGAGGTGGCAGTGGTGGTGTTTGATGGAAGTGGTGGTTATGGTGGTGTTCATGGAGGAGGTGGTGGTGGTGGTTTCGGGTGGTTGCCGAAGGAAGAGGAAGAGAGGGGATGATGATGGGGGTTGTTGTTGTTGTGGTGTTGTTGTTGTGTTTGTGATGAGAAGGCAGAGGGGATTTTTTTATAGAGGAGGGTGTAGGGACTTGAGGGGGTGTGAGATGGGTCGGGTGAGTGTGTTTGTGAGGGGGTGTGTGTGTGTGTTTGTTTTTGCCGTGAGGAAGAAAAACGAGAGAGAGAGAGAGAGAGAGAGAGAGAGAGAGAGAGAGAGAGAGAGAGAGAAACAATAGGGAGATGGTGATGAATTTGTGTGTTTGTGTGGGTGATGTGAGAGAGGAAGGAAAAAAAAATGGAAGGGGGTGTATATGTGACGTGAGGGAGGGGAGAGAGAAAGAGATGGTGAGGGAGAAAAAAACTGAAAGAGGAGCATTAATTATTTAATTAATAGAAGAATAGGAGGAGGAAGGGGGATGAAATTTTTAATAGGGAATAGGAGGAGGAAGGGGGGTGTATTTAAATTGGTAGAGAAATAGGGAGAGGAGTTGGATATGTGTGTGGGTGTGTGTACGGGTGAAGAAAAGAAACAAGAGGAGGAAGAAGAGGAAAGAAAGAGAGAGGAAGCAAAGTAATAAATAAATAAATAAATAAATAAATAAATAATGTGGGTTGTGGGTCGGATTAAAATACGGGTTACGCGTATTATACGTACAACTATATCCTATACCGGGTTATACTTTTATACGGGTCGGTTTAAACAAAATACATGTTGTAGAAAAATATTTAATTTCGTATTATGTACAAGTATAAGTTATTTGCATACTTTAACTTTGATAAAAGACAACCACAACCCCCTACATGTAAAAATATTTGCACACTTTCAAACTTTTCTGAATTACATCTACCTCCCCAACTAATCAATTTAATTAATTTATAACTTCTGAAAACTACAATTATAACCCCAACCAATATTTAGTTAACTAGTTTATATATTATGAAACTACACCTACCTCCCTAATTTTGAACTAAATTAGTTTTAACTTTTCTAAACTATAATTATCAACCCAAGTTTATCAACTATAATTATAACCCCTCAAATTTTATCCCACTACTTTATAACGTCTCAAACTTACAATTTCAATTCCATTCGTTAATTAATTCATTTAGAACTTTTGTACATCACAATTATAACCCAAACTCTATTAAAATTATTAACTTATCCTCTTGTATAAAATTGGGGTATTACACCATAGGTTTCAACTTTGTTGGTAGTAACAATAGACAAATATGGAGCGGCCTCTAGCAAGACATCCACGCTACCCAACTAATAGAAATAGTCATCCGACAAACCTTGTTCAAGTATTGTCTCATCCCTTTGTCTCTATATCCGGATTGGACACGAGACATACAAGTCACACTCGTATATCCCATCCATAGTTTCTCGATCCTGGGAATAGTCTTATCCAAGCAGATAACATCAATATCCTATATTGATTTATCTGAGTCTGACCAGACATTCTATAAGCACCATCCCGCGAGTGACCGTGGATATTTGCTCCCTTTATGTGGGAGGGAAAAATTCTATCTACATCACTACCATTTGTAAGCTTGCCTCCTATTGTATCCGATAGACGCCTTTATTGCTACCCAGTTACGGTGTGGCGTTTGATGATATCAAAACACAATATTCCACAATTAGATGATCTAGTGACTTCAATTCTAAGGATGACAATACTTTTGGTCACAACGAGAAGCACTTGTGACTTTACATAACTTTTATGTAGAATTCTCGTTGTGGGTCGATCTAGTATGACATTGTTGGAATAGATGCCCTAGAGGCAATCTAGTTTAGTATGAATTTATTTTGGCTAGAACATTCATTGTATTTATTATTGGATATTTAATATAATTAAGTCCTTAGATTTACAATTGTGTTGTTTATCTTAAATATCCCTAGTCCATTATAATGATTAATAGGACAATCATCTATATACTAGTATGGGGTTGGATTGATATGGAGATATCATGATCCAACACATGGGTGTGCATTAAGGGTAATGGCGCATTGGATTGACCCATCTTGGAGAAGGCTACATACATGTTATGTAAAGTCGCAAGCGCTTCTCGTGGTGACAACGGTATTTTCATCCTTAGACTTGAAGTCACTAGATTGTCTAGTTGTGGATTATTGTGATTTTGGTAGCGTCAAACGATACACCGTAACTGGGTAGCTATAAAGGCGTGTACCTGATAAAATAAGAAGCAAACTTAAAAATCTTAGTAGAAGTACATAGAATTTGTCCCTCCCACATAACGGGAGCAAATATCCGAGTCCACTCGAGGGATAGTGCTTATGGAATGTCTGGACAGACTCAAATAAATCAATATGGGATATTGATGTTATTTGCACGAATAAGGCTATTCCCAGGATCGCAAAATTATGGATTGGATATACGAGTGTGACTTGTATGTCTCGTGTCCAATCCGGATATGGAGACAAATGGATGTGACAATTACTTGCACAAGGTTTGTCGGATGACTATTCTATTAGTTGGCTAAAATGGATGTCTTGCTAGAGACCGCTCCATATTAGCAAATTGTTGCCACCAACTAGATAGAACCTATGGGGTCACACGCTATATAGAGTTGAACTAGATTTGGGAATTAACTAATATGATTAATTAATTAGAAGTGCAGCACCTTGCAAACTTAGTAGGACTAATTTGCAAGGAAGGGACTAAACCGAATTCTAGTAGGACTAGAAGAGGGCCTTTAGGTAGTTGACAAGGATTTCTTGGACTATATAAAGGATGCTCCTTCCTTACTTCCCACACTTATGACACTATTGTTCATAACTTGAGTGGGAGAGAACAAAGGAGAGAGAGCAAGCAACAAGAGGGTCGAACCCGACCCCCTTGCGCCGCCCCCTACCCGTCGGCCAACAAAGGAGGCCGAAACCTCCTTGTTTGCCTCGTTTTGTGTGATTTCTTCTTCCTCTTCATCCGGTCCAAGCTAGCACAAAGGAGAAGGAAGATCGAGATCTCAACTCTAGGCGTGGATCAACCGTAGAGACGTGACACAATTCACGTTACAAGTCATCACAGGAAAAATCCCAAGGTGTGTAACATGATTCTTCCTTTACCATCGTTATGATTCTCTTCCTGTGATCCTTGGAGGGTATTGAATGGATAAATTATTTTTCCGCTGCGTATCCATGATCAAAACCCTACAAACATTACCCCTAATGCATACCCATGTGTTGGATCGTGATATCTCCATATCAATCCAACCCCATACTAGTATATAGTTGATTGTCCCGTTAATCAATATAATCGACTAGGGATATTTAAGAATATAACATTTATATTCTAAGGACTTCATTCATGTTAACATATCTCCATATTGATAACATAATGAATCGTAAATACATAGATGTCACAAGAAATAGATTGCCTTTAGGGCATATCTCCAACACGTCTTCTGTTCTAAGTTCGGTTCTTTTTGGCTATCATACACATACTGTCTCTCTCTCAGACCATTGACAAGGCTTACTCTTATCCTTGCACCCTTAGTCTTACTCTTTGTCTATTGTGATGTTTTCTTGTTTATTCCAGGTACACGTCCAGATCTCCTTGCCAGTATCCCCAATCCACAGCCATCATATGTGTATCCATGGTGATTGCGTCAAAACCTATTGAAGTTGAAGTTACAGGCAGGTCGTGCCATCTGCTAGTTCTGGTTTCCCCATTTTGAAGGTGCCAGATGCGCTTAACCTCACAAGATCGGCCCACGCGGAAGGGGGAAAATATAGAAAATCCAAAACACAGTCCAGACCCACAAACACGTGGACCCACCAGATGCTCACACGTATACACTTGACCGTGCTCCGTGCACAACAGATCTTGCCCCCAGTGGCACGTGAGGACGATGAGACAGGGTTCCTCACACATTATACATCGCACGGGAGCCAGGGGATTAGTGGTTTGGAGACTGGAACAAGGACTATCGTGAACGGGTTCGACCCATTTGCGACCCGTATATGCCAAAGGAGTTGACTTTTCCAGAACCTTCCATATATGCTCGTCCGATGTCACCAGTGACGTTCTTTCGGGAATCGAGTCATAACCGCCTCATAACCGGTCGTGATTGTTCCGTAAAAGCCCCGCCAGCCTCATTGGTTTCCCTAATCAGACTAGTATATGTAAGAGGTACTACTGCTTGCTCACTACAGTGCTACACACAGACTTGCTAGCCTACGCTTTGTCGACAAGATGTCTCTCTCATCCGAAGGCATTTTCGGCTTATTTTCTACTATCTCTTCCCTAAACTTCCATGTCTCTCTTCTTTTGTATTTGATTGATTAAAACTCTTCTTACTTTCCGTTGAAGCACAAATGATCCGACACATCATTATTTCACAGTTACACTTCCTCACTTCTATTCTTTTATTGTATTTGCCAAGTGAAGTAGCAGATTCACTAACTGCAGAATTATTTTGGGCATGAAGAGTATCACAAATAGACAAAGTAGACTTCTGAATTGGATGATAACGCTTGTCACCGGAAAGAGTTTTCCTCTTATTCTTACTTTTATCATTCACATAAGCATTTTCAATACCAACTTGTTTGTACACATGAGCAACTTCTTTTTCCGTTTGCAGATGTAGGAATAGCGACGACAAGAGATTTATAATTACCGACATAACTTGTCTTAGTACCTGCACCAGTTTTATCAAAACCATAACTCCGAATTTATTTATTAATATGAGATTTCCCAGAGGATTGAAAGGATTCTGTGCACTCATGAGACACATACCGTACAAATAATCAACATGTAATCCCAATATAGATTTTCTTCTAGTTTCTGCACATGATTTGACATCACGACCATTAATACCACCATGCTCACAGTGTAAATGCAACTTCTCATATCTAAAATTCACCCAAATAAACTATTTTGGTTCAGGTTTTTAATTTTGATACACCTTGGGATTGATTTAAGAATTGACATACCAATTTTTATGCGAACATTGTGGCGATCCCAATTCAACAAGCTAATTCGTCCCAAAAGAATTTGCCACACCGTCACCAACTGTAACTGTTGTGCATTCAGAAGACATTTTTTTAAATGAACCTAAATGATTGCTTCATCATAGTCTACTAGTCTCATGTGGTTCCTTAGGTCAATTTTTTTTTTTTTTATAATAATCAAACTCCCATCGAAGAGCCAATATAGATTGTCCAAGATTTTTTCCACATCCTCTTCACTACTAAATATGAATAGAAACAAATTCTTATCAAGAGGGGCCACTTTAAAGCCCCCTGATTCATACCACGTAATGCAAATTCATGATATTAATTGAACGTTTATGATAAATCTTACCGAAAATATTATGTTCACAATCCTTAATTCCTTCATTAATAGAATCTTCTGACATCAACAACTTGCTCTTCTTTCCTTCTTCCGTAAGTTTATACGATTCACTGCTAATAAAATCTGCAGTTCTATGTGTAGGCCACTGGAAGTCGAGCATACCCTTTCCTCCATTGTAGACACATGTTGATAGACAAAATCAGTACCATAACGTGAGTTAATGTGTAAAAGACTCTTATCTTACTTAAGCCTTTTCTGACACGAGGAAAGTGTGACCGTCTTCGACAGAAAGTGTAGGTAACCTTCGTACAAGTGAACTTTCAATAACTTTCTGACACAGTAGAGAAAAGAGACAACGTTGTTGCCCAGTGAATGGTCTAGTTGGTGAGGTTTAACATTAAAGATCTACTCTTTTAAGTCTCTGTTCGAATCCGACATCACCAACTCCAATTAACCGTCCTGAAAAAGAAAAAAAAAAACTCCAATCATCGGTCATTGAAGATTGAGGGAACATCTCACATGAATTTCTGAAAAAAGGAAGATTTGAGAAAACATTTCACAGGATTTTTTTTTAAATAAAAAAAAGGAATTCTACAAACAAGATGATAAAACAGAAAGAAAACTACGCAGATAACTAAAAAAAACGCTTCCCATTTGTCTTAAAGAGTAAAATATTGTCATTTTCGACATCCTCAGGACTCCCAACTGCAGAACAAGAACCGAAAGGCCGTGACTCATCCCATCCATTGACTCAATTTCATCGGAAAGTTTGAACACCAAAAAACCCTAATTCCAACTCCGACCATGCAGCAGCCCAACACGACCGCACCGGACTCCGACCTCCCTCTCCTGGCCGCCATCAAAGTCAAGGCCTCCTCCCCTCGCTTTCCCCCTCCCAGCACTCCCACCGCCACTCCCACCCCCACCGCTGGTGCCCAGCGCAGGATCGGCATCGCCGTTGACCTCAGCGACGAGTCCGCCTTCGCCGTCAAATGGGCCGTCCACCACTACCTCCGCCCCGGGGACGCCGTCATCCTTGTCCACGTCCGTCCTACCTCCGTCCTCTACGGCGCTGATTGGGGCTCAGGTGACCACTCCACAGCACTGGACACCAACGAAGAGTCCAAGCAGAAGCTCGAGGACGACTTCGATACTTTCACTACTACCAAGTCCGCTGATCTGGCTCAGCCCCTGGTGGAGGCTCAGATCCCGTTTAAGATCCACATCGTGAAAGATCATGACATGAGGGAGAGGTTGTGCTTGGAGGTTGAGAGGCTAGGGTTGAGTGCTGTGATTATGGGCAGCCGTGGATTTGGGGCTACCAAGAAAGGGAGCGATGGCCGACTTGGCAGTGTCAGTGATTACTGCGTTCGCCACAGTGTTTGCCCTGTGGTAGTTGTCAGGTACCCTGAAGAGAGAGATGGTGGTAATGGTGGTGCTACTGAGCCTGTAGTGTCTGTAGCTTCTGCAGCGGATGAAGATGAGCCCGAATATCATGATGCTAATAATGATGATGGGAAAGGTCTGGCCTCTTCTTATTTCTTGTGCTTGTTGTTCTACTTTTAATTGCACTATTTATTTAATGATCTGCATTTGAATTTGTTTCGAGTCGTTTTATGAATTTTTGTTTAATTGCTTGTGTTGTTTCCTGTTGGTGCTGGTAGAGGTCTGTGTCTATTGAACTGCAAGTTAAATATGGTCTTACCCCCACGATTATAGTGTATTGTGTCTCGTGTTCACCGGAAGACTGGCTCCATAAATGGTTTGTTGTCCAGAGAAAATAATAGTTCCATATAGTCATCGTACTTATATTTTCCAAGTGCATGAGGCATGTCTACGAGTTTTATGGCTGTGGAATTGAAGATTTCATAACTTCTTAAGAAAAGCAGCCACTTCAAATCGACCAAAATTTTATCTCAATCCCGATTCAAGAGACCGAATCTTACGATTCATTTGCGATTCAGACCGATTCATACGATTCATCTCGATTCAGCTGGAGAGTCTTATTGAGTTAGTAACAGTTCCAGAAACAATACTTGCCACAATACTTGCCTAGTTTTTTGAATGTTTAGCAAATATCTTTGTCTGCTAATACATTGTTCTTAAGTCCACGTCTAATAGCTTCATGTTTTTTCGATTCTATTGGTATCTTAAAGTTCCTTGCTTACATTGTATATCTTCATTATTCTAATCTTTTAAGTGGGTACAACTCATGATAACTCGTATTAGCTGCGAGTTAGCTGAAAACTTGAGCTTGCTTATTGTTGAAATAAGGATATACTATTCACGCATGTTATATTTATATGGAATATGTTATTATATAAGCTCAAAGAGATAGTAAGTGAATCTTTACGATTCACGATTCGATTCACGATTCAGTGAAGTTGAATTTGGATTCATTCTATGAATCCCGATTTGACAACTATGACAGGAACTCCATGTAGGGTGACGTCCTGTTTTCGGAAACGTCTCGAGCTCCGGAATTCCGCCGAAAGTCCTCAGAACGCCCCGCGGAACACCACACGGCGTTCCCGTAAAAACATTTGAGTCCAGAATTTATGAGGAACTACCCGGGGGCGCCTTCCCCTTTTTGAAAAGATTGGGGAACGTCCTTGGGTTAAAAACTAAAATGCACGGTTACTTCTATAAACTTAAAAAGATAAGGGGTGTTACTTGTAGATACAATATGATTTGTATATACTAATCCTATCAGATGCCTGACCCTGATCTAAACCCTAGCCACATGACATTAACAGAGAGAAAACGGTTTGGAGACTTTCAGCACTTTTTGGATGACTTCTAAGACTTTGAGGACCTCCGATTTCTCAAGTACCTCCACATGTTTAATAATTATACGTGTTCTTATTGCTTCTGTTCTGAAATCCTATTCTTCTTATTAATTAATCTTAAATTCTTATTGATCTTGATTATTGCCTTTCAATTTCGTCTACTATAAGTTATATGTATTTAGATATCACTTACATCAGAATAAATTTGTCCATTTGAATATATGTAGAACTGCCGTTTTCCCAGTGTTTCGTCGGTGTTCCCGTTTCATCTCGTCCCCGTCCACGTTTCAGTTCTACATGGCTAGAATCTGTAAAAATAAAATGACTAGTCGTGCCCTGCCAAATGGTTAACAGAACATACCAACATTGGTGAAGTTCATATCATGCATTTTAGGGAAGCCCTGTGTAAGAAACTCTGAACCTTTCCAAAAAGGGTCTATAGGTGAATTTATCATATTTACTTGCTCACAGGATTTTAAGTTATTTACTCTACAAGCACAATCAAATATTTTCAGAAGTTTCTTGTTGATCGATTTCCATTTTCTTTGAAACGGAGTTTGGCAGCTCTGAAATCACTTTAAGTATAGGATCTACTGTAGGGATTGTGGCATTTAAGGCAATTGATGACTCTTTATCTACTAAAAGCCAATGTAGTTTCTTAAGTTAAGTTCAAAGGAAGTTTGTTAGTAAAACTTATTGCCAAAGAAAAAACACGAGATTATGGTTGTCATTGGTCTATTTACCCCTCTATCATTTTATATAAGAAAGATACACTTATACACTTGTGCAATCAATTATTTTTGTCTCCGTCAGATATGTCCTCCACTCTCATGTCAAATCACCTCCAAGCCTTTATTGATTTCGGCAGCTGTTTTGTTATCGCCCTCCTTGATTCCACATCTCTCTCTTGCACTTAGACAATTTTTCCGACTAATTTCACATTGATTTAAACATTTAAGCACCTTAACGGGCCGTATTTGGAACTGATGGTTCTTTTTTTATTGTCAGTAGTTGAACATTTTTTACTTTATATGCCGCATAGTTTGTTGTCAGTTGACATGTGATTGGGCTAGGTATATACATATATATATATATGGTAGTTGAATGTTTTTTATTCTTCAATTCTGTGATTTATATGATGAAGTATCATGTTAGAATAAAACTCTTAGACTACAACCTTATAGGTTAACTTTTGAGTTTTTCTAGCCCTGCTTCTCTTTGCTCTGATGCAGAACACAAGGACTTAACTTTTGTGCCTATGCAAAGCATTTATGGAGTCATAAGAAAGTGAAAACAAAATTTGCACCCAATGTTAAAATAATTTTCAAATAGATATACGGTAGTGATATGTATGATTTGCATCTTATTTGATTACTAGGTATGATTGTAATTTTCAAGGAACTTTGAGAACTTTCTAAATATAATGTCTCGTTAATGAGAGGGTAAAACGGTCAATGGAAACCTCATATTCTATGTTTTATCTTCTTATTAAATAAGATTAGAAAAAACTTTTTTTTTTAGAGTTTTGTGGCTTTCTAAGTAAATCAATGTTTGTTTAACTGCGTTAATCATAATACTTTTCGATGAAATAAAATAAATTAATAATGGACTTGTTTGTACTTTTGCTTGACGAGCAAGTGGGAGTAAGGAATGACTTGCTGATCTTTCGTTTCGTCCTAGGATGTGTGTGTGTGTGTGTACGGAGGAGCAAGGTTTTCAGAATTTACGATTCACAGCTCGAATCCAGCAATTGGATTCAATTCTATTCATCCTTGACAGTATGAATCCTTCTTAACTTTAACTGGCTTAAAAGTAATATGAATCTCCATTCAGGGTATTAAATCGTGCTATTCGGTTGTGATTTACACCAGTTAATAAAGTCTGAGATAGTTTGGATCTAATTAAGATAGAAACAATTTAAATGACTGGTACGATTCTCGTTTTTGTTTATTCTAATTTAGGTTTGTTTCAAACGCTTAATGTTTGCTCTTAAAATACTACGGCTGTTTCTGTTATTCTCTGTTTTCTTCGTCTCTTTCTCTAGAGAACAGTTTGAATCTTCAGCATTTTTTCGTCTTTAAGTAGTGTGAAATATCAACTCATTCATGATTGATTCAACTTTTAGACATACCTATTTGCTTATCTTTGGCATACAAAGATAATCTTGACGTCTGCTACACTTTTTCCGTGTATGTTATTCAATCTGCTTGTAAAACATAGTATACACTCGTGACTCAGTTAACAGCACTTCCCTTACCGTTTCGAATCTCGTTTTGTGAACTACGGATGCTCATTTCGGTTTGTGGAATGGGAACCACACTGCTGAATGCTATATGCCCTATATGATTCGGTACCACAGGAGTTGGCTGGAATGTTACCTGGAATGTATTATCTTTATATTGAATTAAAGGCCCTCGCAAGTCTACTTTTTCTTTCTCTCGTTAATTCAGAATTCTAGTAATGTCCCTTCTCAGTTTATTTACATTTGATTGGCCCGTAGTGGAGAGACGTCTTACGTAAAAATATTCAGAAGTTGTCGGATTGCTGAATTCGCTAATCAGGATTGCTATTGTAGCATGTTGTGGAAAATGCGATTTGATTTGCAATTCATTAGGGTATGAGAGATTGGAATCAAACTTCAAACCAAGTAGCAATTAGCATGTTTTAGTAGGCGAAGAAACCAAATCTAACACATTTTGAATTGTTGACGAGCATCTGGATTTGTGTGTATTTCTTGGTTTATCTTTGCGAGATTGTTGTGAAATACCATTTTGTGATGGAACCCAGGAGACTTCTTTGAAATATTTCCAATCAACCTCGGTTAGCATGGGAATATTAGCCCCCCGAGGTATGGCATTGATAAGCTAGCTTGCCTAGAGCAAGTTATAAATGATCTTTTGCCATGCCATTTTTATTTCCCTTTAAATATGCCTCCTGTCCTGGTTAAAATGTCTTACTTTCCTATTTGGGTCGTCCCAAAATAAGTTTCCCATGTTAAAAAGCTGTACTTTAGACTTCACCTTGAAACTTTTTTCTGGAATGGAGGGAATATATTCCAGCACATATTGTTACAAATGCATTAATTACAATTACAAGAGTTAGATCATTTGTCCTCTATAAGCCATACTAGCTATGTCAACATGCAGTCTTCCAAATTTATGTTGACAGAATGCAGCAGTCGTGTTCTGCCCTGCAACACCAAGGGAAAGAATCAGAAAGTTCTTTTTTTCTACCCAATGAGCGTCGTTCCCTTCATTTCCATATACTCCAGAAGTGACGTAGGAGCAGTAATGCAGGGGTGTTGCCCAAACTATCTGAGCACCACCGTTTCCTACTGAAAAGTTATGACTAGTTTCTTCATAAATAGCAAAAAAGGTGCCCCACAGCTCGGAAACAGCCAGCCAAATACATTTTCCCCACTTCTGACTTGTAACCAATCCAAAACGATATTTTTCTGCCTTCTAGCAGCTTTTAATGCAACGTATCCTGCAACAGGAGGTTGCTGTTTGGGTTTCATCATCTCCTTCACTGGAAATTCTGGATATGTTCTAGCAACACAGTTATTGTCTCTAATCGTTGAAGTACCTTTTGAATAATGGATTCTACCTACACATGCCCTCCCAAACATTTCCTGGTAATCTTTCATAGTTGTGTCCTAAAAATCATCTCTACTGTTCCCTGACCACAGTAGGCATCCATCCCTACATTACATGGAATGCAGATTGCGGGGATGGATGGGTATGCAAAATACAGCTCAATGTTGAATTTGGTAGGCCAGGGATAGGCTTATTCAGTCGATTGATAGTGTGTGTCTATATATGTGTCCTAGATTCAACATCCGTCATCCTTTTTACTATTCAAAACACAGATTCTTCCATTAAATGGCATGTTAAATGTAGGTTCTCCTCCTTAAGAAACATTTAAGTGAAACGTTGCTAAAATATTCACCGGGGAAATGCGGATCTCCAACTTCACCGTTCTGGAGTGAAATTGTGCCGTGTTCACAGTGGGTAATCCATTTAATCATTTGGCTTAGGGTAAAAGAGGTAACTCAGATTCATCCAAAAACCTTATTGTTCTTTGTCCCCCTTTAGATCGACATTCTTGAAATATGTAAAAGAGGTAACTCAGATTCATCCAAAAACCTTATTGTTCTTTGTCCCCCTTTATATCGACATTCTTGAAATATGTTTCCACTCCTTCAGTTAATCTCGTAAACAAAGAATTATCTCGAAGTTCAACACCTTCTTGAACAAGCCTCCTTAGCCTTTTTGTCGTCAGGGCTTTATGAAACAAATCCAGTCCTGCAATTCTAATAGCACTAAATCTTTTTGCTTTGAACTCGATGCTTTGTTGACTCCTTAGTCCTTCGTGAATGGGTTTTAAAAATTGTGTTGTCTTGAATAGGATTTGTTAAGCTTTCCTCCTTGACGATTGCTACTCAGAAGATACAACATTCAATACATTCCATCAAATCTACCATTCTGAACCAAACACATGGTTGCGAGCCCATGAATTGATTCAGATTCTTATAACTCAACAAAATAGGTGTAAGGGGTAAACTCGTGAAAGAATTGTTGAAGGATAGTTTCACATATTACTTGCGAAGTTGCGATGGCCCATTAGACCCGTATGCGAGAGAGTTGACGAAGTCATCATACTCCTAAATTGTGGTCTTTGATTAAGGAGTTTGACTTATGTCATCATCTCGTGAATTACAATCGCAGCATCGCCTTTGTTCTCCAGTTATGATATCCATCTTCTGTCTTCTCTGTCACGGTGCCCATTTGGCATGAACACCCAATCATATGTGTCTTGTCCTTGTGCCATTGCAGCAAGTACATGCAATGGTCTGAGGAGAGCAGAGTGTTTATTTGCAACCTAAATCTTCAGACTCTCATAATGAAGAACACTCGCTCGCAGTCAGCCATCGATGGGGTTTCATGGTTGATGGTTCCCCTTGTATCGGGAAAATCCCCTGACTGCAACTCTTTTTGAACAGAAATAAGATTTGAACTAGAGATAAAGTGAGAGAGGTGTGCATCTAGAAAGTGGTGAGGTGAACTCTTAGATACCTTGTTCTCACCGCTGTACTTCCAGAGCATGATATTTCTATTGTTGGCCCTTTGAAATTTTGAGTAGTTAGCCATATTAGTTTAGAGAACTGGCAACTGACCCTGAAAAGTGAACCTTGTGAAAATGGCAGCATATGTTCAAAGTATGACGTTCTTCAACATTACAAAAGAGACATTTTCAACATGGGTACTAGTTACATTCTAATGTATCACGGCGTACTGGCCTTTGTCTATTCTTCCAGATGAAACAGCCTGACATCCTCTGTTCTCTCATGCTGCAACTCTATTGATCAGATGTCTAGCATTAGACTATCTTTTTAATTGAATTTCACTGACAGAGGAAAATAGAAATAAATCAGCACGTTAAGGTGGATTACTTACTTATGGCCAAGTCTCTAGTTTATTTTCTACAATAACTAGGAAACAAGCCATTATGTAGTAAACGTCGAGGAATATTCTCAAATGGAATGACATCTAGGAATTGAGTGTAGTGGGACAGGTACACATTTATTTTCTGAGGGGTCAGTAGTATCCGTCACATACTGATGGGGGTACACTTTTGGCCATCTAGCGGGGTGCAGGACAGGATATGCATTGATTTTCTGAGGGGTCGGTACACAGTACACTCCTGTTGTGGGATTCACTTTCGGCCATCTCGCTTAATAGCTTGCAGTCTCGTACCTGCTGAAAGAATTCAGGCTGAAACTGCTTACTTAGGTGCCTGGTGCTGCTGCCGCCTACGACCTAAGCTGGCAATACATTGGCTGCTGATTGGGATCTTACTGTTCTCATTTGGTGCCTGAATGCTGTCAAATTCCCCCAAAGTCAGACGTTAGTTACACAGAATATGAATGGATAATGTGCTGCCCCTTTAGAAGTCGGTATATGACAAGGTTGATTTCTTGGCCCGAACAAACCACCAGTCTCATGTGCTGTCATGTCAGAACTCCACTTCTAGTGAATTAAAACTCAATTATTTCGAATTTGCCCATCATGGAGAGACCTTTGAAGTATTAAAGAGTAAAATGTTAGTATTAACTACTTCTCCGTTCCACCTCTCTTCCCCCTTTGACTTTTTGGGTCAGTTTGACCCGGCGATTTGTTTCTTAAAACGATGCAAGAATTTTGTAATCTTTTCATGGTGTCGTAGAGTACCATGAAAAGATTATTAAATTCTTGTATTGTTTTGTTAACCAAATCACCGGGTCAAAATGACCCGTGAATAGTGACGAAGAAGAGAGAGGTGCAAACGGATGAAGTATTAAGATTGCTTTGGATTGCCACACTTG
The DNA here is from genome assembly GCA_023055425.1 of Linanthus parryae. Taxonomy (NCBI): domain Eukaryota; kingdom Viridiplantae; phylum Streptophyta; class Magnoliopsida; order Ericales; family Polemoniaceae; genus Linanthus; species Linanthus parryae. The sequence goes on along the minus strand of JALGPY010000010.1, from coordinate 12,554,439 downwards.
CCTTTCCGTAATGTAATTGTGCCATGTTCTGGAACACAATATTGAAATGGCAGTTTGTACGTGTAGGCCTCTATCCTGCTTGCTGTATCAAATGCATGTCTTCTATGCCTTTTACTGTGGTCACCTCTTGATTTGTGGAAGCGACTTTAAAGAATGTTGTCTCGCAAGTGATGCAATGACATTTCTAATGTCATTAGTATCGTTTTGGTTTTACTAACTTCAAGCTGTTATTGTTATAGTGGCATAAGTAGCTGATATTGGAATCGGAGACGGAGTCGGAATCGGACAGGAACTACAGGTATTCTTTCTTCTCTTAGAAAATTAATCTTCCTGGTAACAGTGTATCCTTGTTTTACGGCTGGGGTTTGGAATCGTCCATCTAATTCACTGAGGTTGTGTTTGGATAGAGGATTTGAATTTAAATCTTGATTTGGGTTCAAAGCAAGGATTGTACATACATAATTGAACTGTTTAGGGGAATCGGTAGTGAAGGATCAATAAGATGTATAAAAAGTGTCCCAACTCCCAATAGCTCCAATAGGTAAGATTCGAAATGACATGTACTTAGTATTCATTTGAAATCCATTATGTTGTGAATGATTTATTGGGGCTAAAACTCTCAAATCAAATTTTGACCTTAGTTTTGTAGTGAAAATGGTTTGATCCTAGAGCCGATCAAATCCAAGTCTGCTCAAATTCCTTACTCATGCAAATGGAGTATAGATTTTTCAAGGCTTTCAATGATCCAGATGTACTGTCAACCACATAAATATTACTATTTCTGTTCTGGGTAGTCTTGACTTTAGGTATATCCATGCTGTGGATGTTTCTTTGCTAACTGAATGTTGACGGTGTATTGGTCTCTCCTTTCAGGTGATGTAGAAATCGAGAAGCATTAAGGTTTAGGACTTATGCTGATATGTTTCAGAACTATTGTTGATTTAGTGGTTGGATTATGATATGTAAATGATGGATATTGGTTGTTTACTTTCTGATTCGGATCAGTTTTCATGTCTCCATTTAGCTGAATAGCTGTATGAATTTTATCAGTTTCTGGATTCTCGTCAGGGCTGCATGGAAACTTTTATATCCTGCACTTACTGATGTATACTCTTTAAGCTTATGGTTTAAACCCTAATGGCCCTGAGTACTCATTGTTCCACTGTTTTGCAAGATATTTTGCCAGAAAATCTGTTTCCTGAGGTGATTGCAATTTAATGATCTTATGAACTAGTACTATTGTTTAATTGGTGATGATGTATGATAAGGATGTATATGCACCTGATATGCGGCTAAATACTGTAGCTCTGAAAGGATATATGGTTCACCCTATGCAATTGTGAGCCTCGCCCGTCCCGGTGTGATGGCTCCGCTAGGAATGAAAGTCACTCATCACTTGGCACAACCGCCTTGGGTGATGGTCACATCTGGCACCAAAATAAGTAGAATAGTTGGTCTATTGAAATGACTATCCCATGGGACGCTGTACGGTAGCAAGTGGCAACATTGGCGTGTTAACTATTCCGAGGCTTGGCCCATCCCTGTGGGATGCTGTACGGTGGCAACTAGGCCTGTCAATGGGTTGGGTCCGACCCAAAGCAGACTCATGAGACCACCCTCAACACCCTCTACGTAATGATCAGGCAGGGTCGCGTCAGACCTGTGAGACTCAATATAAATCCCGGGACGCATTACTGTCACCAATTGCATAGAGAGAGAGTAAATGAGAGTCGCAGAATAATAGAATAACAGCAGAGTTTTCCACAGTGCAAGTGATAAGGTTTAACATTAAATGGAAATCGATAACTATCTTCGCTCTCGACAGTATTGAAGAAAATCAGTTACATTACTTTTTGTACACAAGGGGAGGTTTAGAATAAGCTCAAAGAAACATTAGAATGACCATGGTTCTGCTCACCTCTCAGTCATCATTGGCCCATAGAGACAATTCTAACTACAAGTGTCTTCTATCGACCCACTAAGTGTGTCACAGTGATCATGTTGGTGGAACAATGTTCCGGCTTGCTTTCTGATGAATCTGATTCCATCAGACTTCTTTCACTGAAAAAACCGGGCTGTTTAGGCTGAGGCAAGGCACCCTCTCCAGCCAACATGAGAACCACAGTTGACATGTTAGGCCTATCCTCTGGCATTTGTTGCACGCATATTAAACCGACATGTATAGAACGCAATGCTTCTGTTAAAATGCATGAATCTTTCATAGATGAATCGATCAGTTCTGTGTCTGAAGCTTCGTTGTGGAGCCGCCACGCCTGAATCAGTGTTAATACAAATTTTAGTCTTTTCACAGGAAAATAGAATCACGAGTGTAACTGTTGTAGCTGATACATACGTGCCCGAGAAGATTGAGGTGGTGGTCTGAGTGAGAGAATCCTCTATTTCTCTTCCCACTGATTATCTCCAGTACCAAAACACCAAAGCTAAATACATCTGATTTCATAGAGAAGAGACCCTCAATCGCATATTCTGGGGGCATGTAGCCACTGCAGAGGACATTGATGATAAGTTAGATAAGCTTCAGACAGGGTTGAGGGTTGTTTTTAGAATTTGCTTAGACTAATATTCTTACTATGTTCCAACCACTCTTTTGGTGTTAGCTTGCGTCTCGTTTGCACCAAATATTCTGGCCATGCCAAAGTCTGATATTTTGGGGTTCATTTCATGATCTAGTAAAATGTTGCTGGCTTTCAGGTCTCTATGAATAATCCTCAGTCTTGAATCTTGATGAAGATAAAGAAGACCACGGGCAATCCCAGTAATAATATGGAAGCGTGTAGGCCAATCCAATAAGATGTTTCGTGTTTTGTCTGTTCAAATATCTACTAATTAAGATACAGTTTTAAAGTTAAACTAGCAGTATATCAATGTTTTGAGACCTTACCGAAAATGAAACAGTCCAAGCTACTGTTTGGCATGTATTCATAGATAAGCACCCTTTCTTCTTCCTGAATGCAGCATCCTAGGAGTTTTACGAGATTCCGATGCTGGAGTTTGGCAATGCATATTACTTCGTTCTTGAACTCTTCAACTCCTTGTCTGCAGGTCTTAGAGAGAAGCTTCACAGCTATTTCTTGTCCCCCTTTGAAGATACCCTAAAAATTAGAAATCAATCAAACAATTTCTTGGTTTATTTACTGACCATATTCAGTGACCAACTATTTTCTGTATTCTTTACCTTGTAAACAGGTCCGAATCCGCCTTCTCCAAGCAGATTGTCAGTAGCAAAGTTATTTGTAGCACTACTGATTGTATCGAAGTCATACAGTGGTAACTCTATATCTTCATTCTTCGATTCTGTATACTATCCTTGTCTTTGTAGTCTAAGATCATGACTTAATAATCCTGAAGATAAATGTACATGAAAATGTGTTTTCTCCAAAGAAATAAATGTACCTAATGGAATCGGTAAATTGTTTCGATATTAACAATGACCTTGTTTCTTTCGCTGTCCATTCTTCTTTTTCTTCCAGACGTACAATAAAATTGCCAGAACAAACATTAACGTCGCTGCTACAACTACAGCAATAACTGCGACCATCTTTGCCTTCATCTTGTTCTTACCAACTTGACCTGATATTGACAAAGTTAGATTTGTGGATTCGACGAAGAGATTATTTGTCATTCTATTGATTATCACTTACTCGGTAATTACTTATCACGCTAAAATGTTTATTTGTGCACTCAACTTATGTAAAATCATCGGATGAAAAACTTGAGAGCTAATGAGATGGAGATGTTACCTAAATCGGGGGCAGCCATCCGAATGTAAAGATCTTGCCCATTTTCTGAGAAAACTCGAATATCAACAAGGTCACCAAACCAAAGCAAACACCCACTTCCTCCCGCGCTTACATCTGTATTCGCATAAGCAGTACAAGAACAATTCTTCAAGCAAACAGACCGACATTCCTGAAGAGTCATTGTAGTGTTAAATGACGAATTTCTCGCATCAGGGACTTTGACACCAGAATACTTTATAAACCCGTCTCTACCGCTGCAACCCAAGGGTGTGTTCCTCACACACCCATGAGACCAATCCGCCATGCCCCAAGCTCTAGGAGAAGCCGGTGAAAAACCTTTCAGGCATTGGCACTCGGGGGAGTTTCCAACCCTGCAGCTCCCAAAAGCCCCACAAAATGCATACATATCGCAGTTAGTCATCTCTGTGGTTAAGTGCATAGCCCAATTATTGGATCCTTCCATCCATGTCATCCGCCTAAGTACACCGTCTTCATTCAACACCATCCTCGTAACCACAGCACTGTTGAGAAGCTCGTAAAGGAAAAATGTCTCCTTTCGATTCAACACGAAAGTGAAATTATAAATCGGGTTTGAAGAAATAGTCGGCATACCGCTGAATCTTACCCCATTCCAAGGTCCTGAACCAAAAGTCACAGTGCCATCTCTCCTTAGAAAGTACTGTGGAAATCCACCACCATCCATCCTGTATGTGAAATCTCCTCTCCCCGGATCGTCCCTGTTCTTCCACGACCAAATGAAGTTATCTACGCCCGTCTCCAAGTCAATTCCAAATTTCATACCAGGTAAAAATGTATCAGTTGGGTAGTCAAAGGTTTGCCACAGAAACTTCTCTGCATCATCATCGTCATGGCCTGGTTCTGATATAACTAAATTTCCAGAATCCAGGAGCTTCAGAAATGTATCCTTTGATGATTTTGGTGAATCGGATGACCAGATAACAATGTTTTCACCGTTGAGGAGGACAAGAACACCTTCCTGTGTAAGGTTCAGAGTACCCGATGTGTCGAAAAGAGGGACATCTCTATTGGCAACCCAAACAACTGTAGAGGTAGGTATCTTCTTGTACCATATGCCAACATACCGGTTTTTGGACTTTCCTGGGCTGAAGAATCCAAGCTCAAAGCTTCCTTCAGCTGATACAACTGTGTCACCATCTCTAATCAACTGACCCCTGGTCACAGTATCTCCGGCTGCAGCTGCGAGCAACAAAATGGAGCACAAGGATAGCAATACAAGGGTGATATAGATTCCAGAGATCACAGTTTTTGTTATTGATTGAATCATGTTGCTTGGTTTAATCCATGAAATTGAGAGTTTAGTTATTTAAAAGTGTTCATCAGCATAGTAAAGTCATAGTTGGACTTTTCTCCTCTGTACATTCATCTTTCAAAATTTGTCAATTTAGTCCACCTGCTCCTTGTTTGACCAATCAATAGCCTGAAATTGTCCATTGCCAAACGCATTCCTCTCGATTAAAAGAATAAGTTTCCAATCAAGCAACATATAAAATCTGTGTTGTCATTGAAGTATTCAACTACACAAGATGTTTTGGGGATTTTTCACCAATCAATCTCAAGCCTCTCCATATTAATTGCTGGAAAGTCACAGTATTGGTGTAGCTGTCTGAGTCACAAGCGAATTCTACAGCATTGATTCCACAGTGATGATGAGTCATGACTGGTTGGTGGTAAACTTTACCAGTCCGTCCCAGCTCTTTCTTTCCATCTGACTTTTTTGACTCGTATCTGGATCACTTTGACCGGGTGATTTGAATAGTAAAATAATACAATTTTTTGATAATTTTTTCACCATATTATAAAGCACCTTTTACACTACACCACCATGAAAAAGTTATCAAAAAATTACATCGGTTTGCTATTCAAATTACCGGGTCAAAGTGACCCAGTGAATAGTGACAAAAGTCAAATTGGAAAGAAAGAGCTGGGACAGAGTGGTATTTTGAAGGAACCTACTCCAAATAACCCGCGTGTATTAGAATGATAGTTGAAATGTCTTAAACACCAATAGTATAAAAAGAACACAAAAGAACACAATATTTGTTTTTTTTTGTTTTTTTTTTAAATCTTTTTTCAGCATGTTTTTGTTTTTAAACAGATAAAAGCAGACATACCAAATGATTTTAAAAAAAAATCAGTTAAAAAAAAAACATCATATTTTAAATCAAAGTTGATCAAAATCAGGGATACCAAACATGCACTAAGGTGGATTTTTTTCCATATTATTTTCAGCTCATTGTTGAGATTTTCATCTTGTAGCAAACATGCCCATAAATCACCGGATTGAGGTTGCAAGAGATTTTGCTTGTCCATCTCTTCAGTTGACATAATAGCAGATCTGCTCACTTCTAAGGATGGCAACGGGTCGGGTTTGGATCGGATCAGCCTAAATCCAGATCCGATCCATAAGGTTTCAGATCAGATCAAATTTGGATTGGATTTTGTCGGATACGAATCAGATTATCCATCGGATCATGGCGATCAGTATTTTTAGTTCACCTGACCTAAGACTAATATGAATTAGAGTCAAAATTGGATTAACATAGACTTTATATCAATAATTTTATCAATTTATTCTCAATAAAAAAATAAATATATCAAATTTATGACGTTATCTGAAGTAAACATAGTAAAATTTGTATATGCAATTATATTAATACAAGTATATTATTGAATTTATTAGGTATGATAACCTAATCGGATCGAATCGGGTTTCACGGGTCACAAAACTTGTGATCCATATATGATCCCTTTGTAAACGGATCAGATCGGACCTACTCCATTATGGTCGGATCATGTCGGATATCGGATCAGTTCGGACTCAATTGCCAAGCGTACTTACTTCTTGCAGCCAAAAATCTTCCTTGGTGATCGCTAACCACACATCCGGTCCATGCAAGTTTGTTTAGCTCATCCGTGGCCACATCGGCGTTGATCTTCAGCAGTCCTGGTGGTGGCGGCACTAATCTCACCGGCACCATAGTAATTGGAGATATTCTGTTTCTCTCCATCTTTTGAGAAAATTCAAATTCCTCTAAGTAATCAGTTGCTTGTTCCATGATTGTGTCAGCTTCAATTCTTTCCCCTCAGCCACTAATTCGATTCTTTTTTACCAGATTACCCGACATACGCTAAAGAATTCTTGAAGATCTGTCCGATTCATCTCAATCACTGCCCTTCTTGTGATGTCAAGTCCCCTCCATTCACTGATCCTTCTGAGAGATTCATCTTCCTTCCAGGTTTGTTTGAAAGCCTTACAATTGAAAACCAGATGTTGAATCTCATCTTTCTCTTTCTCACAACATGGACACTAAGCAGGTTAAGTCATCCTCCTTTTCATTAGATTATTGTAATACCCCGTTTTCATTATACGGGTAATGTGATGGCTTTTCGTAAAGTTTAGAATATAGTTATCAAAATCGTATGCTAAGAGGGGAGGTAGTTGTAGTTTCGAAAAGTATAAGCTAGTTAATTAAATACTTTGATGGGGGTAGAAGTTGTAGTTTGTAAAATCTTTAAATCCTTATAAGTGATTGAATAAAAGAAATAAATAAAAGAAAAAAAATAATAAAAAAAGAAGAGAGGAACGGTTGCCCATGGATGGTGAGTTTCCCCAACTTTTCTCCACCTTCTTCTCCTCTTCTTCTTATACTTCTTCTTCTCCTCCTTCACAACCGACCAACACCAACACCGGCATCACCTCCACCACCATTATAGTCACCACCATCCTTACCACCAGCCTCCATCTCCCTCTCTCTCTCTCTCTCCCCCTCTCTCTTCGCCGCCTAAAACAATAACGAGAGCAACAGCAGAGGCGACCAAAGACCACCGCCGCTAACCTGTCGGGAACGCGCGCCACAAGACCCACCACCTCTCCCACTCCCCAAACTCCTTCCAACTCGCTCTCTCTCGCTCTCTGTCGAATCAGTGGCGCCAGAGAAGCAGCAGCAGGCAGCGGAAATAGCCTGCAACGAAGCCACAGAAGCTGCCGCCGTCGTGACTCCATCGTCGCCGGCGAGGAGCTTTGGTCAAGCCCCAACGAGAACTACCCACCTCCTCAAATTGGTTCCTAACGACTCTTGGGGATCCAATGAGACCATTAGCAGCCTCAATCGGAGCCAAGGACGCCGACATCATCGACGACGAACACCATTGCCAACCACTCGACGACAAACTCGAACCGCCTCGTTTCTCGACCGTTTTCAGCGATTTTTGGTGTGGGTACAGTCTAAATCCTCTAATTTTTCATTTTAGATAATCAAAATCATGACTTGTGGCTCGAATCCATGTTTGGATCGACCAATTTGATAGTTCATGTACGGTGTGAAAGTGTCTTTTCCATAAACTAGGTGTAAGGGGAAAACTGTTGTTTTAGAAACTTTAGAGGTTAAAATGTCTTTTATTAAACTCGTCTTGTGAGGGTAGGGGGGTGCTAGCTGACTTCTAGTACAAGTTGGAGGATTCTACTTGTCTTTTACTTAAACGTTACACTTTACGTAAAAATAAAAATGAAGATTTTAGAATTAAAATATTTTCTAAAAATATTAGTTTTTGTCCTTATTGTATAAATGTGTTCCAAATGTTGAAATAGTATTCGAGTCGTAATTAATATTAAACTAGAAACGTTTTATTAAGAACTAAATAAATATCATTACTTCATGTTGAGTATTTAAGTATTTTCTTAGAAATCTGATCAATATCGGTTTTGTTTAAGTAGTTAATCTCAAAGGAGTGTAAGTTTATATTTTAATAAATTAGTTATCTAAATATTGTTTTTAGAATAAAATAAATTAAACAGTATTTTGAGATATACTTAGGAATAGTTTTTTCAATCAATAATTTGAGAAATACTTAGGAATAATTTCATACAATAGTTATTTTTCTTATTTATGAATATATGTTAGACAACATTTGTTATTCTAATAGATATTTCTATGATATCATTGCCTAGACAACTTAGTATGTAGACCTTTTATTTCACTATTAAAAATATATATACAATAACTAATTTCGTTAATTAAACAATTTATTTTCTGTGGAGAATTTACTTTAGAAAAGTTCAACATAATTGTTAGAATATTAAGAATAAAATGTGTTATTTTATAAAGAAGCTTAATATAGTGTTTACAATTAAGAAGTTTTAAACCGGAATTTATTTTTCTCACTATTTAAAGTACATGAGTATTATTCGTGAAGTTCAGTAATAATATTAGATAATTTGAGAATGTAATAATTAGAAACTAGAATACTCATGTCAAATACAAAAAAAAAAAGAGATTGGGACCTTGTATTATATTTAATTAGACACTCTCGCGTCGTCACCCACCGCATACTTGCATATTAAGTGCTAGTTGAAATTTCGATTAATTAGATATTATATTTGTAGGACGAATTTGTAGACGAGGGCTAAGTCTAACTGTAAAAGCTTACACGCTATTTGCCATGTTATTGATGTGAGTAAACATGTCAAGTCTAGCGTACCTAGCTTCTTTCGTGCCGAAATATGATTTTATAATCTGTCTCAAAATATGTTTTATGACTTCATGCTTTTACTTGAGATCTGATTATGTTTTGAAATAGATGTTGAGAATGTCACACGAGAAATAATAATATGTTAATAACGTAAAGTGGAAAGAGTTGAGCGGGGGAACTTTACTATTGTCCATGTTGACTTCGGTCACTCGGCCCATGATTATTATTGTCGAGGTTGACTACGGTCACTCGGACCGTGTATTTTTAACCCGATCGTAACCTGCCGTGTGTCTCCATGTACTTACCTCTCTGGCCGCAAGAAGTCTTAGGGGGTGCCGACACTTATGGTTATGGTTGCTAGTGAAAGGATAGATCTTCCCAGTATCAACAATATAATAATATGGTTCTATTTGAGAAAGAGATTTTAATGGAAGAAAAGAAGAGATAGATTGGGAATAATATTCTCCGTTTGAGATATAAGAGAATGATTGAGATGCAAGGTAAAAAGAAAGAGAATTTCATATGTGTTCCCGTATCCATACTTTATTCTTCAAGGATTTATTCAGTTATTGTTCATTCTGCTCGATGATTGTTTTTGGAAAGATATGCTTCATAATCTCTTTACAATCTTGGATGTTTACTTACCCAGTATTTCGTTTCTGACTAGAAAAATCGCGTTTTCTATCTTATTTCCACCGCATGTCTAGATGAAGAAAGCATGGCGTAGGAGGGGGGAGGATGACTCGCTTAGTTGTATTAGTAATAAATAGTAAATCAGACTCTAGATTTGCATCTTTTGTGTAATAATATTCTAAGACGATGTCTACGACTGTTCGAAAATGTAATATATATCTATGGCGGTGTATGTTCTCGATTTCTGCAATTTCATTATGAGTAGCACCCTCCTAGGCTCTCCGGTATGGAACGGAAAGTTTGGGGATCGAGGGGTGTTACATGTGGTATCAGAGCAGACAATCAAATAAGGGATTAAGAACCTGTAGGGCAACTTGAACTTAAAATAGGGCAAGATAATGAAAGTGGGAAAACCGATCGGGTTATGGGTAGTCTAAGTGTTAGTCACACCCACCCTCATCCTTTGATACTATTATTTTTTTCGATTTGAGAAACTCATTCTTGATAGATTGATTTATAAATGTTATTGACAATGGGAAGTATAGTTATCCTGATTTGTTTCTGGATTATGAATTATGTACTGTTCTAAATGAGGAACGAATTATATGAGTATCAATAAAAAATGTTACTCCCATGATGGAGAATTAAGATTATGAAATATGAAAACTAGATTATGGATTATGGTTGATATACTGATAAATGCGAGAAGATGAGTTTCATGTGTATCACTGAGAAATTTTATATGCTGCATGTTTTGATCTCTGTGTGATATGTCACTTTGTGTGTGATACTTAAACTGATAATTGTGCATTTTACTCCTTGAGACCCTATGTGATGGCCCAGAAATACGATTAATAGACCATTATGATACTACACTAGGAAGATTCAACATGAAGAATTGGCTCATATGAAACAACCACATGAGAAAAATATTTGTTCGATAATAATGTTGCTAGGCTATGTGACTTCAAGAAATATTCTAAGGGGAGTATCATAAATTGACCATGGGAGACTATGTGCTTAAGAGATGTAGCGCGAATGCTAAGATATTAGACTGGTGAACCCTAGTTTTATTAACTAGATACATATTCGAGGTACTCGTTGGGATGTTAATTTGGAGTTAAGGGTCAAGAATGAGATACTTCTGATGATCAAAGTGAGTTATCATAGAAACGGCCGAGAAAGTTCCCACTCGCCCTCTCCTAAGACAAGTAACTGTGAACTCAAGTTTTTGAGCTTTCGACGCGTTTCAACTAGAATTTGACAACATTGGTTATTGAATGATTTTGATGGTTTATTCGATTATACTTTTACACGATTTCACTTGGGAGACGAAGCTGGACTGATTCGTCGTAAATGATTTGAGAGCTCTGAAGAAATTTAACTGTTTTATGCATTTCTTGGGGCCTGGTTATCCTAATATTTCTTGAGTAACAAGATATCTATTTGGTTGTGTATTGCTTATAGAACTCACTTGGGAAGAATAATGTTTAAAATGGGAAGTATTGTTGGTTCACTGATGATCTTCTACAAGAATTGGATATGTTCAATGGCAAATCTAGGCAGGTTTATTCTAAAGTTTCAAATTTAATGTTATCTTAATGTTAAAGTTTTGGTCTGAAGATTATTTCAAGGTTTTGACTCAGATTTTGGAAGTTCACGTTTTGAATTTTTTACTTCATAATGATGACTCGAGAGTCATGATTCTGTCATGGAAAATACTGGAAGCTTCTTATATTGGTTAACTATCTCAGATACTAAGGAATATTTGGAGTGTTGTTTCCTACGGTCAAAACACACGTTCATACATAGATTGTCTTTAAGAGTTTTATGTCTCGCGTATGCTACTCATAGGTTTTAACGAATTGTTGGGCTTGGGGGAAAAACTTGTACATCATTTAATTTCGAGTTGTTTAGCCTATGGTGTATGGAAAAAAGCCAAATGATAGTACCCGTTAGTAAAAAATCAAAATGTTAAGAAAAGTGTGGAGTTTGTGTAGGAAATTGGAGGCATATTATAGCTTTACGTTTGGAGATTTGTTTGGATATAGGCATGATGTCAGTCAGTGTTTCAAGTTATTTGATTAAATTCTTGTGAATCCACGATTACAAGTCAAGTGACAAATTTGAACTACGAAGAGTCATGGATTAAAATCATCATTTGAGATTTGATTAAAACACTAGGTGGAAGCATATGGGTTATGATGACGTGGATGGAATACAAAGTCTTTAATTTCTGTTATGAGCAACAATTGGTCATTAAAATATTATCTTAGATATTCCCAAGTACTAGACTTATAGAAGAACCTACCCTGAGAGATTACGCCCAAAATATGGTCTTAAGACAAAGTTTTTTTTTAAAGAGTAGAGAGTTTAATAACAGATTTGCAGAAAAATGACCACCCATAAAATTAAATGTCTATTAGCTTGAATGTTTGATTTTTCATAATATTTTTAAATATGAATTGTCAATATGTGATATGAGATGTACTCCATCGGTTTCGCCATGTTCTTTAAAACATTATTTGGGTGTTATTTGGGCCTAGCGATTTGGTTAGCAAAACGATGCATGAATTTGGCAATATTTTCAAGGTGTCGCAGAGTACACTTTTCTCTACAATACTACAAAAAATTATCAAATTCTTGCTTTGTTTTGCTAACCAAATTGCTAGGCCCAAATAATACCCAAATAATTTTTTGAAGAACCCGGCGAAACGGAGGAGTATATGATTATGTGCTAGTCTGAAGATTTAACGAAATGAAAAGATATTATGAGAAGAATATTGACATATTATTGAGACCATGAAATTGTGATAGCAAGTCAGGCTTGCTTGAAGAAATTGATTTGTGAATTTGAAATGACAACATAGTAGAATAACAGATCCGGTTACCCGATTTGGGCCAAAGTTATTTTTCAAGGAAGAGGAAAGATGTATAGTGAAAAACTTACGAGAAAATTTTGATCGAGTGTTAGCATAGCAATGATAATATTCCACGTGCCACATTACATGCTTATATACACATGATATGTTATGTTTTCTATTGTAAGATATATTAGGGTATGAAAAAAATTAGGGTGTAAAGAGCAAGACCGATAGATCACACATTTACAACACCATAAAGGGTCTCAAATCACAGATCTTTATCAATGTTGGAAATCATAGAGTTTGCCAGATTTGCTACTAATACGGATGAAATAAGAAGCTTACCCAAATCAGAACCAACTTACCACAAGATAACTTGTAAGTGGAGTAGAATTACATATAAAGGAAATTATAACTCTGACAACATTGACACGACGAATAGACCCATGTGATACCACAAACGAAGGAACTTAAACTAAGCAATCAAGACAGTTAGCTACCCGCTAAATTGGGAAAGATCATCCAAATAGCAGGCTGAAAGTTTGTAATGTAGATATAAATACATGATCTAATACTCTAGAAGGGGGGGGGGGGTTGAATAGAGTATGGAAACTTTTGCTAAAAAATGACTCTAACACAAATATGTAATAAAATCTCAAGGATTTGGAAAATATTGAAAAGAGTTGAACCAGTTTAGAACTGTTTGAAGCTTCAACGCTTTGAGATAGGAAATTCTCTAAAGCTTTGAAGCAACATGTTTAGTACTTGTCTAGTTTGCAGAATGAAATAAAAATGCAGTAAAGTAAAGAACACAAGGAAAAATTTAAACAACATCTAATCCAATGTGAAGCCTACAATACACAAACTATTTAGAACTTAACAAGTTCATAGGCATCGATCCAATTCCAAAGCTTTTGAGCTTTAAAACTTGTCTCCTTAGAAAATCTGTCATCATCTTCAATGTATAAACTCCCCCTCTCATTCATCCAGAAGGGGTGAATTATCAATCTCCCCCTTGATGAAAGACAAAAAAATAATATTCTTGCTTTCTCAGTATCCTGCAGCTTAATAACCATGAGTAACAACAAATATAGAAGCAAATATCACACATAGCAAAAACTAAGCACTGAAGAAACCATATATCATCCAAAAACTAAACTGACAAAGCCTACAGCCCAAAATTATTACACATTGTAGCACACATTGTATCACTTTACAAATATCCACTCCCCCATATTTGACTTTCATCAAAAGAGTCAAGGAATGTAGGATCATACTCATAGTTAAAACAGATTAACCTAACTTCAAAGCTTAAAAAGAAATAGAAATAAAGAAGAGAAAGAAGGGTTCAAGGCTTTGGGGCAGCATCCTTCTTGATTGTCTTCTTTTCTTATTTGGTCTTGCTTTTTTTCTTTTCCTTTTCCTTTGTCAGCTTCAGCTTTCTCTGGTTCCTCTTCTTCTGATCCTTCCTCATCGGAATCTACTTCATCTCCAGTCTATACTTCAACATTATCAGGCTCCACATCAGCAACTACCTCAACAATAACCTCATCAGCTATTGTTAGCATCTTTCTCTGTAGCTTTATCACCAACTTCTTCACCACCAGCTTCATCATCAGTTTGCTCAAAAAGATCTTTTGAATTAAGAATTCTTCTTCTTCTTCTTCTTCTTCTTCTTCTTCTTCTTCTTCTTCTTCTTCCCAAATCACTTCATCAGAATCAATACTGTCATCTTGACTTTCGGAAGATGGCACCTTCTCGAGATTCAAACCCTTGACAATTGTTTCTAGCTTAGAACTCACTAAGACCTTGAACTTCCAAAATTCATAAAACATGTCAAATTGACATTGTTTTAGAACTTCTAGCCCATCATCCATGTCCTCAATTCTGTCAATGATTTGAGAGAATTCCAAATTTTTTGAAGCCATTGGTGTGGTTGCAGCCTTGGGCTTCATGAAAATATTCTCTTTCAGCTCAGCAGCAGACAGTTCTGAGTATAACTTCCAACTACCTTTTTCAGTCTGAACAACTCCAATCATTTGGAGAGAAATTTCATCAACGAAACCAAACCAAACTCACTCAATGTGTGTTATGAGAATTATTGAGAAAAAAAGCTAGGAGTGTCCTTTATATAGTCCAACAACTCCTTGTTAACTACATAAAGTCCTCTCTACTAATCATGTCCTTACATGGATTAGTTCACCTTGCAAATTAGTCCTACTAAGTTTGCATGTGCTTGCGTATTGATCCTTATATTTAATTACTCATATTAATTACTTCCCAAGTCTAGTTTAATCCATATCGCATGTGACCCCATAGGTTTCTACTTAGTTGGTAGTAACGATTACTAACATGGAGCGGTGTCTTGCAACACATCCATGCCACCCAACTAATAGAAATAATCAGTAATCCGACAAACCTTGTGACTATATTGTCTCATCCCTTTGTCTCCATATCCGGATTGGACACGAGACAAACAAGTCACACTCGTATATCCAATCCATAGCTTTTCTATCCTAGGAATAGTCTTATCCATGCAGATAACATCAACATTGCTTTAGCTGAGTCTGGCTAGACACTGTTATAAGCACAAACCCCCGAATGGCCACAGATATTCGCTCCTGTTATGTGGGAGGGAAAAATTCTATCTTCATCACTACAATCTCTAAGCTTGATTCCTATTGTGTCCGATTAGCGCCTTTATTACTAACCAGTTACGGTGTAGCATTTGACGATGTCAAAACACAATACTCCACAACTAGAGGATCTAGTGACTTCAAGTCTAAGGATTACAATACCGTTGTCACCACGAGAAGCGCTTGTGACTTTACATAACTTGTATGTAGCCTTCTCGTAAGCGGGTCAATCCATTATGACATTACTTCTAATGCATACCCATGTGTTGGGTCATGATATCTCCATATCAATCCAACCCCATATTAGTCTATAGTTGATCATCCAATTAATCAGTATAATTGACGAGGGATATATAAGATAAACAAACACAATTGTAATCTAAGGAATTCATTATATTAAATATCTCCATAAATAATACAATGAATGTTCTAGACAAAACATTGTTCATACTAAATAAGATTACCTCTAGGGCATCTATTACAACATATTGTACCCCTATGCCACAAGTCTCTTTCTTTATCACAACCTTACCATTCTCATCAAGTATATTTTTGAACACCAATCTTGTTCCAATCACTGATTGAGTCTTTGGCCTAGGAACCAGGTTCCAAACCTTGTTCCTTTCAAATTCATTCAGCTCATTTTGAATTGCGTGATCCAATATGCATCTTCTAGTGCCTTCTTTGCATTTTTAGGTTCAATCATGGATACAAAGGCACTGAAGGCACAAAAGTTCGTTAATTGTCCTCTTGTCTGTGTATCAGTTGTTGGATCTGAGATGATATTGTCTGTTGGATGAGCTGACAAATGTTTGAACCTCTTCCTTTGTGTCCAGGGTTCTTATTCTCCAGTAATCTTTTCAGTCCTTTGAGACTTGATGCATTAGCTGGAGCACTTTGTGGTCTGTCAATCCCAGTCTCAAGGCTTTGAGATGACTTAGAAGGATGTCCAAACCTTTGAGATTCTTCCCGCTATTCCTGCAAGTTAGTTTTACTTTCTTTTCCTTGCTCAAAGTCATCATCTGCCTCATACTTATTCACATTCAGATTTAGATCTGCAAAACTTTCACTCAAGGAATCATCAAAACTTTCATCAAAAATCACATGAATGCTCTCCTCTACAACTTTAGTACTCTTATTGAAACTCTATAAGCTTTGCTACTTTGAGAATAACCAAGAAATACACATTCATCACTTCTAGCATCAAATTTACCAATATTATCTTTACCATTATTATGCACATGACAAGTACAACCAAAGTATGTATAAGTAAGAAACACTTGGCTTTCTGCCTTTGAACAATTCTAGACATATCTCCAAGTGTCCTATTCTTTCTCTCAACTACTCCATTCTGCCGTGGAGTTCTAGGTGCAAAAAAGTTGTGTGATATGCCATGCGTTGCACAAAATAAATCCAAATCAAGCTGATCAAATTCTCAACCATGATCACTTCTAATAGGTGCAACAGGTAAGTTTTTCAAAGTTTGAAGCTATTTACAAATCTTTGAGAATTCTGATAATGCTTCAGATTTATCTCTAATGAACATAATGTAGGGTTTTGTAACGGATTAGACAGCGGAATTATACAAACAATGATCCGCACAAGACCCTCCAAGGATCACAGGAAGAGATAACATAACGATAGTAAGGGATTTGGTAACAATTACCTCGTATGTCTCCTTGGATGACTTCAAAGGAAAAATAGTGTTCACGTCTCTACGGCTAGTCCACGCCTAGGATCAAGATCTCGATTCCTCCACGTATTGTGCTAGCAACTGGAGGAAGAAGGAAGAAGAGAATCACACAAATTGGACCAAAGAGATGGCCGCTGCACTCTTGGTGGCCGACGGGGTATGGGCGACCCTAGGGGGTTCGGCCCCCTAGTGTTTGCTATCTCCTTAATTTTCTCTCTTTCTCTTACTCAATGTAGGATATGAGCATTATTGATAAAATAAGCTAGGAGTGCTCCTTATGTAGACCACTAACTCCTTGTTAACTACATATTAGCCCCTCTCCTAATCACGTCCTTACATGGATTAGTTCTCTTTGCAAATTAGTCCTAATCATGTCTATACATGGATTAGTCCTCCTTGCAAATCTAAATCATGTCTATACATGGATTATTCCACCTTGGAAAATCCTAATTATGTCTATACATGGATTAATCCACCTTGCAAATTAGTCCTACTAAGTTTGCAAGTGGTTACGTTTTGATCCTTCTATTTAATTAATCATATTAATTAATTGCCAAGTCTAGTTTAATCCATATGGCGTGTCGACCCATAGGTTTCTATTTAGTTGGTAGTAACAATTACAAACATGAAGCGGTGTCTAGCAACACATCCATGCCACCCAACTAATATAAATAGTCATTACTTTGACAAACCTTGTGCAAGTATTGTCTCATCCCATTGTCTCTATATCCATATTGGACACGAGACATACAAGTCACACTTGTATATCCAATCCATAGTTTCTCGATCATGGGAAAAGTCTTATCCATGCAGATAACATCAATAGTCCATATTGGTTTATTTGAGTCTGTCCATACATTCCATAAGCATAATCCCTCGAGTGGCTATTGATATTTGCTCCAGTTATGTACGAGGGAAAAATTCTATCTACATCACTACCAACTCTAATCTTTCTTCCATATTGTGCCAGACTAACGCCTTTATTGCTACCCAGTTACGGTGTAGCGTTTGACGATGTCAAAACACAATATTCCAGAACTAGAGGATCTAGTGACTTCAAGTCTAAGGATGATAATACCGTTGTCACTATGAGAAGCACTTGTGACTTTACATAAATTGTATGTAGCATTCTCGTTGTGGGTCAATCTAGTATGCTATTACACCTAATGCATACCTATGTATTGGATCGTGATATCTCTATATCAATCCAACCGCATACTAGTCTATAGTTGATTGTCCTGTTTAATTAATATAAGGGACTAGGGATATTTTAGAATATAACATTTATATTCTAAGGACCTCATTCATGTTAAAATATCTCCATACCGATAACATAATGAATAGTAAGACCATATAAATTTTACAAGAAATGTATTGCCTCTAGGAAATATTTCCAACAGTCCCCACTTGCACTAGAGTCAATCTCTTGCATAATATGCCTATTGATATAGCATGGACCTCATGCCTACGCTGTGCAAGGGGCATGGTAGGCGAGACACCTTGCTGTTACTTTGCATAAATTCACATCTCCTCTATCGACAGTCGATTGAGATTGAATATTCTGAGTATGTGCATCTTATGCATTAATATAGTCAGTCCTTTGTGATAGAATCGGCAACTGAATCTTGCCTGGAACCTTCCAGTTCACAATCCCTCCCACTAGTGCAAAACATAAAACTTGACTGTAATCAGAAATCTTCTTTGTTAGATTGGAATTTTGCATCATTGTAACCCCTTACAATGAACCCTTCGTGCCCTCCATATATCAATAATTAATCCTTTAGTTATTCTCAAGTACTTAAGGATAATCTTGATAATTATCAGGTGACACTCACCAGGATTTGACTGGTATCTCCATGTGATGCTCATATGACATGTCTGGCCTAGTACATAACATGGCGTATCTCGTGAATCTTATTCATACGGTCATTCACAATATAATTGGAAGGACAATTAGTCTTCGAAAGACTAATTCCATGTGCATGGGTAAGAATCCATAATCTTGCATGTTGAACCAATTCAACACCTTTGTTAATATTTGTACTTTGACTTAAGCTAAACAACTTGATTGATCTATCTCCATAGATATTTATAGGTTGTTTTTCCTAAGTCTATAATTGAAAATTAATTCTCTAGCCAACCTTAAACAGAGTGCAGAGTAGAGACATTATTCCCAATGATTAGTATGTCTCCACATACAAGACCATAAATATAACCGTGCTCCCACCAACCTTCTTGTAAACACAAGCTTCATCTTATTTCTTGATGGAATCAAACCAGTTAATTTCATAATTAATCAAAGATTGCCCCTCCAAGAAGCTTGACTCAATCTGTAGACAGATTGCTGCAAGCAAAATGCTAAGCATCGCAACCAGGGAAAATATTTCGTCATAGTCTATACTATGAAATCACATGAAACCTTTTTCCAACCAGTTATACCTTAAAATTAATCTCATTACCATCCATGTTGGTTTCCTCATAACCCACTTGCACCTTATGAGTCCTACCATTTCAGGTGATTCCACCAAAGGCCATATCACTTTGCTGGTATACGTGGATTCAATATCGTATCTCATGACTTCAAGCAATTTCTAAGAGTATCGCCCACTCGTGACCACCTCATAGATTGTAGGATCATATCCATGAGCAACGCATTAACGCGTTATGATAAATCCATATTTCTCTAGTACCTTGACAAATTTAACCTACGAGGTCCTTGTGTTTCTTGAGTAGGTTACTCCACAACATCTTGTCCTGCTCATGTTCCTTCAAAACGATCAATGTTCTGTTGTGGTTCTTCAACTCCTTCAAGCTCTACTGTCCTCCCACTATTTCTTCTAGAGAAAATCTCTATCTAGAAACACAGCGGTTTGAGCAACAAACAATTTGTTCTCAGTTGGATTGTAGAAATTGTTGGAATAGATGCCCTAGAGGCAATCTAGTTTAGTATGAATTTATTTTGGCTAGAAAATTCATTGTATTATTTATTGGATATTTAATATAATGAAGTCCTTAGATTTACAATTGTGTTTTTTATCTTAAATATCCCTAGTCCAGTATAATGATTAATGGGACAATCATCTATAGACTAGTCTGGGGTTGGATTGATATGGAGATATCATGATCCAACACATGGGTGTGCATTAAGGGTAATGACTCACCGGATTGACCCATCTCCGAGAAGGCTACATACACGTTATGTTAAGTCACAAGTGCTTCTCGTGGTGCAATGGTATTGTCATCCTTAGACTTGAGGTCTGTAGATATTCTAGTTGTGGATTATTGTGATTTTGGTAGCGTTAAACGCTACACCGTAACTGGTTAGTTATAAAGGCGTGTACTGGATACAATAAGAAGCAAGCTTAGAGATTGTAGTGGGCGTAGATAGAATTCATCCCTCCCACAAAACGGGAGCAAATATCCTAGGCCACTCGAGGGATAGTGCTTAGAATGTCTGGCCAGACTCAAATAAATCAATATGGGATATTGATGTTATTTGCACGAATAAGGCTAATCCCATGGATCGAGAAACTATGGATTGGATATACGAGTGTGACTTGTATGTCTTGTTTCCAATCCGGATATAGAGAAAAAGGGATGAGACAATTACTTGTATAAGGTTTGTCGGATGACTACTCTATTAGTTGGCTAGAATGAATGTTTTGCTATAAACCGCTCCATATTAGCAAGTTGTTGCTACCAACTAGATAGAACCTATGGGGTCACACGCTATATAGAGTTGAACTAGATTTGGGAATTAATTAATAGGATTAATTGATTAGAAGGATCACTTTGCAACACCTTGCAAACTTAGTAGGACTAAATTGCAAGGAAGGGACTAAACCGAATTCTAGTAGGACTAGAATGGGTCCTTTAGGTAGTTGGCAAGGATTTGTTGGACTATATAAAGGATAATCCTTCCTTCCTTCCCACACTTATGAGCCTTTAGTTCATAACTTGAGTGGGCGAGAACAAAAAGGAGAGAGCAAGCAAGCAAGAGGGACCCGTCCGCCCCCTTGCCGTCGCCCATCCCGTCAGCCAACAAGGAGGCTGATCCTCCTTGTTTCCTCGCGTTGTGTGATTTCTTCTTCCTCTTCCTCCATTCCGGGCTAGCACAAAGGAGAAGGAAGATCTAGAATTCAACTCTAGGTGTGGATAAACTATAGGGAACGTGACACAATTCACGTTACAGGTCATCACAGGAGAAACCCTAAGGTGTGTAACTTGATTTCTTCCCTTACCGTCGTTATGTCTCTTATCCTGTGATCCTTGGAGGGTATTGCATGGATTATATTTGTTGTTTTTCCGCTGCGTATCCATGATCATAACCCTACAGTGGTATCAAAGCTACAGGTCGTAGAGCATAAACGTGGTTTATGTGTTACGTTTTGATAGTTTTACACTTTAAATTTATAGTTTATCGCGTAAAACAAGACAAATCAAGCATATGATGCAATTTGTCAATAATCAATCAACAAGACCCAGTTTTTGCATTAGATGCATGAATTAGTGAGTTTGAGAAATTTTAGGATCTTAGATCTAGGGTTTGGGCATCCTATGGAAAGAATGAGTTCTTTTCATACAAGGAAACAACCAAACTTGGGCACCAAGCAAGGGAAACAACTCCCAAAGGAGGTTCGGCCCCCCTAGGGGACCGCCCTACTTGCTTGCCACCCAAGCAAGGGACGGCCTAGGGGCCGGGGCAGCACTAGCCCGCGGCCTAGCCGTGTGGGCTAGGGGCCGGCCGGCCCAAGGCCCTTGCGGTCCTCTTTTTGGGTCCAGGAAATTTAATTGTTGGGCCCAATTGATCGTTTTAACCCTAGAAAATCCTAAAATCAATTAAAATTGACCAAGCGCGTTAAAATTGGATTTTAACTGTTTATGTGCAAATCGCATGGTGATTGGATATGTCCTTAGGATGTGGTTTGATGTGAGTATTTAATTTTTGTGGTTTGGTTTATGGTCTGCGAGCTGATCAATTAATTGTAATAATTAATTAGGGTTTTATGGCCTGCGAGCCAATTTTTTCTCAACTTGTGAGATTTATTTTATTTAGTATAGTTGTTAGCTAGTGCTAGATAAAGTAGATTGTTAGCCAAGATTGAAGAATAGGAGCCCAAAGCCAAAGGTAGACACAAAAGATGGAGCATGGAGCATTCAACATGACAATGAAGGATGGACCAAAAGATGAAGACGCATGGAGATGTGTTTGCTTTTAGGATTCATAGATAATTTCATTGCCTTGGAATTATCTTAGTCTAGAAAAGGCCATATTCACATCACATTTTTATTTTGTTTTGAGGTTGTTTATTTTATTGTCTTATTATTTTATGGTTGGTGTATGGATGATGCATGCAATTAGAATAATAATTTAATTAGACAACCCCGATCTATTATTTGGAGTTGTGCCCAAACTCAAATAGATTGATTAGTTGATATGGATCAACAAAAACAATTAATAAAAATTGAATTAAAATCCCTCAAAATTCAAATATTGTGTTCTTACCTTCTCGTTATTTAAACACTCATTATCATCATGATTTATCAAGTTCGGGCGTGCCAAAGCATGGCGACTTGGTTCATAATGATGGAATGCGATGGCACAAACAAGTAATGTGCAATGGTTTAAATAAGAGGTTGAACACAACTAGGCTATTAATGAGAATAAAACCTAGAGGCAATCAATTGGAATTAACCATGCGGATGGATAAATAAGGAGTTATTTGCCCAATTGAACCAAGAGTTGCATAGAAGATGCAATTGGAATTGTTCCTACCCAAAGTAGTCAAATTATGGGTGACTTGCCAAAGCAAGCTCATAAGGAGATGAAACATGGATCTTGGCCCACTAGAAAATATAAGAATATTTTCTGCATTAATATCTTGAGGGTTATTAATCCGTAGAAAAATAGTGAGAGCTATATTTGATAAACTAGCCATTATTGAATATAGTCAAAAATTCACAAATACTAAAACTTGCGTATTTTCCCTTTTGTAGAATTCCAAATGGCAAACAACTCGTAGAGTTCACAACATTCCCTACGATCTGTCCTTGAGAAGGACAAGCTCTCTGGAACCAACTTCCTTGATTGGTACAGAAACTTGAGAATCGTTCTCAAGCAAGAGAAGAAACTGTACGCAATAGAGGAGCAAGTTCCAGCAGGTCCAGAGAACAATACCCCTGCAGCCCTTAAGGCGTATCAAAAGCGTATTGATGACGCTAATGATGCGGCCTGCCTTATGCTATGCACCATGACTTCTGAGATTTAGAAGCAACACGAAAACATGAATGTTGTCGATATGATCGAGAATCTGAAGCAGCTCTTCCAAGAGCAGGCAAGGGTTGAGAGGTATGAGGTCTCTAAGGCATTGTTCAAGTGTCATATGGCCGAAGGGAACCCGGTGGGACCCCATGTACTCCGTATGATCGGGTACTTGGAGAATCTCGCCTGACAGGGGTTCCCGGTCGGCCAAGAGTTGGCAACCGATCTCGTGTTGCAATCGTTGCCTGAGAGTTATGGACAGTTCATCATGAACTATAACATGAACGAGATCATGAAACCACTGCCAGATTTGCTCAATATGTTGAGGAAAGCTGAACAAAGTATCAACAAGGTAAGGGCAAAGCCATTATGATGGTGCAGAAAGGAAAGGGCAAAAGGTTTGCCTCATCCTCCAAGGGAAAAGGCAAGTCAGTTGCCAAGTCCAAAAGAACCTGCCCTTAAGCCTGTTGGTGGGATTGCCAAAGGTGTGACTAAAGGTGAGTGTCACTACTACATTCAGCCTGGACACTGGAGGAGGAACTGCCCAAAATATCTGGAGGACAAGAGCTTGGAATAGTGATTCCACCACCACCAGGTATTTTTGTTGTAGATGTCAATTTAACTGTCTCTACATCATGGGTATTAGATACTGGATGTGGATCTCACATTTGTCGAAATGTGTAGGATCTAAAGAGAAGTAGAAGATTGGCTAAAGGGGAGATAGATCTGCTCGTTGGGAACAGAGCAAAAGTTGGTGCGTTGGCCGTGGGCGTGTGCGAGCTATCTCTGCCTTCAGGATTAGTTTTAGAATTAAATAATTGCTATTTTGTGCTTGCTATGAGCAGAAACATTATTTCTATTTATTGTTTGGACAAGGAAGGTTTTATTATTTCAATAAAGAACAATTGTTGTTCCTTTTATTTTAATAATATTCACTATTTTGGTACGCAATTATTTAATGGACTGTATGTCCTTGATCTAAGCAATCCTGTCTACAACATTAATACCAAGAGGATTAAAATACATGATTTAAATCCTTCTTACTCATGACACTGTCGTTTAAGCCATATAAACGAGAAACGTGTATCTAGACTCCATAAGGATGGACTACTAGACTCATTTGATTTTGAATCATATGAGACATGTGAGGCTTGTTTATTGGGAAAAATGACAAAGTCCCCTTTCAATAAGAAAGGTGAGAGGACTAGTGAGAAATTGGCTCTCATACATACTGATGTGTGTGGGCCATTTGCCACGCCTGCCAGGGGTGGTTACGTCCACTTCATTACATTTACTGGTGATTACAGTAGATATGGATTTGTGTACCTTATGAAGGCCAAATACGAATCCTTTGAAATGTTCAAAGAATTCAAAAGTGAAGTAGAGAAGCAACTTGGCAAAAGTATCAAGGCTCTACGATCAGATTGTGGAGGAGAATACTTGAGCCAAGAGTTTGACGACTATCTTAGAGAGTGTGGGATCGTGTCCCAACTCACTCCACCTGGAACGCCACAATGGAATGGCGTGTCTGAGAGGAGGAATCGAACCCTATTGGATATGGTGAAATCTATCATGTGTCAAACAGATCTTCCATTATCGTTTTGGGGCCACGCTCTATTAAGTGCAGCTTTCACCATTAACCGTGTTCCATCTAAATCAGTCATGAAGACACCACATGAGATGTGGAGCGGGAGGCGTCCCACACTGTCGTTCATGAGGGTTTGGGGCTGCGATGTCTATGTAAAACGTTTACAATCAGACAAGCTAGGGTCAAAATCGGATAAATGTAAATTTGTGGGGTACCCTAAGGAAACTAAGGGTTACTATTTCTACAATCCAACCGAGAACAAAGTGTTTGTTGCTCGAACCGGCGTGTTTCTAGAAAGAGAATTTGTCTCTAAAGAAGCAAGTGGGAGGACTGTAGAACTTGAAGAAATTCAAGAACCACAAATCACTGAACCAATTATGGAACATGAACAGGAACCACAAGCAGTTGTGGAACAGCCTGTTCAGGTAACACAAGAGCTTCGTAGATCTAGTAGAGTGCGCCAGGAACCCGAGAGGTATGGACTTCTCGTGACCGATTCCGGTGACAAGATGCTCATAGATGATGAGCCTACTACCTATGAAGAGGCCGTAAAAGGGCCAGACTCTCAGAAGTGGCTAGAAGCCATGAGATCCGAGATGGAATCCATGTATACCAAAAAAGTATGGACTTTGGTGGAACCACCCGAAGGGGCGCGACCCATAGGGTGCAAGTGGGTCTTCAAGAAGAAGATCGACATGGATGGTAATGTGATTACCTATAAAGGCCGATTGGTGGCTAAAGGATTCAGACAGATTCATGGTATTGACTATGATGAAACCTTTTCACCAGTCGCTATGACCAATTCCATCCGAATCCTACTTGCAATTGCAGCATACTACGACTATGAGATTTGGCAGATGGATGTCAAAACAGCATTCCTTTATGGGAATCTCCTCGAGGATGTGTATATGATACAACCACAGGGTTTTAAGGATCCAAAGTAAGCCAACAAAAGTCTGTAAGCTGCAACGATCCATTTATGGATTGAAGCAAGCTTCTAGGAGTTGGAATCGACATTTTGATGAAGTAGTCAAAGAGTTTGACTTCATCAGAAACGAAGATGAGTCTTGTGTCTACAAGAAGGTTAGTGGGAGCTCTGTAGCTTTTCTGGTCTTGTATGTGGATGACATACTACTCATTGGAAACAACGTTCCCATGCTGCAATCTGTTAAAGATTGACTAGGGAAGTGTTTCTCAATGAAGGACTTAGGGTAAGCAGCCTATATACTCGGTATAAAGATCTATAGCGATAGATCTAAGAGACTGCTAGGCCTAAGTCAGAGTACATATATTGACAAGGTGTTGAAGCGGTTCAACATGCAAGATTCCAAGAAGGTATTCTTGCCCATGTCACATGGAATCACTCTTTCGAAGAGTGGTTGTCCTTCCAATGAGATTGAGAAGGAACGCATGAGTAGAATTCCCTATGCTTCGGCCATAGGATCTATCATGTACGCCATGTTATGTACTAGACCAGATGTGTCATATGCCTTGAGTATGACAAGAGGATACCAATCCAATCCGGGTGAGAGTAACTGGATTGCAGTCAAGAACATCCTGAAGTACTTGAGAAGAACTAAGGATGCCTTCTTGATATTTGGCGGTGAGGAAGAGTTGCGTGTAAGGGGTTACACTGATGCAAGATTCCAAACTGACATAGATGACTTTAGATCACAGTCGGGATATGTGTTTCGCCTGAATGGAGCAGGGGTGAGCTGGAAGAGTTCCAAGCAAGAGACGGTGGCTTATTCTACAAAAGAGGCTGAGTACATTGCTGCAAATGGCGCAGCAAAAGAAGCTGTTTGGATCCGAAATTTTGTTTCTGAACTTGGTGTGGTTCCTAGCATTGCGGATCTAGTTGAGTTGTACTGTGACAACACTGGGGCGATCGCGCAATCAAAGGAGCCCAGGTCGCACCAAAAATCCAAGCACGTGCTCAGGAAGTTCCATCTGATTCAAGATATTATCGATAGAGGAGACGTTCGGATATGCAAGATTCCTACAGATGAGAATCTTTCAGATCCACTTACAAAGCCACTTGTGCAATGGAAGCATGAAGGGCACACTAGGAGCATGGGCATACAAGATGCGTCAGATTGGCTCTAGTGCAAGTGGGAGACTGTTGGAATAGATTCCCTAGAGGCAATCTAGTTTAGTATGAATTTATTTTTGCTAGAAAATTCATTGTATTATTTATTGGACATTTAATATAATGAATTCCTTATATTTAAAATTGTGTTGTTTATCTTAAATATCCCTAGTCCTGTAGAATGATTAATGGGACAATCATCTATAGACTAGTATGGGAATTGATTGATATGGAGATATCATGATCCAACACATGGGTGTGCATTGAGGGTAATGACGCACCGGATTGACCCATCTCCGAGAAGGCTACATACATATGTTAAGTCACACGTGCTTCTCGTGGTGCAATGATATTTTCATCCTTATACTTGAGGTCGCTAGATATTCTAGTTGTGGATTATTGTGATTTTGGTAGCGTTAAACGCTACACCGTAACTGGGTAGTTATAAAGGCGTGTACCGGATACAATAAGAAGCAAGCATAGAGATCGTAGTGGACGTAGATAGAATTTTTCCCTCCCACATAACGGGACCAAATATCCTAGGCCACTCGAGGGATAGTGCTTATAGAATGTCTGGCCAGACTCAAATAAATCAATATGGGATATTGATGTTATTTGCACGAATAAGGCTAATCCCATGGAACGAGAAACTATGGATCGGATATACGAGTGTGAATTTTATGTCTCGTGTCCAATCCGGATATAGAGACAAAGGGATGAGACAATTACTTGTACAAGGTTTGTCGGATGACTATTCGATTAGTTGGCTAGAATGGATGTTTTGCTAGAAACCGCTCCATATTAGCAAGTTGTTGCTAACAACTAGATAGAACCTATGGGGTCACACGCTATATAGAGTTGAACTAGATTTGGGAATTAATTAATAGGATTAATTAATTAGAAGGATCACTTTGCAACACCTTGCAAACTTAGTAGGACTAAATTGCAAGGAAGGGACTAAACCGAATTCTAGTAGGACTAGAATGGGTCTTTTAGGTAGTTGGCAAGGATTTTTTGGACTATATAAAGGATACTCCTTCCTTCTTTCCCACACTTATGAGACTTTTTTTTCATAACTTGAGTGGGAGAGAACAAAAAGGAGAGAGCAAGCAAGCAAGAGGGACCCGTCCCCCCCCCCCCTTGCCGCCGCCCATCCCGTCGGCCCAAACAAGGAGGCCGATCCTCCTTGTTTCCTCGCGTTGTGTGATTTATTCTTCCTTTTCCTCCATTCCGGGATAGCACAAAGGAGAATGAAGATCTAGAATTCAACTCTAGGCGTGGATCAACTATAGAGAACGTGACACAATTCACGTTACAAGTCATCACAGGAGAAACCCTAAGGTGTGTAACTTGATTTCTTCCCTTACCATCGTTATGTCTCTTGTCCTGTGATCCTTGGAGGGTATTGCATGGATTATATTTTTTGTTTTTCCGCTGTGTATCCATGATCATAACCCTACAGAAATAATATCCTTTATTTCCTCAGGATATTCCCCATTGGACATCTATCCGACTTGGGTTTAAGTTTATCTGTAAACTATTTGCATAAACTTCATAACCCAAATTCTTTATGAATGACATACTAGGATACTTCCTAGTCCATATCTCATATGGTGTTTTTCATAATTGATTTAGATGGAACAATGTTAAGGGAGAAATTTGTTGTAATTAGAATATGGACCCTAAAAGTAAACTGGAAGGTGTGTTTGACACATCATGGATCGAACCATGTCAAACAAGGTCCGATATCTCCTCTTAGACACGCCATACCCATGTGGCATTCTAGTTTGAGCGAGTTGGGATTATATACTATACTCCCTTAGATGCTCAAAGTATTGGCTTAAGCACTCACGCGTCCACGATCCAATCGCAGAGCCCTAATACTTTTGCCAAGCTGGTTCTCTACTTCATTCATGAATTCCTTGAACTTCTTCAAAGGATTCTGTTTTGTCTCTTCATAAGATACACAAATCCTTATTTACTGAAGCCATCAGTAAATATGATGAAGTACTGAAAACCACCTTTACCACTTGTGCTTAGCGGCTTACATACATCAATATGTATGATTCCCAAAAGATCATATCTTTGCCCAATAAATAATCCTTACATGTCTCATATGATTCAAAATCAAATGAGTCCAGAAATTCATCAACATGGAGCCTAGATATGTATCTCTCATTCATGTGGCCTAAACGACAATGCCAAAGATAAGTGAGGTTCATATGATTATATGCAGACCTCTTGGTATCAATGTTATAGATGAAATTATCATGATCAAGGATATACAATCCATTAGACAAAATTGCATTACAATAATGCATATAAGAATAAATGGAACAACATTTTTCCTTTATTATGATAGAAAGCCTTTCTTGTCCAAATAAGAAAATATGATAATGCACCTACTCACAACAGTGACATAATTACTTTTGTCTAATTCATGAAAAATTTCAGAAAGGTAGAGATAATACCCTACGGCTAATTCTGCAAACCCTTGCTTCATTGCCCCATGTGTAGGTTTATTTCTTCCTTATACAATTGTCTACATATCTTGAGATCCTCCACATTTCTATAAACGTGAGATCGTCATCTAGTATCATATACTCACGATGATGAGATAGACACATAGACTTCTATAACAAGAATACCTAAGTTGGAATTCATAATTCCTTTATTGTTTCCTTCCAGGTACTTTGGGCAGTCTCTCTTCCTCTATACTACCTATGAAACTTTTAAGGCAACTTGGTTTTCGCAACAAGCTTGATTTATACCCATGAGGTCGGCGCAAACCATTTGTCCTTACCCATCCTGTTAACCATTAACATGTTTTTGCCTAAGCCCTTTATAAGTGCTTTGTTTAGCGATTCTTAATCATATTGAGTAAATCAAATTTGAACAAAACTATAATTTCATATAATGCAATTCTCGGTCCAATTGGGCGAATAACTACTTTATTCTTTATCTATCTCATAGATAACTCCCAGTCTCTAAGCTTTAAATCCGATTGAAGCAGCTTATTTGTGCTTGACCTCTTGCTTCAGCAGTCACACATTACTAGCTCGTGTCGTCACATCATATCTTGATGAATCAAGTCGCCTTCCTTTGGCAAGCCCGAACTCATTCCATCTTGATAATGATGAGTGCTAAGAAAGAGAGTGCAAAGTGGAGCAACACTTCAAACCTTTTGTCCAGCTCGCTATTTGAAAGAACTTATTTTAATGTATGATCATATCATACGCCTCAATGTTTCTCATCTTGCTTCCAAATTTTAGAGTTCATGGCAGCTAACACGAGACAAGTGACATCCAAAGAACCATTATTTGATGTTCCTTCCATTAGGTTAGTGTGTTTTAGTAGTCGGCGGAAGAGAAATTTATGTTCTATGATGTACACCATTTTTCTTTTATGAGAACAATTCTCAATTCTATACCAGTCTAGAAAATAGGTTCCAGACAGCTTGTCCTTATTAAGGACATAAAGTCGCGTTTTGTTTGGTTAATTCCATGGGTATTCAACACAAAAGGATTATGCAAAGTATCGTGACGTTTAACTATATTTAACAAGGACTTAAATTTTCAAACATAGCTCCCACTATTTTTCTCGGATTAATAACCCTCAATATTAATGCGGAAAATATAATATATTTTCTAGTGGGCTAAGATCCATATTTCACTTCTTTTTTAGCTTGCTGTGGCAAGTCTCCCAAAAATTAGTTATTTTGGTAGGAATAATTCCAATTGCATCCTTATGCAACTCATGGTTCAATTGGGCAAATAACTTCTTATTTATCTATCCCATGGATAATCCCAATTGATTGTCTCTAGGCTTTTCATCCTATTCAAATCACCTAGTTGCGTCCAACCTCTTACTAAACCAATTGCACATTACTTGCTTGTGCCATCGCATCACATCATGACAAACCAAGTCGCCTTTCTTTGGCACGCTCAAGCTTGGTAATCATGATCATGATAAGTTTTTAAGTAACGAGAAGGCAAAACGCAGTATTTAAATTTGAGGGATTTTCTTTATGATTTTTTAATGTTTGTTGATCCATATCAACTGATCTACTTATTTGGGTTGGGCTATCCAAAAATAAAAGATCCGGGTTGTTAATTATCTTATATCAATTTTGCATGTGTCATCCATACACCAACAATAAATAATAATAAGACAATAAATAAACAACCACAAAAATAAAAACCGTGATATGGATATGGCCTCCTATACTAAGATATTTCCAAGACACTGAGAATATCTATAAACCATAAGAATAGTAAGCTCATCTCCATGTTTCTCCATCTTTTGGTCCATGCTCCATTGTTGGAATAGATGCCCTAGAGGCAATCTAGTTTAGTATGAATTTGTGTATGGCTAGAAAATTCATTTATTATTTATTGGATATTTAATATAATGAAGACCTTAGATTTACAAAATTGTGTTGTTTATCTTAAATATCCCTAGTCAAGTATAATGATTAAATGGGACAATCATCTATAGACTAGTATGGGGTTGGATTGATATGGAGATATCACGATCCAACACATAGGTGTGCATTAGGGAATGTTGCACTGGATTGACCCATCTCCGAGAAGGCTACATACACGTTATGTTGAGTCACAAGCGCTTCTCGCGGTGCAAAGGTATTGTCATCCTTAGATTTGAAGTCACTAGATATTCTAGTTGTGGATTATTGTGATCTTGATAGCGTTAAACGCTACACCGTAACTGGGTAGTTATAAAGGCGTGTACTGGATACAATAAGAAGCAAGCTTAGAGATCGTAGTGGACGTAGATAGGATTTGTCCCTCCCACATAACGGGAGCAAATATCCTAGGCCACTCGAGGGATAGTGCT
Source organism: Linanthus parryae (assembly GCA_023055425.1). Classification (NCBI taxonomy): domain Eukaryota; kingdom Viridiplantae; phylum Streptophyta; class Magnoliopsida; order Ericales; family Polemoniaceae; genus Linanthus; species Linanthus parryae. The sequence goes on along the minus strand of JALGPY010000010.1, from coordinate 12,522,548 downwards.
TATAGAATGTCTGGCCAGACTCAAATAAATCAATATGGGATATTGATGTTATTTGCACGAATAAGGCTATTCCCATAGATCGAGAAACTATGGATTGGATATACGAGTGTGACTTGTATGTATCGTGTCTAATCCGGATATAGGGACAAAGGGATGAGACAATTACTTGTACAAAGGTTGTCAAGATGACTATTCTATTAGTTGGCTAGAATGGATGTTTTGCTAGAGACCGCTCCATATTAGCAAATAGTTGCTACCAGCTAGATAGAACCTATGGGGTCACACGCTATAGAGTTGAACTAGATTTGGGAATTAATTAATTGGATTAATTAATTAAAAGGATCACTTTGCAAACCCTTGCAAACTTAGTAGGGACTAATTTGCAAGGAAGGGACTAAATTGAATTCTAGTAGGACTAGAATAAGTCCTTAAGGTAGTTAACAAGGAGTTGTTGGACTATATAAAGGACCTTCCTTCCTTCCTTCCCACATAACTTATGCTCATTAAGTGAACATAACAAGAGTGGGAGAGAACAAACGGAGAGAGAGCAAGCAACAAGGAGGCCCGAACCGCCCCCTTGCCGTCGCCCCGTCCCCGTCGGCCAAAAGAGGCCGAGACCCTCTTTTGGGTCTCGTTTTGCGTGATTTCTTCTTCCTCTTCCTCTTCCGGGCTAGCACCAAAGGAGTTGGGAGATCTAGGATCAACTCTAGGCGTGGATCAACTATAGAGAACGTGACACAATTCGCGTTTGAAGTCATCAAGGAGAACCCAAAGGTGAGTTTATGATTTCTAACCCTTACCATCGTTATGTCTCTTGACTTGTGATCCTTGGAGGGTTTTGCATGGTTTTATGTTTGATTATGCTTCCGTTGTACGATCCATGAATCAAAACACTACAGTGGTATCAGAGCCAGGTTGTAGAGCATAAACGTGGTTTATGTGTTACGTTTTAGTTGTTTTACACCTTAATTTGATTGCTTATCGCGTAAAACATGACAAATCAAGCATGGGATGCAATTTGTCAATAATTAATCATAACAAGATCCAATCTTTGCATTGGATGCATGAATTGGTGAGTTTGAGAAATTTTAGGATCTTAGATCTAGGGTTTGGGCATCCTTGGGGAAGAAGGAGTTTTCCCAAAACAAGGAAACAACCAAACTTGGGCACCAAGCAAGGGAGTTGTTTTGGAAACAACTCCCTCAAGGAGGTTAGGCCCCCCTAGGGACCGCCCCCCTTGCTTGCCGCCCTAGGGGCCGGGCGGCCCTAACCCGCGGGCCTAGGCTTGTGGGTTTTGGGCCGGGCCGGCCCTAGGGCCATGTGGTTCACCTTTTTTGGGCCCGGGCAATTTGATTGTTGGGCCCATGGACCGTTTTAACCCTAGAAATCCTAAAATCAATTAAAATTGACCAAGCGCGTTAAAATTGGATTTTAACTGTTTATGTGCAAATCGCATGGTGATTGGATATGGCCTTAGGATGTGGTTTGATGTGAATGTTTAATTTTGTGGTTTGGTTTTACGGCCTGCGAGCTGATCAATTAATTGTAATAATTACTTAGGGTTTTATGGCCTGCGTGCCATTTTTTTTCTCAACTTGTGAGATTTATTTTATTTAGTATAGATATTAGCTAGTGCTAGATAAAGTAGATTGTTAGCCAAGATTGGAGAAAAGAAGCCCAAAGCCAAAGAAGCCACAAAAGATGGAGCATGGAGCAATCCACAAGACTATGAAGGATGGACCAAAAGATCAAGACGCATGGAGATGTGTTTGTTTAGGGTTCATAGATAATTCCATTGGCTTGGAATTATCTTAGTCTAGAAAATGCCATATCCACATCACGTTTATTTTCTGTTTTGTGGTTGTTTATTTTATTGTCTTATTATTGTGTGGTTGGTGTATGGATGATGCATGCAATTAGGATAATAAGATAATTAGACAACCCGGATCTATTATTTGGAGTTGTGCCCAAACTCAAATAGATAGATTAGTTGATATTGATCAACAAAACAATTAAAATTGAATTTAAAATCCCTCAAAATTCAAATATTGTGTTCTTGCCTTCTCGTTATTTAACTCTCATTATCATCATTATTTATCAAGTTCGTGCGTGCCAAAGCATGGCGACTTGGTTCATAATGATGGAATGCGATGGCACGTAACAATGTGCAATTGTTTAGATAAGAGGTTGAACACAACTAGGCTGTTAATTTGATTAAGAAACCTAGAGGGAATCAATTGGGATTATCCATATGGATGGATAAATAAGGAGTTATTTTCCCAATTGAACCAAGAGTTGCATATGGGATGCAATTGGAATTGTTCCTACCTAAAGTAGTCAAATTATGGGTGACTTGCCAAAGCAAGCTCATAAGGAGATGAAAGATGGATCTTGGCCCACTAGAAAATGTAAGGATATTTTCCGCATTAAAATCTTGAGGGTTATTAATCCGTAGAAAAATAGTGGGAGCTATATTTGATAAACTAGCCATTATTGAATATAGTCAAAAATTCACAAATACTAAAACTTGCGTATTTTCCTTTTTGTAGAATTCCAAATGGAAAACAATCATTGAGTTCACATCATTCCCTACGATCTGTCCTTGAGAAGGACAAGCTCTCTGGAACCAACTTTCTTGATTGGTACAGAAACTTGAGAATTGTTCTCAAGCAAGAGAAGAAACTGTACGCAATAGAGGAGCATGTTCCAGAAGGTCCAGAGAACCAAACACCTGCTGCCTTAAAGGCGTATCAAAAGCGTGTTGATGATGCTAATGATGCGGCCTGCCTAATGCTTTGCACCATGACTTCTGAGCTTCAGAAGCAACACGAAAACATGAATGCTGTCGATATGATCGAACATTTAAAGCAGCTCTTCCAAGAGCAGGCGAGGGTAGAGAGGTATGAGGTCTCAAAGGCACTGTTCAAATGTCATCTGGCAGAAGGGAACCCAGTGGGACCCCATGTACTCCGAATGATCGGGTACTTGGAAAATCTCGCCCGACTGGGGTTCCCGGTCGGCCAAGAGTTGGCAACCGATCTCGTGTTGCAATCGTTGCCCGAGAGTTATGGACAGTTCATTATGAACTATAACATGAACGAGATCGTTAAACCACTGCCAGATTTACTCAACATGTTGAGGACGGCTGAACAGAGTATCAACAAGGGTATGGGCAAGGCCATAATGATGGTAAAGAAAGGAAAGGGCAAAAGGTTTGCCTCTTCCTCCAAGGGCAAAGTCAAGTCAGTTGCCAAGTCCTAGGAACCTGCCCTTAAACCTGTTGGTGGCATTGCCAAGGCCGTGACTAAAGGTGAGTGTCACTACTGCAGTCAGCCTAGACACTGGAGGAGGAACTGCCCAAAATATCTGGAGGACAAGAGGCTTGGAATAGTGATTCCACCACCACCAGGTATTTTTGTTGTAGATGTTAACTGTCTCTACATCATGGGTATTAGATACTGGATGTGGATCTCATATTTGTCGAAATATGCAGGATCTAAAGAGAAGTAGAAGATTGGCTAAAGGAGAGGTAGATCTGCGCGTTGGGAATGGAGCAAAGGTTGCTGCGTTGGCCATAGGCGTGTGCGAGCTATCTCTGCCTTCAGGATTAGTTTTAGAATTAAATAATTGCTATTTTGTGCCTGCTATGAGCAGAAACATTATTTCTATTTCTTGTTTGGACAATGATGGTTTTATTATTTCAATAAAGAACAATTGTTGTTCCTTTTGTCTAAATAATATTCACTGTTTTAGTGCGCAATTATTTAATGGACTTTATGTCCTTGATCTAAGCAATCCTGTCTACAACATTAATACCAAGCGGATTAAAATTAATGATTTAAATCCTGCTTATATATGGCACTGTCGTTTAGGCCACATAGATGAGAAACGTGTATCTAGACTCCATAAGGATGGACTACTAGACTCATTTGATTTTGAATCATATGAGACATGTGAGGCTTGTTTATTGGGAAAAATGACAAAGTCCCCTTTCAATAAGAAAGGTGAGAGGACTAGTGAGCAATTGGCGCTCATACATACCGATGTGTGTGGGCCATTTGCCACGCCTGCCAGGGGTGGTTATGTCTACTTCATTACATTTACTGATGATTACAGTAGATATGGATTTGTGTACCTTATGAGGGAAAAATCCGAATCCTTTGAAGTGTTCAAAGAATTCAAGAATGAAGTAGAGAAGCAACTTGGCAAAAGTATAAAGGCTCTACGATCGGATCGTGGAGGAGAATACTTGAGCCAAGAGTTTGACGACTATCTTAGAGAGTGTGGGATCGTGTCCCAACTCACTCCACCCGGAACGCCATAATGGAATGGCGTGTCCGAGAGGAGGAATCGAACCCTATTGGATATGGTTCAATCTATGATGTGTCAAACCGATCTTCCATTGACATTTTGGGGCTACGCTCTATTAAGTGCAGCTTTCACCATTAACCGTGTTCCATCCAAATCAGTCATGAAGACACCATATGAGATGTGGAGTGGGAGGCGTCCCACACTGTCGTTCATAAGAATTTGGGGCTGCGATGTCTATGTAAAACGTTTACAATCAGACAAGTTGGGGCCTAAATCGGATATGTGTAAATTTGTGGGGTACCCTAAGGAAACTAAGGGATACTACTTCTACAATCCAACCGAGAACAAAGTGTTTGTTGCTCGGACCGACGTGTTTCTAGAAAGAGAGTTTGTCTCTAAAGAAGCAAGTGGGAGGAATGTAGAACTTGAAGAGGTTCAAGAACCACAAATCACTGAACCGATTATGAAACATGAACAGGAACCGCAAGCAGTTGTGGAGCAACCTGTTCAGGTAACACAAGAGCTTCGTAGATCTAGTAGAGTGCGCCAGGAACCAGAGAGGTATGGACTTCTCGTGACCGATTCCGGTGACACCATGCTCATAGATGATGAGCCTACTACCTATGAGGAGGCCATGAATGGCCCAGACTCTCAGAAGTGGCTGGAAGCCATGAGATCCGAGATGGAATCCATGTACACCAACAAAGTATGGACTTTGGTGGAACCACCCGATGGGGCGCGGCCCATAGGGTGCAAGTGGGTCTTCAAGAAGAAGATCGACATGGATGGTAATGTGATTACCTATAAAGGCCGATTGGTGGCTAAAGGATTCAGACAGATTCATGGTATAGACTATGATGAAATCTTTTCACCAGTCGCTATGACCAAATCCATCCGAATCCTACTTGCAATTGCAGCATACCACGACTATGAGATTTGGCAGATGGATGTCAAAACAGCATTCCTTAATGGGAATCTCCTCGAGGACGTGTATATGATACAGCCGGAGGGTTTTGAAGATCCAAAGCAAGCCAACAAAGTCTGTAAGCTGCAACGATCCATTTATGGATTGAAGCAAGCTTCTAGGAGTTGGAATCGACGTTTTAATGAAGTGGTCAAAGAGTTTGGCTTCATCAGAAACGAAGATGAGTCTTGTGTCTACAAGAAGGTTAGTGGGAGCTCTGTAGCTTTTCTGGTCTTGTATGTGGATGACATACTACTCATTGGAAACAACATTCCCATGCTGCAATCTGTTAAAGATTGGATAGGAAAGTGTTTCTCAATGAAGGACTTAGGGGAAGCAGCCTATATACTCGGTATAAAGATCTATAGAGATAGATCTAAGAGGTTGCTAGGACTAAGTCAAAGTACATATATTGACAAGGTGTTGAAGCGGTTCAACATGCAAGATTCCAAGAAGGGATTCTTGCCCATGTCACATGGAATCACTCTTTCAAAGAGTGGTTGTCCTTCCAATGAGATTGAGAAGGAACACATGAGTACAATTCCCTATGCCTCGTCCATAGGATCTATCATGTACGCCATGTTATGTACTAGACCAGATGTGTCATATGCCTTGAGTATGACGAGCAGATACCAATCCAATCCGGGTGAGAGTCACTGGATTGCAGTCAAGAACATCCTAAAGTACTTGAGAAGAACTAAGGATGCTTTCTTGATATTTGGCGGTGAGGAAGAGTTGCGTGTAAGGGGTTACACTGATGCAAGCTTCCAAACCGACAGAGATGACTTTAGATCACAATCGGGATATGTGTTTTGCCTGAATGGAGCAGCGGTGAGCTGGAAGAGTTCCAAGCAAGAGACGGTAGCTGATTCTACAACAGAGGCTGAGTACATTGCTGCAAATGGCGCAGCAAAGGAAGCTGTTTGGATCAGAAAGTTTGTTTCTGAACTTGGTGTGGTCCCTAGCATTGCGGATCCAGTTGAGTTGTTATGTGACAACACTGGGGCGATCGCGCAATCGAAGGAACCCAGGTCGCACCAGAAGTCCAAGCACGTGCTCTGGAAGTTTCATTTGATTCGAGATATTATCGATAGAGGAGACGTTCAGATATGCAAGATTCCTACAGATGATAATCTGTCAGACCCGCTTACGAAGCCTCTCACGCAGTGGAAGCATGAAGGGCACACTAGGAGTATGGGCATACGAGATGCGCCAGATTGGCTCTAGTGCAAGTGGGAGACTGTTGGAATAGATGCCCTAGAGGCAATCTAGTTTAGTATGAATTTGTATATGGCTAGAAAATTCATTTATTATTTATTGGATATTTAATATAATGAAGTCCTTAGATTTAAAAAATTGTGTTGTTTATCTTAAATATCCCTAGTCAAGTATAATTATTAAATGGGACAATCATCTATAGACTAGTATGGGGTTGGATTGATATGGAGATATCACGATCCAACACATAGGTGTGCATTAGGGAATGTTGCGCTGGATTGACCCATCTCCGAGAAGGCTACATACACGTTATGTTGAGTCACAAGCGCTTCTCGCGGTGCAAAGGTATTGTCATCCTTAGACTTGAAGTCACTAGATATTCTAGTTGTGGATTATTGTGATCTTGGTAGCGTTAAACGCTACACCGTAACTGGGTAGTTATAAAGGCGTGTACTGGATACAATAAGAAGCAAGCTTAGAGATCGTAGTAGACGTAGATAGGATTTGTCTCTCCCACATAACGGGAGCAAATATCCTAGGCCACTCGAGGGATAGTGCTTATGGAATGTCTGGCCAGACTCAAATAAATCAATATGGGATATTGATGTTATTTGCACGAATAAGGCTATTCCCATAGATCGAGAAACTATGGATTGGATATACGAGTGTGACTTGTATGTCTCGTGTCCAATCCGGATATAGGGACAAGGGGATGAGACAATTACTTGTACAAAGGTTGTCAAGATGACTATTCTATTAGTTGGCTAGAATGGATGTTTTGCTAGAGACCGCTCCATATTAGCAAATAGTTGCTACCAACTAGATAGAACCTATGGGGTCACACGCTATATAGAGTTGAACTAGATTTGGGAATTAATTAATTGGATTAATTAATTAGAAGGATCACTTTGCAAACCCTTGCAAACTTAGTAGGGACTAATTTGCAAGGAAGGGACTAAATTGAATTCTAGTAGGACTAGAATAAGTCCTTTAGGCAGTTAACAAGGAGTTTTTGGACTATATAAAGGACCTTCCTTCCTTCCTTCCCACATAACTTATGCTCATTAAGTGAACATAACAAGAGTGGGAGAGAACAAAAGGAGAGAGAGAAAGCAACAAGGAGGCCCGAACCGCCCCCTTGCCGCCGCCCCGTCCCCGTCGGCCAAAAGAGGTCGAGACCCTCTTTTGGGTCTCGTTTTGCGTGATTTCTTCTTCCTCTTCCTCTTCCGGGCTAGCACCAAAGGAGTTGGGAGATCTAGGATCAACTCTAGGCGTGGATCAACTATAGAGAACGTGACACAATTCGTGTTTGAAGTCATCAAGGAGAACCCAAAGGTGAGTTTATGATTTCTAACCCTTACCATCGTTATGTCTCTTGACTTGTGATCCTTGGAGGGTTTTGCATGGTTTTATGTTTGATTATGCTTCCGTTGTGCGATCCATGAATCAAAACCCTACATCCATAGCTTGTGGAATGCTCCATGCTGCATAGCCTTGTGGAATGCTCCATCTTGTGGTTCTTTAGTTCAGTAGGCTTCTTCTTCTCCACGTCTTGACTATCATCTACTCTATCTAATACTAGATAACATCTATACTAAATAAAAAAGATCTCACAAGTTGAGAAGAAGACCGTCTCGCGGGCCAAAAAACCTAATTAACTATTACATTAATTTTATCGGCTCACAGGCCGTAAAGAAACCAAAAAAATTAAACATTCACAACATCCACATCTAAGGCCATATCCAACCACCATGCGAATAGCACATAAAAAGTTAAAATCCAATTTTAATGCGCTTGGTAAATTTTAATCGCATATGGATGTACTAGGGTCAAAACGGTCCAAGAGGGCCCACCATAATTATGGCCGAACCCTTAAAGGACCGCCATAAGCCTTGGGACCGACTGGCTCCTAGCCCACACGGCTAGGCAAGCGCTAGGGAGGCCCGACCCCTTGGCCGTGCCTTACCTTGGGCGGCAAGGAAGAGAGGGGCGGCCCCTAGGGGGGCCGAACCTCCTTTGGAAGTTGTTTCCAAAATAACTTCCTCCCTGTTTCCCAAGTTTAGTTGTTTCCAAATTGGAAAAACCCCTTTTTTCCAACTTGTGCCCAAACCCTAGTTTTTTAGATCCAAAATTTTCACATCTATGTGATCCAAGTTCACTAATCCTTGCATCCAATGTAATATTAGATCTTGTTTGGTTGAATCATATACAAATTTCATCAAATATGCTTGGGTTTTCCGCTTTACGCGATAAACAATAATTTAAAGCTTAAAATAGGCATAATCGTAACACATAAACTACGTTATGCTCTACGACCTATGGCTCAGATACCACTGTAGGGTTTCGTAAAGGATTACGCAGGAATTATGCAAACAATGATCTGCACAATACCCTCTAAGGATCACACGAAGATACAACATAACGATAGTAAGGGATTTGGTAACAATTACCTCGTTTGTCTCCTTGGATGACTTCAAACGCAAAATAGTGTTCGCGTCTCTACGACTAGTCCACGCCTAGGATCAAGATCTATATTTCTCCACGTCTTGTGCTAGTAACTGGTGGAAGAAAGAAGAAGAAGAATCACGCAAAATGAACCAAAGAGATGACCACACCACTCTTGGTGGCCGACGGGGTAGGGGCGGCACTAAGGGGTTCGAACCTCTAGTGTTTGCTATCTCCTTGCTTTTCTATCTCCTAATCATGTCCTTACATGGATTAGTCTTTGAAAATTAGTCCTAATCATGTCTATACATGGATTATTCCTCATTGAAAATCCTAATTATGTCTATACATGGATTAGTCCACCTTTGCAAATCCTAATCATGTCTATACATGGATTAGTCTACCTTGCAAATTAGTACTACTAAGTTTGTAAGTGGTTGAGTTTTGATCCTTCTATTTAATTAATCATATTAATTAATTCCCAAGTCTAGTTTACTGCATATGGCGTGTGACCCCATAAGTTTCTATATAGTTAGTTGGTAGTAACAATTACAAACATGGAGCATTGTCTAGCAACACATCCATGCCACCCAACTAATAGAAATAGTCATTACTTTGACAAACCTCGTGAAAGTATTGTCTCAACCCTTTGTCTCTATATCCGGATTGGACATGAGACATACAAGTCACACTCGTATATCCAATCCATAGTTTGTCGATCCAAGAAATAGTCTTATTCATGTACATAACATCAATATCACATATTGATTTATCTGAGTCTCGGCAGACATTCTATATGCACCATCCCTCGAGTGGCCGTCGATATTTTCTCCCGTTATGTAGGAGGGATAAATTCTATCTACATCACAACCATATCTAATCTCACTTTCTTATTGTGTCCGTTTAACGCCCTTATTGCTACCCAGTTACGGTGTAGCGTTTAACGATGTCAAAACACAATATTCAACAACTAGAGATATATTGACTTCAAGTATAAGGATGACAATACCGTTGTCACTACGAGAAGCACTTGTGACTTTAAATAACTTGTATGTAGCCTTATCGTTGTGGGTCATTCTAGTATGCCATTACACCTAATGCATACCCATGTGTTGGATCGTGATATCTCCATATCTATCAACCCCATACTAGTCTATAGTTGATTGTCCTGTTTAAGGACTTCATTCATGTTAGCATATCTCCATATCGATAAAATAATGAATAGTAAGTCCATATAAATTTCACAAGAAATAGGTTGCCTCGAGGGAATATTTCCAACACATAACCCATGTAAATATAGAGTAATCATCTACCACAACAAGCATATATCTCTTAACTTTTGGAGTTTGAACTCTCATAGGACCACACAAGTCAATATGCATCAATTCTAAAGGTCTAGTAGTACCTACACAGTTCTTTGGCTTGAATGAACTTCTTGTCTGTTTACCTTGGGTACATACTTTGCAAATCTCATCATCTTTGAATTTCAGGGTTGGTAATCCTCTTACCAAGTCTTTGGAGATGAGCTTCTTCATGTATGCATGTTTATATGCTCAAGTTTTGTATGCCAAAGCTTTGAGTCTTCATTCAAAGCTTTGAGGCACTTCAGACTTTAACCTGCAAATTTGTTAGTATTCAAAGTATATACGTTGTATGACTGAGGAGCAGTGAGTATGAAATTTCCAAATTTCTAATCTTGCATCACACATTTATCCTTGTCAAAAACAACTCTATTACCCTTATCACATAATTGAGATACAATAAGCAAGTTATACTTCAAACCTTCTACTAAATAAACATCTGAAATAGAAGTAGCAGATTCATTACCAATACTACCTATGAAAATGATATTGAATTTGGCTTTGTCACTAAGTGTGATTGTTCAACCTGAATATTCTATAAGTTCTGTAAACAGTGACTTCTTTCCACTCATATTCTTGGAGCAACCACTATCCAGAAACCATTTTTGATCCTTCAAAGCTTTGGTGACAGCCTGCAAAATATCAATCAATGCCTCAACATGCTATTAGACTAAGTGTAGAATTTGGATTAATACTCAGAATCAACCATGTTAGGTGGTCTGATTCCTTTAGGAACCCAAATTTGCCTCACTTGTCTCTTAAGCTGATAAGGATAAGTGTCCCTCATTATGTGAGGTTTTGTCCTTATGAAGGGACCAGTTAATTTCACATGACCAAGCTTTCCACAATAATGACACTTGGGAGAATGACTGCTTCCAAATTTGACAAAGGTGGTTTGGCTTTTCTTTGGGAAATTTGGATTATAGACAATTCCACTCTTGTGCATCGACTACAAAATTCCTCCAAGCATGAGATTGAGATCATGTTCTGAGCCTACAAACTCTGATAAAATCTTTCTGGAATCTTGAAGTTTCACATTCAATGAAATTATTTTTTGTTCTAAATCATCTGAATGATGTTTTAGATAAATAAATATATCAGTTAAAATAGAGTTTTGATCAACAACTTCTTTGACCTGTTGCTTCAAAGCTTTGAACCTGCTGTCCAAGGCCTTGAAGTACAACCATATTTTGACTTAGATACTTAAAGAGTTTTGTTGAGAAAAATCAGATCTAAATTTTCTTTTTCTTCTCATGAAATTTAACCTTCAAATAATCGGTCTCATTTATGTAACTTTCCTCATTCAAAAACATGGTTTTGAGGATTTCTGTAGAACATCAGAAGGACTAGCAAGAAGATTCTTCACTGTTTCTTTAATGTGCTTGTATGAGCCTTTTCCTTCTTCATGCTCAGTCATTAAGAAAATATTGGCTTGCTCTTCATCTTAATCTGAGTCTGTTGATGAATCATAATCACTCCATGATGAAACCATTTCTTTCTTCCTGATGTTGTCACTTTTCTTCTTTGGAAAATGCCTGTTCTGACAATCCCTCACCAAGTGATCTGGATCTCCACATTCGAAGCAATTCATTACTTTAGGTTTATGTGAATGTGAAGAGGTCTTACCTTTGTGATCCTTTATGCTTGAGGATCTGGATTTGTCTCTATTGTAATCCCTATATCCAAAGTTTTTCTTCATCTTCAAATTCTGGTCAAAGCTTTGGAGATTAGGGATAAGCCTTCCTCATCATCATCATCATCTTCCTGTTCAAGGCTTTAATATTTTTCATTGTCTTTTTCCTTGAGTTCCAGGTTCTTGTTGTTGTCACTCAAGTCACCATCCACTTCCTTCATGGACATCTCATGAGTGAGCAGCTTACCTTGCAGATCATCTAATTCCAGGAGACTCAAGTCCTGAGCTTCCTCAATAGCAGTTGTCTTTGGCTCACACTTGGCTTTTGACAAACTTCTCAAAATCTTTCTAATCTTTTCTCCATTTAAGAAGGCTTTTCCCAAGGATTACAGATTATTCACAATGACTGTTAATCTTTTGAACATCTCCTTTATGGATTCATCATAATTCATCTTGAGCAACTCATACTTCCACAAATGGATATTGATCTTTGTTTGTTTGACTTGACCGGTTCCTCCATATGTCACAACCAGCTTGTCCCAAATTTCCTTAACACTTTTGCAGTTTGATACTCTGTTGAACTCATCTGCACTAAGAGAACAATACAACAAGTTCATAGCTTTATAGTTCTTTGATACATTTTCCAATTCTGTAACTGAGAGATCTTCCTCAGTTTTGACAGTCCTGATCCCATCTGTAGTGGTGTAATACACATAAGGACCATTTAGAATGATTGACCACAGTTCCATGTCTTGATCTATGATGAACATCTTCATCAATGCTTTCCAATGCATGAAATTTTCACCACAGAACAATGGAGGTCTGTTGGTTGCTCTTCGCTATGAGAATCCTCCATCACCTACATTACTTATTGTCATAAGATTTTTAGATCTTATATTGTGACCCATGCTCTGATACAAATTGAAAGTGTGTAATGTAGATATAAATACATGACCTAATACTCTAAGGGGGGGGGGGAGGGTTGAATAGAGTATGAAAACTTTTGCTAAAAATGGTACTTTTAAAACTCTAACACATATAAGCAATGAAATCTCAAGGACTTGGAAAAGATTAAAAAGTGTTGAACCAGCTTAGATCTATTTAAAGCTTCAAATCTTTGTGATAGAAAATTCTCCAAAGCTATGGAGAAACCTGTTTAGTACTTGTCTAGGTTGCAGAATGAAAGAACAATGCAGTAAAGTAAAGAACACAAGGATATTTATAGAGTTCAGTCATAATTGGACCTAGTCTCAGCCTGAGGGACTTGATCCCTCCACGATTTGAACAAAATTCTTATTAATCACCCTGATTTAGCCCTAGATATCAAGCCTAAGTGAAGTACCTTACACTTATACAGCGTGTGGTTACAAACCTATCTGGTTCTAGCTACAATCTGATGAAAGAATAAGAACCTCTTGTTGTTCACTTGAAAAACTAACTTATAAATTAGGTGAGGTTAAGTAACACTTAAAATATTATAATGAAAGCACAAAGAAGAACACAGAAAAGAAATAAGTAGTGAATGCTCAGAAGTGTTCTTCAGATTCTGGATGATTTGATCTTCCACGTCAGTGTTGAATCCTGATTAATATGAAGAGTAGTATGAGTTGATCTTTCACGAATGAAACACTCTTTTTTTCACAGTGATAAGCTTTATATTTTTTTCTCTACAGCTCTTTGAAACTCAAATTTCCTTTATAACAAACTGCAGTAACCACATGAGAGATTTTAGGAACAAACTCCCTGAAAATCCTCTCCCTTCAACAACTGCTTTCAACAGCTATGTTTGAATAGGTTTTTAGATTTTTTTGGAGGGTTTGTACGACGAACAACCCTGCAACAACTCAATCACAAGATCACACAAAATCCAGATAATATAGCATAAGAATACTGACTGTTTGGCAGATCAGTTTAACCAGTAAACTGAGCTATTATTTTCAAATTTGGAAATATATCCAGATCATTAGCTTTTGATAAATATTAATAATAACATTATTAAGACTCATAACAAGACAATAATCAATCATATAACAGTTATGACCTCCTGCAATAAGAATAACATAATTATAAGAATAACTGTCAAAGGCTCATGATGATCCTCGAAAGCTTCGGAGCTTTGGATGTCCTTTAAAGCCTTGGCAACTCTGATCCTTGATGAAATCAAACTTAGTGAACTTTTAGGGTTAGAAACACAATAAACCAGTGTAAGTACATTTCCGAGAGACATTTAAACAACATCTAATCCAATGCCAAGCCTGCAATACATAAACTATTTAACAATTAACAAGTTCATATGCATCAGTCCAGTTCCAAAGCTTTGGAGCTTTGAAACTTGTCTCCTTAGACACTCCCCATGAGTTCATACTTCTCATTCATCCATAATGAGTGAATTATCACAGGAAAACAAATGTCCAAATGAGAGGGCCTCCTAATGAGTAATTGTGGAGAAAATTTTAAGATATGTTTGACGTTAGACCAAAATGTGACATGATCAACCCTATAAGTTTTAGATATTGGTACGGTCGAGGATTCTCAATAGCGCGTGAACTTGTAAGCATTTACGAGTTATTTGGAGTTATGTTACTCGATGTTATATCTGAGTATGTTCCTTGTGGTACATACCCTTCACATAAATTTAATCAAAGTCTTGTTAGTAATGTCTTGATACGGTATACCTTCTTCACAATATTTTTATTTGAAGTTCTCTTCCATTTTGAGGCTTTCCCACTTAGGTTTGGGTCAAGTTTGGTTCGCGAGGTTTGAATTTTAATGAATTGCTTGGGAGTTTGGACTCTGGCATCTTGCTTTCTCTAGTGGTCTATTGCGGAATCTCGAGATCCTTGGGGGACATCCCAGATCTTAGGTTGAAGGCTATGTTCCAAAGTGTAAGACGGACCACATTATCATAAGGTCTTGTTCACTATACATTAAATCCTCTATTGTGATGAATAAAGTGCTATGCTGCTAATGGTTACATCAGACGTTACTGGTTGGAGTTTTGTTACCTAGCTAATCCTTGAAGAACCTACTATTTGGTCAAGATCTATGTTTAGAGGCGGGTAAACCGCGGGTTGTGTGATCGTTATTGGGGGAGTAAATCCTAGTTCTTTTTTTTGTTTATGCCCTAGAATACTGATAGAACAAGTATTCATTAATGTTGGATTTAGTAGTTTAAAGAGAATTTGTAAATACCATCCAAGACCGAGAAATTTATAGGGAATACCTGACTCAACCCAGTGCGGAAGATAGCCATAGTTTTATATGATCCGCTAAGTCTGACTTTCCATTATGACCAGCTACATTGAGTTCCGGGGACGTCACTCTCTAAGGGGGAGAGGATGTCACCCTTCGTCGTTTAGCACTGTTAGTACCATTACGTCACACTTAAAATTGACACTAAATGGGACTACAACTTTGCTTGATATTGTGCGTTGCATATAACATAGCGTGCTCTAGTGTTGATCACTAATGTGAGTAAAAATTTCTGATTTACTACGTAGTTGTAACTTTGAGAATTAGTTGTTGTTGGGTGGTGTTGGCACTACGAATTTTTGTTTAGCTTCGAGGAAAAAAGCTATATTTAAGGCGGGAAGGATGTAATACCTGTAGGGTTTTTATACGGATTATGCAGCGGAATAAATAATAAACAATTCTATTCAAGGCCCTCCAAGGATCACAGGACTAGACATCATAACGATGTTAAAGGATAGAAGTATCATGTACCTTGTTTGTCTACTTTGATGACTTCACATGAAATAGTGTCCACGTCTCTATAGTAGTCCACGCCAAGGATCAAGTATAGGCTCCTTCCACTTGTTTTTACTAGAAGTTAATGGAAGGAGGAAGAATAAGATCATGCAAAACGGAGCACTCAAGGCCGCGCAACACAAGGCCGACGGCAAAGAGGATGGGGGCGGGCGAAGGGGGTTCGGCCTCCTTGTCTTGTCTCTCTCCTTGCTTTTTTCTCTTTCTCTTGTGCGATAACTATTATGACACTTATAAGAAACATAAGCTAGGAGTGTCTTTATATAAACTAACAACTCCCTGTTAACTACATAATTTTCCCAATACTAATCATGTCCTTACATGGATTAGTCGACCTTGCAAATAAGTTCTACTAAGTTTGTATGTGGTTGCGTATTGATCATTCTATTTATTTAATCATATTAATTAATTCCCAAGTCTAGTTTAATCTCTAGGGCGTGTGACCCCATAGGTTTCTACTTAGTTGGTAGTAAAAATTACTAACATAGCGCAGTGTCTATCAACACATCTATGCCATGCAACTAATAGAAACAGTTAGTAATCCGACAAACCTTGTGACCAAAGTTACCGTATTGTATTATCCCTTTCTCTCCATATCGGATTGGACACGAGACATACAAGTCACACTCGTATATCTGAATGATGTTTTAGATTAATAAATATATCAGTTAAAATAGAGTTTTGATCAACAACTTCTTTGAACTGTTGCTTCAAAGCTTTAAACCTGCTGTCCAAGGCCTTGAAGTACAACCATATTTTGACTTAGATACTTAAAGAGTTTTGTTGAGAAAAATCAGATCTAAATTTTCTTTTTCTGCTCATGAAATTTAACCTTCAAATAATCGGTCTCATTTATGTAACTTTCCTCATTCAAAAACATGGTTTTGAGGATTTCTGTAGAACATCAGAAGGACTAGCAAGAAGATTCTTCACTGTTTCTTTAATGTGCTTGTATGAGCCTTTTCCTTCTTCATGCTCAGTCATTAAGAAAATATTGGCTTGCTCTTCATCTTAATCTGAGTCTGTTGATGAATCAGAATCACTCCATGATGAAACCATTTCTTTCTTCCTGATGTTGTCACTTTTCTTCTTTGGAAAATGCCTGTTCTGACAATCCCTCACCAAGTGATCTGGATCTCCACATTCGAAGCAATTCATTACTTTAGGTTTATGTGAATGTGAAGAGGTCTTTCCTTTGTGATCCTTTCTGCTTGAGGATCTGGATTTGTCTCTATTGTAATCCCTATATCCAAAGTTTTTCTTCATCTTCAAATTCTGGTCAAAGCTTTGGAGATTAGGGATAAGCCTTCCTCATCATCATCATCGTCTTCCTGTTCAAGGCTTTAATATTTTTCATTGTCTTTTGCCTTGAGTTCCAGGTTCTTGTTGTTGTCACTCAAGTCACCATCCACTTCCTTCATGGACATCTTATGAGTGAGCAGCTTACCTTGCAGATCATCTAATTCCAGGAGACTCAAGTCCTGAGCTTCCTCAATAGCAGTTGTCTTTGGCTCACACTTGGCTTTTGGCAAACTTCTCAGAATCTTTCTAATCTTTTCTCCATTTAAGATGGCTTTTCCCAAGGATTACAGATTATTCACAATGACTGTTAATCTTTTGAACATCTCCTTGATGGATTCATCATAATTCATCTTGAGCAACTCATACTTCCACAGATGGATATTGATCTTTGTTTGTTTGACTTGACCGGTTCCTCCATATGTCACAGCCAGCTTGTCCCAAATTTCCTTAACACTTTTGCAGTTTGATACTCTGTTGAACTCATCTGCACTAAGAGAACAATACAACAAGTTCATAGCTTTATAGTTCTTTGATACATTTTCCAATTCTGTAACTGAGAGATCTTCCTCAGTTTTGACAGTCCTGATCCCATCTGTAGTGGTGTAATACACATAAGGACCATTTAGAATGATTGACCACAGTTCCATGTCTTGATCTATGATGAACATCTTCATCAATGCTTTCCAATGCATGAAATTTTAACCACAGAACAATGGAGGTCTGTTGGTTGCTCTTCCCTATGAGAATCCTCCATCACCTACATTACTTATTGTCATAAGATTTTTAGATCTTATATTGTGACCCATGCTCTGATACCAATTGAAAGTGTGTAATGTAGATATAAATACATGACCTAATACTCAAAGGGGGGGGGGGAGGGTTGAATAGAGTATGAAAACTTTTGCTAAAAATGGTACTTTTAAAACTCTAACACATATAAGCAATGAAATCTCAAGGACTTGGAAAAGATTAAAAAGTGTTGAACCAGTTTAGATCTATTTAAAGCTTCAAATCTTTGTGATAGAAAATTCTCCAAAGCTATGGAGAAACCTGTTTAGTACTTGTCTAGGTTGCAGAATGAAAGAACAATGCAGTAAAGTAAAGAACACAAGGATATTTATAGAGTTCAGTCATAATTGGACCTAGTCTCAGCCTGAGGGACTTGATCCCTCCACGATTTGAACAAAATTCTTATTAATCACCCTGATTTAGCCCTAGATATCAAGCCTAAGTGAAGTACCTTACACTTATACAGCGTGTGGTTACAAACTTATCTGGTTCTAGCTACAATCTGATGAAAGAATAAGAACCTCTTGTTGTTCACTTGAAAAACTAACTTATAAATTTGGTGAGGTTAAGTAACACTTAAAATATTATAATGAAAGCACAAAGAAGAACACAGAAAAGAAATAAGTAGTGAATGCTCAGAAGTGTTCTTCAGATTCTGGATGATTTGATCTTCCACGTCAGTGTTGAATCCTGATTAATATGAAGAGTAGTATGAGTTGATCTTTCGAGAATGAAACACTCTTTTTTTCACAGTGATAAGCTTTATATTTTTTTCTCTAAAGCTCTTTGAAACTCAAATTTCCTTTATAACAAACTGCAGTAACCACATGAGAGATTATAGGAACAAACTCCCTGAAAATCCTCTCCCTTCAACAACTGCTTTCAACAGCTATGTTTGAATAGGTTTTTAGATTTTTTTGGAGGGTTTGTACGACGAACAACCCTGCAACAACTCAATCACAAGATCACACAAAATCCAGATAATATAGCATAAGAATACTGACTGTTTGGCAGATCAGTTTAACCAGTAAATTGAGCTATTATTTTCAAATTTGGAAATATTTCCAGATCATTAGCTTTTGATAAATATTAATAATAACATTATTAAGACTCATAACAAGACAATAATCAATCATATAACAGTTATGACCTCCTGCAATAAGAATAACATAATTATAAGAATAACTGTCAAAGGCTCATGATGATCCTCGAAAGCTTTGGAGCTTTGGATGTCCTTTAAAGCCTTGGCAACTCTGATCCTTGATGAAATCAAACTTAGTGAACTTTTAGGGTTAGAAACACAATAAACCAGTGTAAGTACATTTCCGAGAGACATTTAAACAACATCTAATCCAATGCCAAGCCTGCAATACATAAACTATTTAACAATTAACAAGTTCATATGCATCAGTCCAGCTCCAAAGCTTTGGAGCTTTGAAACTTGTCTCCTTAGACACTCCACATGAGTTCATACTTCTCATTCATCCAGAATGAGTGAATTATCACAGGAAAACAAATGTCCAAATGAGAGGGCCTCCTAATGAATAATTGTTGAGAAAATTTTAAGATATGTTTGACGTTAGACCAAAATGTGACATGATCAACCCTATAAGTTTTAGATATTGGTACGGTCGAGGATTCTCAATAGCGCGTGAACTTGTAAGCATTTACGAGTTATTTGGAGTTATGTTACTCGTGTTATATCTGAGTATGTTCCTTGTGGTACATACTCTTCACATAAATTTAATCAAAGTCTTGTTAGTAATGTCTTGATACGGTATACCTTCTTCACAATATTTTTATTTGAAGTTCTCTTCCATTTTGAGGCTTTCCCACTTAGGTTTGGGTCAAGTTTGGTTCGCGAGGTTTGAATTTTAATGAATTGCTTGGGAGTTTGGACTCTGGCATCTTGCTTTCTCTAGTGGTCTATTGCGGAATATCGAGATCCTTGGGGGACATCCCAGATCTTAGGTTGAAGGCTATGTTCCAAAGTGTAAGACGGACCACATTATCATAAGGTCTTGTTCACTATACATTAAATCCTCTATTGTGATGAATAAAGTGCTATGCTGCTAATGGTTACATCAGACGTTACTGGTTGGAGTTTTGTTACCTAGCTAATCCTTGAAGAACCTACTATTTGGTCAAGGTCTATGTTTAGAGGCGGGTAAACCGCGGGTTGTGTGATCGTTATTGGGGGAGTAAATCCTAGTTCTTTTTTTTGTTTATGCCCTAGAATACTGATAGAACAAGTATTCATTAATGTTGGCTTTAGTAGTTTTAAAGAGAATTTGTAAATACCATCCAAGACCGAGAAATTTATAGGGAATACCTGACTCAACCCAGTGCGGAAGATAGCCATAGTTTTATATGATCCGCTAAGTCTGACTTTCCATTATGACCAGCTACATTGAGTTCCGGGGACGTCACTCTCTAAGGGGGAGAGGATGTCACCCTTCGTCGTTTAGCACTGTTAGTACCATTACGTCACACTTAAAATTGACACTAAATGGGACTACAACTTTGCTTGATATTGTGCGTTGCATATAACATAGCGTGCTCTAGTGTTGATCACTAATGTGAGTAAAAATTTCTGATTTACTACGTAGTTGTAACTTTGAGAATTAGTTGTTGTTGGGTGGTGTTGGCACTACGAATTTTTGTTTAGCTTCGAGGAAAAAAGCTATATTTAAGGCGGGAAGGATGTAATACCTGTAGGGTTTTTATACGGATTATGCAGCGGAATAAATAATAAACAATTCTATTCAAGGCCCTCCAAGGATCACAGGACTAGACATCATAACGATGTTAAAGGATAGAAGTATCATGTACCTTGTTTGTCTACTTTGATGACTTCACGTGAAATAGTGTCCACGTCTCTATAGTAGTCCACGCCTAGGATCAAGTATAGGCTCCTTCCACTTGTTTTTACTAGAAGTTAATGGAAGGAGGAAGAATAAGATCATGCAAAACGGAGCACCCAAGGCCGCGCAACACAAGGCCGACGGCAAAGAGGATGGGGGCGGGCGAAGGGGGTTCGGCCTCCTTGTCTTGTCTCTCTCCTTGCTTTGTTCTCTTTATCTTGTGCGATAACTATTATGACACTTATGAGAAACATAAGCTAGGAGTGTCTTTATATAAACTAACAACTCCCTGTTAACTACATAATTTTCCCAATACTAATCATGTCCTTACATGGATTAGTCCACCTTGCAAATAAGTTCTACTAAGTTTGTATGTGGTTGCGTATTGATCATTCTATTTAATTAATCATATTAATTAATTCCCAAGTCTAGTTTAATCTCTAGGGCGTGTGACCCCATAGGTTTCTACTTAGTTGGTAGTAACAATTACTAACATAGCGCAGTGTCTATCAACACATCTATGCCATGCAACTAATAGAAACAGTTAGTAATCCGACAAACCTTGTGACCAAAGTTACCGTATTGTATTATCCCTTTCTCTCCATATCGGATTGGACACGAGACATACAAGTCACACTCGTATATCTGAATGATGTTTTAGATTAATAAATATATCAGTTAAAATAGAGTTTTGATCAACAACTTCTTTGACCTGTTGCTTCAAAGCTTTGAACCTGCTGTCCAAGGCCTTGAAGTACAGCCATATTTTGACTTAGATACTTAAAGAGTTTTGTTGAGAAAAATCAGATCTAAATTTTCTTTTTCTGCTCATGAAATTTAACCTTCAAAGAATCGGTCTCATTTATGTAACTTTCCTCATTCAAAAACATGGTTTTGAGGATTTCTGTAGAACATCAGAAGGACTAGAAAGAAGATTCTTCACTGTTTCTTTAATGTGCTTGTATGAGCCTTTTCCTTCTTCATGCTCAGTCATTAAGTAAATATTGGCTTGCTCTTCATCTTAATCTGAGTCTGTTGATGAATCAGGATTACTCCATGATGAAACCATTTCTTTCTTCCTGATGTTGTCACTTTTCTTCTTTGGAAAATGCCTGTTCTGACAATCCCTCACCAAGTGATCTGGATCTCCACATTCGAAGCAATTCATTACTTTAGGTTTATGTGAATGTGAAGAGGTCTTACCTTTGTGATCCTTTCTTCTTGAGGATCTGGATTTGTCTCTATTGTAATCCCTATATCCAAAGTTTTTCTTCATCTTCAAATTCTGGTCAAAGCTTTGGAGATTAGGGATAAGCCTTCCTCATCATCATCATCATCTTCCTGTTCAAGGCTTTAATATTTTTCATTGTCTTTTTCCTTGAGTTCCAGGTTCTTGTTGTTGTCACTCAAGTCACCATCCACTTCCTTCATGGACATCTTATGAGTGAGCAGCTTACCTTGCAGATCATCTAATTCCAGGAGACTAAAGTCCTGAGCTTCCTCAATAGCAGTTGTCTTTGGCTCACACTTGGATTTTGGCAAACTTCTCAGAATCTTTCTAATCTTTTCTCCATTTAAGAAGGCTTTTCCCAAGGATTACAGATTATTCACAATGACTGTTAATCTTTTGAACATCTCCTTGATGGATTCATCATAATTCATCTTGAGCAACTCATACTTCCACAGATGGATATTGATCTTTGTTTGTTTGACTTGGCCGGTTCCTCCATATGTCACAACCAGCTTGTCCCAAATTTCCTTAACACTTTTTCAGTTTGATACTCTGTTGAACTCATCTGCACTAAGAGAACAATACAACAAGTTCATAGCTTTATAGTTCTTTGATACATTTTCCAATTCTGTAACTGAGAGATCTTCCTCAGTTTTGACAGTCCTGATCCCATCTGTAGTGGTGTAATACACATAAGGACCATTTAGAATGATTGACCACAGTTCCATGTCTTGATCTATGATGAACATCTTCATCAATGCTTTCCAATGCATGAAATTTTCACCACAGAACAATGGAGGTCTGTTGGTTGCTCTTCCCTATGAGAATCCTCCATCACCTACATTACTTATTGTCATAAGATTTTTAGATCTTATATTGTGACCCATGCTCTGATACCAATTGAAAGTGTGTAATGTAGATATAAATACATGACCTAATACTCTAAGGGGGGGGGGAGGGTTGAATAGAGTATGAAAACTTTTGCTAAAAATGGTACTTTTAAAACTCTAACACATATAAGCAATGAAATCTCAAGGACTTGGAAAAGATTAAAAAGTGTTGAACCAGTTTAGAACTATTTAAAGCTTCAAATCTTTGTGATAGAAAATTCTCCAAAGCTATGGAGAAACCTGTTTAGTACTTGTCTAGGTTGCAGAATGAAAGAACAATGCAGTAAAGTAAAGAACACAAGGATATTTATAGAGTTCAGTCATAATTGGACCTAGTCTCAGCCTGAGGGACTTGATCCCTCCACGATTTGAACAAAATTCTTATTAATCACCCTGATTTAGCCCCAGATATCAAGCCTAAGTGAAGTACCTTACACTTATACAGTGTGTGGTTACAAACCTATCTGGTTCTAGCTACAATCTGATGAAAGAATAAGAACCTCTTGTTGTTCACTTGAAAACTAACTTATAAATTTGGTGAGGTTAAGTAACACTTAAAATATTATAATGAAAGCACAAAGAAGAACACAGAAAAGAAATAAGTAGTGAATGCTCAGAAGTGTTCTTCAGATTCTGGATGATTTGATCTTCCACGTCAGTTTTGAATCCTTATTAATATGAAGAGTAGTATGAGTTGATCTTTCACGAATGAAACACTCTTGTTTTCACAGTGATAAGATTTATATTTTTTTATGTACAGCTCTTTGAAACTCAAATTTCCTTTATAACAAACTGCAGTAACCACTTGAGAGATTTTAGGAACAAACTCCCTGAAAATCCTCTCCCTTCAACAACTGCTTTCAACAGCTATGTTTGAATAGGTTTTTATATTTGTTTGGAGGGTTTGTACGACGAACAACCCTGCAACAACTCAATCACAAGATCACACAAAATCTAGATAATATAGCATAAGAATACTGACTGTTTGGCAGATCAGTTTAACCAGTAAACTGAGCTATTATTTTCAAATCTGGAAATATTTCTAGATCATTAGCTTTTGATAAATATTAATAATAACATTATTAAGACTCATAACAAGACAATAATCAATCATATAACAGTTATGACCTCCTGCAATAAGAATAACATAATTATAAGAATAACTGTCAAAGGCTCATGATGATCCTCGAAAGCTTTGGAGCTTTGGATGTCCTTTAAAGCCTTGGCCTTGAATAACTCTGATCCTTGATGAAATCAAACTTAGTGAACTTTTAGGGTTAGAAACACAATAAACCAGTGTAAGTACATTTCCGAGAGACATTTAAACAACATCTAATCCAATGCCAAGCCTGCAATACATAAACTATTTAACAATTAACAAGTTCATATGCATCAGTCCAGTTCCAAAGCTTTGGAGCTTTGAAACTTGTCTCCTTAGACACTCCCCATGAGTTCATACTTCTCATTCATCCAGAATGAGTGAATTATCACAGGAAAACAAATGTCCAAATGAGAGGGCCTCCTATTGAATAATTGTGGACAAAATTTTAAGATATGTTTGACGTTAGACCAAAATGTGACATGATCAACCCTATAAGTTTTAGATATTGGTACGGTCGAGGATTCTCAATAGCGCGTGAACTTGTAAGCATTTACGAGTTATTTGGAGTTATGTTACTCGTGTTATATCTGAGTATGTTCCTTGTGGTACATACTCTTCACATAAATTTAATCAAAGTCTTGTTAGTAATGTCTTGATACGGTATACCTTCTTCACAATATTTTTATTTGAAGTTCTCTTCCATTTTGAGGCTTTCCCACTTAGGTTTGGGTCAAGTTTGGTTCGCGAGGTTTGAATTTTAATGAATTGCTTGGGAGTTTGGACTCTGGCATCTTGCTTTCTCTAGTGGTCTATTGCGGAATCTCGAGATCCTTGGGGGACATCCCAGATCTTAGGTTGAAGGCTATGTTCCAAAGTGTAAGACGGACCACATTATCATAAGGTCTTGTTCACTATACATTAAATCCTCTATTGTGATGAATAAAGTGCTATGCTGCTAATGGTTACATCAGACGTTACTGGTTGGAGTTTTGTTACCTAGCTAATCCTTGAAGAACCTACTATTTGGTCAAGATCTATGTTTAGAGGCGGGTAAACCGCGGGTTGTGTGATCGTTATTGGGGGAGTAAATCCTAGTTCTTTTTTTGTTTATGCCCTAGAATACTGATAGAACAAGTATTCATTAATGTTGGCTTTAGTAGTTTAAAGAGAATTTGTAAATACCATCCAAGACCGAGAAATTTATAGGGAATACCTGACTAAACCCAGTGCGGAAGATAGCCATAGTTTTATATGATCCGCTAAGTCTGACTTTCCATTATGACCAGCTACATTGAGTTCCGGGGACGTCACTCTCTAAGGGGGAGAGGATGTCACCCTTCGTCGTTTAGCACTGTTAGTACCATTACGTCACACTTAAAATTGACACTAAATGGGACTACAACTTTGCTTGATATTGTGCGTTGCATATAACATAGCGTGCTCTAGTGTTGATCACTAATTTGAGTAAAACTTCTGATTTACTACGTAGTTGTAACTTTGAGAATTAGTTGTTGTTGGGTGGTGTTGGCACTACGAATTTTTTTTTAGCTTCGAGGAAAAAAGCTCTCTTTAAGGCGGGAAGGATGTAATACCTGTAGGGTTTTTATACGGATTATGCAGCGGAATAAATAATAAACAATTCTATTCAAGGCCCTCCAAGGATCACAGGACTAGACATCATAACGATGTTAAAGGATAGAAGTATCATGTACCTTGTTTGTCTACTTTGATGACTTCACGTGAAATAGTGTCCACGTCTCTATAGTAGTCCACGCCTAGGATCAAGTATAGGCTCCTTCCACTTGTTTTTACTAGAAGTTAATGGAAGGAGGAAGAATAAGATCATGCAAAACGGAGCACCCAAGGCCGCGCAACACAAGGCCGACGACAAAGAGGATGGGGGCGGGCGAAGGGGGTTCGGCCTCCTTGTCTTGTCTCTCTCCTTGCTTTGTTCTCTTTATCTTGTGCGACAACTATTATGACACTTATGAGAAACATAAGCTAGGAGTGTCTTTATATAAACTAACAACTCCCTGTTAACTACATAATTTTCCCAATACTAATCATGTCCTTACATGGATTAGTCCACCTTGCAAATAAGTTCTACTAAGTTTGTATGTGGTTGCGTATTGATCATTCTATTTAATTAATCATATTAATTAATTCCCAAGTCTAGTTTAATCTCTAGGGCGTGTGACCCCATAGGTTTCTACTTAGTTGGTAGTAACAATTACTAACATAGCGCAGTGTCTATCAACACATCTATGCCATGCAACTAATAGAAACAGTTAGTAATCCGACAAACCTTGTGACCAAAGTTACCGTATTGTATTATCCCTTTCTCTCCATATCGGATTGGACACGAGACATACAAGTCACACTCGTATATCGAATCCATAGTTTCTTGATCCTGGGAATAGTCTTATCCATGTAGATAACATCAATATCCTATATTGATTTTTATCTGAGTCTGGCCATACATTCTATAAGCACTACCCCTCGAGTGGCCGCGAATATTTGCTCCCGTTATGTGGGAGGGAAAAATCCTATCCACATCACTACCATCTATAAGCTTGATTCCTATCATGCCCGATGACTACCTTTATAGTTACCCGGTTAAGGCGCAACTTTTGATAATATCAAAGCATGATTTTTCACAAATAGAGTGTCTAGCGACTTCAAGTCTAAGGACCACAATACCATTGTTACTACTAGAAGCCCTTGTGACTTTACCCATGTGCTAGACTTGATATCTCCATATCAATATACCCACATACTATTCTATATTTTATCGTCCAGTTAATCAATATAATCGGCTAGGGATATTTAAGATAAACAACATATATGTAATCTGAGGACTTCATTATATTAAATATCTCCATAAGTAATACAATGATCATTCTAACCAAAATAATGTTCATACTAAACAATATTTCCTCTTAGGCATCTATTCCAACGGAAAGTGTCAGTGTGCAGGTGGTAATGCAGCTAAGATACTCTAGAATGGGGGGGTTGAATAAAGTATGCCAACTTTTTGCAAAACATGCTAAGATAAAGGATCTTGTGAAAACTAGTGAAGTTCAAGGCCTTGAAAAAAAGTTCAAGGCTTTGAAATGAAATACAGTTTGGAATAGATCAGTCAAGTCTTTTTCAAGGCCTTAAAAAGAGTTTCAAACCCTTAAAAAACAGACAAGTTTGAATGCTGTAAAAACTGAGTAAGTAAAGAAACTGTAAATGCAAGAGACAAAATGATTTATAGAGTTTAGTCCACTTGGACCTAATCTCTACCTCAAGGATCTGGTCCCTGCAGGATTTTCAACACAATTCTTATTAATCAATAGCTAAGCCCTAGATCTCAAGCACAAAGAGATGCCTTACTCTGTTACAGCTTGTTGTTCTCCCTAACCTATCTAGTACCTTCTCTAGCTAACTATTTAACTAAGAATTGTCAATTGTTCACTTCGAACAATCCTCGAGAATAAAGATAGAGATATTACATAAATGATCTACCAATAAAGCACAATACAGATGAACACTAGAGTGTAGAAACTGCAATGAAGTATGCAGTGAACTTATGTGGAATGGATTGTGAGATTGATGAACTTCTTTGATGCTTGTCAGTCCATACTTGTCTCTCTATTTTTGCCCGTTGAGTGTTGTGTTTGTTGCTTCAGAAATGAGCTCTATTTAAACTTCAAACAGCTCTGCAAATCTTCACAGATTTTCAGCAACAAATCTCCTCTTTTGTAGGCAACAAACTTTGACTCTTTGAAAATCTTCTCCAACGGTTAAGTGATCACAATCTCCAGAGATACTGTCGTGATCTTGCATTTGAATAGATTGAGAAGCAGTCATACCAGTCGGATTAAACCCAGAATCATCTTCTCAATTATTTCCTTCCCTGCACAGGTCAGATTAGGAAATAATCCCTGCAACCTAGGAAATAAAACTCCCTGCAAGAACATAGTCAAACAGATGATATTTTATGTTCAAACATGTTAGAATAATTTGTCTTTCATCATCAAATAACAGTAAATCAATCATATGAGTAAGAGATATGAAATCAACTTAGATGAGTTTACAGAAAACTCCCCCTGAGAATGTTCATGTAGGTTAAAAAGTTTCATGGCTCTGAATCCAGTTTCAAGGCTGCTATTTTCAAGCCTGTGATAACTGATTCAAGGCTTTGAAAGCTTATTCAAGGCCTTGAAATAGTTAAGCTATTTCAAGCCTTGCACAACCTGATCTTACAATCTCCTCCTTGATGAAAGACAAAACCAAATTATGTTTGATCATTAGTCTCTGAAAAATATACTGATTAGTTCACAATTCATAATAACACAGTATTCCAAAAAGATCCAACTTATTCAATCCAGCAACAGAAAATAAGTTCAACAGATAATTCCTAAAAATAAAAACTAAAAACCTATCCCCCTTTTTGATTTTCATCGAAAAGATAGAGAGGATATTGGATCAAGTGTCTGGAAAATTTTGAAAAGAAAACTTAAAAATTTAAATAAAAAGAGAGAATGGGGAAGAAAGAGTAGGCAAGATTAAGGGTTTGGGTCTTCATCTCCATCTTGATCTCCTTCTTCTTCCTCACTGTCATCAACATCAGTCTTATCCTGTTCTTCCCGTTCTTTTTCATTCTCACCAGCAAGAGTCACTTCTTCAGTCTTGTCCTTTGCAGTAGTCTTTGGAGATTCTTCGTTTTCTTCAAAGTTATCAACAGATCATCTGTGTCAGGACTATTGACTTCATCTCCTTTCAGAGCAGCTTGTTCTACCACTTGCTTTCCCTTATGTTAAACCGGAGCAACCTCTTCCTGGTTGGAATGTTCACTAGGCAGATTCTTGTCAGAATCACCTTTCTTTGTACCTTCTTCATCCTCAGGAACATCAAGCAAAGTCATGCTCCTGAAGATGATTTCCACCATATACTTCACTTGCCTCATATCAGTTTCAAGTCCATAAACAGTTTCCTTGATCTCTACCAAATCCAACTCCAAACCATCAAGTCTCTGATTTTCTGTAGGCTGATAAGTCTGACTTGAAGTGGGGGTCAAGGTCTTGGGCTTAAGAAACTTCTTTGCACCTAGTTCTACTTCAGTCAAATCTGAGTACAACTTCCAAATATTTTCTTTATTCTTCACCACTCCAATGTTCTCAAAGCCTTTCTCATTAAGAATTCCCATGACAGAAGTGATTGATTCCTCTCCACCAGATGGAATTTCAAAGTGTTCAAAGAACAAGGTGAGCAGATTTGCATAAGGCAGAGAATGTTTCCTTTCAATGGTAAGGCTAAAGAGTATATGTTCAATCACTAACTTTGGAAGATCAGTCTCATAGCCATGCATGATCAGATACATGATTTGCAACATTCTTTCAGTCACCAACTCTCTGGAGTGTTCTCTGGGAAAGATACACCTTACCAAAATAGTGTGAAGGACTTTGGCTTCAACATTTAACACAGAGTGTGTTAATTGTTTGGCTGAGGTGGGAGTGTTTGGTAGGTAGAACTCTTATTTGGCTAGCTTCAATACTTCTGTCTTTGGTGGGTGATTGCTTGTGTCATACCTCTCGGGACAACCTAGCACATTGGCAAAATCAGATTGGTCCAATATAAACTCTATTCCAGCAACTCTAGATTGAATTACCAAGTGTGCTGATCTCTTAACTTGTTTCAAGTTCAGATAGAAGATCTGGGGAGTCTTGGGTAGGCTAACTCTTTAGGGTTCAGCATAAACCACAGAGAACTCTTATTTAACATAGAGATGCAGTTAAGGTTCATGTGTTCCACCGTATGCATATTGATCATACTACAAAAAGCAATAGATCTAGAAGCAAAACCATCTAACCACTGACCTTTGGAGGTGTTTGAGACAAACCAAGTTTTATCAGGGGTTGAGGACTTTGAGTAGATTTGCAGAGCCTTCTCCATATGATCTTCTGGTTGTTCTTCTGTTACCTTCCCTTTCCCTTTTTCAGCTTGAGTTGCCTTCTTCTTTTTCTTCAACTTCTTGGGGTTAGAAATCTGTGTTTCAGGTTGCTTCTCTACAGCAGCTTTCTCTTACTCTTTCTTCTCCTTCCTCTTCTTTTCAAAGGAGGAAGTTACAACCTTCTTGAATTTATTTTTGGGTGGAGGAAGATCTGCAACTGCCTCTGCACTAGGAGTTCTAGAGCTAGAGTCTTCACTAATCTCTTGAACTTCATCCACTGCTGTCTTTCTTTTCTTCTCTGAGCCATGTTTTGATCCTCCAGCCATCTTGATTTTGTCTGAAACTCTCCTTGTGCTCATTAGGGTTTGGGAGAAGAATAGAGAAATGTATGAATGATACGGAGAGAAGAGAAGAGAAGACAATAAATACTAAAAGTGTTTGAGTTTCAAAAGGAAACTAGAATATCTCTCTGATCTGAAAAGATCTGAAATAATCAAAGAAGATTCAAATCGTTTAGTCTGTTGGAAAGAAATAATTTAAATACTAAATTTGGCTAAAAATAATTTTTGAAAAAGGTAGGGGCTATATTGAGCAAATATAAACAGAGATATCACCCAATACAGAATGTTCCAAGTTTATTGACTACTAGTATAGCAGACTTATTTTCAAGGCTTTGAAAAGGTTTTCAAGGTCTTGAAAAGATGTAACACTACGACAGATAAAAATTAAAGCTTTGAAATGATTTTCAAGGATTTGAAAATCAGTTCAAACCTTTGAAAGCACATACAACTTACCTTTCTTACCTGATGCTCCACCTAAACCAATGCATCTTTATTTAGCATTCCCAATTCCAATCTTAGAGTTGATAATTCTCTCATCTGCTAATCGTTTAGTGAAGATAACTGCAATTTGCATGTTAGTAGCAACAAATTCAAGAACAATATCACCTTTATCAGCATGATCTCTGATGAAATGGTGTCTGACATCAATGTGCTTGGTTCTTGAATGTTGAACTGGATTCTTTGTAATTGAAATTGCACTGGTGTTATCACATTTGATAGGTATGCTTGTGAAATCAAATCCAAGGTCTCTTAGCTGTTGAGAAATCCATAGTACTTGTGAACAACATGCTCCTGCAACAACATATTCAGCTTCATCTTTTGATAAAGCAACTGAATTCTGTTTCTTGGAATGCCAACTGATCAAGGATGATCCAATAAATTGGCAAGTTCCTGAAGTGCTTTTCCTATCAACATTGTAACCTGCAAAGTCAGCATCTGAAAAACCATACAAAGAAAAATTAGAATGTCTTGGATACCAAAGCCCTAAGTCTTTCGTTCCATTGAGATATTTGAAGATTTTTTCAGAGCGCTTAAGTGTGATTCCTTTGGATCATCTTGAAATATACCACACATGCATACACTAAACATGATATCTGATATACTTGCTGTGAGATAGAGTAATGATCCAATCATACCTCTATACTCTTTCACATTGACACTCTTACCAGATTCACCCTTGTCTAAGGACAGCGTAGAACTCATAGGAGTCTTGTCTTCCTTACATTGAGCCATAATTTACTTTCTTAACAAGTCTCTTGTGTATCTGATTTGATGCAGAAAGATGATCTTCTTAATTTGATGTATTTGAAGTCCTAAGAAGAAGTTCAGCTCTCCCATCATGCTCATTTCAAATTCCTTGCTCATAAGACTTGATAATTCTCTGCACAATTGATCAATAGTAGCTCCAAACAAGATATCATCAACATAGATCTGAACTACAAGCAAGTCTTTCTCATGAGTCTTTATGACAAGGGTCTTGTCTACTAGTCCTCTTTTGAAATCATTTTCAAGCAAAAACTTTGACAATCTTTCATACCAAGCTCTTGGAGCTTGTTTCAAACCATAAAGAGCTTTTTCAAGTTTGTAAACATGATATGGAAACTTTTTATTTTCAAAACCAGGAGGTTGTGCTACATAAACTTCTTCTTGTAAGTAACCATTCAAGAAAGCACACTTCACATCCATTTGAAATAGTTTCATGTTCTTGTGAGATGAAAAAGCAAGCAAAATTCTAATTGCTTCTAACCTGGAAACTGGAGCAAAAGTTTCCTCATAATCAATACATTCTTCTTGGTTGTAACCTTGAGCAACTAACCTTGCTTTGTTTCTTATCACTTTGCCACTTTCATCCAACTTATTTCTGAACACCCATCTGGTACCAATGAAAGATTGGTTTGTAGGTGGAGGAACCAGGTTCCAAACCTTATTCCTTTCAAACTCATTGAGTTCACTTTGCATAGCAATGATCCAGTTTGCTTCTTGTAATGCTTCCTTCACAGTTTTAGGTTCTACAAGAGAGATAAAAGCATTAAAAGCACATAAGTTCTTCAACTGAGATATAGTTTGTGTACCAGTGGTTGGATTTGAAATGATATTATCAACTGGATGAGATGAGAGACATTTGAATCTCTTTCTTGGAGACCAGGATTCATGTTCTCCATAGATATTCTCTGGTCTTGAAGTAGTGGCTTTGTCACTTATATCCTTCCGATAATCTTTTTCAAGGCTTTGAGGCTTATTTTCACGGCCATGAGCACCATTTTCAAGGTCTTGAAAATTTCTTCTGTTTTCTTCTGAGACTTTCTTGAATCCTAGTGGATTCTCAGTCTCTTCCTCTGATTCATGCTTGTTCAAATTCAAGTCTGCAAAACTTTCACTCAAAGAACCATCATAGCTTTCATAAAAAATAACATGAAAGCTCTCTTCAACCAGTTTGGTTATTTTATTGTAAACTCTATAAGCTTTGCTGTTCAGAGAGTAACCAAGAAATATAACTTCATCACTTCTTGCATCAAAATTACCAAGATTGTCATTTCCATTGTTATGGATAAAGCATGTGCATCCAAAGGGCTTGAAGTATGAAATGTTTGGCTTCCTACCTTTGAATAGTTCGTAGGAAGTGTTCTTCAGGATAGGTCTGATCAAGCACCTGTTCAATATATAGTTTGCTGTATTCACAGCTTCTTCCCAATAATGTTTAGGCAGCTTGTTTTCAAGAAGCATTGTACTTGACATATCTTCAAGAGTCTTGTTCTTTCTTTCAACAACACCATTCTGTTGAGGATTTCTTTGAGCAAAAAAGTTGTGAGTAATACCATGCTTATCACAGAACAAATAAAATTCTAATTGTTCAAATTCTCTACCATGATCACTTCTAATTGAAGCTACATGTAGGTTTTTCATATTGAAGTTATCTGCAAAGCTTTGAAATTTAGAGAGGGCTTCAGACTTTTCTATGAGAAACATAACCCAAGTAAATCTAGAAAAATCATCTACAACAACTAGCATATACCTTTTAACTTTTGGAGTAGGATTTCTCATAGGACCACAGAGATCCGTACGAAGCAGTTGAATGGGTCTAGTTGTACTTACAAACTTCTTTGGCTTGAAGGAGCTTCTGGTCTGCTTGCATTGAGCACAAGATTTGCACAATTCATATTCTTTGAACTTTATGGATGGCAATCCTCTTACCAAGTATTTGGAAATCAACTTGTTCAAAGTATGCAAGCTAATATGACCAAGCTTCCTATGCCAAAGCTTTGAATCCTCTTTCAAGGCCTTTAGGCACTTCAAACTTTCACCTGCAACTTTGTTAGTCCGAAAAGTATAAACATTTCATCTAGAGGCTGTGAGAATGCAATCTTCTGATTTCTCATTTTGCACCACACACTTCTCTTTATCAAAGATAACTTTGTTGCCATTATCACAAAGCTGAGATACACTAAGCAAGTTAAAATTCAAACCATCAACTAGATACACATCAGAAATAGAGTTTTCAAAATTTGTACAAACTTTACCAATACCAAGAATGTTGCATTTGCCTTTGTCACCAAGAGTAATTGAACCTTCAGATTTCTCTTTCAAATCTGAGAATAGAGATCTCTTTCCACTCATGTGTCTTGAGCAACCACTGTCCATAAACCACTTCTGTTCCTTGATGTTGGTGACAACCTGCAAATACCAATCACTGCCTTACCCAGCTGTTAGACCAAGTGTGGAATTTGGATTCATATTAAGGATCAACCATGTTAGGTGGTCTAACCCCTTTAGGAACCCAAATGTGCTTAACTTGTCCTTTGAGTTGAAACGGAAAAGTGTTCCTCATTATGTGAGGGTCTCTTCTTCTGAAAGGACAAGTCATTTTAACGTGACCAGTTTTGCAGCAGTAATGACATTTAGGAGAAGTTCTGTTTCCAGCTTTCAAAAATCTGGTATTGTTCTTTCTTGGAAAGTTTGGTTTGAATCCAATATCAGCTTTGTGAACAGACTGTGAACTTCCTCCAAGAATCAAGTTCGACTTGTGTTCTGATCCAGCAAGCTTAACTTTGACCAATTCAGATTCTTGAAGTTTCTCAGTAAGAGTAGTCTTTTGTTTATCTAATTCATCAACTTGATGTTTTAGATTAACAAGTTTGTTACTCATCAAAGAGTTCTAAATGACTACTTCACTTGTGTTTTAAAGGCTTTGAAACTGGTTTCCAAGGCCGTGAAATCATTGTCAGCTTTTTTCTGAGAGATTTCAAGATTCTGATTTAGGCAAACAAGTTGTAAGTTCTCTTTTGCTTGCTCATGAACTTTTTCTTTCAAAAGTATGATCTCTTTCAGATAATCTTCTTCATTTAAAACATTGTTCTGAGATAATCTAAAAGAGCATCTTTTGGTTTTGAAATCTGACAGTTTACCATTACCTCAATGTTCTTCTCAGAACTTTCATCATGCTTGGCCATGAATCATAGGTTGGCATGTTCTTCTTCAGATTCTGATTCACTTGAGCTATCTGAATCACTCCATGAAGCTATCATAGCTTTCTTTCTTCTATCATGGTCTTTCCTTTGAAAGCTCTTGATTTTCTTGTGTGGACATTCTCTTATCAAATGTCCTGCATCACCACACTCAAAGCAATTCATGACCTTTGATTTATTTTGTGAAGAAGAATTACCTTTGTAGTCCTTGCTACTGGATGGTCTCTGTCTTTCTCTGTTGAAGTCTTTGTTTCCAAAGTTTTTCTTCATTTTGAGAATCCTTGTCAGGCTTTGGAAATTAAAGAAAATGGATCTTTATCATCACCATCCTCAGTTTCAAGGCTTTGAGTTTTCTCATTCTCTTTAGCTTCGAGAGCTAAGTTCTTGACACTTTCTGGGAGCTCTCCATCAGCTTCGTTCATAGATATTTCATGTGTCAGAAGCTTCCCTTGTAGGTCATCAAGTTGTAGAGTTAAGAGATTATGAGCTTCTTCAATAGCTGTGGTCTTTGGTTCCCACTCTGCCTGTGGAAGACTTCTTAGAATCTTCCTCACATTTTCTTCATTGGAAAAATGTTTTTCCAGTGAATCAAGGTTGTTAACAATGTCTGTGAACCTCTTGAACATGTCTCTGATAGATTCATTTGCATTCACCTTAAACAAATCATATTGCCTGAGATAGATGTTGATCTTGGTTTGCTTGACTTGACTGGTTCCTTCAAAAGTTACCACAAGCTTATCCCAGATTTCTTGGGCAGTAGTGCAGCCTGAAATCCTGTCAAATTAATTTGTACTCAAAGCACAATACAAGATGTTAATGGCTTTGTAGTTCTTAGAGAATTTCTCTAATTCAGAAGAGGAGAGTGAGTCTTCATATTTGGGAGTTCTAATCCCATCTTTCTCTGTGTAGAAAGTATGAGGTCCATTTTGAATAATGGTCCAAATCTCTATGTCTTGATCAATGATGAACATTTTCATCAAAGCTTTCCAGTGAGCAAAATTTTCTCCACAAAATAGAGGAGGTCTGTTAGCAGCTCTTCCCTCTGAGAAACCACCATCACCTGCAGTACTCATGATGACCAGTTGGTTAAATCTATACACTGATACAAGCTCTAATACCAATTGAAAGTGTGAGTGTGCAGGTGGTAATCCAACTAAGATACTCTAGAAGGGGAAGGGGTTGAATAGAGTATGCCAACTTTTTTTTAGAACTTGCTAAGATAAAGGATCTTGTGAAAAACTAGTGAAGTTCAAGGCCTTGAAAACAAGTTCAAGCCTTTGAAATGAAATACAGTTTGGAATAGATCAGTTAAGTCTTTTTCAAGGCCTTGAAAAGAGTTTCCAACCCTTAAAAAACAGACAAGTTTGAATGCTGTAAAAACTGAGTAAGTAAAGAAACTGTAAATGCAAGAGACAAAATGATTTATAGAGTTCAGTCCACTTGGACCTAATCTCTACCTTAGGGATCTGATCCCTGCAAGATTTTCATCACAATTCTTATTAATCAAAAGCTAAGCCCTAGATCTCAAGCACAGAGAGATGCCCTACTCTGTTACAGCTTGTGGTTCTCCCTAACCTATCTAGTACCTTCTCGAGCTAACTATTTAACAAAGAATTTCCTATTGTTCACTTTGAACAATCCCCGAGAATAAAGATAGAGATATTACAGAAATGATCTACCAATAAAGCACAATACAGAAGAACACTAGAGTGTAGAAACTGCAGTGAAGTATGCAGTGAACTTCTGTGAAATGGATTGTGAGATTGATGAACTTCTTTGATGCTTGTCAATCTAGACTTGTCTCTCTATTTTTACCCGTTGAGTTTTGTTTGTGTTGCTTCAGAAATGAGCTCTATTTAAACTTCAAACAGTTCTGCAAATCTTCCCAGATTTTCTGCAACAAATCTCCTTTTTTGTAGGCAACAGACTTCGACTCTTTGAAAATCTTCTCCAACGGTTAAGTGATCACAATCTCCAGAGATAATTTTGTGATCTTGCATTTGAATATTTTGAGAAGCTGTCATACCAGTTGGATTAAACACACAATCATCTTCTGAATTATTTCCTTCCCTGCACAGGTCAGATTAGGAAATAATCCCTGCGAACTAGGAAATAAAATTCCCTGCAAGAACATAGTTAAACATATGATATTTTATGTTCAAACATGTTAGAATAATTTGTCTTTCATCATAAAATAACAGTAAATCAATCATATGAGGAAGATATATGAAATCAACTTAGAAGAGTTTTCAGAAAACACCCCCTGAGAATGTTCATGTAGGTTAATCAGTTTCAAGGCTTTGAATCCAGGTTCAAGGCCTTGAAAATAGCTCAAGCCTGTGATAACTGGTTCAAGGCTTTGAAAGCTGATTCAAGGCCTTGAAATAGTTAAGCTATTTCAAGCCTTGCATAACCTGATCTTACACCAACAATACCTCATTTTCATTATACGGGTAATTTGATGCCTTTTCGTAAAGTTTAGAATATAGTTTTCAAAATTGTATGCTAAGAGGGGAGTTAGTTGTAGTTTGGAATGTATAAGACAGTTAATTAAATGCCTAGTTGGGGGTAGAAGTTGTAGTTTGTAAAACCTTTAAATCCTTATAAATTAATAAATAAAAGAAATAAATAAAAGAAAAAAAAATAAGAAGGGAGGAACGGTTTCCCGTAGATGGCGAGTTTCCCAAAATTTTCTAATCTTCTTCTCCTCTTATTCTTATACTTCTTCTTCTCCTCCTTCACACCGACCAACACCACCACCACCATCACCTCCACCACCATTTTCTAATCTTCTTCTCCTCTTATTCTTATACTTCTTAATAAAAATCATGACTTAGGCCTCGAATCCATGTTTAGATAGATCAATTTGATAGTTCATGTAAGGGGGTGAAAGTGTTTTTTTCAAAAACTAGGTGTAAGGGGAAAACATTTGTTTCAGAAACTTTGGGGGTTGAAGTGTCTTTTATTAAACTCGTCTTGTGAGGGTGGGGGGGGGGGGGGGTTGCTAGGTGACTTCTAGTACAAGTTGGGGGGTTCTACTAGTCTCTTACTTAACCGTTACACTTTACGTAAAAATAAAAAAGGAAGATTTTGGAATAAAAATATTCTCTAAAAATACTAGCTTTCGTTTTCATCGTATAAATGTGTTTCAAATATGGAAATAGTATACGATTGTTACGTTAAAAATTAAACTATAAACGTTTTATTAAGAATCAAATAAATATCATTACTTCATGTTGAGTATTTAAAAGTAATTTCTTAGAAATCTAATCAGTATTGGATTTGTTTAACTAGTAAATCTCAAAGGAGTGTAATTTGATATTTTAATAAATTGGTTATCTAAATATTATTTTTAGAATAAAATAAGTTAAGTAGTAATTTCATAAATATTTAGGAAGTTTCTTGAATCAATGTTTATCTCAATTCGATTACAATAGTTATTTGTCACTGTTATGAATATATGTTAGACAACACTTGTTATCCTAATAGATATTTCTATGATATCATCGCGTAGACAACTTAGTATATAGTTCTTTTAGTTCATTATTAAAAATATATCTCCAATAATTAATTTCATTAATTAAACAATTTATTTTCTATGGAGAATTTACTTTAGAAAGTTAAACATATTTGTTAGAATATTAACAATACAATGTGTTGTTTTATGAAGAAGTTTAAGCTAGTGTTTATAATTAAGAAGTTTTAAATATGAATTTAGTTTTCTCACTATTTAAAGTATATGAGTATTATTTTTGAAGTTGAGTAATACTATTAGATAATTTGAGAATGTAATAATTAAAAACTAAAATACTCATGTCAAATAAAAAAATGAGTTTGGACCTTGTATTATATTTAATTAGACACTCTCGCGTCATCACCTACCGCATACTTGCATATTAAGTGCTAGTTGAACTTTCGATAAATTAGATTTATAAATTTTTAGGTGACGAATTTGTAGACAAGGTCTACGTCTACCTGTAAAAGCTTACATGCTATTTGTCGTGTTATTGATGTGAGTAAACATTCCAAGTCTAGCGTACCTAGATTCTTTCGTGTCGAAATATGATTTTATAATCGGTCTCAAAATGTGTTTTATGACATCTATGCTTTATTTGAGATCTTATTATGTTTTGAAATAGATGTTGAGAATGTCACATGCGAAATAATCTGTTAATAACGTAAAGTGGAAAACGTTATGCGGGGGAACTTTATTATTGTCGATGTTGACATCGGTCACTCAGTCTGTGATTATTATTATCGAGGTTGACTACGATCACTCGGACCGTGTATATTTTAACCCGGTCGCGACCTGTCGGGTGTCTCCATGTACTTACCTCTCTGGCTGCAAGAAGTCCTAGGGGGATGCCGACACTTATGGTCATGGTTGCTAGTGAAAGGATAGATCTTCCCCGTATAACCAAGATAATAATATGGTTCTATTTGAGAAAGATATTTTTATGGAAGAAAATAAGAGATAGATTGGTAATAATATTCCCCATTTGAGATATAAGAGAAGGATTGAGATGCAAGGTAAAAAGAAAGAAAATATAATATGTGGTCCACTATTCCTACTTTATTCTTCAAGGATTTATTCAGTTATTGTTCATTCTCCTCTATGATTGTTTTTGGAAAGATAAGCTTCATAATCTGTTTACAAGATTGGGTGTTTACTTACTCAGTATTTCTTTGTTGAATTTCATAAAATTGCGGTTCCTGTTTTATTTCCACCGCTGGACTAGATGAAGAAGGCATGGCGTAGGAGGGGGGGGGGGGACGCATACTCGCCTAGTGGTATTACTAATAAATAGTAAATCAGACTATAGATTTGCAAATTTTG
The DNA here is from genome assembly GCA_023055425.1 of Linanthus parryae. Taxonomy (NCBI): domain Eukaryota; kingdom Viridiplantae; phylum Streptophyta; class Magnoliopsida; order Ericales; family Polemoniaceae; genus Linanthus; species Linanthus parryae. The sequence goes on along the minus strand of JALGPY010000010.1, from coordinate 12,483,094 downwards.
TGTGATAATATTCTAAAACGATGTCTAAGACTGTTGGAACATGTAATATATATATCTATGGCAGTGTATGTTCTCGATTTCCGCCATTTCATTATGAGTAGCACCATTCTAGGCTCTCCAAAACGGAAAGCTTGGGGATCGAGAGGTGTTACAATTATGTTGTACTAAGATATCGTTTGACTAGCCTCCAAGAGAAGATTCTAAGTTTATTTGGTATACCCAAAGTCCATAGCTTTTTTTTGAATTGGGTGTTACATCTATTACTTATACCCTGTAATGCACCCATAACTGTTTGTGAGTGTCCAAACTAGAAAATAACTTGATAGCCTGAGGCCACTATGTAATGGCCATTTTTAGTGAACCCCTACGCCATTCTATCTGGTGGTTTGACTTTGCATAAAGGGTTCTGCAGTATATATCCAACTTCCTCCTCTCAAAAGTTTTGTCTTATTTTTCGAGCATCCCATTGGCTTGTAACATTCAGTAGTTCACAAACCCTTCCATTTGGCCCGAGGCTGGATAACTGTAACTGGTAATTCCCCATCAACATGAATCCATTTATGCTTATAAATTAGAGTGCTCTGTCCAACACCAATTTCATGTATGCACCCTGGTAACAGTATCTGCCTGCCTTGAATAATACTCCTCCAAATGAATGAAGGTCTATTTCCAAACCGAGCTTGTAAAAAGATTCCTTTACAAAATATTTTCCTTTTAAAACTCTTGTAACTAATGATTTAAGGTTGCATAAAATCCTCCAGCCATGTTCTGCCAGTAAAGCTATGTTAAAAGACTCAAAACACCTAAATCCCAATCCACTCTCTGTCTTATTCAAGAAAAATTTATCCCATTTACACCAGTGCAGTTTCCACTTATCTGCTGATTATCCCCAGCAAAATTGATTCATTTTACCTTGTATTACTTGACTGATTGAGGATGGAAATTTGAAGCTACTCATAACATAAACGGGTATAACCTGGATGATGGATTTGATTAAAACATATCTCCTTGCACAACTGAGGTACTTCTCCTCCCAAACAACCCTTTCAGTAACATAATCAAATAGGGATTTTTGTCTTTTTCCACACAAGTAGGCAACCCAAGATACTTTCAGTGACCTGAGACAGTGGTAACTTGCAGCACCTAGGCAATTTCATTCTTTCTCTACACAGGCACCGTAGTGCTAAAACATAAAGACGACTTGTCATAATTTATGTATTCGCCTAAAGCTTTCTCATAAAGAGAGAGAATTCTCTTAAACTCAGTACTCTACTGCACAGTTGCTCTGCCAAACAGAACACTGTTATCTACAAACAGTAGATGAGAAATTAACGCGCATTTCCTTGCAGCCTTTACAACTCTCAACATATTTCATTTCATGTCATCCTTCAAAATACAAGTTAGGCCTTCAAAAGTTTGCAAAAACAGGTAAGGGGATATATGGTCCCGTTGCCTAATGCCCATGCTAGAGTGCAATCTCCCCATAGCTTGACCATTTATAAGAACTAAAAACCGGGCTGTAGTGATTTCATGATTAGGACCACAAAGTGATCATGAAACCCCAACTATAGCATAATAGTCTTAAGAAACTCCCATTCTAACTGGTCATAGGCTTTAGACATATCCAATTTTATGGAAAAGAAACCTTTTGTACTCACATACTTCTTGATGGTGTGCATTGTCTCAAAAGAGACCATAACAATATCAATAATTAGCCTTCCAGGTATGAAGGCACTTTTTGAGGGATCAAATACATAATCAAGTACATTTTTCAACCTGTTTTCCAATATATTTGAAACAAACTTGTAGCTGAAATTATATAGGGTGATTGGTCTGTATTTAGTAATTTTTTCTAGGTTTTGTACCTTTGCGATCAAAGCAATACATGTAGAGTTTAGAATGTCCAAAAAATTGTTTAACACTTGTAGCACCATATTAGTAAGATCCATCCCCGCCACTTGCCAATGTTGCAGGTAGAAGAGGGCTGGCATTCCATCAGAACCAAATACCTTTAGGGGATGCATCTGAAACAGTCCCACATTCACCTCCACAGCCTCAAAGGGTTTTGATCAAATCTGCATTCATTTAAAGGTTTACCTTTGGTGGATTGTAGTTCCTATAGTGTGCTAGGAGGATTTGGTCTTTGGGGTAGTCGAATAGTCTGCTTTCAATGGAAATTTTTGGCCTCTTGAAATCTGGGGTGGACCTTCGTGTAGAGTTGGTTCAATGTGGTACACTGCCTTAGAGTAAGTGAAGTTAGGGAGTGTAGACCACCATCCCTTACGACGGTTTCAAGATCTAACCAAAAAATCTCACACTTAGTTGCTCTAAATGCACGACCAAAATAAAAGAAGAGAATGAAAAATGAAAGAAATCAAAATATTCTCTTGGAATAGAGACGGTGAACATAATGTGCCCCCTTCGCGCGAGATTATTGATTGTCTATCCAAACTCAGATAAATCAATATGGAGATAGTGATGTTATATGTATAGACAAGCCTATTCCCAGGATCAAGGAACTTTGGATTGGATATACGAGTGTGACATTTATGTCTTGTTTCCAATCCGGATATGGAGACAAAGGGGTAGATGCAACGCGGTAATATTGGGCACATGGTTTGTCGGATCACTGACTTTTCTTTTAGTTGGGGTCACACACCTTATGGATTAGTGGACATTAAATAGTTATGCTAATTAATTAAAATGATCATAACGCAAAAACAAGAAAATGTAGTAGGACTAATTTGCAAGGTTGACTGATATGTGTATTGACTGGATTAGTATTAGGGAAAATATGTAGTTAATACGCAGTTATTAACTATAAAAGAGGACTCTAGCTTATTATTTCTTAACACAAGTCATTAGTAAGAGAAATAACAAAGCAAGAAGAGAGACAAGGAAGGAGTTCGGCCCCTACCCATCTGCCCCCTTGGTGTCGTCAGCCACCCCTTGTGGTGCGCGGTTCTATATTGCTCCGTGTTTGTGATCCCTTGCCTCCATCTTACTTTGCTATCACTTGACGTGGAGAAGGATTCCAGCTTCAATCCTAGTTGTGGATATTCATAGAGACGCAGACACAATTCTTCGTAGTGATCAGACAAACTAAGGTACACTATTTGTTAACCCTAATCATGTTATGAATGCTTGCCTGTGATTCGTGGAGGATTTGAGCATGATTATTTTTGTTATTCCGCTACGTTACCTGCATCAAAACCGTACAATTTTTTGTAAGCGATAATAAATTTAGAATATATTTTATTCTTAATTCTTTTTATTTTTGTTAGTTGTGATTTCTTTTCTTGTCTTTGATGTTAGTAAGCAGGTGTATACAAGATTGGTGGAAACATAGGGGGAGTGAAGATGATCCAAACAATTATAAGTCTCTAGTTACAGGTTCTTAGGCTTCTATATATGGAAATAGCCCATCCATCAGGGTGCCAGACATTCGGGCTGAAACCTTTCAGCTTCAAGATACCACTATTCAGACAGCCCGAAATCTATTTCGGTACCATGGGGGGAGTGCAGATGATCTAAACGAATTCATTGGGAGGTTCAATGCTTTATGTCGTATGGTGAGGTATAAGGATGTCGACTCAGATTCATCCAAGTTTTTGCTCTTTCCCAAATGTCTAAATGGCGCAGATGTTGATTGGCTAGAAGCTCATCAATCTGATTCCATTGTCACATGGGATCAATGTGCTGAGGAGTTCCTAGAGAAATTTTATCCCATCCACCGAGTGATTCAGTTACAGGCTGAGATATTGGGTTATAGGCTGAGATACTGGGTTTTGAATAGAGGAAAGAGGATGCTCTAGTGGAAGCATGGGAACGATTTGTGAGAATGTTGAGATGTAGGGGTTTGTAACGATAACGCAACGGAATAAAAAATAATTAATCCGATCAAAACCCTCCAAGGATCACAGGAATAGAATTCATAATGATAGTAAAGGATTCATAATAGTCACCTTGTAGGTTTCCTGTGATGACTTCAAACGCGAATAGTGTCACGTTTCTACGATTGATTCACGCCTAGGTTTGAGATCTAGATCCTCCAAGTCCTTTTGCTAGCTAGGAACGATGGAAGAGGAAGAAGAAAAAAAGCAACGAAGACCAAAGATGGGTTCGACCCTCTCTCTTTGGCCGACGGGGTAGGGGCAGATGACACAAGGGGGGGGGGGGGGGGGGGTGGTCAGCCTCTCTTGTGTTGTCTAGCTCTCTCTCCTTGCTTTCTCTCCTACTCAAGTAATGTTATGAGTATTAGTTGTAGGAAGGAAGCTTGGAGCATCCGTTATATAGTCCAACAAATCCTTTTTTACTACTTAAAGGCCCTCTCCTAATCCTACTCAAGTTTGGATAAGTCCCTCTAGCATATTAGTCCTACTAAGTTAGGAAGTTGTTGCACTTTGATCCTTCTAATTAATTAATAATATTAATTAATTCCCAAGTCTAGTTCAATCCATATGGCTTGTGACCCCATAGGTTTCTACTTAGTTTGTAGTAACTATTTACTAACATGGAGCGGTGTCTAGCAACACATCCATTCCACCCAACTAATAGAAATAGTCGTCCGACAAACCTTGTGCAAGTATTGTCTCATCCCTTTGACTCTATATACGGATTGGACACGAGATATACAAGTCACACTTGTATATCCAATCCATAGTTTCTCGATCCTTGGAATAGCCTTATCCATTCAGATAACACCCATATCCCATACTGATTTATCTGAGTCTGGCCATACATTCTATATGCACTATCCCTCGAGTGGCCGCAGATATTTGCTCCCGTTATGTGGGAAGGAAAAATTCTATATGCATTACTAGGATCTCTAAGCTTGCTTTATATTGGGTTCGATAGGCGCCTTTATGGCTACCCAGTCACGGTGTAGCGTTTGACGCTACCAAGACACAATATTCCACAACTAGATGATCTAGTGGCTTCAAGTCTAAGGATGACAATACCATTGTCACAGCGAGAAGCGCTTGTGACTTTACATAACTTGTATGTAGCCTTCTCGGAGATGGGTCAATCCAGTATGCAATTACCCCTAATGCATACCCATGTGTTGGATTGTGATATCTCCTTATCAATGCAACCCCATACTAGTCTATAGTTGATTGTCCTGTTAATCAATATAATCGACTAGGGATATTTATAAATATAACATTTATATTCCAAGTACTTCATTCATGTTAGCATATCTCCATAGCGATAACATAATGAATCGTATATCCATAAATGTCACAAGATATAGATTTCCTCTAGGGCATATTTCCAACATGAGACGATGCCCTAATCATGATTATGAATTTTACAAGACTTTTCAGGTATTCTACTATGGTTTTATCCGTGAGGAACAAGACTGTGTGGATAGGGAAGTTGGAAGAAGTTTCTTTTTTAAAGTTGACAAAGTTGGGGCGTATCAATTGATGAGACAGATTGCTTAGCGAGAATGCCGGGTTGGGGAAGGAAAATAATTGTCAAAGCTACGCGAATAAGAGATTAAAGTAGTTGTAGCAGGATTTCAGCATAAAGAGGCAACACAACAATCAAGGAAAGATAGTGAAGTGGATGAACTCAAGAGAATGATGTTGCAAATGGGTAGGAATGTTAACTAGTTCATTGATCATATGTCCTATTTGGTTGCTGAATTGCAGACTACAAAGGCTGCACTACAGACTATGAAACATCAAGTGGGGTTGATTGTGGCTCAGCTAGCTACTCAAGTTCCAGTTGGGCCAAATCTCACATGTAAGGAGAACTTCATGCCAATCAAAGCTGTCACCACCCGAAGTAGGAAGGCACTGACCGACCCCCCAATATCCCACGCACGCACGAGAGCTAAAGTCTTGGAAAACGATATATTTGATGATGACGACGTAGTAAATGTTAAATCCAAAATGGCAGAGACGATTGTAGAACCATAAAAGAAGAGGTACACACTGAACATATCCACGTCTCTCCAACACTCTCATATCCTTTGAAAACAAGGAATAAAAGTGATGCCAAATAATTCCTGAAGTTTCTTGAGGTATTTACAAAGCAGGAAATCAATATCTCATTTGCTGAGGCATTGGCTAAAATGCCTGCCTATGCCAAGTTCCTCGAAGACATCTTGGCAGGGAAGAGGTGAGTAGATGCTTGTGAGTCCATGATGGTTTATGCATTATGTGATCTTGGGGCAAGCATCAAGTTGATGCCTGACAAGTATTCTTACGTGTGTATGCAAGTGCACGGTCGAGTAATAAGGTGTGAGTATATTTAATACTCGGGTTGTCGAATCCCACGAGGACAAGCTCGTAACAAGCTATAATTAGCAAATTAGTTAAGTTCACTAAGTAACCGGTAAGAAGTGGCGAGAATTGCGAGGTTGCCACCCCCAAACAAGTGGTTGTTGTAATAACGCAAATAAATGTGAAATGGAATTAAGAAGAAGTTCTTAATTAATTATGGAGAAACTAGGAAATATATGGATCACCTAGAGCTGTTAGACAATTCCGGATACTGTATTGAACACGCTGATCCTAATTAAGTTATGCGAGGTAACTAGTTACTGCAAACTTATGTCGATCTGATGCAGTTCTATGTCTCAGTCTACTTCGAGCCACTCGGTCCACCTCCGTCTACCGGTCCATTCTAGTAGGCTAACGACGTGCACTACAACGGGTCCTGTCGGCCCACTGTTGCACGAGTAGTCCTTACACCCACCGATTCTACCCAAATGGCCAATCCTATTAAAATCACCTCTCAGTCTCTTTGATCAGGGATTGTGTTCATGTTCTCTATCACACTAAGCTAGGTCTTTGTCAAGCACCCCACCTAATTACTAGCAGTTCCGGGTAGCTACTCCATTGTTGCTAAGGTTGAAGCTTGGAAAAAGAACAATAACACAACTAGATTAAAAATTAAATAAGATAACGCAATCATGAAGAAAAACTATTATCTAATGGTCATTCATCTCATAATTAGGGTGTGTCAATAACCTAGTTCAACAATACACCAAAAGACTTGAAGAATCGTCACAATCATGAATCCATAACATGAATCCATCATAATAATCCGGAAAAGATGAATCAAACCATAAACTTAGGATCTAAATAGAGCCTAGAAAAGAATCTAGCTACTCATAATAGAGAGAATATACATGAGTTTCACCATAGATAATTAAAGAGAAGGAGAAAAATGATCAAACGGTGAAATCGCCAAAGCGTTGACGAATTGGTGCAATACCCAAGCTCCAAGCTGCTCTTCAATGGTGTCCCGTCCGTCTATGGCCTCTCTCTAGGTCGTATATCCCGTTTTTTACCAGCTGGAGCGAGTTTTTAATGTAACTTGGCCGAAATTGCATTTCAGCCCCTCCTGTTTGTCATTCTCGGACAGAATTGTAAGCTGATCTTGCGCGGGCCATATATTCCTCACCCGGACGCGTATTTGGGCCTACCATATATCTTTGGAAAGCTATCGATGTCTAGTTTTCAATGGAGCAGGCCTTGCTCCGAAAATCATTGTATATTTTTCCGGAGAATTGAATATAGTGAAGGCTGGTCCTGAGTGACTTTTCCAACTTTGTTTCATTTTTGCATCTTCTTTTATCCTCTTCATCTACCTCCATTCCAAGCATATCCAAGCCTATCATAAGATCCATTGGACCTATTTTACCTGAGTTACACAAAACTAAACAACCCGTGCAATTATATTCGCAAATACGAGAGAAAAAATGTGCGAATAAGCTAGAAACTACACTTTTCACTCTTAGGCTTATAAATCACAATTTCACATATTTGTGCACATATATCATATAAATAATGTGAAATAAGCCTAATATTAATTAATTAGAAAGTATAAAGATAACTCCTAACAGAGATTTACAAAATACCCCCACACTTACCTTTTTGCTCGTCCCGAGCAACAACTTGCTTTACTCCCCAATGAATTGCATCTATCATTACTAGCCATGTGACACAAATGACTCACACACAAGACTATGCAATCTACATGCTCTAGACAACGCAACTCGATTATAATACAATGCAAGTATTGAAATAACACAATTTTTTCTTCTTTGGAGATCGGGCAATCTCGCCATCACTAACCAAACTCATCAAGTTCTTACTAGTCTCTTTCGAAATTTCACAACCAATAGCAAGAATTTGAAGTAGAATGATCCTACGCACAAGTTCACTAAGGGGTCCCCAAACATCCACCATAAACAATCCTAGACTCGGGCACGTCCTTTAGCTCAGAGGGTCTAGGCATCCTTAGTACTAAGGTTGTCTTTGGTCGCCAAGTCATTTGAGGTTTTCAGACTCTCTTAGCCGTTATTGCATTGAATGCAAATTATCCCAGTGACGGGAGACACAACTCCGTGTAATACGGCTTGACTTTAATTTTCCTCAGACGCTCTAATTGGATTGAATGAAAATTCCCCGCGTAAACGGGGGCACATTAGGTTGTTCACCGTATCAAATCCAAGAGAAGATTTTTTTTTTCATTCTCTTCTAATTTTTTTTGAACCGTGCATTTAGAGCTACTAAGTGTGGGATTTTTTAGTTAGCTCTTGAAACCGCCTAAAGGGATGGTGGTGTACACTCCCTAACTTCACTTAGGATAGAGCAGCAAACCACATGGAACCGACTCTACACGAATTTCCACCCCAGATTTCAAGAGGCTACAAGTTTCCACTGAAAACAGACTATTCAACTCCTTAAGACTAAATCCTCCTAGCACAATAAAGGAACTAAAGGTATTCCCTCGTCTTCTTTCCACTTTTCCCTGAATACACGGGACATCTTTTTGTGAAGCAGGTGCGCAAGATACTAAGAATTAAAGCTTTCCTATTCTCAGAGACTCTTTCATTGAAATCTCTTTAGATCAAGCTTCATCAATTGACCTTATTCTCAAAAAACTTCATTTTTTTTTTCTGATTTTTCACTTTTCTAATATTTTTCAATTTTTTTCATTTTTTTTCCTAAACTCTATATGAAATCGCCAACTCGACTACACAACGATTGGGTAGGGTGACTCAATAAGTAAACGTGTAGACATATAAAAAATTTAAAACTAGCACAATACGACAATCTAACTAAAACACGACACTAACCACAATACTAACAATACTACACAATCTACATGTAATAGGCTATGCAAACAGACATGACTAGCAAAGGTAGACATAAACCCCCCCCCCCTCCCCACACTTGAGATAGTCACTGTCCTCAATGAATTCAGCGATTATGTAGAAGGACATGATCTCAAAGTGTAAAGATTAAAGAGTAAAAGTGACAAGTGTTGCATGGCATTTCGCGGGAAATGACTCATTTCGTCTAGAGTGACTACAGCAAGTAACCCAGGGTATAATTAAGGAGCAAGTAAAATTTGCGAGAAATTTAAGCCCTAGAAGTGCCTAAACAAGAAATTTAAATCGAGAGAGAGAGAGAGTATGGTACCTACGATCCCGGAGTACCGTTCTTACGGGACCAGTTTTGCGAAAATTGGTCAAGAAGGGATCAAATCAGTCAACCAAATTTTCCGAAAACTCGATCAAGTTGAGACAAGTATACCTCCTTGTGCTCCTCGGTGTCCCCGTCGAAAGTCCCTCTTGGAGCTTTGGCCGAATCCAACTCCAAGTCGATGAACCGGAATTTTATTTTATTTTATCTTGGAGTTCTTCCTCTTTGATTTCCCCCACACTCTCACTATCTCTCAAAAACCCAAGAGTTAATGTTGTAGTTGGGTTTGCAAGGAGCACAACCCAACAAAAAATTCGCGATTTAGTTGAGTTTTGTGTGTGTGGGTGTTCTTGAGGTTTGAGAGGAAGAAGATGAAGAAAAGGGAGAGTTTGATCCGAAAATATGTTTGGGAGTGTAAAAAATTCGGTTTTTGGGTTATAAACACCCCCCAAAAGGTAAAAAATAACCCCACTAAGTGAGCAGCCTAACCCATTTCGGCCCGAAATGGTTGCCGAAATCAATGGAGTTCGGCCCAACATGGGTGCCGAAATGGATGGAAATTTTCAAAACATTTTGACCTTTTCTATTCGAGCTGAAATAAGGTGATTTCGGCCCCCATTTCGGCCCGAAATGGGTGCCGAAATCACTGGAGTTTGCCACTTTGTTTTTTCTCTAGTTTCTTTATCCGGTATCCGTTTCGCACGATTCTTGCACCGACGGACTCCATATTCGATGAAGAATCCATTTTTGACTAGAAAATTCCTAAATCCTGGGAATTTTCCATTTCTTCTCAAAATCTCTCTCCTTGTGCAAGAATCTCACCTCCAAAAGCTCTTGAACTTTATCCTCACTCCGGATTCAGATGCGTGCAAACCCGATACTCTAACTCGCCACCATGTTCCTCAAGAATAATTGGATACTCCTTGACCTCGAGTAGCTCCTTTATCAAGCACAATTCTTTTGGTTAGCTCGTTGTTCATCGTTTTGCGTGCAAAATCGTGCACATGCATCAAGAAAGGGAATCCGGAGGGTTCTTTGGAACCTGTGTCCTGCACACTCATAGGAAATATTTAAACAACTCTATCTCACCCCTCACAATCAAATATGAATAACTCAAAAGCACAAACTGACATATCTAACATCCTACTCTACCTTAGGTTGCCTCCAAAGAAGCGCTTGTAATTTAAGGTGGACGACCCGACCGAGTTACCTCATCCACCTAGAAAGGTGGCTTGTCACGACGAGCCCCATCCTATTGTCTTCTCTGCAGGATCTTCCAAACAACCTTGTTCTTTACTTTAGGTTCTGGTGGATTCTCCTTTGTCATATCTGGAAATTGGTGCGTTCCATGCACGACATGTGGAACTGCTTACTGCCCCTGAGACTGTTGGAGAGTAGGATTGAAAACCCTGAAGGTCTCGCGTGCATCATTGATCCTCATGATCAACTCCCCGTTCTCAACATCTATCAATGTCCGAATGGTATCCAAGAAGGGCCTACCCAGAATAATCGGAACGTCTCCTGGCGGCATATCTAGAATGACAAAATCAGCTGGGATGATGAGACTCCCAACCTTTACCTAGACATCTTCAACCACCCCATAGGCTTTCTTTGATGACTGTTAAGGAACGTAAACTGCACATTTTAGTTTGTTATTGAACTCTTGATAACTTACTTTTATGTGTAACTTGTGTATTATAACCCTATTTCTAGACTTATGCTTGTTTCATTTAGTTTGTGTGGAATTTCCTTATTTTGTAGGAAATATTGCGCTTTGGAAGTCAAGGAAATATTCCACAAAAATCAAGAGGCGATTCAAGGGTGCTTAGGAGGGCTAAAAGACATGAAGAAGGTACTTGGAGCGCTTGATTAGAAGAATAGTGAAGATTTGAGAGGCCAAGATTGAAGACAAAGAAAGTTAGAAGTACAAAGTTCCATCAAAGGGGCTTATTTGTAGATAAACTAACGGATTGGGGCTAAAGTGCAAGGTTCTAAGCATTTTAAAGAGCGAATTTGAAGCATCTCTAACGGATGGGGGTTGAATTGCACTTTTCTCAACGTTTTAAGAGGCAAGGGGGTATTTTAAAAGCTTCTAACAAACAAAGGGGGAGCCGGGTGCAATTATGGCGACTTGGAGCCCTTCTCTCACGTCTCCCTCTCTGTCCCCGTCGCTAGAACAAAGAGAACCCACGAAATCTCCATGGAAGCTTCGACCAAGCTTCTTCAAACCCTCACCCTTCCTCATTTCTTCACCAAATTGGATGAAATTTGTACCAAATTGCTCCCCAATCAATTCTCTACATAGCCCAACCCATAATTCGGCCCAAGAAGTCACGAAGATAAAATCCCCAATTCACCTAGGGTTCATGAAGCTTCCTAAAATCAACGATTGAGAGAAGATTGGTTCAATTCAAAGGTTGAGATGTGTTCTTGGAGGCCAAGAAACTCCTTACCCACTGCCTATATAAGCTAAGGACGAAGATTGAAGAAGGGACCTCTCCACTCACGAATTTTTTGAAGCAAAACGCTGCCTCTCTCTCTCTTCTCTCTCGGTACCTGCAAATTTGTGGGTTGTTCTTGGCGTTTCTGAGCTCGTTTTGAGATATTGCAGAGCCAAGAGCAACCATAGAGGGAGAGAGAACGAATTCAAGCTAACTCTAATATCTTGTTCTTCATTGTTCTTACCTTGTTCTTCATTTTTGGGTTACTTGGCTATTAGTAGATGATTCAACTAAGACCAACTATTCTCTCAATCTTACAAACTCATCTCAAGTTTTAAATTCTCTTTAAGTATTTGCTTAGTTTCTTTAAATTGTTTAACAAAATCCTTGCTCCATCAAGTTTCTCTTGGTGGATTTTGAAGCTTGGATAGCTATTAAGCCTACGAGAAATTTGTCTTTTAATTTTTAGTTAGTTTCTTAGTTTACTAGTTGGCTTAGAGTGTTTATTCTCTTTCCCCATCCTTGTGGAAATCGACCCCGTTCTTACTCGGGTACTACTTGTAGCGATATCCTATACTTGGGATTATCGATTCAACAAGTTTTTGGCGCCGCTGCCGGGGATCGGTGCTAAGAGACTCACTCTTTAGTTGATTCTTGTTTTGCCTGTTTTTATTTTTTAGAACGCTTGAAGAAAAATTCCGGGTTCATATTTAAACTTTGGAACAAAAAAAGAGAAAAGTAAAAAAATCACAAAAACATACTCCTAGCTTGTGTTAGGCAACCATCTTGAACTTTATTTGAGCTTGGGTTGCATGAGTGTGTGGCAACGTGATAGTACTCATAGATTGCATCTCACTTTACTTGAAGAAGAGGGTAGAAATCCCTTTAGTGAAAATACTTCTACTAGTGGTAGTAGTAGTTTAGCCCAATCCAACGATTCTATCTCTCTTAATAGCTTTGAAATCATGGATGGAGAGGATGGGCATAGTAGCAATGAGATGATGCCATTTCGTTCACTTAGAGATTTGACGCATCCATCTAGACAAAGTTCACCATCTTGCTTTGTGTTTCCATTAAATGAAAGAAACTTTGATGTTAAACCGGGCACAATTCAACTTCTTCCCAAGTTTCATGGCCTAGAGTCTGAGAGTGCTTACTCTCATCTTAAGGATTTCATTGATATTGCCTCAACGGTTAATTGCAATGGTGTCTCTAGTAACACTATCAAGCTTAGATTGTTTTCTTTCTCTTTGAGGGACAAAGCCAAGGCATGACTTCACTCGATGAGACCTAGGACCATAGGCACATGGGAAGAATTAGAGAAAGAGTTTCTCAGGAAATTTTTCCCTACTTACAAGACAAATGCCATAAAAAGGCAAATTGTGAATTTTAGTGCTAAGGAGGGAGAGCCACTTCCCCAAGCTTGGGAACGCTTCAAGGATCTCCTAATTGCTTGCCATCACCATGAATTTGAGACATGGAGATTGATTAGCTCCTTTTATGATGGTTTGTCATGTGACCATAAACACACAATTGAATCCATGAGTGCGGGAGAATTCTTTACTAAAGGTGAAGATGAGGGGTGAGATTGTTTAGATGAAATTTGTGAGAAAGTTCAATCTTGGGACATCAATGAGCCTTCTAATGATGCTAACTTTAAGCCTAAAGGTACCATGTATCAACTTAAGGCTAAGAGTGAGGCATTGTGCTCATTTTGAAGTGATAACTCTCATGAGTTGAGCAATTGTCCCGATTTTCTAAGAGCCCAAGAGCTCATGGGTGAGCAAGTGAATATGTTAAATTCTAACAAATCATAGGAAGCCCTATAATAACTCACCATACTCGGAGACATACAACTCCAATTGGAGGAATCATCCAAATTTCTCAGGGAGACACGGCCAAGACACCCAAGTAAACCCCTCAAGATCTACTTATGTTCTTCCTAACAAAAAGAGTCTAGAAGAGACCTTTGAGCAATTTATGGCTACCCAAAACCAAACCAACCATGATTTGAGGAAGTCCACTCAAGAGTTGCAAAACTCTACTATAGAGTTAAAAAACTCTAACCAAGAGTTGAAAAATGCATTAGCTAGGTTGGAGTCTACCATAAATGCTCAAGAGAAGGGAAAATTCTCATCTCAACCTCAACAAAACCCTAGGGGGGCAAAACTTTAATCATGTGGAACATGCTAAGGCCATCACCGTTTTGAGAAGTGGGAAGGTTGTTAACAATGGACTTCCAAGTGGGGATTCCAATGAAAATGAGGGAGAAGAGGAGTTTGAGAAGAGTGATGACCAAGAGAGAGTTGTTGACTCACAAGATTCAAAGGGGAGTCTTGACAAGGGGAAACAAGTAGTGGAAGAAAGTAAGGAAATTAAAGTTCCTCCACCATTTCCCCAAAGACTATTAGCCTCTACCAAGAAAGCTAGCAACCAAGATATTCTTGAGACATTCCAAAATTTCAAGATAAACATCCCTCTCTTTGATGCTATCAAGCAAATTTCGGCTTTTGCCAAGTTTCTCAAGGATCTTTGCACTTTCAAGATAACTCTTCAAGTGAGAAAGAAGGCTTTTCTCACCGAGCAAGTGAACTAAATTCTCCAAAATAATCTCCCTCCCAAGTATAAAGATCCGGGTTCACCTACTATTAGTTGCACCATAGGAGATCATAACATTCATAATTCTTTGTTAGATTTGGGTCAAGTGTAAACCTTCTATCATACTCGGTGTATGAGAAGTTGGGGTTGGGCGAGTTGAAACCCACAAGAGTGACTCTACAATTGGCGGATAGGTAAACTAGAGTCCCTAGAGGTATCATTGAGGATGTGTTGGTTCAAGTGAACCAACGTTACTCTCCGGTGGATTTTATAGTTTTAGACACCTCTCCTTTGGCTAGTGGCACGTCATCCATTCATATTATTTTAGGAAAACCATTTCTTGCTACAACTAATGCAATAATAAATTGTAGGAGTGGTATGATGAATATTAGATTTGGGAACATGACGTTAGAGCTTAATATTTGTAATGCATGTATTCACCCAAGCTCACAAGATGATGATGATGTGTGTGAAGTGAGTTGGGTAGAATCATGTGTTGAAGATGTTTATACTCTAGCTACATGTTCCAAATATTCAAGTGATTTCACTTTAGAAGAATTAGAATTTTTGTATGATGATAACACTCCCCTTTCATCTCTCTTATGGAAGAAGAATTTGACTTTGATGAAGGGAAGAGACTCTTTGGCCAACTTGGCCAAGTCATTCAGTCGACTCATGAGCATTCTAGTGTTGATAGTGAGTTGCATGGGAGTGAGGTGATATCTCCCATTGTGAGGGTTCCACCAATTTGTGAGTTGAAACCCCTTACTTTAGATTTGAAATATGCATTTCTTGGGGTTAATGATACTTATCCTATTATCATCTCATCTTCCCTTGATGTTGAGCAAGAAAAGAAGTTGATTGAAGTTTTGAAGGATTAGAAGGGTGCCATAGGGTGGTCCATTGAGGACATTAGAGGCATTAGTCCTTCCATTTGCACCCATAGAATTCATTTAGAGGAAAATGCCAAAACTTCAAGGGAGACTCAAAGGAGGTTAAACCCTCACATGCAAGAAGTTGTGAGAGCCGAGGTGCTCAAGTTGTTAGATGCGGGTATGATTTACCCCATCTCGGATAGTAAATGGGTACGTCCTACCCATGTGGTCCCTAAAAAATCTGGGGTCACCGTTGTTTAAAATGAGAATGGTGAACTTGTGACTACTAGAGTCCCTACTAAGTGGCGGATGTGAATTGATTATAGAAAATTAAATGCCGTCACTAGGAAGGATCACTTGCCCCTTCCATTCATAGACCAAATGTTAGAAAGGTTAGCCGGGCATGAGTTTTATTGTTTTTTAGATGGCTACTCGGGTTATAACCAAATTGCCATAGATCCAATGAACCTAGAGAAAACCACTTTCACTTGTCCATTTGGAACATTTGCTTATAGGAGAATTCCTTTTGGTTTGTGTAATGCCCCGGCTACCTTTCAACGTTGCATGTTAAGCGTATTTTCGGACATGGTAGAAAAATGCATGGAAGTTTTTATGGATGATTTTTCGGTGCATGGAAACTCATTTGATACTTGTCTTGGAAATCTTGAGATGGTTTTAAGAAGATGTCAAGAAAAGAATTTAGTATTGAATTGGGAAAAATGCCACTTTATGGTTAGGCAAGTAATTATTTTGGGTTATGTTATTTCCTCTCATGGTATTGGTGTAGACAAGGCTAATGTAGATGTGCTTTCTAATCTTCCACCTCCTAAATGTGTTAAGGATGTTAGATTTTTCTTATGTCATGCGGGATTTTATAGGAGATTTATCAAGGACTTTAGCTCACTTGCTAAGCCCTTGTGCAATCTCCTTCAAAAGGAAAATTCATTTGAGTGGTCTAGTGCATGCCAAGAGGCCTTTGAAAAGTTGAAGAATTTATTGGTAACGGCCCCTATCATGCAACCACCCAAATGGACTCTTCTTTTTGAAATCATGTGTGATGCTAGTGACCATGTGGTTGGTGCTGTTTTGGGTCAAATAGGTGAAGATAAGAAACCACATGTTATCTTCTATGCAAGTAAAACTTTCAATGATGCTCAATTAAATTATTTCATTACGGAAAAAGAGCTTTTGGCCATGGTGTTTGCTATTGAAAAATTTAGGCCATACTTGCTTGGTTCAAAAGTTCTTGTCTACACCGACCATGCCGCCTTGAAATACCTTTTCACAAAGAAATATTCCAAACCTCATTTAATTTGTTGGGTACTTTTGCTTCAAGAGTTTGATATTGTAATCAAGGATAAACGAGGCGTGAAAAATGTTGTGGCGGATCACTTGTATAGGATTGACACTCCTAAGCAAAAAATCTCCTTGCCTATTCTTGAAACTTTTTCGGATGAACATCTCTTTGTCATTTTAAATGTTCCTTGGTTTGCCGATATTGCTAATTATCTTGCTTGTGGAATTTTTCCGGAAAATTTAAAAGGGCAAGAGAAGTTGAGATTTGTGAGAGAATGCCGGAATTTCTTTTGGGATGACCCTTATTTGTTTAAATATTGCCCGGATCAAATTGTTAGAAGGTGCATCCCAAATGAAGAGTTTCATGGTGTTCTTTCAGTTTTCCATGAGTATGCTTGTGGAGGCCATTTTTCGGCCAGAAAAACCGCCGCCAAGATTTTGCAAAGTGGTTTATATTGGTCTACTCTTTTTAATGATGCATTTCATTTTTGCAAAGCATGTGATAGGTGCCAAAGGATGGGAGGAAATATTGGAAAGAGAAATATGATTCCCTTAAACCCCATTTTAGTTATTGAAATATTTGATTGTTGGGGTATTGACTTCATGGGTCCATTCCCATCATCCTTTGGCAACCTATATAAACTCTTGGCGGTGGATTATGTGTCAAAGTGGGTTGAAGACCTACCTTCAAAAAACAATGATCATAGAGTTGTGATCAAGTTTCTTCAACACCACATTTTATCTCGTTTTGGCATGCCCCGAGCTATCATTAGCGATGACGGGACACATTTTTGCAATAGGCCTTTTGAGAGCATCGAGAAAGAGTATGGGATTGTGCATAAAGTTGGCACACCATACCACCCACAAACTAGTGGGCAAGTGGAAGTTTCTAATATGGAAATTAAAAGAATTTTGGATAAAACGGTAAACTCAAATCGCAAAGATTGGTCTTGAGGTTGGTTCATGCTCTTTGGGTGTACCGTACCGCTTACAAGACTCCCATTGGTGTGTCTTCATATAGACTAGTGTATGGAAAGGCATGCCATATTCCGGTAGAGTTAGAACACAAGGCCTATTGGGCCATCAAATTCTTGAATTTTGATCTTGCAAAAGCGGGGGAAGAAAGGAAGTTAAACTTGAATGAGTTGGAAGAGCTTAGAAATGAGGCTTATGAGAACACTATGATCTCTAAGGCAAGGACAAAGGCTTATCAGGATAAACATATTGTTCCTAAGTCTTTTGAGCCTAATCAAAAAGTTCTTCTCTTTAACTCAAGGATGAAACTCTTTGGAGGAAAGTTGAAATCAAAATGGAATGGTCCATATATTGTGAAGCATGTATATCCTTATGGGACCATTGAAATTTTGAACCCCAAAAATGGGGAAAGTTTTAAGGTGAATAGCCAAAGATTGAAACCATATGTTGAAAATTTTGAGGCCAAGGTTGAGTCCATTTCTCTTATGGACCAAACTTATACTAATTAGCGTTCACCAAAAGTATCACCTTTGTAAATATTAGTTGTAGTTCTTTAGCTCTTGATTATTTTGTAGGTTGCTCTTGGAGGAGGACTTGTGCTTTGTGGCCAAGAAAGCGAAAATGATGTCCATCTATCCCTTGTCTCTTATATGAATTTGTATGCTCTTCCATTGTTCTCACACATTGAGGACAATGTGATATTTTAGTTTGGGGGGGGGGGGGGGGTGGGGTGGAATAGACTTATTTCTTGGTTACATGGTCACTTGCATGATTGTTCTTTCATTAGCGATTTACATGAAAAATAAAAAAAAAAAAATGAAAAATTGAAAAAAACTTAAAAAAATGTGTGAACCATTCATGAGAAGCATCACTCTTTTCCCATGTCAAACCATAGTTTTTTTTTTTCTTCTTTCTCTGGTAATTTTATTTATTTTAGCCTTTCATCTTGAGTCTAGATTTATTTTCTTATTTGATAGCTTTATTGTGTCTTAGGAAGTTATTGTTGAGCCACTTATTTCAAAAAAAAAAAAAAATGAATGAAAAATGAAAAAAAAAATGAGAACAAGTGAAAAGAAGGAATTTCGGAAAGCTAGATGTTTTCAAATAATGAAATCTCTTAGTCCATGTTCTTTTTATTTTTATTTTAAAAAAAGGAATTATTTGCTTATACTCAATACATCTTCACCAATATCTCACATTCCGCGATATCATGCGTTCTCACAAAGCGACACACTAAATTTACGTTTCATGTTTAAGTCCTTCAAGCTAAGTTGATCACATAAACTTTGACGTCTTCTACTTTTGATAAATGGTGCATTTTCTAAAGCTATTTGAACTTCACAAAAAGATTTAATTCTAATCGTTTTTGCGGTGGAAACTTGTAGCCCATTGGAGTGGTGGTTACTAATGGCACCCCATGCGATGCCTAAGAAATAGAGGGGTGTCCGGGGATATTGTTACGTCACCACCTAGATAGCTCCCTTGGTTTAGCTTAAAAAGCCCACTCGCTTGTATATTCCTCTATTTTGTTGTGGGTCTTGGAGAGCATTGGATTTGAGGTGCAAAAAAAAAAAAAATAACAACAGCAACAACAACAACAAAAAGATATTATGATAAATCGCACCATCTACCAAAAATCCACAAAAGGATCATACAAGCACACAACCACATCTCCCCTTCTTAAAACTTTTTGTTCAAAGATTTGAGGTCCATCCTACATGGGTGCTTTTGAATAAGTATGAGAATGCCTAGTTTCATTTGATCCTTATTTTTGAAGGCATACTTTCTTGCGAATTGAACTTAATTAACAAGTTTTGTGGATCGCATGAGTCACCTTCTACCAAACACCGCCCACATATGTATGAGTATATGCTTAGACGTCCATAGGCTTCTTTCTCAATCTTTTTGGACTTTGAATATTTATTTGAGAAAACGTTTATGCATTAATCTTCTTTTTCCCCCCACCAAAAAATAAAAAAATAAAATTAGCTAGTAATCTTTAGGATAGATAATGTGTGTGTGTGCGTTTTTGTAAATATTTGAGTCTAATTTAGAATTGAGTCAAGCCTTGTCTAGTTGAGTGTGTGTCTCTCATGATTGGTTCTTAACTAGTTTACTACTTATATCGCTCTCTTTGCTCGAGGACGAGCAAAAGGCTAGTTGGGGGTGAGTTAAGGAACGTAAATTGCACATTTTAGTATGTTGTTGAACTCTTGATAACTTACTTTTATGTGTAACTTGTGTATTATAACCCTATTTCTAGACTTATGCTTATTTCTTTTAGTTTGTGTGGAATTTCCTTATTTTGTAGGAAATATTGCGTTATGGAAGTCAAGGAAATATTCCACAAAAATCAAAAGGCGATTCAAGGGAGCTTAGGAGGGCCAAAAGACATGAAGAAGGTACTTGGAGCACTTGATTAGAAGAATAGTGAAGATTTGAGAGGCCAAGATTGAAGACAAAGAAAGTTAGAAGGCCAAAGTTACATCAAAGGGGCTTATTTGAAGATAAACTAGCGGATTGGGGATAAAGTGCAAGGAGTTCAAGGTTCTAAACATTTTAAAGAGCTAATTTGAAGCATCTCTAACGGATGGGGGTTGAATTGCTCTTTTCTCCACATTTTAAGAGGCAAGGGGGTATTTTAAAAGCTTTTAGCAAACAAAGGGGGAGACGGTGCAATTATGGTGACTTGGAGCCCTTCTCTCACGTCTCTCTCTCTCTCTCTCTCTCCCCGTCGCTAGAACAAAGAGAACCCACGAAATCTCCATGGAAGCTTCGACCAAGCTTCTTCAAACCCTCACCCCGGCCTCATTTCTTCACCAAATCGGATGAAACTTGTCCAAATTGCTCCCCAATCAATTCTCTACATATCCCAACCCCTAATTAGTCCCAAGAAGTCACAAAGAGAAAATCCCCAATTCACCTAGGGTTCATGAATCTTCTTAAAATAAACGATTGAGAGAAGATTGGCTCAATTCAAAGGTTGAGATGTGTTCTTGGAGGCCAAGAAACCCCTTACCCACTGCCTATATAAGCCAAGGGCGAAGATTTGAAGAAGGTACCTCTCCACTCACGAATTTTCTGAAGCAAAACGCTGCCTCTCTCTCTTCTCTCTGGGTACCTGCAAATTTGTGGGTTGTTCTTGGTGTTTCTGAGCTTGTTTTGAGCTATTGCAGAGCCAAGAGCAACCATAGAGGGAGAGAGAACGAATTCAAGCTAGTTCTCATCTCTTGTTCTTCATTGTTCTTACTTTGTTCTTCATTTTTGGGTCATTTGGCTATTAGTAGATGATTCAACTAAGACCAACTATTCTCTCAATCTTACAAACTCATCTCAAGTTTTAGATTCTCTTTAAGTATTTGCTTAGTTTCTATAAATTGTTTAACAAAATTCTTGCTCCATCAAGTTCCTCTTGGTGGATTTTGAAGCTTGGATATCTATAAAGCCTATGAGAAATTTGTCTTTTAATTTTTAGTTAGTTGCTTAGTTTACTAGTTGTCTTAGAGTGTTTATTCTCTTTCTCAATCCTTGTGGAAATCAACCCCGTTCTTACTCGGGTACTACTTGTAGCGATATCCTATACTTGGGATTATCGATTCAACAATGACTTATCTGCAAATTGCAGATTGATCTAGGTGGATCGCGCCCCCACACCTAACTTCTGAAATATCGAGAGTGGCGTCAGATTGACACTAGCCCCCAAGTCACGCAGGGCCAGTCCAGTGTAGGCTCCACCTAGAGTAGCTTCATTCACCGAGCTGCTTAGATCTTTCTGTTTCTGAGGTAACCCATGCAAGGCACATGAGCTAACCTGCTCAGTTAAGTCCACAGTCTGAAAGTCATCAACAACTCTTTTCCCAAACACTGCATCTTTCATGAATTTGGCAGACTTATGCATCATCTTGACTGCCTCAATTAGTGGTATGTAGATCTGCAGCTTGGAGAAGATAGACACAAACTGCCTATAATCCTCAGAGTCATCTTTCTTCTTCCTACTACGCAATGGAAAAGGGAGATCCTCCGATGAAGAAAGGGGCGGAGTTACCTCATTAGTTACCTCCTCAGCTGGCGTAGTCATGCCCTTTGATTGGGGGACCATGGCAGGAGTCTTCTCAGAATCGAAGACTTAGGGTGAGTTTGGGAATGCTTCTGCTGCCAACATAGCTGCTTTTCAACAACAGAAGCAGTTTTAGTGCGTTTGGTAAAAATAAAATTTCTGCTTTTTCGGACAGTTTCTGTTGTCCCACAACAGTTTTCAGGAAGCAAGGGAGGAGATTCTTTTCAAGAAAGTGATTTTGATTATTTTATCTATAACTGATTTTAACCTTACAATTTTTTAAAATATCAATCATTATCTTTATGCGAATGACATGTGTCATATATTTTGTCATTTTACCCTCTCACAGCAAGTCCACAGTTGATTTTACCAAACATAAAATTACTACATCAATATTTCACAGCAGCTTTTACGCAATATTTACCAAACAACATTTTATCTAGAATTCACATCAGCTTTCTCACAGCGACTTTCTTACAGCAGCTTTAAGCCAAGGCACAACATTCCCAAACTATCCCATCATGCTCCTTTGCCTTTGACGCTTCTGCTCTGGCATAGCTCAGGTATGGAGGGTAGGTTAGTGCAATCCCGCTGCGAGTGGTGATGGCTTAAGCCTGTTCCTGAGATGTATCAATACTGAGCTCCAGTGCTTTTTGGTCAAGTTCTTTCTTCAAAGAAACAATTTCATCTTTAGCCTCCTGGAGTGAAGCTGCAACAGTAGTGAACTGAGTTTGCATGGTCATCATGTGCTGAACCATCATCTTCATCATCTTTTTCATTTCTGCTAGCTCCGAAGCTTCTTGTTGATGTTGATACAACTCTGAAACATCTGCTTCAAGTTTTACCTCCACCGCATTCACCTGAACTGTGTTGTATGCCATTGAGCTATGCTTCACCGGACTTGCTGCTGGAAAGAATAACCCATGCTCTCCTCTTGCTTAACCACACATCTGACCGGCTTATATGCGCCCTCCAAATCACAGTTGAACAAGAATTTACCCCCAGCTTCAATATCGAGTTGTCTTTATCAGACTTGTCAAGTGCATCATAGAATACCAGGATGATGTGACCCTTTTAAATTCCATGGTTGGGGCATTTACGCAGCAAAAGGTTGAGGCGCTCCCATACTTGGACCAATGATTCACTCTGCCTTTGTCTAAAATTCCAAAAATCTCGTTCTGCAACTGAATCATCCGGGATAATGGTTTTTTTTACCGTGAACCGTGAGACACACTCCCAAGTTTTGATGGAGTTGGATGGCAAAGAGTCCAACCAATCCTTAGCACCTCCCGTGAGGGAAAAAGGGAACATCATTAGTTTAAGTGCTTCAGAAGTGACCCCCTTAGGGCGGGCATAATTACAATAATGCTCAAATCCCCCAATAAATTCATGGGGGTCTTCGTCCTCTATGCCCAAATATGGGAATTGTTCCTTCACGAATTGAATTTCTTTACCTTTAGGCAAAAATTCTCTGCCTGAATTGGTGGCACCACAATTTCCAGATCAGTTCCTTTCAGGTTCACCTCAAATCCCTTGATTATTGCCATCCAAGATCTGTTATATGGCATTGAGGATGTTGCTACCCGCACTTGCTCTTCAACCTTAGCTAACAAAGCTTCCAGCTGCTCTCGGGTAGTGCAACTTGGCTCTTGTCCTTCTGCCATTGACTCCTTAGAAAACAGTACTAGCAAACCCGTGAGGTAACGAATAATAAATAAAACAAAAATAAAGAGTAAACTAAACTAATTGCTAACTAAAACTTGTTAACCGTTGTCCCCGGCAACGGCGCCAAAAGCTTGACACGTATTCTTACGTGTGTACGCAAGTGCACGGTCGAGTAATAAAGTGTGAGTATATTTAATACTCGGGTTTTTGAATCCCACGAGGACAAGCTCGTAACAAAATATAATTAGCAAATTAGTTACGTTCACTAAGTAACCGGTAAGAAGTGTTGAGAATTATGAGTTTGCCACCCCCAAACAAGTGGCTGTTTTAATAACGCAAATAATTGTGAAATGGAATTAAGAAGAAGTTCTTGATTAATTATGGAGAAACTAGGAAATCTATAGATCACCTAGGGCTGTTAGACAATTCCGGATACTAAATTGAAACACGCTAATCCTAATGCAGTTATGCCAGGTAACTAGTTACTGCAATCTTCTGTCGATCTCATGCAGTTATATGTCTCGGTCTACTTCTGGTCCTCTCGGTCCACCTCCGTCAACCGGTCCATTCTAGTAGGCTAACGGCGTGCCTACAACGGGTCCTGTCGGCCCACCGTTGCACGATTAGTCCTTACACCCATCAATTCTACCCAAATGGCCAATCATATTCAAATAACCTCTCTGTCTCTTTGATTCAGGATTGTGTTCACGTTCTCTATCACACTAAGCTAGGTCTTTGTCAAGCACCCCACCTAATTACTAGCAATTCCGGGTAGCTACTCCAGTGTTGCTAAGGTTGATGCTTAGAACATGAAGAATAACACAACTAGATTAAACAGTAAGTAAGATAACGCAGTCATGAAGAAAAATCATTATCTAATGGTCATTCATCTCATAATTAGGGTTGTGTGTCAATAACCCTAGTTCAACAATACACCAAAAGACTTGAAGAATCGTCACATTCATAAATCCAAAACATGAATCAATCATGATAATTCGGAAAAGATGAATCTAACCATAACCCTAGGCTCTATGGAGAGCCTAGAAAAGAATATAGCTACTCATAATAGATAGAAGATACATGAGTTTCTCCATAGATAATTAAAGAGAAGGAGAAAAATGATCAAACGGTGAAGTCGCAAAAGCGTTGACAAATCCGTGCAATCCCCAAGCTCCAAGCTGCTCTCCAATGGTGTCCAGTCCGTTTATGGCCTCTATATAGGTCGTCTATCCCGTTTTTACCAGCTGGGGGAAGTTTTTAATGTAACTTGGCCGAAATTGCATTCAGCCCCTCCAGTTTGTCATTCTCGGACAAAATTGTAAGCTAATCTTGCGCGGGCCATATCTTCCTCATCCGGACTCCTATTAGGGCCTAACATATATCTATGGAAATATATGGGTGTCTAATTTCCAATAGCGCAGGCCTTGCTCCACAACTCATTGTAGATTTTCCTGATCATTGAAAATAGTGAGGGCTGGTCCTGAGTGACTTTTCCAACTTTGCTTCCTTTTTGCATATTCTTTTATCCTCTTCATCTACCTCCATTCCAAGCATATCCAAGCCTCTCATAAGCTCTATTTCACCTATTTTACCTGATTTACACAAATTTAAACAACCCGTGCAATTATCTTCGCAATTATGAAAGAAAACATGCGCGAATAAGCTAGAAACTACACTTTTCACTTGTAGGCTTATAAATCATCAATTTAACATATTTGTGCACATATACCATATAAATAATGCGAAAGAAGCCTGATATAAGTAATGAGAAAGTATAACGATAAATCCTAACAGAGAGTTATCAATGCCATTGTCCATATTTAGGAAACTAGGTGTGGGGGGATCCTAAGGAGACTCGTGTGATGTTACAAATGGAAGACATGTCTATTCGTCAGGCATATGAGGTGATTGAGAATGTCTTAGTTAAGGTGGGATCACTCAGCTTCCCTGCTGATTTTTTCATTCTTGATATGGAAGTGGGTGAAGTACCATTAATCCTGGGAAGAACTTTCCTAGCAACATGAGAAGAAATCATTCATGTCAAACTTTGGCGCTTATCCATGCTAGTGAATGAAGACAAAGTTGTTTTTGATGTGTTCAAGGGAATGCAGATGCCTCTTATCATGACTTTGAAGACTACTATGGGGTGAAAGTTTATAAAGGGGGCGATATGAAAGAAGAACCTGATATCATGTGGGAAGAAATTACTATTATGAAAAAAGGAGATGGGGATCCTCAGCCCTCTAAGGTGCATTTCGATGACACCTAGATAAAGCTAGAGTTGGGCCAGCATGAAGAAAAGGAAGTGACTCTGATTCCTTCACTCAAATCACCACCCGTGATTGAGATGAAGCCATTGCCATCCCACCTCAGGTTTGCTTATCTTGGTTTAGATTACACATTTCCTGTAATTGTTTTCTTCTGCTTTATCTCAAGAACAGGAGGAATAACTTTTGGAGGTGTTAAGGAGGAACAAGGCATCCATTGGATGGACAATCATGGATATTAAGGGGATCGGCCCTGCATACTACCATCACAAAATTCGGATTGAGGAAGGGAAGAAACCTGGGATTCAACCTCAGCGAAGACCCAATCCGAATATGAGAGAAGTCGTGAAGAAAGAAGTTATGAAGTGTCTAGAAGAAGACAAGATCTTTCCAATTTCTGATAGCACATGGACTAGCCACGTTCAATGTGTGCCAAATAAAGGAGGGATGACGGTGGTAGAGAATGATAAACATGAAAAAATTGCTCAGCGGATAGTTACTGGGTGACGATTGTGCATGGGTTATAGAAATATTAATTAGGCCACACTCTAAGATCATTTTCCACTCCCATTCATTGATCAGATGCTGGACAGGCTGGCCCACCATTAGCATTACTGTTTTTTTATGGCTATTCAGGATACAATCAGATAACCATGCACCAAAAGACCAAAAGAAGACCACTTCAACATGTCCCTATGGCACCTTTGCGTTCCGCCGCATGCCATTCGGATTTTGTAATGCATCAGCTACTTTTCAGCAGTGTATGATGGCTATCTTCTCATATGATTGAGAAGAAGCTCGAGGTAATCATGGATGATTCTATTTGTTTGGTGATAGTTTTGAGGAATGCCTACATCATTTGGGACATGTTCTTAGCCGCTGCATAGACACTGATCTCGTGCTAAACTGGGAGAAATGCCACTTCATTGTCACTAACGGGATTCTTCTAGGCCACAAGATCTCAAGAAACGGGTTGGAAGTTGATCAGGAGAAGATTGAGACTATTAAACAACTCCCATACCCCACGTCAGTGAAGGGTGTGAGAAGCTTTCAGAGCCATGCCGTGTTTTATCGCAGAGTCATCAAGATTTCTCGAAGTTCTGTAAGACACTGTGTCAACTATTAGGGAAGGATTTCCTCTTTGTTTTTGATGAAGCTTTCAAGGAAGATTTTGATAGCCTGAAAGAAAATCTCACCTATGCGCCAGTCATCATGACTCTTCCTTTTGAGCTCATGTGCGACGCTAGGGTTTTTTCCATTGGAGTAGTGTTGGGGCTGCGAAAAGCCAAGGTATGCAATGTGATTTACTATGTGAGTAGGGTTCTTAATGAGGTCCAACTTAATTACAGTACCCTAGAGAAAGAGTTTCTTTCTGTTATATTTGCATTAGATAAATTTCGTCCCTACCTTGTTGGATCGAAATTTATTTTTTTTACAGATCACTCATCTCTCAAGATCTACTTGATAAGAAAGACGCCAAACCGCGCATATTGCGGTGGGTTCTTCTTATGCAAGAGTTCAATGTTGAAATTTGTGTCAAAAAGGGTGTATCGAATGTGGTAGTGTACCACCTATCTAGACTTGAGAATGGGGTGGAATACAAAGTGCCAATCAGAGAAGAATTTCCAGATGAGAATTATGGAAGTGAGCAAGACAGAGCCGTGGTACAGGACCATCTCCAACTATCTCACAAATGGGACACTCCCTGATGAGTTCCAGTGCAATGGAAGCGATTCTTGTCAGAGGTAAGGCATTATTTCAGGGATGATCCATACTTGTTTAAGATGGGATCTGACAATAATATCAGGAAGTGTGTGCCTAATCAAGAGATAGAGGAGGTGAATGGGCATTACACTCAACACCACCTGGGGAGCAAATTTTAGTGGTCCACGGACAGCAAGAAAGGTACCGCAGTCGGGATTATTTTGTCCTACGATCTTTAAAGATTGCTATGATTGGGTAGAAGCTTGTGATAGATACCTGCGGATAGAGAATATAAGGAAGAGGGATGAGATGCCAATGAACACGTGGCTAGAAGTGGACCCTTCGACGTGTGGGGAATTGATTTTATGGGCATGTTCCCATCTTCATATGGCAATCCATACATTCTGCTAGCTGTGAATTACATGAATAAATGGGTAGAAGCAATCGCTTGCCCGAGAAATGATGAAGTTACTGTAGAGAGATTTTTGAAAAAGAACGCTTTCACTTGGTTTGCCACACCACGAGCAATGGTGAGTGACGAGGGATGCCACTTCATAAAAAAAAAAAAAAATCTAAGGTGCTGAAGACATATGGGGTGTCTGTCCATAAGGTTTATTTTCCTTTTCTCCATCTGAATAATGGGCAAGCAGAAGTCTCCAACAGAGAGATTAAAGGGATCCTTGAGAAGACAATCAATGATGGAAGAAAAGATCTGGCCATGAAGCGAGACGATCCATTATGGGCATACGAGACACAATGGAAGACTCCACTGAACATGTCGCAATTTCAGCTGGTGTTTGGTAAGTCCTGCCATATTCCTGTTGAGCTTGAACATAAATCGTACTAGGAAATTAAACAGTTAAACATGGATCCTACTTTGGCAGGAGCAGCATGTAAGTTGAAGGTGGTTGAACTGGAGGAATGGAGGCTACAGCCCTATGAGAGCTCTAAAATCTTTAAGGAAAAGTGTAAGAGTTGGCATGATAATGATAACTCTGTATAGAGTTATATTTCTTCTACGTGTTTAAATTATTTTGCGTGCATTCAGGGTAAATATTATAAGTTTTGCACGGTGAATGCGAGGATTTTATGAGTTAGAACTATTTGTGCATAATTGACAAGTCCGGGCGTTTTCTAGTTATTTGAGATTTTTTAATCAAATTTTATGTCCGGTATTGGTTTTTGCTTGATTCTCAGGTATCGGAAATTGATGCAAAGATCAGAATTGGTCGAGAAAAGGACCCGGTGAGTGAACCTTGCTAGCTGACTAGAACGGTACGGTAGACGAAGGTGGACCAACAGGACCCGGAGTAGACCAGAACGTATTTTTACGTGATATCGACAGAAGATCGTAATGAGTGTGACCCGGTATAACTAGATGTAGGTAGAGTGTTTCAAATCATAGTCCGTAATTGTCTAAATACCCTAGGGACCCTAAAACTATCTAGTATCCTCCATATTTGTATTAATCATTATTTGAAAATCCAAAAATATTAATCTCACTTGTTATTTAAATTTCAGTCACTTGTTTGAGGGTGACGAACTATTAAATCAACCAATTTCTTCATCCGGTTACTTTAACTTTAAATTAATCATCTAGCTAAATAATCTCAAGACTGTCCATGTGGGTTCGACAACCTGAGATTAATACCCTCATTTTATTACTTCATCCGTGCACTTGCGTATACACGTAAGAAAGCATGTCAAGTTTTTGGCGCCGTTGCCGAGGACAGCGGTAGATTGGTTATTTAAATTAGTTTAGAGTTTTTATTTTATTTTTCTTTTTGTTACTATCTGTTTACCACACGGGTGTGCTAGTGTTGTTTTCTCAGGAGCTATGGCGGAAGGTCAAGGGCAGATTAGCCTCACCAAAGAGCAGCTACAAGCTTTGGTGGCTGACGCTGTAGAGAAAGCACTGGCAGCAACATCTAGACCGCACCCGAACTCAATGACATATAATGGTTCTGGGAAAACAATAATTCAGGCATTTGAGGTGGATCTTAAAGAAGGGAGCCAGCAATTGTGGTGCCACCAATACAGGCAGAAACCTTCTATCTCTAGCTGGGAACAATTTAGTTTGCTCAGGACCAGTGCACTTTTGCTGGGACAGACGAGGAAGACCCACATGCATTCATTGGGAGATTTCAGAGCCACTGTGGGCTAATCCGATATAGTGGGGTCACATCTGAAGCGCTCAAACTGATGCTCTTTCCTCATTGTCTCAAGGGAGCTGGTATGGATTGGCTGGACTCTATGCCTTCCTGTTCAATCAAAACGTGGGAAGAGTGTGTCGCATAGTTCATGACTAAGTTCTATCCTATCTCACGTGTGATTCAGCTTCAGAATGCGATCGGGATGTTTAGGAAAAAGCTGAAAGAATCACTTGTCAAAGCATGGGAGTGCTTCAATGATCGTAAATGTCACAACCATGGTATTGACAAGAGACAAATAATCCAGATCTTCTATGATTCACTTGACAGGACAATAGAGATAAGATGGATAGAGAAGCTGCGGGCAAATTCTTGTTCAAATGCGATGTCGAGGGTGCATATGAGTTGATGATACGTGAGGTTGAGCAAGATGAGAGGTTGGATTATGGGTACCAGCAGCAAGAACTGATGAAGCATAGCTCAGTGGCATATAGCACAGTTCAGGTGAATGCGGTGGAGGCAGTGCATGAAGCGAATGTTTCAGAGATGCATCAGCAACAACTAGTACCACCTTCAGAGTTGACCGAGATGAAAGGGATAATAAAGATGATGGCTCAGCAAGTTATGGAAATGTCCACACATGTTAGCTCTATTGCAATTTCACTTCAAGTAGCCCAAGCAGAAATAAAATATCTTAATGAACAACTTGAACAAAGAGCATTGGGCAACATTGTGGACACGTCTCAGGGACATGCTCTAGCCATCACTACTCGTAACGGTACTGCACTTAAGGACCCTCCATATCCGATTCATGCAAGAGCAGAAGCCTCGAAGGCAAAGGAACATGAAGTATTTGATTTTGAGAAGACACCTGTCATGGTCCCCCAATCCAAGGGCATGGCTCCACCAGACAAGGAGGAGCATACTCAGGTACCACTTTCATCTTCTCCTTCTTCTTCAGAACTTCCATAACCATTACGTACTAGGACGAAGAAGGATGATTCATAAGAATACAGACGCTTTTTGAATTTCTTCTCTAAACTGCATATCAATATCCCATTGAGTGAGGCACTTCAAAAGATGCCTAAGTATGCTTGATAACTCTATATTGGAGTTATATTTCTTTTGCGTTTGTGTACCGTTTTGTGTAGTTTCCGGGTTGAATATATTAGAAATACACTATGAACTTGAGGAAATTGGATAAGTGTAGCTTTGAGTGATAAATTGTTAATCTGGGCGTTTTTCACATTATTTACATTTATTTTGTCACTTTTGATCGCACGGGGTGTTTTCGTGTTGTGTTGGACAGAAAACGGATCTCATGGATCAAGAGGAGGAGGAAAACGAACTTCGGAACATATGCGGAAGCTTGGGAGAGAAAGAAATTGGAAGAAAAGAGGACAAAGATGGAAAAAGGGGGTCAAAGTGTCATTTTAGAAAGTTTGGATAATGACACTTAACACCCCAATGAAGAGTAGAAGAGAAGACTTAGAAAAAATTGAGCGGAAGAAAAAAGAAGAAAACCCACTGAAGTGTAGGATCAAAAGTTGATCGTAGGATCAGAAGCAGATCGCAGGATCACAATATGTGATCGCACGATCAAGTGGGCGAAGGTTGTAGAGGAAAAAAGAAAACTTACTGGAATGTAGGATCAAAAGTTTATCCTAGGATCAACAGCAGATCGCAAGATCAGATTTGGTGATCCCACGATCAGACAGAAGAGTAGAAGCCAATGTAACAGCAGATCGCACAATCAGCATAAGGTGATCGCGCGATCTGAAAGCAGAATCAGCGCATCAACGGAGAAAAAGAGGGGAATTAGGGTTATTAATTAATAATGTTTGATGATTAATTAATACACCCTATATTAGGAGAAGAGAGACGTGAGAAGACAGAGAAGCCATCAACGAAGGAGAAAGAGAAGAGAGAGACAAACGAAGACGAAGATCAAAGCTTCACCATTGGAGCTTCTTTGTGTTTGATTTCTTCTACTCTTCTTAGTCAATTTTAATGGAGAAACTCTTTGTTTTTGCTTACTCAACTATGAGTAGCTAAAAACTCCATAGCTAGCCATCGATTTGAGAGCCTAGGGTTCATGTAAACGATGAATATTTTCTGGATTTAATCTTTGCTTCATATTTCTTGATTTCTTCTTTTGAATCAATTCCAGTTTCTTGTTTATGTTAGTAATCCTAATTGAGTGACACGATTAGGAGATAAACTAGGGTTAAAGAACTAGGGTTTCATTCAATAGTTGATTCATGCTTAAAGTTAGCTTATTTTAAATCAATTGTTCATGTACTGTGCTTAATACTCAGTGTTAATGGAGTAGCTAACCGGAAACACTTCTTAGTTAGTTAATGCACGATAGTGACTCTAACTAACTAGGATGAGACTTGAACATCAATCCCGTATCACTGAGACTGAGAAGAGACGTGTTAGGATTGGCGATATGTGGGTAGATTCGGTAGGTGAGATTCGACGGTTTTGTGCAACGGTGGACCGACAGGACCCGTTGTCGTGCATGTCGTTAGCCTACTAGAACGGACCAGTAGACACATGAGACCGATAGGGGATTGTAGTCTACCGTGAAGTAGAATGACTTGAGACCGATATGAGATAGTCAGCGCTGTTACCCGGCTTAGTTATAATATAGTTAACGTGTTGCTCAGATAATTCGGAAATCGTTTACAACCCTGGGTGATCAACGAGATTACCTAGTCCTCTCCATTAATTGATTAGGAATTCTTATTAATTCCAGTTTATTATTTATTTCTGACTGTATTACAGCCACTTGTTTGGGGGTGGCAACACCACAAATCATCACTTTTTACTCTAGTTACCTAGTGAACTACTCTAAATTGTTAAGTATAAACTTGTTGCGAGATTGTCCTCGAGGGTTCAACAACCCGGAGTCCTAAAAATACTTCACTCTTACTACTTGACCGTGCACTTGCGTAATACGTGCTAGTAATTCGCGTCAAGTTTTTGGCGCCGTTGCCGGGGACAACGGTCAACACGTTTTTTGTTAATAATAAGTTTAGTTTAATTTTATTTTTCTATTATATTTGCTATTTTGATTTATCATTTTTTTTCAGATTTTCTGCTATTTCAGGTACTTAGTGCATGCACAGGATCCCAAGAGAGCTTGTGCCCCCACTAGAACACCCAGAGCAGTTGTTCAGAGACCAAAGAAGAAGACAAAAACAGAGCACCATGGGCGAGCAATTAATCAACGCGCAACTCAATCAGCGGGTGGAAGAGTTGTCTAAACTGGTTACTGATCGTAATGCCCAGACACCATACTGTAGGGTTTTGATTCATGGATGCGCAACGGAAGCATAAACAAACATAAAACCATGCAAAAACCTCCAAGGATCACAAGTCAAGAGACATAACGATGGTAAGGGTTAGAAATCATAAACACACCTTAGGGTTCTCCTTTGATGAATTCTAACGCGAATTGTGTCACGTTCTCTATGGTTGATCCACGCCTAGAGTTGATCCTAGATCTCCCAAGTCCTTGGTTCTAGCTCGGAAGAGGAAGAGGAAGAAGAATCACGCAAAACGAGACCCAAAAGGAGGGTCTCGGCCTCCTTTGGCCGACGGGGACGGGGCGGCGACAAGGGGGCGGTCGGGCTCCCTTGTTGCTTTCTCTCTCTCCTTTTGTTCTCTCCCACTCTTGTTATGTTCAATTATGAGCATAAGTTATCGTTGTGGGAAGGAAGGAAGGAAGGTCCTTTATATAGTCCAACAACTCCTTGTTAACTACCTAAAGGACTTATTCTAGTCCTACTAGAATTCAATTTAGTCCCTTCCTTGCAAATTAGTCCCTACTAAGTTTGCAAGGGTTTGCAAAGTGATCCTTCTAATTAATTAATCCAATTAATTAATTCCCAAATCTAGTTCAACTCTATATAGCGTGTGACCCCATAGGTTCTATCTATTTGGTAGCAACTATTTGCTAATATGGAGTGGTCTCTAGCAAAACATCCATTCTAGCCAACTAATAGAATAGTCATCTTGACAACCTTTGTACAAGTAATTGTCTCATCCCTTTGTCTCTATATCCGGATTGGACACGAGACATACAAGTCACGCTCGTATATCCAATCCATAGTTTCTCTATCCATGGGAATAGCCTTATTCGTGCAAATAACATCAATATCCCATATTGATTTATTTGAGTCTGGCCAGACATTCTATAAGCACTATCCCTCGAGTAGCCTAGGATATTTGCTCCCGTTATGTGGGAGGGACAAATTCTATCTACGTCCACTACGATCTCTAAGCTTGCTTCTTATTGTATCCAGTACACGCCTTTATAACTACCCAGTTACGGTGTAGCGTTTAACGCTACCAAGATCACAATAATCCACAACTAGAATATCTAGTGACTTCAAGTCTAAGGATGACAATACCATTGTACCGCGAGAAGCGCTTGTGACTCAACATAACGTGTATGTAGCCTTCTCGGAGATGGGTCAATCCAGTGCAACATTCCCTAATGCACACCTATGTGTTGGATCGTGATATCTCCATATCAATCCAACCCCATACTAGTCGATTGTCCCATTAATCATTATACTTGACTAGGGATATTTAAGATAAACAACACAATTGTAAATCTAAGGACTTCATTATATTAAATATCCAATAAATAATAAATGAATTTCTAGCCACAAATAATTCATACTAAACTAGATTGCCTCTAGGGCATCTATTCCAACAGTCTCCCACTTGCACTAGAGCCAATCTGGCGCATCTCGTATGCCCATACTCCTAGTGTGCCCTTCATGCTTCCACTGCGTGAGAGGCTTTGTAAGCGGGTCTGACAGATTATCATCTGTAGGAATCTTGCATATCCGAACGTCTCCTCTATCGATAATATCTCGAATCAGATGAAACTTCCTAAGCACGTGCTAGGACTTCTGGTGCGACCTGGGTTCCTTCGATTGCGCGATTGCCCCAGTGTTGTCACAGAACAACTCAACTGGATCCTGATAACTCTCTATTAGATTTATATTTCTTGCATATTTTATATCGTTTTGCATGATTCCCGGGTTGAAATATGAGTTTTACACTATGAATGTTGAGAAAACGTAGAAAGTTGAGTTCTTAGCACTCTATTGTTAATCCGGGCGTTTCGATGCATATTTCGATGTTATTTGTCAAATATAATCGCTTGGTATGGTTGTTCATGTTGTCTTGACAGGAGAGGATGCTAAACGATGGCTAGGAGGCATGAAACGAACTTCGGAAGCAAAGCAAACTCAAGAGGAATCAAGAGAAGCAAAGTCGGAGGAGCAAAAGTGACCAATCTCCACTATTTTGATTGTATCTCGAGTTCTACAATGAATTTTGGAGTGAGACTAGTGGCAAATGAAAGTAGACTCAAAGAGCTTTCCAACGATAGGTCACGGAGCCAAAAAGGAGATCGGACGAGAAAGATATGGTCCGTCAAAGATGCCAAAATGGAAGAAAAACATTCTGCTGGATATTAAGAACACCAAACTGTGTTCGCACGAACACTCGAGTGTTCGTGCGAACACCTGGGCCAGACCGAAATTTTGTGGGTTTTTTGGTGATTTTTTGAAACTTTAGAGATCCTAGACCTATTCTAATGTTGGGGGACGATCCAAAAGGGGTATTGATACACTTTTGGAGTCTAGAGAGCTGGAGAAGAGAGAAGGAGGACGAAGATAAGGTTCAAGATCACCATTGAAGGCTAGGTTTTGATTTCTTCTTCTTCTTTCAAATCTTGTATGGAGAAACTTGTAAGTTTTGTTTGGTTGATTACTATTAGCTAAACTTCATTGCTAGGCATCTCTATGAGAGCCTAGGGTTATGTAAACGGATTATTTCCCGGATTCAAGTCTTTGTTTCATGCCTATGTCTTTGATTCAATGAATAGGTGTTAGTCTCATGATTAAATTGATGATTCTAGTCTATTGACACGGCTAGTGTAGGATTTGATAATCATTGAAGCTAGGGGTTTTTTTCTTGAATCATTGTATTGCTTAAAGTTAATACTTATTCTTGTTACATGTTCTTACACTATGCTTAATCCTTAACAAGAATGGATTCGCGACCCGGACTTGT
Organism: Linanthus parryae; assembly: GCA_023055425.1. NCBI lineage: Eukaryota > Viridiplantae > Streptophyta > Magnoliopsida > Ericales > Polemoniaceae > Linanthus > Linanthus parryae. The sequence continues at coordinate 12,447,515 of JALGPY010000010.1, read as the reverse complement.
TAATTAACTAGAAAGTGCACGACGGTGACTTACCCTAGTTGTGAAGAGTGTTTGAACACAATCCCGTATCACCGAGACCAAAAAGGAGAAGTGTTAGGATTGGCCTTAGTGTGCGTAGATTCGGTAGGAGTATTCAGCTGTTCCTTGAAACGGTGGATCGACAGGACCCGTTATCGTACCAGTAGATGACCTGCTAGAACGGACCGGTAGACAACATGAGACCTAGAGGAGATTGTAGTTAACCGAGACGTAAAATGACATGAGACCGACAGGATATTGTCATAGCGTATTACCCGGCTGAACTAAAATAGGATTGACGTGTTACATAGCTGAACCGGAAATCGTCTACAGCCCTAGGTGATCTAGAGATCGCCTAGTTTCTCAATATCTATTTATTAAAAATAAAAAAATACAAAAATATTAGATTAGTTGTTATTTCAATTCTTAAATCAATTAACTCTTTCCTCCTGCACCGTACTCTAAATTAAATAACTAATTAAATAATCTCAAGCATGTCCTCGTGGGATCGATAACTCGGGGTTGAAATACCACCCCTATATTACTTGACCGTGCACTTGCGCATACGCGTTAAGAAATCGCGTCAGATCCGCAATGCTAGGGACCACACCAAGTTCAGAAACAAACTTTCTGATCCAAACAGCTTCCTTTGCCGTGCCATTTGCAGCAATGTACTCAGCCTCTGTTGTAGAATCAGCTACCGTCTCTTGCTTGGAACTCTTCCAGCTCACCGCTGCATCATTCAGGCAAAACACATATCCCGACTGTGATCTAAAGTCATCTCTGTCGGTTTGGAAGCTTGCATCAGTGTAACCCCTTACACGCAACTCTTCCTCACCGCCAAATATCAAGAAAGCATCCTTAGTTCTTCTCAAGCACTTTAGGATGTTTTTGACTGCAATCGAGTGAGTCTCACCCGGATTGGATTGGTATCTGCTTGTTAAACTCAAGGCATATGACACATCTGGTCTAGTACATAACATGGCGTACATGATAGATCCTATGGCCAAGGCATAGGGGATTCTACTCATGCGTTCCTTCTCAATCTCATTGGAAGGACAACCACTCTTCGAAAGAGTGATTCCATGTGACATGGGCAAGAATCCCTTCTTGGAATCTTGCATGTTGAACCGTTTCAACACCTTGTCAATATATGTACTTTGATTTAGACCTAGCAACCTCTTAGATCTATCTCTATAGATCTTTATACCGAGTATATAGGCTGCTTCCCCTAAGTCCTTCATTGAGAAACACTTTCCTATCCAATCTTTCACAGATTGCAGCATGGGAATGTCGTTTCCAATGAGTAGTATGTCATCCACATACAAGACCAGAAAAGCTACAGAGCTCCCACTAACCTTCTTGTAGACACAAGACTCATCTTCGTTTCTGCTGAAGCCAAACTCTTTGACCACTTCATCAAAACGTCGATTCCAACTCCTAGAAGCTTGCTTCAATCCATAAATGGATCGTTGCAGCTTACAGACTTTATTGGCTTGCTTTGGATCCACAAAACCCTCCGGCCGTATCATATACACGTCGTCGAGGAGATTCCCATAAAGGAATGCTGTTTTGACATCCATCTGCCAAATCTCATAGTCATGGTATGCTGCAATCGCAAGTAGGATTCGGATGGATTTGGTCATAGCGACTGGTGAAAAGGTTTCATCATAGTCAATACCATGAATCTGTCTGAATCCTTTAGCCACCAATCGGCGCTTATAGGTAATCACATTACCATCCATGTCGATCTTCTTCTTGAAGACCCATTTGCACCCTATGGTCCGCGCCCCATGGGGTGGTTCCACCAAAGTCCATACTTTGTTGGTATACATGGATTCCATCTCGGATCTCATGGCTTCCAGCCACTTCTGAGAGTCTGGGCCATTCATGGCCTCCTCATAGGTAGTAGGCTCATCATCTATGAGCATCTTGTCACCGGAATGGGTTACGAGAAGTCCATACCTCTCGGGTTCCTGGCGCACTCTACTAGATCTACGAAGCTCTTGTGTTACTTGAACAGGTTGCTCCACAACGGCTTGTGGTTCCTGTTCATGTTCCATAATCGGTTCAGTGATTTGTGGTTCTTGAACCTCTTCAAGTTCTACATTCCTCCCACTTACTTCTTTAGAGACAAACTCTCTTTCTAGAAACACGCCGGTCCGAGCAACAAACACTTTGTTCTCGGTTGGATTGTAGAAGTAGTAACCCTTAGTTTCCTTAGGATACCCCACAAATTTACACTTATCCGATTTAGGCCCCAACTTGTCTGATTGTAAACGTTTTACATAGACATCGCAGCCCCAAATCCTCATGAACGACAGTGTGGGACGCCTCCCACTCCACATCTCATATGGTGTCTTCATGACTGATTTAGATGGAACACGGTTAATGGTGAAAGCTGCACTTAATAGAGCGTAGCCCCAAAATAACAATAAAAGATCGGTTTGACACATCATAGATCGAACCATATCCAATAAGGTTCGATTCCTCCTCTCGGACATGCCATTCCATTGTAGCGTTCTGGGTGGAGCGAGTTGGGACACGATCCCACACTCTCTAAGATAGTCGTCAAACTCTTGGCTCAAGTATTCTCCTCCACGATCCGATCGTAGAGCCTTTATACTTTTGCCAAGTTGCTTCTCTACTTCATTCTTGAATTCTTTGAACACTTCAAAGGATTCGGATTTTGCCCTCATGAGGTACACAAATCCATATCTACTGTAATCATCAGTAAATGTAATGAAGTAGACATAACCACCCCTGGCAGGCGTGGAAAATGGCCCGCACACATCGGTATGTATGAGCGCCAATTGCTCACTAGTCCTCTCACCTTTCTTATTGAAAGGGGAATTTGTCATTTTTCCCAATAAACAAGCTTCACATGTCTCATATGATTCAAAATCAAATGAGTCTAGTAATACATCCTTATGGAGTCTAGATACACGTTTCTCATTTATGTGGCCTAAACGACAGTGCCATAAATAATCAGGATTTAAATCAATTATTTTAATCTGCTTGGTATTAATGTTGTAGACAGGATTGCTTAGATCAAGGACATAAAGTCCATTAAATAATTGCGCACTAAAGTAGTGAATATTATTTAAATAAAAGGAACAACAATTGTTCTTTATTGAAATAATAAAACCATCCTTGTCCAAACAAGAAATAGAAATAATGTTTCTGCTCATAGCAGGCACAAAATAGCAATTATTTAACTCTAAAACTAATCCTGAAGGCAGAGATAGCTCGCACACGCCTATGGCCAACGCAGCAACCTTTGCTCCATTCCCAACGCGCAGATCTACCTCCCCTTTAGCCAATCTCCTACTTCTCTTTAGATCCTGCATATTTCGACAAATATGAGATCCACATCCAGTATCTAATACCCATGATGTAGAGAAAGTTAAATTGACATCTACAACAAAAATACCTGGTGGTGGTGGAATCACTATTCCAAGCCTCTTGTCCTCCAGATATTTTGGGCAGTTCCTAGTGTCCAGGCTGACTGCAGTAGTGACACTCACCTTTAGTCACGCCCTTGGAAATGCCACCAACAAGCTTAAGGGCAGGTTCCTTGGACTTGGCAACTAACTTGCCTTTGCCCTTGGAGGAAGAGGCAAACCTTTTGCCCTTTCCTTTCTGTACCATCATTACGGCCTTGCCCTTACCCTTGTTGATGCTCTGTTCAGCCGTCCTCAACATGTTGAGTAAATATGGCAGTGGTTTAACGATCTCGTTCTTGTTAAAGTTCATAATGAACTGTCCATAACTCTCGGGCAACGATTGCAACACGAGATCGGTTTCCAACTCTTGGCCGACCGGGAACCCTAGTCGGGCGAGATTCTCCAAGTACCCGATCATTCGGAGTACATGGGGTCCCACCGGGTTCCCTTCTGCCAGATGACACTTGAACAGCGCCTTTGAGACCTCATACCTCTCTACCCTCGTCTGCTCTTGGAAGAGCTGCTTTAGATGTACGATCATATCGACAGCATTCATGTTTTCGTGTTGCTTCTGAAGCTCAGAAGTCATGGTGCAAAGCATAAGGCAGGCAGCATCATTTGCGTCATCAACACGCTTTTGATACGCCTTTAGGGAAGCAGGTGTTTGGTTCTCTGGACCTCCTGGAACATGCTCCTCTATTGCGTACAGTTTCTTCTCTTGCTTGAGAACAATTCTCAAGTTTCTGTACCAATCAAGAAAGTTGGTTCCAGAGAGCTTGTCCTTCTCAAGGACAGATCGTAGGGAATGTTGTGAACTCGATGAGTTGTTTGCCATTTGGAATTCTACATAAAGGAAATACGCAAGTTTTTAGTATTTGTGAATTTTTGACTATATTCAATAATGGCTAGTGTATCAAATATAGCTCCCACTATTTTTCTACGGATTAATAACCCTCAAGATATTAATGTGGAAAATATCCATATATTTTCTAGTGGGCCAAGATCCATCTTTCATCTCCTTATGAGCTTGCTTTGGCAAGTCACCCACAATTTGACTACTTTAGGTAGGAACAATTCCAATTGCATCCCTTATGCAACTCTTGGTTCAATTGGGCAAATAACTCCTTATTTATCCATCCATATGGATAATCCCAATTGATTGCCTCTAGGTTTCTTAATCAAATTAATAGCCTAGTTGTGTTCAACCTCTTATCTAAACAATTGCACATTGTTACGTGCCATCGCATTCCATCATGATGAACCAAGTCGCCATGCTTTGGCACGCACGAACTTCGTAAATAATGATGATAATGAGTGTTTAAATAACGAGAAGGCAAGAACACAATATTTGAATTTTGAGGGATTTTAAATTCAATTTTTAATTGTTTTGTTGATCAATATCAACTAATCTATCTATTTGAGTTTGGGCACAACTCCAAATAATAGATCCGGGTTGTCTAATTATCTTATTATCCTAATTGCATGCATCATCCATACACCAACCACACAATAATAAGACAATAAAATAAACAACCACAAACCAGAAATTAAACGTGATGTGGATATGGCCTTTTCTAGACTAAGATAATTCCAAGTCAATGGAATTATCTATGAACCCTAAAGCAAACACATCTCCATGCGTCTTGATCTTTTGGTCCATCCTTCATAGTCTTGTGGAATGCTCCATGCTCCATGCTCCATGCTCCATGCTCCATCTTTTGTGGCTTCTTTGGCTTTTGGGCTTCTTTTCTCCAATCTTGGCTAACAATCTACTTTATCTAGCACTAGCTAACTTCTATACTAAATAAAATAAATCTCACAAGTTGAGAAAAAAAAATGGCACGCAGGCCATAAAACCCTAATTAATTATTACAATTAATTGATCAGCTCGCAGGCCGTAAAACAAAACCACAAAATTAAACATCCACATCAAACCACATCCTAAGGCCATATCCAATCACCATGCGATTTGCACATAAACAGTTAAAATCTAATTTTAACGCGCTTGGTCAATTTTAATTGATTTTAGGATTTCTAGGGTTAAAACGGTCCATGGGCCCAACAATCAAATTGCCCGGGCCCAATAAGGTGAACCACAAGGCCCTAGGGCTGGCCCGTCCCAAAACCCACAAGCCTAGGCCCGGCGGGTTAGGGCCGCCCGGCCCCTAGGGCGGCCAATCTTGGGCGGCAAGCAAGGGGGGCGGTCCCTAGGGGGCCGAACCTCCTTGAGGGAGTTGTTTCCAAAACAACTCCCTTGCTTGGTGCCCAAGTTTGGTTGTTTCCTTGTTTGGGGAGAACTCCTTCTTCCCCAAGGATGCCCAAACCCTAGATCTAAGATCCTAAAATTTCTCAAACTCACCAATTCATGCATCCAATGCAAAAATTGGATCTTGTTATGATTAATTATTGACAAATTGCATCCCATGCTTGATTTGTCTTGTTTTACGCGATAAACAATCAAATTAAGGTGTAAAACAACAAAAACGTAACACATAAACCACGTTTATGCTCTACGACCTGTGGCTCTGATACCAATGTAGGGTTTTGATTCATGGATGCGCAACGGAAGCATAATCAAACATAAAACCATGCAAAACCCTCCATGGATCACAAGTCAAGAGACATAACGATGGTAAGGGTTAGAAATCATAAACACACCTAAGGGTTATCCTTTGATGACTTCTAACGCAAATTGTGTCACGTTCTCTATGGTTGATCCACGCCTAGAGTTGATCCTAGATCTCCCAAGTCCTTGGTGCTAGCCCGGAAGAGGAAGAGGAAGAAGAATCACGCAAAACGAGACCCAAAAGGAGGGTCTCGGCCTCCTTTGGCCGACGGGGACGGGGCGGCGGCAAGGGGGCGGTCGGGCTCCCTTGTTGCTTGCTCTCTCTCCTTTTGTTCTCTCCCACTCTTGTTATGTTAAATTATGAGCATAAGTTATTGTTGTGGGAAGGAAGGATGGAAGGTCCTTTATATAGTCCAACAACTCCTTGTTAACTAGCTAAAGGACTTATTCTAGTCCTACTAGAATTCAATTTAGTCCCTTCCTTGCAAATTAGTCCCTACTAAGTTTTCAAGGGTTTTCAAAGTGATCCTTCTAATTAATTAATCCAATTAATTAATTCCCAAATCTAGTTCAACTCTATATAGCGTGTGACCCCATAGGTTCTATCTAGTTGGTAGAAACTATTTGCTAATATGGAGCGGTCTCTAGCAAAACATCCATTCTAGCCAACTAATAGAATAGTCATCTTGACAACCTTTGTACAAGTAATTGTCTCATCCCTTTGTCTCTATGTCCGGATTGGACACGAGACATACAAGTCACACTCGTATATCCAATCCATAGTTTCTCGATCCATGGGAATAGCCTTATTCGTGCAAATAACATCAATATCCCATATCAATTTATTTGAGTCTTGCCAGACATTCTATAAGCACAATCCCTCGAGTGGCCTAGGATATTTGCTCTCGTTATGTGGGAGGGACAAATTCTATCTACGTCCACTACGATCTCTAAGCTTGCTTCTTATTGTATCCAGTACACGCCTTTATAACTACCCAGTTACGGTGTAGCGTTTAACGCTACCAAGATCACAATAATCCACAACTAGAATATCTAGTGACTTCAAGTCTAAGGATGACAATACCATTGTACCGCGAGAAGCGCTTGTGACTCAACATAACGTGTATGTAGCCTTCTTGGAGATGGGTCAATCCAGTGCAACATTCCCCAATGCACACCTATGTGTTGGATCGTGATATCTCCATATCAATCAAACCCCATACTAGTCTATAGATGACTGTCCCATTAATCATTATACTTGACTAGATATATTTAAGATAAACAACACAATTGTAAATCTAAGGACTTCATTATATTAAATATCCAATAAATAATAAATGAATTTCTAGCCACAAATAATTCATACTAAACTAGATTGCCTCTAGGGCATCTATTCCAACACATACAACAAGTCTGGACAGGCAATTGTGGAGAAGTTTCTATCATCCACCTATGGACACAATCAGGCAATTGTAGTGCCAGAGATACAGGCCGAGCACTTTGATCTTAAGCCTGCAACAATTCAGACGGTGACCAATCAGTTCCAATTCTATGGGAACAGGGATGAAGACCCCAATGAATTTATTGGGAGGCTCAACGCGTACATAAAGACTACCAAGTACAAGGATGTAACAGCAGAAGCGTTGAAGCTAATTCTTTTCCCTTGCTATCTGAAGGGTGCAGCTGAGAAGTGGCTACAGTCAAGAGCTCCAGATTCGATCACTACATGGGCTCAGTGTGTGGATGAGTTCATGGCCAAGTTTTATCCATTTCAACGGGTGATTGAGCTACAGGGTGATATTCTAAGCTTTCGGCAACATGCCGATGAAACCGTGGTGGATGCATGGGACCGTTTTATGCATTTCATCAGGAAGTGCCCAAACCATGATTTTTGGGATTACAAAATTTTGCAGGTCTTCTACTATGATCTAGAACGTCACGATCAGGAGATGGCTAACAGAGAAGTTGGAGGCAATTTTCTGTACTCTGTTGACAAGGAAGGAGCTTATGCACTCATGAAGCAGCTCGCTAAGCAGGACTCACAACTCTATGATTCCAGGAGATTATCGGCATTGCCTGAACCTAAAGATGATGAATGGAAGACTGGGATCAGCAAGATGGTGTCAGATTTAGCCAAGCATGTGTATCGGGATAAGAAGCCAGTTGCAAGAGTAGAGGAGCAGGAATTTGATTCAGCCTTGGCCCAGATTGCAAGTGAAGATGTGAACTTTGTGGGGGCACAAGGACCGCGGCAGAATTGGAACCAAGGGAACTACAGACCGGGCACAAGAGATCATCTAGGTTTCAGGTATGGGGATCAGTCTGGAGCTATATACGCACCTGGTTTCAGCACATGCCACAAGCACCAGTGTCGCAGGCTCCACCACCGGCTGCTGTAGCGCCAAACCCAGAGATTTCTGTACTCACTAAGGCGTTGACACAGCTAAGTAACAACATGAACAATATGACCACGACGGTCAATGCTAGGTCTTCTGATTTGCAGGCTACGGAGACTTTTCTTCGTGCACTAGAGGTTCAAGTTGGGCAAATTGCAACGCAATTATCTGCTAGAGTACCTGGTTCTCTACTGTCTGACACAGAGAATGTGCGCCGTGTAAATTCCATTACCACTCGTAGCGGGGTTTCGTTGACTGATCCACCATACGCGAGCCATGCTAGAGCTGAAGCATCAAAAGCTAAGGAGCATGAGGTCTTCGATTCTGAGAAGACACCTGTCATGGTCCCCCAATCAAAGGGAATGACTCCACATGATGAGGGAAATTCCAATGAGGTATTACCATCACCTTCTTCTTCTAAAGATATACCTTTTCCATTGAAAACTAGAAAGAAGAAGGATGACTCTGGGGAGTACAGGAGATTTCTCAATATTTTCTCCAAACTGCACATCAATATTCCTTTGATTGAGGCACTGCATCGAATGCCTAAGTATGCGCGGTTTATCAGGGATGCAATCTATGGGAGAAAAGCTATGGATAACTTTCAGACAGTAAAACTGAATGAGCAGGTTAGTTCATGTTTCTTGCATGGGCTACCCAAGAAGAAGAAAGATCCAGGTAGTTTTGTTATTGAGGCTACACTCGGCGGGGCATATACAGACAGGGCTCTATGTGATTTGGGGGCAAGTGTCAACTTGATGCCACTTTCAATATTTAAAAATCTAGGTGTGGGGGAGCCTAGTAAAACCTGGATCAATCTGCATTTCGCAGATAAGTCGTCCAAGAGGGCCATTGGGGTGGTAGAAGACTTACTTGTGAGGGTTGGTAGTTTGATCATGCCAGCAGATTTTGTGATCCTTGACATGCCAGTTGGTGACGTTCCGATCATTCTTGGTAGCCCCTTTCTGGCTACATGTCGGACTTTAATTGATGTGGAGAATGGAGAGTTGATCATGAGGGTCAACGATACTGTGGAGACCTTTCAGGTTTTCAAACCGACTCCCCAGTACACTTATGAGGTGAAGCTAGACTTGCCATTTCCTGTGAAAGTTGTGCGTGGGATTTCAGAGCTGACACAGGAAGATCCGCCAGATCCTAAAGGTAAAGAATCGAGTGTGCATGCGCACGAGGTCGTCATGAGTATCCGGCGCCAGAAGTTGGATGCAACACGACCTGCCAAACCACCTTTCTGAGCCTCATGAGGTAACATGGTCAGGCCGTCGACCTTAAATTACAAAGCGCTGCTTAGGAGGCAACCCAATGTAGAGTAGGATGCTTTCTATTATTTTGTTTATTTATTTATGAGTTCTCTATATTTGACTGTGAGGGGTGAGAGAGAGTGGACTTATTTTTCCAATCAGTGTGCAGGGACACAGGTACAGAAGACGCACCGGATTCCCCTTCTTGATGTACGTGCTAGAGATTGCATGAAATTATGGAAAGAAAAAGCCCCACATGATTATGCATAAAATAATAGAGAATTGCTCGAGGTCGAGGAGCGATTCCAATATGTTGGGTGCCACACGCATGAGAGGGCTACAATTTATATCTTAGCCGCACATCAGAATCCGGGCGCGTAGAGACTTCTCCGGAAATTGTCAACGGTCAACAAGACCCCTTCTTGTTGCAATTTCGCGGCAACTGTGCCCATGTAGGTCCGGGCACCCAGGTACCTCTAACACTCTCTTTCAAGTCTACGTTTTTGAGCGATGAATGCTGAAATCCACCGCCTACACATTTAAGCGATGAGTCCTCCTTCATTAGCTCTAAATTCGTTTAAGACAACGAAACGCTTAAGTGTGGGGGGGTTTGTATCTATGTTCACTAGCCATGGCTTTGTTTGCATCGCCTCGTTACATATAGTTATGTGTTCATATTGTGTTGGTTTGTGGTAGGAGTGTGTAGTTTATGCATTTTGTTAGCACTTTTACATTATTGAATCCCCTACCCAAAACTTGTGTTTAATCGAGTTGGCCAAAAGCATATAGAGTTAGGAAATATAAAAAAAATTAAAAAAATAAATAAAATAAAATAAATTAAAAAAAAATCATAAAATTTTAAATTTTTGAGAAAGGTGAATCGAAGAGAGTGAATGTGGAGAGGGCTTAATGATAGAATTCCTTAGGAGTATGAAAATCTGAGATGAGGTAGACGCGAGAATCTGGAGTAGGAAGACTTATAGGGCTAATGCACATTAGAACTGCGAGTAGCTGCCTCTCAGACTGGTTATCCAACTAGCGCTACACCACCGTCACTTAGGTAGTCGTCAACCCTCCTCGTAGTGGCAACGGAACAGCTGTGCGAATGATGTTTATGGGGGCCTCACGTCCCGTCTCCATCTCCTAGGTCCACTAGTTACCCCTATAGATCCGTTTACCCCTTTTATTCACAGCCTCTAGCCTAGGAAGCCTTTTATTGTGACTTTCATCACTTGTTAGAATGGTCATTTCCTATGCGTCATGATAGAGGGAGTTGAGTTAGGGAGGTTCGATGAGGGTGAGTTGATTTGATACATCTTACGTGGATTCTCTTACGTGTCGTCTTTTGAGGGGATGTGAGGGTGAGTTAGAGACGGTAGCACACTTCGGTGTGGAGGTGAGTCGTGTCCTTACACCACGATCACAGGTGGAGTACCGTAGTGCGTGAAATTTCTTCCGCACGTCATGGGGTGGGGGTTGGTTGATCTTATAGGAGGGCGTGATTATGCTTTATTTATATTTTCTATATCTTAGGTGATGAGGAGGATCGGTTGGAAAAGCACGGTTACACATTGACTACTGGGTTCGTGATTTGCTTTGCATCAAGTGTGGGGGTGTCGACATCTATGTTATTACATCACTGATTTGACACATTCCATCCCCATGTTATCTAATTTTGACATTTGATCTCCTCGGATATTACTATCGTATTGTCGGCTCCATGTGCTTAATGTTATTGTGCGGAAATGAAAAAAAATAGAGAAAAAAAAGTAAAATAGAAAGTGAACGTGAAATTGAAAGGGAATAAAGGAGCAAGCTTGAAATTGAAGACCGGGGAGATTAGCTATTTTTCGAGATCACTTCTTCACATTTGTGGCCGCGAGAACGTCGTTGCACCAAGATTGAGGGAATGAGGGCCGGAGTAGTGAGATTCGGTGTGGTTCCTTGGATTTTGGTGAGGGAGTGTGAGAATCGGGTTTTGTGAGTTATATCATGACGTCTAGGACTACGCTTCTAGATATCCTATCCTACCCGTCCTAAACCGTCAGCAATTTAACCCGTGGATAAATAGCTCGGAAGGTAAGTGCTAAGGATACGTTTGATGAGTGTGCGAAAGCAACATATTTTGTGTTCGTGCCCGTTATGTCTAACGAAACTGGCCGCAAGTTCTACCGATCACCAAAGTTATAGAAGTTCCGAGGGAATATGAGAGCCTTATGACTTGCCGGTTTACTTTTTGAGATTGCCTAATCTCTAACTGATTTTTTTTTGTGTTGTTTCCATTTTTGCATTGTTTGATAATCGAGTTGCATTGTATAGTCATGTAGATTGCATGGGTGTGGTGTTGTTTGTGTCACATGGCTAGTGAAGTTAAATTCAATTCGGTGGATTGAAAATCATAGTGTGAGAAAAATTTTTTTTTTATTTTGCTCGGGACGCGCACAAAGGTAGTGTGGGGGGATTTGATAACTCTATATTGGAGCTATATTTCTTCTGCGTTTGTGTACCGTTTTGTGTAGTTTCCGGGTTGAATATATTAGAAATACACTATGAACTTGAGGAAATTGGATAAGTGTAGCTTTGAGTGATAAATTGTGAATCTGGGCGTTTTTCACATTATTTACATTTATTTTGTTACTTTTGATTGCACGGGGTGTTTTCGTGTTGTGTTGGACAGAAAACTGAGCTCATGGATCAAGAGGAGGAGGAAAACGAACTTCGGAACATATGCGGAAGCTTGGGAGAGAAAGAAATTGGAAGAAAAGAGGACAAAGATGGAAAAAGGGGGTCAAAATGTCATTTTGGAAAGTTTGGATAATGACACTTAACACCCCAATGAAGAGTAGAAGAGAAGAATTAGAAAAAATTGAGCGGAAGAAAAAAGAAGAAAACCCACTGAAGTGTAGGATCAAAAGTTGATCCTTGGATCAGAAGCAGATTGCAGGATCACAATATGTGATCGCACGATCAAGTGGGCGAAGGTTGTAGAGGAAAAAAGAAAACTTATTGGAATGTAGGATCAAAAGTTGATCCTAGGATCAACAGCAGATCGCAGGATCAGATTTGGTGATCCCACGATCAGACAGAAGAGTAGAAGCCAACGTAACAGCAGATCGCACGATCAGCATAAGGTGATCGCGCGATCTGAAAGCAGAATCAGCACATCAACGGAGAAAAAGAGGGGCATTAGGGTTATTAATTAATAATGTTTGATGATTAATTAATACACCCTATATTAAGAGAAGAGAGACGTGAGAAGACAGAGAAGCCATCAACGAAGGAGAAAGAGAAGAGAGAGACAAACGGAGACGAAGATCAAAGCTTCACCATTGGAGCTTCTTTTTGTTTGATTTCTTCGACTCTTCTTAGTCAATTATGATGGAGAAACTCTTTGTTTTTGCTTATTCAACTATGAGTAGCTAAAAACTCCATAGCTAGGCATCTCGATTTGAGAGCCTAGGGTTCACGTAAACGATGAATATTTTCCGGATTTAATCTTTGCTTCATGATTTCTTGATTTCTTCTTTTGAATCAATTCCAGTTTCTTGTTTATGTTAGTAATCCTAATTGAGTGACACGATTAGGAGATAAGCTAGGGTTCAAGAACTAGGGTTTCATTCAATAGTTGATTCATGCCTAAAGTTAGCTTATTTTAATTCAATTGTTCATGTACTGTGCTTAATACTCAGTGTTAATGGAGTAGCTAACCGGAAACACTGCTTAGTTAGTGAATGCACGATAGTGATTCGAACTAACTAGGATGAGACTTGAACATCAATCCCGTATCACTGAGACTGAGAAGGTACGTGTTAGGATTGGCCAAATGTGGGTAGATTCGGTAGGTGAGATTCGAGGGTTTCGTGCGACGGTGGACCAACAGGACCCGTTGTCGTGCATGTCGTTAGCCTACTAGAACGGACCGGTAGACACATGAGACAGATAGGATATTGTAGTCTACCGTGAAGTAGAATGACTTGAGACCGATAGGAGATAGTCAGCCTGTTACCCGGCTTAGTTATAATATAGTTAACGTGTTGCTCAGATAATTCGGAAATCGTTTACAACCCTGGGTGATCAACGAGATTGCCTAGTCCTCTCCATTAATTGATTAGGAATTCTTATTAATTCCAGTTTATTATTTATTTCTGACTGTATTACAGCCACTTGTTTGGGGGTGGCAACACCACAAATCATCACTTTTTACTCTAGTTACCTAGTGAACTACTCTAAATTGTTAAGTATAAACTTGTTGCGAGATTGTCCTCGAGGGTTCGACAACCCAGAGTCCTAAAAATACTTCACTCTTAATACTTGACCGTTCTTGCATAATACGCGCTAGTAATTCGCGTCAATGCTCGATTTATTAAGGATGCAGTCCTTGGAAAGAAACCAGTGGATGAGTTCCAGAGAGTGAACCTAAATGAACAGGTTAGTTCATGTGTTTTGCATGGGCTGCCTAAGAAGAAGAAGGATCCAGGTAGTTTCGTCATTAAAGCCACATTGGATGACGCCTACACTGGAAGGGATCTCTGTGATCTGGGAGCGAGCGTGAATTTGATGCCACTGTCGGTATTCAAAAATTAAGTGAGGGGGAGCCTCTGAAAACCTGGATCACTCTCCAATTTGCAGACAAATCATCCAAGAAAGCTTGTGGGATGATTCAGGACGTACTTGTGATAGTTGGGAGCCTGATAATTCCAACTGAACTCGTAATACTAAACGTGCCAACGGGTGATGTGCCTATCATTCTGGGCAGGCCATTCTTGGCAACTGGTCGTACTCTCATTGACGTAGAGAATGGAGAACTGATTATGAGGGTACATGATGACATGGAGACTTTCCGGGTATTCAAACCGTCACCCCAGTGCTCATGGGAGTATCATCCAGGGGTACCATTTGCTGTACAAGTGAAGCGCCAAATCCTAGAATTGTCGCAAGGGGATCCACCTGACTACTGGGAAAGAAATAAGCCATCAGCGGTGCACGCACATGAAGCAGTGCTCCAAATCCAACACATGAAAGCTAAGCTGGAAGCGGCACAATGTGCCAAGCCACCCTCGTGAGGTGGCAAAGGTAACATGGTCGGGCCGTCAACCTTAAATCACAAGAGCTTGTAGAGTATGATGTTATTTGTTTTTCTTTTTGTTTTAGTTCTCCATACCTGATTTTGAGAGGTGTGTGAGAGAGAGAGAGAGACTGATGAGTTGTCGAGTTTTGTAGGTAATGTTAGCGAAGAATCTATCCCAATGTTCCATGACACATTTGACCCACATGGGGCTCTTGAGGGAGTTGGGGATTTTTCGTGCATTTTTTGCAGGATGGAGCAATCAACCCCGGTGCGCAAGGCACACGTGACCTTAGGGGAGTTACATTGTAGCATGGTGTAGCTCGGGGATTGCTCAAGTAATCTTCATCAGCGGAAACTGGCAACGGTCCAATGGACCCCTTCTTGTTGCACTTTCACGGACACGGTGCCCTGTAGGTCTTGGCACCACAGGTATTTCTCACTCTCTCTCTCTGTTTATGTATTTTGAGCGGTAATTGTGGAGATCCACCGCCTACAAATTTAAGCGATGAGTCCTCTTATTATATCTCTAAATTCGTTGATGACAACGAAATGCTTAAGTGCGGGGGGGTGTATATTTTGCTCGCCATGTCTGTTTGCATAGCCTGTTACATATAGATTGTGTAGTACTGTGAGTAGTGTGGTTAGTGTAGAGTGTTTTAAATATATTGTCGTATTGTGTTAGTTTTTATTTTTTATTTTCTCCATTGTTTCTCCCTACCCATGCTGTGGATAGTCGAGTTGGCCAATTCATATAGAGGTAGGAAAAATTGAAAAAAAATATAGTAAAAAAAAAACTAGAAAAGTTAAAAATCAGAAAAATTGAAATTTTTTAGAATAAGGGCAATTGATGAAGCTAGAAACCGAAGAGATTTCAGTGAAAGAGTCTCTGAGAATAGGAAGCGCCATAGTAGGGAAAACTTTAATTTTTAGTATCTTGCGCACCTGTTTCACGAAAGGATGTCCCGGGTATTCAGGGAAAAGTGGAAAGAAGACGAGAGCATACCTTTAGTTCCTTTATTGTGCTTGGAGGATTTAGTCCTAAGGAGTTGAATAGTCTGTTTTCGAGTGGAAACTTGTGGCCTCTTGTAAATCTGGGGTGGACCTTCGTGTAGAGTCGGTTCCATGTGGTACACTGGCTTCGCCTAAGTGAAGTTAGGGAGTGTACACCACCATCCCTTACGGCGGTTTCAAGAGTTAACTGAAAAAGCCCACACTTAGTTTCTCTAAATGCACGACTGAAATAATTAGAAGAGAATGAAAAAGAAAAACATATCAAAATCTTCTCTTGGATTAGATACGGTGAACAACCTAATGTGCCTCTGTTCAAGCGCGAAATTTGGATTCAATCCAATTAGAGTGTCTAAGGAAAATTAAAGTCAAGCCGTATTACACGGAGTTGTGTCTCCCGTCACTGGGACAATTTGCATTAAATGCAATAACTGCTAAGAGGGCCTGAAAACCTCAAATGACTTGGCAAAGAAAGACTATTGCGGGACTTAAGATGCCTAGACCCTCTGAGCTAAAGGACGTGCCCGAATCTTGGATTGACTATGGTGGATGTTTGGGGACCCCTTAGTGAGCTTGTGCGTAGGATCATTCTACTTCAATTTCTTGCTATTGGTTGTGAAATTTCGAAAGAGCCTAGTGAGAACTTGATGATTTTGGTTAGTGATAGCGAGATTGTCCATATCTTAATAAAAAGAAAAACACACGTTGTTTCAATTTTAACATTGTTCTATAATCGAGTTGCATTGTATAAGCATGTAGATTGCATAGTCGTGTGTGTGAGTTGTTTGTGTCACATGGCTAGTAAAGTTGTATGCAATTCGGTGGATCGAAGATCATAGTGTGAGGGAGCTTGAATTGGATTTTGCTTGGGATGCGCAAAAAGGTAGTGTGGGGGAATTTGATAACTCTGTATAGAGTTATATTTCTTCTACGTGTTTAAATTATTTTGCGTGCATTCCGGGTAAATATTATGAGATTTGCACGGTGATTGCGAGGATTTTACGAGTTAGAACTATTTTTGCATAATTGACAAGTCCGGGCGTTTTCCAGTTATTTGAGCTTTTTATATCACATTTTATGTCTGGTATTGGTTGTTGCTTGATTCTCAGGTATCGGAGGCTCAGGAGCGTGGAGCGGGAATGAGAACGAACTTCGAAAATTGATACAAAGATCAGAATTGGTCGAGAAAAGGACCCGGTAGGTGAACCTGGCTAGCTGACTAGAACGATACGGTAGACGGCGGTGGACCGACAGGACCCGGAGTAGACCGGAACGTATTTTTACGTGAGATCGAAAAAAGATCGTAATGAGTGTGACCCGGTATAACTACATGTAGGTAGAGTGTTTCAAATCATAGTCCGGAATTGTCTAAATACCCTAGGGACCCTAAAATTATCTAGTATCCTCCATATTTAAATTAATCAGTATTTGAAAATCCAAAAATATTCATCTCGCTTGTTATTTGAATTTCAGTCACTTGTTTGAGGGTGACGAACTCTTAGATCAACCAATTTCTTTCTCCGGTTATTTTAAATTTAAATTAATCATCTAGCTAAATAATCTCAAGACTGTCCCTGTGGGTTCGACAACCTGAGCTTAATACTCTTGTTTTATTACTTCGACCGTGCACTTGCTCATACACGTAAGAAAGCGTGTCAGATAACCGCATCAAGCCAAAGGAGCTCCATGTGGGACCGCATGTTTTGTTGTTCAATTCTAGGCTGCTGCTCTTTCCGGGCAAGTTGCGCTCAAGGTGGTCTGGACCGTTCCGGATTTGCGTTGGAAGATCCTAATACAAAGACGTGCTTTTGTGAGAACGGAAGTCGCTTGAAGCAGTACCATCCGTAGGCATCTCCAAAGATCAAGATCGAGGCAATTTACTTTGATTTGCCTAAGGAGGAGTGAGGTAACAGGGTTGGGCCGTTGATTGTAATTTACAAGCGCTTGTTCGGAGGCAACCCAACTTAGGAGTGGTTGTAGAAGTTTTTCCTTGTGTTTGTTTAGCTGTGTTTATGTGTTTCTTCTGAGAGATGAAAGGGAGAGTTATGACATCTGAAATGAGTATCCAGGAATATAGGGGGAAGAGGAAACGCAATATTCCCCTTCTTGAGGTGCAAAATGTACTTTGGCGTCCGGTTCTAGCTGGACACTTCAGCCAAAAGAAGAGGTAATTCGCCAAGAGACTCGTGCGAATGGCGTAGTCATTTCGTACAAATGACTTTACTTAGAAAAAAAATTGCGATTCCTTCCGTGCAAATAAAAATACGGGAACTGCTCATTCGTGCGAAAGCATTTTGTGCGAATGGATTTTCCATTCGTGTGAATGCCATTCGTGCGAATACCCATTTAGTTTTACGAAAGCCTCTGCAACAACTTGCGAAGCACATCATTAGCTCCTACACTTTGACTTCATGTCCTTCTGTGTACAGAGGACAATGAATATCTTAAGTGTGCGTGTGTGTGTGGGGGGGGGGGGGGTTATGTCTATCCTTGCTAGTCTTGTATTTCATATCCTTGTTACATTTAGTTTAGTGAGTCAATTTTGCAAGTAGGTTCAGTCCGTTAGATGTTGCATTTGCACGTTTAAATATATTGCATTGTATATAAATTTTGTTGAAATTTTATTTTATTTATTCCCCCTACCCAAAGTTGTTGGTTAATCGAGTTGGCCCAAGCATATAGAGTTAGGAAAACATGAAAAAAAAATTAGAAAATCCTACTGACTGATTTTTTTAGAAAGGTCAATCAAAAGGAGTTAATGTGGTGAGGGCTCAATGATAGAAATCTTTAGGATTATGAAGAGCTGTGTTGAGGTAGACACTTGAATCTGGACTAGGAAGACTTATAGGGCTAATGCACATTAGAAATGCGAGCAACTGTCTCTAATACTAGATATCCTACTAGTGCTGCACCACCCTCACTAAGGTAGTGACAACGGAACAGATGTGCAAGTAAAGTTTTGGGGTTCCACTAGTCCCGTCTCCAACTTGTAGGTCCACTAGTTACCCCCGTTGATCCATTTACCCCTTTTAATCACAGCTTCTAGCCTAGGAAGCCTTTCATTGTGACTTCCATCACTAGTTAGAATAACCCTTTCCTATGTGTCATGATAGTTGGAGTCGAGTTAGGGAGGTTCGATGAGGGTGAGCTTGTTTGATACTTCTTATGTGGATTCTCGTACATGTTTGTCTTTCGAGGGGACGTGGAGGTGAGTTAGAGACGATAGCACACTTCAGTGTGGCGGTGAATCGTGTCTCTTCAACACGATCATAGGGGAGTACCACAGTGCATGACATTCTTTCCGCAAGATATGGGGTGGGTTGATTGAGCTTATAGGAGGTCGTGCTTTATTTTCATTTATATTCTCTATATCTTAGGTGATGAGGAGG
The DNA here is from genome assembly GCA_023055425.1 of Linanthus parryae. Taxonomy (NCBI): domain Eukaryota; kingdom Viridiplantae; phylum Streptophyta; class Magnoliopsida; order Ericales; family Polemoniaceae; genus Linanthus; species Linanthus parryae. Next base: position 12,428,365 of record JALGPY010000010.1, on the reverse strand, counting down.
ATCGGTTGGAAATCACGAATCATATTGACTACTGGGTTTTGATTTGATTTTATGAAGTGTGGGGATGTCGATGAGTATTTGATACATTCTTGATTTGACACATTCCACCCCCACATTATATACTTTCATATTTTATCTCCTCAGGTATCAGTATTATATTGTGGTCCATGTGTTCATTAGTTGTCAAAAATAAAATAAAATAAAATAAATGAAAAAACTATCAATAGAAAGTGAAGGAAATTAGGAGCTTGTGTTGGAATTTGGGAAGAACCGAGGAGATTAGCTATGGATCTTGAACACTATTTCACATTTGTGGCCTCCAAAACGGCGTTGCACCAAGGTTGAGGTAATGAGGGCCAGAGTAGTGAGATTCGGTGGGGCTCCTTGGATTTTGGTGAGGGAGTGTGAGAATCGGGTTTAGTAAGTTTTATTATGACGTCTATGACTACACTTCTAAATATCCTATCCTACCCATCCTAAGCCGTCAACAAATTTTACCTGTGGATAAACAGTTAGGAGGGTAAGTGCTAAGGATATGCTTGGTGAGTGTGTGGAAGTAAAATATTAAGCACTTGTGCCTGTTCTGTCTAACGAAATTGGCCACAAGTTCTACCAATCACGAAATTTTTAGAATTTTCAAACGGAATATGAGAGCCTTATGACTTGCCGGTTTACTTTTTGAGATTGCCCAATCTAAAAAATATATATAATAAAAAAAGTATATAATTTTTACTTTGTTGCATTGTACGTACTCGAGTTGCATTGTTTAAAGTCATGTAGATTGCATAGTCCTATGTTGAAGTCATATGTGTCGCAAGGCTAGAGAAAGATAGACACAACCTATTGAATTGATTTAAGAAAGTTATTTCTCGGGACGAGCACGAAGCAGTGTGGAGGAATTTTATAGCTCCATTTAGGTACTACACTTTGAGTGTGTTTGCAAGGGAGGAGCCATGTAGGGGCATGCCTCCCCCCCTAACTTTCCCGGAAACACTAGAAAACCCATATATTTTAGTTGTTTTTTAGTTGTGTCAGTATTAAATATATATATATATGTGTGTGTGTGTGTGTGTGTGTGTGTGTGTGTGTGTGTGTGTGTGTGTGCGCCCCATATGTGACACAATTATGCTAGTGTATTTATTACACTAGTCTAATTTTTTATTCATTAAAAATCTATACCCTCTTCTTGAAAAAAATTGTGTCCCCCCCCCCCCCCCCCCCCCCCTCACCAAAATCCTGGCTCCGCCACTGTGTGTTTGGTCACTGTTTTGGGAAGAAATTTGGGATTTTTGGATCTTAATATTGGATATGGATGAATGTTTGGTCACTTGTAATGAGCTATAAGGAAGATAAGTTCGGGCACATTTGATGCATGATTTAGCTTATATTTGTTGGATTCGATCACAGGGTGTAGTTGTTATTGTTTTGGCAGGACACAATGTCAGAAATTCATATGGACGTGAACTTCGGAGATGAAGATACAAGGAGAGAAGATCCAAGGAAGACAATGTGAAAGATAAATAAGGCTTGAAGGTATTTCCCAGAATCATTCGCACGAAAGCAAATACTATTCGTACGAAAGGCATTCGCGCGAAAGCCTGAAGTATTCGTACGAATACCACGAAAACAAGGAAAACATTTTGGGGCTCGAGAGCAATTAGAGCTAATTTATAACAATAGAGAGGGACTTTGGTGTTGGACGAAAAGAAGAATAGAAGAAGACGACAATGGAGGAAGAAGAGAGCACGTACACGCTGAGGAGACGAAGGCGATCTTTGCAGATGCTTCTTCTCCATTCATCTCTTGTACTATTTTCATGGAGATAGCTTTGATGGTAAACTACTCTATGTCTAGCTAAACTCATAGCAAGGTGTTTATGTAGGGTTTCGATATAGATTACGCAGAGGAAAAATCAATATCGAATTCAGTTCCATACCCTCCAAGGATCACAGGACTAGAATTCATAACGATGGTAAAGGATGAGATCATCAAGTACCTTAGTTTGTCTCCATTATGACTTCACGTGAAATAGTGTCCACGTCTCTATGCAAAGTCCACTCCTAGAATTTATCCCAGATCCTCCACACCTTTGTGCTAGCTAGGGAAGGAGGAGGAAGAAGAATATCACGCAAAACTACCACCCAAGGTCGCGCCTACACTAGGCCGATAACAAGAGGAGGGGCGGACGGGGAAGGGGGGGTCGGGTTCGGCTCTCCGTGTTGGCTCTATCCGTGATTTATTCTCTCTCTCTCTTGTGTGATAAAAATTATGACACAAGTTATGAGAAAATAAGGTAGGAGTGTTCTTTATATAGTCTAACAACACCTTGTTAACTACATATTAGCCCCTCTACTAAAAATGTCCTTACATGGATTATTCCACCTTACAAATTAGTCCTACTAAGTTTGAAAGTAGTTGCGTATTGATCATTCTGTTTAATTAATCATATTAATTAATTCCCAAGTTCAATTAAATCCATAGGAAGTGTGGCCCCATAGCTTTACACATAGTTGGTTGTAACAATTACTAAAATAAAGCGTCCCCTAGCAAGGAATCTATGCACCCCAACTACTAGAAATAGTCAGTAATCCGACAAACCTTGTGACCAATGTTACCTTATTGTATTATCCTTTTGTCTCCATATCCAGATTGGACACGAGACATACAAGTCACACTCGTATATCCAATTCATAGTTTCTCGAACCTGGGAATAGTCTTATCCATGCAGATAACATCAATATCCTATATTGATTTATCTGAGTCTGGCCAGACATTCTATAAGCACTACCCCTCGTGTAACCGCGGATATTTTATCCCGTTATGTGGAAGGGGCAAATCCTCTGCACATCACTACCATCTCTAAGCTTGTTTCCTATAATGCCCGATAAATACCTTTATAGTTACCCGTTTAAGGCGCAACGTTTGATAATATCAAAGCATGATGTTTCACAACTAGGGTATCTTGTGACTTCAAGTCTAAGGACCACAATACCATTGTCACTAAGAGAAGCAGTAGTGACTTTACATAACTTGTATGTAGCCTTCTCTTTGTGGGTCAATCCAGTATGACATTACCCCTAATGCATACCCAGGTGCTAGACTTGATATCTCCATATCAATCTAGCCACATATTAGTCTATAGCTGATCGTCATGTTAATCAATATAATCGACTAGGTATATCTAAGATAAACAACACATTTTTAAACTAAGGACTTCATTATACTAAATATCTCCATAAATAATTCAATGATTATTCTAGCAAAAAACAATGTTCATACTAAATAAGATTGCCTCTAGGGCATCTCCAATAGTCTCCCACTTGCACTAGAGCCAATATGGTGCATCTCGTATGCCTATAGATCTAGTGTGTCCTTCATTCTTGCGCTGAACAAGCGGCTCTGTAAGTGGATAAGACATATTCTCATATGTAGGAATCTTTCATATCATCACATCTCCTCGATCGACGATCTCTCGAATAAGATAGAAATTTCTGAGTACGTTCTTGTATTTCTACTGTGACCTGGGTTCCTTGGATTGTGCGATCGCTCCAGTGTTGTCACAATACAACTCTATTGGATCCACAATAATAGGAACCACACTAAGCTCAGTAATGAACTTCCTAATCCAAACAGCTTCCTTTGCTGCACCCGATGCAGCAATGTACTCAGTCTCAGTTGTAGAATCAGCAACCGTCTCTTGATTGGAACTTTTCCAGCTCACAGCTCCTCCATTAAGGCAATATACGAATCCCGATTGCGATCTGAAATAATCTTAGTCAGTTTGGAAGCTTGCATTCGTGTAACCCCTTACACGCAAATCTTCCTCCCCTCCGTAGACCAAGAACGCATCCTTGAACTGATATTTGCTTGTTATACTCAACGCGTATGACACATCTGGTCTAGCACATAACATGCCATACATGATGGATCGTATGGCCAAAGCATAGGGAACTCTACTCATGCCTTCCTTATCAATCTCATTGGAAGGAAAATCAGCCTTCGAAAAGGTGGTTCCATGCGACATGGGCAAGAATCCCTTCTTAGAATCATGCATGTTAAAATGTTTCAACACCTTGTCTATATATGTACTTTGACTTAGGCCTAGCAGCTTCCTCGATCTATCCCTATTGATCTTGATGCCAAGTATATAAGCTGCATCTCCTAAGTCCTTCATTGAGAAACACTTTCCTAGCCAATCTTTAACATATTGCAAGGTGGGAATGTCGTTTCCAATGAGTAGTATGTCATCCACATACACGACCAGAAATACAATAGAGCTCCCACTAACCTTCTTGTAGACACAGAGTTCATCTTCGTTCTTGATGAAACCAAACTCTTTGACCTCGTCATCAAAAGGTAGATTCCAACTCCTAGAATCTTGCTTCAACCCATAAATGGATCGCTGCAACTTACACACTTTATGGGCATGCTGGCTCCTCAAAACCCTCTGGATGTGGGATGTGTCATGTACACATTCTCAAGGAGGTTTCCATAAAGAAACGCTGTTTTGACATCCATCTGCCAAATCTCATAATCGAGATAAGCTGCAATAGAAAGTAAGATTCGAATGGATTTGGTCATCGCAACTGGAGAAAAGGTTTCATCAAAGTCAATACCATGAATCTGTCTGAATCCTCTTTCCACCAATCGGCCCTTATAGGCAATTACATAGCCATCCATGTTTCTCTTCTTCTTGAAGACCCAATTGCACCCTATGGGCCGAGCCCCTTGGGGGGGTTCCACCAAATTCCATACTTTATTGGTATACATGGATTCCATCTCGGATCTCATGGCTTCATGCCATTTTTGAAAGTCCGGCCATTTAGAATACGTAGGTCAAACTCTTGGCCTAAGTATTCTAATCCACGATCCGATCTTAGAGCCTTAATACTCTTTCCAAGCTCCTTCTCTACTTCATTCTTGAAATATTTGAACTTTTCAAAGGATTCGGATTTGGCCTTCGTAAGGTACACAAATCCATATCTATTGAAATCATCAGTAAATGTAATGAAATAAAGATAAGCACCTCTGGCCGGCGTGGCAAATGGTCTCCATACACCAGTATCCCCAAGAGCCAATTGCTCATTAGTCCTCTCTCCTTTCTAATTGAAAGGGAAATTTGTAATTTTTTCCTAATAAACAAGATTCACATGTCTTATATGATTCTCAATCAAATGAGTCTAGGAATCCATCCTTATGGAGTCTAGAGATGCGTTTCCCGTTTATATGGCCTAAACGACAATGCCATAAGTAAGTAAGATTTAAATCATTAGTTTTAATCCTCTTAGTATTTATGTTATGGACATCATTACGTAGATCAAGGATATACAATCTGTTAGATAATTGCGCACTAAAATAGTGCATACTATCAAAATAAATGGAGCAACATTTGTCCTTTATTGAAACAGTAAAACCTTTCTCATCCAAACAAGAAATAGAAATAATATTTCTGCTCATAGCAGGCACAAAATAGCAATTATCTAATTCTAAAACTAATCCTGAAGGCAAAGATAGCTCGTACACGCCCACGACAAATGCAACAACCTTTGCTCCATTCCTTACGAGTAGGTCTATCTCCCCTTTAGCCAATCTTCTACTTCTCTTTAGATCATGTATATTTCGACAAATGTGAGATCCACATCCAGTATCCAATACCCAAGATGAAGGGATAGTTAAATTGACATCCATAACAAAAATGTCTAGTGGTGGTGGAATCACTATTCCAAGCCTTTTATCCTTTAGATACTTTAGGCAGTTCCTCTTCCAGTGTCCACGCTGACTGCAGTAGTGACAATCACCCTTAGTCACGCCCTTGGCAACGCCACCAGCAGGTTTAAGGGCAACTTCCTTCGGTTTTTCAACTGACTTGCATTTCCCTTGGAGGTAGAGGCAACTCGCTTTCCTTTTTCTTTGTGCACCATCATTATGGCCTTTCCCTTTCCCTTGTTGATGCTTTGTTCAGCTTTCCTTAACATATTAAGTAGATCTTTCAGAGGATTGTTGATCTCATTCATGTTATAGTTCATGATGAATTGTCCATAACTGTCCTGCAACGATTGCAGGATGAGATCAGTGGCCAACTCTTGACCCATCGGAAATCATAGGCGTGTGAGATTCTCCAAGTACCCGATCATGTGTAGTACGTGAGGTCCCATAGGGTTTCCTTCCTACAGATGACATTTGAACAATGCCTTGGAAACTTCATACCTCTCAACCGCTTGCTCTTGGAAGATCTTCTTCCAATGTGCGATCATATTAAACACAGCCATGTTCTCATGTTGCTTTTGGAGCTCAGAGTTCATGATGCAAATCATAAGGCATACCACATCATTAGCATCGTCAACGATCATCTGATATGTCTTTAGGTCTGCAGGAGTATTGTCATTTGGACCCTCGACAACTTCCTCCTCTAGAATGTACAGTTTTTTCTCTTGTTTGAGAACGATTCTAAAATTCCTAACCAGTCTAGAAAGTTTGTTCCAGAAATATTGTCATTTTCAAGGACCGGTCATAGGGATTGTGATGAATTCGATGAATTGTTTGCCATTGGTGTTATACAAAATGAGAAGTTTACAAGTTTTAATATTTTGTGAACAAATGACTACATTTAATAATGGCTAAGTTATTAAACATATCTCCCACTATTTTTCTCGGATTAATAACCCTCCATATTATTGCGGAAAAGTATCAATATATTTTCTAGTGGGCCTAGATCCCTATTTCACTTGCTTTTGAGCTTGCTTTGGCAAGTCACTCAAAATAAGTTATTTTGGTAGCAGCAATTTTAATTGCATCCCAAGCAACTCTTGGTTCAATTGGGCAAATAACTCCTTGTTTATCTATCCCATAGATAATCCCAATTGTTTGCCTTTAGGCTTTCAATCCAATTGAAGTAGCCTAGTTGCGTCCAACCTCTTACTTCAACAATTGCACATTACTAGTTTGTTCCATCGCGCCACATTATGATGAATCAAGTCGCCCTGCTCTGAAAAGCCCAAACTTGATAAATCATAATCATGACGAGTGTTTAAGTAACAAGAAGGCAAAATGGAATATTTAAAATTTGATGGATTTATTCTTTTAACTTTAATAGTTTTGTTGATCCATATCAACTGATCTACTTATTTGGATTGGGCAATACCAAAATAAAAGATCCGAGTTATTTTTATCTTGTTACCAATTTGCATGAATCATCCATACACAAACAATAAATAAAAAGAAAATAATTAAACTACCTAAATGAACGTGATGTCGATATGGCCTCATAAACTAAGATATTCCCAAGCCAATGAGAATATCTATAAGCCCTAAAAAATAGCAAGCACATCTCCACGCGCCTCCATCTTTTAGTCCATGCTCCTTTTAGCTTGTGGAATGTCGTCATCTTATGGTTCCTTCAATTTTTTAGGCTTCTTCTCCAAGTCTTGACTATCATCTACTTTATCTTATACTAGCTAGAATCTATACTTAATAGAGAGACCTCACAAGTTGAGGAGAAGACCGGCTCGCAAGCCGTAAAACCTAATTAATTAATTATTACAATAAAACAAAAACCACAAAAAATATCCACAACATCCACATCTAAGGCCATATCCAATCACCATGCAAAATGAATCTAATACAGATAAAATCCAATTTTAACGCACTTGATCAATTTTAGTTTATTATTGGGTAAATAGGGTCAAAACGGTCCAAGGGGCCCACCAACACACTTGGTCGAACCCCAAGGAGCCGTCTGGGCCGATCCTAGGCTGGTCGGGCCAACTCGTGCGGTCAAACCGCCGATTGGCCAACCCGACTTGGGGTCTCGACCCATTGCTTGGGCGGCAAGGAAGGGGGGGTCCATGGCGGCCAAACCCTTTCGGTATGTTTCCAAAACAACTTCTTCTTCTTCCTTGTTGCCCAAGTTTAGCTGTTTCCAAATTGGAAAAACCCATTTTTTTTCAATTTGTGCCCAACCCCTAGTTTTGAAAACCCATATTGACACATCATATGTGCCCGTAATTTGATAATATTTATACGAAGATTGAGATTAGGTCATTCCTTATAGAATCATGTTCAAATCGCATCATTATTGCCAATTTTAATTTTTTGCGACAGAAAAAAAGTGTAAAATAGACATAAACGTAACACGTAAACCACGTTATGCTCTACGACATGTGGCTATGATATCACCGTAGGGTTTTTATACGGATTATACAGCGGAATAAACCAAATGAAGATCTGTTCAAGACCCTCCACGGATCACAAGTCTAGAATTCACAACGATGGTAAAGGATGAGAACATCAAGTACCTTAGTTTGTCTACTTGATGACTTCACGTGAAATAGTGTCCATGTCTCTATCGATTTGCTCTCTCCTTGCTTTGTTCTCTCTCGATTTGTGTGATAAAAATTATAACACAACTTCTGAAAAATAATCTAGGAGTGTTCTTTATATAGTCTAACAACTCCTTGTTAACAACATATTGGCCCCTCTACTAGTCATGTACTTACAAGAATTAGTCAAACTTGTAAATTAGTCCTTCAAAGTTTGAAACTAGTTGCGTATTGATCCTTATATTTATTTATATTAATTAATTCCCAAGTCCAATTAAATCCAAAGGGAATGTGACCCCATAGGGTTCTACTTAGTTGGTAGTAACAATTACTAACATAGAGCGGCCACTAGCAAGACATCTATGCTACCCAACTAAAAGAAATAGTCAGTAATCCGACAAACCTTGTGACCAATGTTACAGTATTGTATTATCCCTTTGTCTCCATATACGGATTTGACACAAGAAGTACAAGTCACACTCGTATATCCAATCCATAGTTTCTCGATCCTGGGAATAGTTTTATCCATGCACATAACATCACTATCCTATATGGAATTATTTGAGTCTGGTCAGACATTCTACAAGTACTACCCCTCGAGTGGCCGCGGATATTTTCTCCCATTATGTGGGAGGGAAAAATCCTCACTACATCACTACCATCTCTAAGCTCGCTTCCTATCATGCCCGATAACTACCTTTATAGATACACGGTTAAGGAGCAATGTTTGATAATATCAAAGTATGATATTTCAAAACTAGAGTATCTAGTGACTTCAAGTCTAAGGACAACAATACCATTGTCACTACGAGAAGCACTTGTGACTTTACATAACTTGCATGTAGCCTTCTCCTTGTGGGTCAATCCAGTATGCCATTACCCCTAATGCATACCCATGTGCTAGACTTGATATCTCCATATCAATCTACCCTCATACTATTCTATAGTTGATCGTCACGTTACTCAATGTAATGGACTAGGGATATTTAAGATACACAACACATTTGTAATCTAATGACTTCATTATATTTAATATCTTCAAAAATAATACAATGATTATTCTAGCCAAAATAATGTTCATACTAAACAAGATTGCCTCTAGGGCATCTATTCCAACAGGGGGGGCCGGTTTTGGCCCTCCTTGTTGGCTCTCTCTTTACTTTATTCTTTTCTCTTGTGTGATAACAATTATGACACAACTTATGAGAAAATAAGTAAGGATGTTCTGTATATAGTCTAGCAAGTCCTTGTTAACTACATATTAGCCCATCTACTAATCATGTCCTTACACGGATTAATCCAGCTTAAAAATTAGTCCTACTAAGTTTTCAAGTAGTTTCGTATTGATCCTTATATTTAATTAATTATATTAAAAATTCCCAAGTCCGGTTAAATCCATAGGGAGTGTGACCCCATTGGTTTCCACTTAGTTGGTAGTAATAATTACTAACAAAGAGCGGCTCCTACCAAGGAGTATATGCCACCCAACTAATACAAATAGTCAGTAATCAGACAAACCTTGTGACCAATGTTACCTTATTGTATTATACCTTTGTCTCTATATCCGGATTGTACACGAGACATACAAGTCACACTCGTATATCCAATCCATAGTTTATCGATCCTGGGAATAGTCTTATCCATGCAGATTACATCAATATCCTAGATTGATTTATTTGAGTCTGGCCAGATCTTCTATATTTTCTCCAGGTATGAGGAGGGACAAATCAACTCGACATCACTACCATCACTAGGCTTGCTTAATATCATTCCCGATAACGAATTTTAAAGTTAACCGGTTAAGGCGTAAAGTTTGATAATATAAAAGCATGATATTTCACTACTACAGTATCTAGTGACTTCAAGTCCAAGGACCACAATACCATTGTCACTACGTGAAGCCCTTCTGACTATACATAAATTTAATGTAGCCTTCTCATTGTGGGTCAATCCACTATGCCATCAACTCTAATGCATACCCATGTGCTAGACTTGATATCTCCATATCTATCTACCCACATACTAGTCTATAGTTGGTCGTCGTGTTAATCAATGTAATGGACTAGGGATATTTAAGATAAAGAACACATTGTAATCTAAGGACTTCATTATATTAAATATCTCCATAAATAATACAATGATTATTCTAGCCAAAAACAATGTTCATATTAATTAAGATTGCCTCTAGGGCATCTATTCCAATAGTATATGGAGAAATACGGTTTATCGTGGTTGATTTACGGATTATGAATTCATATCATGTCTAGAACTTAATCCTATTATTCATTTTAATCATTATTCTACTCGAGTTGTTAATTCTTAGCATGTGTGGCTTCATCACCCATAGCATGTTAGTTATCTAGGTGGGTGTATGATAATAATCCAACCCTAGATTCGTGAAGAGTTGGTAGACATTCTCATCTTTCTGTAGAATGAAAAGAAATATAATGAGAATGACCCACTACGGGTTGTTTTAGGTGACTGTGTTACAATTGGTAGAATTTACAAGATGAGAGGTTGTGTGAATGATCTTAACATGGTGGCTAGAGCAGTGTGAGAGGTAGTATTAGTCTGTGATGATTTATTGCCAATCAATCTGCAGTGTTGTGCATAATTGCAAGATGTGCATGATGAGTATGGCCTGGTATGGTTAAACAAAGAATAGAGTGTTATGAAACATAATATGAAATCAGTTGAGTACCCTAGGGACCATAACTGCCTAGTTTCTCAATATAAATAGTACATCTATTTAGATATTTGCATTCAATAATTTACTTAAAGCCACTTGGTTGTGGGTGATGAAATTTCAATCAATCAAGCCTTTTCTCCCGGTTACATTGTATTCAATAATTAATTAACGATTTGCTGATAACTGTACAATTCCCTGTGGGTTCGACAACTCGGATTCCAAAATACTCCATTTTTACTACTTGATTGTATACTTGCCCAGTACGAATAATTTAAGCGCGTCATGTGGGCTCCGATTCATGAGATAGCATGCCATGGGAACTAAATCTCCCCAGAAATCTCTAGAAAGACCTGCATTCAAAGGCATACAACTTGCCTTCGCTAAAAGTGTCTGATTCATCATCTGGCTCTACCATTTTGTTGTGCTGTGCGCCGAATTGTGTGATGGCGAGCCATTCTCTGATCCTTGCAGAATCCATCAAACTCCGATGAACAAAAATCCATGTCGCTCTTCGTGCGCAACCTCTTCACCTTCTTTCCTACTTGATTCTCTACTAGTGTCTTCGACTCCTTGAATCTTGCGAAGGCTTCACTCTTGTGCTTCATCACAAATATTCAAATCATCCTGAGTAGTCGTCTATGATTCTCAGAAAATATCTATACCGGCCAACCCCCTCAACTCAAGATGGACCCTAGAAATCCGAATGGATGTAACCAAGAGTACCTTTTGTTTTATGAACTGCTTTAGGGAACTTGCTACGTTGTAGCTTCCCATACACGGAGTGCTCACAAAACATAGGCTCTTGGGCGTATGCCCAGTTAGATAACCTTTCTTTTGAAGTTCCTGCGTTCCACATTCACTCATATGACCGAGCCTCATATGTCGTAGCTTGTTTTGATCAGCTTCCTTAATCTCGGTCGAGACAACTTTGACAGAACTTTTGATGGCCGAACCCTGTAGTACGTACAGAGTTCATCCTTAACTCCCTTGAGTAGCACATCCGAACCCTTGTAGATGCATAGTCCTCCATCTTCACCTTTGAAGCTATGTCCCCTAATGTCAAGTAGACTTAGAGAAATTAGATTCTTTGTGACAAGTGGTACGTACCTTACCTCCTTCAGTGTGCATGTATTCCCATCAAGCGTTTTGAATCTAACTGAATATTTTCCAATCACCTTACAAACATTTCCATTTTCCATTTGAACAGATCCTCCATCTGCACGGTCTCAGATTGAATACAGTTCCCTGTTAGAACAGATGTGATAAGATGCCCTAGAGTAAAGAAACCACAAATCCGGTTGATGCGCGACATCGTCCGCAAGTAGAACGAAATCTTCCTCGAACGAGTTTCCCTTTTCAACCACAGCTGCAGAGACGTATCATCCCTGTTATCCTTGCTTTGGGAAATCTCTATTCCAGTGCCCCTTTTCCTTGTACCAAGCACATACATCCGTAGGTAACTTAGAGCCGGAGAGCTGCTTCTTCTTGTTCTTCTTACCTTTCTTGCTTTCCCCTATCTCTGTCAGTTCGAAAGCATGGTCCTCTGAGCCTGCATCCCTATGGTACAGTTCCCTAGCATGGAGCGCCGATCTGACCTCCTATAGGGTTATGTCGTCCTTATTCACAATCAAATATTGCACAAAGTTCTCGTATGATGGAGGTAACGAGATCAATGACAATATTGTGGCATCATCATCACCCAGCTTCTCGTCAATATTACGCAAATCAAGGAGAATCATGTTCAATTGATCAAGATGGTCTTTCAGAGCAGAACCTACGACCATTCGCAGATTAAAGAGCCTTTTCTTCATCATCAACTTGCTTATGAGACTCTTCGTCATGTAGAGACTCCCAACTTGAGCAAAAGATTCGCTGCTTGGTTCTGATCTGCGACCTCGATGATCACGTCATCAAATAAGCACAACATAATGGTTGAGTGTGCCTTCTCCTCCATCGTCTTGATATACGATGTAGTAGCATCCATGCTTCCTTGTCCGTGGTCAAACATGCCCACAAGCCTTGCGATTTGTGCAAAGCCTAATTTTTTATCTTCCACAGACTGAAGATGTTCCCTTCAGTGAACCTGTCGATGTTCATCATCGATCCGATCCTTCTTGGTGGAGTGATCTCAACCTAAGCTCTAATACCAGTTTGTTATGACACTTACGATCGCTCTCACCTCACGAACGATAAAGAAACAAGGCAATCACACAAGATTTACGTGGTTCGTTAGCACAATATATGCTTACTACGTTCACGGGAAAGAACGACATTTATTCAACTGAGGAGAAACATTTACAATGCTCCATATCATATTAGGACCCCAAAGGATCGATTTATACACCTAGGAAACCGCCCCAATACGCTACGTAAATTTCCTTTCTTATTTGCAGCGTCCCAAATTCTCTTCGTGCGAACATCACGAGTCTTTCTGCGAAGATCTTCATGCCTCCGCGCAAAGAGTCTTCTTGTTTTGCGACTGCAGCTTGTTCCACGAAGAGCTTCGTGCTCCTGTCTTCGTGGGAGGCCTCTTCGTGCAAAGACCTCCCTGTGTTCGTGCAAAGAGGCATGGGCTTCACATTTGTTACTCCTTTGAGTCTCTTCTTCTTCAAGGAACTTTCCCAACAGATGGATCGTCAAAATTCAGAGAGATTCAATATTTGGAAGGGTAAAATAGTTCGTCTTTATCTTCGAACACGATGGAGCCGCTATATGAAGAAATTAAATACGACTTGGAACAAATTTTCCCATGGTTAGTTCACACATAATGCGACGGTAGTTATTATACGCACATTATTTTACATAAAGATGGGCTTATTTTATATAAAGATGGCGCTTTCAATAAGCCCATCGTATTTACACTTAAAAATGACGTTTAATAATTGCTCCCTGTCATTTTAAGATATATTTGCTACTTTCCTCAAAAAAAAAAAAAAAAAAAAAAAAAAAAAAAAAAAAAAAAAAAAAAAAAAAATGCTACAGTGATTACTAGAGGAGGCACCAACATCCGCAGGACCTAGCCACATGAAAACACCTCAAAAATATTAAAACAAGGTTTTTAATGTTTTTTCTTTACCAGAATTATCATGGCTAAATTGCATCGGTGATACCCATAATTTGAGTTTTGTGTGAATTTTATACCCATAGTTTGAAATGAAGCATCCGCATTACCCATACTTCCAATTTGTTGCAACAGTGGTACCCTCTGTTAATTTTCCATCCATATATGAATGAATATATGTAATTTTGTAACTAATTTTATAGACTATAGAGTTTATTTATTTACTTACGTACATAAGTATATATTATGTATATTTAAAAAAAATACTTTTCATAGTAATAATTAAAATTGTAATTATTTTTACTCACAAGGATAAATTTAAAAAATGCTTAATTATTGAATTTAATAATTTACTTGTCCTAGTAACAATTAATAAGTGTTCTATAACGTTTTCTATCGAACGAAATATTTATCGTTATAGCTATAACTTTTTGGTAAAATTTTTTTTTTTAATATATGATATTTTTAATGTATAAGTAAATAATTAAATTTTAAAATAATTTTTTTGTAACATTTCAAATTTGTAGGTAAAAGTTGCAATTTATAAAATTTTGGAGTGAAAATAAGGGGCATACTAGTCTTTTTACGTATTTACATCCACATATGGATGGAAAGTTACGGAGGGTACCACCATGGCAACAAATTGAAAGTATGAGTACCGTTGATTCTGCAATTGAAACTAAGGGTACCAAATCCACACAAAAACCAAACTATGGGTACCGCCGATGCAATTTAGCCAATTATCATCTGAAGTATTTTGGGACGATTTGGATGCTTTAGTTTATGTTTATGCTTTTTCCGCCTCTTTGTCCATGTTAAATATGCTTTTGATCCGTTAGGTTTGAGCTTAAGGTACTGTATCTTAGACTACATGACTTCATGTACTTTTTGGTCGTTGAATCATGGAAGTTCTTATATATTTTCAGCCAAAGAAATAGTAGAAACTTCTAAGTTTATTTTGGAGTTGACAATTGAAGAAAGCCATTAAACAACTCAATATTAACATAATTAAAAGTGAAGAAACGTTCATAAATTCCTTTTGGTCTACCGAGTCTACTCTAATTGTCAACTAACAACGTGATTCCAAATAAACTTGCAAGTCTTCCATTGACATATTATGTTTATATCGGAACTTTAACTAAATGCAACTTGAAAACATGCATCAGAAAATTTCAGCAATTTGAGTGAAATGTTGAGAATGATTCATGTGTGTACAGAAATGTCCAGAAGAGAGTCGTAAAAGGCAAGTACTGCCCATTCAGATACTTAGGTAATAGTTGACTACCTGAGGTTTATCAGCCTTATCTTTATATTCAATTAATCAGGTATTATTTGCTGCTAGAAAAGCTGCAACATTCGAAGAAACTTCATCTTTAGAACGTATGGCGAGTTATCATCAACAAGTAAACTCCTGGGAGTAGGACACAAAAGGCTTACCAGGAAGCACATAAGTTCTAATATTTCCATTGTTTACTCTTTCTACCCAGCTCCTAAAACTTTGATACTAATAATTACAGAAAAGAACAAGTACGATAATATTCAGTTTTGATGTTAAATCTAGCAATAAGGAGTTGTTACCATTTCCATGTAAATCGTGAAACCTGAGAGTTAGATATTAATTTAAAACTATGTTATTTAGTCTACAAAAATCTCACATAATTTATTGCACGACTTAACTCATTATGTATTACAAAAACATTGCGAGCGAAACTTCTAGTAACTTTAAGCTTCGTTGACTCGCATATTGATATCTTCAGAAAACATCTCACTAAGAACCAACTAAATCAAAAAATGGTTATACAAAGACATTGCAATACACAATGAGATATCACTATTTCCCTTGATAGCAAGTGAATAGAACGAAAGGACATCTAAGCAGTTATTTGCCTTTAGCGAGTATTCCAGAGTTGTATATTCCCAGAGAAAATAATAGTCCGTTGTATACTTCTTTTTGGGGCATTCTTACTTTCATTCTTCCTACACTGCAGCGCGGCAGATACCATCATCGCCAACCAATCCCTTAGCGATGGAGAAACTTTAGTTTCAGCTGGCGGGAGCTTTGAACTTGGGTTTTTCAGCCCAAGTGGTTCCAAGAACAGATATCTAGCTATGTGGTATCACAATATTGCTAGCGAGATTGTCGTTTGGGTTGCCAACCGAGGGACCCCACTCAATGATTCAAACGGCGCGCTTAAAGTCACCCGGGAAGGACTTTTAGTCATTCTAAACGGCGCTGATGAAATCATTTGGTCTGCAAATTCATCTGGGTTGAAAACAGGAAATCCAGTTGCACAGCTTATGGAGTCAGGAAATCTTGTTCTGAAGGTTGACGATGACAACAACCCAGATAACTATCTGTGGCAAAGTTTTGATCATCCATCAGAAACACTCTTACCAGGCATGAGACTTGGAATTAACAGGCTAAAGAACCAAGACATCTTCCTATCTTCATGGAAGAGCAATGATGATCCGGCTCAAGGTGACTTCAAATTCCAGATTGATTCTAATGGATATCCACAAACATACGTGACCAACGGATCAATTTTGAAGTTCAGACTTGGACCCTGGAATGGCATTGGATTCAGTGGAATGCCAAATTTGAAGCCTAATCCTTTCTTCACATACAGGTTCGTGTTTAATCAAGACGAAACCTACTATGCCTATGAATTGATAAACAGCTCAGTGGTTACAAGGCTAGTTTTGAATCCCTCTGGGGATATGCAGCGGTTTGTATGGATCAACCGGACTCACAGCTGGCTTCTTTATACAAACACGCAGACTGATAACTGTGATTCCTATGCATTATGCGGTGCTTATGGAAGTTGCAATATCGGTAACTCCCCCGCTTGTGGATGCCTGAAAGGATTTGAACCAAAAAGCCCAAAGGAATGGGCACTAGCTGATTGGTCAAACGGATGTGTCCGGAGGACTCAAATAGATTGTGGGGAAGCAGTTGGTTACCTCATGTATTCCAATGTGAAACTGCCTGATACACGAAATTCTTGGTTCGACCATAGCGTGAATCTTGCAGAGTGCAAGAACTTGTGCTCTCAGAACTGTTCTTGCTCAGCTTATGCAAACATGGACATCAGAAATGGTGGAAGTGGATGCTTCTTGTGGTTCAATAGGCTCCTAGATATCAGGGAGTATACGAAGGATGCACAAGTCCTTTACGTGAAGATGGCTACTTCTGAACTGGGTATGCATCACATTCCTGCACATAGGTGCTAAGTTATATTGTTTCGCGTTTAGTAAGATGCTGTACTTCATGTTGTGTAGGCCAATTTTCTGCCAGAAAGCAAAGAGGGCATGCTATAGCCATATCAGTGTCCTTAGTTGTTCTCGCGCTATCCATAGGGCTGGCATGGTGTATCTGGAGAAACAAGGAATGGCTGATAGACAGAGGTGAGTCCAATGAACATTTAGAACTGTAATAATCCAAATGCTGGCAAGTCATAAGCAATTCTTCAAGCACGGACGAGTTATAGTGTCTAATCATTTTCTTTTGTATTTCTAATTATAAAGCATCTTTCACTTTTTATATAGGAGGTAAGCTGAGAAGGATTGTCATCCTAGTGTTCGGAAGGGACAGCGAACAAGGAGATTTCATATTGCCAAAGTATGACCTGACTGTTATAGAAAATGCAACCACTAACTTCTCACCGGCGAACATAATTGGCCAAGGTGGTTTTGGAATTGTTTACAAGGTAATCTTCCCTCAATAGGTTAATCAGCTACACAGAAAGTAATGGACATAAATGAGAAGAAAGATAATTTACTGATGCTGGAATGTTTATCTAAATATAACGAGAATACAAGTTGTGATATTAACTAGGATAACAATGAGAAGTCAGTTGACAAGAACTCAGACCTTGAGCAATTACATATGTTTTCAGGGCGTGTTAGATGACGGGAAAGAAATAGCTGTAAAGAGGCTTTCAAGGCAAGCTCAACAAGGGAACGACGAGTTTAGAAATGAGGTCAACTACATCGCCAGGCTGCAGCACAAAAATTTTATCAAACTTCTTGGATACAGCCTTCAAGGGGAAGAAAAGCTGTTGATCTATGAATACATGCAAAATGGAAGCTTGGACTCCTACATCAGTTTGTCCCTTCCAAAACCTTCTATCGCTATACTGATATATAGTACAAAATTAA
Source organism: Linanthus parryae (assembly GCA_023055425.1). Classification (NCBI taxonomy): domain Eukaryota; kingdom Viridiplantae; phylum Streptophyta; class Magnoliopsida; order Ericales; family Polemoniaceae; genus Linanthus; species Linanthus parryae. Next base: position 12,410,139 of record JALGPY010000010.1, on the reverse strand, counting down.
TGACTCAGGCTTACTTTATTGGGATCAATTACTGCAAATCAAGAACGAAGCATATTACTAGATTGGCCTACCCGTTTACGCATACTAAAAGGCATTGCTGGGGGGCTTCACTACCTTCATGAAGACTCCGAGGTGATTATTATCCATCGAGATATCAAGGCAGGAAATATCTTGCTAGATAAAGATATGATCCCAAAGATATCAGACTTTGGGATCGCTAGAAGCTTCGAGGGAAACCAAACTGAAGCTGCTACAAGCAGAATAGTCGGAACACCGTAAGAACCTCGCTACAAATCTTCCTTCTAACTAATGTTCTCTGCTGATTTTCTTTCTCCATTTTATCTTTGCAGTGGCTACATTTCACCAGAGTACCTCAGAGCTGGGCTGTACTCTTTCAAATCCGATGTGTACAGTTTTGGTATCTTGCTACTCGAAATTGTGAGTGGTAAGAGAATCACACGTCTCACCGATCAGGAAAACCGCCCTGACCTTGTTAGACAGGTAAATTTAATAAAAAATTTAAAACACAAAGCTCTCAACAAAACAATCTTCTGTGTGATGAGAAATGGCCATTGAATTTTACAGGCATGGAAACTTTTCCAAACAGGAAATATCACTGAGTTGATGGAACAATCAATACGATCCTCAAGTGATTCCATTGAGGTCTTAAGAGTCGTTCACGTCGGTTTGCTCTGTGTTCAACAACATCCGGAGAACAGACCTGACATGAAAAGAATATTACAAGTGTTAGAAGGTGAGTATTCTCTAGCTCAGCCTGAAGACCCGATATTCTACACCGGTTGGAATCCGCTGCTTGGAGCTGAACTTGCAGCTTCTTCGTCAAGCCAAGGTGAGGGCCATACAATCAACATGGTTACCATTACATAGATTGTGGCCCGTTAGAAAGAAAAAGTGTGATGGATCTTCTGCTCTAAGTTACAACTTATATAGGTGAAGATCGTACATAAAATTTTCTTGAGTAATCAAACTTGCTCAAGGCATGTAATACAGGGCTTGGGGTATGCAGCCAAACCAATTTTCTTCTAAATCTATACCACTCTTTAAATTGTGAGTGTTTTTAAGTTTTGATATTATTTTGCTTATTACCTAAATTAATTACCATTGAAAATTGACACAATTACTTATCCGAACAGCTAAGACTGTTCAAATTTAACTAGTAATTTATATTTTAAATTTTATTGTGTTTAAACCTTAGTAGTTGTGACGATTCGGTTTGTGCATTTTCGAATGCTATCCCAATAGTTGTGACTATTCAGTTTGTGCATTTTCGAATGGGAACCTTCACCATAATAAAAAGAAATCTTCCGTACCTAAATTTTCACTCAATCTTTGAAATCTCTCTCACTCATTTGCTTTTCAATATTCGTTGTCTTTGGTGAATTTTGCAATCATTTTCGAGACTACACCATTCATTGGAGTCTTAACTAGGCCTAAGCAGACCACACTCTCCGACTTAAGTGGAGAGCGAAACAACTATCATATGACCATCTGTGTTTATATATTATAAACGCAGATGGTCATATAACTAGTAAGATGTCAATATAGATATTGTAAACTTCCAAAATCCGGAATGGGAAAAGACCTTCTTGAAGGGCATGTAGAAAATCATAATCTAAGAATTAAACGAACTGAATTTATTAACAAGAGATTCATTTACATCATTTATATACACACATGACTCACATTCAAGTGTAATCCTCAGCTATGACTTGGCGCCTAACTAACAGTAACTGACTTTCAATTATTTACACTGCAAGTCCCTAGAGTTTATCAAGCTAGCATTGCACCCCTCTTTGTAACTGTCTTCAACAACCTCCCGCAAACTGACTAAGAAATACTAAAATGTCTTCACCAGCAATCCTTTTGTCAGAAAGTTTGTAGGTTGCAGCTTGTTCTTGACTTTGTACCAAGGATTTGAATAACGGTATCGGTCGACGTATCGTGTCTGGTCGCGGATAACAGTATCGGCCTGTTAGGATTTATCGCGTCGAAATCCCGCGCAATGGAAAATCAAACACGATCACTTCACGAACACGCGATGTAGGAGAACGAGAAAATAAAAAACACAATATTTAACGTGCTTCGGCAAGTTGCATACGTGCACGGGCATGATAGAATTTTCACTAGATGAAAAACCGTACACCCACAATTCTCTCTACGAGCCTCTCAACTCTCCTACACACTAAACATGTGTACCACTCATGAGTTGAACTTATTAATAGAAAAATATCTAGAGGCTCCATTTATACTAAACTAGAGGAGGTGGAAAAGTCCACCAAGCCCTAGCTATCACCTCCTCAGAGGAGTACACAGACGCATCGGGTACACCTATTCTTCTTGCGGAGTTCGAGAAAAAACAAACAAACTCCACCTTTGCTTGAATGCTGCAAGCGCCAGCAAATTCCTCAGCCAACTCTGTGTTGATGTCAACTCCGCCGCATCCTCCATGCTCGTCATGCACGACCCCTCACAGTACCTCCACCGAGATGCTTCCATTCGGGCCCCCTCCTTGGGGAGCCTCCTCGTACCCCTAACACGGGTGTGTCCCAAAGTCTACTACTTTGGGGAGCGGTGTGGCTTCACCTCTCCACCTTATCGAACATCATTGGAGAGACAACCACCATCCAGGTCAAGTGCAAACGAGACTCACTTCCTCTTCACTTCTGCATAAGTTTTGTTCATTGATGTTCTCATCAACGGTGGATCGTCAACCTTCATATGCGTCTCGATCACTTTAACTGGACAACCTCCTTGAACAACCTGCAACTCTTGTGTAGCCTGCACCTTCTCCGTCTTGCGCTTGAACGTCCTTGCACGTCCACCTCGTGCTCCTTCATGTCCCTTCTTGGTGCATCTCCTTAGTTTCTTCCCTTGTTCATTCATACGCCTCACATGCGTATCTCGCTGATCTATACTCCTGGCCTCTTGTTTGACAGAAGATCCACATGTCACAACACTCCCCAGAAGTTTGTATAGACCATCAACCAATTTCCCTTGCAGCAGAGTCTTGTTTTTTCGTAGAAGCTACCTCAATTTCTCCACCATGAATTGAGACTCTACAACCCTTACTAACTAACATCTCCAAGGAGATCAGATTCTTCCTCAATCCTCCCATCAAGCTTACGAAACCTTACTGTACCCATACCAACATATTTACTAGTCGAGTTGTTAGCCATCTTGAAAGTACCCCCATCACAAGCTTGATAAGTTGCAAACTGCTCCCTGGCTGCACACATGTGAAATGAATATCTAGAATCTAAAATCCAATATGAGTTCTCATTACCTGAAGTGACTGTCATCACAACCACTGGATCTTCATCATTGTCGGACTTTTGAATGACCGCTGCCTCTGATGGCTGATTCATCTTCCTCGCCGCTTTGTACTTCTCAAAATGCTTTTGAATATGGCCTTCTTGACTAAAAAATTAAGAATGCGGCTTGTAGTCATCACCTCTAGATTTGGAACGTCCCCTCCTATGAGCTGTTTCCTCCTTCCACGATTTTGACTTCCCTCTGATGTAGTCATGATTCATCAAGTTGTGTCTTGTCGCTCTCCTTTTTCCTTACCTACTCTTGGGAAATAAGAGTAGCAACCACCTCATCTAACTTGATAGTATCCTTCTCATACATCAACGCAGTCTGGATGTGCTCGTACGAAAGAGGTAGGGAAACTAACAAGAGAATTACTTGATCTTCTTCTTCAATCTTCGCATCAACCGCATTCAGCTCTGTTAGAACCCTGTTGAACTCATCCAAGTGTTCCATAAAATCCTTACCTTCGGCCATATGCAGCGCATACAACTTTTTCTTCATGAACAGTCGACTCATCAGTGACTTGGACTTATATCTGCTCTCCAACTTCATCCACAACTCGTACGGATCCGTCTCATTTATAACTTCCCGGAGCTTACTATTTCTGAGATATAGCTAAATCTTTCTATTCACCATCTCTCGCATCTCTTCCCACTTGTCATCTGTCATACCCGCAGCTTTTTGGACTTCTTCTTCGTGAGAGCCTTGATAAGACCTTCCCTCGTCAACATATTTTTCACTAGTTGCTGCCATAGAGTGAAATCGTTGTGGCCGTTGAATCATTCAATCACGAAACTAGAACTTTTCACCGCCATCACACCAATCTGCAAATTTCCGTTCACAATCTGCAGAATCTGATACCGCCAATGCCACGGGAACGCCCAAAAACCTTTGGTTTGACTCTAGTTTCAAGTCAAACGGGTTCCTGAGCGTAAGATACGTCCAAAATAATTTGGACCACACGTCGCGCATTTGAGACACGCACCCAGCCGTACCAGCAAAACACAGGATAACTCCTCCTGGTCTTCTTCTTCCTCACGGATCTGATGCAGCAACTTGTTCCCCTTTTCTTTTTTTTTTGTCTCTAGTACCCAACAAACCAAAAAAAAAAAAAAAAAAAAAAAAAAAAAAAAAAAAGAACCCACGAACAGAGTTATGGGTTACCTCCTAGGCAAGCAAAAACTCCTTTAGGCTACTGTGGTTGCCAACTATTTCACCACAAAATTTTGCCGCCAACCACGTTACTGATGTTGCACTGCCACTGTTAACCGCTGCCGCTGTCCAGCTGCTCTATCGCCGTTCTCTTGCAGACGCGGCTGCTCCTCATTCTTCTCAAACCATGGACCACAAGTCCCGCTGCCGTGGGTTTTTCAAGAACATCAATTGTCGCCACCGCAAGCGTCTCGTCGTCACCGGAAACTTTATAATCCCTGAAATACACCGTTTTGTGTCTACAGGTGTTTTTGTGCTATTAGTATAAGTGTTGGGAGTTTATTTTTAATGTTAATAAGCTTTTGGGGTTTTGGTGACTTTTACCTAAAGTTGTTAGTGCCTTTTACCTAAACTAAGAGTGTTAAAGTGTATTTTCCCTAAACTAGGGGTGTGAAAGTGTCTTTTTCAACAAATTGATATAAATTTTTACACCCAAAAATCTCATTGACGTGAATTTCTTCATTCAATCGGACTCCAGTCCGATTTCCTTACCTTTTTGATTGATTTCTTCTCCATAACTCACAAATCACCGGTCCTCTCTCTCAATCTCTCTTTCTCTCACGATCGTCTCTCTTTCTCTCACGCTCACAAAGTCAGAAACCCTTCCCATCGCGTGTCTCCCTCTCGTTTGTCTCTCCCTCTCACGAACTCTCTCTATTCTCTCTCTGCTGCTCCTGGACGCAAGTAGCAGAAGCACCTGGTTCGTTCTTCTTTTCTTCTTATCTTCTTCTTCCACGTCTCCTTCTTCATCTGATTCGTTCTTTTTGGTTTTCTTTCTGACCGGGTTGATTCCGTCAGGTTCTCCGCCGCCTCATCTCCGCTAGCAAGCTTCAATCCCCGCCTCTTAATCGTTTTGATTTATCTCCTTCAATTGTAAGTCTTGATCATTTAGTAATTTCAGTTCTTTATCGCGAATTTTCAGATTTATATTGATAGTCTCATCATTCATGAAGTCGTAGGATCAATAATCAAGTGTTGGGATTCATTATGTTCTTCGTTTATGGGAAAAACCCTAGTTATGGAGGGGACGTTTGATTAATCGATTTGGATGATTTGATGATCCTAGTATGTGGGTAGTAACTTGATTTTGAAGTGGGTATTCATTGTACATTAAATTTAGCTTGAATGCGGGATGAACTAGATGTTTTGGAGGATAGTTTATATGAAAATCCATAATTCTCGTATGGGTAATGGGAGTGTGACTAGGAAGTTAAAACAGGCATATCTTTTGATCCGGGAATCGAAATTCGGATCCTTTTGATGCTAGACTTATTTTTCAGAGTGCTTTGGATCTAATGAGACTATTTTTGAGTCATGATCTTTTTGGGAATTTGGAGTAATAAATTTTTAAAGTTATGTTAGGTTATGTGCACATTAGGTTATAGGATTTTGGGGCAAGATTCTGGGTTGTGTTTTGAAGTATGAATTAAGAGGTGAACTAGAAACTTAAAAACTAAACCTTGCAAGTTCATTATCTTCTTAAGTAGGAATTGTCTATTTTTTTTAGTATTGTATTTTGATTTGTGAATTATTAAATTTGTAGGCGACAAATTCATTGACGAAGGATACGTCGAGTATTACTAGGAAGTGATTTGCTTTTGCTTGAGATTCAAGGTGAGTAAACATGCCAGGCTTAGTGTGCCTACCGCCTTTCGTGTCAAATGATTATTTCACTTCTTGTCTCAAAATGAATTTACGTGTTATGTGCATTATGTGCCATTTAAATATATGATTTTACTTTGTTAAATGATTTTCTTGAAAATATCACAAATGTGTAATAATGGATGATAACTTAAAGTGGAAGAGTTGTGCACAGTTATTTCTTGGTTACTTTTGGCTTGGGCGTGTTGACTTCGTTCACGCGTCCAATTAATTTTATTAATCCGGTTTCAATGCCCCGGATAGCTCCTTGTACTCACCCTTCTGGCCGCAAGAGTCTTTAGGGGGTGTCGACACTTAAGGTCCTTGATGCTTGCGAGATGGTTGGTTCTTTCCTCGTCACAACAAATTAACAAATTGGTTTTGGATTTGATAATATTACTGTAAAATGAAATAATATGTGGTTTTTGATTCTCATCTTGGATAATAAACTGGTTTTGGGAAAATACAACGGAATTTGAAACTCCCGTGCTTTTCTTACAAGTGTCAAACTTTATTTCCGCTGTGTTTAAAATAATTAACTACATGAAAAGTTGGTTACTTTTTTATAAATTGCCTCATGATCATTTTACATGCTTGGGTGCTTGCTTTCCAGTATTTATTGCTGATTTTGTACTGTGGTTTTCCCCTTTTGTTTTTGCACCACAGGTTTAGATGATGGGAGTTTGGCTTAGCAGGGAACGCGAATCATCAACTAGATGTTTAGTCTTATTGTTTTCAATAATTATAACTCTTTTAATTATTTAATAATACTCTAGTTTTTTAAGCGCCTATGTTTGAGGAAAATTTGAATTGTAGTAAAGTATTACTTTAAGACTTCTTGGTTGTTTATGCTTGGATTCACTTTTAAAAGTCCTTGTATCCGGGTTTCTTCTCGGGTACAGAGTGATACCCCCCGGGCATCCCACTTGGTCATTTGGGGGTGTTACAGGTGGTATCAGAGCGGGCAATCCAAAAAGGAAATCAAAACCTGTAGGGTAACTAAAATGAACATAGGAAAAGTAATTAAAATTTGACAAGCCGTTGGGAATTTGGGTAGTATTGAATAGCTTCTAATATGTGTGTAATATATTATAAAATAGCCTTAGGAAGAAAGTATACCCACCCCCCCCCATCCTAATTAAGAGATTTAGCCCACCCGATTAGCTAGGTATTTGTGTTTGCGGGTATTCATTGGAGTTTGGGTTAGGTGCCTACGGTTTGGGTGATCTAAATTTGGCAGATTGTGTTCGAAGTGTATGTTGGAGTCATATTTGATAATCCTTGTTATTGTTGAGTTCACTAGAATATTAGTGCGTTTTGGGAGTCATGTCATGAAATATTTGAAGTATTGGGAGTATAATACTTATTTCATAATGGAGATCGTTTCTGTTTTTTTTTTATACATACTTTGTGGAGTTAGAGAGAAGTGAGTATAACGAGGAGTAGGCATATTGGACTTCTTTGTTTTTCGTAGAACTCTTGATGTATCTTGAGTTTTGTTTAATGCCAAACAATACCTTGAGGATTCTTGAAGTGATTTTGCATAGCCACTTTCGAGCTAGAGTTGAATTATTGGTGATTTGCTTTAAGGACGAAGGATAATAATCATGTTTTGAAGACCCGCAACAATTTGCTAATATAGAGCGGTCTCTAGCAAGTCATTCATTCTAGCCAACTAATAGAATAGTCATCAGACAAACCTTGTGCAAGTAATTGTCTCATCCCTTTGTCTCCATATCCGGATTGGAAATGAGACATACAAGTCACACTCGTATATCCAATCCATAGTTTCTCGATCCTGGGAATAGCCTTATTCGTACAAATAACATTAATATCCCATATTGATTTATTTGACTCTGGCCAGACATTCCATAAGCACTATTCCTCGAGTGGCCTAGGATATTTGCTCCCGTTATGTGGGAAGGAAAAATTCAATCTACGTCTACTATGATTTCTAATATAGCTTCTTACTGTATCCAATACGCGCCTTTATAGCTATCCAGTCACGGTGTAGCGTTTGACACTACCAAAATCACAATAATTCATAACTAGACAATCTAGTGACTTCAAGTCTAAGGATGACAATATCGTTGTCACCACGAGAAGCGCTTGTGACTTTACATAACATGTATGTAGCGTTCTTGGAGATGGGTCAATCCAGTATGCAATTACCCCTAATGCATACCCATGTGTTGGATCATGATATCTCCATATCAATCCAACCCCATACTAGTCTATAGATGGTTGTCCCATTTACTCATTATAATCGAATAGGGATATTTAATATAAACAACACAATTCTAAATCTAAGGACTTCATTATATTAAATATCCAATAAATAATACAATGAATATTCTAGCCAAAATAGTTCATACTAAACTAGATTGCCTCTAGGGCATCTATTCCAACATAAACAGCAACTGCAAGCAAGATGCGAATGGATTTAAGCATCGCAACTGGGGAAAATGTTTCGCCATAGTCTATACCATGAACTTATATTAATCCTTTAGCCACCAATCATCCCTTAAAAGTAAACACATTACCACAAATGGCAGTTTTCTTCTTGAAAACCCACTTGCACCCCGTAGGTTTTACCCATTTGAGGCCTCCTCATAGGTTGTGGGCTCATCTTGATCCATGAGCAATATATCACCAGGTTCCGTCACGATAAATCCATATCTCTCTAGTATGTATATATCCTACCTGATCCACGAAGTTCGTGTTACTTGAGCAGGTTGTTGCTCCACAACATCTTGTGGATCCTGCTTTTCTTCAATCAAAGGATTAATGTTTTTTTTGTGGTTCCTGAACTTCTTCAAGTTCTACTGTCCTCCACTGGTTCCTTTAAAGACAAACTCTGTTTCCAGAAACACACCGTTTCGAGCAACAAACGCTTTGTTCTTTATCAGATTGTAGAAAATAATATCCTTTAATTTCCTTAGGATATCCTACAAAGATACATTTATCCGACTTGGGTCCAAGTTTATCTGACTTTAAACGCTTTACATAAACATTACAACCCCAGATCTTCATGAGTGAAACGCTAGCACTCTTCCCATTCCATATCTCATATAATGTTTTCATAACCAATTTGGATGGAACACGGTTAAGATTCAAAATTGTTGTAAGTAGAGCATGACCCCAAAAGGAAAATGGAAGTTATACTTGACGCATCATGCACCAAACCATGTCGAACAACGCCTGATTTCTCCTCTCAGACACACCATTCCATTCAGATGTTCCAGGTGAAGTGATTCGGGATAGGATTCCACACTCCGTTAGATTGCCATTGAATTGACATTGTTCACATCGATTGACTTTCTCGCAGCAATCAGCCTCCATGGTTGGCCAAAAATAGCCTAGAGCTAAGAGTTGCATGTGCTCCGTTTTGCGTGATCTTTTCGCCTCCTTATTCGACGTAGCTAGCACTTGACGTGGAGAAGGATTCCAGCTACTAATCCAAGGTGTGGATACTCGTAGAGAAGAAGACACTATTCTCCTTGGTGATCACACAATCTAAGTTACACATGTTCTCTACCTTCATCATGTTATGATGGTTTCCTGTGATCCTTGGATAGATTTGAGCAAGATAATTTTTGTCATTTCGCTACGTAACCTTCATCAAAACCCTACACCTTGTTTGTCTCCATTGATGACCTCACGTGAAATAGTGTCCATGTCTCTATGCAAGTTCACTCCTAGGATTGATCCGGATCCTCCAATACCTTTGTGCTAGCTAGGGAAGGAGGAGGAATAAGAAGATGACGCAAAACGAGACCAAGAGGCCGCGTCTCTTTGCGGCCGACGCTGAGGGGACAGACGGCCTAGGGGGTTCGGCCCTAGGTCTTTTCTCTCTACTTGCTTTTTTTATCTCTCTCTTGTGTGATAACAATTATGAAACTTGTGAGAAAAACAAGCTAGGAGTCTCCTTTTGTAGTTAATAAATCCTTATTAACTGCATATTAGCCCCTCTCCTAATCATACCCATACACGGATAGTCCAACTAAATTTGCATGTGCTTGTGTATTGATCCTTCTAATTAATTAGTCTAACTAATTATTTCAAGTTCGCTCTAATCCAAAGGGAGTGTGACCCCATAGGTTTCTACTTAGTTGGTAGTAACAATTACTAACATAGAGCGGTGTCTAGCAACACATCCATGCCACCCAACTAACAAAAATGGTCAGTAATCCGACAAACCTTGTGACCAATGTCACCGTATTTTATTATCCCTCTGTCAACATATCCAGATTAGACACGAGAAATACAAGTCACACTCGTTTATCCAATCCATAGTTTCTCGATCATGGGAATAGTCTCGTCCATGCAGTTAACATCAATATCGTGTATTGATTTATCTGAGTTTATCCAGACATTCTATAAGCACTACCCCTCAAGTGGTAGCGGATATTTTCTCCTGTTATGTGTGAGGGACCAATTCTATCTATATCACTACCATCTCTAAGCTTGCTTCCTATCATACCCGATAACTACCTTTATAGTTACTTGGTTAAGGCTCAACGTTTGATAATACCAAAGTATGATATTTCACAGCTAGAGTATCTAGTGACTTCAAGTCTAAAGACCTCAATACCATTTTCACTACGAGAAGCACTTGTGACTTTACATAAATTTTTTGTAGCCTTCTCGTTGTGGGCAATCGAGTATGCCATTACCCCTAATGCATACCCATGTGCTAGACTTGATATCTCCATATCAATCTACCCACATACTAGTTTATAGTTGATCATCCTGTTAATCAATATAATAAACTAGGGATTTTTAAGATAAACAACACATTTGTAATCTAAGGACTTCATTTTACTTAATATCTCCATTAATAATACAATGATTGTTCTAGCTAAACAAGATTGCCTCTAGGGAATCTATTCCAACATTGAGATGGTTCACTCTCCTTAGCCTTGAGAGCTAGGTTCTTTACAATTTATGGCAGTTCTCCATCAACTCCATTCATGGAGATCTCATGTGTAAGAAGCTTTCCTTGCAAGTCATCAAGTTGAAGTGATGACAGATCTTGAGCTTCTTCAATAGCAATAGTTTTTGGTTCCCAATTTTCTTTGGGAAGACTTATCAAGATCTTTCTGACCTTCTCGTCATTGAAAATTTCATTCCCAAAGATTCTAGATTGTTGATTATGTCTATGAATCATTTGAACATGTCTTTGATAGACTCATCTCCATTCATATTGAATAGCTCATACTTTCTAAGGAATATATTTATCTTTGTCTACTTCACTTGAATGGTTCCTTCAAAGGCTACCACTAGTTTATCCCAGATTTCCTTAGCAGAACTGCAAGTGGAGATCCTGTTCATCTGCATTCAAACCACAAATATAAGATATTCAATGCTCTGAAATTCTTAGATAACTGTTCTAATTCAGAATTGAAAAGAGCGTTTTTAGGCTTGGGGTTTTAATCCCATACTTCTCTGTATAGCAGGTATGTGGTCCATTCTGGATGATTGTCCGCAGCTCAATATCTTGATCAATGATGAACATCTTCATCAGGACTTTCTAATTTACAAAGTTATCTCCATAGAACAAGGGAGATCTATTTGAAGATCTGCCCTGTGAGAAACCCACCATCTCCTACAATACTCATGATCACCAGATTGTTAGATATTAACAGTGATACAAGCTATGATACTAATTGAAAGACAGTAATGTAGGAAGTAATACAGGATCAATACTCTAGAAGGGGCGGGAGATTGAATAGAATACGAAATTTTTTGCCGAAAGAGTGGTTCAAAGAAATTTGTAGTAAGCAGAGAGAATTTCAAGGCCTTGAAATGAGTTTCAATTACTTGGAATCAAAACAGAGATTTGAAATGTTTGTTGATAGTTTTCAAGGTCTTGAAATGAGTTTCAAGTCCTTGAAATCAAAACCTGTTTTGAGTAGTAAATGGACAAGTATAAAAACTGATTCAATAATAATTCAATAATAATTCTGTTACATTTAACAGCTTGTGTTTGAAGGAACCATTCAAGTGAACTGATTCTGATCAAAATCTAGATATCAAGCACTAGATATCAAGCACAAAACCGTCCCTTACTCTGTTACAGCTTGTGGTTCTCTCTAACCTATCTAGTGCCTTCTCTAGCTAACTAATTCAATAATAATTCTCAGTTGTTCCCTTGAACAACACAAGAGAATAAGATAAGATAAGTATAATCAAAATGATATAAAAATTAAGTACCAAAAGAAGAGCACTGAGAACTGATGAGGCAGTTGTGTACGCAGTGATCTTCTCATGATTGTATTGAGTGAAAATGAATCTCCTATTGTGTTGTCTGTCAATACTTGAGAATTTTTGAGTGTCTCTGTGTTAGTTCTCTCTGAATGTCCTCAGCCATTCCCTATCTTATGCTGCTAGCTTGAAATGCATATCTTTAGGATCTTCTGGAAACAAACTTTCTAAAATCAAGCAGCATATCTTGACTTCTTTAACATCTCTTCCCAACGGCTAGTGGCTCAGTATATTCAAATATACTAACTTGATCTTTGGTTTGAGAGTGTTAGGAAAGTCCAGGCAAGATTGCACAAGCACATAATCCATTTAACAGCTTATTTCCTTTCCTGCAGATACACATATTAGGAAATAGCTCCTGCAAAATAGGTAGATAATAAATCCTGCAAAACTAAATCAAACAGAGAGATTAGAAACAATTATGAGTGTTATAATGGTTTCTCACTCATCATCAAAATGCATAAACAACTATAAGAGATTAATAACGAGATTGGAGTGAAAAAAAACTCCCCCTGAGTTCATGGCAAACACTGCAATTTTCAAGCCTGTGAAAGCTGTTTCAAGGCTTTGAAACAGTGAAGGTTCAAACCTTTGAAACATGCTGAACTTACAGCATATCTTCATTTTCCATTTCTTCTTAGTCTATGATTGACACAACCGCGACTTCCTTTCCTTTGGGATCCTCTGTATAATGAGATGGCAAAGTATTGTTGCGAAGATCCTTAATCGGTTCTTCAATAACCAATTCTCCTTCCTTCAACTTCCCGTCCACTAGCCACTTCAGCCTTTTTCATTCAACTGTTGGATGCGAAACTTGGCCATGACACACCATTTTGGATCCCTTAGTTGCTGTCCTGCGGGTGGCTTCTCAAGCGCGGGTAATACTCCATCTTTCTGCCATTGTTTTCAAAGTTTCCTTATCTACCCAATGGAACAAGGCAGTGTTGGAGATTCTTTTGGTGGACCTCGTTGCAATTTTTGTGATGAAACCACGTTCACTTCGACTTCGCATCCTCTTTTATAGTTTAATTGCCCAATCTTGAAGCCTGATCCTCTTCCCGTCGAGCATTTCCTCTTTCTTCTTTCCAAAATAGACTCTATATTCCCGGTACACTCGATTAACTTGGAGAAAGTACGCACCTGCAAATAATCAACATACCTTTGTATTCGTCGCGCATCCCTTGAAGGCATATTTCCACTAAACGACTTTCAACAACTTCATCTACGCATTCAAGTGACTTCGTTCTGAATTTCTTAATGAATGCGACTCCCTCTGCATCATGTTTATGATGCGTACGCGATAGATGTATCGTTGTAACTTTCTCCTCTGGAAAAACTTGGTGTAAAATTTCTTTACAATATATTCTTATGTGCGGATGGACCCTTCGTCCAACGTTCCGTACCACTAATATGCGACATGTCCGAAGGATTTAGGGAACTCTCGCATTAACAACCTTGGATCACACTACTGGAAACGCACTAAAAACGACACTAAATTCTCGCCATTTATGACCGTTTTCTTGCCGTTTATAGCAAAAACGGCGAGATTTTAGGCGTCCGGGCGGTGCGTTGCTGTTTTTGCTCAGCGGCGAGGAAAACTCTTGTCGTTTAGGGTTTTAACGGCGAGAGACACTTTCTCGCCGTTTATAACGTTACAAAAAGGGAAGACTCTCGCCGTTTATGTTAGCATTTTACGCGGCAAAACATTCCTCTCGCCGTATTTGCACCTATCAAAAAAAGCAAGTACTCTTGCCGTTTATAATTTCCGATGAATAATATATATATATATATATATAATTCTATTTTCTCTATTAATTAAAAAAACATGAATTAATTTTATAATTTCTTCTTAATTGAATTGAACAAAAATGTGTATTTTTATAATTTTACCCCTGAACCCACTTCCAAACAATCATCACCATCATCACCAGTCGGTTCACCACCCAATTCCTTATCATTAGGACACTAAGAAGAAAAATAACATAGCAAAGAATACATTAATAAGCAAAAAAAAAAACTGGTAAAAGAAGAACAGAGCAAGAAGAAGAAGAAGAAGAAGAGGAACAAAATCGCCGTTCGATCCACTCCTTCTGCCGCCGAGGGAGGGACAGATGGTGGTGACAATGATGGAGACGATGATGGCGGTGATGGTTGTCGAACCAAATCGTCGAGAGAGAGAGGGAGAGACGCAGAGAGAGAGACATAGAGGGAGGGAAGGACGGCGACCCAAAATATCTGGAGCTTCAATTTTCGGATCTGGTGACGGCTACGAAGACAGCGACCGGACGGTGAGGACAGTGACCAGACCGTGAGGACGGCGATGGCGACCACAGCGGCGAGCTCCTCTTCACCTTCTCTTTGTCCTCTGCTTCTTCTAGCCGCCTTCACCTTCGTCCTCTGCTTCCTCTAGCTAGTGAGACAGATGGTGGTGGCGGTGTGGCTGAAGGATGTGGTGGTGATGGCTGAAGGCTGTGGTGGTGATGGCTGAAGGTGGTGGCGGTGATAGGAAGAGGTGAAGATGGATCAAGAGAGGGGAGAGGGGGGAGATGAAGATGACCAGACTTGTTTTAAATAAGGCAGGGGTTTTCTATATATAAAGATGTATTTTATTTGATGGTCAAGATTAAATCTTCAAATTAAAGGTAGGGCACACAACATGTGACTTTCATTTTGGGCGGGCAATTAGAAATTTCACCCCAAAAATTGGCTCCAAAGTAAAAAAAAAAAAAAAATCATGTGTATAAACTTAATTTTATGTTACGAAATTCTTGCCGTATATGATCATCTTGAACGGCGTTAAAATATATCTTTCCGTTTATATTATATACTATATGCGGCGAGAAATAATTTCGCCAATAATGAATTTTTTGCTTGCCGTTTTAGATGTTTTTAAGCGGGGAAAATTATTATTGCCACTATTAGTACAACTCTTGCCGTTTTGAATATATATTATATGCGGCAAGAAAAAAAACCCGCCAATAATGACATTTTTCTAGCCGTTTTAGATTTTTTAAGAATAATTAAATATCTTGCCATTTTAGATGTTTTAAGCGGAAAAAAATTGGTCTTGCCATATTTGATATTTTGATAGCATATATGGCAAGAAAATTATTGCCACGAAAAAATTATGGTTTTTTTTTTGCCGTTTTTGAGTAAATTTCTAGTAGTGTCAACTCCATGTGGCCCCATCATATCCACAAACCGCATGACATGTTCTTGCGCATTGCCATTGATTTCATCAAACTTCTCCCATTTTGGGGCCTTGTAACCTGTAGGATTTGGCATGAGGTATATCTGGCGCGGGATTGGTGGTGCACATTCGACATTCGAAATGACTCCATCTGCGAGGCACTGGTTTGCGAGGAAACTGTCCAAACGCTGTGACAGAGTAGACATGTTTGTTGAAGTGTTTTCTCCTGCGATAGGTGTAGTGGCAGTAGTAAATCTAGGGATATAGGACATGGTGGGATCATAAGGTGTGGTATTCCCACGTTGGGTTTGTACTCCCAGTGCATATGGTGGAAGTGAAGATCCTATTGGGTTACTTCTCGAAGGATTTCCAATTGGTATTCGCTCTAATTGAAAGCCATGTGCGAGTGGTGGTGGCGGTGGAAAATTGGGTGCTTGAGGTGTTGGGCCGAATGGAAGAGGGGGTTGTGTTGAAGACGGAGGTTTCGCTGATATGGTGGTATGATGTGTTGGTACTCCTGCTTCTCCATAAGGAACTGAAATCCCCTGTGAAGAATTGGTAGAGATTTTCCCCAGAATCGCCATTATCTGGGAAATTTGTGCAGACTGGGCCTGCATGACCCTCGCCTGGTTCCGGATGGCCGAATTGAGTGCTTCCAAAGTTTTAGCATCGCCTGCAACCGTTTGCGATTGAAGAGTATTGTTGATATTAATCGGAGTTTCATCTCTTGGAACTCCATCTCTTAGGGGGGAACGATAACCGTCATCTCCGTCGTGAGACATGACTGCAAGATGTGTAGTGAAGTGTGAAGGTTGCTTCACGTAGGGTTCACCAATGTGTGCGAGGGATATTGATAGATAGATCTGGACGTGTGATGCGCAAACTAACGTGCTGTCGCAAGTGTACGAATCTTGTAATACCGGGTGTATTTTAAACTCGGGTGATCGTTCCCACGAGGACTATTTCGGGTTTTCTCACGTTGTCAGTTTTTGTTAACCGAGTGTAGTAACAAGGAGGAGTAGGTTGTGATTGCAATTACTTAAACTAAAAATAGAAATTAAAAACGTAAACGTAAATATTTTTTGTGACGTTTTCTGAAATAAGCTGAATCGGTTGTTACGATAATAGATGAGAACTAGGCTCCAGGATCCCCTAGGGTTTCTACAGATTTCAGTTTTACGTTCGATTATGAAAACACTCAGCAGTTTTGATATCTGTGCAACGTACCAGTTGTGCAGTGAATTTTCAGATTCCACACGTAATCCCGATCCTGCAGACTTTCGGATTCTTGTTAAGCTGCCTAAATCTGCAGTCTCGGTCTAATCCTGTTAGGGTTTCTAACCTGTCCGAATGGCCCGGGTCAAATTCTCTAACAGTTGGTATCACGTTTTTCCGTGCTATCCCTATCTCCCTTTCTCTAGTCGGTCTATCAGGGTAAGGTACTAAATCCTGGCTTTTCTTCCTAACCCTAACTTGACGTTTTCATCTACAAGCTCGGGTCTATAGCAATCATGGGTGATCAATCCTATCATGCATATACGATAATAATCAAAACCAGAATACCAGATACAACTTGCTGAATTAAGACAGTCATCATGAATCCATAAACGAAGTAGTCATAAAATTTGGATACGAAACCCTAGGTTCACCGAGAACCTAGGTAAGAAGTTTAGCTACGACTAGACATAATACAAAATGCAGTTTCTGAATATAAAGAGAGAGAACGAAATCAAACTAAGTCTTCGAATCTCGAATCGCGCTTCCGTGCTCTCCGTGAATGCTCTGACTTGCCCTTCGGTTGTGCTGAGAATTGTGTTGTGTCTTCAAAACGAGCCTGGACGAGTCTTTAAATAGTGTTGTTTTCCCCGAAACGTGTGCGCCAGAAATTACGGAATCTGCCATCGGTCCACCGTCTTTGACCAAAAAGTCAAACTGGATGCGTATATACGCAGGGTTGTGTATATACGCAACCAGAGCCAAAATCCCCACCCCCATATCCCTCCCTGCCTGCGTATATACGCAAGGCTGCGTATATACGCAGGCAGGGGGTGATATGGGGGCCCTGCTTGGTCCTTTGGTGGGCCTGGTTGGGTCCCCTGGGTCCCACTCTTGTGCCTGACGCTCCCGGTTTGCCTCCACGGGTGTTCTCCCGCTTTTCCGTGTTCCCGTCTTGACCCGGTCTTGTGCACGTTTCCCGAGACGGTCCCGGCTTGGTCCCGACACGCTTCCCGATGCACCTTCCGAACCTGTTTCCTGAAAAGGCAACACGAACGAAAACCCGCGATCATATCCAAATATAGCAGTATATAAGCAGAAATCCAGAAAGTACAAATAAACATCTCGTTCTAGATTCCCGTGGCATTCTAAGGCGATTCCCGGCAAAATACGCTATTTCCGGCACAAACACTCGTGAAATCAGGCTAAAAGATAACCCCTAATTGGGCGTTATCAAATACCCCCGCACTAAACATTGCTCGTCCCGAGCAATCCTGCTAACTCTAGCCTGCATTTCTGTCCTCGTGAGACTGGCTCTGTGCATACACTACCGTTGCATACTCTTTCGACCCGAACCTTTCAACCGGACGACTCGATAGAAAAACTGACTCAGATAGAATATACACAGACTCAAACGACTCAAAACAGACTAACGACAAAAATATTTTTGGCGAGATTGGGCAACCTCAAAAACATAACCAGTGTGTCCTCGTGATCTCATCCTTTTCAGAATGTACTTTCCTGCAAGCGATCGGTAAGTCTGAATAGATTTATATGGTGGATTTAAGCGCTGGACCAAAGTACTATTACTTTAGCTATCAAACTGAGCAAATACCTAGCTAACTTACCATCCGAGCTGTTTCCGAAAGGATCTATGTCTAATCAGGTAGGATATACATGTATGTCAAGGTACGGCATAGTCCTACTTGTTATGACATTCTCACAATTTACCAAACTCACACCCCTCACCGAGATCCCGAAAAACTGCCCGAAACACCTAAGTTCCTGCTTTCCCAATTCTTCTGTCCCCCGGTGTGTCTTCGCCGTGCTCGCGGCCACAAATGTGAAGTGGTGTAAACGTCTCGAAAATTGTGCCACTCACTCAACTTCTTATTTAAATAACAAAAACGTAAAACAAACTAAAAACTATATCATGACTTTTTTTTCTCTTTTCTATTTCTTTTTTCTTTTTTCCTTTTCTATTATTTTTTTTGTTTTTTTTTTTTGTTTTTTTTTGTCTTTTTTTATAATAAAACGACTATATACAACATACACGAATACTGACAATACTAAACTGACTAAAGCTGAGTGAGTGAAAATCTCTGTCGTGGGGTACGTAAAATGTCCTCATGTGAAGTACCCCCACACTAATCCTGAAGCGCTGACCCTGTAGTCGAAATGATACTGTGCAGTCCCACCGAACCTCCCCATCACCAAAGATGTAGAAAAACGGCACAACCACCCATTAACCCTGCAACCCCCCGGAACCCCGTTTTGTGCGAAAAGATGTTCGCACGCGACTAACTCCTCCTGTGGTCACTATGTAGTGAAGTGATCCACCTCCGCAAATTAATGCACTGTCGCCACTAACTCACCCTGTCCTTCCCTCGAAAAACGTGTAAATATCAAAACTGTCCAAAACTGATAAATCATGAAGCTCTCCCATCTAAAACCCACCATACTCACTCCCTCGTCACAACACGTAGAATAGCCAACTATCGACTGATGAGGTCTCAAAGAAGGCTGCCTAGGCTAAAGTGGCTAAGAAGAAAGAGGGTAAATGGCTTCAAACGGGTTGACTAATTGGACCTAAGGGTAAGAAACAGGACGTGAGGTCCCTTGATAGCCAGTCACTCCATCGAAAAACGCGATAACTGTGACGGCGCCCGTGGGCGGGTTGTCGACTACCTAAGTGACGGTGGTGTAGCAAATAGTCGGATTTTTAGCTCAGGTGATAATTACTTGCGGATTCCAAAGGTCGCTGGCTCTCACCTATCTACTATACCTCGGTGCAAGTTTTCTTTTCTTTCAAAGTATTCAAACTCAATTTCTTCACTGTTTCTGTTATCTCGATTGCCCTTTCTCAAAATTTTCTGATTTTAAACTTTTTTTTTTTGAAAAATAATTTATACTTGCTGTTTGCGTATATACTCAACCAGCAGCATGAAAAAAATTTAATGCAATGCACGGCCAGAATGTTTGTGGTAGGGTTACTCAAATAACGAAAATATGCTGACTAAAAAATATAAAATAAAAACTGCAAATAAATATGAAAAGACGTGCAGACCGGGTTAATGCAGACACGACTACCACCCCCACACTAAGAGGTGGCATGCCCTCATGGCACTCACTCGTCCGGAAAAAATGTCGGGTCGGACCCGGTCTCGGAAGTACCGGATATGCTGCCCGGAGAGCTGCTGCCCGAATCAGTCCGGTAGACGACTGGCCGACGTACACGTGCACGGGGCCGGTAATCAGAGGACTGCGACTCTGACCCAGTCCAACTGCTAGGTGGCTGGGATCGCAATGTCGTCCTGCCACTCGAAGGCTGCTGGGTACGGGACCCAGTCTGACGGCCTGTGGGCTGTTGGGATCGTGTCCCAGGCTGCCGTCTCTCCTGTCTCGCAGGTGGCGGTGATGGCTAAGTCGGGGGAGGTGGCTGGGTCGAGGGAGGTGGAGCCGAGGTATACTCGCTAGAGTCCGCGTCATGCGACCAACTCGTGGTGAAGCTGCTGGAGTAGGTAGGAGGAAAATACAGCGGGAGTGGCGGTTCTCGGCCTGCGTGCCGAGCTGCCTCCCGCTGCTCCTCTCGAATACTGGCTAAGGCAGCGTGGGTGTCCTTCGTGACCTTCCGCTGATTCCGGCGGGTATGTGTGACAGCCCTCCAAAGCTTGCCCGCTTTCGCGAGCACTCTCTCCCCAATGGACTTGTGCCCGCCACGACACCCCTCAAATCCCTCGTCAACTCGGGGCAACCTACGTGGCGGGGCCGGTCTAGCTCGCGGGGTCAGGTCGGCCCGTGGGGCCGGCTCACCTCGCTGTCGGCTGGCTGGGTGTGGGCATTCCTCTCAAACCCCTGCCGACTCGACTCGGGACGCTTACTCTCTCGACTAGTACGGCATCGCCGAAGTCCGGCCGGTGCCTGGCGACTGGCTGGTCGCTCCTGAGTCGATCTCCTCCTAGGGGCAGGGGCAGGGGCAGGATCCTCCTACATGATGTCGTCATCCTCATCGAGGTTAACGACCGGCTCCTGTGGGCCCGGGTTACGGGCCATGATCTTCCTATAAGGCCGTGGCCGAGGAGGCAGTAAATCGCCCTCACGGTCGTGCATGGGAACCTCAAAGTCTCGCGCCAGTTTGGCGATGAGGTTGGCGTACCCCAACCCCTTATGGCTCGCGGAGTTGTTCCGCTCTTGCATGTAGACCCAGATGCGACGAGGAATGTCAACCTCTCGCCGGAGAACAAGGCAGTAGACTAAGAGTACGTACTCGTAGTCAAGATGGGTAAAATGCTTGATACCCACTACCCTGTTTACTACCCACTCGGCCCACCATCTTGGTGGCCCGGTAAAGAATCGAGAGTGCAGTTTCTTCCCTATCTCACCAGCACCCTCTCTCTCGAAATGGGCCCCCGGGTACCCACTAGTCACGACCCGCAAAAGCTCAGAATCACTCGACGGGTAATCCGCACACTCAGCATATGCGCACGAGAAGTGTCTCAACGGGATCTCATACGCCTGGCGGATACTGTACGCCGTGACCAATAAAAACTGCCGCCGGCAGTACACCCATCGGGCGTCACCGTTGGCCTCACCCCCCCCCCCCCTTATGCATGAGGTTTGCATAAAACTCACGCACCAAGGAGGAGCTAGACACTTCCGGAAACCCGGCCAAGGACGGTCCGAAAATTTCCGGACGATTAGCAAAATCTGCCATCTCTGGAGACATGTGCATGTGGTCGACCTCAAAACGGTAGTCCTTGGGAAGATTATGACCCATTTTCGTTGCGGTCAAAAAGTAAAAATGAGCATGATGGTTCACGAACCGAAAACTATCAAACTTCCTAGAGGTGATTTGCCCTGCGGCGTAGTCAGTAGGTATCTCGTCCCGGTCTTGGTCAAGGACTGGCACTCCGAACTCCATAACAGCCAAAACCTCGAAAAACGTGCCAACTCAGGAATTAAAGCAAAAAGCATGAAACGTGCACGTGACAAGTGTGTCTCAATAGATAGTCCACCTAAGAGCTACCAGAGGTCCACACGGCAAGTGCCGCTCCAAAATCAAAAATACCGTAAAATAACGGACCCGACTACGGGTCGTGCCAAAACGGAAAATAAAGAGAAAGATGAGATTTTCGACCTTCCCTAAACAGGGGTGAAGACCGGAGATTCTGCCCGGAAAGTCGCCGGAAAAGTCGTCGGCGGTCGCCGGAAAAATCGCCGGAAAACGTAACTGCATGGAATTGAAATCCGAACCCACCGAATCGAAGCCCTCGATCTCCTCTTTCACCTTCCCTTGTACGGTTTTTGCTAGTTCTTGCTCTAACTCCTTCGAATCGGCACTTTTCCTTAAGAACACGCCACTTTTAGATGGAAAGTTCCCGCTCGATTTTCGCTTGTTTCTGGATTTTGATGGATGAAACTTGCTCCTTGCGACGAGGGGATTCCGGAAATGTGCCAGGATTTTGGTTCGGAGGTCCGAAGCAAATTTCGTGTTCTTCAAGTGGGAGAAAATGGAGGAAGAGAGAGAGAGAGGAAGGGCAACAATGGTGAGCCGCGGCCTCCCTCCCCCCCTTTTAAACCCTAAATGTTGCAAAATGACCAAAATACCCCTCGGGTTTTGAAAAATTTACATTTTTTTCTTTTCTGTCTGCGTATATACGCAATACAGCGTATCTACTCAATCAGAAATCAAAAAGAAAAAAAAAAATTGCCCCTGGTTGCGTATATACGCAGGGCTACGTATATACGCAACCAACAACTATTTTTTTTTGTTTTCATTCTCTCTCTTCCTCTGTTTTCCCGGTTTTGCCTGCTTTTTATTTTGCTGTTTCTGCACAATCTCAATTTTCAAGTCAAAAACCCGCTCATCTCGCCTCTCTCTAAAATTCAGAACTGAATATAATAACGTAATAAAATAACGAAAATAAATTAATTACCGATTAATTTGGGTTGCTTCCCAAACAGCGCCTTGTGATTTACGGTCGACGGCCCGACCTTCTTACCTCTTACGGGTCATCAAAATAGACCGGGTCTATTTTGACGACTTCGGCGGTCTCGAGATACGGCTTGATCCGATTCCCGTTCACCCTGAAACTGGACTTATCTTTTGGATTCTCCAGCTCGAATGCTCCCCATGCAAAAATTTGCTTGATGATGAACGGGCCCGACCAACGAGACCTCAGTTTTCCTGGAAAATACCGCATCCGGGTATTGTAGAGAAGCACTTTATCGCCTTCGTTAAACTGCTTTGGCGTGATACGGTGATCATGCCACTTCTTCGTCTTCTCTTTTGTAAATTTTGGCGCTCTCGAAAGCCGTTCTGCGGAACTCCTCTAATTCCAGCAGTGCCATCTTCCTCTTATCTCCTGCTAGATTCTGGTCCAAGTTGAGCACTTGATGGCCCAATACGCTTTGTGCTCCAATTCCACCGGTAAGTGGCACGCTTTCCCAAACACGAGCTGGTATGGTGACATACCCAGCGGTGTTTTGAAGGCAGTCCTGTAGGCCCAGAGCGCATCGTCCAGTCTGATGGACCAATCCTTTCGGCCAAAATTCACCGTTTTCTCGAGTATGCTCTTGATTTCTCGGTTCGAAACCTCGGCTTGCCCGTTTGTCTGCGGATGGTAGGGTAACGAGACTTTGTGAACTGACACGCTGTACTGTTTCAGAACTTTCGCAAAAACTCGATTGATGAAGTGAGAGCCCTCGTCAGTGATCATTGCCCTGGGAGTTCCAAAACGAGTGAAAATGTTACGCTTCAAAAAACGCTCAACGGTGGCTGCATCGTTTTTCTGACACGCGATCGCCTTGATCCACTTTGTCACATAATCCAGTGCTAGAAGAATGTAGAGATTACCCATGGAAGACGGGAATGGCCCCATAAAGTCAATTCCCCATACATCAAAAGGCTCTACTTCCTTCCACACGGTCATCGGCATCTCGTCCCCATGTGACGTGTTTCCTGTTCTCTGGCATCTATCGCATCCCTGCACATAGTCGTGACAATCCTTAAAGATTGTCGGCCAGAAAAAACCGGACTGCAGTATTTTATGAGCTGTTCGCGTTCCCCCAAAATAACCCCCACACTGTGATGAGTGGCAGTGTCGGATTACGTTCCAGGCCTCGTGGGTCGGGATACACCTTCTCAGAATGTTATCGGCCCCTTGTTTGAATAGGTACGGGTCATCCCAGAAAAACTGTCAGCTTTCGGAAACGAACCTTTTCCGCTGAGACGGGGTGAGACCCTCGGGAAGCGTGCCAGTTACCAAGTAATTGGCTATGGCATAGTACCACGGTCTCCCGATTTTCACTGCCATAAAGTGCTCGTCCGGGAAGGTTTCATTGATCGGCACCGGGTCCACCTTCACATTCTCAAGTCTGGATAGGTGATCCGCTACCACGTTCTAACTCCCTTCTTGTCCCGGATTTCCACGTCGAATTCTTGCATCAGTAGTACCCACCTCAACAGTCTCGGTTTTGCGTCCTTCTTGTCCAGCAGGTATTTCAGGGCACTATGGTCGGTAAAAACGATAACCTTTGACCCGACCAAATAGGGCCTGAATTTGTCCAGGGCATACACCACGGCCAGCAGTTCCTTTTCTGTCGTGCCATAGTTGAGCTGGGCATCGTTGAGTACGCAGCTCGCATAAATAATCACGTGGCAGACTTTATCCTTTCGCTGCCCCAAAACTGCCCCGACTGCGTAGTCGCTGGCGTCACACATCATCTCAAACGGGAGTGACCAATCTGGCGTAGTTATAACCGGGGCTGTGGTCAGCTTCTCTTTTAAATGGTCAAAAGCCTGCCGACATGCTGCATCGAAATCAAAGGGTACGTCTTTTCCGAGTAAAGCACAGAGTGGCTTTGTGATCTTGGAAAAGTCTTTGATGAACCTCCGGTAAAATCCTGCATGTCCAAGAGCTTTTGATCGCCCTTACGTTCGTCGGGTATGGAAGCTGCTTTATCACCTCGATCTTAGCCCTGTCCACCTCGAGTCCCTTGCTGGAAATTCTGTGACCCAGCACGATCCCCTCGGTGACCATAAAGTGACACTTTTCCCAATTGAGCACCAAGTTCGCCTTCTTGCATCGGATCAGAACCTGACCCAAATGGAACAGACAATCATCGAAACTGTCCCCGAACAGTGAAAAGTCGTCCATGAAGACCTCCAGATTTTTCTCGATCATGTCGGAAAAAATCGCCATCATACATCTCTGGAACGTGGCTGGAGCGTTACACAACCCGAACGGCATGCGCCGAAACGCGAACGTATCGTATGGGCAGGTAAACGTCGTCTTTTCCTGATCTTCCAGGGCTATGCAAATTTGGTTGTACCCGGAATACCCGTCCAGAAAATAGTAATAGGCGTGGTGGGCGAGCCGGTCCAGCATCTGGTCCATGAATGGTAACGGGAAGTGGTCTTTCAGTGTTGCTTCGTTTAGCCTCCGATAGTCCATGCAGATCCGCCAGCCTGTAACGGTGCGCTGTGCAATCTGCTCCTGGTCATTATTCTGCACCACCGTAATACCCCCCCCCCTTTTTGGGCACGCACTGGACCGGGCTGATCCACGTGCTGTCCGATATGGGGTATATGATTCCCGCTTCCAGCCACTTCATGACCTCTTTTCGCACAACGTCCTTCATGTTCGGATTCAGTCTCTGCTGGGGCTGAATCACCGGTTTCTTGCCGTCTTCAATTCGGATCTTGTGCATGCAATAGGAGGGGCTGATCCCCTTGATATCTGCAATCATCCTGGCGATTGCTTCCTTATGCTCTCGCAGTACTTCCAGCTGTTTCTGCTCCTTTTCCTGAGATAAACGAGACGAGACAATTACGAGCAGAGTACTATTTTCACCAATATATGCATACCTGAGATGGCTCGGGAGCGGTTTCAGCTCCAGTGCGGGTGGCTCCTTGAGTGACGGGACCAGAATCATCTTTTTCCCGCCGTCTTCGTCCCGGTGCAAAGTGGTCCAGTCCTCGGCTCTTATGGCGTGCTCGCACCGAGTCTTCTCCTTTTCTTCCCCGTACATGCTGTCGATCTCTTCCCACAATTGGTCCATCTCCTCGTTTTCCCAACCTTCGTCAACCACGTCTATGGCAAAGATATCCTCGTGATCGTAGTAATTTGGCAGTTGCAGATTTTTTAAAACGTTGCATTTCACATTTTCCTCGTTAATCTGCATGGTCAGCTCCCCGCTCTTGCAGTTTATCATTGCTTCGCCAGTGGCCAAAAACGGCCTGCCAAGTATGAGCGGTACATCCCCTGCCTCCATGTCCAGGATGACGAAATCTGCCGGGAAAATCAGCTCGCCGAAATTGACCAGAATATCCTCGATAACCCCATAGGCCTGTTTAACGGACCTGTCTGCCATCTGCAGCATGATTCTGGTGGGTCAGGGTTCACCGACTTTCAAACTTTTGAAAATCGTCAATGGCATCAGGTTGATGCTGGACCCTAGGTCACACAGAGCCTTTCCTGTGTAAGCGTTACCTAGAGTGACCGGTATAACAAAACTGCCAGGATCCTTTCTCTTCCTCAGTAGCCCATTCTTCACACAATTGCTCACTTCTGCCGTCAGGTTTATGGTCTCGAAATCGCTCATCCGCCTCCTCCCATACAAGATGTCCTTGAGGAATTTGGCGTAAGTGGGCATCTTAGCCAAAGCCTCGGCAAAAGGTATGTTAATCTGCAGCTGCTTGAACATCTCGAGAAACCTGGCGTAGTCCTTGCTGTCGTCCCTCTTTCGTGTTCGCAAGGGGTATGGCACCTCCTTGGAGACAGGTACCGTTTCTGCATCTGTCTCGTTCTGCACTGCATCCTGCTCAACCGAGCCCTTCGGCTGGGGGTGGTCGACTGTGCTGTTATCCTGGCCCAACAAGTTGCGTTCTACTTCTTTCGAATTTTCTGCACGTGCGTGGCTGGGATACGGTGGATCCTGCAGTGCCAATCCACTCCGAGTGGAGATAGCATTGATCTGAGCCCGTGGATTATTTACTGTATTCGAGGGTAGGTTTCCTGGCTGTCTCTCTGTTAGCTGCTGTGCTAACTGCCCCACTTGTACTTCCAAAGCGCGTAGTGACGTTTTAGTTGTCTGCATGTCTGCTGTTAGGGCGTCCATGTGCTTGAACTGGGACTCCATGGTCTGGAACATGGACTTGATCTCCTTCATCTGGGCGTCGTACTGCTGTGCAGATGGGACTGACTGAACCTGCTGGGCCGGGGCAGCCGGTTGGGCTGGTGGCCTGTGCTGGAATCCTGGTGCGTAAACTGCTGCGTTCGGGTTTCCGTACCGGAACCCGGTATGGTCTCTCGTGCCCGGTCGGTACCGGCTCGGGTCCCACTGCTGTTCTACGTAATTGGTGTCTTCGGTCCTTAGTTCCTCAATGGCCGTGTCCAAATCGGGTTCCTCGACTGCCGCAACAGTCTTTTTATCCGAGTAGACTTTCTTGACCAAGTCATGAACGATCTAGGCCAGGTTGTCTATCCGGTCATCCTCTGCTGGTTCGGCTCTAGCCGTCATCCTGCGATCGTCAAACAGTCGGGTGTCCTGCTTGGCCAACTGCTTCATCAGGTCATACGCACCTTCTTGTCCACGTGATACAAGAAGTTTCCCCCGGCTTCTCTGTCAATCCTGTCGGCGCTCTCCCTGTCTAGGGCATGGTAGAAAACCTGCAGGATCTTTGCGTCTCCAAAACCGTTGTTCGGGCACCGTTTTACCAATCTCATGAGCCTGTCCCATGCGTCCACCACCGTCTCCCCCATCTTCTGCCTGAATGACAGAATCTCGCTTTGTAACTGTATGACTCGGGAGGCGGATAGAACTTTGCCAGAAAATCTGCGACACACTCCTCCCATGTGGTGATGGATCGGGGTGGTCGGGATTCGAGCCAGTCTTTGGCCACTCTGTATAGGCAGTATGGGAATAAGATCAGCATGAGTGCCTCTGCTTCTACCCCCTTGTATCTGACCTTGTTGCAGTAATCCTCGTATTTCCCGATAAAATCGTTCGGGTCTTCGTCGGCCCTGCCATGAAACGGGCAGAGAGTTTGTACCGTCTGGATGGTGGATGGTTTGATGTCGAAGTGCTCGGCGGTGATCTCGGGCACCACAATAGCTCGCTCATGCCCCCCGGTGGGGACTTCGAAATTTTCCACCAACGCTCTCCCAGATCGGTTATATGTTCTCTGATTGCTTCGGGCAGCTAGTCCCGCTGTGACGAGTTCCTCGATGTACCGAGCCATCTGGGCTGGGGTACGTGTCTCTCGTTCCTGTCCACCGGCTTCGGTGTTCTCGGGCGTCTCTCTCTGGTTGGTTGCCATCCTGCTTTCTCGGTTTCTGCGGTTCTGTTCGGTGTACAGTTTTTCTGGATTGTCGAGTGGTGGTACCAAATCGCGAGGCAATCTGGGCATCAACTGAACAGTCCTGAAAACGCAGATTCAAAAACGCAGTGAGATAAAAAGAAAAATAACAAAACTGAAAAATAAACAAAAACTCAGAAAACTAATTCTAACAACTAAATAAACCCTCAAAAGTCCCCGGCAACGGCGCCAAAAACTTGATGCGCAAACTAACGTGCTGTCGCAAGTGTACGAATCTTGTAATACCGGGTGTATTTAAAACTCGGGTGATCGTTCCCACGAGGACTATTTCAGGTTTTCTCACGTTGTCAGTTTTGGTTGACCGAGTGTAGTAACAAGGAGGAGTAGGTTGTGATTGCAATTACTTAAACTAAAAATAGAAATTAAAAACGTAAACGTAAATATTTTTTGTGACGTTTTCTGAAATAAGCTGAATCGGTTGTTACGATAATAGATGAGAACTAGGCTCCAGGATCCCCTAGGGTTTCTACAGATTTCAGTTTTACGTTCGATTATGAAAACACTCAGCAGTTTTTATATCTGTGCAACGTACCAGTTGTGCAGTGACTTTTCAGATTCCACACGTAATCCCGATCCTGCAGACTTTCGGATTCTTGTTAAGCTGCCTAAATCTACAGTCTCGGTCTAATTCTGTTAGGGTTTCTAACCTGTCCGAATGGCCCGGGTCAAATTCTCTAACAAATGAATACAGAAAATGGTGTTCATATCCAACACTGTCAAATGCAGCACAATGAAATTCAAATACAACGATATTAACTAATCAATTATGATACAGCCAATCGGTACATGCCACGTATAACGAGATAGCTGACTCACTTCCTTTTAATAAAAAACGACATTGTGGCTTGATCCCGCGGCTGCTGCTGCTTCATCCTGCAAGATGAGTTACTGCTTCATTTGATAATTTGCATACCAAATGTACAATAACTTCATACCAAATGCATTTAACTACCAGAAAGAGGAAAGATATAACGAAGCGATGAACTACACCAATCAACAGTTGACATATGGACTTGGTGACTCACTATAATTTCACTATAGCCCTCCTATCTATTATATATACTAGTCTGTTACCCCGCGCAAATGTACGGGGCTAATTTATTTGCACCATCAGGATGTCCGTTAAACTTCAAACTTCTCAACATGGAATATTTAACTCTTTTTTTTCACACTAAGAAAAAATGTCTGTTGGTATTTAAAGAATATTGCTGTGGAATATGCATAAAAAATGTCTGTTGGTATTTAAAGAATATTGCTGTGGAATATGCATAAAAATTGGAGTTTGATTTATCTTAATGTTATTTTTAATTCATGATAATGAAATTTGTTGTGTGTAAAATTATATTTTACTTTTTAACTGTCTTAAAAAAATCTATGTTTTCTAACTCTTTAATAACTTGCAGACACGACAAAAACATCTTATGCATAGTGAATAAGGTAAAGAAATGTCCTGTCTATGCTTGCCATTTTTTCTAACTAAAGATTCTTTCTAAAAACAGTATTCGTGATTACACACACACTAGGTATTGGGCACGACACATAAAAAAAAAAAAAAAAGAGAGAGAGAGAGAGAGAGAGAGAGAGAGAGAGAGAGAGAGAGAGAGAGAGAGGGAGAGAGAGAACGCCATATAAGACATAAAAGTGTTGATTTGACAATCTCCATTACAAAAACATACTGAGGCAAGAAGTTCAAATATGCCCAAAAAATGTATCAAAACGTAAATCTTTATTCAGGGAACATAGAAAATATGCATCTTTTACAAAGAAAAGTTCTCTTACCATAAAAGGAAAATTATAGCAAGCAAAATTCCCCCACCAAGCCAGAACAAGTCAATCTGCACTGGATGAGGAGTCAAGCTTCACTTAAGATAACAATACTACTACTTAAATGCAAAAATTCCCACTGGGGATGGACAACTAAAATAAAACTAAAACGAATCTCCGCGGAGAGATCAAATTAAGGGATTAGCTTCTCCGACAGTTTCCACCGATACAATCCATTAACCAAGTGAATAGAAGAATGTCGCCTAAAATTAGCGTCGAGAGCCTTGACTTAAAGAGCCCTGCAAAATCAATTAAGAAAAAACATTATAACAATTATTGTGAAATGTGACTGTTTCACAATGATAAAGCAAAACATGTAAAATGGACATTGGTGTAACTTGTATATAGAGATCTATGTAGCAATAGAAAGAATGAGAAGGGGATAATCTTATATAGTATGCTCATCCATTTCATGCATATATGCAAGGAAGTTGTTTGTGTAACTATGGATCTTAAGGAAACTATAAGTAAACTTGCAACTATCTACAAAAAGAAGGAAACTGCTTCAGTAACCAAATAACAGTCTGAACATTTGCAGTCAGACCCATGGTCTCCACACTCAAATAGAAGGAAACCTAAACTTGAGTGAAGCTCACGATAATGTTAAGTTTCTTTTTTTTTTGAAGTATGTAGTTAACCACAGAACAATGTCAAGGCCACATGCATGATAATAATGTATGCCGAATTCCCTTATGTGAACTGAAATTCTCATGATAATACTTCAAAAAATACTCCGAATGGTTTTTTAGCCAAGGATATGTGACTTACATGCTAGAATAGATATGCCGAATTCCCTTAATCAAATTTCAGTCCTGTAAGGATCCCCAAACTGGTTTAGGAAATTTAGCTCATTGTAATTGCATAATAACTCATACTTGGTGTTACAACCTGCTGTAGACAATGATATGTTTTGTAACTATATTATTCATTGCAATTTCATTAATAGCTCCAATACAAAACCTCTTCTAGCTCAATTTGTCAGTATTATAAATCTGCTTTAGAGCAATGATATGAACAAATATTTACAATTTCATAGCATACCAATTTTCATATTGAAACAAAAAACATTAGCAAGCACTTTGGTTTATTTACAAATTCCAGAAAGAGGGTTTTCTACGCTGAAAAAAAAAACAACAAAACAAAACAAAACAATCAATCAAAACTTACGCGTTCATCTTTGCACCACAATTGGGTATCCCTGATCGGTATTTTTCTTGATGAGAACCTCTCTTGGCAAGTTTCTTACTTGAAATGTTGAACATCAATTCAAGTTTTCATCAAGATCGAGCCCTTGAATAATCTGAGGCTCAAAGTTACAGGAAAAAGTAACTTCAATCCTATAGATTTCTCTTAAAGGAGCAATCATTTATACATCTAACTCACTAAAATGCCATCGCAAACTAAGAATCAGAAAAAACCCAAAAGGATGAGCAAAAACAATATGCATAAGCCCATAGTTATTTTTACTTTTCAGATTTCTCCAAGGGGGCACAAATGTAATAAACAGGGACAAACACAGGTCAAACGAAAACATAAGCAACATATGTTTCGAATGTGGTAGAGATATAGCCAATTACTACTTAAGCCAATGCTCAAGGTCCAAAGTTGATTTCTACAGGAAAGAGTAAAAATCAGAGAAGAATAATTTGAAAACTCATATTACCTACGAAGATGTGCCATTGCCACTTCAAGCTACAAAATTCCCAACTTAACAGAGTAAAAAATCAAAGACCCCAAACTTATAGACCCGAAACATCGGAGTGCGCAGCCATAGAAGGAGATCTATAAATGGAGTAAGAACACAGAGAAGGGTGATAATTAGATGGGAAAAGATGTAAAGGGAGAGAGTGGGGGAAGTATAGATTATACCAACAAGAGTCATGCGAGAAGACGACGTTACGGTCGTATTTTCAGTTCCAGATGAAAATCCTCCTCCTTGACTTGCCCCCAATCCATATGGCATCCTAAAGAGCAAAATCAGGTACACAAAATAGATCAAACAGCTACAGATTGGGTAAGGAGAAAAACTGTGCGATGCGGACAAAGAAGTTGAATTATGAATTTCAAATTCAGTAGCCTCTTGTGAAGTGATAGTGACTTCCGAAGTGATACCCATCGACGGGGTATTGCAGATTTGCAGGTACATACTCCCTCTCTCTTTCTCTCCTCTCCTGGATTACACAAACCCAACACTAATTAATATCAATTGAAATCAAACAAGCAAGAACCCAGATTACCAGCCAATGAATCAAATTCAAATCATGTAGAGCAAGAGGGAGGAAAACCGAAGATGGGCAGGTTAGTTTTGTAAGTAACTACTATGATTTAACAAAGGAACACAATCTGCAAACTAATTTTAACATTTTCCGCAATGAAAACCAACTGTAAACCCCAACAACCGAACTGAAACACCAACATTAACAATCTAAATTAGTAATTGAGATGAGAAGAGATGATTACCTGCTTGAGGACGCCCAAACTCTCCATTCACCATTCATCGTTATCTCTTGAAAATTTTGATAATCTTATGAACATTAAAGAAGTAAATTGAAACCTGGGGTTAATTCAACCGCGGACTGGTGACTGCATCTTGGTGTTGGCGGAGAGATAGAGAGACGGCGCAACAGGTCTTTCAAGGGAGAAAGGGTGAGAGCTGTAGGTGGATCAAATTGCGTTGTTGATGCGGTGGTGGTGGTGTGAAAAAACATTAAATCCATTGAAAGAGTTGAAACATAAAGATCTAAGTAGGAGAAAGAAAGGGGATTACCTGCATTCATAACTCAACCCCGATAACGTACGCCACAAACCCCAATCACCATGTACCGGATTCTTCATTCTCACCATAAGATGCATAGAGATCCAGAGGGAGAGAGGATAGCCGACCATATTCGAATAGAGAGAAGGTGAGTATGGCATTCCAGATCTGGGTTTCGCTCCAAGCCTTCAGAGAAAGATAACAATCACTGGACATCGGCAAGCAATTCATGAATCTGACGGGTTGCTCTGAGAGTGAGAGAGAAAGAGAGACAGTAGAGGCGGATGACATTTCACTGCCTCGGTCAGGAAGCTCAATCCAACGACCGAGAATGTATTTTGTAATCTAATATAACGGTGAAAATGTCTCCTCAAAATGTCGTTTGAAAATATGCATAAGACCCACACCTGCTGTTTTATTACATATATGTGTGTGTGTAATTGTGAGATAGTAACTGGTAAGGCTCCACTCTCTTGCAAAGGTGCTAGTTAAGTGGTAGAGCGTGAGAAGACCCTTCATAAGGTTCCGGATTCGAATCCGGCTATATGATGTTATTCTCAACAACAACAAAAGAATCATCTTTCTTTCCCAAATGTGAGGCGATTTTTTTGGTCTGTTTATCAGTAACGGAAAGCTCTGTTTTGATTATTTTTGCAACACCCTGTGATTCCCAAGCCTTCTGTTCCGGACCGGAAAGTCCATGGAGAGCGATGCCAAAAGTGTTGGTGGAAGTTATAAGCACCACATCCATATATTACAATACTATTAAACATTACATGAGTCTTTATATATTACACCCTATTAGTCATTACATCTCGTTCTCAAGTTTTCATATGTCACTACTAAAACATTACGCTTAAACTAGTCACACTAGCTTACTTTACTATTTGCGATGCTATCCTTCTTAATGCGTCCCGTACCCGGCTACCTCGCAATCCTCAACTTCTAAACATGCGGTGGGAAGGAAAACAAGAACCGCAAAAGTGAGCATAAAATACTGAGTAAGTAAATACCGAGCTCGTGAACAGATGACGAAGCAAAATTTCTTTTCACAAAAGTTATAAAGTAGAAAGCCAGAGTAAACTTGAATAATAGAGTAGAATCTTGAGTAAAACTCTTGTCTTCTCAACTTTCTTTCTTCAATCTCAAAAGGGGAGTGTTAATCCCAATTTGTTTCTTCTTTCCTTTCACAAGTATCCTTTCCTAATAGAAAACCACTTTTAATTTGTTGATACGGGAAAGATCTATCAATCTCGCATACTCCAAGACCTTAAGTGCCGGCACTCCCTAAGACTTCTTGCGGCCAGAGATGTGAGTACATGGAGCAAACCCGGCAGGTTGCGACCGGGTAAAATGAGCGGGTCGAGTGGACGTAGCCAACCACGACCTATCTTATCGAAAATTATATATAACGATCCCCACACAACTTGTCACGCCCCGGTTTCCATAACCCGAGCACGTGAGTAAAGTTACAAACAACACACTAAAACTGGACAGAAATGGTAGTCTAGATTCAAAAATTGATTTCTATCAAACCGTTTATTAAAACATTGTGAACTTTCGTAGGAAGGATCCTATAAGGGTGTACTACAACCCACTAAAACAGTTTTTACAAAGGTCAAGAGGTGTGGGAGAAATAGGCCAAACCGTGTGGCTGGTCGCTACGAAATTCAGAACTATGACTACAACTTCGTAATTCAATATCTCCTAAACTGTAAGTCGAAATGTTATGAAATTTTGACACAACATTGATATACAAGTTTATAATACCCCATAAAAACAGTTTTGAAAAATAAAAAGGGGTGTTTGACTTATTGACACAAACGTGGGGCTGACTGGTGAAAACTATCCAAGACAGCAACACAAACTTTAAAAATCAATAACTCTTTAACCGTACGGTGAAATATTATGAAATTTGAACACAAGGTTCATATCTAAGTGTAGAAAACCCATCTAAAACATTTTTGCAAAATAATTATCCAATCTACACTTATTGAGTAAAACGTGCACTGCTGTCTGTAAAATTCAGGATGAGCAAAATGACAATTAGATGTCTCCAAATCCTATTCGAGTTCAATCATCAAACCCAATCTATCTAGAACATGAAATGGCCTCTGGTCTCAAATACAATCTCAAATCAAAAGCAACATCTCAACAAGTTCAAGGGTGCATCATGTAGACGACTTTATTAACTAAATGCAACTAAAATCTTCTCCTTGCACGAAGCTCATATCTAGACTCTCGGCTCCATTCTAGCACCTGAAAAATGAAGAAGTGAGCAAATTAATGCCCAGTAGAAGTAGTAGTTTGAGATGATTAATTTTACATGTCATGAAATGCAATTCACCGAAAGTATTCCACGAAATCAAAAAGTCGCACATACTAATTTACACTACAAGCGTAGACACAATTCACATATATGACACCTTACGTTTTCTTATCAACTCATAATCATGTTACACTCAAATCGCCACCGTTGGTGTACGTACTAGTCAACACATGACTCTGCCAGCGACCGCACACAGCGCGTCATGTTCAACTTAGCCAACACTTGGCTCTGCCGTGACCATATCACGTAATAGCCCCATAGGCTCTGCCCTCTTTACGGGTACTACCCCGATGGAATGAGTTACCTCGTGTGCAACACCCCACCGAGCCGCAAGGCCGGACGGGCCCCACGTTCGGAAGAGATGTCTCCGCCCGAGGTGATGAGCCTCATTGGGAACGGATAAGGATCGTCGGTTCACAGCTAGTACAACCATCGATAACATTTCAAAATACAATTTATTACAATTTTCCAAATAAACAAGTGATAACATTTGAAAATCTTGAAATACACTTTTCAGTGGAAGAATATACTATGTGATAATCCAACTAGCAAGCTTTCCTGTCCAAAGTGTCGTGAACGTTTCCCCACCTCGATAGCCAACCTGCGGTTTTAAAATAGCAAAAGCCGACGCAGTTTTTACAGAAATAGTCAGCAAACGGCTGAGTAAGCTAACACCCATAGCACGTAAACAGATGATGAAGCATGTAACAGGAATAACCAATTCGCTGATAAATAATAAATATCAAACACTCGCGGGAAAAGCGTTCACAACTGATTCGGTGTGTCATACTCCGTAACGATCTCAAATTTCGTGTTATTAACCCGAAGATGTGGCCCATCCCGGGATCTCACTGTTAATAGCCATTCACAATAATACTTTGATCTCAAAATATCTCATAGCCCTATGAATCGAGCCCAGAAATCCATTTTAGTAACTAGTTGATACGGGGCGTGACCATATCCAATCCACAACCTCTTTCTCATATGTGCAAAAGCACCCACATAACCATAACTCAATCACAGGAGGTTCGCATCACAGCGCCTCATAACCATATCTCAATCAAAAGGAGGTCAGAGCCTCATAATCTCATAATCTCATAACAGTAACCAACACAATATGTCAGAAATGTATCGTATCAGGGATATGGCACAAACCCACGCACAACGGCTTTCCACTTTACATAATTACCGATTTTCATTCAAGGTGTAGAATCGTGTAAGGAGCTCCGAACTAAAAGCCGGTGTGGCAAAAATAAAGTAATCGAGGTACGATTGAGAGATATTCAGATTCGACCAAAGAGTGAGCGGTGTGCTACTCTTGGTAACCGAGGCAACGATTTGAAATTTCGTAGTTTCAACCCAATGACGTGGTCCGCCTTGGGGATCAATTTTACAAGTATTTCACAATATCCTTTAGATGTTCACTTTCGGATTGTTATTTAGATTTGGATACCAATTTCAAACGAGACTACAAAGAGGAGTATTTCAAAACAAATAAACAACTCAAATAAATCAAGTACAGCAGTAATTTCACAAATAACTCACGCGATAACACGAAAGAAATGAAAGGCTCGCAAGACTAGGCATATTAACTTACCAATAATCCAAGCACGTCCTAATTCGTTCTCGTCTACGGAATCGTCACCTACAAATCGGAGCTTCTAACTTAATATAAACTCAACAAATATACATCCTATATTTATTTCTACCTCCTTTTATTTTTCTCAAGACGTTATTCATTTTCTCTTATTTATAAACCCAAAAACATATTTTCTTTAATATTATGTACCCCCAAAAATAATTTTATAAATAATAATCTAAATAAATTTAAGAGAAATTAATTTTATAATTAAATCTGAAATTAAAAACTGCATATAATATCTAAAAGTTTCTGAAATGACAACTGCCTCCCCCAAAGTTTCTAAAACGACGTTATAACCCCCCTGAAAAGTTTCTGAAAAAGACACTTTAACCCCCTAAACATGAACATTCAAACTAACCGATTAAAACATGGATTCGAGGCCTTAAAACTTGGTTCTGATTACTAAAAACAACTCAGGGGAAGATTTCGAGCATACCCATATCAAATTTCGCGAGAAACGGTCAAGAATTCGCACGGGTCAAGGTCGCCGTCGGGTCGCCGGAGGTGGAGCTTTCGCCGTGGCTTCTCCGGCTGTTCTTGGCTTCGGTTGAGGCCTTCTGGAGCTTAGTCGGACTCCTCTGAGTCGAATGGTACGGGTTTAAAGGCACGGGTCGTCATGGTTGGACTCCGGCGAAGAACTCGCCGGAATCCATGGAGGTTCGTCGGTGTTGGCGGCGGTCTGCTTCGTTGCGGCCTCTGTTACTTCCTCCGCTGCTTCTGGTGGCTCCAGCGAGCAATAGAGAGATGAGAGAGAAGTGGATGGGCAGCGGTGGTGTCGGGTGATTTTTCTCCGGCGTTGCAGCGGCCATTGTTGCCGCTGCTTCTGCTTCTTCTTCTTCGTCGTCTGGCAGAGCAGAAAGAGGGAGAGAGAGAGAGACGGGGGTGAGATCAGATAATGGAGAGGGTGGTGGTGATGATGGCGTCCTGGTGGTGGTGGCTCGCCGGAGATGGCAGCGGCCTTGTGCCGCTGCCGCCGCTGCTGCTGGGTTGCTGTCGCCGGCAGAACAGAGAGGCAGAGAGGGAGATGGCGTTGGGGGTGGTGTTGGCGTTGGGAGATGGGGTGGTCTCGGGTGTTGGGTGTGCCGAAGAAGAGAGGGAGGAGGTGGTACATATAGAGAGAATGAGGGAGAGAGAGACGTGAGGGAGGGAGAGAAGTACAGGGTGTTGGGGTTTGGGAAGGTATGTTGGGGATGGGGAGATTGTGGGGAATTGGGAAACAAAATTTAATAACATTATTATTATTATTATTATTATTATTATTATTATTATTATATAAAAGTATTATAAAATATAAAATATGTGGGTATAAAATACGGTATTAATACGTATAAGTAGAGAGTATAAAATACATATAGTATAAATATAAAATACGAGTATTAAATACTACTAGTTATGTAAAAGACAAATAATACCCCCAACTACAACTATATATTATTATCTAAAATTATATCTACCTCCCCAAACTATATTATTTTAAAAATAACTTATTAAACTTTACGAAAAAAATACGTCAAAATATTCAGAAAAAATACGGGGTGTTACATCCTTCCCCCCTTGAAGAGAGCTTCGTCCTCGAAGCTAGGGTCGCTAAGTCTCGGCAAGGTTCTAAAGTCAATCGTATTACTTATCGTGTCAGCACACGAAACTAAATAACACACAAAACAAATGATCACATAACAGCAATTAGAAACTCAAGCTAACAAGAATCACGAATCAGCACTCCTGGCATCTAAGGACTTAAGCTATCCCGCAATCCCCGGCTGGTTCAATTTTATTACCGGTTTTAGTTTCGCCTACATTCATTTTAATTTTTGAAAACTCTTTTTAGTTGAAACCGAAGGGTCGTACTAACTTAGAACCGTCGGCTCTGATACCATGTGCAACACCCCACCGAGCCGCAAGGCCGGCCGGGCCCCACGTTCGGAAGAGATGTCTCCGCCCGAGGTGATGAGCCTCATTGGGAACGGATAAGGATCGTCGGTTCACAGCTAGTACAACCATCGATAACATTTCAAAATACAATTTATTACAATTTTCCAAATAAACAAGTGATAACATTTGAAAATATTGAAATACACTTTTCAGTGGAAGAATATACTATGTGATAATCCAACTAGCAAGCTTTCCTGTCCAAAGTGTCGTGAACGTTTCCCCACCTCGATAGCCAACCTGCGGTTTTAAAATAGCAAAAGCCGACGCAGTTTTTACAGAAATAGTCAGCAAACGGCTGAGTAAGCTAACACCCATAGCACGTAAACAGATGATGAAGCATGTAACAGGAATAACCAATTCGCTGATAAATAATAAATATCAAACACTCGCGGGAAAAGCGTTCACAACTGATTCGGTGTGTCATACTCCGTAACGATCTCAAATTTCGTGTTATTAACCCGAAGATGTGGCCCATCCCGGGATCTCACTGTTAATAGCCATTCACAATAATACTTTGATCTCAAAATATCTCATAGCCCTATGAATCGAGCCCAGAAATCCATTTTAGTAACTAGTTGATACGGGGCGTGACCATATCCAATCCACAACCTCTTTCTCATATGTGCAAAAGCACCCACATAACCATAACTCAATCACAGGAGGTTCGCATCACAGCGCCTCATAACCATATCTCAATCAAAAGGAGGTCAGAGCCTCATAATCTCATAATCTCATAACAGTAACCAACACAATATGTCAGAAATGTATCGTATCAGGGATATGGCACAAACCCACGCACAACGGCTTTCCACTTTACATAATTACCGATTTTCATTCAAGGTGTAGAATCGTGTAAGGAGCTCCGAACTAAAAGCCGGTGTGGCAAAAATAAAGTAATCGAGGTACGATTGAGAGATATTCAGATTCGACCAAAGAGTGAGCGGTGTGCTACTCTTGGTAACCGAGGCAACGATTTGAAATTTCGTAGTTTCAACCCAATGACGTGGTCCGCCTTGGGGATCAATTTTACAAGTATTTCACAATATCCTTTAGATGTTCACTTTCGGATTGTTATTTAGATTTGGATACCAATTTCAAACGAGACTACAAAGAGGAGTATTTCAAAACAAATAAACAACTCAAATAAATCAAGTACAGCAGTAATTTCACAAATAACTCACGCGATAACACGAAAGAAATGAAAGGCTCGCAAGACTAGGCATATTAACTTACCAATAATCCAAGCACGTCCTAATTCGTTCTCGTCTACGGAATCGTCACCTACAAATCGGAGCTTCTAACTTAATATAAACTCAACAAATATACATCCTATATTTATTTCTACCTCCTTTTATTTTTCTCAAGACGTTATTCATTTTCTCTTATTTATAAACCCAAAAACATATTTTCTTTAATATTATGTACCCCCAAAAATAATTTTATAAATAATAATCTAAATAAATTTAAGAGAAATTAATTTTATAATTAAATCTGAAATTAAAAACTGCATATAATATCTAAAAGTTTCTGAAATGACAACTGCCTCCCCCAAAGTTTCTAAAACGACGTTATAACCCCCCTGAAAAGTTTCTGAAAAAGACACTTTAACCCCCTAAACATGAACATTCAAACTAACCGATTAAAACATGGATTCGAGGCCTTAAAACTTGGTTCTGATTACTAAAAACAACTCAGGGGAAGATTTCGAGCATACCCATATCAAATTTCGCGAGAAACGGTCAAGAATTCGCACGGGTCAAGGTCGCCGTCGGGTCGCCGGAGGTGGAGCTTTCGCCGTGGCTTCTCCGGCTGTTCTTGGCTTCGGTTGAGGCCTTCTGGAGCTTAGTCGGACTCCTCTGAGTCGAATGGTACGGGTTTAAAGGCACGGGTCGTCATGGTTGGACTCCGGCGAAGAACTCGCCGGAATCCATGGAGGTTCGTCGGTGTTGGCGGCGGTCTGCTTCGTTGCGGCCTCTGTTACTTCCTCCGCTGCTTCTGGTGGCTCCAGCGAGCAATAGAGAGATGAGAGAGAAGTGGATGGGCAGCGGTG
The DNA here is from genome assembly GCA_023055425.1 of Linanthus parryae. Lineage (NCBI taxonomy): Eukaryota > Viridiplantae > Streptophyta > Magnoliopsida > Ericales > Polemoniaceae > Linanthus > Linanthus parryae. The sequence continues at coordinate 12,369,366 of JALGPY010000010.1, read as the reverse complement.
GTGTCGGGTGATTTTTCTCCGGCGTTGCAGCGGCCATTGTTGCCGCTGCTTCTGCTTCTTCTTCTTCGTCGTCTGGCAGAGCAGAAAGAGGGAGAGAGAGAGAGACGGGGGTGAGATCAGATAATGGAGAGGGTGGTGGTGATGATGGCGTCCTGGTGGTGGTGGCTCGCCGGAGATGGCAGCGGCCTTGTGCCGCTGCCGCCGCCGCTGCTGGGTTGCTGTCGCCGGCAGAACAGAGAGGCAGAGAGGGAGATGGCGTTGGGGGTGGTGTTGGCGTTGGGAGATGGGGTGGTCTCGGGTGTTGGGTGTGCCGAAGAAGAGAGGGAGGAGGTGGTACATATAGAGAGAATGAGGGAGAGAGAGACGTGAGGGAGGGAGAGAAGTACAGGGTGTTGGGGTTTGGGAAGGTATGTTGGGGATGGGGAGATTGTGGGGAATTGGGAAACAAAATTTAATAACATTATTATTATTATTATTATTATTATTATATAAAACTATTATAAAATATAAAATATGTGGGTATAAAATACGGTATTAATACGTATAAGTAGAGAGTATAAAATACATATAGTATAAATATAAAATACGAGTATTAAATACTACTAGTTATGTAAAAGACAAATAATACCCCCAACTACAACTATATATTATTATCTAAAATTATATCTACCTCCCCAAACTATATTATTTTAAAAATAACTTATTAAACTTTACGAAAAAAATACGTCAAAATATTCAGAAAAATACGGGGTGTTACATCGTGCGCAGGTTTCCGGTCTTTCACCGTGGAGCTGTTCAAGACCAACGTAATTATCAGTCGTACCCAACCGGTATCACCAACAGCAACAACCTCTCACTCGCATATAAAATGTATGGCATATTACAGCAACTTTAATCAATCCATGACCACAAGTACTACCGCATCACATGTAATTCACATATTGATGTCCAATTCATATACAACCAATATGATGAAAAAAATCAGATTTATAAAGTCATATGATAAGAGCACAAGAAGATCAATTAACATGTTCATTGATCACATAGAACACACGTAGTGCATCATACTTCATAACAAGTAAATTAACAATCAAAACTAAAACTCCTACCTCACGAAAAGGGTTTCAATTAAGAACCTCCAAGATTAGAACCCTAAGTAGTGGCTGCCTCTTAGAGTAGAGATCAAATTCTTCCCCTTCACCGCGCCTCAAATCCTCTTCTTGGCTTCCGATAAAGAGCTTGAATGCTAGGGTTTAGTATTCTCCTTCAATGCATCGTGTGTGTGAGAAAGGGGATGGAAGAATGAAGAAAAGTCGTGAAAAACAATACTGATCCCGTTTTTCTGAGGTACCAGGTATAAAAGTTTGTGTTAAAGTCACTTTCAGCCCCCTAACTATGTCTGAAATACACCTAGGCCCCCCCCCCTACATATAAAGTTGTGTAATTCTTGCAGTTTTGACCCCAAAATCTTCATGTCGTGCTCTAAAACCCTTGCTACTTTTTAATTTTCAACTACTCAATTCATCTTACCTAAAATTATATTCATATACAAGCATAACATTCATTCAAATCATCATATAACACATAGGCATCAAATTTAACCATTTGATGATGATAATAACTATGAATAAAACTACATAATTTATAAAAAAAAAAAAAGAAAAATCCGGTCACTACGCAACTCTTTCCACTTTATATTATTTACGAATTAATATTGCTCGTGCGACAATATAAAAGAAAATCAACATCTTTCAATTGTAATGAAAACTTACATAAGACATGTAAATCACAAACGCATTTTGAGAGAAGTGTTAAAATCAAGTTACGACACGAAATGAGCTAGGCAAGCTACGCTAGGCATATTTACTTACCTCGATTCCGTAGCGTCAGATCGTCCTAGTAGTATTCGTTGCTTAGGGTCCGTCACCTACAAATCGGAGCTTCTAAATCGTCACAATTCTGTGTATAGCTCCTCGAGTCTTATTAAGAATCTGATTTAACAAATCTTAGACTAGCCCAAACTCGCGTATTATAAAATACTAGTAAAAACAAATGGTTGTTTATATTTTTACGAAAAATAAATTTTAAGATTAACGACTAAACGGTATCGGATTTTTAAGAAAATCCCTTCTAAATCATTTCCACGACGTAACGATGTTTATAATCTAGCAAAATTTATTTCGTACAAGTATTTAAACAACCGAATTGAAAGTTAAACTATTAAACGCAATGTTTGTTTAGTTTTTAATAAAACATTATTCGTTTAATTTTTAACGAGCGACTCCTATACTATTTCAACGCCCGAATCACTGTTCCTTAACCAGGACGAAAACTATTGGCTTTGGAAAATACTTTTAATCCAAGTATAACATTTTTATTTTCGCATATAATATAACGTTTGAGTAAACAAGTAAATCCCCCAAGTTTACTTTAAAAGACATCAGGAACCCCAACCTACTCACAAGACAGTTTTATTAAAAGACAACAGCCCCACTAAAAGTTTCATTAAATACAAAGAATACCCCCTCCCTCAATAACACTATAATCAGTTTATGGAAACTACACTTTTACCCCCCCCCCCCTTCATGAACATCAAATTCATGAATCTAAACATGGATTTGAGCTAGCAAGATATGATTTTAATTGTTTAAAACAACTAATCATATTATTTAGAGCATACCTAGGCCAAGAATGGCCAAAATCGATCAAGAAACGAAGATGGTTGAATTTGCCGACGGTGAGTCACGGTGGTGCTCTTCGTCGCCGGCGATGGAGGATCTCCTAGCTTCGGGTAGAACCTGATTTCGTATCCTGTGAGTCCTAGGAGTCATTAGCTACCGATTTGGAGGGGTGGGTGTCGTTGGGTTGCTCCGGTCGAGCTTTTCGCCGGCAAAAATGGGGGCCGAGACGGCACTCTGTTTTTGCAGTGGTGTTGGCTGCCTCTATTCTTCGTTTTACTGGGATCGAAATAGAGGGAAAGAGAGAGTATCAGATTTGAATAAAGGAGGAGAAATTGAGGTGGGTGGCTCTCGGGTAGTTGTTCCCGTCGGGAACAGAGGCGGTGGTGGTGGCGGTGGCGGCTTTTGCCGCTGCTACTGCTGTGCTCAGTTCTGGGCAGAACAGAGAGTGAGACAGAGAGAGAAAGCTAGATAATAGAGAGCTAGAGAAAGAGGGTGATGAAGTTAATGGCTCTATGGGTGGTGGTGATGTTTGGTGTGGCCGGGGAAGAGGAAGGAGAAGACTAAGACAATGGCTATGACGTTGATGAGCTATTGAGGGTGAGCTGTATATATAGGAGGCAAAAATAGAGGGAGGTGATGATGATGCTTGTGGTCGTGGCAGTGATAAAAATCACCGACGAAGAGTTCGAAATGTAGAAGATAACCCAAAAGAATTGTATTGTGTGGTTGGCACACCAACAAGTTAGGTGATTGGGTGTGGTTCAACTACAAAGTTTCGCGGTGGTTGTGCACGCGCGAACAACTAAAAGAAAGAATTCACCCGAATTAAATTACAAACGTCACTCTAGTATTTTCTAAAATCTTACCCGAATAATTTACTCAACCTATTATTATTATTATTATTATTATTATTATTATTATTATTATTATTATTATTATTATTATTATTATTATTATTATTATTATTATTATTATTATTATTATTATTATTATTATTATTATTATTATTTTTATTATTTTTCTACTAATAATGTACAATGTATATATACATAACATTATATTAATCCAATAGTGTATGTCTATAAAATCGTTACTAAAATAACTCCTTAATAATCTAAACACGATAGTGTGTCTAATCTTTTATCAAAATTCGATTCATATTAGCTACTAAATTTACTATTTACCCCTAGCAGTTAGACTGAGTATTACATCCTCACTCACCCCCCCCCCCCCCCTCCCCCTTAAACAGAACTTCGTCCTCAAAGCTAAAATCAGCCAAATGAGTCTGATGTTAAAATCAGCCAACGAGCAACTAAGATCACATAGCAAGAAAATGATTTGACACGACAAGTAGTCAACACAATGTCACACAATAATTTATCTAAGTAAAGTCGGGTTCACGTTTGGTCCCTTAAGTGGTCATAGTCTCATTTGGTTGCTAAGCGCAAACCGGTACTAAACGAAAGTTTGCATCCTCTCCCCCTCTTATCTGATCGAATAGGTCGTTAGTACAAGGTCAAGTGTATTTATTTAAATAGTACGGTAGTTGGTTGTTCATAGGTAGAGAAAGTACCCGTGACGTTTCCATGAGCAGCTTCTGCCTCAGTCCTTGTTAGCACAACGATTCTCCCCACATTGGCACTATGAGCTCCTTCTCCTTCTGCACCAGCTCTATTGTTGTGATTCATCCTGTATCCAGCATTATTGTTCCCCATCCTGGGTTGAGCTCTATTTTGTCCTGCATTTCCCGGGTCGTAGTTTTGCTACCAGCCAGCATTATTGTTCCCCACATTGGCAGAAGGTTCTCCTTTACATGTCTTAATTAATTAGTGCTGGGAAACAGAATTTCCAGCAAAGGTCTAGAAGTAGACAGAGCAAAAATAGAGGTGATTAAGCAGCTACCATATCCGACCACACTTAAGGTTAAGGCAATCAAGAGTTTTTTGGGCCATGCAGGGTTTTACAGAAGATTTATCAAAGATTTTTCCAAAATTACAAAGCCATTATGTAATTTGTTGGGAAAAGATGTGCCATTCATATTCAACGAAGCCTGCAAAGAAGCTTTCGACATACTCAAAGATAGGCTGACAACTGCACCCATTATCACAACCCCAGATTGGACTCTCCCATTCGAGCTATGTGCGACACCAGTCACTACGCAGTGGGCGTAGTGTTGGGGCAGCGAAGGGATAAAGTGTGCAGTGTAATTTATTATGCCAGCAGGGTCTTGAATGAAGCACAAACTAATTATGGGACTACAGAAAAGGAGCTTCTCGCAGTAGTTTTTTCTCTGGATAAATTCAGATCCTACTTGGTACGGTCAAAAGTAATTATCTTAACTGATCACAGTGCACTGAAATATTTACAGGATAAAAAGGATGCAAATCCGCGGTTGCTGCGTTGGATTCTGCTGATGCAGGAATTCGATGTCGAGATCAGGGATAAAAAGGGAGTTGAAAATGTGGTAGCTGATCATCTTTCTCTCCTGGAAAACCCAACAGAAGAATTAGTGCAAATTCAATAAAATTTCCCGGATGAGCATATCATGAAGGTCAAGACCAACAGACAACCCTGGTATTACGCCATAGCCAATTATTTGGTCAATGGAGCACTTCCTGAAGACATCACCCGTTGGCAGAAAAAGAAGTTTATTTCAGAATGCAGACACTATTTCTCGGACTATCCTTACCTGTTTAAACAAGGGGCAGATAACATTCTTCGACGCTGCATCCCATGTCACGAGATTCTTGAAGTAATTCAACACTGTCACTCAGCACAGTGTGGTGGACACTTCAGCGGCCCGAGAACAGCTCACAAGGTACTGCAGTCAGGATTTTTCTGGCCAACTGTTTTCAAGGACTGCCATGATTATGCACAAAGCTGTGACCGCTGCCAGCGCACAGGAAATATTTCCCAGCGAAATGAGATGTCCATGACACTTTGGCAAGAGGTCGAGCCTTTTGATGTTTGGGGTATTGACTTTATGGGTCCGTTTCCTTCTTCTCTGGGAAATCTCTATATCTTACTGGCAGTGGATTATGTATCAAAATGGGTAGAAGCTATTGCCTGTCAGAAGAATGATGCAGCAGTCGTGGAACGATTTCTCAAGTGCAATATTTTTACCAGATTCGGAACACCAAGATCCATGGTCAGTGATGAAGGCTCTCATTTTATCAACAAAGTGTTTGCCAAAGTTTTAAAGCTGTATGGGGTGTCTATCCATAAGGTTTCACTGCCTTACCACCCTCAGGAAAATGGGTAGGCAGAGGTGTCGAACAGGGAAATAAAAAGCATATTGGAAAAAACTGTGAATCCTGGACGGAAAAACTGGTCATTAAAGCTTGATGATGCACTCTAGGCGTACAGAACTGCTTACAAAACCTAGCTCGGAATGTCCCCATACCAGCTATTTTTTGGTAAAGCATGTCGCTTACCAGTAGAATTGGAGCTTAGAGCATATTGGGCAATCAAGCAGCTCAATACGGATCACAGTTTATCTGGAAACAAAAGGAAGATGGCACTCCTCGAATTGGGGGGGATTTCGTAAAACAGCTTATGAGAGTGCCAAAATCTATAAAGAAAAAACGAAGAAATGGCATGACAATCGCATTCTACCAAGAAGATAGAAATTGGGCAGAAGGTTCTCCTTTATAACTCAAGGATGAAATTCTATCCCGGGAAGCTGCGCTCAAGATGGTCTGGACCATTCATTGTGAAAGACATTACATCATGGGGAGTAGTGGTCCTGGAGGACCCGAGGGACAATACAGTTTTTAAGGTGAATGGAAACGGAATCAAGCCATAGAGAGATCCTCAGGAGATAATAGAGTTAGAGGCGATCTACCTCGATCTGCCCTGACCACAATTGAGGTAACAAAGTCGGGCTGTCGACTGTAAATCACAAGCGCTGGTTGGGAGGCAACCCAACATAGGATAGTCGTTTCTATATATATTCATTTATTATTTAAATAAAGAATGTTCATAATATGAGAGAAAAGTGAGAAGGAGGGGTTTAATGCTGAATTTAGTGTTTCAGGGAACAGTCAGCAAGTTGAGGTCTGCGTTCAAACGCAGAAGACCTGCGTTCAAACACATATGTGCGTTCAAACGCAGAAGGACTGCGCTCAAACGCAGGAACTCCGGAAGATATGGCTAACACATGTGCGTTCAAAAGCATAAGGAGGTGCGTTCAAACGCACACCAAAATCAGCAGAATTCAGGCCAACACATGTGCGTTCAAACGTAAGGAGGTGCGTTCAAACGCATAAAACTTGGAATGAAAATTTTAAGGAGGTGCGTTCAAACGCTACATGTGCGTCCAAACGCAGCGGACAATCCCAAGAATTTTCTAGAGAGAAGCGTTCAAACGCAACATCTGCGTTCAGATGCAATTCACCAGAACATTGCAGAACATCACGAAATCACAAGTTGTGCGTTCAAACGCACCCCGTATGCGTTCAAACGCAGGAGGTGCGCTCAAACGCAATTCATGACGATTCAAAAGTTTTTCAGAAAAACTAAGCACTGCGTTAGGACGCAGATGGTGCGTTCAAACGCACATCGAGCGGGATCAGAAAATTTTGAATTTTTTTGAATTTCAGGGGCCATTTTGCAATTTCTGAGAATTTGCCTATATATACTGTACGGCTGAAAGTGACCCATTTCCACTTCAGTCAAACAGTTTTCAACTCTCTCTCTAGAAATTCTCTCTGCCCTAGCAGCCGCCAGCAGCAGTCATCTGCCAGTCAACTCCGACCACCACCGCAGGGACACCAGACTCCCAGAAACAGTGTGGGGGTGATCACGCTCAACTAGATCAAAACATTTCCAGATCCACTTCAGAGAGCAGTTTTCGAATATATACCCGTAAGATTTACTCCGGGTAGCCAGGTTCTATTTTTTCTCTCTCTCTCTCTCTCTCTCTCTCTCTCTCTCTCTCTCTTTGCAGATTTCAACTTTTCTGTTGTTTTGGTTTTGAGATGGATGAGGACAGACCATACATGAGACCAGACAGGGCCATTGCACCTTTGAACATCATAGACTGCCGACTTCTTAGGGTCGACCATTTTTGTGACCATAGTTTTGTCAATATGGAAGCCCACCGCTTCTTTTTGCAGGACAAAAAGATTAGGTATGACATACCCGCTGAGAGAACTTTTCCTCGTGATATCGTGTCTATGGGGAAAAACCTGTTCAACTTTACTGGGCAGGATCATTTTGGGGACTTGTTTACCGGCTTTACCAATCTGCAGGTCAGTTCTGTGCTGGCTAAGGAGATCTTCAGTAATCTCCAACAGTGCATGAACAGTGAAGCCCAGTCCATAGACTGGATTTACTGCAGAAAGACTTGGATTAGGATCACCCCAGAGAGTATTCGAGAGAGTTTGGGTCTGGTGTTGGTGTTGGACGATTGTCAGTTTCAGGAACTCCGGCGTCATCCCTCTGAACAGCTTAGTGACCAGATCCTTCAAACCCTGTGTGCGGGTGTACCCGGCGCTGCTTGGTATTACCCCGAGCGGAGCCCTTCCTATCGGAAACTCCCTGCTACATATTTGATTCGAGATGCGAGATGGTGGACTGAGTGGGTCAACAACCGGATTGTGGGCATTAAGAACATGACCCGGATGGACTATAATGTAGCACTTTTAGTGTACTGTTTGATGACCCATGAGCCAGTGAGCCTCCCGGAGATTATTTGTGAGTTCTTTAGGGAAAGGAGAGAGTCCAACAGCAAGAAGGGTTTGGGTTTTTTGGGGATGTTGACTAAAACGGCACAGGACTATAAGGTGCCGATTCCTGGCGAGCTGAGAGATATCCGACTGGTTCAGGTACGAAAGTACCGAAAGATGAGATGTGCCTTGGAGGAGGCTATGCATGGGCCTCCAGATTATGTCCAAGTGGACGATGATGATGATGATGGTGCTCCACCTCATGGTGGGGGTGATGGCATGCCACCACCGCCTCCACCGGTTGATGGTGGTTTCCCAGCCTTACCAGGTCCCCTTAGACTCTCCCGATCTGCTAGTTCCAGTGAACCCAGGCAGACCGAGCCCGATCTAGGGCAGTCCAGCAGAGGGGCCAGGCGCAGTTCTTTCGGGCGCCTGGAGAGGACTGAGCATGAGGAGTGGGTCAGAAAGAAAATTAAGGCCCAAGAAAAAATGCAGAACTACCTGGTGAGGACGGTCAAGAAAATGGCCAGGGGTCTTGGAAAGTTGTTCAAGACCCAGAAGCACATTTACCATGCCAACACCGCTGCACTGAGAGCTCATGAGGCTGCCCTCGCTGAGATTCAGAGCAACATGCGTGGTAAGAAATTCAATTTCCCAGACCACTATTCTAATGATAACTGTCCCAGTTGGACAATGGAGGATAGTAGGCCCTATGATAGCTTCTCTTGCCATGACCCCACCCCGATCCCGGAACATGCGGGCAGTGTTGGTGACCTCGGCAGACCCGGTACCCAGTACCCACCCAGACACCACGTATTCCCCGGGGCCAGCAGTGCCCATCTCGGTGCCAGCCACGCTGGTACCACTGCCGCAGCAAGACAGGCTGCGAGGAAGAGACCCCGAGGGAGGACCCCTAAACCATCTCCTGAGCCGACTGACCAGTCTACTCCGGAGAACACATATTCTAGTTATAGACCAAATCAGTAGAGTCGCGAGGACGCGCCACCTCTAGTGTGGGGGTGGGGAATCGTGTCCTCCTGCATAGCCATGTCAGCATATTTTTGTTCAGTTTATTTTTAATTTTATTTTTATTTTTGAGTCAGCACGTTTTTCTTCTTTTGAGTCTACCCACCTATTTTTCTGACCTTGCGTTAAAATAAATAAATAAATAAATAAATAAATAAATAAATAAATAAATCAGGTAAAAAATCTTAAAATCTTTTGATAAAGGGCAATCAATGGGATTATAAACTGTAAAGAATTCAGTAAGTAAAACTCCAACAGGGAAGAAAATTGACATCGAGGTGTAGGTGTTTTATTTTTCTACGGATGGATAGATCCAGTGCGACCTAGAATTCTTCGGTAGGTTGTAGCCTGAGTTAGGAATCCGACTAGTTACCACACCACCGTCACATAGGTAGTCGACAACCTGCCCACGGGCGTCAGCACGGTCACTGCATTTTTCAGAGGAGTGTTTGGCTTATAACGGGCCTGACGTCCTGTTTCTCAGCCTTAAGTCCAAATAGTTAGCCCATTTGCAGCCATTTACCCCTTTATTCACAGCCACTGCAGCGTTGGAAGCCTTCCTTGTGACTTGCATCACTTGTTTAGTTGGCCAGTACTACGCATTATGACAGAGGGAGTGAGTCTGGGAGGGTTGTAGAGGGACGAGAGCTTTCATACAGATCAGTTTTGGACAGCATGAGGGCGTGACAGGGTGAGTTATAGGCGACAACATTAATTTGCAGGAGGTGAATCACTACATTACACAGTGATCACGGGAGGAGTAGTCGCATGTGTGATATCTATGTCACACAGATCAAGGGTTCGGGGTTGTCAAGTTTTAATTGGAGGTTGTGCCTATTTCTACATCTTTGGTGATGAGGAGGTTAGGTAGGACAGCATGTTATTGTCTGGACTACAAGGATCAAGCGCTTAACGACTAATGTGGGGGTATTTCTGGAAAGTTGATACTCTTCATATCCCACAGGTTTATTATTGCACTACCCAGCTTAGTTAGTTGAATCAGTTGTATTTTCGTATTGATTGTTTATTGAAAAAACAAATCGTTGATTCAAATTATTTCAGTTTAGTTAATAAAATCAAGCTGAGTAGGGAACACTGATTAGACTACATGCTACTTCACAATTGTGGCCGCGAGAACGGCGAATCAGCACCAAGATTTCAGAAAATTGGGATACAGGGACTTAGTTGTTCTGGACAGTTTTCGGGGGGCTTGGTGAGGGGTGAGTTGGGAACAGTGAGATGTCGTAACAAGTAGGATTGTCCTTACCCGTTACATACAAAAACCCTACCTGTTTAGACTTAGGATCCCTGATGGAAAATAGCTCGGAAGGTAGGTTAACTAGGGATTTGCTCAGGACACAGACGAAAGTAACAGTAAGGGGAGACCGTGCTTATTTTCCACCCTGAGTAATAAACAGGCTCACCAATCGACTGTCTACCGGTATTTCCTGGAGGTAGGATGAACATTGAAGGACACATCAGTTTTAATTCTAGAGATTGCCCAATCTCAACCAAAAATCTTTGTTTAGTCACGAGTCAGTGTGTGTATATTGTTGGGTTTTGACGTAGGTAACACAGCGGAATAACAAAATTTAATCCTACTCAAAGCCCACCAAGGATCACAGGAAGAGACATCATAACATGATTAAGGTCATAGAAGATGTGTACCTTTTGATTTGTGAGATCACACGAAGAATGATGTCCTCGTCTCTACGGTTGATCCACGTCTAGAGGTGAGATCTAGATTCTTCCTTCAAACAAGTGCTAGCTTGAACCCGGAGGAAGAGGGATGAAGATCAAAGCAACAAAGCAACAAAGCACAAAGGGGGGCGCGGCCACCCTTTTGCCGTCGGGTAGAGGGGGTGGACGGGGCTAGGGTTTCGGCCCTAGCTCTTTGTCTTGCTCTCTCTTTTGCTCTCTCCCACTCTTTGTGTTATGTCTAATAATAACTCATGTGGGAAGGAAGCTAGATCCTCTTATATATATACTCCAACAACTCCTTGTTGTTTCCATATTAGAGTTTTCTTGTTCTAGTAGGACTAGAACTATTCCCTTCCTTGCAAATTAGTCCTACTAAGTTTGCAAGGTGTTGCACAATGATCCTTCTATTAATTAATCTATATTAATTAATCCCAAATCTAGCTCTACTCTATTTGACGTGTGACCCCATAGGTTTCTATATAGTTGGTAGTAACTCTTACTAACATGGAGCGGTGTCTAGCAACACATCCATGCCACCCAACCAATAGAAATAGTCAGTGATCCCGACAAACCTTTGTGCCCAATATATCATATTGCATTATCCCTTTGTCTCCATATCCGGATTGGACACGAGACATAAATAGTCACACTCGTATATCCAATCCATAGTTCCTCGATCCTGGGAATATGCTTATGCTTGCAGATAACATTAATATCTCTATATTAATTTATCTGAGTCTGGCCAGACATTCAGTAAGCCTCATCCCTCGAGTGGCCGTGGATATTTACCCCCATTATGTGGGAGGGACAAATCCTATCTACATCACTACGATCTCTAAGCTTGCTTCCTATCACGCCCGATAGCCACCTTTATGATTACCCAGTTACGGTGTAACGTTTGATAACATCAAAGCGCAATATTTCACAACTAGAGTATCTAGTGACTTCAAGTCCAAGGATTGCAATAATATTAGCACTACGAAAAGCGATTGTGACTTCACATAATCTAATGTATCCTTTTCGTTGTGGGTCAATCCAATATGCCATTACTCCTAATGCATACCCATGTGTTAGACTTGATATCTCCATATCAATCTACCCACATACCAGTCTATATTTGATTGTCCTATTAATCAATATAATGGACTAGGGATATTTAAGATAAATAAAACAATTTATCTAAGGACTTCATTATATTAAATATCGCCATAAATAATAAATGAATATTCTAGCCAAAACATTGTTCACACTAAATCTACGATTGCCTCTAGGGCATCTATTCCAACAGTCTCCCACTTGCACTAGAGCCAATCTGGCGCATCTCGTATGCCTATAGATCTGGCGTGCCCTTCATGCTTTCGCTACGCAAGAGGTTTTGTGAGCGGATCTGACACGTTGTCATCCGTCGTAATCTTGCATATCTTCACATCTCCTCGATCGATCATATCACGAATAAGATGGAATCTCCTAAGTACATGCTTTGACTTTTGGTGCGATCTTGGTTCCTTTGCCTGTGCGATTGCCCCAGAGTTGTCACAGTACAACTCTATGGGATCCACTATGCTAGGGACCACACCGAGCTCAGCGATAAACTTCTTTATCCATACTGCCTCTTTCGCCGCTTCCGCAGCAGCAATGTACTCAGCTTCTGTTGTAGAATCAGCAACTGTGCCTTGCTTGGAAATCTTCCAGCTTACAGCTCCTCCATTCAGGCAAAACACGTATCCAGACTGCGATCTGTAATCATCCTTGTCGGTTTGGAAGCTTGCGTCAGTGTAACCCTTTACACTTAGCTCTTCCATTCCTCCAAATATCAAGAATGCATCCTTAGTTCTTCTCAAGTACTTTAGGATGTTCTTGACAGCAATCCAGTGACTCTCACCCGGATTGGACTGATATCTGCTCACCATACTCAACGCGTATGATACGCCTGGTCTAGTACATAGCATGGCGTACATGATGGATCCTATGGCCGAAGCATAGGGTATCCTGCTCATGCGGTCCTTCTCCATCTCTTTGGAGGGACAGTCATTATTGGAAAGAGTGACTCCATGTGACATGGGCAAGAATCCCTTCTTGGAGTCTTGCATGTTGAACCTCTTCAACACCTTGTCAATATATGTACTTTGACTTAGGCCAAGCAACCTTTTAGATCTATCTCTATAGATCTTTATACCAAGTATATAGGCTGCGTCTCCTAAGTCTTTCATTGCAAAGCACTTTCCGAGCCAATCTTTAACAGATTGCAGAGTAGGAATATCATTGCCAATGATTAGTATGTCATCCACATACAAGACCAGAAATACTATAGAGCTCCCACTAACCTTCTTGTAAACACAAGGCTCATCTTCGTTCTTGATGAAGCCAAACTCTTTGACTGCGTCATCAAAACGTCGATTCCAGCTCCTAGAAGCTTGCTTTAATCCATAAATGGACCTTTGCAGCTTACAGACTTTATTGGCATTCTCTGGATCCTCAAAACCCTCTGGTTGTGTCATGTACACATCCTCAAGGAGGTACCTATAAAGGAACGCTGTTTTGACATCCATTTGCCAAATCTCATAGTCGTAGTATGCTGCATGAGCAGTAAGATTCGAATGGATTTAGTCATGGCGACTGGTGAAAAGGTCTCATCATAGTCAATACCATGAATCTGTCTATAACCTTTAGCCACCAATCGGCCCTTATAGGCAACCACCTTGCCATCCATGTCGGCCTTCTTCTTGAAGACCCACTTGCACCCTATGGGCCGAGCCCCTTTGGGTGGTTCCACCAAAGTCCATACTTTGTTGGTGTACATGGAATTCATTTCGGATCTCATGGCTTCTAGCCACTTCTTAGAGTCTTGGCCACTCATGGCTTCTCCATAGTTTGCAGGCTCATCTTCCATGAGTGGTACGTCATCGGGCTCAGTCACGAGAAGTCCATACCTCTCTGGCTCATGACGCAGTCTTCCTGATCTACAGAGTTCCTGTGTTACCTGAACAGGTTCTTCCACAACTTCTTGTGGTTCCTGTTCATGTTCCATTATTGGTTCAGTGGTTTGTGGTTCATGAATTTCTTCAAGTTCTACAACCCTCCCACGTGCTTCTTTAGAGACTAGTTCTCTTTCTAGAAACACGCCGGTCCGAGCAACAAACACTTTGTTCTCGGTAGGGTTATAGAAGTAATATCCTTTAGTCTCTTTAGGATATCCCACAAACTTACACTTATCCGCTTTAGGCCCGAGCTTGTCTGTTTATAAACGCTTTACATAGACGTCGCAGCCCCAAATCTTCATAAACGACACTATGGGACGCTTCCCAGTCCATATCTCATATGGCGTCTTCATGACCGATTTGGATGGAACACGGTTAATGGTAAAAGCTGCCGTCATTAGAGCATGTCCCCAAAAGGATATCGGAAGATCTGTTTGAGACATCATAGATCGCACCATATCTAATAGAGTGCGATTCCTCCTCTCAGATACACCATTCCATTGTGGTGTTCCGGGTGGAGTGAGCTGGGATACTATCCCACACTCTCTAAGATACTCATCAAACTCTTGGCTTAAGTATTCTCCTCCACGATCCGATCGTAGAGCATTAATACTCTTGCCAAGTTGCTTCTCTACTTCACTCTTGAATTCTTTGAACAATTCAAAGGATTCAGATTTGGCCTTCATAAGGTATACAAATCCATATCTACTGAAATCATCAGTAAATGTGATGAAGTAGGTATAACCACCTCTGGAAGGCGTGGGGAATGGTCCACTTACATCAGTATGTATGAGTGTCAATAACTCACTAGTCCGCTCTCCTTTCTTATTGAAAGGGGACTTTGTCATTTTTCCTAATAAACAAGATTCACATCTCTCATATGATTCCAAATCAAATGAGTCTAGAAGTCCATCCTTATGGAGTCTAGATATGCGTTTCTCATTTATATGTCCTAAACGACAGTGCCATAGATATGTAGGATTTAAATCATTAGTTTAATCCTTTTAGTATTTATGTTATAGATTGGATTATTTAGATCAAGGATATACAATCCATTAGACAAATGCGCACTACAATAGTGCATACTATCAAAATAAATGGAGCAACACTTGTCCTTTATTGAAATAGAAAAACCTTTCTCGTCCAAACAAGAAACAGAAATAATGTTTCTGCTCATAGCAGGCACATAAAAGCAGTTGTCTAATTCTAAAATAAGTTCAGAAGGCAAAGATAGCTCATAAACGCCTACAGCTAATGCAGCAACCTTTGCTCCATTCCCGACGCGCAAGTCTATCTCCCCTTTTCACAATCTTCTACTTCTTTTCAAATCCTGCACATTACGACAAATGTGAGAACCACATCCGGTATCCAATACCCAGGATGATGAAATAGAGAGATTGACGTCTATAACATAAATACCTGGTGGTGGTGGAATCACTATTCCAAGCTTCTTATCCTCCAGATATTTAGGGCAATTCCTCCTCCAGTGACCCGGCTGGCTGCAATAGTGACATTCACCTTTAGCCACACCTCCACTAGGCTTCAGGGCATCCTTGGATTTCACAACTTTCTTGCGTTTTCCTTTTGAAGTAGATGCAACTGACTTGCCCTTCTTCTTGTGTACCATCATTATGGCCTTGCCCTTGCCTTTATTGATGCTTTGCTCAACTGTCTTTAGCATGTTCAATAGGTCTGGCAAAGACTTGTTGATCTCATTCATATTATAGTTCATAATGAACTGATTATAACTGTCAGGCAACGATTGTAAGACGAGATCAGTCGCCAAGTCCTGGCCGAGTGGGAACCCCAGTCTCTCAAGGTTCTCTATGTACCCGATCATTCGGAGTACATGAGGGCCTACTGGATTCCCTTCTGCAAGACTGCTTTTGAACAACGCTTTAGACGCCTCATAGCGCTCATGCCTTGCCTGTTCCTGAAACAATTGTTTCAAGTGTCTGATCATATCATAGGCTTCCATGTTCTCGTGTTGCTTCTGAAGCTCACCAGTCATGGTACAAAGCATGAGGCAAGTCACGTCATGAGAATCATCAATATGTTTCTGACGTGCCCTTACTTCCGCTAGTAGAGACTCATCTTGTGGTGGGTCTGGAATTGGAGTGTCCAAGACGTACAGCTTCTTTTCTTGCTTGAGGACAATCCTCAAGTTTCTGTACCAGTCAAGGAAATTTGTTCCAGACAATTTATCCTTCTCAAGGACAGATCGTAGGGATGAACTCGATGCGTTGTTGTTTGCCATTTGGAATTCTACAAAACGAGAAATATGCAATTTAGTATTTTGAACAATTTAACTATATTTAACAATGGCTAGATCATTAATATAGCTCCCACTATTTTTCTCGGATTAATAGCCCTCACTATTAAAGCGGAAAATATCTTTATACTTTCTAGTGGGTCCAAGATCCCTTTTTCACTTCTTCTTGAGCTTGCTTTGGCAAGTCACCCAAGAATTGGTTATTTAGGTAGGAACCATTCCAATTGCATCCCATGCAACTCTTGGTCCAATTAGGTGAATAAATTCCTTTTATTCTTTATCCAATTGGATAACTCCTAATTGTCGTGCCTCTAAGCTCATCAATCCAATTGACTCTTGCCTAGTTGGGTCCAACCTCTTGCTTTCAACATACACGCATTACTAGCTTGCGTCGTCCGCAACAGATCATGAAAAATTAAAATCGCCTTGCTTTGGCAAGCCCGAATTTTAATAGGCCATGATCATGAAGGGTGTTTTGGCAAGAGAAGGCAAAACGCAATATTTAATTGAGGGATTTCTTTTAAGTTGTTTGGTTGATCTTATCAACATGGTCTACTTATTTGGATTGGGCCATCCACAATAAAAGACCAACCTTGTTTATTATTATCTTGTTATCGTTTTTGCTTGTAGCGTCATACACACAAAATAAATAACAAGGCATGAATAATAAACATCCACAAAATAAAAAAACGTGGCATGGATATGGCCCCTAGACTAATGATATTATCAAGCCAATGATAATATCTAATTGCCCTAAAGTGCCGAGCTCATCTCCATGTGCTCCACCATAGC
Organism: Linanthus parryae; assembly: GCA_023055425.1. Classification (NCBI taxonomy): domain Eukaryota; kingdom Viridiplantae; phylum Streptophyta; class Magnoliopsida; order Ericales; family Polemoniaceae; genus Linanthus; species Linanthus parryae. The sequence goes on along the minus strand of JALGPY010000010.1, from coordinate 12,352,247 downwards.
TGCGCGCCTAGGGATGTCTTTTGGCTCCTTTGGTTCTCCGGTCTTATTCTCCATGTTCTTGGCTATCATCTAAATACTTCTAATTCTAGCCTAACATCTAGAATAAATAAATAACAAAAGCCTCACATGTCGAGGAGAAAAAGAACGACTCGCAGGCCGTAAAACTTAATTAATTATTACATTAATTTGATCAGCTCGCAGGCCGTAAACCAAACCACAAAACAATAAACATCCACAATCCTAGGCCATATCCATCCACCATGCAATAAAGCACATAATACAGTTAAAACCAATTTTTAACGCGCTTGTTTAATTTTAATGAAATTGGGTAACTAGGGTTTTACAACGGTCCAAAGGGCCCAAGCCAACAAGTGGCCCGAACCCTAGGACCGCCGCACGCCTAGAGGCCCGCGGCCTTGCTTGGCGCGCAAGGGAGGGGCGGGCGGCTAGGGTTTCGGCCCTAGTCCCCTTCCTCCTTCCTTGTTTCCCAAGCAAGGTTGTTTCCTTATGGAATTATTTCCATAACTTTGTTTCCATAACTGAAAACCCCTTTTCAATCATGTGCCCATGAACCCTAATTTTTCAAGAACCCAATTATTCACATCCTATGTGATTAAACTCACCAATTCTAACATCCAATGTTAAATTGGGTCTTGTTTGATTGAATCAAATTCAATATTGCATCTACTATGCCAATTTTTTCAGTTTTCGCGTAATAAATAATAATACGGTGTATGAACTGAAATCGTAAACACATAATATCATGTTATGCTCTACGACCTGTGGCTCTGATACCACTGTTGGGTTTTGACGTAGGTAACGCAGCGGAATAACAAAATTTAATCATACTCAAAGCCCACCAAGGATCACAGGAAGAGACATCATAACATGATTAAGGTCATAGAAGATGTGTACCTTTTGATTTGTGAGATCACACGAAGAATGATGTCCTCGTCTCTACGGTTGATCCACGTCTAGAGGTGAGATCTAGATTCTTCCTTCAAACAAGTGCTAGCTTGAACCCGGAGGAAGAGGGATGAAGATCAAAGCAACAAAGCAACAAAGCATAAAGGGGGGCGCGGCCACCCTTTTGCCGTCGGGTAGAGGGGGCGGACGGGGCTAGGGTTTCGGCCCTAGCTCTTTGTCTTGCTCTCTCTTTTGCTCTCTCCCACTCTTTGTGTTATGTCTAATAATAACTCATGTGGGAAGGAAGCTAGAGCCTCTTATATATATACTCCAACAACTCCTTGTTGTTTCCATATTAGAGTTTTCTTGTTCTAGTAGGACTAGAACTATTCCCTTCCTTGCAAATTAGTCCTACTAAGTTTGCAAGGTGTTGCACAATGATCCTTCTATTAATTAATCTATATTAATTAATCCCAAATCTAGCTCTACTCTATTTGACGTGTGACCCCATAGGTTTCTATATAGTTGGTAGTAACTCTTACTAACATGGAGCGGTGTCTAGCAACACATCCATGCCACCCAACCAATAGAAATAGTCAGTGATCTCGACAAACCTTTGTGCCCAATATATCATATTGCATTATCCCTTTGTCTCCATATCCGGATTGGACACGAGACATAAATAGTCACACTCGTATATCCAATCCATAGTTCCTCGATCCTGGGAATATGCTTATGCTTGCAGATAACATTAATATCTCTATATTAATTTATCTGAGTATGGCCAGACATTTAATAAGCCTCATCCCTCTAGTGGCCGTGGATATTTACCCCCATTATGTGGGAGGGACAAATCCTATCTACATCACTACGATCTCTAAGCTTGCTTCCTATCACGCCCGATAGCCACCTTTATGATTACCCAGTTACGGTGTAACGTTTGATAACATCAAAGCGCAATATTTCACAACTAGAGTATCTAGTGACTTCAAGTCTAAGGATTGCAATAATATTAGCACTACGAAAAGCGATTGTGACTTCACATAATCTAATGTATCCTTTTCGTTGTGGGTCAATCCAATATGCCATTACTCCTAATGCATACCCATGTGTTAGACTTGATATCTCCATATCAATCTACCCACATACTAGTCTATATTTGATTGTCCTATTAATCAATATAATGGACTAGGGATATTTAAGATAAATAACACAATTTATCTAAGGACTTCATTATATTAAATATCGCCATAAATAATAAATGAATATTCTAGCCAAACATTGTTCACACTAAATCTACGATTGCCTCTAGGGCATCTATTTCAACATATATTTCTTATCTGAGTCAGTTAATAGTTGAGTCTTCTGGTCTTTAGCATGAATCTGTGGAAGGGGAAAGTATGCAATTGAAGTATGCAAAAGAAGGGTTTGCAAGGCAGTATGCAAGGGTCTACTCGGGACGAGCAGAGTTTAATGTGGGGGTATTTTGATAGCTTGAAAATGAAATTAGTTTGGGACATATTTTTACCATTGGTTCTAACCCTGTGGAGGTCGATTTTGCCCATTTTCAGTCTGTTTTACACTTGATACGAGATAAAGACGTTGAGAGCATATTTGGTAGATTTGAGTAATTTCATGCATAATTTTGTTTATTGGATATGATCGCGGGTACATGTTATTATGTGCAGATAACAGGTACCAAGGAATGCATGGAGTTTGCTTGGACTAAAGGCAGCGTATCAAGGATTTGAAGCAGAGAAAGACGCAGAAAAAGCTAAGTGGTGCGTTCAGACGCAGGAGCCCTGCGTTCAGACGCACAACACTTGGCAGCTGGAGGAAGCAAATGGAAAAGGCAGAAAAATGACAACTTTGTGCGTTCAGACGCACACACTTGCGTTTGAAGGCAGGACTTCAACTTCCAGAGTCGTCAGGATTGGGCAAGATCAGCCACGAAGACCAAGGGGTGCGTTCAGACGCACCTGGTGCGTTCAGATGCACAAATCCAAGAAGCCAGGAAAAAAATGTGAAAGTGATCAAGTGGTGCGTTCAGACGCAGGTGGTCTGCGTTCAGACGCACTGCGTTGAGACGCAGGGAGGCTGCGTTCGAACGCACAGTAGATTTCCAGAAGCTTCCAGGACGGGTTTTAGACAGGGGTAGAACAGGAATTTGTGGCATCAGCTTTAGAGACTGTGGCAGTATAAAAGGAGGTTTCCCAGCACAGAATTAGGTTACACAATCATCATCACAGCAACCAGTCCCAGAGCCGTCAGAGTTGGAGCAGAGCAGAATTGGAGCAGCTTTCAGTATTCAGCCATAAACTCGTTTGATCTTTCTTCTTTCTTTTATGAAACATTTTTTCAATAATGTACGCTAGCTAAAATTTTCACCTAAGTTCTCGGTGAACCTAGGGTTTATGAATTCAGCAGCTTGGTTTGTTTGATTCTCAGATGCGTGACTAGTTTGAAGTCTTAATACAGAATTGGATTGTTTATTATCTTGTCTTTTATTTTATATTTATGCATGAATGGCCTGATCACCCAGGAGTGTTACAGACAGGATCCGGTGCGCGAGAGTGGCCAGTGAGAGTTAGGAAGAGAAGACAAAATTTAGTACCCTATCTTGATGGACCGAGAGGTGAAAAGAATCAGGGGACTAGCCCAGAAGCATTGGACAAACTGCTGGACGTTTAGGGGGAGAACGAGAGGAGAGCCTGTAACCCTAGCAGACTTATAACGAACCTGCAGATCTTGGTGGACCAAGAGGACCCGAGAATCTGCAGGGGAGTGACAGGTGCATGAGACCGAGAGGAGATTGCAACATTGGTATGCTGGCATAAACAAGACTGCTGTGTGTTTCTGAAATCAAGTAAACCATATAAGCTGAATAATAACCCTAGGGGAACCTGGGACCTAGATCTTTAATTCATCAACTTTCATAATTAGAAAAAGTCCTCATAAAATTACTTTCAACACAATAAATTTTTTAATTACTATTTTATTTACTGCAACTAGTTTAAATAAATCACACCCCAACCTTCCTCCTTTTCTTAACTTTGCATCTATTTCTGATCCTTACATTACTCAAACTGTTCTCGTGGGTTCGACAACCAGAGTCACAAATACGTACTCTATATTACTTGATCGTACACTTGCGAAAAAGCAGATAGATTCACGCTGTCAGAATCCGATTTAATAAATCTTAGACTAGCCCGAACTCGCGTATTAATTTCGCAATGTTTCTTCATTTAGTTAAATTTTCTTAATTGAAGAATTATTAAAAAAAAGAGTGTTTATTTGAAGAATTTTTAAATTTTATGTCTCAAAAATCTTATTTATTTATATAAATTATTTTTATAAAATACTAGTAAAAACTAATGGTAGTTTATATTTTTACGAAAAATAAATTTTAAGATTAACGACTAAACGGTATCGGATTTTTAAGAAAATCATTTCTAAATAATTGACACGACGTAACGATGTTTATAAGCTAGCAAAAGTTGTTTCGTACAAGTATTTAAACAACCGAATTGAAAGTTAAACGATTAAACGCACCGTTTGTTAAGTTTTTAATAAAAAATGATTCATTTAATTTTTATCGAGCGACTCGTATACTATTTCAACGCCCGAATCACTTTTCCGTAACCAGGACGAAACCTATTATTTTTTAAAAAAATATTAATTTAAAAATAACATTTTTATTTTTCGCGTATAATATAATGTTTGAATAAGCAACAAGTAAATCCCCCAAGTTTACTTTAAAAGACTTCAGGAACCCCCCTTCTACTCACAAGACAGGTATATTAAAAGACAACAGCCCCACTAAAAGTTTCAATAAATACAAACAGTACCCCGCCCCCTCAGTAACACTATGATCAGTTTATGGAAACTACACTTTTACCCCCCCCCCCCCCCCCCCCCGCCCCTTTCATGAACATCAAATTCATCAATCTAAACATCGATTTGAGCTAGCAATATATGATTTTGATTGTTTAAAACAACTAATCAGAGGATTTAGAGCATACCTAGGCCAAGAATTGCCGAAATCGATCAAGAAACTAAGCCGGTTGAATTCGCCAACGGTGAGTCACGGTGGTGCTCTTCGTCGCCGGCGAAGGAGGATTTCCTAGCTTCTAATAGGACCTGATTTCTTCTCCTGTGAGCCCTAGGAGTCGTTAGGTACCGATTTGGAGGGGTGGGTGTCGTTGGGTTGCTCCGGGCTAGATTCTCGCCGGAAAAAATGGTGACCGACGGTGGTGTTGACGGCGCTCTTTTTTTTTGCAGTGGTGTTGGCAGCCTCTGTTCTTCTTTTTACTGTGATCGAAATAGAGGGAAAGAGAGAGTATCACATTTGAATAAGGGAGGTGAAATTGAGGTGGGTGGCTCTCGGGTGGTTGTTCCTGTCGGGAACAGATGCGGTGGTGGTGGAGGCTTTTGCCGTTGTTGCTGCCGTGCTCTGTTCTGGGCAGAACAGAGAGTGAGACAGAGAATAGAGAGCTAGAGAAAGAGGGTGATGAAGGTGGTAGGTCTCTCCGTGGTGGTGATGGTGGTGGCGTTGGTGTGGTCGGGGAAGAGGAAGGGGAAGACTAAGACAATGGTGATGATGATGAGCTATTGAGGGTGAGCTGTATATATTGGAGGCAAAAATAGAGGGAGGTGATGATGATGCTTGTGGCGGTGGCGGTGATAAAAAAAACACCGAGGAAGAGTTTGAAATGTAGAAGACAACCCAAAGGAATTGTATTGTGTGGTTGGCACACCAACAAGTTAGGTGATTGGGTGTGGTTCAACTACAAAGTTTCGCGGTGGTCGTGCACGCGCGAACCACTTAAATAAAGAATTCACCCGAATTAAATTGCAAACGTTACTCTAGTATTTTTTAAAATCTTACCCGAATAATTTACTCAACCTATTATTATTATTATTATTATTATTATTATTATTATTATTATTATTATTATTATTATTATTATTATTATTATTATTATTATTATTAGTATTATTGTTATTATTATTATTATTATTTTTCTACTAATAATGTACGATGTATATATACATAACATTATATTATTCCAATAGTGTATGTTTATAAACTCGTGACTAAAAAATTGTATAATAATCTATCAAAACATGATAGTGTGTCTAATATTTTATCAAAATTCGGTTCATATTAGCTCCTAAATTTACTATTTCACCCATAGCAGTTAGACGGAGTATTACAATTTTTGCTTTAACCTTTTTAAAATTTTTTCTTTATTTTCTGAAACTTTTTTTTTTGTTCTCTAAACTGCAACGTGTAAAGTACGATTTTTTTTCTTTGTAAAATGTTACCAATAACTTTTTAGCAAATATAAATTTTTCAAGGTAAGTAATCTTTTTTCTACAAAATTAATTTTTAAATTTAAGAAAACTGAGTAATTTTTGTAATAATTGAATATAAAGTAAAAGTCAGTGTTTAAAAGTTTTAAAAAGAATAAGCATATGTAGCTCATAAAATAATCCAAAAACATATTCCCTCTAACAGCGTAGGTTAATGAAAATGGGTGCTAGTTCAATCGTACAAGGTTTGAATCCTCTGCATTAAGTTATGAGTTCCAACCTAGCTAATTGATGTAATTCTCAAAAGAAAATATTGTATGTTAATTATTTAATGTAATAGTTTGGAGAATTAGTAATCCACACTAAGTTAATTACACTGTAAGTACTTTTTATTTTGAATTTTTTTGTAATCCACGTAGGCATGGTATAATTCATAGAATATTATTGAAGCCTTTCATTTGGTTTTTTGGGCATGTAAATCTCTTTTATATTAAATTTGAGATGTATATTAAACAAAACTAATATTAATAGTAAATATCTTTATTGTAATAATAATAATAATAATGAGGATGATTATAACAACAACAACAACAACAACAACAACAACAACAACAACAAGAATAATAATAATAATAATAATAATAATAATAATAATAATAATAATAATAATAATAATAATAATAATAATAATAATAATAATTTTTATTATTATTATTGTTAATGAATTTGAATTGCGTTTAGTATGATGTTACTTTTTCTTAGTGCATAAAATATAGGAAAAATGAAAGAGATTATTGATCAACATGCTATGCGCTTGAGACCTCGATTCTATGGTGAGAATGTTCAAATAAACTTCGGAACTAAAGAACTTGTGTGAAGACAACAAATATGAAGCTTGTTGTATCAATTAGTAATCACACCCAGAATAGAGAAATGTGTATACCGTTATAAATTGGACTTACAAAATGTATAGTGGAAAAGTCAAAACTGAACAATACCTACATGTTAAACTTTCTTTTGACAAAAAAGCAAGAACTTCTCTAATCCATTTCCAAAAATTCTTTTGTAATTTTGTGACAATCAAAAGAAAGAATATCAATAGGGAAAAAATATCTAAACATATCACACAACGTCATTTGACTTTGCTGATGAAGACTATATACATTATACCAAATTTATTTTATAATTTATCCTCGTGTATATGATAAATAAACATGACATCTCTTACCTTTGATTGCCTAGTTATACACATGTCAACATTTAAATACTTTCTATGAATTACTAAGTTAAATCTGTCATAGCTAAATTTGAATGATAAATAATTAAAAAAAAAAGGTTGGGGAGGAACCTGATATACACGTAAGCATTGGTATATTATCCTTGTAAGTATGTCCATGTAAGCTTAAATTTAAATGATAATTGAGATAGAATTTTACTTAATTAGCCTATAGCTGTATTTATTCCATAATAAAAACAATTAAAAGTTTGGAGAGCAACATGATGTGCCCATGCGCCGTGAGATCTTATACTGTTAAAATGTTGATATAAACAAAGAATACAAAAAAAATTATGCGTACAAAAATAATTGAACTTATCGTCACACAGTGTCAATTAATTTTTTTGTATATCACTCAATAAAAAATTCCATTTAATTTTTATTTTTATATATTGAACATGTAAGGTAAATTTCTAATTTCTAACAATGTTCAAAGCTTCATTAGTTGTATATGTTTGAGCTTGTCATGGATTTGGTTGGTATGGTTGGTACGGCTACATGTTTCGTTGGTCAGGGTTTGTGCGGTCGAGTATTGCAGGAAGAAGTATTAGGGTATATATTCATGTGTCTATTTATTGCAAGTTAGTTCAATGTTTCTTTGTTGCTAAAATTAAACATTCACAATATGAAGATTATCATATGATTGGTCATTTGGACGATATCAGAGTGAGCAACTTGTTGTATTATGTGCTTGTTGTTGTGACTCTGCAGAGTTCATGCATATTTATTAATAAAACTTGGATACATTATCTGGAAGATGTATGGAAATAAGTATAGTAGATAAATCTCTTGAGGTTCATCTGTGTCCTTACGTATTCCAGTATTTGGAGGTCTATAAAAGCCTTCAAATTCTATTTCACTGTAAGCATGAGAAGAAAATTGTCGAAGGATAACTCGTATACGAAGCTGGTAGGTCAAGGTAACGCTGATAGAATTGCGGATATAGTGAAAGAGGAGAAAGACGAGGGCATACAGAAAGGAGTTGCAATGGGTGAAATGGGGAAAATAGATAAGGAAGAGAATGATGTAGACATATTTGATGAAGATGAAACGGATGAAGAAGAACATAGTGAGGAGGAAGATGAAATCAACGAAGAAGAAGTGTATGATTGTGATTATGTAGTGGGAAAGGGATCCGAAACCACAGTGTACACAGATGAGGATGAGGAGGATGACGGCTGGGGATTTGACACAGCTACCTCTTTTTCACCAGATGAAACATCCTTGGGTTCTCCAGATATTGGTTCAGATGCAGGCATGTAAAAGAGGTTGTGTGATGAAGATGAAAGAGATGCGAAGAAAAGGAAATAAATTTTGTAATTGCGTAGTAATTTTCATATTTATGCAATTGGGGTTGTATTATTAGACAATTTTAGAGTTCAAGTGAAATTATTGGAAGTCTGAAAATTTCCTCCAATTTTAATGTTATCGTGGAAAAATGAATTCGGTTGTTAGGTTGCTGAGTTGTGATATATTCTATGCACTAACGTCAACTTATGTAAGATATAATTGTCCAGGAAAATTTCAGAAGATTTTGTTCTTTGCATACGGTATCTTTTTCAAGTAGGTGTCGCAACCAAAAATAAATATGGGGTGATTCATTAAGCAAAACACAGTGTGCAACAATACTTGAAATTGGATATGATTTACACAGACAAAGAAGAATAGATGTAGTTATAATAATGCAATTTCTTAGATGATTCATGTGCAACAGTACTTGAAAACTGCATTACCAAACATCATGACGTCCATGATTCCTGGGTCGTCTTCCAGCGTGGCTAGAAGACAGACTCTAGGAGGATGTATTCAGCATGTATGTTATTTGTACGTGTATTTTTTTTAAAGTGACAAAAATTGAACGGTTATTTTTGCAAAATACTTACTCCGTTTCTTCTGGATTGTCCTACTTTGACTTTTCAACCCGTAAATGGGTCACTTTGACTCGGTAATTTAGATAACAAAACGATATTATTTTTTGGAAAAATTTTCATGGTATTATAGAATAAAGTTTACCCTTCAAGACCATGTAATGATCACCAAATTCTTGTATCGTTATGCTAATCAAATCAACGGGTCAAAGTGACATAGCGAATAGTGACAAAAAGTGAAGTAGGCTGAAAGAGGAGACTAATATAGTGTGTAACTTGGGTTTGATGTTAGATTGAGGGCAACGAAATTCAGAGCAGCGGGGATGCCTTCGCTCATAATTGTATGTTTGACAGGCATCGAACCAAGGACATTGATTTGTAGGTACAGCGGTGATTGATACTTTCACCCAGTCTTCACAATACCTAGGCTGCATCAGTAAAAAAAATTGGAGATTTTAAGAAATGAGTGCAAATTATGAGCATTTTGTAATGCATGATCACATGCGGTGTATTCTGTATTGTAATGATTGTGCTATAATTCATACAAATGTATTGTGAGATCACATTACCAGTGATGAACGAAGATCCGCAATTGTCGATGGCGTCATTGTCTGCGCTCCTGAGCCTTGTTGGTGCTGTTATAACAGAAGGATAAGTTCATCGTGGTTTGAGGGGTTTTTGATGTTTTTTTTCTCTAAAGCATTGGAAATTTATATTGCTTATTTTTACACTCTAAGGCTCGTGAATGTCGTTTAAATTACATGGTTTTCTGAATGATGTCTGATCTTGGCACACATTTCAACCAATTTTCAAATTGGAGTTGTGATTTTGTGGTTTAAATTGAGTCTCATTCAACTTTTCGTTTGAATTATTTAGCTGCTTGTTGATATGCTAGAGTTCTTGTTGTGACACAATGTTGTTTAAGTTTCTAACTATTATAACATTTGAGTGAGTGAGCGAGCTGTGATGTAATGAGATGTTCTAGTAGGATATGGGTAGTTATGTTTAACATTAATCACCTAGATATGTAGTATCATAAATACACATCTATTTATGTTTACATGAAAATAGATGTTTCGTTGTTGTTCCCGAATTCTGGGGTGGGGTTTCTGCGGAAGATACTCTATGTGACATGTGGCCATTATCCATGGGATGTTTCTCATGAAAATTAGTGCAAATTCACTTGGGAAATTCTGTACTCTTTAGGGGAAAAAAAGAATAAGTAGAAATTGGAGCGGAGTGTGCATTTATAGTATGAAGTGGAAGCAGGTTGGGACGGAGTCGAGTGAAAATCAATCGGAACAAGGAGAAAAGGCAGATAGTATGGAAGAAAAAGATAAGGATAATGAAGTAGAAAAAGAAGAGGTGAGTGAGGATAAAGAAGTATACGAAGAGGATAGTACAAATGGAAGGGGATACATTGTGGCAAAGGGTTCGAAACGACGATATACACAGATGAGGAAGAAGACGACGATGGTTGGGGTTTTGATACAGCCAGTTCCTCCTCACTGTGCAAGATACCATATATGTATTCACTTCTTGTTCCAGATGCAATGAGAGGAAGGTCATGATTGTTGAAGCTGATAAGGACTTTATCAAAAAGAAATAATTGATGTCGTTGTTTTTGAATTTCCCTTAAAATTTTTGTGATTATGTTAATACAATGTCAATAATCTCAAATTGGTAGTTTCTAATGTGTGATGCACTGATTTGAATAAGCATGACATTTAGACACACATGAACAAAAGTATCTGGGGATACTTGAAACTACATATGTATATGATTACTGTTGACACACATTCTGGTTTTTTGAAGCTGTTGTCATGGTAGGATAGGTAGTTGATTGAGTAGCAAGTGATTATGAATTTCTAAAACAGGTGGGTAGTTTACATTATTTCTTTATATGAATTTTATACAAATGCTATTAGTGTTGGTTTGATGTAGAGAAATTTTGCGGTGTATAGTGCCATGTAGTGTTAAATTTTACATTGCAGAGTTGGAGAAAAACTCGTGAACGTTGTTGTAACTATTACTTACAGTGGGCACACATTTCAATGGCATAGAGAATCTAAATTAGAGTTTGTGGATGGGATTAAATGTTGTTGTATCTGTGATGCAAAGGTATCTAACATTGGTGCGAGATGCCAGAATTTCTGAAGATTTTGTTCTTTGCATACGGTATCTTTTTCAAGTAGGTGTCGCAACCAAAAATAAATATCCGGTGATTCATTAAGCAAAACACAGTGTGCAACAGTACTTGAAATTGGATATGATTTACACAGACAAAGAAGAATAGATGTAGTTATAATAATGCAATTTCTTAGATGATTCATGTGCAACAGTACTTGAAAACTGCATTACCAAACATCATGACGTCCATGATTCCTGGGTCGTCCTCCAGCGTGGCTAGAAGACAGGCTCTAGGAGGATGTATTCAGCATGTCTGTTATTTGTACGTGTATTTTTTTTTATAGTGACAAAAATTGAACGATTATTTTCGCTAAATACTTACTCCGTTTCTTCTGGATTGTCCAACTTTGACTTTTCAACCCGTAAATGGGTCACTTTGACTCGGTAATTTAGATAATAAAATGATATTATTTTTTGGAAAATTTTTCATGGTATTATAGAATAAAGTTTACCCTTCAAGACCATTTAAAGATCACCAAATTCTTGTATCATTATGCTAATCAAATCACCGGGTCAAAGTGACATAGTGAATAGTGACAAAAAGTGAAGTAGGCTGAAAGAGAAGACTAATGTAGTGTGTAACCTGGGTTTGATGTTAGATTGAGGGCAACAACATTCAGAGCAGCGGGGATGCCTTCGCTCATAATTGTATGTTTGACAGGCATCGAACCAAGGACATCGATTTGTAGGTACAGCGGTGATAGATACTTTCACCCAGTCTTCAATATACCTAGGCTACATCAGTAAAAAAGATTTGGAGATTTTAAGAAATGAGTGAAAATTATGAGCATTTTGTAATGCATGATCACATGCGGTTTATTCTGTATTGTAATGATTGTGCTATAATTCATACAAATGTATTGTGAGATCACATTACCAGTGATGAACGAAGATCCGCAATTGTCGATGGCGTCATTGTCTGCGCTCCTGAGCCTTGTTGGTGCTGTTATAACTGGAGGATAAATTCATGGTGGTTTGAGTGGTTTTTGATGTTGTTTTTCAGTAAAGCATTAGAAATTTATATAGCTTATTTGTACACTGTAAGGCTCGTGAATGTCGTTTAAATTACATGGTTTTCTGAATGATGTCTGATCTTGGCACACATTTCAACCAATTTTCAAATTGGAGTTGTGATTTTGTGGTTTAAATGGAGTCTCATTCAACTTTTCGTTTGAATTATTTAGCTGCTTGTTGATATGCTAGAGTTCTTGTTGTGACACAATGTTGTTTAAGTTTCTAACTATTGTAACATTTGAGTGAGTGAGCGAGCTGTGATGTAATGAGATGTTCTAGTAGGATATGGGTAGTTATGTTTAACAGTAATCACCTAGATATGTAGTATCATAAATACACATCTATTTATGTTTACATGAAAATAGATGTTTCGTTGTTGTTCCCGAATTCTGGGGTGGGGTTTCTGCGGAAGATACTCTATGTGACATATGGCCATTATCCATGGGATGTTTCTCATGAAATTTGTGCAAATGCACTTGGGACATTCTGTACTCTGTAGGGGAAAAAAGGAATAAGTAGAAATTGGAGTGGAGTGTGCATTTATAGTATGAAGTGGAAGCCGGTTGGGACGGAGTCGAGTGAAAATCAATCGGAACAAGGAGAAAAAGCAGAGAATATGGAAGAAAAAGATAAGGATAATGAAGTAGAAAAAGAAGAGGTGAGTGTGGATAAAGAAGTATATGAAGAGGATAGTACAAATGGAAGTGGATACATTGTGGCAAAGGGTTCGGAAACGACGATATACACAGATGAGGAAGAAGACGATGATGGTTGGGGTTTTGATACAGCCAGTTCCTCCTCACTCTGCAAGATACCATATATGTGTTCACTTCTTGTTCCAGATGCAATGAGAGGAAGGTTATGATTGTTGAAGCTGATAAGGACTTGATCAATAAGAAATCATTGTTGTCGTTGTTTTTGAATTTCCCTTAAATTTTTTGTGATTATGTTAATACAATGTCAATAATCTCAAATTGGTAGTTTCTAATGTGTGATGCACTGATTTGAATAAGCATGACATTTAGACACACATGAACAGAATTATCCGAGGATACTTGAAACTACATATGTATATGATTACTGTAGACACACATTCTGGTTTGTTGAAGCTGTTGTCATGGTAGGACAGGTAGTTGATTGAGTAGCAAGTGATTATGAATTTCTAAAACAGGTGGGTAGTTTACATTGTTTCTTTATATGAATTTTATACAAATGCTATCGGTGTTGGTTTGATGTAAAGAAATTTTGCGGTGTATAGTGCCATGTAGTGTTAAATTTTACATTGCAGAGTTGGAGAAAAACTCGTGAACGTTGTTGTAACTATTACTTACAGTGGGCACATATTTCAATGGCATAGAGAATCTAAATTAGAGTTTGTGGATGGGATTAAATGTTGTTGTGTCTGTGATGCAAAGGTATCTAACATTGGTGCTAGATGCCAGAATTTCTGAAAATTTTGTTCTTTGATACGGTATCTTTTTCAAGTAGGTGTCGCAACCAAAAATAAATATGGGGTGATTCATTAAGCAAAACACAGTGTGCAACAGTACTTGAAATTGGATATGATTTACACAGAAAAGAAGAACAGATGTAGTTATAATAGTGCAATTTCTTAGATGATTCATGTGCAACAGTACTTGAAAACTGCATTACCAAACATCATGACGTCCATGATTCCTAGGTCGTCCTCCAGCGTGGCTAGAAGACAGGCTCTAGGAGGATATATTCAGCATGTATGTTGTTTGTACGTGTATTTTTTTTGATAGTGACAAAAATTGAACGGTTATTTTCGCTAAATACTTACTCCGTTTCTTCTGGATTGTCCTACTTTGACTTTTCAACCCGTAAATGGGTCACATTGACTCGGTAATTTAGATAACAAAACGATATTATTTTTTGGAAAATTTTTCATGGTATTATAGAATAAAGTTTACCTTCAAGACCGTGTAAAGATCATCAAATTCTTGTATCGTTATGCTAATCAAATCACCGGGTCAAAGTGACATAGTGAATAGTGACAAAAAGTGAAGTAGGCTGAAAGAGAAGACTAATGTAGTGTGTAACCTGGGTTTGATGTTAGATTGAGGGCAACAACATTCAGAGCAGCGGGGATGCCTTCGCTCATAATTCTATTTTTGACAGGCATCGAACCAAGGACATTGATTTGTAGGTACAGCAGTGATTGATACTTTCACCCAGTCTTCACTATACCTAGGCTGCACCAGTAAAAAAAATTGGAGATTTTAAGAAATGAGTGCAAATTATGAGCATTTTGTAATGCATGATCACATGCGGTGTATTCTGTATTGTAATGATTGTGCTATAATTCATACAAATGTATTGTGAGATCACATTACCAGTGATGAACGAAGATCCGCAATTGTCGATGGCGTCATTGTCTGCGCTCCTGAGCCTTGTTGGTGCTGTTATAACAGGAGGATAAATTCATGGTGGTTTGAGTGGTTTTTGATGTTGTTTTTCGGTAAAGCATTGGAAATTTTATATAGCTTATTTGTACACTGTAAGGCTCGTGAATGTCGTTTAAATTACATGGTTTTCTGAATGATGTCTGATCTTGGCACACATTTCAACCAATTTTCAAATTGGAGTTGTGATTTTGTGGTTTAAATTGAGTCTCATTCAACTTTTCGTTTGAATTATTTAGCTGCTTGTTGATATGCTAGAGTTCTTGTTGTGACACAATGTTGTTTAAGTTTCTAACTATTGTAACATTTGAGTGAGTGAGCGAGCTGTGATGTAATGAGATGTTCTAGTAGGATATGGGTAGTTATGTTTAACAGTAATCACCTAGATATGTAGTATCATAAATACACATCTATTTATGTTTACATGAAAATAGATGTTTCGTTGTTGTTCCCGAATTCTGGGGTGGGGTTTCTGCGGAAGATACTCTATGTGACATATGGCCATTATCCATGGGATGTTTCTCATGAAAATTTGTGCAAATTCACTTGGGACATTCTGTACTCTGTAGGGGAAAAAAATAATAAGTAGAAATTGGAGCGGAGTGTGCATTTATAGTATGAAGTGGAAGCAGGTTGGGACGGAGTCGAGTGAAAATCAATCGGAACAAGGAGAAAAGGCAGAGAATATGGAAGAAAAAGATAAGGATAATGAAGTAGAAAAAGAAGAGGTGAGTGAGGATAAAGAAGTATCTGAAGAGGATAGTACAAATGGAAGTGGATACATTGTGGCAAAGGGTTCGGAAACGACGATATACACAGATGAGGAAGAAGACGACGATGGTTGGGGTTTTGATACAGCCAGTTCCTCCTCACTGTGCAAGATACCATATATGTGTTCACTTCTTGTTCCAGATGCAATGAGAGGAAGGTTATGATTGTTGAAGCTGATAAGGACTTGATAAATAAGAAATCATTGTTGTCGTTGTTTTTTACTTTCCCTTAAATTTTTTGTGATTATGTTAATACAATGTCAATAATCTCAAATTGGTAGTTTCTAATGTGTGATGCACTGATTTGAATAAGCATGACATTTAGACACACATGAACAGAATTATCCGAGGATACTTGAAACTACATATGTATATGATTACTGTAGACACACATTCTGGTTTGTTGAAGCTGTTGTCAGGTAGGACAGGTAGTTGATTGAGTAGTAAGTGATTATGAATTTCTAAAACAGGTGGGTAGTTTACATTGTTTCTTTATATGAATTTTATACAAATGCTATCACTGTTAGTTTGATGTAAAGAAATTTTGCGGTGTATAGTGCCATGTAGTGTTAAATTTTACATTGCAGAGTTGGAGAAAAACTCGTGAACGTTGTTGTAACTATTACTTACAGTGGGCACACATTTCAATGGCATAGAGAATCTAAATTAGAGTTTGTGGATGGGATTTAATGTTGTTGTATCTGTGATGCAAAGGTATCTAACATTGGTGCAAGATGCTAGAATTTCTGAAGATTTTGTTCTTTGCATACGGTATCTTTTTCAAGTAGGTGTCGCAACCAAAAATAAATATGGGGTGATTCATTAAGCAAAACACAGTGTGCAACAGTACTTGAAATTGGATATGATTTACACAGAAAAAGAAGAATAGATGTAGTTATAATAGTGAAATTTCTTAGATGATTCATGTGCAACAGTACTTGAAAACTACATTACCAAACATCATGACGTCCATGATTCCTGGGTCGTCCTCCAGCGTACCTAGAAGACAGGCTCTAGGAGGATGTATTCAGCATGTATGTTATTTGTACGTTTATTTTTTTTGATAGTGACAAAAATTGAACAGTTATTTTTGCTAAATACTTACTCCGTTTCTTCTGGATTGTCCAACTTTGACTTTTCAACCCGTAAATGGGTCACTTTGACTCGGTAATTTAGATAACAAAACGATATTATTTTTTGGAAAACTTTTCATGGTATTATAGAATAAAGTTTACCCTTCAAGACCATGTAAAGATCACCATATTCTTGTATCGTTATGCTAATCAAATCACCGGGTCAAAGTGACATAGTGAATAGTGACAAAAAGTGAAGTAGGCTGAAAGAGAAGACTAATCTAGTGTGTAACCGGGGTTTGATGTTAGATTGAGGGAGACGACATTCAGAGCAGCGGGGATGCCTTCACTCATAATTGTATGTTTGACAGGCATCGAACCAAGGACATTGATTTGTAGGTACAGCGGTGATTGATAATTTCACCCAATCTTCACTATACCTAGGCTGCATCACTAAAAAAATTTGGAGATTTTAAGAAATGAGTGCAAATTATGAGCATTTTGTAATGCATGATCACATGCGGTGTATTCTGTATTGTAATGATTGTGCTATAATTCATACGAATGTATTGTGAGATCACATTACCAGTGATGAACGAAGATCCGCAATTGTCGATGGCGTCATTGTCTGCGCTCCTGAGCCTTGTTGGTGCTGTTATAACAGGAGGATAAATTCATGGTGGTTTGAGTGGTTTTTGATGTTGTTTTTCTGTAAAGCATTGGAAATTTATATAGCTTATTTGTACACTGTAAGGCTCGTGAATGTCGTTTAAATTACATGGTTTTCTGAATGATGTCTGATCTTGGCACACATTTCAACCAATTTTCAAATTGGAGTTGTGATTTTGTGGTTTAAATTGAGTCTCATTCAACTTTTCGTTTGAATTATTTAGCTGCTTGTTGATATGCTAGAGTTCTTGTTGTGACACAATGTTGTTTAAGTTTCTAACTATTGTAACATTTGAGTGAGTGAGCGAGCTGTGATGTAATGAGATGTTCTAGTAGGATATGGGTAGTTATGTTTAACAGTAATCACCTAGATATGTAGTATCATAAATACACATCTATTTATGTTTACATGAAAATAGATGTTTCGTTGTTGTTCCCGAATTCTGGGGTGGGGTTTCTGCGGAAGATACTCTATGTAACATATGGCCATTATCCATGGGTTGTTTCTCATGAAAATTTGTGCAAATTCACTTGGGACATTCTGTACTCTGTAGGGGAAAAAAATAATAAGTAGAAATTGGAGCGGAGTGTGCATTTATAGTATGAAGTGGAAGCAGGTTGGGACGGAGTCGAGTGAAAATCAATCGGAACAAGGAGAAAAGGCAGAGAATATGGAAGAAAAAGATAAGGATAATGAAGTAGAAAAAGAAGATGTGAGTGAGGATAAAGAAGTATCTGAAGAGGATAGTACAAATGGAAGTGGATACATTGTGGCAAAGGGTTCGGAAACGACGATATACACAGATGAGGAAGAAGACGACGATGGTTGGGGTTTTGATACAGCCAGTTCCTCCTCACTGTGCAAGATACCATATATGTGTTCACTTCTTGTTCCAGATGCAATGAGAGGAAGGTTATGATTGTTGAAGCTGATAAGGACTTGATAAATAAGAAATCATTGTTGTCGTTGTTTTTGACTTTCCCTTAAATTTTTTGTGATTATGTTAATACAATGTCAATAATCTCAAATTGGTAGTTTCTAATGTGTGATGCACTGATTTGAATAAGCATGACATTTAGACACACATGAACAGAAGTATCCGAGGATACTTGAAACTACATATGTATATGATTACTGTAGACACACATTCTGGTTTGTTGAAGCTGTTGTCATGTAGGACAGGTAGTTGATTGAGTAGCAAGTGATTATGAATTTCTAAAACAGGTGGGTAGTTTACATTGTTTCTTTATATGAATTTTATACAAATGCTATCACTGTTGGTTTGATGTAAAGAAATTTTGCGGTGTATAGTGCCATGTAGTGTTAAATTTTACATTGCAGAGTTGGAGAAAAACTCGTGAACGTTGTTGTAACTATTACTTACAGTGGGCACACATTTCAATGGCATAGAGAATCTAAATTAGAGTATGTGGATGGGATTAAATGTTGTTGTATCTGTGATGCAAATGTATCTAACATTGGTGCAAGATGCCAGAATTTCTGAAGATTTTGTTCTTTGCATACGGTATCTTTTTCAAGTAGGTGTCGCAACCAAAAATAAATATGGGGTGATTCATTAAGCAAAACACAGTGTGCAACAGTACTTGAAATTGGATATGATTTACACAGACAAAGAAGAATAGATGTAGTTATAATAGTGAAATTTCTTAGATGATTCATGTGCAACAGTACTTGAAAACTACATTACCAAACATCATGACGTCCATGATTCCTGGATCGTCCTCCAGCGTACCTAGAAGACAGGCTCTAGGAGGATGTATTCAGCATGTATGTTACTTGTACGTTTATTTCTTTTGATAGTGACAAATTTGAACGGTTATTTTTGCTAAATACTTACTCCGTTTCTTCTGGATTGTCCAACTTTGACTTTTCAACCCGTAAATGGGTCACTTTGACTCGGTAATTTAGATAACAAAACGATATTATTTTTTGGAAAACTTTTCATGGTATTATAGAATAAAGTTTACCCTTCAAGACCATGTAAAGATCACCATATTCTTGTATCGTTATGCTAATCAAATCACCGGGTCAAAGTGACATAGTGAATAGTGACAAAAAGTGAAGTAGGCTGAAAGAGAAGACTAATCTAGTGTGTAACCTGGGTTTGATGTTAGATTGAAGGCAACGACATTCAGAGCAGTGGGGATGCCTTCGCTCATAATTGTATGTTTGACAGGCATCGAACCAAGGACATTGATTTGTAGGTACAGCGGTGATTGATAATTTCACCCAGTCTTCACTATACCTAGGCTGCATCACTAAAAAAATTTGGAGATTTTAAGAAATGAGTGCAAATTATGAGCATTTTGTAATGCATGATCACATGCGGTGTATTCTGTATTGTAATGATTGTGCTATAATTCATACGAATGTATTGTGAGATCACATTACCAGTGATGAACGAAGATCCGCAATTGTCGATGGCGTCATTGTCTGCGCTCCTGAGCCTTGTTGGTGCTGTTATAACAGGAGGATAAATTCATGGTGGTTTGAGTGGTTTTTGATGTTGTTTTTCTGTAAAGCATTGGAAATTTATATAGCTTATTTGTACACTGTAAGGCTCGTGAATGTCGTTTAAATTACATGGTTTTCTGAATGATGTCTGATCTTGGCACACATTTCAACCAATTTTCAAATTGGAGTTGTGATTTTGTGGTTTAAATTGAGTCTCATTCAACTTTTCGTTTGAATTATTTAGCTGCTTGTTGATATGCTAGAGTTCTTGTTGTGACACAATGTTGTTTAAGTTTCTAACTATTGTAACATTTGAGTGAGTGAGCGAGCTGTGATGTAATGAGATGTTCTAGTAGGATATGGGTAGTTATGTTTAACAGTAATCACCTAGATATGTAGTATCATAAATACACATCTATTTATGTTTACATGAAAATAGATGTTTCGTTGTTGTTCCCGAATTCTGGGGTGGGGTTTCTGCGGAAGATACTCTATGTGACATATGGCCATTATCCATGGGATGTTTCTCATGAAAATTTGTGCAAATTCACTTGGGACATTCTGTACTCTGTAGGGGAAAAAAATAATAAGTAGAAATTGGAGCGGAGTGTGCATTTATAGTATGAAGTGGAAGCAGGTTGGGACGGAGTCGAGTGAAAATCAATCGGAACAAGGAGAAAAGGCAGAGAATATGGAAGAAAAAGATAAGGATAATGAAGTAGAAAAAGAAGAGGTGAGTGAGGATAAAGAAGTATCTGAAGAGGATAGTACAAATGGAAGTGGATACATTGTGGCAAAGGGTTCGGAAACGACGATATACACAGATGAGGAAGAAGACGACGATGGTTGGGGTTTTGATACAGCCAGTTCCTCCTCACTGTGCAAGATACCATATATGTGTTCACTTCTTGTTCCAGATGCAATGAGAGGAAGGTTATGATTGTTGAAGCTGATAAGGACTTGATGAATAAGAAATCATTGTTGTCTTGTTTTTGACTTTCCCTTAAATTTTTTGTGATTATGTTAATACAATGTCAATAATCTCAAATTGGTAGTTTCTAATGTGTGATGCACTGATTTGAATAAGCATGACATTTAGACACACATGAACAGAAGTATCCGAGGATACTTGAAACTACATATGTATATGATTACTGTAGACACACATTCTGGTTTGTTGAAGCTGTTGTCAGGTAGGACAGGTAGTTGATTGAGTAGCAAGTGATTATGAATTTCTAAAACAGGTGGGTAGTTTACATTGTTTCTTTATATGAATTTTATACAAATGCTATCACTGTTGGTTTGATGTAAAGAAATTTTGCGGTGTATAGTGCCATGTAGTGTTAAATTTTACATTGCAGAGTTGGAGAAAAACTCGTGAACGTTGTTGTAACTATTACTTACAGTGGGCACACATTTCAATGGCATAGAGAATCTAAATTAGAGTATGTGGATGGGATTAAATGTTGTTGTATCTGTGATGCAAAGGTATCTAACATTGGTGCAAGATGCCAGAATTTCTGAAGATTTTGTTCTTTGCATACGGTATCTTTTTCAAGTAGGTGTCGCAACCAAAAATAAATATGGGGTGATTCATTAAGCAAAACACAGTGTGCAACAGTACTTGAAATTGGATATGATTTACACAGACAAAGAACAATAGATGTAGTTATAATAGTGAAATTTCTTAGATGATTCATGTGCAACAGTACTTGAAAACTACATTACCAAACATCATGACGTCCATGATTCCTGGATCGTCCTCCAGCGTACCTAGAAGACAGGCTCTAGGAGGATGTATTCAGCATGTATGTTATTTGTACGTTTATTTCTTTTGATAGTGACAAAAATTGAACGGTTATTTTTGCTAAATACTTACTCCGTTTCTTCTGGATTGTCCAACTTTGACTTTTCAACCCGTAAATGGGTCACTTTGACTCGGTAATTTAGATAACAAAACGATATTATTTTTTGGAAAACTTTTCATGGTATTATAGAATAAAGTTTACCCTTCAAGACCATGTAAAGATCACCATATTCTTGTATCGTTATGCTAATCAAATCACCGGGTCAAAGTGACATAGTGAATAGTGACAAAAAGTGAAGTAGGCTGAAAGAGAAGACTAATCTAGTGTGTAACCTGGGTTTGATGTTAGATTGAAGGCAACGACATTCAGAGCAGTGGGGATGCCTTCGCTCATAATTGTATGTTTGACAGGCATCGAACCAAGGACATTGATTTGTAGGTACAGCGGTGATTGATAATTTCACCCAGTCTTCACTATACCTAGGCTGCATCACTAAAAAAATTTGGAGATTTTAAGAAATGAGTGCAAATTATGAGCATTTTGTAATGCATGATCACATGCGGTGTATTCTGTATTGTAATGATTGTGCTATAATTCATACGAATGTATTGTGAGATCACATTACCAGTGATGAACGAAGATCCGCAATTGTCGATGGCGTCATTGTCTGCGCTCCTGAGCCTTGTTGGTGCTGTTATAACAGGAGGATAAGTTCATGGTGGTTTGAGTGGTTTTTAATGTTGTTTTTCTGTAAAGCATTGGAAATTTATATAGCTTATTTGTACACTGTAAGGCTCGTGAATGTCGTTTAGATTACATGGTTTTCTGAATGATGTATGATCTTGGCACACATTTCAACCAATTTTCAAATTGGAGTTTTGATTTTGTGATTTTGTTCTTGTTGTGACACAATGTTGTTTAAGTTTCTAACTATTGTAACATTTGAGTGAGTGAGCGAGCTGTGATGTAATGAGATGTTCTAATAGGATATGGTTAGTTATGTTTAACAGTAATCACCTAGATATGTAGTATCATAAATACACATCTATTTATGTTTACATGAAAATAGATGTTTCGTTGTTGTTCCCGAATTCTGGGGTGGGGTTTCTGCGGAAGATACTCTATGTGACATATGGCCATTAACCATGGGATGTTTCTCATGAAAATTTTTGCAAATTCGCTTGGGACATTCTGTACTCTGTAGGAGAAAAAAAGATTAAGTAGAAATTGGAGCGGAGTGTGCATTTATAGTATGAAGTGGAAGCAGGTTGGGACGGAGTCGAGTGAAAATCAATCGGAACAAGGAGAAAAGGCAGAGAATATGGAAGAAAAAGATAAGGATAATGAAGTAGAAAAAGAAGAGGTGAGTGAGGATAAAGAAGTATCTGAAGAGGATAGTACAAATGGAAGTGGATACATTGTGGCAAAGGGTTCGGAAACGACGATATACACAGATGAGGAAGAAGACGACGATGGTTGGGGTTTTGATACAGCCAGTTCCTCCTCACTGTGCAAGATACCATATATGTGTTCACTTCTTGTTCCAGAAACAATGAGAGGAAGGTCATGATTGTTGAAGCTGATAAGGACTTGATCAATAAGAAATCAGTGTTGTCGTTGTTTTTGAATTTCCCTTAAAAGTTTTGTGATTATGTTAATACAATGTCAATAATCTCAAATTGGTAGTTTCTAATGTGTGATGCACTGATTTGAATAAGCATGACATTTAGACACACATGAACAGAAGTATCCGAGGATACTTGAAACTACATATGTATATGATTACTGTAGACACACATTCTGGTTTGTTGAAGCTATTGTCATGGTAGGACAGGTAGTTGATTGAGTAGCAAGTGATTATGAATTTCTAAAACTGGTAGGTGGTTTACATTATTTCTTTATATGAATTTTATACAAATGCTATCAGTGTTGGTTTGATATAAAGAAATTTTGCGGTGTATAGTGCCATGTAGTGTTAAATTTTACATTGCAGAGTTGGAGAAAAACTCGTGAACGTTGTTGTAACTATTACTTACAGTGGGCACACATTTCAATGGCATAGAGAATCTAAATTAGAGTTTGTGGATGGGATTAAATCTTGTTGTATCTGTGATGCAAAGGTAGCTAACATTGGTGCTAGATGCCAGAATTGGCAATTTTCCAGGAAATTGCAACTATTGTTTTTGTTACATCACTTCTATATGTTTGTGTTCGTATGGAGTATGTGTGCTTTGTTGGAAGATATTGAGATTACTGAGGATTAATTATACTGTTGTCATGCAATACAACGAGATTTAGCATAACAGAGTCACAGTAATTGAAGATTTCGATCCACAATTTGCTTGCTTCAATTCAAAACCACAAATTGATAGTAGCATCCGAAACACTTACAGTGACATTGTATATCATGATACTGTGTTTCACCAAAAGAAATTTAAAAAACATGATTCTAATAGTAGGTAGACAACCATACATATTCAGTTAAAGTTATCAAAATAAAGCTTGGCGAAGCTTTTACATTCATCCAGCAATTTAAGAACGCATGCACTTTCCTTAGGAAGTCTGGTGCAGTCTAGGCTCGGTACACGGTCACCTTAAATTTTGGTATCTGGGTCATTGATTTCTATGACACATGTGTCGTTTATGGTGAGTCTAGTATGTTTGATGAAATCAGTCCAGCAGATATGTTATTTCACTTGATTTTGTCGAGAGGGGAAACTGCAACAGACTTTCCAAGTCATGTCACCACCTTCGCTGGTTTAGAGCAGAATATGTTTTGGAGTGTTTACCACGTGTTTTCTTGAAAAATAATCGAGTACATTATGTTTCACTTGCAATAAATAATTACGGTGCAATATTCACTGTTTAGGCTTAGAATGACAGAGAAAGTATATAGAAATAGATTGTTACCACTCCACAAGTTGGAATAAGGTGCGAATGTATTATGCGAACGCGAAAGAATGGATTTGTGGTTGCGTAAGCATCAGCTCGAGCCAAGGCATTTTCTTGTCTGGTGGATGAGACACTGTGTGCATCGTAGTTGTAAAGGATTTATGTGGCACCCAAGTCCGTTATTCACACTTTGAAGTTTGAATTGCCTTCAAAATATGTGTAGGAGAAAAAACTGAGGACCAACATAGTAGTATTTCAAAAATTGTTTCCATTCTTGACCAAAGTACAGCCTGCCATCTGACCCACCCATTTTGATGGAATGTGTTGGGCCACCAGGAATTCTCAGCTGAATAGTGTTTGCAATCTCTTGACTGTGTTCACGGAGGAAATAAATAAGTGTGCAAATCATATAACTGTATTGTTTTCCTATTTTTTATTTTTTTTGTGATACACTTTTCGTATGGTAAATTAAGGGAAGTTTGTCTAAATACAATTCAGTACTAAATTTTATTTTGGTTATACATTTGTGAAATAAGAATCTCCAATACGTAAATCTCTAGAAAAAGATAGTATGTAAAGCAACTGATATCTAAGTTATTGTTCTTGTATGTATTGAAGATGGTTATTGGTGCAGCATTGTATACATACCTAAGTGTAATTGTAGTATACACCATTTCAGTTGGAGGGAATCCATGCGATTGTGGTTTGTTGTTGGCCGTGTAATTGTATCAACTGAATTATCATGTTAGCGGGTGGTGTTTCTATTTGTACTGGCAGAAGGTGGTAAATAAAAAGGAGCAAAGCAAATTATGGATAGGCATTGAGTCATATAATATAACTCATATTCTTAATGTCGATATTTTACAAACATAATGGAAACCGACATGTGATCCGACATGATTATTTATATTGGTAGACATGCAGTTTTAGAGTACAGTAACTGGGATGTCGCAGTCTTCTCTTTCCCAACGCTAACGTTTATTATCCGTACAATATATTGATTTGATCTTGTTGTTTTTGTAGAACAAATAATAACTTTGCGCACATTGCCTTCTGCTGTAGTTCTACTGCGTACATCACTATGAAATTTATCTTGCTCAATCATCCAGTTCACCCAAATAATTTTAGGTGCTATGTCAGTGTTTGCTATTTCCAACTCCAGCGGCTCAAGGTGAAGATCGAATCTTGCTGTTTCGATTTTTTGATAATCCAAAAAGGTTAACACAATAAATGACATATAAGCGAAAAGAACCCAGCCCAAACAGGAAATATGAAACACATAGAAAGTATGAACATTGCAGGGATGAAATGATAAAAAGATTTGAGCATTGTAATTGGGAACTTGTTTATTTGAAGTATTAAATCGTTAAACTTATTATGAAGATTGTTGTTGTAGTCGGAGTGAAAATGTAACAATATAAGGCAATAGAGATAAGCAATGATTACACAGTAGAAGTAACTTACTGTTTGTGCTATGAAGCATTGTGAGTAGGAGCAAGTTATAGTGGTAATATTTATACAGGTTGCACATCTGGATTGTAATGCTGAGCATTTCTTTCACTCATGATTGAAAGTTGAGAGCGTGAATCTCAAATGTGCTACTGCTAATCATGGGTTGTCTGTGTCCTCCTTACATATTTCAAAGGTTGGTCATCACAAACTCTGGAAATTACTCTATTAACTCTTTCTCACTATTGATGTTATGTGGTTCTTAGCAGACATTTCAAATTTATAGGGAAGGTAATCTGCCTGGATTCATTAACGAATCTAAAGCTAAGAAACTCGTGTGCACTATTAGACAACCATATGCTGATAAGTGGTAATGCTGCATTTGTTGTGTTAATCAAATGCATACGTATTTCGTATTTGGAATGCATTCACTGACTTATTGGTAAGGTCTTTATACCAAATATTAAATTATACATCACTTATGATCATGCACATTTCAACTCAGTTAAAAAATGAGTGCAGTCAATCCGAGAAAAATGTGAGCATCAGTAGGTGCATAAGCACACAACTTGTGAACCACAAGCAGTGTTGTATTCTATATGAAGTGCACTGATTGAAAGAGCATCACATTTGGATATATGTGCAAGGAATTGGAAAACTGTTGGATCTAAGCTAGAAAATGAGCAAACTAGTTATGCACCAAACGCTTTAAAATGAAAAGGCAACAATACAATTCTTTGCACAGAAAATTATCTATTGCAGTGAAGGTTAACATTGAATGCAGAAAGTTACAGGGAAAATGATCGAAATCATTTGAGTTCAGAATTTGCTGATAATCACGTGTTTCAAATATGTGATTTTTGAGGGACTGACTGTAGGGTTTTGATTCATGGATGCGCAACGGAAACAATAATTAAACATGAAAAAACCCTCCAAGGATCACAAGTCAAGAGACATAACGATGGTAAAGGAAGAAATCAATTAACATACCTTAGGGTTCTCCTTTGATGACTTCAAACGCGAATTGTGTCACGTTCTCTGTAGTTGATCAACGCCTAGAGTTGATTTATAAATCTTCCAATCCATGTTGCTAGCCCGGAAAGAGGAAAGGGAGGAAGAATCATGCAAAACGAGACCAACAAGGGAGGTCTCGACCTCCTTGTGGCCGACGGGGACGGGCGGCGGCGTGCTCCTCTTTGCTTGCTTGCTCTCTCCTTTTTCTTCTCTCCCACTCAAGTTATGATCAATTGAATCATAAGTGTGGTAAGGAAGGAAGGAAGGTCCTTTATATAGTCCAAAAAATCCTTGCCAACTACCTAAAGGACTTATTCTAGTCCTACTAGAATTCAATTTAGTCCCTTCCTTGCAAATTAGTCCCTACTAAGTTTGCAAGGTTTTGCAAAGTGATCCTTCTAATTATTTAATCCAATTAATTAATTCCCAAATCTAGTTCAACTCTATCTAGCGTGTGACCCCATAGGTTCTATCTAGTGGGTAGCAACTATTTGCTAATATGGAGCGGTTTCTAGCAAAACATCCATTCTAGCCAACTAATAGAATAGTCATCTTGACAACCTTTGTACAAGTAATTGTCTCATCCCTTTGTCTCTATATCCGGATTGGACACGAGACATACAAGTCACACTCGTATATCCAATCCACAGTTTCTCGATCCATGGGAATAGCCTTATTCGTGCAAATAACATCAATATCCCATATTAATTTATTTGAGTCTGGCCAGACATTCTATAAGCACTATCCCTCCAGTGGCCTAGGATATTTTCTCCCGTTATGTGGGAGGGACAAATTCTATCTACGTCCACTACGATCTCTAAGCTTTCTTCTTATTGTATCCGGTACACGCCTTTATAACTACCCAGTTACGGTGTAGCGTTTAACGCTACCAAAATCACAATAATCCACAACTAGAATATCTAGTGACTTCAAGTCTAAGGATGACAATACCATTGCACCGCGAGAAGCGCTTGTGACTTAACATAACGTGTATGTAGCCTTCTCGGAGATGGGTCAATCCAGTGTGTCATTACCCTTAATGCACACCTATGTGTTGGATCATGATATCTCCATATCAATCCAACCCCATACTAGTCTATAGATGATTGTCCCATTAATCATTATACTGGACTAGTGATATTTAAGATAAACAACACAATTGTAAATCTAAGGACTTCATTATATTAAATATCCAATAAATAATAAATGAATTTTCTAACCACAAATAAATTCATACTAAACTAGATCTCATCTGTAGGAATCTTGCATATCCGAACGTCTCATCTATCGATAATATCTCGAATCAGATGAAACTTCCTGAGCATGTGCTTGGATTTCTGGTGCGACCTGGGTTCCTTAGATTACGCGATCGCCCCAGTGTTGTCACAGTACAACTCAACTAGATCTGCAATGCTAGGAACCACACCAAGTTCAGAAACAAACTTTCTGATCCAAACAGCTTCCTTTGCTGCGCTATTTGCAGCAATGTACTCAGCCTCTGTTGTAGAATCATCCACCGTCTCTTGCTTGGAACTCTTCGTGCTCACCGCTGCTCCATTCAGGCAAAACACATATCCCGACTGTGATCTAAAGTCATCTCTGTCGGTTTGGAAGCTTGCATCAGTGTAACCCCTTACACGCAATTCTTCCTCACCGCCAAATATCAAGAAAGCATCCTTAGTTCTTCTCATGTACTCTAGGATGTTCTTGATTGCAATCCAGTGACTCTCACCTGGATTGGATTGGTATCTGCTTGTCCTAATCAAGGCATATGACACATCTGGTCTAGTACATAACATGGCGTACATGATATATCCTATGGCCGAAGCATAGGGAATTCTACTCATGCGTTCCTTCTCAATCTTATTGGAAGGAAAACCACTCTTCGAAAGAGTGACTCCATGTGACATGGGCAACAATCCCTTCTTGGAATCTTGCATGTTGAATCATTTCAACACTTTGTCAATATATGTACTTTGACTTAGGCCTAGCAGTCTCTTAGATCTATCTCTATAGATCTTTATACCGATTATATAGGCTGCTTTTCCTAAGTCCTTCAATGAGAAACACTTCCCTAGCCAATCTTTAAAAGATTGCAGCATTGGAACGTCGTTTCCAATGAGTAGTATGTTGTTCACATACAAGACCAGAAAAGCTACAGAGCTCCCACTAACCTTCTTGTAGACACAAGACTCATCTTCGTTTATGATGAAGCCAAACTCTTTGACTACTTCATCAAAACGTCGATTCCAGCTCCTAGAAGCTTACTTCAATCCATAAATGGATCGTTGCAGCTTACAGACTTTGTTGGCATGCTTCGGATCCTCAAAACCCTCTGGCTGTATCATATACACGTCCTCGAGGAGATTCCATTGAAGGAATGCTGTTTTGACATCCATATGCCAAATATCATAGTCGTGCTATGCTGCAATCGCAAGTAGGATTCGGATGGATTTGGTCATAGCAACTGGTGAAAAGGTTTCATCATAGTCAATACCATGAATCTGTCTGAATCCTTTAGCCACCAATCGCCCCTTATAGGTAATCACATTACCATCCATGTCGATCTTCTTCTTGAAGACCCACTTTCACCCTATGGGGCGCGCCCCTTCGGGTGGTTCCACCAAAGTCCATTCTTTGTTGGTATACATGGATTCCATCTCGGATCTCATGGCTCCTAGCCACTTCTGAGAGTCTGGGCCTTTCATGGCCTCTTCATAGGTAGTAGGCTCATCATCTATGAGCATCGTGTCACCGGAATCGGTCACGAGAAGTCCATACCTCTCGGGTTCCTGGCGCACTCTACTAGATCTACGAAGCTATTGTGTTACCTGAACAGGCTGCTCCACAAATGTTTGTGGTTCCTGTTCATGTTCCATAATCGGTTCAGTGATTTGTGGTTCTTGAACTTCTTCAAGTTCTACAGTCCTCCCACTTGCTTCTTTAGAGACGGACTCTCTTTCTAGAAACATGTCGGTCCGAGCAACAAACACTTTGTTCTCGGTTGGATTGTCGAAGTAGTAACCCTTAGTTTCCTTAGGGTACCCCACAAATTTAAACTTATCCGATTTTGGCCCTAGCTTGTCTGATTGTAAACGTTTTACATAGACATCGCATCCCCAAATCCTCATGAACGACAGTGTGGGACGCCTCCCACTCCACATCTCATAAGGTGTCTTCATGACTGATTTAGATGGAACACGGTTAATGGTGAAAGCTGCACTTAATAGAGCGTGGCCCCAAAACGATAATGGAAGATCGGTTTGACACATCATAGATCGAACCATATCCAATAAGGTTCGATTCCTCCTCTCAGACACGCCATTCCATTGTGGCATTCCGGATGGAGTGAGTTGGGACACGATCCCACACTCTCTAAGATAGTCTTCAAACTCTTGGCTCAAGTATTTTCCTCCCCGATCCGATCGTAGAGCCTTGATTCTTTTGCCAAGTTGCTTCTCTACTTCATTCTTGAATTCTTCGAACACTTCAAAGGATTCGGATTTTGCCCTAATGAGGTACACAAATCCATATCTACTGTAATCATTAGTAAATGTAATGAAGTAGACATAACCACCCCTGGCATGCGTGGCAAATGGGCAACACACATCAGTATGTATGAGCGCCAATTGCTCACTAGTCCTCTCACCTTTCTTATTGAAAGGGGACTTTGTCATTTTTCCCAATAAACAAGCCTCACATGACTCATATGATTCAAAATCAAATGAGTCTAGTAGTCCATCCTTATGAAGTCTAAATACACGTTTCTCGTTTATATGGCCTAAACGACAATGCCGTAAGTAAGCAGGATTTAAATCATTTATTTTAATCCGCTTGGTATTAATGTTGTAGACATGATTGCTTAGATCAAGGACATATAGTCCATTAAATAATTGCGCACTAAAATAGTGAATATTATTCAAATAAAAGGAACAAAAATTGTTCTTTATTGAAATAATAAAACCATCCTTGTCCAAACAAGAAATAGAAATAATGTTTCTGCTCATAGCAGGCACAAAATAGAAATTATTTAATTCTAAAACTAATCCTGAAGGCAGAGATAGCTCGCACACGCCTACGGACAACGCAACAACTTTTGCTCCATTCCCAACGCGCAGATCAATCTCCCCTTTAGCCAATCTTCTACTTCTCTTTAGATCCTGCACATTTCGACAATGTGAGATCCACATCCAGTATCTAATACCCATGATGTAGAGACAGTTAAATTGACATCTACAACAAAAATACCTGGTGGTGGTGGAATCACTATTCCAAGCCTCTTGTCCTCCATATATTTTGGGCAGTTCCTTCTCCAGTGTCCAGCCTGACTGCAGTAGTGACACTCACCTTTAGTCACACCTTTGGATATGCCACCAACAGGCTTAAGGGCAGGTTCCTTAGACTTGGCAACTGACTTGCCTTTGCCCTTGGAGGATGAGGCAAACCTTTTGCCCTTTCATTTCTGCACCATCATAATGGCCTTGCCTATACCCTAGTTGATGCTCTGTTCAGCTGTCCTCAACATATTGAGTGAATCTGGCAGATGTTTCACGATCTCGTTCATGTTATAGTTCATGAACTGTCCATAACTCTCGGGCAACGAATGCAACACGAGATCGGTTGCCAACTCTTGGCCGACCGGGAACCCCAGTCGGGCGAGATTCTCCAAGTACCCGAACATACGGAGTACATGGGGTCCCACCGGGTTCCCTTCTGCTAGATGACACTTGAATAGTGCCTTAGAGACCTCATACCTCTCAACCCTTGCCTGCTCTTGGAAGAGCTGCTTCAGATGCTCGATCATATCGACAGCATTCATGTTTTCGTGTTGCTTCTGAAGCTCAGAAGTCATGGTGCATAGCATAAGGGAGGTCGCATCATTAGCGTCATCAACACGCTTCTGATATTCCTTTAGGGCAGCAGGTGTTTGGTTCTCTGGACCTGCTGGAACATGCTCCTCTATTGCGTACAGTTTCTTCTCTTGCTTGAGAACAATTCTCATGTTTCTGTACCAATCAAGGAAGTTGGTTCCAGAGAGCTTGTCCTTCTCAAGGACATATCGTAGGGAATGTTGTGAACTCGATGAGTTGTTAGCCATTTGGAATTCTACAAAAAGGAAAATACGCAAGTTTTAGTATTTGTGAATTTTGACTATATTCAATAATGGCTAGTTTATCAAATATAGCTCCCACTATTTTTCTACGGATTAATAACACTCAAGATATTAATGCGGAAAATATCCTTATATTTTCTAGTGGGCCAAGATCCATGTTTCAACTCCTTATAAGCTTGCTTTGGCAAGTCACCCATAATTTGACTACTTTAGGTAGGAACAATTCCAATTGCATCCCTTATGCAACTCTTGGTTCAATTGGGCAAATAACTCCTTATTTATCCATTCACATGGATAATCCCAATTGATTGCCTATAGGTTTCTTAATCACATTAATAGCCCAGTTGTGTTCAACCTCTTCTTTAAACAATTGCACATTATTAGCTTGTGCCCTCATTCCATCATTATGAACCAAGTCGCCATGCTTTGGCACGCACAAACTTGATAAATCATGATGATAATGAGTGTTTAAATAACGAGAAGGCAAGAACACAATATTTGAATTTTGAGGGATTTTAAATTCAATTTTAATTGTTTTGTTGATCAATATCAACTAATGTATCTATTTGAGTTTGGGCACAACTCCAAATAATCGATCCGGGTTGTCTAATTATCTTATTATCCTAATTGTATGCATCATCCATACACCAACCACAAAATAAGAAGACAGTAAAGTAAACAACCACAAAACAGAAATTAAACGTGATGTGGATATGGCATTTTCTAGACTAAGATAATTCCAAGCCAATGGAATTATCTATGAACCCTAAAAGCAAACACATCTCCATGCGTCTTGATCTTTTAGTCCATCCTTCATAGTCATGTGGAATGCTCCATGCTCCATCTTTTGTGTCTTCTTTTGGCTTTGGGCTTCTTTTCTTCAATCTTGGCTAACAATCTACTTTATTTAGCACTAGCTAACTTCTATACTAAATAAAATAAATCTCACAAGTTGAGAAAAAAATGGCTCGCAGGCCATAAAACCCTAATTTATCATTACAATTAATTGATCAGCTCGTAGGCCGTAAACCAAACCATAAAAATTAAACATCCACATCAAACCACATCCTAAGGCCATATCCAATCACCATGAGATTTTCACATAAACAGTTAAAATCCAATTTTAACGCGCTTGGTCAATTTTAATTGATTTTAGGATTTCCTAGGGTTAAAGCGGTCCATGGGGCCCAACAATCCAATTGCCCGGGCCCAAAAAGTGAACCGCAAGGCCCTAGGGCCGGCCGGCCCCTAGCCCACGCGGCTAGGCCGCGGGCTAGGTCTTCCCCGGTCCCTAGGGCGGCGTAGCTTGGGCGGCAAGCAAGAGGGGCGGTTCCTTTAGGGGGGCCGAACTGTTGGAATAGATGCCCTAGAGGCAATCTAGTTTAGTATGAATTTATTTGTGGCTAGAAATTCATTTATTATTTATTGGATATTTAATATAATGAAGTCCTTAGATTTACAAGTGTGTTGTTTATCTTAAATATCCCTAGTCCAGTATAATGATTAATGGTACAATCATCTATAGACTAGTATGGGGTTGGATTGATATGGAGATATCATGATCCAACACATAGGTGTGCATTAGGGTAATGTCGCACTGGATTGACCCATCTCCGAGAAGGCTACATACATGTTATGTTGAGTCACAAGCGCTTCTCGCGGTGCAATGGTATTGTCATCCTTAGACTTGAAGTCACTAGATATTCTAGTTGTGGATTATTGTGATTTTGGTAGCGTGAAACGCTACACCGTAACTGGGTAGTTATAAAGGCGTACTGGATACAATAAGAAGCAAGCTTAGATATCGTAGTGGACGTAGATAGAATTTGTCCCTCCCACATAACGGGAGCAAATATCCTAGGCCACTCGAGGGTTAGTGCTTATAGAATGTCTGGCCAGACTCAAATAAATCTATATGGGATATTGATGTTATTTGCACGAATAAGGCTATTCCCATGGATCGAGAAACTGTGGATTGGATATACGAGTGTGACTTGTATGTCTCGTGTCCAATCCGGATATAGAGACAAAGGGATGAGACAATTACTTGTACAAAGGTTGTCAAGATGACTATTCTATTAGTTGGCTAGAATGGATGTTTTGCTAGAAACCGCTCCATATTAGCAAATAGTTGCTACCAACTAGATAGAACCTATGGGGTCACACGCTATATAGAGTTGAACTAGATTTGAGAATTAATTAATTGGATTAATTAATTAGAAGGATCACTTTGCAAAACCTTGCAAACTTAGTAGGGACTTATTTGCAAGGAAGGGACTAAATTGAATTCTAGTAGGACTAGAATAAGTCCTTTAGGTAGTTGGCAAGGAGTTGTTGGACTATATAAAGGACCTTCCTTCCTTCCTTCCTTCCCACAACTTATGGTCATAATTGAACATAACAAGAGTGGGAGAGAACAAAAGGAGAGAAAGGAGCAAGCAAGCTAGGAGCTCGCCGCCCCTAGCCCGCCGCCCGTCCCCGTCGGCCACAAGGAGGCCGAGACCTCCCTTTTTGGTCTCGTTTTGCGTGATTCTTCTTCTTCTTCCTCTTTCCGGGCTAGCACCAAGGAGTGGGAGATCTAGGAATCAACTCTAGGCGTGGATCACCATAGAGAACGTGACACATTTCGCGTTTGAAGTCATCAAAGGAGAACCCTAAGGTGTGTTATTGATTTCTTCCTTTACCATCGTTATGTCTCTTGACTTGTGATCCTTGAAGGGTTTTGCATGGTTAATTTTGTTTCCGTTGCGCATCCATGAATCAAAACCCTACACGAACCTCTTAGGGAGTTGTTTCCAAAACAACTCCCTTGCTTGGTGCCCAAGTTTGGTTGTTTCCTTGTTTGGGAAGAACTCCTTCTTCCCTAAGGATGCCCAAAACCTAGATCTAAGATCCTAAAATTTCTCAAACTCACTAATTCATGCATCCAATGCAAAAACTAGATCTTGTTATGATAGATTATTGACAAATTGCATCACATGCTTGATTTGTCTTGTTTTACGCGATAAACAACAATTTTAAGGTGTAAAACTATCAAAACGTAACACATAAACCACGTTTATGCTCTACGACCTGTGGCTCTGATACCACTGTAAGATTTTGATTCATGGATGCGCAAAGGAAACAATAATTAACCATGTAAAACCCTCCAAGGATCACAAGTCAAGAGACATAACGATGGTAAAGGAAGAAATCAATTAACACACCTTAGGATTCTCCTTTGATGACTTCATACGCAAATTGTGTCACGTTCTCTATAGTTGATCCACGCCTAGAGTTGATTTCTAAATCTTCCAATCCTTGGTGCTAGCCCGGAAAGAGGAAGGGGAGGAAGAATCACGCAAAACGAGACCAACAAGGGAGGTCTCAACCTCCTTGTGGCCGACGGGGACGGGCGGCGGAAAAGGGGGCGGCGTGCTCCTCTTTGCTTGCTTGCTCTCTCCTTTTTGTTCTCTCCCACTCAAGTTATGATCAATTGAATCATAAGTGTTGGAAGGAAGGTCATTTATATAGTCCAACAAATCCTTGCCAACTACCTAAAGGACTTATTCTAGTCCTACTAGAATTCAATTTAGTCCCTTCCTTGCAAATTAGTCCCTACTAAGTTTGCAAGGTTTTGCAAATTGATCCTTCTAATTAATTAATCGAATTAATTAATTCCCAAATCTAGTTCAACTCTATCTAGCGTGTGACCCCATAGGTTCTATCTAGTTGGTAGCAACAATTTGCTAATATGGAGCGGTTTCTAGCAAAACATCCATTCTAGCCAACTAATAGAATAGTCATCTTGACAACCTTTGTACAAGTAGTTGTCTCATCCCTTTGTCTCTATATCCGGATTGGACACGAGACATACAAGTCACACTCGTATATCCAATCCACAGTTTCTCGATCCATGGGAATAGCCTTATTCGTGCAAATAACATCAATATCCCATATTGATTTATTTGAGTCTGGCCAGACATTCTATAAGCACTATCCCTCGAGTGGCCTAGGATTTTTGCTCCCGTTATGTGGGAGAGACAAATTCTATCTACGTCCACTACGATCTCTAAGCTTGCTTATTATTGTATCCAGTACGCCTTTATAACTACCCAGTTACGGTGTAGCGTTTAACGCTACCAAAATCATAATAATCCACAACTAGAATATCTAGTGACTTCAAGTATAAGGATGACAATACCATTGCACCGTGAGAAGCGCTTGTGACTTAACATAACGTGTATGTAGCCTTCTCGGAGATGGGTCAATATAGTGCGTCATTACCCTTAATGCACACCTATGTGTTGGATCATGATATCTCCATATCAATCCAACCCCATACTAGTCTATAGATGATTGTCCCATTAATCACTATACTGGACTAGGGATATTTAAGATAAACAACACAATTGTAAATCTAAGGACTTCATTATATTAAATATCCAATAAATAATAAATGAATTTTCTAGCCACAAATAAATTCATACTAAACTAGATTGCCTCTAGGGCATCTATTCCAACACTGACATCGCAAACAAATTATGGGACATTACCGAATACATTCAGCAATAAACTAGCTTCTTCCAAATTTATTCTGGTGGTAATCTAATACATTGTACTAAAAACCGCAAGATGTCAATTTGTCTTCCAGTATCAAATATTGTATTATTTCTGGCGCATCATAAAATATCGTGAATTCATCCATCTGATGCACTCTCATGCTAGCAAGCCTGATCGCAATGCTGTTATCTAAGGCGTAAACATGATTCAGTGATATTTGCATGTATCGAAGCAGTGTGGAGCCATTAGTAATTTCAATACTCATGGATGGTGGACCAGATTTAAAGCCGTGAAATATTTTTGTTGCCTCATAACAGGAAGTTTGCAGTTCAGTGTCCTTCCAATCATTATCATAAGCAAGATGAACTATGTGATAAATTTCCCACAATTCACTTTCTAAATTAGTTTGTCCATCAATTTTCCCAATGAAACCATGCTGCCAATCTCCTCTCTCATCCCGGAATACCCCTCCAGTTCCTGCGCTCCCAACGGTAGTAGGTACATAGCCATGCACATTTATTTTCTTCACTCCTTGCATAACAGTTTAGCATTAAGAAGACTGCAAATGTGATATATAAAGCATGTTTTCTTGAAAACATAAATTGCATATGAAATTAGGTTCGTGAGGCAAACTTACTTCTAGTGGCAGGGATTAGTTGTGGCGTTGGCTCGTCCAGAAGGACTGCTTCAATCTCTGAATTTGAAGGTTCTCCAGCGGAACCTGAAGGACTTCCAACTTTGAAATTGCTAGTGACTTCTTCACCAGATACATATCTTTTATGTGTTACCATGCTTGTTTCTAAATATATGAGGGATACAAAGAAATGAGATATTAGGCAAGTAAATATGATGTTATAGTTGTCTATACTATGATTGCAGCGATGGTAACCTCTTATTTTTTTGGAAATGTGAGCAATGATAGAAATCAGAAAACAATGCAATCAGGCTAGTGCTCAATTGAGGCGGAAATAACAACTGAACTGAATAGAAAGGAACTTACAATAAGAGTTAAAAGATTGAGTGATGTAGTGCACATAGATTACCTGCTAAGAGAGAACACACCAATATATATAATAGACAAAAGATTATATGCAGTACGTTTGATGCAAATGGGTTACAATCAATTCTTTTCTTTCCATGCGGTTTGTCTTCACGTATCACGCTTCATTATTTCAGCATTTGTCAATTTTGATACTCTGTAGTATTTGGCACACATTTCAAACTTCTTGGCAAGCTCATGTAGCAGCATTGACTGAAGAATTTAAATCTCACAAAATGTGTGAGCACAATGATACAATTGCTTTGTGCAATGCTGCGAAACACTTCATGATGTGTCGATTCATTTGAAGATTATTATTTGATGTCAGAATGGAAGTTATAATTCTGCGTGTTCTGGTAGTGAACGTGTGTGGTTGCTACATGGAATTATGTATTTACTAGTGTGGATTGTATTATGATTTCTATATTCTATGCCAAGAGAGGATATTATCCTGTTTGGGTTTCCTTCGTAAACTATGTAAAAATTGATCGGAGATGGATGGGAACATTCAATTCTGGATAAGGCTTGAAGATCAATGAGCATTGTACGTACTGATATTCAGTAAAGAATTTAAAGCTAAAAACACCTGTGAGCATTCTGAAATAACTATCTTGACATATTAAATGCTATCAAGTTCCCTGATCAAAGCATGTACCTGACATAAACCATTTTAACTGGATAAAGTATTGCAGTTAAGTATTCGTTGCAACGTATAACACAATTCAAAACATGTAGAGGACTAAATAGTAGTGTGCGATGACATGGTGGTAGCAGGATACAAATACTTTGTATTAAGTTGTATGGCTTGTAAATTAAATGATCTGAGAGGATAAGTGATTTATATTATAAGCAAATCATACTATGCAAATTATTCTGGGTAAACATACACTGGATGACCTCCATAGTTATAATATTGCTCTGCCATGTCTACAACACTTAGGTTAGAGTGAATAGTTCTTTTTCCAGTAATTTGTCATGTTATATTATATATATATTGGCATACAATGTTTCATTTGGCTTCATTGTAGCTGGCTTCAATACTTTTTATTCTTTTGCCCAATTAACTCACCAATATGAAACTAAAAACTCAAATTCACAGTTCAGCTAAATTTATTTCCTGCTCTATCTATACAGAAACCTTTTTCCATAACCACAACCGCCCTCCTATACTGAACTCTGGAAGAAAGGCTCACACTAAGTGAGTATTTAAGGTGGGGTTCGAGGACTTTGACAGTGTTTGGAACCACATGACCAGCACCATAGCCCAGAAGCTGCAAAGAAAATCACAACCACTCGTATCAAAATCAAACGCAAGAAATCAAACACAAGATGACATTTTCTTGGCCTATGAATTCAATATGAATGATCACTTCAGGTGACATGGTAGTAGCAGGACACATATACTTTGTATTAAGTTGTATGGCTTGTAAATTAAATGATTTGAGAGGATAAGCGATTTCTATTATAAGCCAATCATACTACGCAAATTATTCTGGGTAAACATACACTGGATGACCTACATAGTTATAATATTGCTCTGCCATGTCTACAGCACTTGGGTAGGAGTGAATAGTTCTTTTCCCTGCAATTCGTCATGTTATATTATCTATATTGGCATATAATGTTTCATTTGGCTTCATTGAAAGCACTGAAAACGTATTCACATTTATCACGTAGTCTAGAACATAACAAATTTTTCCTTTCAGTGGTTTAGAAACATCAATATAAGAGGAAAATTAAATGTAATGGCCTAAAAATATATATGATATTAGTGTGTTGAAAGCACCGAAGAGTGAAATCAGTAGGAGACTGGGGATGGAACCAGGCAAAGCCAATGGTGAGGCAAACCCAGTACACTCATTTGCTGCAGAAGTGAATATAAAACTAAAAAACAAACAAACTCATAACAATTTTTTACCTAAAGCCCAATACAATCAAGGAAATCAATAGAATGATAAAGTCTCATAACTAAGGCAAACCCAGTACAAAACAATAAAATTAGGTACCAGTTAAATATAGAGTAGAGAAAAATCAAATAACCCTAAATTTGAGAACACAATATATCAAAGCATGGCATGAACCTGAACACAATATAGCAAAGCACGACATTGACCTGAACACAATATAGCAAAGCATGGCATAGACCTGAACACGATATATCAAAGCATGGCATGGACCTGGCAAATCATCACCACATTGGCTTTAAAGTCAGCGTAGAAGTTAAATCCTTCATCTTTGATTCTAGGAATACAGAGAAATATATCTTAAATCGCAGTACCTCAAGTTCGGAAAGAAAATAATTGAGGAACCAGCTAATGTTCTGATGAAACCACTGAATTGTAGGCATGGAAACAAAATATATAGCAGCTTAACAAAGTCGTAGCCAAGAAGGTAAATATCGGGCAAAAGACTAGTTTAACTTAAAATATGACACCGCATTAACTATGCAACTGGAAAAAGAGAGAAATAAAGTTTAACTCAATACACTTCAAATTTATAAGGCATCAATAAACTCCAATATACTTTATGTGCTAGAAACCTTTTTCTTATTCTAGAAGCAATTATTTGATGGGCATTGCTCTAGATTTGTGTGATGGGTTTGAGTGATACAACCTTTTCTTATGTTTGTTTGTGTGATACACAACGGGTAAAGAGAAAAGAGTTTTGACTTTAATCTTCATGTAGTGATGACTACATTAGCATGGTCAATGAGGTGGTTGATGCTCAGGCAAATAATCTTTTTCCAGAGAAGGCACGGAAGATTGTATGGAACACGTATACTCTATAAGAAATTCTTCAACTCACTTGGTTTGTTTTCTGAATTCCAAGCACTGATTTTCTTAAAGATCTATATACTAAGATAAAATGCCCATTGAACAAGTGAATACTATAAATTTTTAAAAAGCAAAAAATCTGATGTTTAAATTGACCATTATACTTAGTTTGTGTGTACCATGACAACAAATTTACCAATTCTGTAAGCGGGAATCAGGAAAACAATCTCTTGAAATTTTTTAAAAAACAAACAATGAAAAAAAAACTCTAATCTAGGATTATATATTTATATATGTAACAGCCAAGTTGACACCCTCGCATTCGGTATATCCCACCCCAGTGAGACATGATTTTAGGCAAAAAGAAATGACGGAGGGGGAAATGAAAGGGATATGGTATCCCCTCCCATATCCATCACCCAATCTAGGCCCATATGTATAAGCTTCATACTAAATATAGTGGCAGATTTTACTTTTTGAGGAGAGTGAAAAAAGTAATTTATAAAGATGCAATGATCTTAAAGAGGCGAGCTTTAGAAAATAAGCAAGATTTGTAATAGGGCTAAGGAACAGAGCCATAGTGATTATAATCATGCTCATATATGGTGAATTTCCTGATATCAAGTATCTTTGGACAAAGTGTTCCGGAAGGAGACCAACCTTGAGACGACGCTTGTTAAGGATCGTAAATTGCATATTTTAGTAGGTTAGTGAACTCATCTTAACTTACTTTTATCTGTTATTTGCGTGCTATATCCCTAATTCTAGACTTATGCTTGTTTTCGTAGCTTTGGTTGTTTTTATCTTGTTTTGTAGGTGAGGCTAGCTAGGGGAGAGCTTGAATGATGAATTGAGACGCTTTGGAGAGGCCAAGAGAAGTGAAGAAGAGACTTGGAGGACCTAATTCGAAGAATAGTTGAAGATTTAAGGGCCTATTTGAGAAGACAAGAGAAGAATTGGGGTCATTATTGAAGATCTAGAAGTCAAAAGTGAAGGAAAAGGGCCAAAACGTTATGTTTTTAACTGAAGTGGGGCTTAGGTGCAAGTTTTGAAACGTTTTAATGGCTATTTTGAAGGATAATTAACGGAGTGGGGGTCAGATTGTCATTTTCAGAAGATTTTAAAGATGATCCGGGCCTTTTAAAGCATTCCAGCAAGCTAGGGGGGAGCCGGGTGCAATTTCCCAAAACCAGCTCACCCCCCAGCTCTCTCTCACGGTCTCTCTCTCTCTCCCCGATCGTTCAACCGAAACAAGACCCAGCAGCCATAGAAGCTCGACGAAGCTTCTTCCAAGCTTCACCCCGGGCTCATTTCTTCACCAAATCAAGCCTACCCGGTACCAAATTGCTCCTTGTCCAACCCTCTATCAAACCCCTCTCTCAATTCGGCCCAAGAACTATCCAAACAAAAAGCCCCAAATTCAACCTAGGGTTCATGAGCTCTATAAATCGACGATGGAGAGGCTTAGAGGTCAATTGGAGGGCTGAGATGATCTCTTGGGGGCTACGAAATCCACCTACAACGTCTATATAAGTCAAGCTTGAAGAATGAATGGGGGGATCTTCTCACACCCGTCGGCTCATACGCTCTGTTTTGGTCTCTGTTCGTCCTCTCTCTCTCTCCGATTTCTACCCAGTTCTGGGTTGTTCTTTAGCTGCTGAGCTCCCTAGTGAGCATGATTCAGGGCTGAGAGCAAGTGAAAGAGGAAGAGGGGGAGAGAGGAGGTGAGTTTCAGGCGGATTTGTGGCTGTAGAGCACTGTTTTGCTCTGTTCTGCTGCTGCTGTGTTCTTCACTGTAGCATAGCAGCAACAGCTTAGTTGCACATCTTTGATTCACTTTGGTAGTTTAGTTTTGTGTTAGGAGTAATTTTGCTTAGTTATTTGTAGTTGAATCAAGTGTTTGGGATTGAATTAGTGAAAAGTGTATTGGTGCTATCAAGTATGAATTCAAGCTTTGATTATTGAAAGTTAAATTTCTCTCAACTCTCTTGAATTTTCTATTATGTCTAGCTAATTCAATTGCTTTGGTGATTTGGGACTATCTAGTGCTCTAATCATCTTATTGATTCAAGTGGAACTTCAAGGATGAATGGGTTGAATTGGGTTCACTTGAATGCTTAGTGCAATATTTAGATTTCTCTTGTTGAAGTATTTGATGGATTGAATAGGTAGATGTGCGAATACTTTTGACGTGTTTGATTTGAAGTTGCATTTGAGTGAGAGGAACTCGTCAATCCTAACTTTGAGAAATCGAGTTCTAGTTAGGTGATTTGAGTGAGAATTTACAAATCTCATTTGTTGCTTGATCTTTCATGTGGAAACATCTATGTGTGTTTACATATGGCTGATGCTTGAAACACTTGAAATTTGGAGAATCTCATTTGAATAGCCTCATTAGTGCTTGATTAGCGTGTTGGATTTACACACTTCTC
This sequence comes from Linanthus parryae, assembly GCA_023055425.1. Taxonomy (NCBI): domain Eukaryota; kingdom Viridiplantae; phylum Streptophyta; class Magnoliopsida; order Ericales; family Polemoniaceae; genus Linanthus; species Linanthus parryae. The sequence continues at coordinate 12,309,200 of JALGPY010000010.1, read as the reverse complement.
TTGTCGCGAGTTGGATTGTATGAGCAATCAGTCCTTGAGATACTTGTCTTGTGGATTGACACATGCGAATTGAGAATCGGGCTTGAATCTAATAGGAGGATTGGTCACTAGAGAAACCGATGATCCCTAGCCCCTCATTACTTGATATTTCGCTTATTTTCTTGAATTGTCGCTTTAGTAGTCTTTTACTCTAAATCGTACTCTAAACTTGCTCCATCACATTTTGTGGTGGATTCGATAGCTTGGCAAGCTCTAAAGCCATTGAGAGAAGTTGCTTTTATCGTTTAGTTAGTCGTTTTCTAGTTTTGCAAGTCATTGTCCAAACCTCCTCTCCTTGTGGAAATCGACCCCGTTCTTACTCGGGTACTACTTAGAACGATATTCCTATACTTGGGAATTATCGCGACCAACGCTCGTCTTGTATCACCCGTTTAGCCCTGGCCCTGGCTTCATCAGGATCATTTTGGATTGCGTGCATACCAAAAAGACCAGTGTCATAGCCTCATGTCTTAATGTAAGTCTGGAAGATGATGCACCTCTAGACTTTTGTTCCATACATTGCACTCACATATTTCAACTTACCAATACAAATAAAAATACGGCAGAAAATGCAATGCTATAGCTGCATAAGAACCTAAAATTGTGACATATTACTTTGAATGGCCGGCCAAATCCAAATCATCATCTCGAGACTGCATTCCTGAAGCTTTATACGAATGCCTATTAATTAAAATAGGTGCAACAATAAGATTATCACTTGAAAAGAAAAGAAACAGAGAAAACACAAAAGATTTGTTTAAACCTTGCAGTCAGATATTTTTGGTTCAGGATAAAGTTTCAATTGTATTAGTTTTTAACTGTTAATTGCATTTACTAAGGGGTGCATCATTAATTTGAGAGATTTTTGTACATGGACCACCCATGAGAAGAACCAAGCCGTCAAGTTATATGTTAGAAATTTTACATGCTCTTTTAATAGAGTACATGTCCACCATTGGAATAAGTTTGAATTGCCTACATGGAATCATAATTAAATTGAAAGTTATTTCAAAAAGCTTTTAAATTCGAATTTAGATCACAAGCAGGAACTCATGATACGAACACAACCAAGTATTAGAAAAAATGTTTAATGTTCTAATAGATGATGAAATGTAAATTGGTTTTAAAAAACATTATTTGGTTCAAAAATACCTTATCAGAGCATAGGAGAGATCATCTGGACATAGGCGAACGTCAATGAAGGCATTGGTCCCACCAGCCGTCAGCAGCAAAGAGAGCCTCAAGATGTTAAATTTTACTCTCCCACAAATGAACAATACCCAGCTCCACATAGTTTTTCCACAGGTTGTTGCCAACAATATCGGAAGCTTCATGTGCAACTGATTTTTGTTTCTTTGAATGCCAGTTGATTAAATATTTTCCAAGAAATTGGCAGCATCCTAATATACTCTTTCTATCAACTTTATATCCTTCAAAGTCAGCATCTGAATAACCACACAAAGAAAAATTAGATTATTTAGGATACCAAAACCCTAATTCTTTGGTACCACTGAGATATTTAAAAATTATTTTAACTGCAGTCAAGTGTGATTCTTTAGGATCAGCTTGAAATCTAGCACACATGTAAACACTGAACATGATATCTGGTCTGCTAGCTATGAGGTATAGTAATGATCCAAACATACCTCTATACTCTCTCACATTCACACTCTTACCTGATTCATCTTTGTCTAAAGATAATGTTGAACTCATGGGGGTCTTAATTTCTTTGGATTGAGACATAGTACATTTGTTAAGCAAGTCTCTTGTATACTTTCTTTGATGTAGGAATATGCCTTTCTTCATCCGATGAATTTGAAGTCCAAGAAAGAACTTAAATTCTCTCATCAAACTCATTTCAAATTCCCTGCTCGTAAGACTTGAGAAATCCTTGCAAAGAAGATCATTAGTAGCTCCAAATAGAATATCATCAACATATATTTGAACTAAAAGCATGTCTTTCTTATGAGTCTTTATGAAACGGGTCTTGTCTACTAATCCTCTTTTGAAATCATTTTCCATTAGAAACTTTGACAATCTTTCATACCAAGCCCTTGGAGCTTGTTTCAAACCATAAAGAGCATTGTCAAGTTCATAAACATGGTATGGAAACTTGTCATTTTGAAAACGTGGAGGCTGAGCAACATAAACTTCTTCTTGAAAATAGCCATTTAGGATGCACACTTCACACCCATTTGAAAAAGTTTCATGTTATTGTGAGATGCAAATGCAAGTAGAATTCTAATTCTGGCAACAGGAGCAAAAGTTTCTTCATAGTCAATACCTTCTTCTTGATTGTAGCCTTGAGCTACAAATCTATCTTTGTTTCTGATTTCCTTTCCATTCTCATCTAACTTGTTTCTGAATACCCATATAGTTCCAATAACAAACTGATTTCTTGGTGGAGGAACTAGATTCCAAACCTTGTTCCTTTCAAACTTATTGAGTTCACTTTCAATTTCTATGATCCAGTCTACTTCTTATAATGTTTCCTTCACTGTTTTAGGTTCTACAAGAGAAATAAAAGCATTTAAAGCACATAGATTCTTCAGCTGTGATCTGGTTTGTGTACGAGTGGTTGGATCAGAAATAATATTAGCAGCAGGATCAGATGAGAGATATTTAAATTGCTTCCTTGGTGTCCAAGGTTCAGGCTCTCCAATCTATTTTTCAAGCCTTTGAGAACTTGAAGTAGTAGCTTGATCTGTTGTCTTCTCTGGAGATTTTGTTTCAAGGCTTTGAACCTTATTTTCAAGGCCTTGAAATTGCCTTCTTTGTTCATGTACGATTTCCTTGGAACCTTTTGAGGATTCTTCTTCAGTATCTGAATCATGCTTGTTCAGATTAAGATCTGCAAAATCATCACTTAAAGAACCATCATAGCTTTCATAAATATGACATGAATGCTTTCTTGAACAAGCTTGGTTCTCTTACCATAAACTCTATAGGCTTTGCTTGTCTGTGAATAACCAAGAAAAATACCTTTATCACCTCTTGCATCAAACTTACCAAGATTGTCCTTACCATTATTATGAACATAGCAGGTACAACCAAAAGGTTTTAAGTAAGAAATGTTTGGCTTTCTTCCTTTGAACAGCTCATAAGGAGTCTTCTCCAGTATAGGTCTAATCAAGCACCTGTTGAGAATATAGTTTGTTGTATTCACAACTTCTTCCCAATAGTACTTTGGCAATTTATTTTCCAGAAGCATTGTTCTTGACATGTCTTCAAGAGTCATGTTCTTTCTTTTAGCAACTCCATTATGTTGAGGAGTTCTAGGAGCAGAAAAATTGTGAGAGATACCATGCTTAGAACAGAATACATCAAACTCATGTTGATCAAACTCTCTACCATGATCACTTCTGATTGAAATAATAGGTAGGTTTTCCAAGGTTTGAAGTTCTCTACAAAACTTTGAAACTTCAGAGAGAGCTTCAGATTTTTCTTTAAGAAACATAACCCAAGTATATCTAGAAAAATCATCTACAATAACAAGCATGTACTTCTTAACCTTTGGAGTTCGAGTTCTCATAGGAACACAGAGATCCATATGCAGTAATTCGATGGGTCTAGTATTACTTACAAAGTTCTTTGGCTTGAATGAGCTTCTAGTTTGCTTGCCTTGTGCACATGCCTTGCATACTTCTTCATCTTTGAACTCGATAGAGTATAGACCTCTTACTAAGTTCTTGGAAACTAGCTTGTTCAAGGTATGAATGCTAATGTGCCCCAACTTTCTGTGCCAAAGTTTTGAATCTTCTTTCAAGACCTTGAGACACTTCAAGTTTTCTCCTGCAACTTTGTTAGTTTGAAAAGTATAGAGATTGTTTGACCTAGAGGTAGTGAGGATGCAATTGCCAGATTTCTCATCTTGCGCCACACATTTCTCTTTGTCAAAAAGAACCTTATTACCATTATCAGAAAGCTGAGATACACTAATCAAGTTAAATTCCAAACAATCAACTAAGTATACATCACAAATAGAATTTTCAGAATATGTACCGACTTTACCAATACCTAGAATGCTGAATTTGCCTTTGTCACCAAGTGTAATTGAAACTTCATACTGCTCCTTCAACTCTGAGAATAAATATATCTTTCCACTCATATGTCTTGAGCAACCACTGTCCATAAAACATATATGTTCTTTTGGTCTTGGTGACAACCTGCAAACACCATTCACTTCCTTACTTAGTTGTTAGACCAAGTGTGGAATTTAGATTCATATTCAGGGTCAACCATGTTGGGTGGTCTAACTCCTTTAGGAACCCAAATTTGTCTAACTTGTCCTTTGAGTTTAACTGGGAAGGTATTTCTCATTATGTGAGGATCTCTTCTTATGAAAGGACAAATAGTTTTAACATGACCAATTTTATTGCAGTAATGGCACTTAGGAGATGTTTTGCTTCTAGCTTTCATAAATCTGGTATTGCTCTTTCTGGGGAAGTTCGGATTTTATCCAATACCAGTTTTGTGAACAGACTTTAAGCTACCTCCAAGAATAAAGTTCAAGTTGTGTTATGAGTCTACAAGTTTTGTCATGGCTGATTCAGATTCTTGAAGTTTCTCAGTTAGAGTAGTCTTTTGTTTGTCCAATTCATCAACTTGATGCCTTAGATTAACAATATTGTGACACCCCGTATTTTCCTGAATTTTATTGACGTAATTTTTCGTAAAGTTTAATCAGTTATTTTTAAAAATATAAAGCTAGCGGGGAGGTAGTTGTAATTTTGATAATATTAAATAGTTGATGTTGGGGGTATTTATTGTCTTTTACATAACTTGAAGTATTTAATACTTGTATTTTATATTTATACAATACGTATTGTTATACTGTATCTATACTCCTACCTACACGTATTTTATACCGTATAATACTAAATATTTTATACTACATTTATACTATAATAATAATAATAATAATAATAATAATAATAATAATAATAATAATAATAATAATAATAATAATAATAATAATAATAATAATAATAATAATAATAATATTAATGTTAAAATATTGTTTGTTTCCCATTCCCCAACCCTCTCCCACTCCCCTAGATTTTCTCTATCTCTCTCTCACTCTCTCTCCCCGTCACTTTCTCTCTTCACCCTCCCTCTTTTATTTCTTCTCCTTCTCTTCTTTCTTCGGCATACCCAACCCCGAGACAACCACCACCACTCCCGACGCCATCACCACCTCCTACCTCTCCACCCTCTGCCCATCTCTCTCTGCCTTCCCTCCTCTCTGTCGAGCAACACCAAGGAAGAAGCAGCAGCAAAAGCGACAACAATGGCCACCGCTGCCACCGGCGAAGTCCACGGGAAATCACCACCACCATCGTCACATCCTCCATCACAACCCCTCTCTCATCCTCAATCTCTCTTCCCCTCTGTTTTGCCGGCAGAACGCAGCAGCAACAGCAGCGGCAATAGCCGCTGCCACCATCGGAGAACCTGCCGGAAAATATGGACTCCACCACCACTACCGTCCATCTCTCTCTTTCCATGATCTCTCCTACTCTGCCCCTCTCTGCCTTGCTCGACGAACCCACCAGAAGGAGAAAGAGCCGCAGCAGCCCCTAAACCACCGGCGACCTCCATAGTTTCCGGCGAGAAATTCGCCGGAGTTCAACCGTGACGACCCATGCCTCCAAACCAGTACCATTCGACTCAGAGGAGTCCAACCAAGCTATAGGAGGCCTCAACCGAGGCCAAGAACAGCCGGAGAAGCCCCGGCGAAGCTCCATCTCCGGCAACACCTACGGCGACCTCGACCCGTCCAGTTTCTTCACTATTTCTCGCAAAATTTGGAGTGGGTATGACTAAAATCTTCTCCTAAGTTGTTTTCCATAATCAAAATCATGTTTTAAGTCCTTAAATCCAAGATTTGATTTGCTAGTTTGAATGTTCTTGATTTGGGGGTTAAAGTGTCATTTTCAGAAAGTTTTCTGAGGGGTTATAATGTCTTTTCAGAAACTTAGGGGGAGGCAGATGTCATTTCAGAAACTTTTTGGGGGTACTAGATGTAGTTTACAATTTGAGATTCATTTATGAATTTATTTTTCCGTTAATATGTTTAGATTATTTATAATTAGTAACTATATCTTTAAATAAATTGATTGGGGGTATTATTTGCACAATCAGAAACTTGGAGGATATGTATCGTTGAATCTGATACTGTTTTTCTTGAGTAGGGGTCGTTGTTTGTTATTCAAAAAAATAAAAAGGGGGAGCTAATTGTCGTTTACATAAAACTATATATCTATGTATTTAAAATATGAAATTTGGATTAAAATTATTTTCTAAGCATTTTAGTCTTCATTCCAATTACATAGAAGTGATTTTGGTACTGAAACTTTCTTTCGTATATGCATTTGAAGTAAACTAGATTTGTATAATATATTGGGCCTATTTATTAAATAATCAATATTGTTTTGTTTAAATAGTTAATCTCAAAGTATCATAGATTGACATTCTAAATGAATTTGTTGTAAATATTGCTTTTAGAATAAACTAGTTAGAAAGTAATTCGAGGAATATTTATGAATAGTTTATTTACTTAATACTTAAACTTTTTCCAAATTAAAAATAGTTATCTCTTATGTTTATAAATATATGTCAAATAATAGTTATTTTCCTAATAAATATTTTCATGGTATCATCACCTAAATAAGTTAAGTATATAGTCTTTTACGTCACTATTGAGAACATATCTCCAATAATTAATTTTGTAAACTAAGCAATTTATTTCCTATGGAGAAATTACTTTACAAAAGTTATATATAATTTTTATAATACTGAGAATAAAAGGTGTTATTGTAAATTGAAGTCTAAGTTAGTTAAGAATATTTAAATCTAAACTTGTTTTCCCACTATTTTAAATACAAGTGTATTATTTATGAAATTTGAGTGTCCATATCATATAACTATAATTTGAGAATGTCATCATTTTTATGTAGAATTAACGTGTTCTTCATGAGTGTAGCAAGATAAAAACCATCAGGGATGTATTAAGATCAAATAAGGCACACTTTCGACCTTCACTAGAAAATATAGTGTTCCACGTTGGATTATATGAGCTAGTTGAGCTTGTGACTAAGTAGGAATTATAAACTTGTAGGTGACGAGTTCGTCGACGAGGGCTACTTCTACCCGTCGAAGCTATTACGTGCTAATTGCTGTTTTATTGAGGTAAGTAGACATGCCAAGGCTAGCGTGCCCTAGCTTCTTTCGTGTCGAAATATGATTTTATATCTGTCTCAAAATGTGTTTTATGACTTACATGCTTTACATGAGATGGATTACGTTTTGAGATAAATGTTTTGAGAATGTCACACGAGAATAATAATGCGTTAATAACGTAAAGTGGAAAGAGTTGCGCGGGGATTATTATTATTAATTAGTCGATGTTGACTTCTGTCACTCGGCCTGTGATAGATTGTCGTGTTGACTTGGTGTCACTCGACCGTTTTATTTTAAACCTGGTCGCGACCTGCCGGGTGTCTCCATGTACTTACCTCTCCGGCCGCGAGAAGTCTTAAGGGGTGCCGGCACTTATGGTCATGGTAGCTAGTGAAAAGAAGGAAGGATAGAATCTCCCCGTATCAACATGTAAATAATATGAAGTTCTTTGAGAAAGAGATTTTTATGAAAGGAAAGAAGAGATAGATTGGGAATAATATTCCCTGTTTGAGATACAAGAGAAGTATTGAGATGCAAAGTAAAATGAAAGAGACTTTCATGTGTATTCCAGTATTCATTCTTCATTCTTCAAGGATTTACTCAGTATTGTTCATTCTCATTTATGATTGTTTTTGAAAAGCTCATAATCTGTTTACAAGCTTGGGTGTTTACTTACTCAGTAATTCATTGCTGACTTTAGAAAAACAGCGGTCTTTGTTTCTTTCCCCCGCAGGTCTTAAGAGCTGGATTGAGGTAGCGGGATTCGACACTCATCTAGTAATTGTTAAGTACTTGAATAAGTCAAACTCTTAGTATCCATTCATCTCATGTAGGAGTATATTATGTTGAAACAATTAAAAGTTTGTAATATATAAGTATCAGATGTGTTGTTCTTGATTTCCGCCGCTTCATTTTGAGTAGCACCCTCCTAGGCTCTCCGGTCCAGAACGGAAAGCTTGGGAACGAGGGGTGTTACAAATACTTTTACTCAGAAGAGAGTTCTCAGTGACTACTTCCTTGAATTGTGTTTTCAAGGCTTTGAAACTGGTTTTCAAGGCCTTGAAATCACTGTCAGTTTTCTTCTGAGAAATTTCAGGGTTCTGATTCAGAAAACAAGATGCAAGTTTTCTTTTGCCTGCTCATGAACTTTTTCTTTCAAAACTCTAATCTCTTTCAGATATTCCTCTTCATTTAAAAGCATTGTTCTAAGATAATTAGAGAGGGCTTCTGTTGGTTTTGAAATTAAATAATTTACCATTACCTCAATGTTCTTTTCAGAACTTTCATAATGCTTGGCCGTAAAGCATAGGTTGGCATGTTCTTCTTCAGATTCAGAGTCACTTGAGGTTTCTGAATCACTCCAGGAAGCTATCATAGTTTTCTTTCTTCTATCATGATCTTTCTTCTAAAAGTTCTTGCTCTTTTTGTGTGGACAGTCTCTAATCAAGTGTCCTGCATCACTACACTCAAAGCAATTCATTACGTTAGACTTATTACCATGTAAAGAAGATTTACCTTTGTAGTCTTTGCTACTGGAGGATATGTGTCTGTCTCTGCTGAAGTCCTTGTTTCAAAAGTTCTTCTTCATTTTGAGAATTCTGGTCAAGGCTTTGGAAATCAAAGCAATATGATCTTCATCATCATCTTCTTCAGTTTCAAGGCTTTGGGATGGCTCATTCTCCTTTGCCTTGAGAGCTAGATTCTTTATACCTTTTGGTGACTCTCCATCAACTTCATTCATAGTTATTTCATGTGTAAGGAGTTTTCCTTGTAGGTCATCAAGTTTAAGAGATGATAGATCTTGAGCTTCTCAATAGTTGTAGTCTTTGGTTCCCATTTTTCTTTTGGAAGACTTCTCAAAATCTTTCTAGCCTTTTCTTCCTTGGAAATATGTTTTCCATTGAATCAAGATAATTGACAATATCAGTGAATCTTTTGAACATGTCTCTGATTGACTCATCTCCATTCATATTGAATAGCTCATATTGCCTGAGATATATGTTGATCTTGGTTTGCTTGACTTGTCTTGTGTAGAACCAATTGACTAAATTAATTGATTAACAAATAATACAATTAGAAGTATTTATACCCAGCTAGGGACTACATCACAAAATACACAGACTTATACTAATTACTATATAGTCCTATACGCCACGGCAAGATGGAGGTCCGTGAGAAGACGCCAATCTTGGACCGCAACTGATGAAAAGGACCACGAGAAAGAGGCTTAGTGAGATAGTCAGTCAATTGGTCAGAAGAGGAAACATGAGAGACACGTAGGATCCCATCGCGAATCTGTTCACGAACAAAGTGAAAGTCAAGAGCAACGTGCTTCATGCGAGAATGAAAACCGGGTTGGAGCATATATAGTTAGCACCCATATTATCACAGTAAATAGCTGGAACTGAAGGCAATGGATATCCAAGCTCAGACAAAAGAGAAGAAATCTAGTGCAACTCGGCAGAAGCAGCGGCAACAGCACGATACTCAGCTTCAGTGGAGGAACGAGCTAAAGTACGCTGCTTCTTGGAACCCCAGGAGATGGGAGAGCCTCCAAAATAAACAATGTACCCGATAGTAGACGTGTAATCATCATTGTTTCCTGCCCAGTCAACATTAGAAAAGGCATATAGACTCGTCGGACCCCTACGAAGAACCAGAACAAAATCAGATGTCCCATGCAAGTATCGAAGCAAACGTTTTACTGCGTTCCAGTTAACAGTGGTAGATCGGTGCATGAACTGAGATAACCGATTAATAGCAAAGGATATGTCTGGTCGAGTGAGAGAGAGATACTGAAGACAACTAACTGCCACACGATATTCATTTGCATCCGAAAGCGTTGTAACACTGGTGACAGTAAGATCAGCAGAGGTATCCATGGAAGTCGAAACCGGATTGCAGGAGGACATGCCAAGACGGTGAAGGAGATCGTGAATGTACTTCTGAAGTGATAAAAGAATCCCCTGAGAATGAGGTAAGACCTCAACTCCAAGAAAGAAAGACAGCTCGCCAAGCTCTTTCAAGGAAAATCTGCGAGAAAGAACAAGAATACAATGCTGGACAGCATCCACATCAGAGCCAGTGATAATAATATCATCCACATAGACAAGCAAATAGAGAATAACACCCGAGTGACGATAGATAAACAAATATGTATCAGCACGAGAATTAACGAAACCCTGATGAAGTAAAAAATGACGAAGCTCAGCATACCACGCTTGAGGGGCCTGTTTGAGGCCATAAATTGCCTTGTTTAGGCGGAAAATGTGGTGAGGGCGATCCTGATCCACAAAGCCCGAAGGCTGCTGAATATAGACTGTCTCAGAAAGTGAACCCTGAATAAAGGCATTGTTTACATCCAACTGGCGAAAGGGCCATTGCCGCGAGACAGCAAGGGATAGAACAAGCCAAATGGTGGACGGTTTGACCACTGGACTGAAGGTGTCATGATAATCAATGACTGGGCGCTGATGAAAGCCCTTAGAAACCAAACGAGCCTTACATCTATCAACAGAACCATCTGACTTACGCTTAACACGGAACACCCACCTGCAACCAACCACATTAGTAGACCTGGACGGTAACTCAAGATCCCATGTATGATTCTGAACCAGAGCATCAAGTTCTGCGGCCATAGCAACACGCCACTGAGGATGTTTGAGATCCTCGGTGACAGTGCTGGGTTCGCTATCAGAGTCACGAGAAGAAGAGGTGGCTGTGAAGGTATAGCGAGGAGTGCTTCGAAGAGTCCCATCCCGAGATCAAATAACCATAGGATGGTAGGAAGAGGAAGAGGAAGGCACAGCAGAGGTGGAGACAACCGTGGAGGGCTGAGAGTCCGCAGGGGTATCGGTAGGCTGAAGCGAGGAGGGAGCCGAGGGACCGGTGCGACGAACAAAATACTTGCCTGAGTATCTATGAGGGGCATCAAGAGCATTCGGTGGTGGGGGGGTTGGTAGAGAGGATGACGAGGTGGCATGTGGTGGTGATGAGGGAGAAGGTAAAGTGAGAAGTGTAATGGAAGGAGAGAACCATAGAGAGGATGAGTCATTAGATATGGGAGTATGAGTGGACGGTGAGGCAAGGGGGAAAGACGACTCATGAAACTGGACGTGACGTGAAACATACAGACGATGAGAGGTGACATCTAGACACAAGTAGCCACTCTAAGTTAAGGAGTACCCAACAAAGACACAGGGAGTGGACTTGTCCTCTAGTTTATGTGTAGTGTACGGGCGAAGATAGGGGTAACAGAGACAACCAAAGACACGTAGTTTACTGTAATCTGGTTGTTGGCGAAAGATAACCTCAAAGGGAGATCGATAACGAAGGGACCGAAAGGGGAGGCGGTTAATAAGGTAAACGGTTGTGGTAAACACATACGGCCAGTAGTGCGTGGGCATGGATGCGTGGTGGAGAAGGGCAAGACCTGTCTCAACGATATGTTGATGGCGACGTTCGGAGTACCCATTGTGTTTGGGAATATGGGGTGGAGAGGTGAGATGCGATACGCCATGGGTTGAGAGATAGGAGTGAAGGCCAATGTACTCGCCCCCATTGTCAGAGTACAGGGTATGGAGAGAGACAGAGAAGTATTTCTCGACAAGAACACGCCAACAAATGAAAACATCATATAATTGGGATTTGCGTTCTAGGGAATAAAGCCAAATATATTTGGAAAAATGATCAAAAAAAGAATGTAATACTTAGATCCATCGTGATACGTAACTGGAGAGGCCCATACATCAGAAAAAACTACCTCAAGTGGGCAAGAGGATGTAATACTAGAATTATGAAAAGATAGTTTGTGGATCTTAGTGCATTGACATGCATTACAGGACGATGACTCTTTGCAACTACTAACTGGAAGGGAAAACTTGGAAACTACGTGACGACAGACGGGCTCGGCAGGAAGCCCAAGACGATGATGCCAAGAGTGGAAGGACGGACGAGACGAGAGGGTAAGTGCCAGCGAGGGAGTGGAAGCTGGCCACTCATAGACTCCGTCTTTAAGAGGACCGGTTAGGACGGATGCCTCCGTGATTCGATCCTTCAAAACAAAACCAGCAGAAGAAAACTCAGTGATCAGATTGTTAGAAGAACATATTTGAGAAACAGAAATTAGAGGACAGCTTGGGGTGGGCGCTGACGGAGAGGGGTGGGCGCTGAGATCGACGGCTTGGGGCTGGACGCAGGGAGTAAAGGCGAATCAGAGACCGGCGAAGCAGAGGCCGGCGAATTAGAGGACGGAAACCTGGACGGCAGCGAACTGAATGGCGGCGAACCGGGCGGTGACGAACTGAAAGGAGGCAAACTTGAAGGCGATGAACTTGAAAGGCGCAAGAGCGCTATAGGCAACGAACGATGATGGACAGATGGAACAACGTTGGTAGGTCGATCCTCGTAAGAGAGAGAAAAAAAATCATATTTTAGGGTTCTCAACCCGCTCTAAAACCATGTAGAACAAATTGACTAAAATTAATGATTAACAACTAATACACTTAGAAGTATTTATACCCAGCTAGGGAATACAACACAAAATACACAGACTTATACTAATTACTATTTAGTCCTATAGCTATTTCCCTCAAAAGTCACCACAAGCTTATCCCAGATCTCCTTGGCAGTCTTGCAATCTGAAATCATGTTGAACTCATCTGCACTCAAAGCACAATAATAGAGATTCATAGATTTATAATTTTTGAAAAATTGTTCTAACTCAGAACCAGCGAGTGAGTCTTCAGATTTGGGAGTTCTAATACCATATTTCTCTGTGTAGAAAGTGTGAGGACCATTCTGTATGATACTCCAAAGCTCTATTTCTTGATCAATGATGAAGATTTTCATCAAGGCTTTCCAATAGACCAAATTGTCTCCACAGAAGAGAGGAGGTCTGATAGCAGCTCTTCCCTGAGAGAAACCACCATCAACAACAGTACGCATAATCACAAGATGGTTAAATCTATGCAGTGATACAAACTCTGATACCAATTAAAGGGGTTTACAGTAGGCAGAAATACAGGATCAATACTCTAGAAGGGGGGTTGAATAGACTTTGGCAACTTTTTGCTAAACTTGCGAGAAGAGTGGTTTCAAAAAGATTTTTAATAAGTAAAGAGTATTTCAAGGCCATGAAATGAATTTCAAGCCCTTAAATGAAAATAGTTGAGGTAGAAAAGATAAGTCTATTTCAAGGCCTTGAAATGAGTTTCAAACTCTTTAAATGAAACTGTTTTGTTTGCTGCAAAAGAACTAAGTATAGGACTGAAAAGTAAATGCAAGAGACACAAGATATATAAAGTTCAGTCCACTTGGAACTACGTCTCTACCTCAGGGATCTTCTCCCTGCAGGATTTTCAACTCAATTCTTATTAATCAAAAGCTAAGCCCTAGATCTAAAGCACAGAGAGATGCCTTACTCTGTTACAGCTTGTGGTTCTCACTAACCTATCTAGTACCTGCTCTAGCTAGAAGATTAAATCATAATTCTCTATTGTTCACTTTGAAAAATCCACGAGAATAAGAACTAGAAGTATTATAAGAATGATATACAAATAAAGCTCAAAATAGAAGAGCACTAGAACTAAGTCTGCAGTGAGTATGCAGTGTTCTTCAGATGCTTGGATTGAGAAAAATAGATCCGCATCTTTGTTGCTTATCAATCCCTGAATGTGTTTGAGTGTCTCTGTGAATAGCTCTGTGTTGTGTCTACGAATTCCTTCAGCAATTCTCTTTTTGAACACCCAGTTTGAATTGAAGATCCTCAGAATCTTCTCAACAAACTTTCCTGAAAACTAGGTTCACATCTTGACTCTTCTAACAGCTTCCTCCAACGGCTAGTAGCTTCGTATCTTCAAGGATACTGATTTGATCTAGTTAGAAATATGTTGGGAAGCAGTTTGATCATAGAATCAAATCATCAAGCAGTTTCCTTTTCTGCAAAACATAAGTTAGGAAACATATTCCTATAAAATAGGAAACACAATATCCCTGCAAAACTTTGTTCAAATAGATGGATTAGATATAATTTAGAGTGTCAAAACACTTTGTCTTTCATTATCAAATAACAACTGATCAAGCACAAGGTTTTAGGAGTTGAATTAAGTTCAGAACCCCCCCCCCCCCTAAGTTCATGCATATAAAGCATAGCCAGTTTCAGAGCCTTGAAAGCTATTTCAAGGCCTTGAAATAAACTAGTTATTTCAATCCTTTGAAACTCAATTGAACTTACAGATACAGACACCAAGCTCTTCTCAACATGTTGTCTCTTATTATAGTTATTTCCTTGAAGCGAACCATAAGTTAGCTGACACTACCTCGAATCATTCATAGCACTTGTTCATGGCCCCCAAGTGACATACACGAAAGTACATGAGGACAATTTATATTTGAACACTCATCTCAACTGTAACAACAATTTTAAGTATTTCCTAGTATCTAAAATAGTTAACCAACGTAAGAAGCTTCCAATAGCTTTTATGGTAAAATAATAACTCCCTAGTAAGCGTCTTAAAATAGCATACTCCAAATATAAACTTAAAAACCTCCAAATATACTCTGCAATTTCTTAGTGAAAACTCCAATATAACACTAAAAATGCAACTGTCATAGGGTGCATCGAAATATCGTAGAAGATCATCACTGAACAACCATTACTTTACCTCACAATTTAAACATCATGTCTCCCAAGAGAATAATACGACTTTAAGAGAAATACATAACTGAATAGAAATCCCAATCATCAAGTAACATCAGGGTAACCATAACCCAAGTAATGCCTTAAATAGTTAAATATTCTTATTACTCCCAAATTATTCATGACATATAATCCTCGGAATTCAAATCATGAAGAAGAAGACTCCTGCCAACCGTTACCACATAATAACCCTTCAATAACTGCAGATGTCAAGATTATAGTCGAAACAAGTCAAAACTCTACGGGTGAACTTCCTAGTTTCTCAGGTGAGGGTGGGTGGGACATTCCTCGAATAAATTCCTTTGATCACCAAAAGGGACTCCCAAAATGAATGTACTTGACCCCTAACTCTAAATTAATAACTCAACCGGTGCCTCAAATATATCATCAAAGTCTTAATAAATCTAGTTAGTGAATATGGGGCTCACAATTCAGATATTTCAACATTCACCCAAAGTCTCTATTGGTCTAATCCAGTAGTATACTCAGAATTCAGATAAGACCATAAGGGCGATGCTTATGCGCAAATTAGCGTTCTAGTCGCAAGTATATGAATCAGGTAGTACCGGGTGTATTTCAACTCGGACTACCGTTCCCACGAGGACTATTGTCGGTTTTTCAAGTAATCAGTTTTAACTAACAAAGTGTAAAAAGGAAGTATAGTTTGAGATTCTAATTACTAAGTAAGTACGGAATGTAAAAACTGAAACGTAAATATTTTTTGTGAGAATTTTCGGGAAAATCTTTGGTGTTGTAAATATAGGGTTTAAGGCACTAGATTCCGGGATCCCCTAGTGTCTCTTCAGTTTTTCGTTCTTTTCCGATATGCAAATAAATAGCAGTCACTTATCCGTGCCACGTACACGTTGTGCAGTATCTTTTCTTTTCCTGCACGTTATCACAATGCTGCAGATTTTCGGCTCCTGTTAAGCTACCTAAATCTGCAGGGTTTCTAACTTGTCCTAAAGGCCTCGGTCAAAACCGCTAACAGTTGGAATAGATGCCCTAGAGGCAATCGTAGATTTAGTATGAACAATGTTTTGGCTAGAATATTCATTTATTATTTATGGCGATATTTAATATAATGAAGTCCTTAGATAAAATGTGTTATTTATCTTAAATATCCCTAGTCCATTATATTGATTAATGGGACGATCAAATATAGACTAGTATGTGGGTAGATTGATATGGGGATATCAAGTCTAACACATGGGTATGCATTAGGAGTAATGGCATACTGGATTGACCCACGACGAAAAGGATACATTAGATTATGTGAAGTCACAATCGCTTTTCGTAGTGCTAATATTATTGCAATCCTTGGACTTGAAGTCACTAGATACTCTAGTTGTGAAATATTGCGCTTTGATGTTATCAAACGTTACACCGTAACTGGGTAATCATAAAGGTGGATATCGGGCGTGATAGGAAGCAAGCTTAGAGATCGTAGTGATGTAGATAGGATTTGTCCCTCCCACATAATGGGGGTAAATATCCACGGCCACTCGAGGGATGAGGCTTATTGAATGTCTGGCCAGACTCAGATAAATTAATATAGAGATATTAATGTTATCTGCAAGCATAAGCATATTCCCAGGATCGAGGAACTATGGATTGGATATACGAGTGTGACTATTTATGTCTCATGTCCAATCCGGATATGGAGACAAAGGGATAATGCAATATGACATATTGGGCACAAAGATTTGTCGGGATCACTGACTATTTCTATGGGTTGGGTGGCATGGATGTGTTGCTAGACACCGCTCCATGTTAGTAATAGTTACTACCAACTATATAGAAACCTATGGGGTCACACGTCAAATAGAGTAGAGCTAGATTTGGGATTAATTAATAAAGATTAATTAATAGAAGGATCATTGTGCAACACCTTGCAAACTTAGTAGGACTAATTTGCAAGGAAGGGAATAGTTCTAGTCCTACTAGAACAAGAAAACTCTAATATGGAAACAACAAGGAGTTGTTGGAGTATATATATAAGAGGCTCTAGCTTCCTTCCCACTACATGAGTTATTATTAGACATAACACAAAGAGTGGGAGAGAGCAAAAGAGAGAGCAAGACAAAGAGCTAGGGCCGAAACCCTAGCCCCCGTCCGCCCCCTCTACCCGACGGCAAAAGGTGGCCCGAAGCCCCTTTTTGTGCTTTGTTGCTTTGATCTTCATCCCTCTTCCTCCGGGTTCAAGCTAGCACTTGTGGAAGGAAGAATCTAGATCTCACCTCTAGACGTGGATCAACCGTAGAGACGAGGACATCATTCTTCGTGTGATCTCACAAATCAAAAGGTACACATCTTCTATGACCTTAATCATGTTATGACGTCTCTTCCTGTGATCCTTGGTGGGCTTTGAGTAGGATTAAATTTTTTTTATTCCGCTGCGTTACCTACGTCAAAACCCAACAGTCGTATCAGATCCACAGGTCGTAGAGCATAACATGATATTATGTGTTTACGATTTCAGTTCATACACCGTATTATTGTTTGTTACGCAAAAACTGAAAAATTGGCATAGTAGATGCAATATGAATTTGATTCAATCAAACAAGAACCAATTTAACCTTGGATGTTATAATTGGTGAGTTTAATCACATAGGATGTGAATAATTGGGTTCTTGAAAAATTAGGGTTCATGGGCACATGATTGAAAAGGGGTTTTCAATTATGGAAACAAAGTTATGGAAATAATTCCATAAGGAAACAACCTTGCTTGGGCAACAAGGAAGGAGGAAGGGGACTAGGGCCAAAACCCTAGCCGCCCGCCCCTCCCTTGCGCGCCAAGCAAGGCCGCGGGCCTCTAGGCGTGCGGCGGTCCTAGGGTTCGGGCCACTTGTTGGCTTGGGCCCTTTGGATCGTTGTAGAACCCTAGTTACCCAATTTCAATAAAATTAAACAAGCGCGTTAAAAATTGGTTTTAACTGTATTATGTGCTTTATTGCATGGTGGATGGATATGGCCTAGGATTGTGGATGTTTATTGTTTTGTGGTTTGGTTTACGGCCTGCGAGCTGATCAAATTAATGTAATAATTAATTAAGTTTTACGGCCTGCGAGTCGTCCTTTTCTCCTCGACATGTGAGGCTTTTGTTATTCATTTATTCTAGATGTTAGGCTAGAATCAGAAATATTTAGATGATAGCCAAGAACATGGAGAAGAAGACCGGAGAACCAAAGGAGCCAAAAGACATCCCTAGGCGCGCAGCTATGGTGGAGCACATGGAGATGAGCTCGGCACTTTAGGGCAATTAGATATTATCATTGGCTTGATAATATCATTAGTCTAGGGGCCATATCCATGCCACGTTTTTTTTTATTTTGTGGATGTTTATTATTCATGCCTTGTTATTTATTTTGTGTGTATGGCGCTACAAGCAAAAACGATAACAAGATAATAATAAACAAGGTTGGTCTTTTATTGTGGATGGCCCAATCCAAATAAGTAGACCATGTTGATAAGATCAACCAAACAACTTAAAATAAATCCCTCAATTAAATATTGCATTTTGCCTTCTCTTGCCAAAACACCCTTCATGATCATGGCCTATTAAAATTCGGGCTTGCCAAAGCAAGGCGATTTTAATTTTTCATGATGTGTTGCGGACGACGCAAGCTAGTAATGCGTGTATGTTGAAAGCAAGAGGTTGGACGCAACTAGGCAAGAGTCAATTGGATTGATGAGCTTAGAGGCATGAAAATTAGGAGTTATCCAATTGGATAAAGAATAAAAGGAATTTATTCACCTAATTGGACCAAGAGCTGCATGGGATGCAATTGGAATGGTTCCTACCTAAATAACCAATTCTTGGGTGACTTGCCAAAGCAAGCTCAAGAAGAAGTGAAAAAGGGATCTTGGACCCACTAGAAAGTATAAAGATATTTTCCGCTTTAATAGTGAGGGCTATTAATCCGAGAAAAATAGTGGGAGCTATATTTAATGATCTAGCCATTGTTAAATATAGTTAAATTGTTCAAAATACTAAATTGCATATTTCTCGTTTTGTAGAATTCCAAATGGCAAACAAAAACGCATCGAGTTCATCCCTACGATCTGTCCTTGAGAAGGATAAATTGTCTGGAACAAATATCCTTGACTGGTACAGAAACTTGAGGATTGTCCTCAAGCAAGAAAAGAAGCTGTACGTCTTGGACACTCCAATTCCAGACCCACCACAAGATGAGTCTCTACTAGCGGAAGTAAGGGCACGTCAGAAACATATTGATGATTCCAATGACGTGACTTGCCTCATGCTTTGTACCATGACTGGTGAGCTTCAGAAGCAACACGAGAACATGGAAGCCTATGATATGATCAGAAACTTGAAACAATTGTTTCAGGAACAGGCAAGGCATGAGCGCTATGAAGTGTCTAAAGCATTGTTCAAAAGCGTCTTGTAGAAGGGAATCCAGTAGGCCCTCATGTACTCCGAATGATCGGGTACATAGAGAACCTTGAGAGACTGGGGTTCCCACTCGGCCAGGACTTGGCGACTGATCTCGTCTTGCAATCGTTGCCTGACAGTTATAATCAGTTCATTATGAACTATAATATGAATGAGATCAACAAGTCTTTGCCAGACCTATTGAACATGCTAAAGACAGCTGAGCAAAGCATCAATAAAGGCAAGGGCAAAGCCATAATGATGGTACACAAGAAGAAGAGCAAGTCAGTTGCATCTACTTCAAAAGGAAAACGCAAGAAAGTTGCGAAATCCAAGGAAGCCCTAAAGCCTAGTGGAGGCGTGGCTAAAGGTGAATGTCACTACTGCAGCCAGCCGGGTCACTGGAGGAGGAATTGCCCTAAATATCTGGAGGATAAGAAGCTTGGAATAGTGATTCCACCACCACCAGGTATTTATGTTATAGACGTCAATCTCTCTATTTCATCATCCTGGGTATTGGATACCGGATGTGGTTCTCACATTTGTCGTAATGTGCAGGATTTGAAAAGAAGTAGAAGATTGCGAAAAAGGGGAGACAGACTTGCGCGTCGGGAATGGAGCAAAGGTTGCTGCATTAGCTGTAGGCATTTATGAGCTATCTTTGCCTTCTGGACTTATTTCAGAATTAGACAATTGCTTTTATGTGCCTGCTATGAGCAGAAACATTATTTCCGTTTCTTGTTTGGACGAGAAAGGTTTTTCTATTTCAATAAAGGACAAGTGTTGCTCCATTTATTTTGATAGTATGCACTATTGTAGTGCGCATTTGTCTAATGGATTCTATATCCTTGATCTAAATAATCCAATCTATAACATAAATACTAAAAGGATTAAAACTAATGATTTAAATCCTACATATCTATGGCACTGTCGTTTAGGCCATATAAATGAGAAACGCATATCTAGACTCCATAAGGATGGACTACTAGACTCATTTGATTTGGAATCATATGAGACATGTGAATCTTGTTTATTAGGAAAAATGACAAAGTCCCCTTTCAATAAGAAAGGAGAGCGGACTAGTGGGTTATTGGCACTCATACATACTGATGTATGCGGACCATTCCCCACGCCTGCCAGAGGTGGTTATACCTACTTCATCACATTTACTGATGATTTCAGTAGATATGGATTTGTATACCTTATGAAGGCCAAATCTGAATCCTTTGAATTGTTCAAGGAATTCAAGAATGAAGTAGAGAAGCAACTTAGCAAGAGTATTAAAGCTCTACGATCGGATCGTGGAGGAGAATACTTAAGCCAAGAGTTTGATGAGTATCTTAGAGGGTGTGGGATAGTATCCCAGCTCACTCCACCCGGAACACCACAATGGAATGGTGTATCTGAGAGGAGGAATCGCACTCTATTAGATATGGTGTGATATATGATGTCTCAAACAGATCTTCCGATATCCTTTTGGGGACATGCTCTAATGACGGCAGCTTTCACCATTAACCGTGTTCCATCCAAATCAGTCATGAAGACGCCATATGAGATATGGACTGGGAAGCGTCCCATAGTGTCGTTTATGAAGATTTGGGGCTGCGACGTCTATGTAAAGCGTTTACACACAGACAAGCTCGGGCCTAAGGCGGATAAGTGTAAGTTTGTGGGATATCCTAAAGAGACTAAAGGATATTATTTCTATAACCCTATCGAGAACAAATTGTTTGTTGCTCGGACCGGCGTGTTTCTAGAAAGAGAACTAGTCTCTAAAGAAGCAAGTGGGAGGGTTGTAGAACTTGAAGAAATTCATGAACCACAAACCACTGAACCAATAATGGAACATGAACAGGAACCACAAGAAGTTGTGGAAGAGCCTGTTCAGGTAACACAGGAACTCCGTAGATCAGGAAGAGTGCGTCATGAGCCAGAGAGGTATGGACTTCTCGTGACTGAGCCCGATGACGTACCACTCATGGATGATGAGCCTGCAAACTATGGAGAAGCCATAAGTGGCCCAGACTTTAAGAAGTGGCTAGAAGCCATGAGATCCGAAATGGATTCCATGTACACCAACAAAGTATGGACTTTGGTGGAACCACCCGAAGGGGCTCGACCCATAGGGTGCAAGTGGGTCTTCAAGAAGAAGACCGACATGGATGGCAAAGTAGTTTCCTATAAGGGGCGATTGGTGGCCAAAGGTTATAGACAGATTCATGGTATTGACTATGATGAGACCTTTTCACCAGTCGCCATGACTAAATCCATTCGAATCTTACTTGCTATTGCAGCATACTACGACTATGAGATTTGGCAAATGGATGTCAAAACAGCGTTCCTTTATGGGAACCTCCTTGAGAATGTGTAAATGACACAACCAGAGGGTTTTGAGGATCCAGAGAATGCCAATAAAGTCTGTAAGCTACAAAGATCCATTTATGGATTAAAGCAAGCTTCTAGGAGCTGGAATCGACGTTTTGATGACGCAGTCAAAGAGTTTGGCTTCATCAAGAACGAAGATGAGCCTTGTGTTTACAAGAAGGTTAGTGGGAGCTCTATAGTATTTCTGGTCTTGTATGTGGATGACATACTAATCATTGGCAATGATATTCCTACTCTGCAATCTGTTAAATATTGGCTAGGAAAGTGCTTTGCGATGAAAGACTTAGGAGATGCGGCCTATATACTTGGTATAAAGATCTATAGAGATAGATCTAAAAGGTTGCTTGGCCTAAGTCAGAGTACATATATTGACAAGGTGTTGAAGAGGTTCAACATGCAAGATTCCAAGAAGGGATTCTTGCCCATGTCACATGGAGTCACTCTTTCCAAGAATGACTGTCCCTCCAATGAGATGGAGAAGGACCGCATGAGCAGGATACCCTATGCTTCGGCCATAGGATCCATCATGTACGCCATGCTATGTACTAGACCAGACTTATCATACGCGTTGAGTATGGTGAGCAGATATCAGTCCAATCCGGGTGAGAGTCACTGGATTGCTGTCAAGAACATCCTAAAGTACTTGAGAAGAACTAAGGATGTATTCTTGATATTTGGAGGAATGGAAGAGCTAAGTGTAAAGGGTTACACTGACGCAAGCTTCCAAACCGACAAGGATGATTACAGATCGCAGTCTGGATACGTGTTTTGCCTGAATGGAGGAGCTGTGAGCTGGAAGAGTTCCAAGCAAGGCACAGTTGCTGATTCTACAACAGAAGCTGAGTACATTGCTGCTGCGGAAGCAGCAAAAGAGGCAGTATGGATAAAGAAGTTTATCGCTGAGCTCGGTGTGGTCCCTAGCATAGTGGATCCCATAGAGTTGTATTGTGACAACTCTGGGGCAATCGCACAGGCGAAGGAACCAAGATCGCACCAAAAGTCAAAGCATGTACTTAGGAGATTCCATCTTATTCGTGATATGATCGATCGAGGAGATGTGAAGATGTGCAAGATTCCGACGGATGACAACGTGTCAGATCCGCTCACGAAACCTCTTGCGCAGCGAAAGCATGAAGGGCATGCCAGATCTATAGGCATACGAGATGCGCCAGATTGGCTCTAGTGCAAGTGGGAGACTGTTGGAATAGATGCCCTAGAGCCAATCGTGGATTTAGTATGAACAATGTTTTGGCTAGAATATTCATTTATTATTTATGGCGATATTTAATATAATGAAGTCCTTAGATAAAATGTGTTATTTATCTTAAATATCCCTAGTCCATTATATTGATTAATGGGACGATCAAATATAGACTAGTATGTGGGTAGATTGATATGGGGATATCAAGTCTAACACATGGGTATGCATTAGGAGTAATGGCATACTGGATTGACCCACGACGAAAAGGATACATTAGATTATGTGAAGTCACAATCGCTTTTCGTAGTGCTAATATTATTGCAATCCTTGGACTTGAAGTCACTAGATACTCTAGTTGTGAAATATTGCGCTTTGATGTTATCAAACGTTACACCGTAACTGGGTAATCATAAAGGTGGATATCGGGCGTGATAGGAAGCAAGCTTAGAGATCGTAGTGATGTAGATAGGATTTGTCCCTCCCACATAATGGGGGTAAATATCCACGGCCACTCGAGGGATGAGGCTTATTGAATGTCTGGCCAGACTCAGATAAATTAATATAGAGATATTAATGTTATCTGCAAGCATAAGCATATTCCCAGGATCGAGGAACTATGGATTGGATATACGAGTGTGACTATTTATGTCTCGTGTCCAATCCGGATATGGAGACAAAGGGATAATGCAATATGAAATATTGGGCACAAAGGTTTGTCGGGATCACTGACTATTTCTATGGGTTGGGTGGCATGGATGTGTTGCTAGACACCGCTCCATGTTAGTAATAGTTACTACCAACTATATAGAAACCTATGGGGTCACACGTCATATAGAGTAGAGCTAGATTTGGGATTAATTAATAAAGATTAATTAATAGAAGGATCATTGTGCAACACCTTGCAAACTTAGTAGGACTAATTTGCAAGGAAGGGAATAGTTCTAGTCCTACTAGAACAAGAAAACTCTAATATGGAAACAACAAGGAGTTGTTGGAGTATATATATAAGAGGCTCTAGCTTCCTTCCCACTACATGAGTTATTATTAGACATAACACAAAGAGTGGGAGAGAGCAAAATAGATAGCAATACAAAGAGCTAGGGCCGAAACCCTAGCCCCCGTCCGCCCCCTCTACCCGACGGCAAAAGGTGGCCCGAAGCCCCTTTTTGTGCTTTGTTGCTTTGATCTTCATCCCTCTTCCTCCGGGTTCAAGCTAGCACTTGTGTAAGGAAGAATCTAGATCTCACCTCTAGATGTGGATCAACCGTAGAGACGAGGACATCATTCTTCGTGTGATCTCACAAATCAAAAGGCACACATCTTCTATGACCTTAATCATGTTATGATGTCTCTTCCTGTGATCCTTGGTGGGCTTTGAGTAGGATTAAATTTTTTTTATTCCGCTGCGTTACCTACGTCAAAACCCAACATTATATTGTGTCAAAAATGAGCTCTGGACGTTCCTTTATATAGTGCTGAGAAGCTTCCGAAAACTGTATGAAATTAAAAAACAGCCACTGGACAAAATCGCCATAGAAATAGGTGATGTCTGTGTGGCTGTTGTGTGGCTACTGTGTGGCTGGCAGCTAGCCACGCAGACAGTGACTTTGCCTGCTCCAAAAAACTCTCTCTAGCCCCCTACCTGCGTGGCTGCTGTGTGCTAACAGCTAACCACGCAAACAGGGGTCTCCGGCATCTCAAAATCTCTATCTTCCTTCCCTGCCTGCGTGGTTGCTGAGTGGTTGGCAGCTCGCCACGGAGACAGGATCTTTTGGCTTGAATTTGTGCAATTTTCTCTCTCGTCTTTCTCTCGGCCTGCGTGGCTGGCAGCTAGCCACGCAAGCAACAGCTTCCCGTCTCCATTGGGGTTTGTTTCTGGAACCAGTTTGCTCGGGCTGCGTTTCACCCGAAATTTGTCAAAATTACCAAAACACCCCTGGGTCGAAACCGCTCCAAATTTCGCCCAATCCTAAATCTGGTCATAGGAAAACTGCTGACCGAACTTGGGCGACAAAATCCAAACTCGACTTCGAAAACCCGGGCCTGTTGTCAAAATTACAAAAATGCCTCTGGGTCAAAACTATCCCGTAAATTGACCTGAGCATGAAATAACTGATCACGACTCTGGACACCGGGACCCGAGACCCACACTTGGGCGTGGCTTGTCTGGGACCCATGCTTGGACGGGGGTCGGTTTTTCCGGTGGGCTTCTGTTTCAGCATTATGACATGTTTTTGGAAAGCCCTTGATGTCTACTTTCTTTTGCCGCTGGTTTCATTTCAAAAATCCAAGTAGAACTCAATATATTGTCAAACGAGTGTATCATTGTCATTCTCGGTTCTGGCAGTTTCAGCTTTCTCGATCGGTTTTCACTGCCCGTCTTTCCTCCATTCTTTCAGTTTTTTTTTTTCCTGGAAGCAGCTTCTCGGATAGTCTTACCAACCACTGACTAGCCGGATTCTTGGGCTTGGTTCTTTGAATGACACGGGTGTTACTCGATGAAGACTGGGTACTATGTAGCCGAAGACTTAAGAAAAACGAAAACAGATGGGGAAGCAAGGTCATCTTCAACAAATTGGAAGATCCTAATGAAATTGTGGAGTGAAAAAGAACATAACAACTTGGCTGCTCCTCCATCGAGCACCACCGACCTGCGCAGATCTGGTTAGGCGAGGGGTTAATATTCCCACACTATGCTCATGGTGTAAAAGAGAATAGGAGACGGAAGAACACCTTTTTCAGACTTTCAGCCACAAGTCACGACATTCTTTAGATTGGTTATTTGACTCTTAGTGTGCCTTGGTGGTGATGAGAGGTCAAACCTCATTACGAAAACATCGCAATCTCAAAGTTTTTGAAGGACGTTTTAACACGGAAGAGGAGATTTCAGCTTCTATCCTAAGCTATATGAGGAATTTTATGCGGCAAACACAAAGCTAGCGACGGCAGAGGGAACAAGAGGACAACAACTCACAACGGCACAAAGCTGGAGACCACCAAGGCCGAGCTATTTCTAACTAAATTTCGATGGTGATTGGGTTGAGGAGGCGGGGAAAGTATATATAAAAGTTGTTATTCGATATCACATGGGACTTACCATTGCATCCATGGCTTTCCCGATACCATTTCTTTCGTTCTCCACATGGCGGAAGGAGTGGCAGTGAGAGATGGGTTGCTCCTTGCATGGAGACTGAGGATCCGAAAGAACGAAATTGCAGTGGATCTTTAGGCCATCCCAAAGTACTTTTCACTTGACCGGCTGATAACTCTGAATTAGAGATCTATTTCTTGCATATTTTATATCGTTCTGTGTGATTTCTGGGTTAATAATATTAGTTTTACACTATGAATGTTGAGAAAACGTAGAAGAATGAGCTTTATGCACTTCATTTTTTAGTCTAGGCGTATCGATGAATATTTCGATTTTATTTGTCAAATATAATCACTTGGTATGGTTTTTCATGTTGTTTTGACACGAACGGATGCTAAACGATTGCTAGAAGGCATGAAACGAACTTCGGAAACAAAGCAAGCACAAGAGGAATCAAGAGAAGCAAAGTTGGAGGAGAAAAAGTGACAAATCTTCATTATTTCGATAGTATCTCGAGTTCCACAATTAGTTTTGGAGTGATATAAGTGGAAAATGGAAGTATACTGAAAGAGCTGTCCAACGATAGGTCACGAAGCTAAATCGGAGATCGGACGAGAAAGATATGTCTCAGAGAAGATGAAGAAAAACGACTCTCCCAGGGGTTTTCGTGCGAAAAATTTTGTGTTCGTACGAATAAAAATATTTAGCCAAATGTTGAAGCCAAAAATATCTGGGAAAATTAGGAACACCCAAAATGTCTTAGCATGAAGAGTGTTCGTGCGAACACTCGCGTGTTCGTACGAACAGAAGGCAAAAACGTGAATTTTAGGGATTTTTTGCAACTTCTTTAAAGATTGAAGCTTGGGGACTTTTTTTTAGACCTAGAACTCCGTTCGAGGACAGAGACGAGCGAGACGAAGCCAAACTCCACCATTGGAGATCTAGGTTTTTGATTACTTCTTCTTCTCTTCTCAATCTTTTTATGGAGAAACTCTATTGTTTTGCTCTTTGTAATATGATTAGCTAAACTC
Organism: Linanthus parryae; assembly: GCA_023055425.1. NCBI lineage: Eukaryota > Viridiplantae > Streptophyta > Magnoliopsida > Ericales > Polemoniaceae > Linanthus > Linanthus parryae. The sequence continues at coordinate 12,282,176 of JALGPY010000010.1, read as the reverse complement.
CATTGCAAGGCTTCTCTAGAGACCCTAGGTTATGTAGACTGTAACACCCCATGATTCCCAATCTTTCCGTTCCAGACCGGAGATCCCAGAGGGGTGCTACTCCTAATGACATGGCGGAAATCGAGAACAAACAATGCCTTAGTTATATATTACATGAGGCAACAGTCTTACACATTCTCTTAAAATATTATTACACAAAAGATCCAAACCGTCTAGTAGTTTGAGTTACTAAGCATACTGATAATTACTAGGTGAGTCTGCGTTCCCCCATCTAAGCGAAGCCTTCGTCGTCTAGAACTGCGGTGGGAATAAAACAGGAACCGCTGTTTTTCTAAAGTCAGCAATGAAATACTGAGTAAGTAAACACCCAAGCTTGTAAACATAATATGAAGCATATATTTCCAAAAATAATCATGACGGAGAATGAACAATAACTGAATAAATCCTTCAAGAATAAAGTATGAGTACTGACACACATATGAAATTCTCTTTCTTTTTACCTTGCATCTCAATCCTTCCCTTTTATCTCAAACGGGGAATATTATTCCCAAGCTATCTCTTCTTTCCGTTCATAAAAATCACTTTCCTAAAGAAATCCATATTATTAACTTGTTGATACAGGGAAGATCTACTTTCACTAAGCTACCAAGACCTTAAGTGACGGCACCCCCCTAAGACTCCTCGCGGCCAAAGAGGTGAGTATATGGAGCGACCCGGCAGATTGCGACTGGTTCAAAATAGTACGGGTCGAGTGACCGTAGTCAACACGACAAATCTAGAAATAATATAACGATCCCCATACAACTCTTTCCACTTTACATTATTAATGGATTATCAATTCTCGTGTGACATTCTCAAAACATATATTTCAAAGCATAATCAAATTTCAAATAAAATGGGCATATCATAAAGCACATTTTGAGACAATTAATAAAATCATGCGTGGACACGAAAGAAGCTACGCACGCTAGACTTGGCATGTTTACTCACCTCAAAACGCAGCAAATAGCATGTAAGCTTTTACGGGTAGACGTAACCCTCGTCTATGAACTCGTCACCTAAAAATTTATAATTTCTAATGAACTTCAATTCCAAATCCAACTAGAACGTATAATGCAAGTAGGGGATGTGACTTGCTATGAACTCTAGTGTCGTCGTAACAGATTCTAGTTTAATTTAACTCAACGCCTAAATCTCTCTTGTTGTTATATTCATCAAGAGTGTGCTAGTTTAGTAAGTACATTCTCAATTATAGTAACTTAACATTAATCTCAATTTCATGCATAATACTCGTATATTTTAAATAGTGAGAAAAATAAGTTTAGATTTAGATTTCATTATAAAGCAAATTCCATTTTATTCTTGATATTCTAACAATTATACTTGACTTTTCTAAAGTAAATTCTCCATAGAAAGTAAATTATTAAATAAGCAAAATTAATTGTTGGGGATATATATATATATATATATATTAATGGTGGAATAAAATAACTAGATACTAAGTTGTTTAAGTGATATTGTAAGATTTAATATTAGGAAAACAAGTGTTACTTAATATCTATTTATTTTTATAATTTACTAGTACTAATGAAAAGTATATTTATTATTTTTATTTTCTTTTTTTATCAAGAAAATGAAATAAATGTATCTTGTAATATTTTCAAATAAGAGAAAAGATTGTTATTATTATTGAAAATGAATTATCTTTCAACTTAGAGAAATTCTTTCTTAATATTTCACAATTATTTTTAATATATATATATATATATATATATATATATATATACTAGTAGAAACAATATTTAATTAACAACTTTTGTTAGTAGAATAAATATTCATTTATAAGCATACCAAATCTAACTAGCCAAAAAATACAATCTATTTTTAACTTATCAATTTAAACACGTAACTAACTCTTTTTCATTCATAGCAATTATTCTCCTTCCAAACACAACACCCAAACTACTTCATTTTTGTTAAAACTTAATATAACTATAATTTATTAATTATGAATAATTCCAGGTTGTATAATCAACAACTACATCCCTCTACGTTTCCACATGCCATAAAATGTCCTTAGCTTTTCACAAATTACAAGACAGCCCCCCCCCCCTACCATAACCTATGGACAGTATAAGTAAAAGACAATTTATACCCCAAGTTTTATGAAAAGACACTTTCACCCCTTTACATAAACTATCAAATCGATCAATCTAAACATGGATCCAAGCCTCAAGACATGATTTTGATTATCTAATATGAAATAGGGAGTGATTTAGAGCTTACCCAAGCCAAAAACCGCGAAAAACGGTCGAGAAATGAGATGGTTCGAGTTTGTCGTTGAGTGGGTCGGCGATGGTTTTCGTCGGTGAATTTTCCAGCGTTCTCGGCACCGGCTGGGTTCGTCTATCGTCTCCTCGAGTCCATGGGAGTCTCGTGGAACAGATTTGAAGTGGTGGGTAGCTCCAGTTAGCTCGGGCTTAGAGCTCTTCGTCTGCGTCAATGGCGTTGGCCGGCAGTGGTGGTGGTTCTGGGTTGATTCCGCAGCTGGCTGCTGCTGTTGTCGCCTCTCCTTGGTTCAAAATAGAGAGAGAGGGAGAGTAAGGATAGGGTTCGAGGGAGGCAGGATAGAGACGTAGGTGGTGGTGGTTCCCGTCAGTCTTCTCCGACGGCGGTGGCGTGGCCTATAGCCACTGGTGCTACTGCTTCTGTCTGGCCGAGAGGAAAGGGAGAGGCGAAGAGATGGAAGGAGAGAGATATAGAGAGAGAGAGATAGATATGGACGGTGGGATGGTGGTTGTGGCGTCGGATGTGTGAGTCGAAGGGAGAGAGGGAGAAGAAGACGTATAAGAAGGAGAAGAGAAGGGAGAAATTTTTTTTGGGAACCGTGTATTGCATAAGTTGGTTGAAGCATGTGAAAAAATGCATTTTTTTTGTTTTATTTAATTATTTACAAGGATTTAGAGCTTTTAAAACCTACAACTTCTACCCCCCATCTTTACAAACATATACTTTTTTAAAACTACGGTTACCTCCCCGCTTGTCATGTAATTAACATCTAAACCATACGAAAATTCATCAATTACCCTTATAATAAAAAATGGGGTATTATATAGACGATGAAGTTTTCTGGGTTTTTAATCTTTGTTTCATGTTTGTTAATTTCTTCTATTGAATGAATGTTAGTTCTATAATCTTGTTAAGGATCTTAGTATATTGACACGAGTAAAATAGGAATTAGTAATCAATGAACTAAGGTTTATTCATTAGAATGAATCATGCTTAAAAGTTAGTTTTGTCGTACTTCAATTGTTCATACGCCATGCTTATGGATTCGGGACTCGAACAAACTAGAAAGTGCACGACAACGACTTTACCTAGTTGTGAAGTGTGTATGAACACAATCCCGAATCACCGAGACCAAAAAGGATAAGTGTTAGGATTGTACTTAGTATGTTTATTTGGTAGGATTGTTCAGATGTTCTGTGAAACGGTGGACCGACAATACCCGTTATCGCCAGTACATGACCTGCTAGAACGGACCGGTAGACAACATGAGAGCGAGAGGAGATTGTAGTCAACCGAGACGTAAAATGACATGATACCGACGAGAGATTGTCATACTATTACCCAGCTTCATTATGATAGAATTAACGTGTTACTCAGATAATCCAGCAATCGTCTACAGCCATGGGTGATCTACATATCGCCTAGTTTCTCCATATCTTTTTTGCTTAAATATAAAAAAAAATCCAAAATATAGTTTAGTTGTTTATTTTAATATTCGGTCACTTGTTTGTGGGTGACGAACTCTTTAAATTTCAATCTTCCTCCTCGTACCTTATTCTAAATCAAGAACTAATTAGATAATCCCAAGTCTGTCCTCGTGGGATCGATAATTCGGGGTTGAAATACCACCTATATTAATTGACCATGCACTGGCGCATACGCATTAAGAAATCGCGTCACCAACTAATGATTGACCGTTCCCCTTTTGGAACTCTCATGATGGATTGCCGTGAATTATGCGCAGATTCGATGATTCATGTGTTACTCGAGCTCGAGAAATACAAATAGGCTAGCACATGTATACGCTAATTTCGGATTAAGTATAGATTCGTCGAGAGTATGGATAGGAACAATACCGCAATGGGCTAGAGAATGTACTGAGAAGGACATATCCTATTTACATAATTAGTAAAACCCTCCGTTTCTCAAAAAATAAGTAACAGCCTTTTCTATTAAAAAGGTACCTGAATCTTTTTAGAAAACTTAACAGACATAAAGTAACTAACTTTTTTTAATCATTTTTTAATTTTAGATAACGAAAGGGAGCCTATATTAACAGGAGCATTGACAAAGAAAAGTTAAGGCTAAAAAGGTTGTATGTAGTGGAATATTACAGTCGTGATTTCTGTATAAAAAATATATATAAAAGTACAGATTAAATAGGAGTATTATTTTTTGGTGAAAATACTTATTTGCCCTTAATTCATTGTTAGTTGGTTGAGGCTATTTGTATTTAAAATCAAACTGCGGAGGCTTTTTTATGTAAATTGATAGTTGTTGAAGGTTTAGTATTACTTACGGTACGCTTAGTTTTATAGGATTATTGGCACGTTTGGTTTTTCGGACTATCCGGATTGGACTGGACTAGACTAAATTTTTCGGATATAATTGGATTGGATTAGCTGAGCTATAATTAACAATGTGTTTGGTTTCATGCAGTATTAATTCATATTACGATATATATAGCACAATACACCTTTATACCCTCATGTAAGAGGGGACTAATTTGATATTAAACACAATCTTTTCACTATTTGGTACCTGTATTAAAATTAATCCGAAAACAACCAAACACAGTTTTAATTCATACCTGTGTTAAGTGTGAAGACTGCTTTTGTAACCTAGTCTAAAGTTGAGGGTCTTACAAGAAATTCATGTATTACTATCTCTATATATATTAACCTAGCTCTAGGGTTAGGGTATCACATCACATCACAGAGAGAGGCTGAGAGATCTTTTTTACTTTTCATTTGTTCATCATAGTCAAGTGGGTGTGGACCGTGGATGTAGCCAATTTGGTGAACCACGTAAATCGTTGTGTTCTTGTTCGTGTATTTTCTTTTTGCTTTTCGTTGCGTTGTTGAATCGCTCCAGAGACGATCCTAACAACTGGTATCAAAGTGGTGGTAACGGTGCAGAAAATTGAGAGAAGAAATCATTTTGTTTAATCGCATGGGACGGCTGCTTGAAGCTTGAAGAAAAACTGAGTTTGGTTGGGTTAGCTATAACGTGGGAGTTGAGATCGTTAGTGGCAGCAAGAAAGGATCCCAGCCCAGGTAACTTAATTTAATTGTGGTTCAATAATTTTATTCAATTTGTTGTTATTTGGGAAGGACACTTGGATTTGTGTGACCTCGCTTGTGGACTCGTGTGAAAAGAAGCACCCAGTTTGGTTTTGATTTGTTGTTGTTGTGCGTGGAAGAAGGTTGTTGCTGGAGGAGTTATCCAGTGCGTCACATTTCCAGCAGCCCAGTGTCCCAATTGCGTGTTCTTTGGTCTAAAAGTTGGTTTGGAGGTATCTCAGCGCTCATGAATCCGATTGACTTGAAACAGGAGTCAAAATTGGGGTTTTTGGACGTTCTAGATCTGTTGGTCAGGTCTTCTTACTGAGATTCTTCACAGTTTGAGTCGGAGTGATGGCGGACGACGGTAGATTCAAGATTGAGAAATTCGACGGGACGAATTTCAGCCTATGGAAGATGCAGATAGAAGACTATTTGTATCAGAAGGACTTGTACTTGCCGTTGGGAGGAGTTGAGAAGAAACCAAACCAAGCGAAATTACAGACGAAAATTGGAAGATTCTAGATAGAAAAGCTCTAGGAGTTGTGAGATTGAGTCTCGCATCGTCAGTTTTGTTCAATGTGTCAAATGAAACGAGGACAAAGGGTTTGATGGATGCTCTCTCATAGATGTATGAGAAACCTTCAGCACCGAACAAGGTGTTTCTCATGCATAAGCTCTTTGACATGAGGATGGCTGAGAGTGGTAATGTTTCCCAGTACCTGAACGAGCTGAATATCGTCATAGGACAGTTGGAATCCGTTGGGATTACATGCTTTGATGATGAGATTAAGGCACTGTTGGTTCTGTCCGGGTTACCCAAGAGTTGGGGTGGCGTAGTGACTGCTGTGAGCAATTCTGCTGGAAATGACAAGCTAGGGTACGACAACGTGGTGAGCACGGTACTCGGTGAAGAGATGCGCAGGAAGAGCAGTGGATCTAGAAAATCCTCTGATGGTGCGCTATATGTCGAGCAGAGAGGGAGATCAGCAGACAGGAAGAACGAAAACAAGGGTCGCGGTCGATATAAGTCAAAGTCAAGGTGGAAGAAAAAGGACATTAAGGACATGGAGTGCTACAACTGCGGTGAAAGGGGACATTCTGCAAGGGAGTCGAGCAAGAAGAAGTCAGGACACCACAAAGGTAACGATTCTATTAATATTTCAGAAAGTGATCAAGAAGCATTAATATTATATGTACCCTCAAAGGAGGATGTGTGGGTGGTCGATTCTGGTACTTCGTTCCATGCGACAGGTAGAAAGGATATTCTTCGTAATTACGTGCAGGGTGACTTTGGCAAGGTGTATCTCGGAGACGATGAGGCATGTAAGATTGTTGGCAAGGGAGAAATACAAATGAACTTGGATAATGGAACATCTTTGCAGTTGGCTGATGTCAGACACGTCTTGATGTTGAAGAGGAATCTCATCTCGGTAGGCCAACTTTCAGCATTAGGTTGCAAAACTACTTTTGGAGTTGATTCCAGGAAAGTAACAAGAGGATCTATGGTGATCGCTCATGGTAATAAGGAAGGTACATTGTATGTGACTTCAGGAACGGACAGTACCATAGCTGTCGCGTCTTCTGATATTGGCGCAAGTACCTGGCACTACAGGCTAGGACACATGAGCGAGAAGGGCATGCAGATAATGCTCAAAACAGGCAAGATCAAAGGTTTTAAGGAACTTTATTTGGAGTTTTGCGAGGATAGTATCTACGGGAAGCAGAAGAGAGCCAGCTTCGCCAAAGTTAGTTGCGGTAGAAAGCTCAACACGTTGGAGTTAGGGCATACAGATGTATGGGGTCCAACAAAGGTAGCTTCTAATGGAGGTTCTTAATTTGTTACTTTCATTGATGATGCCACTAGAAAACTATGGGTTTACTTCTTAAAGAACAAATCAGATGTGTTTGATGTGTTTAAGAAGTGGAAGGCTACTGTTGAGAATGAGACAGGTCATAAACTTAAGTGTTTGAGATCTGACAACGGTGGCGAGTATTGCAGCAATGAGTTTGAGGAGTTCTACGCTGAGAACGGCATCAAGAGATAGAAGACAATTCCATACAAGCCTAGACGGAATGGAGTTACAGAGCGCATGAATAGAACACTTACAGAGCGTGCAAGGTGCGTGAGGATACACGCTGGGTTGCCCAAGTCATGTTGGGCTGAGGCAGTGAACATAGCTGCATACTTAATCAACAGAGGTCCATCGACAACACTAGATTTTGGATTTCCTGAGGAGGCTTGGACAGGAAAACAGGTATGTTTGTCGCATTTGAGAACAGTTGGATGTACCGCTTATGTTCATGTTGATGCAGAACAGAGGTCCAAGTTAGATCCTAAGTCGAAGAAGTGCGCGTTTATCGGATATGGCATTAATAGTTTTGGCTATCGATTTTGGGATTTAGATAAGCACAAGGTTATTACAAGTATGAATGTGGTATTTAACGAGTCATTTATGTACAAGGATTGGAAACATGGATAGGTTTCAGAAGAGAAGGAAACAGTAGAGCTTGAGAATGGAGATGTGCAGCCACAAGTTGAAGCCCCTACTCCAGTACAAAGTTCATAAGTTGAAGCGGTTGCTCCAACACGAAGAGTTTCAGTAAGGTCGACTAAAGGTCAGACTCCAGGTCGTTATTTATCATCCTTGTCATATCTTCTGCTCACAGATATTGGTGAACCCGAGAGCTTCGAGGAAGCAGTTCAAAGTGAAGCGAGGGTTAAGTGGGAGCATGCAATGAATGATGAGATGCGGTCTCTCTACTCCAACAAGACGTGGGATCTTGTGGAATTGCCCCGAGGGAAGAAGTCTTTGCATAATAAGTGGGTTTACATACTTAAGGAAGAGAATGATGGATCAAAGAGGTACAAGGCTAGACTGGTGGTGAAAGGATTTTAGCAGAAAGCAGGCGTAGACTTCACTGAAATCTTCTCTCCACTTGTGAAGATTTCCACCATCCACACAGTACTTAGCATTGTGTGAAATACCCCGTTTTGTGAATATGAGTATTTATGATATTATTATAATTATTGAGTGTTAATATAATATTATTATAAGTATTGGGTGTTAATAAGCTACTATTATATTTTATAATAATATTTGGTGTCAATATGGCATTAGTACAAGTATTGGGAGTTAATTTTATTGGTAGAAAGTTAGTTTTATTACCTTTAACTACTTAGGGGTTATTATGTAGTTTTTCCTAACTTATATTGTGTCTTTTAACAAATCGGGGGGGGGGGGGGGGGTGGTAGTTGTACTAAGCCTAAAGTTAGTGGAGTGAAAGTGTCTTTAACCCTAAAATTAGTCATCTTCTTCCTCAAACTCTCCCATGGAGGAAGGACTCCATCTCCAACCCGAACACCACCATTACCACTCTGAATCTTTACCAAATTCGTTGATGTTTGTCCCAAATCACTCCCTATTCGATTTAAACTCATCAAGGCTCGATAATTTAGCATCAAGCAACCCAATTTCGCCAATTTTGGTCCCGATTCAAAATCGAAGTTTTCGAAGTGGGTCTCCTCTTTCCGGTTGAATTTCTCACTTCTCTACCTATATAAACCCATCAATTCTCAGATTTTTGTTAACCCACAATCTCAATCCCTCATCTCTCAATCTCTCCTTCAATCTCTCTCTCTCTCTCTCTCTCTCTCTCTCTCTCTCTCTCTCTCTCTCTCTCTCTCTCTCTCTCTCTCTCTCTCTCTCTCTCTCCCGTCCACCGCTGCCATCGCCGCCGCCGCCGGCGACCTCGCCTCCGTCGTCCGTCGCCCTCGGCCCTCTGTCCGCCACAACCACCGTTCGTCGCCACCGTCGGCGTCATCCCGTCGCCTCCCTCTCTATGTTCGGGTATGAAACCCGTATGTCTTCTCTTCTTTTCTTTTCTTCTTTATTTATTCATTATTATTAGTTTACTGTTAATTCAAAAAGATAGTGTGTTGGAAGAAAATGTCAAAAGGGGCTGTGTCCTAGTGGTTAAATGCTAACACTTAAGGCTTGGTGGGTAGGTGGAAGTGAGGTTCTAGGTTCGAATCTTACAAAAGACAATTCTTTTTATACAAGCTTAAGTAATATTTTTGTACTCACCTTTACTCCAAAATAAAAGTGTAGAATAAGGATGATAAAAGTATATTTTTCTTATTTATTTTTATAAGTTTGCAACAAATTAGAATAAGTTATTTTCTTCAAATTAATTTGTTATTTCTTTTAAATAAAGTTAGTTAGTTTATAATTTATCCTCTAGTAAGGCTTGTTTGGTTGGGAGAAACTACTATTTGAATCAAAAGTGTTTTTGGGGTAAAATAATATGCTTCTCTACTCTAAATAATAAAAAAGTGATAGTCTATCTAATCTTATAAGTTATATTTATATAATTATAGCTTAGTGTGTTTTTACAAATAATAAATGTTAGCGTTATAAAGCGTATTTTATTATAAAAGAGGTTGTTCTCCTTAGCAAGGTTGGGGAGAGTTAGTACGGGATTTATTTCATTTACCTATAGGACTTCGTGTGCAATGTGTTGATTAGGATACTATTATGTAGGCGACACTTTCGTTGACGAAGGACACGTTGAGTATTACTAGGAAGTGATTTGCTTTGCTTGAGATTCAAGGTAAGTAAACATGCCAGTCCTAGCGCCCATTCCTCTTTTCGTGTCAAATTTTTTCATTCCTACTTGTCTCAAAATGATTTTATGCAAAATACGTGTTGCTTGAATACTTGTTACAAATTTTTGAATGTTCTTTGAAAATATCACTGCAATCTAATAATAGATGATAACGTAAAGTGGAAGAGTTGTACGGGGATGATTATTGTTGTATGGTTACTATTGGCATTGGGCGTGTTGACTTCGGTCTCTTGTCCAATTTAATTTATTAAATCCGGTTGCAAGTCCCCGGATAGCTCCTTGTACTCACTCTTCTGGCCGCAAGAAGTCTGTAAGGGGGTGTCGACACTTAAGGTCTTGGATGCTTGCGAAGTAGCTGGTTGGTTTTCCCCGTATCAACAAATTAACAAATTGGTTTTCGGATTTGATGTTGTTAATGGAAAATGGAATATCATGAGTTTTGGAATCTCATTACTTGAACAATGGATGTGATTTGGAAAATATAAATGAACTTGGAATCTCTCATCTTACTTCTTTTATAAAAAGGGTCAAAATCTTTTACTTTCACTTTGTTTAGCAAAACTACTACAAACTGGTTTTCAAATTACTTCATGATCTGTTTACATGCTTGGGTGTTACTTACTCAGTATTTCCGCTGACTTTGGAAACTGTGGCGTTCTCTTTTGTTTTATGCACCACAGGTATACATGATTGGATCATAGCTTAGCGGGGACGTGATTCATCACTTATACAAGTAGTAGATCACATTTAAATTCTTAGAACCTTCATATAGAACTCTGTTTAGATAGATTTGCCCATGTTAGTGGCACAAGGATTTGAATTCTCAATAAAGAATTACTTTAAAGTTTATGGAAGTTTTGTTTGGATTTTCTATCTCTAAACCTCCTTGTATCCGGGTTTAACCTCGGGTACGGAGTGACACCCCTGGGTTTCCGGTTTGGTCAATTTGGGGGTGTTACATTGTGGCAGTAGAAGATTTGCACATTGAGCAACTAGATGTCAAGACTGCCTTTCTACACGGGGATTTAGAAGAAGACATCTACATGGTACAGCCACAAGGGTACAAAGCAGCATGTAAAGAGAATATGGTGTGCAAACTAAGGAATAGTTTGTATGGCTTGAAGCAGGCACCAAGGCAGTGGTATAAGAAGTTTGATAACTTCATGTATAGGCAAGGATACAAGAAGTGTCACGGGGATCACTGTTGCTACTTCAAGAGGTTCAAGAATTCTTACATTATTCTCTTGTTATATGTGGATGATATGCTTGTTGCATGATCAAGCATGGGAGGATTCAGAAGCTGAAAGAGGGATTGTCTAAGGAGTTCTCAATGAACGATTTGGGACCTGCAAAGCAAATCCTTGGCATGAGAATCAACATGGATAGAATTGGCAAGAAGTTAGTTTTGTCACAATCTGATTATGTTCAGAAAGTCTTGAAGAGGTTTAACATGCATGATGCTAAACCAGTGAGTACTCCGTTGGCGAGTCACTTCAAACTTTCGAAAGACCAGAGTCCAGCTATAGATGAGGAGAAGGACTACATGGATAAAGTTCCTTATGCATCTGCTGTGGGGAGCTTGATGTATGATATGTTGTGCACACGTCCAGATATTGCCCAAGCAGTGGGAGTTGTTAGCACATTCATGAGAAATAATGGTTGGGAACATTGGAGAGTTGTGAAGTGGATTTTCAGGTATCTGAGAGGGACACAAGATGTAGCTTTGTTATATGGAGGGTCAGAGATCAGTTTGAAAGGGTATGTTGATTCAGATATGGCTGGTGATGTGGACAGGAGAAAAAGCACTACATGCTATGTGTTTACACTTGGCAGTTGAGCTGTCAGTTGGGTTTCGAGGTTGCAGAAAATTGTTGCCATGTCTACTACTGAAGCCGGATATGTAGCAGCTACGGAAGCATGCAAAGAGATGGTTTGGCTACAGAGTTTCTTGAGGGAACTTGGGAAGAAGCAGAAGAGATGCAAGCTGTATAGTGACAGTCAGAGTGCAATTCATCTGGCGAAGAATTCAACCTTTCATGCAAGGACGAAACACATTGACATTAGGTATCACTTCATTCGTTCTTTGTTGGAGAAAGACGTGATAAATTTGGAAAAGATCCACACGAGCCAGAATCCTGCGGATATGTTCGCCAAGGTTGTGACCTTGGAGAAGCTGGGATCCTGCTCGGCTTCGGTTGGCCTAGTTACATGATGAGAGGCCAAGTCCACACTCATGGAGGATGTTGAATTGAAGCTGGGAGAAGTACACTCAGAGTTAATCAGTCTTCATGTGAGAGATTGTTAAGTGTGAAGACTGCTTTTGGAACCTAGTCTAGAGTTGAGGGGCTTACAAGCAATTTCATGTATTACTATCTCTATATATATTAACCTAGCTCTAGGGTTTGGGTATCACATCACATCACAGAGAGAGGCTGAGAGATCTTTTGTACTTTTCATTCGTTCATCATAGTGAAGTGGGTGTGGACCGTGGATGTAGCCAATTTGGTGAACCACGTAAATCGTCGTGTCCTTGTTCGTGTATTTTCATTTTACTTTTCATTGCGTTGCTGAATCGTTCCAGAGACGATCCTAACTAGGGATGCAAACGGATCGGTTCGGTCCGGTTTGAGGGAAAAAATCCGAACCTCGACGGTTCTGTTTAGTCTCAGTTCGGTTTCGCCTCGGTCTCGGTTTAGGCGGTTCGATCCGGTTAAAACCGGCGGTTTGCATATTAGCACCAAGTGAAACTTAAAATTAGATATGTAAACTAAAAAATGTAAAAAGTTAGTTCTTTTCAAATATGTGGGAGTAAAGTATACTCAGTCGAACCTACAACCGTTATCTTGATATTATGGGAATGTTTTACAAAAATAAAAAAAAAACAAAACTCAAGCAAGCACTACATAATATGGACACAGCTTGAAAATTTTACATGAAAAAATAATAATACTATGTTTTTTGTACATGAATTCTATGCAATATGGTTTAAACGGTTTATTACGGTTTAACCGGTTCGGTTCGGTCCGGTTTGGTTTGTCTTTTGAACGGTTTGTTCTCGGTTCAGTTTATTTCGGTCCGGTTTAGCTCGGTTCGATTCGGTTTGCGGTTTTCCGGTTTGAACTTGCACCCCTAATCCTAACAACCCAGACTATATTTAGTCCAATCCCAGCTAATACTGCTACTCCAAGAAAACGAAACGTACATTAGAAGTATTAGGTGGGATTGGACTAAATATAGTTTATGTATTAGATAATACTGTGTTTGGTTGTTCTGCACTCATGTTAATAGCGGTCTTAAATAGTGAAACGATGTGTTTAATACCCCAAATTAGTCGTCTCCCATATGAGGGTATGAGCTGGATTGGATTATTTGTAAGTTATATTGAATTAATACTGCACGAAACCAAACACATTATTAATCATAGTTCAGCTAATCTAATTGAATATTATCCGGAATATTTCATCAAGTCCAGTCCAATCTGGCTAGTCCGGAAAACCAAAAGAGCCATTAATGTAAAGTGCGTATAAGTTTGGTGTCATTTTTCTTTATTTTTACAAAGCTATCATCAAATTTTATTTCTAAAAAATTCATAATTTCACATGTATTATTTTTATAAACTTATAAAGTATAACTGACAGCAGAGTTGACACATGAGGTTCTTGCATAGTTTTTATTATAATAATTTACATTTTTCATGAAAATATATGTAGACTTCTTAAGTTTATGAAAATATATGACATTTATGTGTATATATATAAATATATACATATCTGAATTATTAAATTAAAATTTTACTATTCATAATACTTAGCGAATTTGTTCGTAAAAATTGTATTCAAGAAAAATTAGGGTTATTTCAAAAAAAGAAAAAGAAACATAAGGGTGAAAATGAGGGGTGTAATAGTTTTTTTATATTATTCCGTCCAAATGGATTGAGCGTTAATGGATGTATACCTAATTTAATTTTTTTTTAAAGTTGTGAGCGTGACTGAAAGGTTTTAAAAATTTGCTACCCACATACCAAAAAAACAAATTTATGTACACTTTCAAGAAAAAAAAAAAACAAAAAAAAAACAAACAAAACTTATTGCCCACAAAAGAAACTTGCCATTAGTGGTCCTTAGACATCCTCCTGTTTGGGCTGCCATGTATTGAAAGTGATGTGCAGGCCAGTTCGGCCCATGATTAATGAAACACATTGGTTCCTAAAAAAATAAATTAGTCCGTCCCGTCACTTCCTTGGCGCGAAAAAGTAGTGACGCCGAAAGATAGACGATGATCGGATGACTCAGGAAAAGATTCATCCGGAAACCCTAGTTTATGACAAATCTCTGTCGCTCATGGTGGAAGTCTGGAAATTTTCCAACACTAAGAAAATGATCTGGAGATATTTGGAGCTCGCAACTGAATACATCTCAGGTAAACTAGATCTTTTACGAGAAATTCAATTTCTTCGGATGTCCTTTTTTTTTCTTTTTTTTTTTTTTTTTTTTTTTTTTGTTTTAATGTGTGAAGGATTTATATTAAACGGGAGAAGAGTTATTTACAATGGGGGGGATTAGTCCCACAAACTGAATCCAGAAAGGCAGAAGGCTCTGAAATGTCGAATCTATCCCTAACGCCATTAGATATCACCCACTTAACAGTGTTGTGAGCAGCTGCATTAGCTGATCTGGGGACAAAATTGAGATTACTATACCTATCTATCAAAACTTTTTTGCTCTCAAGGACCATCTCCAGTGGCTCTTCCTCAACTCTTTGAAGCAATTGACCACCAATTGAGAGTCAGTCCCTATGTCTAGATTGCACCAGTTTTCCAGCTTAGCTGCTTCAACTGCCAGAAATTCTGCTTCTTCAACATTAGAACAGAGACTTTGATCTGCTCCAGCTGCAATGACTTTGGACTGATGATTCCTAACCACAAAAGCAACTGTGGCAAAACCATTCCAAAACCCAGCATCAAATTGATCTTCAGTCTGTATTCTGAAGGAGGCTGCCAAGGAGTATTTACTTTGATTTTTGGTATGGCACAAGTAGACTGAGCAGATTTGTGACTATGTCCATACCAAAGTTTTGAAAGTTCTTCCTTGATACTGTGGATATTTGGAACTTGATCCTTGAACAGAACACCACCATTTCTGAGAAACCAAATTCTTTCAAAAATAATAGCCATGAGGCATTTGAAATCCTTGGCATCCACATATCCCATATTTTGTTCATGGTGATCTGAATTAGTAAGCTGCTGTATCCAATTTTGGATGTTGTTGCAGCTGTAATTTTCTGTTCTAACTCCTCCAAAGAGAAACCATAAAGCTCTTGCTATGTGACAAGTGAAGAACAGATGACATGGGTCTTCAACACAGTGGACAATTCTGAACTTCCAAACCATAAGAGTGCCACCTCTTTATGGGAAGAGTGTTAGAAATAACCTTCCAGAGCATTTTCTAACAACCCCGAATCAGTGACGGGACTTAATTTTATTTTGCTTATGCCTGTTTACTGCTTCCAAAAATGTAATCTTTAAGCTAGAGTTATCCTGTCTATTTTTTTCACCATTCAACTTTTGCAAGCCACTTGGCCGAGCTTTTGGCATGTCACCACATTGATTGGCCGTCTGCCAGGGAATGATAGGCACTACAACGAAGAAATTATAATTTGAACCTCAACAAAAAGAAACTTCTCCATACAATTATCAATTCTTCTATCTGGTACTTTTCTTTGCATATAATTTTTTTATATTCCTAATTTCTGGAGTTTGTAAGGATTGCATCTAAGAATCATAATCATTGCCGGAAAGAAAATGAAACTAGGCTGTAAACCGGGTATTCCAAACCAAGTGTGGGTTTGATTGATAAGCCATATTTGAAGTAAGATCTTCACCTATGAACATAACATTTTGACTAGAATGGCAATAACTTTTTCTCTACCGGCCCTCCACAAGTGTAATGGTTACCATGTTGATTGAGCAGCCTTCAGGCTTGCTTGACGAAGAATCTGCTATTGCTGCTTCAAGCAGCAGATTCCTTTCTGTATAAAACCCAGGCTGTTCAGGCTGAGGTAGAGCACTCTCTCCTTCCAACATTACGACTACACTTGCCATGTTAGGTCTGTCTTGTGCGCATTGTTGAACACATAGCAAACCGACATGGACAGATCTTAACACTTCAACCTGATTACTTGTTGATTCTATTGATGCATCTATCAACTCATTGGACCTGCCTTCATGAAAAAGTTTCCATGCCTGCAAAATTCGGGCTAACTTTTCAATACGCAATACATTTGTTAGAATTGAAAGATACGATTGCTTAAAACCTTACGTGTCCAACAAGGCTTAATCGGTGTTGCTGGTCGGTGGAGCGCCTGTTTGTCTTTCCACTTACTATCTCAAGCACCAAGACACCAAAACTAAACACGTCTGATTTCACTGAGAACAATCCATCCATGGCGTATTCTGGTGATATATAGCCACTGCAAAGAAAAAGTGGGAGAGTAAGAGAACTTGACTAGTACATGTGCTTTTAACTGAACAAGCAAAGTTGAGGTTCTATTACTGTGTTCCAACTATGTTTGTTGTATTAGCTTCAGTTTCGCTTCCTCCAAAGCTTCTAGCTGTCCCAAAATCTGATATCTTGGGGTTCATTTCACTATCTAGTAAAATATTCCCTGCCTTGAGATCTCTATGCACAATTCTCAACCGAGAATCTTGGTGAAGATAGAGTAGGCCTCGAGCAATTCCCCTGATTATGTGGAAGCGCTTGGACCAATCTAGTAGTAGCCTGTATTGTGTTCGACCTGCAAGAACGCTTAAACGGTTAAACCTAGCTTGCAGAGTGAATATTGTGATTGAATGTCTTGAAAGGGACAAACCAAAGAGAAAGACGTCTAAGCTTCTGTTTTTCATGTATTCGTAGATCAGCATCTTCTCTTTTCCTTCCTGGCAGTATCCGAGAAGCTTCACTAGGTTTCGGTGCTGCAGTCTTGCAATGTACATGACTTCATTGTCGAACTCGTTGTTCCCTTGCTCGGATTCCTCTGAAAGCTTCTTTACAGCTACTTCTCGCCCGTCTGGCAATACACCCTGCGAAAACAATGAAACAGTGTATATGCTCAAGGTAATTTCATTATAATTTTTTTTTTCTTAATTTTTCATCTTTATCCCATCACGAAGTTCTCTCACTTTTTTCAACCATAAACCCTCGAGATTCAACATTTCTTTGTATGATCTGATATTTTGCAAGAAAGTATGTATCTGTTACCTTGTAAACAGGTCCGAAACCGCCTCGTCCAATTTCATTCTCTTGTGAGAAGTTATTTGTAGCATCTGCTATAGTTTCCAAGTCAAAAAACTGCAACTCCAAGTCTTCCTTTTGGTTCTCATTTGCCGGACCAAGTTTAAAAGTCTTACTTAGGTCACCTTCAATATTGAGATGAAAATGTATTTCCGTCAACAGAAATTTGGTTTACACAGAGAATATGAGAATTAAGTTCATATCAATTCACCATGCGTTAACCTATAAAAAAAGTATCAATCTAGAATGTCTTTGAATAACTTCAGGCAGAAGACATCTACAGAATTCACCTTTTGTTACCAGTCCTTGCTTCTTCCTTTTCCGCATATACAACACCATGCCGGTCGCTAGCACAAGAACCCAAGTTAATGATACCAAGATGGAAATGATCCTCCCTCTCTGTTTCCTTGCAGAAATTCGGCCTACATAAAAGATTGATGTATTTAGCATACTTAAACAGGGTATTCCAAGTAAATCTTGCATTCATTAAGAATGAAATAAATACTACATAAAAGATTGGAGTATTTAGCATATTTAAACAGGGTATTTTATTTTTAAAAAAGGGTATTCCAAGTAAATCTGGCATGCATTCAGAAAGGACATAAATACCTAATTCAGAAGAGGCCATCTTGACATAGAGATTTTGTCCGTCTTTGGTGTACTCTCTAATATCAAACAGATCACCAAACCATAAGAAGCATCCACTTCCACCATTTCTAACATCCATATTCGAGTAAGCTATACAGGTGCAATTCTTCGCACACAGAGTCTTGCACTCCTCAAGATTCATGCTATCATTGAACCAAGATTTTTGTGTATCTGGCAACTTGACATTAGAATATGTGATGAAACCATCTGTTTCTCCACAATCCAGTTGAGTCTTCCGAACACATCCGTTAGACCAATCCGCCACTCCCCACTCTGCTGGGTATTTAGGCACAAATCCTTTCAGGCACCCACAAGCAGGGGAGTTAGCAATATTGCAACTTCCATAAGCACCACATAGTGAATAGGTGTCACAGTAGTCCGTTTGTGTATTTGTGTAAAGAAGCCATCCGTGAGTACGGTTGATCCAAACAAACCGCTGCATAACCCCAGCAGGATTAAGAACTAGCCTTGTAACGACTGAACTGCTTATTAGATCATAACTGTAGTAGGTTTCTTCTTGGGTGAACACGAAACCATACGTGAAGAAAGGATTAGGCTTTAAACTTGGCATTCCATTAAACCCAACTCCATTCCATGGACCAAGCCTGAACGTTACAACTGAACCATTGGTAATATAAATTTGTGGGTATCCACTTGAATTAAGCTGGAACTTGAAATTACCGTGAGCTGGATCATCATAACTCTTCCACGAGGATAAATACAGATCTTGATTCTTTAGTTTGTTAATTCCAAGTTTCATCCCTGGTAAGAGTGTTTCAGATGGATGATCAAAACTCTGCCAGAAAAAGTGATCTGGATTGTTATCATTTCCATCTTTCAAAACAAGATTTCCTGACTCCATAAGCTGCACAACTGGATTGCTTGTGAACTTTGATGAATTGGACGACCAAATAATGTTATCTGTGCCATTAATAATGACTAAAAGTCCTTCTTGGGTGACTTTTAGCATACCTTTGGTATCGTTGAGTGGGGTTTCTCTGTTGGCCACCCATACAACTGTCTGAGTTGCTATGTTGTTGTACCATATAGCCAAGTACCGGCTTTTAGAATCACCAGGGCTGAAAAAACCAAGTCTGAAGCTCCCACCAGCTGAAACTAAAGTATCTCTGTCAGTAATGGATTGATTGGCGATGATGGTGTCTATTGCACTGCAGACCAGCGAGACTGAGAGTAGGAGTCCCCAAAAGAGTAGTAGTAGGCGGCCTTCCATTTGTTCTCAGGCTCCAGTCTTTTTTGAGTTCTCTCTATGTTCAACTGTGCAGCTATTTGAAATGTTTACACATTTATTTTATTTATTCACTTATTATCAGTGTCACGCGAAACATCCTAGATGTTTCCTGCAACCTGCTAAATTTTTGTTTGCAAATTCAAGTCAATTGAACTGGGTAGATATTCCATTCCTTTAGCTGTCAGTTGATCTCTTTTTTTTTTTTGTTAGCTTGCATGCTTAGTAATCCTATCTGACTCAGCACGCCAAAGACTTAGAGAAATTTTCAGTTTAAGTTGTGGAATGGAGTTCTTTAATCAAATAGTTGATTATTTACTTCATAGAACAAAAAAGTTGTTTTCTTTGTTAACAGATTCTTCGGCATGATTTTTATCATTTAATTCTCATGTTTGACTGGTCATTCGGGTGAAAGACTGTGGAGTCAAGAGATTCCTCTGAATAGTATTTAGTTTATATTTTGTATTATCATGTCCACCAACTCTGTATCAGTAGAGTTATGACAGTCAACTCTGCACCAACTTGAGGTACCAAGTCTTGTTCTCCAAATTATTTGGCCCCCTAACACAGAAATTATACTCAGAGAATAACTTGCCATATATTTGTTTTAGGTCTTATCATTTTTTAAAGTGCCCCCAGACTCCGAGTTGGTTACACAAACGGTTAACTTCCCTACTTCCTAGCTGCCTTTCGAGAGATTAGTTAACCGATCATCCAAATTGTGATTGGGTTGTTTTACAACTGAGCATCCTGTGCTGTATGCATTGGATTGACATCTCTGTGCAGTTTGAGAAGCTGATTTATACTAATGCAATTTGTGTTACCAATTGATATTTTGGACGGGTTTTTCAAACTTTGTGATTTAAAATGATTACAGGCTTGCGTTGGGAGATTAACCACTGCGAAGAACATTGTATAATTTGGGGCACCCATTCACCCATGAGGTCAAACTCATGAATTAGGGCTCAAATCATACTATACTACTTGATGTAACATGAGAATTAACTCTTCACTCACCAGTTGTTATTTAGTTTGCAACAAATTACAGTGTTTGCAGTCTAATTGCCATATTAGCAAAATCTGAAGAGTTAAGGAAAACTGATGCCCTAAGAAAACGTTAATAAGCTCTGTTTATTCTGATTTAAATTTTAACTGGTAAAAATGTTATAAATAAAATAATTTCTCCAAAATATTCTGTAGTGCTTGTTAGCATATAGAGCTCGTTTACAACTGTAACATTAATGTATAGGAGTGAAAATTTAAAAAGCAACTTGAGTTGGTGCAAAGGTTATACATTTTCCCACTCACTAGTAAGCCTCAGGTCTAAATCAGTAATTTTTTTTTTGTTTCTTATTCAAAGTACTCCGCCCATCCCAATATATGAATCGGAAAGTCTTTATCACATGTTTCCTTAGAAAGATGGACTTTCGGAACTGGATCATTGGAGGTGGATGGTGTACGGAATGTCAAAGAAACGGAAGTGGCCAAGTGGTGATGGCAGCCAGAGGAGATGGATCGTGGCTTGACTGACTTCAAGTTACAGAATTGGTAAGTAATTTTCCATTATTTTCATGAAATTAAATTTCTTATTGAAATGTTCCATGAAATCTTGTTGAGTAGAAATGGAGCCTTGTTGTTTTCCATTTTTAACAACAGTAACAAATTGTTATCACCCTATTGCCGTTACATTATAGTGTTTCTCAATCTCCAGTTTGTGGCAAAAATAATCTAATGTAATTGAAAGATTAGAACCAAAAGTCAACATATCCCATTTAAATATAATACTATGTCTTTTGTGTATAATATATAAATTACTTCTCACCGAAGAATATTTGGAAGTTCTGGACATCAAGTATTCAGAAGCAATAACTGAAGGAGAACTTCCATGTATGCGTTAGTATTAGGATTTTCCTTCAAGGCTTTGTTTCTAACTCAGTAAATGTTTTGTGAAATGAATTTCTTCATGTAAATAATTTTTTCATGTAAAGTATTCTGTGTAAAAAAAACTTCCCTAAATCATTTTCTAGTGTTTGTTTAGCTTAGAAAATATTTTACTCACGTCTTAAATAAATATGAATAACTAAATACTTAACAACTAAGTTTAGTTGGTTTAATGGTTAAGTATGTGACTAGGGTTAAAGTTTCAAAGTTTTATTTTTATTTTTTTATTTTTTTTCTATTTTTAGTTAATTAAAAATATGATGGCTGGTGAGGGTGATGTTGGTGGCAGCACCTGGCAGTGGTGAAGGCAGGAGCTGGCAGTGATGGCAAGTTGGTTGTTGTGGGTTTGTGGCGGCATCAGGCAGTGGTTACTATTTACTAGGTCAATTGTTCAAGTCTCGAAATTTCAATTATCTTAGTTAAGATTATGGTGGCTGGTTCTGGCGGTTTTGTGGTGGCGGCAAGAGACTGCAGTAGTGGTGGGTGGCTGTTGTGGCGGTGCTGACCGTGATGGCTGGTTGCTGCTGAGAGGCAGAAGCTCGTGATGTCGGCATCAGATGAGGTGGGTGGAGGGAGAGGCTGTGGTGGTGAGGGAGGGGGAGGGGTCAGCTGGGCATATTGGTGCAGTGGTGGTGAGTTGTGACAGGAAGAGGTGGTATTGGTTGGCTGTCACAGTGTTTAACTTTTGGCGAAATGTCTTACAGATTTCTAATTTGCAAATCATCTTACATCATTTAGATGAAAACATTTTACTTGGAAAAAGTTTTTCTGATTTTTTTTCAACCAAACAAAAGGAGCCTAAATTGAAAATGTCAAAGGTTTTTCCATGCGCTTCTACATGTCAATTTTTTGGTAGATTGTCCATTGCTATTGATTCATTATATTATTCATTTGAAAAGGATTTACCAAATATCTTATGGAAGACCAATAAGAGGGTGACTTTTCAGTTAAGGAAGATTAACCTTTACAGAATTCAGCTCCACTTTCAGTAGAGAGAACCCGTTAGGCACTCCGCTAGCCTAATTTCACCATATTACAAAATCATGCTCATATGTAATTAGGTCTCTTGCATCATACACGGAAGTTAGCTGAGTGGGAGATAGAAATTATAGGTATAAGATGAAAACTATTTTTCACTCTTTTACTTATTGGGTTGATATAACGCAGCCTTTCTCTCCTACTTTGTTGTCAGTTGTAGAATGATGTGAAAACCATATATCAGTACTGACTTGTCATTCATGCGGCACAGAATATGTCTCTTCATCTTCATAGGGGCATGAAAAATGCACACCAATTCCAACATTTGAATTTAAAATGAGATAGACCGACCTAACATATTATAGTACTAACTGTTCCTAAATATTAGATTAGATATGTAGATGTATAGGTTAACTTAAATATTTTTAATTGGAATATAATTTCTACAACTCGAGAAAAAATTCCTGCAAAATTTCACTTGGGTGACCAATGTATTTGCATTGTGATATGTTTTCATCGACTTTTGTATAACATCTGATTACAGTTTTCTCGCTTGCTTCTTTTGCACAGTACTATTTGTACACAAATGAAGTCAATGTATTCTGTCAGAAATGTTTAACTTCTTCGATGTTCGAATTTAAACTCAATTTCTGAATGAGGAAACCACAGTTTGCAACTGAGTAAACAGACACTTGACTTTATAACTTTGATGCACCAAAATTACTGGTTTAAAATGCAAAATATATAGTTCAAGAGTATAACTTTAGAAAACTGAAACTCATGTAACCAGGCTGGTGGACATGCTTTTAAAATAAAATTTAGATTTTACAATTTTAGCTAATCTCATAATACAAAAAATGGTTTGTTCCTAAATTACAACTTGATTACTATAGTTCCTGAAGTCTTGTAGATGTGAGGATTATTGAACGTATTACGTCTGTGGTGTGGTGTGTACTTTTTGAATCAGATAGTTAAGTACTCCCTCCATTCCACAAACGTTGCCCATATTTGCTATTCTAAAATTTTGAGCAGATATGAGGTTAATGCTCCAAAATTCAATTTTTAGCATGTTATTTTCATAGCTATCATCTCTTTCTTGTTTTGCTAGACTAACTTTATTATATAGTCATTGTGTGCGCATGTTAAGATGGTTCAGATGCCATTGTGCGTGCAGGATCAGATGAAGTGATGGAATAGAGATTAGGAGAGTGTCCACTGATGGTGTGTTAGTACTTTGTAGTGGAGATTATTTAGTCAAGATGTCCTCACTTCATATGGTAATTTCTTTCTCAAATTCATTGTAATTGAACCATTTTCATAGGCTACAGCTATCATCTCTTTCTTTTTCTACAGAACAATGTTTTTTTTTGGGGGGGGGGATGATTTTTCCAATTCATAACTTCAGCATATGCCTTGTTTTTACTTTAATGAAGGAGATTAATTGAAACAATTCAAACTAGAAGTAATTTTCATTGTTGAACATATGTCTTACAGCCATAATTTTAGCCCACTGACATGATACAAATGATCCCACTCAATGTGCGCTGATCACTGAGGCCATCTCAAAGAGCAAAGACTGACTTTTTCATCAAAATAGAGGTCAAACCCATGGAATTCCCCTCGAACAGCCTAGCTACTTGAAAAACCGATACCGGCTTCGTTAATTTCTGATCACTAGAAGTAGAGTGCTTCTGTGCCTCGCCAAATGACTAAAGAAAAACAAACCCGGTGTTGGGATCATGAACATGAATGAGAAATAGAGAGGAGGAACAACACAGAAAGTGGCTCCACGGGATATTCATTTACAGTGAGAACTGAGAAGAGCTAAAAAATAAAATGTTCATGCTATGCATATATAACTATTACGGTTGTATCAGTGGTTCAGAATCTACTCAAAAGGTTTAGCTTTTCTCCAATTTCGGCCTTTGATTTAAACTTTGTCACTGGTTTCAGAGATGTTTTTGGTAGTTTCTTCCTGTGGTTTGGCATGCCTGCAGAAATACTATTATAAAAGTCAACAAAGAAAAGTTACCCTATACGGTGACTAATTAGTGGATCGAGATTCGCTTGTCTTGTTCCAAAATGCTTTTTTTAGGATTATCGTGCAAACAATGTACTCCTATTAGCATTTCGTAGTAGTATCGACTTTTATTAGTTACCTATTAGTATTTCCTAGTAGCATGAATTTTTATTACGTAAATTTTTGTAGGGGCTGTTGTTATAGAAAAGAAATTTTGAGACAGAACGTGAATGTTAGATAAAATCATGGGGAAAAAAGTAATAATATAAAGAATTTAGCTCTGTAAAAACATAAGGGATCACCATAATCAAGGATCTGGATCGCGAACGACCCCTGATTGGGATCGAGCGATCTGGATCGTGATCCTTTTGAGCGATACCTGGTAACTCTGGTTTCAGCTACGGCATTATCTCTTACTTTATTGCACAACCATCCCAGATTTCCCGCATCATGTAATTACATAAATTGCAAAATAGAGCATTTTTACATTCCTAATATCCCGAGGTTGAAAGATTTCATCTAAGAATCATAATTACACAATTTGCCGACAATAAACCTAGCTGTAAACTAGAAATCTAGAACTTTGTTTGGTAAAAGAGCTTTTTACATTCCTAATATCTTGAGGTTGAAAGATTTCTTCTAATTAAGAATCATAATTACACAATTTACGGAAAATAAACCTAGCCGTAAACTACTATTATGAACCAATTGCTGTTTCGATTGGTAAGCCAACTAAAAGTTAGATCTTTGTTTACATAATAATTATAGAAAAATCGTAGTAATTTCTCCTTCACCTTCCTTTTACCAGTGTAATGGTAACCATGTTGATTGAACAGCCTTCGGGTTTGCTTGACGAAGAATCTACTAATGCTGCTTCTAGCAGCAGATTCCTCTCAGTATAAAAACCAGGCTGTTGGGGCTGAGATAGTGCACTCTCCCCTTCCAACATTCGGACTACACTCGCCATGTTAGGTCTGTCTTGGGCACATTGTTGCACGCATAGCAAACCAACATGAACAGCTCTTGATACTTCATCCAAATCACTTGAGGATTCAATTGATGCATCTATCAACTCGTTGGACCTGCCTTCTTGAAAAAGTTTCCAGGCCTACAGTGTTCAGGAACCATTTTTTCAGTAAATGTATTTCTTAAAAAGCTAAAGATATGTTGGCTTAGAACTTTACATGTCCCACAAGGTTTAATCGGTGTTGTTGCTTGGTGGAGCGCCTGTTTGTCTTTCCACTGACTATCTCCAGGACCAAGACACCGAAACTAAACACGTCAGATTTCAGTGAGAACAACCCATCCATGGCGTATTCTGGGGATATATAGCCACTGCAAAGATAAAAATGGGAGATTAAGAAAAATTGACTAGTACATGTGCTTCCAACTGAGCAAGATAAGTTGAGGTTCTATTACTGTGTTCCAACTACGTTTATTGTATGAGCTTCAGTTTCATTTCCTCCAAAGCTTCTAGCTGTCCCAAAATCTGATATCTTGGGATTCATTTCACTATCTAGTAAAATGTTCCCTGCCTTGAGGTCTCTATGTACAATTCTCAGCCGAGAGTCTTGATGAAGGTAGAGGAGCCCCCGAGCAATACCCTTGATTATGTTTAAACGCCTAGACCAATCAAGTAGTAGCCTGTTTCGTGTTTGACCTGCAAGAATGCATTCAACACTGTTTAATCCTTTGTACAACGAATATTATGATTGAAGGTTTTGAAAGGGACTAACCGAAGATGAAAACATCCAAGCTTCTGTTTTTCATGTATTCGTAAATTATCATCTTCTCTGTTCCTTGTAGGCAGTATCCAAGAAGCTTCACTAGGTTTCGGTGCTGCAATCCAGCAATGTGCATGACTTCATTTTTAAACTCACGGTTCCCTTGCTGAGATTCCTCTGATAGCTTCTTTACAGCTATTTCTTGCCCATCTGGCAACACACCCTGTAAAATATTGTATATATTTAGGGTTATTTTTCTTGTTCATTCATTTCTTAACTCCCAAACAATTCTCACTTTCTTGAAGGGATAACTTTGAGGGACCATTTTGCTACTATTTTGCAAGAAATCAATTATCTTAATGAGGAAGATATTACCTTGTAAACAGGTCCGAAACCACCCCGTCCAACTTCGTTCTCTTGCGAGAAGTTATTTGTAGCCTTTGCTATAGCGGGAAAATAAAAACATTGCAACTCGAAGTCTTCTTTCTGACTCTCACTTGTCGGACCGAACTTAAGAGTATCACTCCGTTTACCTACAATATTGAGATGAAAAATACTTTGCTCTTAGCAGAAATTGGGTTTACTTTGAGAATCTGAGGCTCTAAGCTCCGTGCATATTCAGCTCCTATTGAAAAGCTACAGCGTAAGTGGTCTACTGAACTCACCCTTTGTAATCAGTCCTAGCTTCTTCCTATCCCGCATGTATAATACCAGCCCAACGGCTAGCACAAGAACCAAAGTTAATGACACTGAGAGGGCAATGATACGCCATTTCTTTTTCGTCGCTGTCATTGGACAACTTACATGAATGAAAATATACATTTATCAATGATAAATCACAAGACAAAAAGATGGCTTTCCTAAGAAGAAAATTAGTATGTACAGAACTAGAGATAATAATCTGTTTCGCTCAATACTATAATTTTTCTATTTATATGTTCCATTCCTACTAAAACATGCTTACACAAATCTTACCTGGTGATGATAGAGGCGTAGGAAAATCCACCTTTACATACAGATTTTGTCCATTCTTCTTGCAGTTTCCGGTACCAGTCAGATCGCCGGACCATAAAAAACATCCGGGTCCTCCATCTTCAGCATCCCTATTTGCATAGGCTGTGCAAGAAATATTTTTGAAGCACATAGCTCTGCAGTCCTCAAGGCTGATGTTCTCAATGTACGAAGCATTGAGCGTATCCGGAAGTTGAATATTTTCCTGAGTAAAAAAATCACATTGTCCCTCACAATCGAGTTGAGTCTTCCGAACACATCCATCAAACCAATCTGTCGTCTCCCATGCCTTGGTGTTTCGGGGCTCAAATCCATCCAAGCACTCACAACCATTTCCGTTGTTACATTTTCCATATGCTCCACAAAATGTGTTGCAAGTGCCACAGAGTGGAATCCCTGATCTCGCAGATAAAGTCAGATCAGTTTTATATTCACCTGTCTGTACTATGCTCCAATACGCATGGTATGGTATGGTTTACTTCAATAATTATAACATACTGTTATGCATTTTCACTTAGCCAAAATATATAAAGCAATCACCCTACCATAAGCAAAGAACTATTTCATGGCATAAAAACATGCATTATAAAGAACAGAAAAATCCATTAGAACTCTAATGGTTAGTGCACCCTTATATTTGTGGCAAAGAAGCAGTCCCGGACAAAATTTGGTCCAATGATAGTCTAGTTACTGAAACTTTTTTAATATTTTCCCTAAAATCCATCTGTTGTAGATGCTCTTACTCCCTCTATTCCAACTTCTTAGTCCTGATTTGCTATTCCCCCAAGTTGAAAATAACAAGTCTACTTGTCATATGGATAAGACTTGTCCGTAAACCTGAGATGGATACCAGTGCTAGGTAGTCTTAGGACTTCTCCATCACAAAAGCTAGCTCAAATTTTATATTTCTCAAATTTCCCAGTGTTCACAAGCCCCCTTCCACGATTTACGCGGATATAACCTTACCATAAATTTGCGCATTTTTTTTTCTGATACCATTAATACTTTATACCCGAGATTTTTTTTCCCATCAAAGCTTTGCATAGCAATTAGATTTAAATTTTCTTCTCAAATTTTCTCTTTGATTATATGACACATCCTATGTGCCACTGCCCACTGATATCTGGGAACATAAATGTGCAGATATCAAGGACACTTAAATCTATGCATGAGACCGCATTGAATTATGGTATTCTATTTCTGGAAGGTCAAAAGAAAAAGGCGTCTACAAATTGATACCATAATTGTATGTGCTTATGATATTCCAAAGAAGATATATCAACCTTCCAAAAGAGAAAAAATGTTCATACCTGCAACTCTTATATAGAGATCTTGTGCATTCGTGCTGCTCTCTTTAATGTCAACTAAGTCTCCAAACCATAAGAAGCATCCAGTTCCTCCATCTCTGACGTCCATATTTGCATAAGCTGTGCAAGAACAATTTTTAGAGCACACAGTCTTGCATTCCTGAAGGCTCATGCTCCTGTTGTACCAAGAAGTGCGTGTATCGGGTAATTTGACACTCGGATGTCTGATGAAAACATCTCTTTCCCCACAATTCAGTGGAGCTTTCCGAACGCATCCAGTTGACCAATCTGCTCCCTCCCATCCTGCTGCGTTTTTGGGCTCAAATCCCTCTAAGCATTTACAAATAGGATTATTGCTGATATTACAGCTACCATATGATCCACAGACGGCATAACTATCACAGTGGTCTGTTTCTGAATTTGTATATTTTTGCCATTCGCCAGTTCGGTTGATCAATATAAACCTCTCCACTGCACCATAAGGATTCAATACCAGCCTTGTAAGAACTGTGCTGATCAACTCGTATCTGAAGAATATCTCTTCCTCGCTTACGATGAAGTCAAAATCGATGTATGGATTAGGCTTATAGACTGTGTGTCCACTAAATCCACGACCATTCCACGGTCCGAGCCTGGACTTTACAGCCATACTCTGGGTAATGATACTTTGTGGGTAACCTCTAGGATCAATACGGCGTTCAAATTCACCTTGAGCTGGATCATCATCGCTTTTCCATGAAGATAGATACCATTCTAGGCCTTTCAACTTGTTCATCCCAAGCTTCATATCTGGCAATAACGTATCACAAGGATGATCGAAGCTCTGCCATAAGAAGCTCTCAGAATTATCTTCAAATGCATCCTTCACAACAAGATTCCCTGAGTCCAGAAGTTGAGCTACTGGATTCTTTGAGGATCTTCGTGAATCAGAAGACCAGATGTTATCTTGAGAACTGGAAAGGACAAGAACTCCATTCTGGGTGAGTTTAAATACTCCGCTTGTATCATTGAGGGGTCTTTCTCTGTTGGCAACCCATACAACGGTCCTGTTTGGTGTATTTTTGTACCAAATCCCAACATACCGGCTCTTGGAATCACCCGGGCTGAAGAAGCCAAGCTCAAAAGTCCCACCAGCTGACACTACAGTTTCATAATCTCCAATGGTATGATTGGCCACAATAGTATCCAATGCAGTGCAAATAATTATAGTGGAAAGCAAAAATAACCAGAATGCAAGTACTTTTAAGCCTTTCATTTCTTCTTAGCTTGCCTTGATTGTCTTCACTGGATTGATATAGTTGGAAACAGAAAAAATAATATTTTTAGATCTTGCTGACTTGTTCAGCCTAATGAGCAATTTCTTATTAACATATTGCTGTCATTTTCAAGGGGAATTGGCTGAGAAATTTCCATTTACTTTATTAATTCTATCTGTTTTTTAGTGTTAAACAAAGTTCTAATATATCATATACAAGAAATGTACTCTGGTACGAAATCTGACGTAGTTCCTTTTATAAAAGTGGATATTCATGAATTTGCTCTCTTTCCAAATTTTAGTGATGCCATGAAAATTGTAATGACCTGGGATTGTGACAGTTAGAAGATATCCTCTACTAATGTCAATGAATATCCAGTCAGAGACTAAATGTTCATAAGTACGCTTTCAGATTTGCACAGGGTGGTTTCGGCTGTTTATTTTGCTTTTTTATCCAATGTCACAACATACTGATTGATTTCTCTCCGGCTCGCTCTTTCTGCAGTTCTTTTAATTATCATTGTTATTATTTGTATTATTTTATTTTCTCTGTTAATTTATTTTTGTTGTGTAAAAAACTGTCAGAATTATTGCAGGAAACGAGAAAAGATAAATATACAAAGGTTAGAGAGAAAATTGGAATGTTAATCCTCGAATGCATATGGTAAGGACATTATTTCTGCTATGATGCAGATCGATGCTCGAAAATTCTATAACCAGGATACAACAGCGACCAACAAAAAATTGAAAAGTGAAAATAAAGTGAAATAGGAAGATTTTGGTTATTTGACAAAAGATTGACCAAATACTTCAATAGAGAACCAATAAGCTGGTATCTTTTATGCTAATGACACTTAACCTGCACTGAATTAATAATTTGGTTCCCTCTTCAGTATAGAGAAACTATTATATGCTTTATGACTTATGAGCATAATAACTGCATATGAGTTATGACTGGCAATCATCTTCTATTAGGTTTTGCCTCATACGCCGAATAGGTGAGGAGGGAAAGAGAATATACCATTATACGATGAAAACTACTTCATGACTCCTACACTTTGGTCTTGGTGGTTACTTTAACTCAATTTTTCCTCCTTGTCAGTTTGACGTTATTGAATGAGGTGATAGACTTCAGTACAACATGATATGCATGAGATGAGGACAATTCAATGCTAACATGGTGCTCTTGGAGCAACTAAAATTTCATTCTAACTCTATCCATTGACATTTTCTTCGTCTTGAACATGAAGCAACATGCAACATGCAACATGCACAAATCTCAACCATTGACTTTAATATTATATGGTTGGCTGACCTAACATATTCCAGAAAAATGATTTAGCATTAGAAGGTTTTAAAAAAGTATATATAGCTTCAATATATTAAAATAAGAAGGTTAATCTTAAAAACTGAAGAATAAATTGTATTTGGGTAAAAGACATATTCCACCCTTCATTTATGGGGAAAAGACATTTTGCCCCCTGATTTATGGAAAAAGACCTTTTACACCCCTAATAGTTTTTTTGTGACCATTTTACCCTTGTAAGGATGGAATGACTTAAATACTCTCACCCCCTTAAAGACCACTTTGCCCTTTACTCTAATATTTAAATAAATACCAATTAATACATTTATGACATCACCTATTAACAAGATTACATCACACCTGGTATTCTAAAATGACCATTATACCCCTGGTACTGTTCACGTGGACAGTTACCACAGTACTGTTCACGTGGACAGTTACCACCCCCGGTACTGCTCACGTGGACAATTACCACCCCTGGTACTGTTCACATGGACACTTTGCACCCTTATTTTTTGGACAGTTTGCACCCCTAATTTTTTGGACACTTTGCGCCTCTAATTTTGTGGTCACTTTGTTCCCCTAATTTTGTGGACATTTTGCACCCCTCTGTTGTTTTAAAACCAGCTGTTTTTTTAGCTGTGAGTAGGATCCTTACTCAATTACTAGCTTCCCTCCAATAACTTTCCTCCAAAAAAAATCCCTCCAAAAAAGTGCATCTTAGACGTAGTTAATCTCTACATCTTACTAATTACTTCACTAGTAAAGGAGCTAGTGCCAACATAAAGGCAATTCAGAGAGTCAAATTTGTTGGTGCTTGGTTTGACTTCTGAGACTGCTTTACACATCCATTCAAGGTCACGTGAATCGGACGTAGCTCCCTGCCCAATAGGGTCTCACCAACTCCATAAGTTAGAACAATCGTTCCTACAAACATAGTAGAGTCTACCCTGATTGCCGTATATGTTAGACTCCGTCACTCGTATATCTGCGATAAGGAAAACTTCACAGAAGCAATACTTCCTCTGGTACGTTAGGAACTCTTCTCCCCGTCTTGTTGTTCTGATTGAGCTAGACATTCTACCCAAACAAACCAAAACATATTATTACAACAAGGCAAAAAAAAAAAAAAAAAACTAAAATTACACCATACTAGCTAAAATAAATACCTTCATTCTGAAAAAAACTACTAGTAATACATTGCCTTAATTGTTAGGGAAGTATGATTGGAGCTACAAGTGGGTAAGAGTTTGAGTGGAGATCATTGTGAAGATGGGATGTCTATATATAAGACTTTTTTGGAGGGAGGTTTATTGGAGGGAAGTTACTGGGGGAAAAGTAGTAATTGCTTTAGGATCATACTCACAGCTAAAATAAACAACTGATTTTAAAACAATAGAGGGGTGCAAAGTGTCCACACAATTAGGGGTGCAAAGTGTCCAGAAAGTAGGGGTGCAAAGTGTCCATGTAAACAGTATCGGGGGTGGTAATTGTCCACGTGAACAGTACCAGGGGTGGTAACTGTCCATGTGAACAGTACCAGGGGTATAATGGTCATTTTACAATACCAGGTGTGATGTAATCTTGTTAATAGGGGATGTCATAAATGTATTTAATTAGTATTTATTTAAACATTAGAGTAAAGGGCAAAGTGGTCTTTAAGGGGTGATGGTAGTTAAGTCATTCCATCCTTACAAGGGTAAAATGGTCACAAAAAAACTATTAGGAGTGCAAAAGGTCTTTTTCCAAATATCAGGGGGCAAAATGTCTTTTCCCCATAATCGAAGGGTGGAAATTGTCTTTTACCCATTGTATTTTATCATTTCACTTGGCCGACCAATGAAATTGCATTAAGATATTATCTCGTCAATTTTATGTTTAGCATCTGATACTTCTCTCATCAACTTGATGTTTACTATATAGGTTACAAAATCAGGTCAAAGTAGTTGGTGTCAGATCTATCTTCTATGATTTTCGAAGTCAGACTCTAATTTCGTGAATCATACTACCTATAATAAAAGAAGATATGGCCACTTTGCCAACTAGGATTTTTTGACACTGTGTACCATTGATTATCTTGCATGTGTGTTTGCCGCTAATGTCTACCAACGGTAGCTTGCCACGTCATGGTTTGCAAGTTTGCAATTTATTTTGAGTCAAATGTCTTTTTTGTCCTCGTGCGGAACGGTGATTTACTGAACCAATAATGGCTAGGTCATGTAATTGTGTTGTTTGACTTGGATTGAGATGTAAATTTGATGAAAAAAATAGATTTTGATAACTTCCGTTTCTGCCCCTGTAGTTTCCCCTTTATTGGCTGCCCTCAATAGATTTAGTGGCTGTAATTTGGTTGTACGAGTTGGATATAGATGTAAATTTGAGGAAAAAAATAGCTTCTGTTAACTTCCGTTTCTACCCCTGCTATTTGTCACTTACTGGCAGTCTTCAATAGATTTAGTGGCTGTAATTTCGGTGTAGGAGTTGGATGTAGATGTAAATTTGATGAAAAAAATAGATTTTGATAACTTCCGTTTCTGCCCCTGCTGTTTCCCCTTTATTGGCTATCCTCAATAGATTTAGTGGCTGTAATTTGGTTGTAGAGTTGGATGTAGATGTAAATTTGATGAAAAAAATAGCTTCTGTTAACTTCCCTTTCTGCCCTTGCTGTTTCCCCCTTATGAGATGCCCTCAATACATTTGGTTCCTGTAATTTGGATGTGTTCTTGGTTGTACATGTAATTGTGTTCTTCCTATCTACTGTTTGCCCCTGAACTGTGACGTCAGCGCCTGTGGAAACCTGTTTGTGCACGAGGGTTCTGATTCACCCACGACACTTTGCAGAGAAGGAAGCTTTTGCACTTCTGAGAGGCTCTTTACGGAGCGAAGGGAAAGAGAGAGAATATAGAGGGAGAGAGAGAAAGAGTTCTGGTTCTCTCTTCCGTGAGAAGCTCTGACTTCTGCTTCACAGACAGAGAAGAGTAAGAGAGAGGGAGAGAGAGCTCCGCCGACGAGCCGGTGCATGCCTTGGCCGTTCTGTGGTCGGAGAAGCCTCACTTCAGGCGAAGTCTAGGGTTTCTGTGATGCGTTGATGGAGGAGAAGAGTAAGAAGGAGAAAAGATAGAGAGAGAGAGTGCGAGGAGGAGGCGGTGGCCAGTCATTTGCATTTAACGCCGTCAAGTTACGGCGAGTGCGTTTCAAGTTAACCGTCCCATCTCTCTCTCAATTTGGTGTTTAGTCTCTGCTGGTTCTGCAGTTCACCAGTTCGCCTCTGAAGAAAAATCTCTCAATCTTCTTGCATTTGATGCTCGGATTCGATCAATTCCAATCCCAATTCCAATACCCAGATTCAATTTCGCTTGATTCCTCCGATTTCAAACCCTCTCTGTGTTTGTCCGCGAATGACTTCTGAATTTCGCTAGGGCTTCTTTACTTGCTCCTCTTCAATGGCGATTCGCGGCGTGGATTTCAAGTGGTGGGTTTCACTCATCCTTCTAACTGATGACTAAAATTACAATTCTTTTGGGTTCTTTTTCGTTGGACTGAGTTGGGTTTTTTTCTTCTTCTGCAATTCTTGATGGGAGTGATGGGTTTGATTCATTGCAGGTACGATGGGTTTTTCTTGTCAATGCTCGCCACAAGCATGTATCCTTTGATTCTTCATTTTTCAAGAATACTACTAGAGCATTATTTCTTGGGCAATTTTTAGGTTTGAGTTTACTAATTTATTGTTCTTCCCCTGAAAAGGTATAGAAATTGTTGCATTTGATCTGAATTGGGTGCCTTGACTATGCTCCCTTTTAGAATAATCGTTGCTATCAACTGGAACAGATATCATCTTTGTTTATATCCTCTGCACATATGGATTGTGGTGAGTGATTTTTATGTATTTTATGTAATATTGTCTATGCAGATTGGAATCATGGATTTTCGCTAGGAAAAGAAGAAAATAGGGGATTTTTTTTTGTTTAAAAAAAGTGATATATTTGATTGATTGTGCACAAAATTCTTCAGTTTCTTTGAAGTTCATAAATAGTCTAAAGAAAATGATCTGTGCTTGAACCATCATGGGTTGTGCTAAAATAAGATAATTCCTCCTAAAGAATTTCCTGGATTATGGATTTTGCTGACAAACAAAAAAAATCTTGACAACCTTCTTTTTCACTCAATTGAACTAATAGAAGACGAGGAATTTAGTCTATAAATTATTAAATAAATGATTGGTTTATTTCATTTTATTTTTTCTTTCATAGCAGCATTCAAGTTACCAGCAACTTTTTGGGTAATTTGTTCTGGAGTTTATGGTCTATTTACAATAATTGTTTTGCAGGTTGACTATACTACTGTCTTTATTTTCCGGCTCCCGATGTTTGTAGATAATGGGCTTGCTGCTGGAATGGGACTGTAAGGCCCCCATTTCTTGAACTTAAAGTTACTCTTAGTTTATGTTAAAGTACCCTTGTAAAGTTTTTGGTGATGTGTGAGTCAGAACTTATAATGGAATGGGCATGGATCTGAATGATGAAGGCTTTTATCTCAATGACAATCATTTCTTACGTTTCAAATTTTCTCAATTTTAGGGATTTTGGGTGGCAGCAGAGGAAGGCCCGTTTTTATGGAAGGGTGGCAGTTCTTTCCATTCTTGCTCTGCTGCTTTATCCATTTTTGTGGGCGTGGACTATCATCGGCACCTTGTGGTTTTCTGCCTCTAGAGATTGTGTAAGTTCTGCAATCCTTTTTGTCCTATTTTCAGATATGTATTTCTTTTCAGATGTTAATAGCTTTAAAGCTTGCAGTTGCCCGAAGAAGGTCAGAAAGTGGGCTTTGTTATTTGGCTGCTTTTTAGCTACTGTGGACTCCTGTGCATTGCTTGCATATCCATGGGAAAGGTTAGTAAATGATTTGTAACATTTCTTGAAATGACTCATGAGTATGTCTTTCCCCATTTTCTGTTCTAAAAGCATTAGATATGTTGCATTAGCTTCTGTCCATCTCATATACGTCATTGGCATTTAATACTAAGAATATTTCTGCCTCAGGTTCCTTTACGGGGTATATCGTAATTTTGTAGGGAAAATATTCTTGTTATGAAAATTAACCAAGGGAAAATTCTCTATAATATTAATTTATTCTATTCTTCTATATGGTTCAAAGCACGCTTGTCTTCAAATTTGGCCTTTGTTCTTTGCAGTGGTTGGCACGAAGACAGGCACACTTACTAAGGGTTCAGCAGGGAATAATTCCTTTTTCTGAATACGGCGTAAGTCCTAGCAGTATTATTTTTTTGGAAGTTTTACTTCAGTGTGATGTGGGTATTGAAGGCGTGATAGCCTTCAGAAGATATTTAATGTATAAGTCTTGGTTGTCACTGAGCTCATATTATTGCCCAGCACACTCAAAATGTGCAAAGGTAATTCACAATGTGTTGCACCTTGGAGATTGCTTTTGTACACTGGTACTGTGCTGTCAAGATAGGTACCTTGGTACATTATTGACCAGAGGAATATTCATCTTTGTCATGTGAAATCGTGAAACCTTAGTTTTCAGTGAACTTGTGCTACAATAGTAAGTCCGGAGATATGTCACAAAGTGTATGTTGTTTTACCTTCCGCACATGTTACTTCAAATTTACTATGGTTGTCATGATGTTGTAAACGTTTTAGTTCTTTTGTGATTATATAAAAAAACACTACAAGTCTTTTATTTTGACATGAAACAGATGTATGGTGTTCATCCTCTCCCCGACTGAATTGAAGGTACGGACCTTCCAATTGATGAAGGTCTCTGTGTGTGCCAATTTTTTGGGTATACACGAGAGCTTGATTGTTTTCAAAACCGTACTTAAGTTTAATTGTGTTGCTTTCCAGTTCTTAGTTTAGTCAATTTCGATTGATTTCGTGGATTCTGGCTATCCTCACTCAAAATATACCATGTCAAGCATCAGTTCCTGGAGCTTGGCCTTTTTGGGCTGCAAGTATCTATCTACTCTATCAGCCATATTCCTCTTCATGATCATGTTTATTTTTTAATAAAGGCTTCATCTTTTTAGCTGGTCTTCAATTCTGTTTTTCAATTACTGGCTGTGTGATTTAGGGTGTTGCTAATTTTGCACGAAACGTGATTTTCCTTGATTCTTTGAGGCTCACGTTGATAATTAAGCCTAATGAAAATTTTGAAGGGTCCATACGAAGCGGTGATTGACTGATGGCTAGGGCTTCGCAGTCGGGAGGGGTTGTTGTAATAGCCGGAGAAGAAGACAAAGACGGAGGGGGTGATTGTTCTTCAGCAGGTAATTTGAGTCCATATTTCAGCCTTTCGTTTGGTTTCGTTTCACTCTATTTCTGTCATCGTCGCCCTTAATGCTTGGCGAAATCATCTTTATAAAACTGAATTTGGTAGAACCTGCTCTGAATTTGCCAAGTTATGGACATTCGTAGGTTTCTTCATGGTTCTTTTCTTTTCCTTCTTTACGGATATATGATCTTTGGTGTGGTAGTTATTAATGATCTTTTAACATTCTTTCTCAGGTTAGCCCGGAATTATACGGAGATAACTATCCCAGGTTCTTCACATACTGGACAGTAAGTGCTGTATTCTTTTACGGCTGGTAAATTTTACTGATCTACTTGGGAACTTGAAGCCGAGTCATGAATATTTCATAACGTTTTACAGTCTGATGCATACCAAGCCACTGGATGCTACAACTTACTGTGCTCGGGGTTTATCCAGACCGACAATAAGATTGCTATAGGAGCAGCTATTTCACCAAGGTTGTCCTATAGTAGCAGGCAGTTTGATATTGGCATAACAGTTTGGAAGGTAAGATTCTGTTTATTGTCAACTAAAGTCTTTTCTATGCCACAAATATTTGCTAAACTTAGACTTCAGATGTGAAATAACAGTTTCGAATTCTGTATGTTCTTTTCTGGTTTTGTCTTCTCCAGGGCTATTTGATCTTTCTTCATTAAGTAGGAAGGAGGATGGATTCTGAAGAAGCTGAAGAGGCTGCTAGAAAAATTGAGATGTATGGTAACGAAGCTGAAAGAACTAACTTCACGGCAAAGCCTGGTGGTAAGTTTGGCTGCTTCTTCTCTGGCTGGCCGCCCATTTTTATGTTTTTTTTTTTTTATTTTTTATTTTTAATCCCTTTGCGATTCTTGATTTTGTTTGATAGGATTTTGAATATTGGCAGATTCAAGGTGGAAACGGTGGAGATGAAAAAGCATACCTGGTTAGGGTTTTCTGTCAACAAAGACTGGAATTTGGGGATTGGTATGCTCCTTTTCATAATAAGTATATTGTGTTTGTTTTTCATTAGTCAATATAGCTGACCGTCAATCACGATTTCTGGTACAACTATGAATTCGAAAGTCGGCATGAGCTTCTTCATCTTGAATATTTCAAATATCTTAAAACTATTCACCTTGTCAATTCGATCTGTTGTGTCACTAGGTAAACTTTCTATGGCGTAGTAAAATTTCTACCTTTTCCTTAATTTGTGAGAGTATTCATTAATTGGGAGTACGATGTACAGTGCGCAAATGGAGTCGAATCCTTCTCCTGCATCTCCTCAAATAATCTATTCGAATTTAATGTTATGGTAACTCATGTGTCTTATGAAGTCTCCTAGAATTTTCTCTTCACCACTTTTGAATGAGTATAGAGCGGAAAAAAATTTTAGACCAAGAGGGAGCATTGACTAAGAACCCGGGTAATATTAACAGTCACGAGGTGTTGTGTGTAAAGAGCAATAAAGTGAGCAGAAATGTACTATTATTTTTCCTAAATAATAAGAAGAATAATACTTGCATTGGTTGCTGTGAATTACCACAGGTCGAATTGATCTCTCTTGAAGATGCTACCAAGACTTTTCTTGGTGATGTCTGTGACCCTTCAATAATAAGAAGATGCTTCAAATGTACTACTGACGATCTCTTCACGAGCGAATAGAGTACGTGGATGTACGTGTTTTTCCTGGTTTCAAGTGCTGTAATGTTACACCCGGAATGAGCAGTATACATCGAAGCACCACTTAAGAGACACATAGAAAGTGAATGACACAGTAATATGATAGAAATGTTTAGGTTTTATATATTCAGAAAGCATGGTGGTTATTTGCATGTCCTTAGAATATAGGCGCTAATTCTTGTGCACTTATTTGGTACCGAGGATAAAAAACTTGGAGTTTTGTAGATACTTAAAATAATTAGGATTGATTTGGAGCTAACAAGTTCCTCCGTCCTGTAGATCTATCGTAGTATTTATGTCCTGGACAATTTTGCAGGACAACCATGTGAACTTTTCATATCCCTTTCTCCGCACCGCTTTGGGGACTTCTTTTTAAAGGAATATGGTGTTATATCTATTCACGAGTTTTCTCACTGTGTTCTTACTGATATTTATAAATTAATTGTTTTTATTGCAACCACCTTTATAACCCCTGTGGGTAAAGGGAGAATGAAACTCAATTTGCTTAGCCTTCTTATGAGAAGATGGATTGGAAGTAGTGTTCAGTAATAGCCCGATCGTTACAGGATGGAACTTTTAAGAAACTACCATTCTCGAGGATAATGATTTGTCGTGAAACTGTTGCATGATTATAATTTATTTTGTCTTTTGTGTTGGCTTGTAGATTGTGTGGTTCGTCATTCGGCGATTTAGTATGCAGTCATTGAAACTGATTTGTTTTCAGGTAGACAAATAGAAGGAAAAGCGCCATTCATCGTTGTAAGCAGGCACTATCACTGGATCCTTTATTGTGGGCTGCCTACGAAGAGGTATGCATATTAGGTTTATTGAAGTCTATGCTGCAAGTTCAATTTCTGTTTAATTGCATGATGTGATGATGAAATTTCCCACTTCAAGAGGTCAATTTGGTTTAGATAGCGTGGGAGTACCGAATACATTCATTTACAGATACAACAGTTTCAGTGTCGAATTATTCATGCTCAGAGTTTCTGCATTCTAAATTCTTTTACTGTAGTTGCCTCATGCTAGCCTTGATTCCTTATACCCCACCGCAACAATCTTCAATATTCAAAGTTTGATATAGCAATGCCTTATCTCAAAGTGTCTACTTACGATGCTATTTCTGTCTTAATTTGTACGAACATATGCTTGCAAACAAGTGGTTCACACAACGACTGCGACACCTTGGGTTGTTTGGCAGCCGAAGCTATTGCGTAGCCTGCATTCCATGTATGAAGATATATATCAGTTTGGCTCAGCCAATGACACCACCCAATGCATGCATAGCATACTCGATGTATAACCTGCCCGCCATGCTATGCTAATTTTGTGAACCCAAAAGTGAACCACTTGCAGAAGGATGGGGTTGGATCACCATGGGCTTCGGTTTAGGGGAAATGGGAATTTGTCATACGTGTCTAAAATCCTACATAGAATTCCCCAAATCTGATTCAGAGAACACATCAGTTTCAGCACCATCCTTAGTCTTCCTCAATGGTGAGTGTTTTCGTAATTAAGTCTTCGTCTTTTTTGATTTGGTTATCATAGGATTTGAATCATGGCCTTTTGATTTAATTGTGGAATTTTGTGGTGGTGATTACAGGTGAATGTCTCATCTGGGACTTCATCATCATCTGGGATGATCGTAGCTGTGGGAAGCATCCACCCTCATCGCCCACCACAGGCAGTGACCAGATACTTAATACTTGGTCATCATATGCTATTCTATATTCCATGACCATGTCGAATTATTTGATGTCTTCAACTGCTGATTTATTGGGATTATTCATGAATTATGCGTGGTTTTGAATTATGAGAGCTCCGAATTTCATTTAGTAAACATAGACATGTTAGCTGTTTTCATTTTGTGTTGCAGAATCATGTATTACCGGTTGAATAATTTTCATTGTATAAAGGATTTAATACATATTTTTGCTTTGCATTTCAGGGAATTTTTCGAATACGTCAAGAACTATTGTAGGGCTCCGAATCAGGAAAGGATTAACCTAAACTCATGTGTTGAGTCGGAAAATATGATTTTGTGAGGACAATAGGCGAAACATCATCTAGAAAGTTATGTGACAACTCAATCAGGTTCCAAATTATCAATACACTGACGTCGAATCTGGGAGTCAATTCCCAGAGTAGTAAGTGCATGCTGCATTAGCAAGTTCCCTCTACCACATGAAAGACCCAACTCCTAAAGTTATTTCATGTCTGAAAAGGTTAGAGGAGCCTGATATGTTGTTCTAAAGCTTGCTAAAGCTTGCAATTTAGACTGTGATTTGACTTCTTATTTTGGCGCGCCGATTCGGAGGGATGATGATCTCTCCGTTTCGCAACCACGTAGGTGTCGGCACAGTTTTTTTGCATTGAAAGATCTGAGCCTTTTTTTAATGTTCCCCCTCTTGAGGATGGTCATAGTAGTGAAATCATGAGCGATTTAAAGTTCTGGTTTTACTATAATGGGACAACCAACACGGGCATCCATTTACCGTATTTCTCTGCTAATAAAAGATTGAATTCGTTTGGGTCTGCAGGCTGCCGAATCTGGTTTTTTTTCTCGTGCTTTCAATTGGGTCACTTCTGGTTCCCAATTACAGGTATTCTACTTGCTGATTCAACTGGTTTTGAGAATGTGGTTTGATTGTTTCGTTTCAGGTCACGGCTGGCTACGAGGAGATGGTGATTGTGTTCAATTTTTTGTTTGAATTTGATGGATAAGACAGAAATGGAGAAGGTCAGTTTTTGATTTCTTTTTGCCTTTGTCGGTGGGTTCATGTGCATTTTTTCCTGGGTATTACTTGGTCATATTTGTCGCATGGTTGCTTGATTTCATCGCTGTAGGAAGAGATAGCTGAAATTGAGAACAGTTTATGTTTTAATTATTTATGCGTATTATTTGGTTCTCTTAAGTTCTTCGTCTGTTTAGCCAAAATCTTCCCAGTTGACTTTAGGGTTCACTTTACTAATTTAGCTCACGAAATGGTACGGAAATGTGCTATTTTTTCTTCATAATATCGTAGTGTTAAGGAAGATTTACAATATTATGAAAAGATTACACATTTTTGTATCATATCGTTAGCTAAAGTAGTGGTCAAAGTGATCCTAAAGTCAATTAAGAAGGTTATGTCGAATCGGAGGCATTGCCTTCTAAGGCTTCCATATATTATACATCAGCGAATTATCAGAACTACCATGTGTTGGAATTTTGTAATTTATTGCGTCACGACATCCTTATGCTACAAGTTTATGTCATAATGGCTGATTTTGTATCTCTTTTATCAGGCTAGATGGTACCTGAAAGCCGCAGAAGGTGGGTACGTTCGCGCTATGTATAACACATCCTTGTGCTACTCATTTGGTGAAGGCTTGGCGCAGAACCGTAGGCAGTCAAGGAAATGGATGAAACGAGCAGCTGACCGTGGTCATAGCAAGGCTCAGCTTGAGCATGGGCTTAGTCTATTTTCGGTATGACACATAACACCCTATTGTTTGATACATACCCGAGGATGATCAACGGTTTCATGATTAATGGCTTGATCAACTCAGCAGACCACTCACGTTGAAATCTAGCTCGTCATTTTTTTTATCTTCATAGAACTTTGACATGTAACTCCTGCCCATTATATGTTTGCTGACAGGGCGTTGCATGCGCTATGAGATTTGACAGATAACCTCCACATAGTATTTGATTTTACAGACATCACACACCTAAATTTTTATTTTACTGATATCGCACACCACCAGTTTGATAATGGATGTCAAGTGTAGGTGGTATTGTTGTTGAATAGCTTTAATTCGTGTTGGCCAGCACTCCCTGTATCAAGATGTTTGGAATTTGGTCTCACTTTACTGGTTTCAAATCCAGTATACATACATGGCTAAAATATCTTCTATTATCTTCTTTTATGTCTCTTATGTTTTTCGAGATTGAACTGTCAACTCTCTGTTATGTACTTCAACCTTTGAGCTTCAGTATACCGAACTTGAACTCAGTGGTCTAACCACTAATTAGTGGCTAAAAAAGATGTCACTGAACAAGTGAATTGTGCGAACGTATTCAATTCTATCTGATCTCACTCTCCTGGCCACCGATCCCTGATTGTGTCAGGTCCAGTTTCATTATTTGGTTGGTGTATTTTCGTATGATGGAGAATAGTGCTTTATCGGTACTAGAACTGTTTCATTTTCTTGAATTCTTTTATGTCGGGTATTTTCATCTTGATAGGCACATAAGAGCTCAATATTTTGTCGTATTGCATATGAATAGCCAAAAAAATGAACTTGAGTCTTTCTGTTTGTTTGATGAATTTCTGGGGTAACCCTATATTCGGTATTTGTAGCATGCAGAGTACGTTTGTGGGTTAGTCTGATTCAGTATTTCACTTTCTTTTGTTGTCCTAAGCTTTTGAATTTCGTGGTTAGGTTTTGTAATGAGTGAATGAAAGAATTGGAGTATTATTATACCAAACTATCCCCTACTGTAACATCAAATACTCCAGCATGGAGGTGGAGTTTTAGGTTTCGTCTGAAGTTAGATTCTTTTGCACTTGCTTCAGTCATAAAAGCATCTTCAAAGTCACATTTGAGTTTGGAGAGAAAAATTTCTATTTCAAAAAATGGGCTTCAACCGGATTCCATGGAGCTTTACGTGGTTAAATTCGGTACATTATCTAATTCAGAAGCTTGATTGTTGCCTTTTATGGGATTTATGAACTTAATCTGAGTGTTTGTGCTACTCCGGGGTAATAGTTGTAACTTACCCTGATTGATATATGTTCTACTGATTTCGTACTTTTATAGAGCACTGGTGCCTGAATGTAGTCATACTATTCATAGTTCTGGTACCCAATTTGTCATTTATATAAACAAGATCACTTTGTTATGACTTTTTTTCATGGTTTAAGCTTCGAATATACCCCACTTGCTCAAATAGGGGATGTGTAGTTTTCCTTTTTCATTCTTGAAGTTTATGGTTCTTGAGCCTAATGTTTGGAATTAATGCGGTTGTTACAGTGGACTTTGAGCTTTATGGTGATTTCAATA
Source organism: Linanthus parryae (assembly GCA_023055425.1). Taxonomy (NCBI): domain Eukaryota; kingdom Viridiplantae; phylum Streptophyta; class Magnoliopsida; order Ericales; family Polemoniaceae; genus Linanthus; species Linanthus parryae. The sequence goes on along the minus strand of JALGPY010000010.1, from coordinate 12,238,457 downwards.
GCGAATTGGTGGAAGTTCTATCGACGGGGAAGGCATGGGTGGTGATGAAAATGGAATGGGAGGAAGCTCGGATGGAGTCGCCTGGTTCTGTAAATGGCCCAGCTTCTCTAGGGGACATGCTTCCACTGGAGTCGCCTGGTTCTGTAAATGGCCCAACTTCATTGGACGAGCCCTAAGTTGGCCAAGAGTTTGATTCAGAAGCTGAAGCGCATGCATTCTACACCGCCTATGCAGCAAGAGTAGGTTTCATCATCCGCGTCAGTAAGCTTCCTTGATCTAGACGTGCCAGGTCCGCCATAGGTCGGGCACTTGTTTGTAATAAAGAGGGCTTTCGCATGCCTGACAAGCGTCAAAAAATTCTAAGACAGCAAGTGTAAAGAAGGGTTGGTTGCAGAGCAATGATTTCAATGAGGAAAGTAACCTCCGGCAGATGGGTTGTTACAAAATTTATGAAAGAGCATACTCATCAGTTGATTCCAGGAAAAAGGTCGGAGAGACTTAATATGTGAACAATATCCGATTAGTTTTGCTTGGTTTCATAATATATTCTTGCTGAGTAGTTTCCTCTCTCTTGAGCCCCTATTTATACGCGTTATGCAGGCAGGATCGGGTACACATTAGATAATGATATGCAAGATTTTTCTTTTCTCCCCATCATGTATCATGGCATGATAAGAGCTTTCTTTTCATTTCTTCCATGGAACTTAAAGCTTCTAATTTACGTATTATCGAGAGATGAAAGCGGCTTAAATTAAGCTACTGTATGTTCTGTACCCCTTTAGTTATGAGTTAAGGTATTTGTCGTGGCTCTGCCCCCAGTGGACATCAACCTCCACTAATGAATTGAATTGTTTGGAAGGTTTGGTAATTTTTTTCTGGTGTCGAGCCAAGACATCCATATAACATTACATTATATTAGTGAAAATACACCTCGACATGGCTGGGAACCAAAGAGATCCAAGTCTCTGATATGGTAGCGGGACTGGGACAGTTTTCGAATGACTTATTTGCAATTGGGGGTATGCTATTGGTATTAATTTGGGGTGTACTTATTATATAGCATTGAAGATAGTATGAGATGGTTGTATGATAATATAGATGACTGGGTATAGCGGTTCACTATTTACTTAATATTTTTCCGCTTCATCATTCATTTGTTACTCTGCTGACGGGGAACTAAGCTCAACCTTTTTCTCTGTGCTATTACTGATATTCTTTTGCTTGTCGAAATAATTACCCCTTTGTTCTGAAAGAATAATGGTTGTTGCATTGGATTGCATCGTGGAGCAGAAAATCACAGACCATGCCTGTGTTCTGAAATTGTTTTATGAGACATAACCATAAGAATTCACGCATACATGGTCCAAGACTCTTAATTACTGATATTGGGTACTACCATTTAACAATGGAGTCTACTTATTAGTGTTAACATTTTGTTACAGCTGTACCTGATAGAAAACCGTTAAAACGAGCTGCGCTGTCTGAGATGATGAAGGACTTCGCAGACTTTACCCTGAAGCTCAAACCATCTCAAATCCCACATCAAGTAGCTGGACAGGGCCTTTTCATAGATGGTGACGCAGTTGTTGGTGCCGTCATTGCTATCTACCCTGGTATAAAGCTGTATGCTTCGAAACTGCCATCTCTTACATTGGCATTTCTTCCTTAAAAAAAAGGTTGTTAAGAATGGAAATCGGAATACACTTATTGATGCAAAGCTAAGCAGTACGTATCCTGACCCTTTAGTATATCATGGCATGATAACAGCTTCTTTTCATTTCTTCCCTGGAACTTAAAGCTTATAATTTACGTTTTAGCGAGAGATGAAAGCGGCTTAAATTAAGCTACTGTATGTTCTGTACCCCTTTAGTTACGAGTTAAGGTATTTGTCGTGGCTCTAACTCCAGTGGACATCAACGTCAACTAATGAATTGAATTGTTTGGAAGGTTTGGTAATTTTTTTCTGGTGTAAAGCCAATACATCCATATAACATTACAGTATATTAGTGAAAATACACCTCGACATGGCTGGGAACCAAAGAGATGCAATTCTCTGATATGGTAGCGGGAGTGGGAAAGTTTTCGAATGAATTATTTGCAACTGGGGGTATGCTATTGGTATTAATTTGGGGTGTACTTATTATATAGCACTGAAGATAGTATGATTTTGCCTATTCGGTTGATTCTGAATTGCAGAGGAAAAGCTGAGGCGGGGGCTTGTGAATTCGGCTCACGCTGCGGATCTCAGTCGTATGAAGGGTAAGATCTTCGTCTCCGATTTCTGATTATTGCATTTCTGTTTTCAATTGATTGAGAAAGAAATTGTTTTTTTATGCTGAATTTTTGGTATCAATTGCTTTGATGATGATTCAGAGTGTGCGGAGAGACTCAACCATGGGGAAGGGTTGGTGGAGACATACGCCAAGTATAGGGTACCAGATGGCCTTACGGCTCTTCATTACGGCGCCGATGGGGGGGGGGGGGAGAACTCAAACCATTAACGACACAAGCGCTTCACGGGAGGAGAAACAGGTTTCTTCTTAATGATCACTACATAGTTGTCGTGATGATTGAAAAATATACGTGACAAGATATAGAGATCTGGACTTTCTCCAAGATGTGTTGAATACTTGGAGCTGTAATGGTTTAGAGACCATAAATCCTTTTTTCCATTGAATGGTGATTAGATATTGTTGTTAAGAGTGCTGAATGCATTTCACCTCACCTCTTCTATAAGAAAGCTATAGATCCATTATTCAACATAAGAAGGAGCATAAACTATCTATTCAAGGAATAAACAGTTACAATGTCAACACACAGAAGAGCAGTCTCCGAGGAAGAAGTAACCAGTAATGAGACTATTGCAAGTTCCTCAGCTTCAAGTCCATCACTCTCGCAGTTTGTTACTGCAGCAACTCGATTTCAAGAAACACCTCCGCCTCCCATTTTGACTCCTCGCAGTAAGTTTCCTACCATGTTTTCGTATCTACGGTACTTTCAAAATGTAATGCCACCACAATATTGTACGATATTAGTTAGCCAATGACATATCATATTTCCTGCTACATTAATTGAAATATAAACCTGATATATATCTTAATATTTATTTCTCTACCTTCAAGGAGTGATAAGGATAAGTGTGCATGGTTTTATCTCACCGGTAACCAATACCGGTGGAATCGGTGGTGTCTGCCGCGATGACAATGAAAACTCGCAGCTTGGTTTCATAGGAAGAATTGATGGGGTCACTCAATTAGAAAGTGAGCTGTGGGCAATTTATCAAGGTATTCATTCAGCTTATGAAAATGACTGGAAAGAAATCAAGATTGAGACCTCCAACTATGAAGCCAGCAAAATCTTTCATCTGCAGACTACTGCTCCACTCTCGATGAGGCGCGAGATCCGTGATGGATATGCATTACTCAGACGATGTGTACCATCCGGTGGACGATTCGCTTTTTTCCTCCGCGAACCTTCGCTGCCTTTGCCTTTAACTTTCTTCTTCTTACTTGTACCGGGATGGTAAGTACAGGTCCAATTATTTGGAAAAGAGGAAGCTGTGTCAACCCGCCAGAATTCATCTTTCTCCGATGCATCTGAATATATAGTTGACTCCGACCCCTTCCCAACCACATACGAATGATCATGCCAACTCTCCCACGAAGATATACTCTCTGACAACTCCAACTCACTATCATATCTCTGACTTTTCTTCACCATCTTCTTCATCTTCTTCTTGGCACCCTTCCTCACCTTACCATCACTACTTTCTTTACCAGAATCCATTGCTGTACTCTATGTTATGACCACAGCAAATTGGTTGTGCTTATATACAATATATGAATATGAATGTGAAAAGACCGTTGCAACTGTTCACGTCCATTCAAAGAACTTATTACCATGCATCTTCTAAGAGACACGTCTGTATTAAATGCACACTTTCAATCAATGAGAAGATATTGCAAACCCCACTAAATCTGCCGCCGAAATATTCAACACACACGAAACGATAGATCTTAATGATGAAACGTAAATCAAAAGGACTCAGAGGGTGACTGATTGGAGAGGAAACTAGGCGTTGACAATAGATTAGGGTTTCAGGTTATAATTGTGTTTTCCTGGTGCTAGCGGAGCAATTAAGGCCTCTGTGAGAGCAGCAGAGTATAATTACGAGAATCAATTTTAAAGAAGTATTTTGTATTATATCTATTTTAAAACCAAGAAAATAAAGTGCAAAGTTATTGTATCACAAACACACGGTTGTAAATATAATCATTTTTTCTTTTAAGGAAAATATGTGAGATCAAAAACACGTCCACTGACATTAGTAAATTTCAATATCAATTTCCTTGAGTATGATTACTACACGCAATACCAATTTGTTGCATCAAATCATAGATTTCGACGTCCTCTTCTTAGAAAAAATTAAAAACAATTTGTACTATACTCTTTATGCAACACATGAATTCCAATTACACGTACAGTGAGACAATTGTGAACTTCCAAACCGAACGACAACGCCCGGTGCAATGGCATGCCGCGCGCAACGCGCGCGGAGTGAACCTAGTATTCATACAAGAAAGAATGCTTTAATTGTCTCTGACTGGACATCCTTGAAAATCTTATATTGCTGGTTTAAGACATCCAAATTAGGTGGCTGAAAATACTCGGAATTATTTGTATAATTAATTAATTAGTTTGCCTCTAATGTTCTGTTAAGATTATCATTTTTTCGATTTCAAAAAAAAAAAAAAAAAAGATTATCATTTTTTCGGTTTGATTTCTTCTTGTTCATCATAAATTGACTGCTAGTGATGTTTCTCCCTTGTTGGAGACTTCGAATACTGCAATAACTTTCTGTTCAGAAGCTTATTCTCCGTGGAATGTTTATATACATATATGGTCAGTTTGCTAGAGCTTCCAGAATTTTTTTCCGTTATTTATTTTTCAGTTGATAGATATAAGTATGCTTATTCTGAGTTTCTACGGATCAACTGCAAGTCTGCAACTATGCCAGCCATATGTGAGCAATCTACTTTCAGTCTTCTTCTTTCACGGTCTGTTTGGATAACGTTGGATTTGGGGGGTGGATTTGAATTTGGGTTTGGACCAAATCCAACTCCCCATATTGTGAGTAATTTGAAATTATAACAATTCTGGCGTCATTTGAAATCTTACGCGTGGAAGGGGGCGCTATAAGTGGATTGTTCAAGAAACTTGTACAAAAAAAAAACCACTGCAGGGATTCGAAACCTGTAACTGGACTCAGGAAGGCATAAGACTCTTGAGGGCGCGCAGCTTGCCATTGTGCCAAGGATATATTTGTGCACTTTCATGACATTCGTTAATGAAAGCAGAAACTAAATCCAAATTCAAAGTTACACTCATAATAATATCCGAACAGAAAATTTCAAATCTCTCCGTAATTTAAATTTTAGAATTTGAAATTTTAGATTACGAATCCAAATCTACATTCAAATCATGGTTATCAAACGCAACTTCAAAAAATTGATTTTGCTTTTTTCTCCCGAAATTGATTTGATTTGCTTAATCATGTAGTAATCAAGTCATATGGATGACATTATTATATTACTTCCTTGTCCAGCATTTCCCTGGTTGTGCTTTTCATTCAGACGAAGGGTCAAGAACAAAAAGCATCCTTCTAAATCTATTCATTTCTGAATTTGGCTTGTAGTGTCGTATCTCTACCAACTGTCATTTTCTTGACCAACCGTGAGGTACCATTAATTCCTTTCTAAAGTTTTCTTTTGACAATGTGACATTTTCTATTTACGGTTCTAAGTGATGCATGCGATGAAAAGGGTAAAGAGTAGACATTAATTTATAGGCCAGGGTTAGTAAAATAATTAGATAGGTATCCAGAATTCAGTTTATGGACTGCAGTTTGTGGGTCTGCTTGTGCTATAACTTATTGGATCAATAATATGAGGCCAAAATCTTTATAAATTATTATCTCTGTGACTATTCAGTGGGTCTGCTTGTGCTATAACTTATTGGAACATTAATATGAGGCCAAAATCTTTATAAATTATTATCTCTGTGACTATTCAGATTTGAGAATAAAGAATACAAACCTCGTTTAGCTTAAGTGGATTCTGAGATGCATTTCAAAACAGTTCAATACATTGCAAGATCTTTCTCCTATATCATCGAGTGCATATTAATCAAAATAAAATTGTAACAAAAAATTACAGCTCATCCTGTAGGGAGATATAAAAACACACGGAGATGACATCATAGTTTGATTTAAGGCACCTACTTTTACAAAATCTGAACGTTGTGACTTAAGGCAGAGATTGCACTATATTAATCTCTCGCTGTTAAAAACTAGAAGGGGTAGTTCTTTTTTTTTGCACAGCCCAGGGGTAGTTTTTTTTTCTTCTTTCCGAAATATGGTTGTACTCTCTCTCTCTCTCTCTCTCTCTCTCTTTGCTTCTTAACAAAACATTCCAAAAATCTCATCCGAACACCTCTCCCCTTAATGTGAGTGTTGTGCGAACATCGGTTTATATCAGACCATGATCGAACTGCAAGAAGTCCACGCATCTTGACAAATGCAGCCTGTTTGAGGGGTTTGGTTATTATATCTGCAACTTTGTATTCTTTGACAAACACGGCTCAATGCTCCCATAGGCTGAGGTCACGAAGAAAATGGCACGTTAGGCCATCTCCAATAGTGGGCACTCCATCCTCTAATCTCTCATGTCCCCCACTCTTTTACTTCATAATATTCTCAAAAATGCCATATGCCATTCCACCTCCACTAGTGGTGATGCAAATAGTCCCTGGGATAATAATAGATTATGTTAAATTGAAAGAGTACAAGATTGTTCTCGTATTTGAGGAGAAAAGTAAAACAGAAACTCAGACAACAAGAAGACGATAGTTTAGTGCTAGTTTCTTGCGCACTTCTGCAACGAATAGAAACAGCGACATAGAAGTGTGGCTTCGAGCTAGTCTCTCGCGCACTCCTGCAGCGAAGAGAGATGGATAGGCGCAACGGGTTGAATCCTCAAAACTCAAGCCTCCAATACTTGAAACCCTAGCTGAACATGAGCTTTAGCTCCCCACATTTTTTTAAAAGCAAGCATATCCCCCTTCTTCTACAACTTAGTTGCCTTTTAAAATGTTTGAATCTTCTTGGAGAAGCTTCTACCTTTTCAAAAAGCAAGTGGAAGAGCTGAAACTTCCAAGAGAAGTTTTTTTCCAAAATATTACAAGATAACCCCCCTGAAATTTACTTATGTGACAGAATAGCCATTGGAAAAGTCAACAAAAGGCTACTCTACCGGCCAAGCTTCTGGTTAAGTGGGGGAAGAAAGACAAAAGACCCCTCAAAGCTAAATATACATATGCAACTGCATCATTCTCTCCCGATTCAAAAGAACTCGACTCCGTTCGAGCTGTCACATTTGCTTTCATCCTCCATCTCTTTCTTGCCAATCATCAGTCTAATACAACCCCAAGACTGAACTTGCCTTGATACCAAGTTGAGAGTTGATGCAAATAGCCCAGGAATAATAATAATAATAGATTGTGCTAAATTTGTAAGAGTACAAGACTCTTCTCATATTTGAGAAGAAAACGAAACTTAGACAACAAGAAGAGGAAGATAGTTTAGTGCTTAGTTTTGTCGCGCAGTCCTGCAGCAAATAGAAACATCGATATAGAAGTGTGGCTTCGAGCTAGTCTCTCGCGCACTCCTGCAGCAAAGAGAGATGGATATACGTTAGGGGTTGAATCCTCAAAACCCAAGCCTCAAATACTTGAAACCCTAGATGAACAAGAGCTTTAGCTCCTCACATTTCTTAAAAACCAAGCATATCCCCCTTCTTCTTCAACTTGGCTGCCTTTTAAAAGGTTTGAATCTTCTTGGAGAAACTTCTACCTTTTCAAAAAGCAAGTGGAAGAGCTGAAACTTGCAAGAAAACGTTTTGCCAAAATATTACAAGATAACTCCCTGAAATTTACTTATGTGACAAAATAGCCATTGAAAAAGTCAACAACGGCTGCTCTACCAGCCAAGCTTCTGGTTAAGTGAGGGAAGAAAGACACAAGACCCCTCAAAGCAAAATACACATATGAGTGGACCCGCGTCTCTCTTCTCTTTGTTAATGTTTAATTTTCCATGTCACGCAATACCATTTATTTATTTTTTCTAATACGTTAATTATCGTGTAGTAGTACAATTACGTAAGATAATTACTAAATAAATTCAAACTCACAAATACACATGACCTCTTATTCCTCTTTTTAAAGGTATAACAACAAAAACAAAGGAAAACAAAATTTCCTCTGGTTTTCTTAAATCTCCTCGTATGTTTTCTCTTTCCTCTCTATCATTATTAGCTCTCCTCTTTTCTCTCGAATCTCCTTTTTTCTCCTTTCTCTCCATCGTGATTAACCCTCCTATTTTCTCTCTAATCGACTCATCTTTTTTCTCTTCATCACTGTCGGAATTAACAATAACGGAAAACTAAAAATAAGAAAGAAATCACAGTTTATCGCCCAACAAGAGGCGAAAAAGGAAGAGAAGTGGGAGCCACACCGAGTCCAGGGCGTGCACACCTTCCTCACCACCGCCCCATCCAAACCCCTGATTAGTTTCACCCCACCACCGACACCGCACCATTTGAGACGCAAATCCCGCGCCCAATGACGCCGGAGACCACCAATGGAGATGGTCTCACATATATGTGTTTGTTTTTCCCATGTATAATTGGATTCCTTGAAATCTAAATTGCAGGACTGTTATCATAATGTATCACTATAGGGCCTTCATATTGCGAAGCAGGTATCACAACAAACAACGTATTTATGTAAAACACTAGTTCCTTTATTAAAGAACTCCTTAAATAGAAGTTATGTGAAACATCTATGAGACGAGTAAGAACAAGTTGTCAAGAACTAATAATTGAGGCAAATAGCATTTGTTGGAAAAGAGATCCATAAAAGGGCGTGCTTCTCCGGCAACGTTCCACTGGCAGAGCTGGATCATCAGACAACATGTGACAGCTTCGTACTTTAATTATCACTCATGTTACTAGCAAAGGCATTAACATGCTATTTACAGATCTAAACTATCTTACTTTGTTTTCTTATGTTGCATATGTTGGAATAGATGCCCTAGAGGCAATCTAGTTTAGTATGAATTTATTTTGGCTAGAACATTCATTGTATTATTTATTGGATATTTAATATAATAAAGTCCTTAGATTTATAATTGTGTTGTTTATCTTAAATATCTCTATTCCAGTATAATGATTAATAGGACAATCATCTATAGACTAGTATGGGGTTGGATTGATATGGCGATATCATGATCCAACACATGGGTGTGCATTAAGGGTAATGGCGCACTGGATTGACCCATCTTCGAGAAGACTACATACACGTTATGTTAAGTCACAAGTGCTTTTCGTGGTGCAATGGTATTGTCATCCTTAGACTTGAAGTCGCTAGATATTCTAGTTGTGGATTATTGTGATTTTGGTAGCGTCAAAAGCTACACCGTAAATTGATAGTCATAAAGGCGTGTACCGGATACAATAAGAAGCAAGCTTAGAGATCGTAGTGGACGTAGATAGAATTTTTTCCTCGCACATAACGGGAGCAAATATCCTAGGCCACTCGAGGGATAGTGCTAATAGAATGTCTGGCCAGACTCAAATAAATCAATATAGGATATTGATGATATTTGCACGAATAAGGCTATTCCCATGGATCGAGAAACTATGGATTGGATATACGAGTGTAACTTGTATGTCTCGTGTCCAATCCGGATATAGAGACAAAGAGATGAGACAATTACTTGTACAAGGTTTGTCGGATGACTATTCTATTAGTTGGCTAGAATGGATGTTTTGCTAGAAACCGCTCCATATTGGCAAATTGTTGCTACCAACTAGATAGAACCTATGGGGTCACACGCTATATAGAGTTGAAATTGATATGAGAATTAATTAATAGGATTAATTAATTAGAAGGATCACTTTGCAACACCTTGCAAACTTAGTAGGACTAATTTGCAAGAAAGGGACTAAAGCGAATTCTAGTAGGACTAGAATAGGTCCTTTAGGTAGTTCGCAAGGAATTGTTGGACTATATAAATGATGCTCCCCCTGAAACAACCCTGGAACCTATGGTCCCCTGCTAGTACAACCAAACGATAATCCAAAAGTGCATTTATTAATGAAAACCGGAGAAATCCTCCAACCATAATTTGAAATAAAACAAATAACATTGTTCAAATCTAAATTCTGAAAAATCAGCTTCCTAAATAAAATGAAATGTTCCTAGCTGCCTGATCCTAGCCTTCAGCTTACGTGTGCGCGTTCCCCCACTTTATTCATAACCTGCGGGTTTTCAAATAGCAACAGCTGACCGCAGAAAACGTTTATCAGTAAAAACTGAGTAAGCATATACCACAACATGTAAAACAGAGTTTTGGCTTAAAGACTGGATCACAATATAACTGAAGTAACTTCACATTTAATCATTAGTTGAGCTGAGGCGTATTAGAGCACAACGGGTAACGAATGCCCACAGAGAGGTCACGATGCAATAATAATAATTAGAGTACCTCTCGGGATATCACAGTCCATCCCAATTCACCCCTGAACTAACTATGAGACCTTAAGTGTCGACACCCCTATACAGTTGTGACCTACACATGCATAGGTAGTACTCTATAGCTTTCACAATAAACATAGGGAATCGCCGACATGCTTCCCTGGCCGTAGCCATAATACAAAGGAGACTCGCCGACATGCGTCTCCGACCGTAGCCATATATAAATACAAAGGAGACTCGCCAACATGCGTCTCCGGCCGTAGCCTTCACACGCATCCTCTGTACATCGCCCCATATCATTTATCGTTCATTAATATATCACATGAACGCATACTTTCGAAAAAGATATTTGCAAGAGAGATTTCAAAATTCAAAGTTTAAAACAGTTGCACGATACGCAAGTAACACACGCCAAACACATTTTGATAGTTGAAGGTGTTGTGCATATAAACTTACTTGGTATAGAGAGAGCTCCGAAATCAGCAAGCGAAGTCCTAGTACTTGTAATACGGGTACTCGACAAACTCGTCGTTCACGAACTCGGCGTCTACAACAACAATTATTCCTAATCAACGTATTGCTAACACTACAATCATGCACACGAAGTCCTATATGCAATGCAAGCCGTAACCCCACTAGTCTCCCAAAATCGAAATGTAGTTTTACTAACTATAAATAACAGTTTATAAATTAATCTTAATAAGAGAATAGTAGTTTATAAACATAAACACTAAAACATAAATAATTTTTTTTTAATATTATAGAAAATTACTTAATTTTATTTTATGAAAACAAATATTTGAATCAAAGAACTATACACGTTTGGAGATAAAACATTTAAAAGTTATAAAAGCTCATGTACTCCTCTCTAAACTGGGTTGACCCGAAAAGTTATTATTTACAACACATATCATTATTTCTGAAATATGGAACTTTGAAATGTGGTACACACACACACACACACATATATATATATATTCTCAAATTATTAAATAAATAATTAATTGTGTAAAAAATAAATAGAAGCCAATAACCTGCTATTATCATAAATATATATAATAAGAATATGACTACTAGTCTACTACTATTATAATATTTTATATTACTATTACTATACTATACTTCAGTATATTACTACATGTGTCCATGTAGCACAAATATGTATGTAAACATGCATACCTACAAACACTCACCAACCTCACAAACCAACACACCCAATGCATAAACCTACTCCCGCTGGACAATTCCAGACTTACAAAACGTTAAACTCTTCCCCAACCCACAAATTTTGAAACACTCACAACACTAACAGTGAACAACTACGAAACAAAAGTGAAACAAAACTGAGTTTGGGTTTATCGCAAGAAGGAACGGAAACTGAAGACGCCGCCGGCGGCAACGGGAAGAAGACGACGGCGGCGATGGGAGCTTCTGGTTGTTGGGTGCGCCGGTCAGTGATGGCGAAGGAGAGGACGCCGGAGAGGGAGGAACCGACGGAGAGAGAGACGGGCTGCTGGGTTTCCCGTCGGAACTGGGTTTCCGTCGGGTCGGCACAAAAACAGAGCCGACGGAGGCTCTGTTGCTTCCTTGCTGGTGCGTCGGGAAAGAGAGAGGGAGGAGGCGACCGTGATGGGGGTGGATTCGCCGGAAAGAATGGATGGAGAGGAGTGGTGGAGGCCGGTGATTTCAGCGGCGTTGGTGTGGGTTCTCTTCGAAAAAAAAACAGAGCAGAGGAGAGATAGAGCTTGGGCAGAGCTCGTTTGAGAGGGAGATTCGGTGTGGGTTTTATGCGTTTCACGTGGGGTATTTATAAGCCTCGGGTGGAGATTTCGAGAGGAAGGAGGAGTCCAACAGAGGAGGTTTCGGGTTCGAATTGGGGCGAAGTTTTGGGTGTGATTCAAATCCGAAGGATGGTCGAACTCTTCTTCTGAATTTAGTCGCAATTTGAAGCAGTGGTGGTGATGGAGAAGGAGCAGGACACTGCCAGTGTCCTATTCGTGAGGTTGAAGATGAAGAAGGGAGGAGGTGCATGGTGAGGTGGAGTGATACGGTGTGTCACATGTACGGGTTACTGCGGTGGTTACTACGTAAAATAAAACATTTCGTTTTGGTCACGTTACAAACGTTATACGACACGTTGCTATACCCAACTAATTACTAACTTAAACTATAAAAAAATATATATATATAAAAAGAAGAAAATGTATTTTTCCCTAACAAAAATATATACACACACAAAATATTTTAAACTAGTTGTTTATAAAAATATAATAAAATTATAAAGAGAAGTACATTTGTAGTTTTAAATATAAGGATAATTTACTTTTATAAATTAAATAATGGTCCACACTATTCCATAAACTTCTAAAAATACCCCTAAAATTCAAGGGTATTACATCACATCTCCCTTTAAACAAAGCTTCGTCCCCGAAGCTTAAACAAATTCTCCGGCACTAGTACTCTCAAAGACTTCTTATAACTAACACGATGACGTGACATGACCCAGACGCCTAATCTGCCTACGCGTACAAGGGAACGACAATGCATGCACGCGAAAACTAAAGTCAATGAGAGAATGCCTGAAATGGGGCTGGTTGTCACATCCTCTTCCCTTTAGAGGAGTGATGTCCCCGGATCTCAACTGCGCACACACCTATGAATTTGGAAATTTAGTTCATTAGCTAGCAATGACGAGGGGTTGAAACTGATGCTCCTAATTTAGGCAAGCTAAAGCGTTAAGGTGGATAGGGATGTACCAGCTATTGTATTGGCTTTGGTTTCCAAATTGGTTGGCCTTTTTCTCATTGTAACCTTCTTTGGGTTTTTCTTCTCGGTTGGTCATAGATGATGGTAATCTGACCTAGTAAACTCTACATGTCCTCTCGGTAGTATTCTTGAATCATCCGGAAGTAAATTGAAGTCACTAATTAGTTATGGGTATCTCTTCTAACAGAACCTTTCTTGGACATGTCGCAGGTGTAACTCAGCTATCTAGGGTTCCCTTCTTCTCACGGTTTCACCATAGGATGAGACACCAAAACCTTACGCAACATCCTTGGTTGGTGGAGATAAACATAGGCTTAAAATAATCATGCAATGCTATATGAAGAGTCTCCAAGTCCAAAGGTTGGTGGAGCAGTGCGGGTAGGGCGGCCATATGAGAAGAGGCAAGAGAAGTCTTAGAAGCGTTCTATACCACGCGTACACTCATAATCTTAACAGAATTAATCTTAAATAGCCAAAAGACATTGACCACATATGCTAAGAAATTGTCACAGTAATATCTACACGATGAAGCACATAGCAAATAACAATTCTCATATCCAAGTAACAGGGGAATCACAAATAACAACCAAGAATGCTAGACTATCCCACAACCCGGCTTGTTTACATTTTATTGTCAATTTTAGTTATCCTATCTCCATTTTATATTTTTGAAAGTTTATTATCTTAAGTTTGATCTTTAATGGAAGTCGTAGGGTCGCACTAGCGTTGGGACCGTCGGCTCTGATACCAACTGAAACAACCCTGGAACCTACGGTCCCCTGCTAGTACAACCAAACGATAATCCAAAAGTGCATTTATTAATGAAAACCGGAGAAATCCTCCAACCATAATTTGAAATAAAACAAATAACATTGTTCAAATCTAAATTCTGAAAAATCAGCTTCCTAAATAAAATGAAATGTTCCTAGCTGCCTGATCCTAGCCTTCAGCTTACGTGTGCGCGTCCCCCCACTTTATTCATAACCTGCAGGTTTTCAAATAGCAACAGCCGACCGCAGAAAACGTTTATCAGTAAAAACTGAGTAAGCATATACCACAACATGTAAAACAGAGTTTTGGCTTAAAGACTGGATCACAATATAACTGAAGTAACTTCACATTTAATCATTAGTCGAGCTGAGGCGTATTAGAGCACAGCGGGTAACGAATGCCCACAGAGAGGTCACGATGCAATAATAATAATTAGAGTACCTCTCGGGATATCACAGTCCATCTCAATTCACCCCTGAACTAACTATGAGACCTTAAGTGTCGACACCCCTATACAGTTGTGACCTACACATGCATAGGTAGTACTCTATAGCTTTCACAATAAACATAGGGAATCGCCGACATGCTTCCCTGGACGTAGCCATAATACAAAGAAGACTCGCCGACATGCGTCTCCGACCGTAGCCATATATAAATACAAAGGAGACTCGCCAACATGCGTCTCCGGCCGTAGCCTTCACACGCATCCTCTGTACATCGCCCCATATCATTTATCGTTCATTAATATATCACATGAACGCATACTTTCGAAAAAGATATTTGCAAGAGAGATTTCAAAATTCAAAGTTTAAAACAGTTGCACGATACGCAAGTTACACACGCCAAACACATTTTGATAGTTGAAGGTGTTGTGCATATAAACTTACTTGGTATAGAGAGAGCTCCGAAATCAGCAAGCGAAGTCCTAGTACTTGTAATACGGGTACTCGACAAACTCGTCGTTCACGAACTCGGCGTCTACAACAAAAATTATTCCTAATCAACGTATTGCTAACACTACAATCATGCACACAAAGTCCTATATGCAATGCAAGTCGTAACCCCACTAGTCTCCCAAAATCGAAATGTAGTTTTACTAACTATAAATAACAGTTTATAAATTAATCTTAATAAGAGAATAGTAGTTTATAAACATAAACACTAAAACATAAATAATTTTTTTTTAATATTATAGAAAATTACTTAATTTTGTTTTATGAAAACAAATATTTGAATCAAAGAACTATACACGTTTGGAGATAAAAACTTTAAAAGTTATAAAAGCTCATGTACTCCTCTCTAAACTGGGTTGACCCGAAAAGTTATTATTTACAACACATATCATTATTTCTGAAATATGGAACTTTGAAATGTGGTACACACACACACACACACACACACACAGATATATATATATATTCTCAACTTATTAAATAAATAGTTAATTATGTAAAAAATAAATAGAAGCCAATAACCTGTTATTATCATAAATATATATAATAAGAATATGACTACTAGTCTACTACTATTATAATATTTTATATTACTATTACTATACTATACTTCAGTATATTACTACATGTGTCCATGTAGCACAAATATGTATGTAAACATGCATACCTACAAACACTCACCAACCTCACAAACCAACACACCCAATGCATAAACCTACACCCCCTGGACAATTCCAGACTTAAAAAACGTTAAACTCTTCCCCAACCCACAAATCTTGAAACACTCACAACACTAACAGTGAACAACTACGAAACAAAAGTGAAACAAAACTGAGTTTGGGTTTACCGCAAGAAGGAACGGAAACTGAAGACGCCGCCGGCGGCAACGGGAAGAAGACGACGGCGGCGATGGGAGCTTCTGGTTGTTGGGTGCGCCGGTCAGCGATGGCGAAGGAGAGGACGCCGGAGAGGGAGGAACCGACGGAGAGAGAGACGGGCTGCTGGGTTTCCCGTCGGAACTGGGTTTCCGTCGGGTCGGCACAAAAACAGAGCCGACGGAGGCTCTGTTGCTTCCTTGCTGGTGCGTCGGGAAAGAGAGAGGGAGGAGGCGACCGTGATGGGGGTGGATTCGCCGGAAAGAATGGATGGAGAGGAGTGGTGGAGGCCGGTGATTTCAGCGGCGTTGGTGTGGGTTCTCTTCGAAAAAAAAAACAGAGCAGAGGAGAGATAGAGATTGGGTAGAGCTCGTTTGAGAGGGAGATTTGGTATGGGTTTTATGCGTTTCACGTGGGGTATTTATAAGCCTCGGGTGGAGATTTCGAGAGGAAGGAGGAGTCCAACAGAGGAGGTTTCGGGTTCGAATTGGGGCGAAGTTTTGGGTGTGATTCAAATCCGAAGGATGGTCGAACTCTTCTTCTGAATTTAGTCGCAATTCGAAGCAGTGGTGGTGATGGAGAAGGAGCAGGACACTGCCAGTGTCCTATTCGTGAGGTTGAAGATGAAGAAGGGAGGAGGTGCATGGTGAGGTGGAGTGATACGGTGTGTCACATGTACGGGTTACTGCGGTGGTTACTACGTAAAATAAAACATTTCGTTTTGGTCACGTTACAAACGTTATACGACACGTTGCTATACCCAACTAATTACTAACTTAAACTATAAAAATATATATATATATATAAAAAGAAGAAAATGTATTTTTCCCTAACAAAAATATATACACACACAAAATATTTTAAACTAGTTGTTTATAAAAATATAATAAAATTATAAAGAGAAGTACATTTGTAATTTTAAATATAAGGATAATTTAATTTTATAAATTAAATAATGGTCCACACTATTCCATAAACTTCTAAAAATACCCCTAAAATTCAGGGGTATTACACCCCCCTTGCCGCCGCCCCCTTCCCGTCGGCCCAACAAGGAGGACGCCACCTCCTTGTTGCCTCGTGTTGTGTGATTTTTTCTTCCTCTTCCTCCATTCCAGGCTAGCACAAAGGAGAAGGAAGATCAAGATCTCAACTCTAGGCGTGGATCAACCTTAGAGAACGTGACACAATTCACGTTACAAGTTATCACAGGAGAAACCCTAAGGTGTGTAGCTGGATTTCTTCCCTTACCATCGTTATGTCTCTTGTCCTGTGATCCTTGGAGGGTATTGCATGGATTAATTATGTTTTCCGCTGCGTATCCATGATCAAAACCCTACAACATCTGTAATATCTCTGGTTTTGGAAAGCATGAAATACTTAAATTTACTGTAAATATGTGTTTTTGACATAACCTGTTAGCATGCTTAATTGCTATTGTATGCAGTGTAGCGGTTGTATTTCTGAAGCTTATATTACTTAAGTGAATTTTATGTTATTTAGTATCCTGATAGATGAAATCATAACTGTGAAACTATGATAGTTAAGTTCGTCAAGAAATACACCAGAATTATTAATATCTTCTTTAATCGCTAGATTAAGAATAAAAATATATAGGGAATAATTAGTGCTAATCATTCGTTTAAGTGTTAATTAGTTTAGTTAATCATGATTAGTACATAATGACTTGTAGTATGTTAGCTTGTATATGTTTAACTCTATGAATGACACGTAGGGTGACACGTGTCACTTCCTTAGCCACTGTCATAGATGATTGACACATGCCCCTACTGCGTGTCGTCGCGTGGCAGCTTTCGTCACATGTGCGACACGTGTCCTACTGCAAGTCAGATGCTTCTGACACATAACCCTGCTGTGTGTCATCGTGTGGCACCCTCTCTGTGTGCGTGCGACATGTGTCAGACATGTGTCGCGTCCTAACCAGTCCTTCCCTGCATGCCTACCATGTGTCCCTATGACACGTCAATACCTGATTGTCGCAATCTTCTATAAATAGAGCCTAGTGCATTAGTTATCTCTCATTCCATATTCAAGTCCAATACTGATAAGTGAGAGAGATGTTGGGGTTATTCTATTCTTGGAGCTGCTGATATTATCTCAAAAGTTATTAGGTGCTATTGTTGAGGTAGGGGTAATGCACTTTACAATATTATTATCGCTTACGGTATATCAGCATGCTTCGTGTTAAATATATGTCGATTCGTATATTCTTGTTATTGTCACTTCGCATGCTATTGGGTGTTATGTGATTATTACGTGATATGTGATATTTCGTGTAACCTGCCATAATTATATTGTTTATTGCATTTCACCCTACTGTTGCGGTGAACGACCTACTGGGCGCGAGCTCACCCCCTAACAGTGTTTGCAGGTTACGACGGACGGATCAAACGGTAGAATTGAAGTGATAGCTTTATTGGATTAGATTAAAGCTTGTTATTAGAATTATTGTAAGGGATTATTTGTAAACACATCTGTATATAAAGATCACTTTTCAAATTGAGAGTCACGTACCGCTCTATCAGCTTTCATGAAGTAAATGAATACGTGTTTATTCAAATACGATATTATCTTTGGTACCTGAGCTGGTGGCTCAGACGGTACCTGTTTTGGCAGACGAGTCTTTGTTTTGGTACCCGCGGTGGTGGAGCCGCAGGTGGTGCCGTTTGGATCGTCGTGCCGGTTCTGTTTATTATTTCCTAAAATAAGACCCTGGGTTTTGGGTTGTTACAACATCTCCCCCGGTATGCCTTTAAAGACTAATTATACAATGGAGAGTGCAAAAAGAACTAAATCAAGCAGTTTGTTTTAATTCATGTTGGAATTTTATTTTATGATAGAGCACCAGAATACCACTTCTAAATATAACAAATGTCTCAAACCACCACCCAATGACTGACAATGGGTAATGGAGCAAGACAATTCTTTTCAGCCCCCTGCTTAAGAAAATCGACAGCCCATCATTTGGTTACTCTCTCTCTCTCTCTCTCTCCCCCCTACGATATCTTCCTTTTCTTGGTGGTTATTGCTGACAGAGAAACAAGAACAAATGAAAGAGATGCAGAAATAATCTAAGAAAACGAAACGGGTGATGAACCCTAATTACTCCATTGATGAAGACGATGAGATAATACACTAATATGTACTCAATCCTAACGGCTCTATTGTGACCGTTGGATTCATTCTACTTATAAGTCTCTTACAGAGATGCCTAGACACTTTACATAAGATTACATATTGGTCCTAATTATTTGTAGAATGACCATAGTACTTCTGTGAATTATGTGGAGACCCAAAGACTTGATAATATTCCATTTGTTCTTCAAAGTTTCCTTCTGACTTCATTTTGATCCTTGAGTCTTTTACCCTTCCTCAAACTGTTGGAGAGTCTTCACCATGAGTTTGTGTTTGAGAGTGTTGAACTGGTGAATTGTGAGCCCATTGGTGAAGATGTCTGCAACTTTTTCCATGCTAGAGACAAAAGAAATTTGTATAAGTTCTCTGGTAGCTTTCTCCCTCACGAAGTGATAGTCAATTCAACATGTTTGGTTCTGGATTGAAAAATGGGATTTGCTGTCATAGCTATAGCTGATTGACTATCACAGAAAATGTGGGGAGCCAGAGGCATGCAGAGTTTAAGATCTTTGAAGAGAATTTGTAACCAAGAAAGTTCAGCAGTGGTGGTGGACAATGCTTTATATTCAGCTTCACCTGAAGATCTTGCAACTGTACGTTGCTTCTTTGAAGACCAATGAACTGGGTTAGTACCCAGAAAAATTACAACGCCTGTAATACACCTCCTATCAGTAACATTCCCAGCCCAGTCAGCATCACTAAAAGCCTGGACTGGTAAATGTCCTTGTTGATAAAAGAGGCCATTGGAGAGTGTGCCCTGTAGGTATCTGAGTACTCTTTTAGCAGCAGTAAAATGAATGTCAGTAGGAGAGTGCATAAAATGACACAAGTGATTCACAGTGAAGCAAATGTCAGGTCTAGTAAATGTGAGATATTGTTGACCTCCTATTAGCTGTCTAAAGACAACATCATCATGTAGGAGGATACCTTCTTGAGAATGATACTTTGCACCTGAGGCCAGTGGTGCGGGACAAGGTTTGCAAGTGGTCATATTGTATCTTGCAAGTAAGTCTTTGACATACTTGGTTTGATGAACAAATATGCCTTGAGATGACCTCTTAATTTGCAATCCCAGAAAGTAAGTTAATGGCCCCAAGTTAGTCATATCAAACTCATTATGAAGCCTTTGGATAAGATAAGTGATGTATATGTAATCACTGCCAGTTAAAATGATATCATCAACATATAAGAGAAGTAGAGTAATGCCATTACCAGAGTGTCTAATCAAGAGAAAAGAGTCTGCTCCAGAAGCAAGAAATCCAAGAGAGTGAATAAAGAAGGTAAATCTCTCAAACCAAGCTCTTGACCATAAATAGATTTTTGCAGTTCAAAGACAAAGTTTTGGTATTTCTTGCGACCAAATCCTCGAGACTGTGCCATATAGACAGTTTCTCTCAAATGTCCACGGAGAAATGCATTTTTAACATCTAACTGTTGAAGAGGCCAATTAAAGTTTTCAGCCAAGCAAAGTATCACTCTAACAGTAGTATGTTTAATGACAGGGGAGAAAGTTTCATCATAATCAGTGTCAGCTGTTTGATGAAATCCTTTAGCAACAAATCTGGCTTTGTATCTGGCTACAGAGCCATCAGGATTATATTTGGTTTTGAAAACCCATTTGTTGCCAACAATATTTTAAAATGGAGGAGGTTTAACAAGTGTCCAAGTTTTTTGTTTTGTCAAACTGTTAAATTCATCATTCATGGCCAATTGCCACTTATGATGTTTGATAGCTTCAGAAAAAGTAGTAGGATCCTTACTGGAAATAATAACAGAAAAACCTAGCTTTCTTTTGAAGATACCTGATTTGCTCCTAGTCTGCATTGGGTGACCTGGAACAGCTGGAGAGACATGTGGGATTTCCTCATTGAAGCTCATCTCAGATTCATTAATGGAGTTGTCATCATCAGCAGATGCCATAACAGGACTTTCATTTCCAGATGTGTGTCTCTGAGTTACCCTCACGTTGTTGGGATTCCCAGATGTGTGCATCTGCCCAGATGACTGCATTCGAGATACTCTCACATTGCTGGGATTCCCAGGTGTATGCATCTCAAAGACTGGCACATTATATTGGCAGTTGGTTGCATCTGTAAGACAGGACTTTGGTGTCTTTGAGAGTTCATCATTGATTAATGAGGTGGGGAGTGCCCACCATGTCTCTCCATATGTGTTTCAGATGGAGGGATCAGACTAGGTCCTGCATTGATATCACAGAAAACAATTGAGTCAGAAGAAGTAGAATCAGTGGTATGTGAAGTGGATGTAGTAGAGTATGGAAAAATGTGTTCACCAAAGATGACATCTCTACTAATGTAAGTTCTGCTACTGCTTCTATCATGACATAAGTTACCCTTGTATTGATGTGCATAACCAACAAATACACATTGTTTGGTTTTTGGGTCAAGTTTGGAAAGTGTATAAGATCTAAGTAAGGGATAAAAAGCACAACCAAACACCTTCAAGAAATCATAATCTGCTTTTCTATCGTACAAAAGTTCATAAGGAGATTTGTGATGAGTGTTCTTTCTTGGCATTCTGTTAATAAGATAAACTGCAGTTTCTGCTGCATGGAACCACATAAACTTAGGTATGGAGGCATTTTGTAATAAAGTAATAGCAGTTTCTTTTATATGTCTATGCTTTCTCTCAGCAATACCATTTTGCTGTGGAGTTTGTGCACATGATTTTTGATGTGAAATACCAGAATCAGATAATATTTTCTGAAATACAAAAGAGGTGTATTCTCCACCTCCATCAGATCTGAGAATAGTAATAGAATGATCAAATAAATTTTCAACTTGTGTTTTAAATTTATGAAACAACATAGTGATGTTAGATTTGTGATGCATGCCAAATAAACAAGTAAATCTAGACATATCATCAATGAATGTAACATAAAATCTATATCCATGGAGAGATTTTGTGGAGGCAGGTCCCCACACATCAGAGTGCAGTAAGTAAAGAGGTTTCTCAGATAAAGAACTAGATGCTTTGTAGGGTAGTCTAGACATTTTTCCTTCAAGACAATGTTTGCAGAGAAGAGAAATATCATTCAAAGAAGTATTACGGAAAATTGCTTTAAAAAAAATGTCTATTGGATGCCCTAAACGGGCATGCCACAAATGTGAAAGTGTTCTTTGACCAAGAAGGGATTGAACACAAGGCTTCATAGTAGATATATTAGCTTGGACTTGATTCTTGACAGATGACAGCAAATTTTGTGGAATAGAGTGAATAAGGTACAACCCATTCTTACTCTGACCCTGATATAGAAGGTCACCCATATCCTTGTCCTGAATTGAAAAGTAATCAGCATCAAACTAAAAGGTGCAATTGTGTTGAAGACACAGTTTATGAACATATAGTAAATTAGCAGCTAGTTGAGGCACAAGAAGAGTATGTTCAAGTTGAAAATTATGTGAAAGAGTGGAAAGAAAAGCAGTACCAGAATGAGTTATTAGTAATGTTTGACCATTACCAACAACAACATGATCAGATCCACCATAAGATTCAACATAAGAGAGTTGATTCAGATTCGTACTCATGTGATTTGTAGCTCCAGTATCAGATAACCAGTAATTTGATGGGAGTTGGGTCGAGGTATTAGAGGTGTTTGCGGCATAAGCAGTTAAAGATGAGGGTGGATTCTTTCCTTGATAAGAGTGATCCATTCTATACCAACAGTCCAGTGCAAAATGGTAGTGATGACCACATATTTGGCAGTTGATAACATTGTTAGAGTAGCCTTGATTTGTTCTGTGACCATTAGAATTAGAGAAACCACCACCTTTTCCTCTATAGTAATCACCTCTTCCTCTATTGTTCCCAGATCTACCCCTTTGATTTTCATTTCTACCACCTTCCTCCACATCCTCTCCCTCGGCCTCGCCTTTGAGAATAAGTTTGAGAGCCGGTGTTGAGATAAGCAAAGGCCATATTGAGATCAGAATGGTTCTGTTTCTCAACTATTTGTTCTTCAGCTTTGAGAAGAATGTGTAACTCTTCAAAGGAAATGGACCTAGAGTGAATACCCATAGAAGAATATTGAACACCCGGAGTTGATCTAAACGAGTTATATTCTGAAGGTAAACCACTAAGGGCGTGTATAAGCATGTCTTCATCTTCAATAATCACAGAACACAAGGCTAATTTATCACGAATATACTTCAGTTTTTGCATGTAAGAACCAATAGAGTTGTAGATACTGCTTTCCAGACAGACGGATAATTGCCACGTGGCAGCCATCCAGCACACCCAGCTGTGCTCCATCCACACCGGATCACTACCCATGCTGATCCACGTGGGGGCTGCGAGACAGGGCCCCCGCGCACCATAACACGGGACTTGTAGGGACTTAGTGGTTCGGAGGCTAGGGTAAGGTCCGTCGCACTCATGCGACAACCAAGCTTGTACGAGACCTCTGGTAACTGACTGAGAGATCCTACGCTTACGTGTCCCATCAATGCGGCTGATCTCATAACGGTCCCCGGTACTTGCGGGCAGATGCGTAACGCTTCCTATATACACGGTCGAACGTGTCGTTGGGGGTCTATCTTTAAGCCGCCATTTATGGTGCATTAACCCCTCAACGGTCACTTCCCCACTATATATAGGATCGTTAGCTCTCCGTTGCGACACAATTCATATACTGGTCCAGTACCATAGCTTACTATCTCTCTCTCACAAGCAGTTACTAGTGTTTACCCTCTCCCTACACACACTCTACAATTATTTGTGTTCTTATTCTCTACTTGAGGTGTATACTTGGATATCTGTTGAGGATTTCCTTGTACACATTTTGGTGAACCCGACGTGAACCATCCACCTTCAAATATTTTGAATCTGCTCATAATGCTGTCGGACCAAGACGTTCGTCATGGGGACCAATCTCCTTCCCATGAGGAGACCTCATGAGAGGACGGACTGCTCAACACCTCTCCCAACACCCGAGCGCAAGTTGTCGCTGAAGGAGAGCCCTCTTTGGAATCACTCCAGGCTACAATACAAACCCAAGCTCGGGCTATGGAGGCCCAATTTGAGAAAAATGCTCAGATCATGGCAATCCTGGGAAAAGTGGCCCATAATGTTTTCCCGAGGGCTTCTGCCCCCTTGCTGTGAACCTCACTGCCCCCTCCAGGGACAGTGTCTACTTCAATAGTGCATGTCTATGCTGCCCAGACTTCTCTCTCGGGTGGGCCGGCGATCCAGGCGACACCATTCTCATCAGGTTCATCCCTGATGGCGGCAGGGAACCCCGCCTCATATCCCGCATCATCTTTCTATGCAAAAGGAGCCCTAGGAAGCCATGGGCCTCCACCTCCGCCTCCTTACAATCCCAGTATGCCTTACATTCCGGGTTTCAGACCAAAAACTTCATCCTATGGGGGAACACCTGCCAGCATGGCGGCCCTCGAGCAAAGAATTGACAGTATTATTGCCAGCCAAAGCTTCGCGGACACTGTCATCCCAGGGTAGATAATGCACCTCCCATTCCGAGGGATATCTACCTGATGCCAAATCCTACTAGGTTCAAAGCACCCAAGTGGGAGAAGTTTGATGAAGTCAGCGGGAACGCCCACGAACACGTGATGAGGTCCGTGGATATGATGGGCCCACACGCGGCTGATACTCGGTTTCTCATGAGCGAGTTTCCCAAGTCTCTGGGAACTGTTGCATACAAGTGGTACAGAACCCTCGAAGCGGGATCTGTCAAGACATGGGAAGAAATGGTGAAGAAATTCTACACAAAGTTCTTCCAAGTTGATGAAAGGGTCACCACCATTCACCTCTCTCGAATGTACCAGAGGTCTGACGAGGAAGGTGTGGCCTTCATCAAGAAATTCAGGGCCAGGTCCCTGGAATGCATCAACGAGGTCTCGGAGGGCCGTGTGGTTGAAATATGCCTTCAAGGCGTGCGCGACGAATATAAAGGTATGTTGATCAACTTGAACATGCCTACTTTTTCGAAATTGATTGATTGCACCAGGAACGTTGAGCCACTGGTAGAAAGGATGAAGAAAAGATACAGTACTGAGCGCGTGCCGACGAACCCCAGCTCTAAAGAAGGCGGATTCAACTACAAACGATCACGAGACGCCAACGTTCACGCGATATCCTCGCCCAGCAAGCAACGACGGTTTTCAGCTCAAGAGCCACTACCCCTACCTATCTCAGTCAGGGACGCCATTGACCTTTGCAAGAAATGGCGACAAGATGGAATCTTGCCAGCATTTGAACACAAACCTACAGCAGAACAATTTCGGGACCTGAAATGGTGCGAATGCTACGGGAAAATCTCCCATCCAACGAGGGAATGCAGGAAACTCAGGTGGATGGTGGACAAGCAGATAAGGGAAGGCTAGTTGCTTGTTGAAGAATCAAACAAAGATGTTCGAGACAACCCTTTGCCGCGACGAGAATCCAAGAGGAAAGAGATCGCCATGATCTCGATCACAGACGTGGCGGAACCGGCAGCCCCTGTGGTTACAGAACTCTATGAGGCCGAAGAATATGGTGTTGATACCAAAGATTCTCGCGCTGGTCGAATGAAGGGCTCTACCAAATTCATTAGCTTCTTTGGTGAGATGAAATTTTCAGAGGGCTGCAGACATGGGATGATGAAAGCAATATTAGGGGTGGCAGAGGAGTACAGAGAAGAATTTGTCCCCGCGAATGGCAAAGTCGTCAGAGCCTTTAGACCGCACAGACTAATCATGACGTTCGACGAGTTGGACAGAAGAGCTGACATAAACCACCAAAGGTCGTTGTATATAACGGCCACGATTAATCACGTCGAATTCAAAAGAGCGTTCGTCGATGGTGGAGCTGCGGTAAACGTCATTCCATTAAGCACCCTAGAGATGGCAGGGGTTCGCAGGCATAAGATGGTCAAGAATCCCTCGTCCTTGATGGGGTTTGGAAGTGGCTTCGTAATGACTTTGGGCTGGATCAGTTTGGGAGTCCGAATTGGCTAGATAGACTGCTCCGCCAAATTCCACATCATCGAGGCCAAAACGACTTACCACATGATTAGCGTGCGGGCATGGATTCACCGCTTTGACGTTGTACCTTCAACAGCTCACCAGGTGATGAAGGCCATCTCAAAATAAAGGGTTGTCACTATACCCGCTTCGGTGAATCCTTTCAATCTGGAGGAGGCACATACCTGAAGCGGTATGGTTGGAAGACAGGCTGCTTCCGGCCTCGTTTCGGCCAACTCCTTTGCCCAGATGGGAGGACATCCAGAATCAGTCACCGGCTGGAGCGACAGTAATACGGGAGGATTCGAAGGAAGAACAACCTGCGAGGAAGGACGCCCTTAAAACAGCGAAAAACATCTACACCTTGAAGAGGACCATGGAGCATGCTGAGCCACGAATGGGTAGCTTCTACCCCAAAAGTAAGAAGTGTTATCGCGTCAAGGGTGTCCCCAGACAAGTTTTCAAGCTATCAGGGGTTCTTAGTATGGGTGAGGTAAACCCGTTAGTTGAGGAAGTCAAAGAAGCACCCGAGTGCATGGAAGACCGCCCAAAGCCACAAAAGCAGGAACTTAAGGAGGTATTCCTCAGCCCTGATGAGGAAAAGCAAAGACCTGTCTTCCTGAGCGCAGACCTGAGCGATACAGAAGAGAAAAAGCTGGTCCAGCTACTAAAAGAGTACAAAGACGTGTTCGCATGGGATTATGACGAAATGCCGGGACTGGACCGAAGCATCACTATGCATCGCCTGGATGTCATCCCAGGTTCGAAACCAGTCAAGCAGAGCGCGAGGAACTTCCGTCCTGAGATCAATGTAAAAATCAGGGAGGAAATGGTCAAACTGCTAAATGCCAAGTTCATAGAACCCAACCATCATCCCACCTGACTGGCAAACATAGTCCCCGTGTTAACGAAAAATGGAAGCCTTCGTGTATGTATAGATTCCAGAGATCTGAAAAAATTCTGCCCAAAGGATGACTTCCCTTTGCCGAACGTGGATCTCTTGATTGACTCCACTGCGGGCCATGAGATGTTCAACTTTATGGACGGATTCAATGGCTATAACCAGATCAAGATGGACCCTGAGGACGCGAAGAAGACGGCGTTCATAACACCGGTAGGGGTCTTCAATTACACGGTCATGTCCTTCGGTCTGAAGAGCGCATGAGCAACATACCAGCGCGCAATGATGGCACTGTTTCACGACATGATGAACCAAGAAGCCGAATTCTATGTGGATGATCTATTGGTTAAGTCAAAGAAGAAAGAATACCACCTGAAAAATCTAAGAAAGGTTTTTGACAGATGTCGCGCATTTCAGCTAAAGATGAACCCTATGAAATGTGCATTAAGGGTAACCTCTGGTAAGTTCCTAGGCTGCGTGATCCACAGGCATGGGATCGAACCTGACCCCGCCAAGATCTCGGCGATTACAAATCTGCCAGCACTGCAATCCCAAACTGCATTGAAGGCATTTCTAGGAAAGATGTCTTACTTACGGAGGTTTATTCCGGCAATTGCAGAATTGACCTTCTGCTTCAGCAATTTGCTAAAAAAGAACGCAACGTTCCTCTGGACAGAAGAGCATCAAGTTGCATTCGAGAAACTGAAGAGACTGCTAACATCCCCAAGGGTCATGATCGCACTGCAGTTGGGAGCACCTCTACTATTGTACCTCATTTCAACCGAAAGGTCAATTGGAGCACTACTGGCCCAGGAGTTCGAGGGACAAGAAAGACCGGTATATTACATCTCCCGCATGATCCAATCAGCAGAATCAAGATACACAGACATAGAGCGGCATTGCTTGGCTTTTTTTTGCAATTAAGAAGTTAAAACATTACTTTGCTTCCTACAAAGTAGTGGTTATAACGAAGAACAATCCCATACGATATCTACTAGGACATTCACCTCCCTCAGGGAGGCTCGCAAAATGGTACATGACCATCTCCCAGTATGATA
Organism: Linanthus parryae; assembly: GCA_023055425.1. NCBI lineage: Eukaryota > Viridiplantae > Streptophyta > Magnoliopsida > Ericales > Polemoniaceae > Linanthus > Linanthus parryae. The sequence continues at coordinate 12,210,404 of JALGPY010000010.1, read as the reverse complement.
TCACATGCATGCAACCTAAGGCCATCAAGTCACAAGCATTGGAAGATCTGCTCGCACAATTCCCGGAGGAGAGGCACGTGCCCGTGCCAGAGGGGCTCGAGGGGCCTGAGATATATGCAATCAGCAAGGAGTACTGGAAGCTACAATTTGACGGATCATCTACAAGATCGGGGGGAGGAATTGGAGTGGTACTCATCAAGCCTGATCAAGAGGTTATCCTGATGTCAACAAAGCTGGACTTTGCGGTGACCAACAATGATGCCGAATATGAGGCCCTGATCGCGGGACTCCTTGAGGCAAGAGCTTTGGAAGTTAAGAATCTTGTCATCATGGGAGATTCAAAGCTAATTGTCAAACAAACCTCGGAGGAATATGCTCCAAAAGAGATAAATCCGCTCAAATATCGGTCGGTTGTACAAAATTTGGTTCAGAGCTTCGAGTCTGTCAAGTACGAGCATTCTCCTAGATCTGACAAATCGTCATGAAGACGCACTGGCTACTTTAGGGTCAAAAACCAGCTCAGATAAATGCCCTGCGAAGATATCGATTGAGGTCAAGAAAACCCCGCCATGAGTAAAAGACCTATGCGAAGAAGGACCTCCAGAAGAGGCGGACTGGAGGCAGCCTATTTTGTGCGCAATGGCTGACGGAACCAACAAGGAAACATGGGTTTCTATTAAGGGCTTTTGCGTACACGATGGTTTGCTCTATCACAAGGGACCTGGGGGTATCCTCATGTGATGCGTAACGAAAAGGAGGGCCAAGCAACCCTGGACAAGATTCATCAAAATTCTTGCGGGGACAACGACATCTTTATCTACAGGAAGGCCCGAAGGTATGGTATATACTGGCCGCATATGTCATACTTCGCCGCCATTATACAAAAAAACTGTGAGAGATGTGCTTTAATCAAGGACACTATGGAAATTGCTGCAATAGAGGACGATTGGCGACAACCAATAATCGATTACCTTCAAGAGAGAATTGTGCCCGCCAGCAGAAAGGAGGCCGAAAAGCTCAAAATAAAGGCCCATAGATATATTTTCCAAGAGAACATTTTGTGGCGAAAGGGGCATAACGGAAACTTTCTCAAATTCTTACATGGACTAGAAGCTCAAGAAGTCATGGAAATGTCCCACCAAGTGGAACACCAAGGGGGTGCGAAGTTATGTCGACAGCTCTTGGCGGTGGGGTACTTCTGGCCAACCATGGAGGCCGACTGCCGCGCGAAGGTTAGAAGGTGCCAGCAATGGCAATTTCATGGCAATCTAGTACATGCTCCCGCGGTTGACCTACATGCGCTAGGGACCCCATGGCCATTTCATACTTGGTCCCTGGATTTCATTGGACCAATACGACCTCCCTCGAAGGGGAATTAATACATCCTTACAGGAACTGAGCAGTTCACTAAGTGGGTAGAAGCAATCCCACTCAAGACAGCAAATCCGGCGGCAGTGGTTAAGTTCATCCAAGAAAACATCATTCACCGCTTTGGCATTCCCAACACTATTTTTTCCGACAATGAAACTCCCTTCGTCAACCGCCCGGTAGCTGAGAAACTAATGGAATAAAACATCAGACAGGTGTGCTCCACGCCCTACTACCCGAAGGGAAATGGGCAGGCGGAAGCGACCAATAAGACACTGCTGCGAATATTGAGTAAGATGGTCACAGACGACAACAAGAAATGGGCAGATTCATTAGGAACCGCACTTTGGGCATATCGAACATCGCCTAGGACTCCCACTGGGACTTCTCCTTTCCTGCTATGCTACGGAGCAGAAGCGATCGTTCCCTCTGAAGTCAAAGTAAACTCAGCAAGATTGGCTTTCGGGGCCTTGTACAACAATGAGCGTGACCATATCTGATCCTTTTGGAAGAAAAATGCGAGAAAGCCACCAGAGTAAACCTTAAGTACAAGGAGTGGATTGCGCGTGCATACAACAAGATGGTCCAGAATAGGGACTTTACAGTAGGTGACCTCGTTCTACGAGCCTCCGATCATTGCATGCGCCAAGCAGCCCACCCCAAGTTTGCGGCTAATTGGGAAGGACCCTTCGAGGTAAAGAAAGTCTTCGATAGCGGATATTGCAACATTCTGCGTTGCCACGGAACTGCTACCACCCCACAACCAATCAACATGCGAGGGCTAAAAAAGTACTATCCTTAGCCTCTTCTGTTTATTTGCTTGCAATATCCTTTCTTTAAACCCTCCCATATGAGGATCGAATTATTGATAATACCCCTCCCATATGGGGGCTCTTTTGTCAAAATTATCAGTTTGCCTCTATGGCTAATGGGTCACTACCCGACCACAATACTAAGACATGAGCCTATCTCATAAGATAGCAGTCTAAGCTTATCTCACACGATAGCAGAAAGCCTATCTCCTATGATAATGGCAGAATGAAGCTTATCTCAAAAGAAAGCAACATAAGCCAATCTCACATGATAGCAGAAAAAGCCTATCTCAAACGAAAGCAACATAAGCCTATCTCACATGATAGCAGTAAAAGCCTATCTCATACGATAGCAGTATAAGCCTATCTTACGGGATAATGGCAAAAGCCTATCTCCTACGATAACAATACAGGCCTGTCTCACATGATAAAGGCAAAAGCCTATCTCACATGATAGCAATACAAGCCTATCGCATAGGAAAACAGGGAGATAAGTAGGTTCCTCGTCCAAACGGTGGCCTAACACGAAAAAGTCTATCTTATTAGACGACAATCTTGCGCGAAAACAGCATAGTGAATAGTTGAATCTCCATAGAAGGGAGGCCTACTCGCATGATTGCCTATAAGAGGGGCCAAAGCCTTAGCAGCCTAAAGGCAAATCCACTTCATCAAATAGAAGTGCGACAACACTAACTCATACGGCAGCAATAAAACCATGTCAAGTCATGAAGGCATAGATACAAATATACATATTTCCCAGTATTACAGCCACAGGGGGCACAAAAGAAAGCAGGACAAGGAAAACGTTTCTTGTCAAGACAACCTCATTCTTCGAAGAACTCTTTCAGCAAAGAATCTCGCGCTGACAGCTTAAGGGAGTTAGCAGCGAGCTCTGCAATACGGGCTTTGCTGGCTTCATGATGCTTCACGACCTCATTCAATTATGTGGCTTGGCGCTCAAACTCTTCCCTGCGTGCGGCAAGAGCTGCTCTCTCCCTTTTAAAAGTAGCAAGCTCATTTCCCAAACTGGCAGAATTATGAATTCTTGTCAACCGCTGTGCGAGGAAGCTCAAGTCCAACCGTCCTGCTGCAAGCTATTCAAGCCTCTGCATGCTCAAAAGGAACTCTTGGGCTCTAGCCGTTGTGGTACCTGCAGGAGTAGCCTGATACAACTCTCCAAGGAAAGTAGCCAACTCTTTGAATGTTTTCCCTCTGTCTTCTGGAGACAACTCTAACACTAGTGCAAAAGCAGCAGGGAAAGACACACGAACTTTCATGAGCCACTCTAGGCAGGCTTGATCAATATCTACATACACAAGCGCGATAAGATACTCGGCAAGATGCGGGTTTAAAATCGAGGTAATGAGCAAAGAAAAAGTTGGGCTTACCAGTTCCTTCGATAATTTACTGAAGGGGAGCGATGGGCAATGTCGCCCGCAAGCTAGCACTACAATTTGTTCCTCATCAGATCTAGCCTCACGTGCGAAATACACCTCAGGGATTACTAAGTCCCTCCTCACAGCAACAGGGGATGCGGTTTGCGAGCCCCATACTCGAATGGATTCCTGGAGGAAAGAACGTCCAAATCCAGAACAAAATCACCCGGAAAAAAGGAAGACCTGGGAAGACTCGGTGTGGAAGAGGGGCCACCCTGATTTAGTTCAGTTGTACAGATGCCCTCGGTGAAGGCAGGGGCCTGCTGGGGGGCAGACTCCGGAATGTTAGTAGTAATTCCCCTCGCGCAAGGAGCACGCTCTCTTAACACCACATCTCCCCTGGGGGGAACTGTTTCTCCAAAGCCCTCCTCACGAGCAACATCCTTCACAGACACATCTTGTTCAGTGCATAAGTTTTGTGCAATATCTTCTTCTTATGAATAGATGAGTATAGATGGCTTTTCATTCTGCTTCTCGATGCGCGCAAGGCTTCTGTCTTCGGCAACACGCTTGCTCACCACGACCTCCCCTGTCTCCCCTTCGCCAGGAGTTTCACCTGCCACAAAATAAGAATAAGAGATTCAAGAAATCAACAGGCATAATTACCAAGAAAATAGGTGTGTCCCTTACGTGCTGAGGATCTCGAGCTTGCTTGACCAGTTGCCCCAATTCGAGGGCGCTTCGGTTCCCGCATTAGTATCTCAATGGAATAAGCTTCATAAGGAAGTCTCTTTCTTATGGAGCTCTTTCCATTAGAGGCCAGGAAAGCTACTAGTGCATCAGAAACCAGCAACTGAACTTCAGGAGGCATAGGCATTGCTGGCTCAATACGGTTGCCAAGAATAAATTATCCTTTCAAAGATGCTCTTTTCTCCAGTATGCGAGCAGCAAAACTCGCGCTTCTATCTCCGGACGCAAAACGCCTCAGACAACACTAAAGGAAAGAAAACCAGTTAAAGAGAAGATGGTAAGCGCGTTTGTACATAAAGTGAGCAAAGAAGCGTGAGCATACCTGAACAAAAGAATGGGAATACTTGGCCTTAGTCGTAAAGGATTTACTCTTAGCAATTTCAATCTTTTCCTCAAGAATTAGTTGGGCTCATAAATGCCGATCTTTAGCCAGCAGGGAAAAGTAGCCATAACTGCAATCATCGCGGCTACGGAGTGCCTCTAAGGGATACTCGTTGGTTGAAAATATGGATATCCTGTTAGGAGAAGGGATATCATGAAGGTTGAGCAGGAGACGGGTCTGGAAGTTCCAGAAAGATACCCAGTTCGGGGTATTCCGACCCCTTTTTTCACGCGAAGGTTGGATCAAATGAAGCTCAGCATAAAGGGAGGACACACCCTTGCCACACAAAAGACTGTCATAACAGCCCCAGTCAATGGGTTCGGGCCACAGTGGAGGAGCGACGGCGTCATACCCAAATTGGGGACTAACGCGAACAGGATCATACGGCACAATAACTTGTTCATAGTCACCGGAAAACTCGGTGTCTAACACGTATTCAGGTAGCGCGGGAAGAAATCATCTTCGAACTCAGTTCACAAACCTGCTGAAAGACCAATCACCTTTAGTTATGTGCTCAACGGAAAGAGTGGTATCCTGCATCAGAGATAAGTCCTCCCAGAATCTATATTCTCATCCTTCAAACGGGTAGTATAGGGTCGATGCGCAAAAAAGCGAGCATCGTCGACTATCAAAGCAAATGTCCGTTGAGGAGCTTCTGTATTATACCAGCCCCACGCTCGAGGACTCTGGAAGATCTGAGGAACGCTAGGAGTATTCCAAATACCCACTTTCACAGGAATAGGGCATATCCAGTCCATCTCTCTAAGGCCCACAGGGACAGAAAGGCAGTATTAACAAAGGTACAAACGTCGACTCTTCCTCGCGATTGTTCGACATGAGAAGCGGCCAAGTCAAGACAGTTATACAAAGAGCCTAGTACGAGTGGGCCTACGGCTACCTTTTTTCTAAGGGATAACCTCACTGAAATCGGAAGCACGTGCATGAAGACTCCGTCATGGTGAAACCCATCTATCAAGTAGCGCGACAACTACACGCAGATACTGCCGCAAAGGGTAAAATGAAACCCTTTTCCTATGACACTGATGACCGCCTCCGGGTCTTTGTCCCGCCACTCGCGAGCCGCGGAGGGATCAACAAAGTCTTTAAAGAAGTAAATGAGCCATTTCGACCAAGTGTTCCTTGGACCGGAGGATATACGTGGGAATTCTCCACAAGGTTTGGTCGCTCCAGGCATCCATTTCGAGCCAGTTCTTCCCATATCCGCTATAAGGACCTTCATATCTTCAAATAATTGAATCTCGTATGGGTCGGTCAAAGGCGCTAAGGGATCAATGATTCCCATACTTGGGAGGTTCAGCAAGACCTCCACATCCTCCGAGGTAGGAGAAACTTCAAGATGGGAGAGATGAAAAGTGTGGGTCTTCCTGGAAAATAGCGCCTGGAGCATGGTACTATCAGGTCAGATACGGAGACCTTTGGTTGCTTAGCGCAATTCAGGTCTGCCGCGTAATAGCAAAGGATGTGTTCCGTCCACTCCTCGATCTAGTCAAAGCCCTCCATGAAGGACTGTGGAAGAATGTCAGTGAAGCCATACAAGCCAGCCTCTACCCCAAGGCGCTGCACATCCCCGGCATTAACCACGTCCCAATCAGATATCACTAGTTCGGGAACAAGTTGCAGAGCATCATTCTACAGGGATGCCTGAAGAGGGGATGCCATAATGGTGGCTGCATAAAAATCATCACCCCCAAGGTAGGGGGCTTTGTACCACAATTCGCTAGGCAGTTCTGGAACTTCAGCAGCCTTCTTTGAAGCCATCGCTACAAACGCTTGGATGATTATTTTGTTTAAAAGAGAGCAAATCAAGAAAGTCTCAATCAAAGGCATAGAAGGGTTTAAATAAACCCCGGAAGATTCGCAATCCTTGAGTACTGCTGACTAAGTAGACGCTTCGGAATCTGGAAGATTTGACGTTTGATCTATCCCTTCCTCGAAAATAGGCGAATTTGGATGACGATTGATTAAACTTGACAGAGGCCACGCTTCATCAAAAGCTAAAACGGCGCTTCCCAAACCCTAGGCAATCATGGCTATGAAAGGGGGCTATGGGGATTTGAATTCAAAATTCAAAGGGTCTGCGTGAACTTCACGCACGGTTGATTTTACGCGACTGCACAACAGAAGAGCGCGTGAAAATCGCGCGAAAGGGGGCTATTGTAGATACTGCTTTCCAGACTGACGGATAATTGCCACGTGGCAGCCATCCAGCACACCTAGCTGTGCTCCATCCACACCGGATCAACACCCGTGCTGATCCACGTGGGGGCTGCGAGACAGGGCCCCCGCGCACCATAACACGGGACTTGTAGGGACTTAGTGGTTCGGAGGCTAGGGTAAGGTGCGTCGCGCGCATGCGACAACCAAGCTTGCGCGCGACCTACGGTAACTGACTGAGAGATCCTAGGCTTACGTGTCCCATCAATGCGGCTGATCTCATAACAGTCTCCGATACTTAAGGGAAGATGCGTAACGGTTCCTATATACACGGTCGAACGTGCCGTTGGGGGTCTATCTTTAAGCCGCCATTTATGGTGCATTAACCCCTCAACGGTCACTTCCCCACTATATATAGGATCGTTAGCTCTCCGTTGCGACACAAGTCATATAATGGTCCAGTACCATAGCTTACTGTCTCTCTCTCACAAGCAGTTACTAGTGCTTACCCTCTCCCTACACACACTCTACAATTCTCTGTGTTCTTATTCTCTACTTAAGGTGTATAATTGGATATCTCTTGAGGATTTCCTTGTACACAAGAGTCGAATATTTTTTTGAGATTCTGCAATTCACCTTTCAGCTGTATGTTATTTTCTCTAGTCAAAGATGCATACCTTCGCTCTAGAAGAGACCAAATAGCGAAAGAAGAAGACTGACCAATGACCTGAAGCAGCACCTCCTGAGAAAGCGTTGTTTTGCTTAGGGTTTGAATACCCTGATCTGGGATTTTCCATGCAGTGAACTCTGGGTTTTAAGAGATGGAACCATCTGCGGCGGCGATGGTTGGTTCTGGTGCCGGATTTGAACCGTCGACGTATCGAAACATCGATTGAGTATTTAAAACAGCTGTCATCTAGTGACGCCATATCATATAGTTGGTGCTATAAAGCTTGTTTGGTACAATATGATTGATGTGTGAGAGTAGAAACAACAGATTTAAGGTGGTGGTGGTCATGGTGGAGATGGAATCGAAGAATGAAATCATAAAAAAAAGGCGAAGTGATACTAACTGAGAAATCAATAAGCTGGAGAGGATAAATGGATCGAGCGACGCTCTGATACCATGATAGAAAAACAAGAACAAATGAAAGAGATGCAGAAATAATCTAAGATAACGAAACGGGTGATGAACCCTTATTACTCCATTGATGAAGACGATGAGATAATACAACTAATATGTACTGAATCCAAACGGCTCTATTTTGGCCGTTGGATTCATTGTACTGATAAGTCTCTTACAGATATGCCTAGACACTTTAGAGAAGATTACATATTGGTCCTAAATGTTTGTAGAATGACCACATTACTTCTGTGAATTTTGTGGAGACCCAAAGACTTGATAATATTCCATTTGTTCTTCAAAGTTTCCTTCTGACTTCATTTTGGTCCTTCAGTCTTTTAATTGCTGGGATCGACTCAAAATTAGTGTTGCAAAGTCGAGGTTCTGATTCATGTGGTGGCTGTCGACTTTCATGGTGGATGGAGACCGTTTGGGTTTTGGTAAAGGGCTTGGGTGATTTGGCCTTAATATGTGTTTGGTCTGATTGGATGACACCGAATTAGTGAAAGATGTGGCCCAAGCGATCTGGGGAGATGGATTAGAGGTTTTTCTGTTTGGTATTTGATAAGTTAACTTGGGTTAGGGGTTTGGGGTGACGTCATATAGAGTTTTAGGGTTTATGGGTTGGCCGTCGAGGGCTGCGATAGGAGGTGGTGGTTGTCTTTACTCGTCGGAATCCATGGCGCTTGTGGTGATTGGTTGCAGTGGTGGATAGATGATGCTGTAAAGTATCCGGATTGGAGCAATTAGAGAAGCTCCGGATCTCCACACATATTAAACACACCTAAGCACGAATAAACTTTAACTTTTTTATTGATAACTAAATATTGTGAAACTAAAAGTGTTTTAATAGAAAAACTAAAAACCCTAGACTAAAACGGTTCAACGATACGGTCCGGGAAAGAACCGTTTAAAGAAAATCCAGTCCATGACACGGCAATCAAATAAATAAGGCAAAATTTCACCAGAGGTACCATAGTTTATTTTTTCAGTGAATTTAGTACTCATACTTTAAAATCATGCGGTCACGGTACCAAACTTTGAAAAACAATGCAGTGCAAGTACCCACTTGTAACTCCGTTATATTTAGTGGATGGAAAAAACTTAACTGATGGTTTTTTTGTCTTTTCGCCCTCATAAAAAGAATGTCATTTATAATAATCCATACACCCTTCCTATTTCAAAAAAAGCTCCACAATTTATCAACCCCCGTTTGTAATGGGCTGAAATTGAAATCTGCAGTAATTTACATCAAAAATTTTCAGTCAGTTGATGATTTTTAAGGGAAAATTTGTCTAATACGAAAACATGAACACCGCCACCACAAATCATCCTTTGCCGCCAGTGGCACCACCAACACCGCCCCCATAAACTCAGAATCCGGTGACGGGTACCGCAAAAATAACCACCCTTACAAGCAGCAACAACACCACCATCACCGCCGCGGCCATGGAATCCGGCCAACAGCTTCCCTCCCTCGGTCTATCTCTCTTTTCCGATAGCTAACCCAGAGAATACAACTCCACTCAGCCTTCAAATGGGTTCGCTTCCAAAAACCCAATCCACGTAAACCCGAGATCCAACCGAACCCAGAAAAATCCCGAAATCTAATCGAACCAAAGTTCGAAACCCATCTTCGTTCTCCCAATCACTTGAAGTCCAGAAACAGCACTCCAATTTTCAATCTTTCACCCTCGATCTTCATACCGTAACCAAATCGCTATGCCCTCCTCATTGATTGCTCGTGGCCTCAACTTTCCCTGCCGACATAAAATAAACCTAGACTCAATCAAACCCAGAGACAAAGAGAGATGGGTGGAATAGAGCAGAGAACCGATCTGGAGGAAGAAGAAGAGAAAATAATGGTAAAATCAATGAGAGAGACTGAGAGCGAGAGGGACAAATTTCTTCTATTTTTTCCTCTATCCAGTATTCTGCGTTCTTCCTCTTCTTCATTTTGATTTCTTTTTTCTTTTAGTTTTAGTCTTTTTCTTTTAGTTATTTTGTTAAGGTATTATTTTATAAATTATTTTGTCGCACGGACAATTTTACCCTTGATACCGTTTAATATTTAACGGAAAATGTAACAGAGTTACTAGTGGGTACTTACACTGCATGATTTTTCAAAGTTTGGTACCGTGACCGCATGATTTTAAAGTATGTGTACAGAATCCACTGAAAAAATAAACTATGGATATCTCTGATGCAATTTTGCCAATAAATAAAATAAAATAAGCTACGCCTGCGTGATGTAATGTGTTATCATGCAGTGGCGGATGCATGTAGGGTACAGCTCCCACTCAACTCTTTGAAATTGCATTTTTTATCCATATTTTGTCCATTAAATTCATTTTAGCCCCCACTTAAATTAAGTAATAACCCCCTCTACTTGGGTTTATTTGTCAAAATATTATAGTTTTAAAATTTGGTTCCCACTTAAGTGAAATCCTGTATCCGCCCCTGTTATCATGTGGCTTTGGATTTCTTCCAAATCCTAGTAGATCAATCGCAAATATCCGGTACTTTGATTTGCCGACTTTGAGAAATTTGGGAACACCGTCTCTGATGAGTCGAGATCCTCTGTATCCTCTGTGTGTATCTTCCATGTATCCTTACTATGATTGGTATATTTCATATTTTTTTATTCAATTCGATAGAATTTTGAAACAATTGAGTTGAATTAAAAAAATATGAAATATATCAATCATAGGAAGGATACATGGAAGGATACACACAAAGGATACAGAGGATCCGGACTCGTCTCTGATGGCTTGAAACTGGGAACCCACAACTTGGTAGAGCGCTTCATCTTCTTTATGTGCCAAATTGTTAACAGCAGTTCCCACAAACCCTAGTTCCTCATTGCTTGAAACTGGAAACCCACAACTTGGTAGACCGCTTTATCTTCTTCATGTGCCAGACTGTTAACAGCAGTTCCCACAAACCCTAATCCCTCATCTCCATGGTTGCGAGTTACACCACCACCACTCTCCTCCACTTCATATTCATCTACTTCAATCTGCATAGAAAACAAACAGAGAGAGTAGAAATTTTGAAACATGCAAACACAGACAGAGAATTCAAGGAAGAAGTGAAGCAGCCCTAGGCGAATTCCAGGCAACGAAACACGGGGCAATTGGAAATATACCAGTCTGTGAATTGGTCTTAGAAAAATGCATTCGGGTGAATTGGTCTTTGAAAAATACCCTCCTTTTTAAACACTAGTTGTTAGCAGCGTAGTGGGGCCATCTGTCTCTCTCGTCTCCATTCTCTCTCTCTCGTCTCAATCTGCCTCTCGTCTCCAACTGTCTCTCGTCCCCAACTCTCTCTCTCGTCTCCATCTCTCTCTCGTCTCCAACTGTCTCTCGTCTTCAACTCTCTCTCGTCTCCAATCTCGTCTCCAACTCTCTCTCTCGTCTCCATCTCTCTCTCTCGTCTCCAACTGTCTCTCGTCTCCAACTCTCTCTCTCGTCTCCAATCTCGTCTCCAACTCTCTCTCTCTCTCGTCTGCATCTCTCTCTCTCTCTCGTCTCCAAACACAATAGTTTTTTTTGATAGAAAAAGCCACCATTATATTAAAACAAAACTGGGTTGATCACTCCCACTACTATGATCATTACAAAATTGCACCAAAGAGACATCAATCTCTCCTAACACCCTATTACATTTGAACCACTCAACTAGTTTATGTGCTCTGGCATTTAACTCTCTGGGTACATAATTAATTGAACTAGAGAAAGTTTTTAACAAGGCTGAACAGGCAGAGGCTCTGGTCCTCCAATTCCAACGGCTATCAACATTGTTTTTGATTGCATTTACTATCACTTGAGCATCAGTTTCCACAGAAGCCTTAAACCAACCTTTCCAAACACAATAGTTAAATACTCTAAAAACAAACCCTAAAAACGCGTACTCTCTCTCTCCAACATTGAATTGTTTCTATCTACCTCAACCTACCAAGTACAGTTGAATTTACTCCAACTGTATACTTTATGAATGTATACCTTAAACTCCTCAAGAATATGGCTCATTTGTCACTCTCATTGGCTCCAGTTCTCCCATAGAAGTATCCCATTTGTCTGTACAAGTCTCTCTCTTTCCTCACTTTTGTTCTTCAGCTACGGTAAAAACTTAAACTCTCATCTCTGTACTGTATGTTTGTCCTTAGTATATGTTGATCACAGTACTCTGAAATGTATGGTATTCTCATTTATTTACTTTCATCCTTCCAATATGTTCATCACATTACTCTAAAATGTAGGTTACGTTTGTTATATTTCTGCTCTGTTCTTCATTATTATTGGTTTGATGTGTGTTGTTGTATGTGGAGAGACTGGGACGAGTATATTCATCGTCTCTGTCTTCTCATAAGACTGAGACTGAGACGTGAACTATGCTCGTACCAGTCTTCCCCATGCACAACTGGGAAGAGCAAGACCTGCCAAACTGGGACGAGAAATCTCTCGTCTGGCATTCAAATCACAGACGAGGACTCGTCCCGGTCTGGCATTTGATAGACTCGTGGGACGAGTAATCTCTCGTCCCAGACTGGGGTGTGATAGACTCGTACGAGTACGATACCCAAAGATGACAAGACAGGGACGAGCATACCCTAAACCCTAAACCCTAAACCCTGAAATCTTCTCTTATCATGAAAAAATGGTATTCAATATTAAAAATGTAAATTGTAAGTCCTAAACCATATAATCATGTAATCTAAACTATAAACTCAAAATCCTACAATCATCATATCTTAATCATGTAATGCCTAAACCTTATACATACCATTAAACCAACTAACATCATCCCAAAATCCTACATGTGTAGACACTAAACACTATAACCAACTAAGTATCATTCCTATAGACACTAAAGATGTTAATTGTAAGTCCTAAACCATATAATCATGTAATCTAAACTATAAACTCAACATCCTACAATCATCATATCTTAATCATGTAATGCCTAAACCTTATACATACCATTAAACCAAGTAACATCCTCCCAAAATCCTACATTTGTAGACACTAAACACTATAACCAACTAAGTATCATTCCTATAGCCACTAAAGACGTTAATTTTAAGTCATAAACAATAATAATACTAAACATGAATCCCTAAATCACAGAACATCCAAGCATTTTAAGTAAACCCTAAGATTGTACACCTAAGACTGGGACGAGTATACTGTCGTCCCAGTTGTAAATACAGGGACGAACATTCTCTCTTCCCAGTTGTAAATACAGGGACGAGTATACTCTCGTCACAGTTGTAAAAACAGGGACGAACATTCTCTCGTCTCAGTTGTAAATACAGAGACGAGTATACTCTCGTCACATTTGTAAAAACAGGGACGAACATTCTCTCGTCCCAGTTGTAAATACAGGGACGAGTATACTCTCGTCACAGTTGTAAAAACAGGGACGAGTATACTCTCGTCACAGTTTAAAATAAATATGTTGTCTGAGCTGGGGGTGGTCCCTCTCCTTCCTGAAAAAAGTACAGAAATTCTGTTACCCATCAGAAAACTTTTTTCTTTGTGTGACCAAACCCTAATTTCATCCAAACCCTAAAATCGTCCTCTGTCTTTCTATTATCCGAACCCTAAACCCTAAAATCATTCTCTCTCTTTCTACTATCCGAACCCTAACACCTAAAATCATTCTCTCTCTTTCTACTATCCGAACCCTAAACCCTAAAATCATTCTCTCTCTTGACATGTTGAAATGGTGAGAAAATTGATGTTCCGTGCTGTTTGGAATGGTGAATGGACGCGTGCCGAAGGTAGACACATATACATAGGTCATGCAGTGAAGAATGCAGTATTCAAGATAATTCAAGGCATTACCGTGGAATCTTTGGAGCACGAAGTTTCGGTCAGAATGGATACAGATTGTCCGCCTACCAAAAAGGTTGTCTTATCTTATCATTTCCAATTTCTAGATGCTAACCTGATCGAGCCTAATGTCCTCACTAAAGATTTAGAAATAAAAGATATCTTTGATACTACGGAAAAGGGAACTATTGTAACCATGTACGTCACGTTAAAGGATTTGGTGGATCAACCATACATTAATGCTGATGTTGCTGACGAGGATGTGATGGATCAAACTGAAACCCCTAACAATCAGTTGGTTCCTTTGAGCCCCCCCCCCTTACATACCGCGAGGATTACTTTCAGGGTATAGAGATACTCGCCGAGGATCGTGACGAAGACAGGGTAGCATATAACGCAATGGATCTCACTCCGTCTCCGGTTCACTGTAACGACATTGTGCAATTAGCTGACAAAGTTATGGCTGCCACTAATGAGGCAATGGGGCAAAATAATCTTGCATTGGCAACTGTTGCGGTAGATTGTACAGAGAGTCGTGGACAAACTGGTGTGGGAAGGCTAGACGGTCTGGAAATAGAGATGAAAGGTTTGTATACTGGGAGGGCGTTGTCCCACCATATCACAACAGTTGCAGGTTCGAAGAGATGGACTTTTTACGTATATAAGCGAGACCAGACTCGTATTATACTGCGGTGCGAGAATCGGGAATGCAAATGGATGCTTGGGGCTTACAAGCAAAAAGATTCCGTGCACTACCAGGTGAAGAAACATAACCCCATTCATACATGTACGGCATGCAGCGTAGATGGGAAGCACCGTAACATTAATAGCGAAGTGATCGCGCATGAATTGCTGGGAATGATGGGCCAATCAAAAAACAAACCCACAATCAAGGAATTACAGAACATCGCCTTAAAAATGGGAAGTAGAATATCGTACTGGCCGGCATGCTATGCACGTCAAAGGGCCAAACAGATGATCCAGGGTACTCGTGCTCAAAATTACGCTGATCTTCCCGTGTTCTTGGCATTATGTGAAATTCTGAACCCCGGTACTAAATGGGATATGGGAGTGGACGAAGGTGGTGTTTTCTTGTACTGTTTCCTTGCGTTCGCGGCACAAATTCAGGGGATACCGTATATGCGACCAGTAATTGTCATCGACATGTCGCACATGAAGAAGGAACCCATGCAATTGGTCATATGCACAATGGTTGATAGCCAGAAACAGTGCTATCCCATTGCATGGGGACTAGTGGACAATGAAGACACCGCTGCATGGACTTGGTTCTTAAACAGACTGAGGTATGTTGTCCAGGATCATGACGAGTTGACGTTCGTTTCAGATCGGCACCGGGCTATCATCAATTCAGTCAAGGCCGTGTACCCCTTATCCAACCACGTCCACTGCTATTACCATTTGAAAATGAACGCTCTGAAGCATTACAATACACAAAAGTGGGTGCCTCATTACCACAATGCGGCCTACACATTTGATAAGGACACGTGTGAGTCACATCTGATAGACATGGGTACTGAGTGCGACAAAGTAAACAGCGTTAACGACAAGACCGTCGAACGTTACTTACGGGATGCCGGTCTAGAGAAATGGGCAAGGTCCCATTGTAAAACAGAACAGTTTGAGATTCTTACATCCAACTATGCTGATGATAACTCCACATTAGGAGTTATATTGTTTATGATCCATGACCTTTTTGCGAGCGTTTTGATGTATTTATGTGAGAAATTGACCAAATCCGGGTTGTATTGAGCATACTTGAGTTATTGAGCTTTATTTCATAATCCGGGCGTTTTTCGTATGATTTATACATTGTTTATCGCATGTGATCTTCCGGCATGTTTTCGTGTTGTGTATTTCAGGAACTGGGAGCTTGGAGCGATGATTTTGGGGCGGAAACGAACTTCGGAACACAAGCTAGCTCAAGGATATGCTCGGGAATGAAGAGGAGAAAAGAAGACGCTAAAACGAAGAAAAGTTGGAAAAGTCACACAGGACCAGCCTGCACTCTTTTCGATGCCCAGGAAAATCTACAAGGAATTTTGGAGCAAGGCTTGCGGCATTGGAAAGTAGACATCCGTAGCTTTCCAACGGTATATGGTAGGCCGAAGACGAGTCCGTATGAGGGAGAAACAGCCCGCGCAAAATCAGCAAAGAATTCTGCCCGGGAATTACAAAGTAGAGGGGCTGAAGTGCAATTTCGGCATATTTTCATTAAGAAACGTGCCCAGCTGGTAGAGAACGGGGAGAACGACCTAAGAGAGGGATATTCACGCATCTTTGAATTTTTTGGAGCTAGGGAAGAAGGGAGAACAAGCTTGGAGCAAGGATCATCAATTACATTGAAGATTCAAGCGTTTGATCATCTTTTCTTCTTCTATTCTTCATGAACTCTATGATTTTGTTTATGTTGAACCATATTATGTCTAGCTAAACTTCTCAAGCTAGGTGATTGATGAGAAACTAGGGTTTGTTGGATGATTTTCCGGATTTTGGACATGATACATGCGTTTGCTTAAAGTTTATGAATGTTCTAGTTATCTTACATATTCTTGTACTTCATTCTAAGTATTCTTGGCTTGATCACCCTTAGGATACTAGTCGTTGAGATTGTTGCACGAAAGTGAAATCTTTGATACATGTTAAAGAATATTGTAGGTAATCTTGTAGTTTCTTGAGACGAGAGGAGATAGAAACTTGATTAATCGTGTGAGGGTAGTTTCGATTGATTGTGTTAGAACTTAGTGAATTCGGTGGACCGATAGGACCCGGTGAACAAGCCTAACAAATCAATTAGATTGTAGTAGTAGACGGAGGTGGACCGAGAGGACCCGAAATCTATTATTTACACAAATTCACGTGAGATCGAGAGAAGATCGTGATGGGTATTACCCGATATAACTAGAACGTGAGTAGAGTGTTTCATGCATAATTCCGGAAATCGTTAACAACCCTAGGGACATCAATTACCTAGTTCTTTCTCATTAATCGTAGTCAATCTCAAGTTATTTTCTTTTAAAAATTGAAACCCCTACAAAAATAATTAGTACTTGTTATTTAATTTACGTCGCTTGTTTGTGGGCGACAACGTTAAAAATTCAAACAACTTTTTACCGGCCACTTAGATCTCCTATAACCACTTTCTAGTCAATTAATAATCGTAAATTCCCTTGGGTTCGATACTCGGAGTCGTGAAATACTCCATATACTACTTGACCGTGCACTTGCGTATATACGTAAGAATTCGTGTCAAGTTTTTGGCGCCGTTGCCGGGGACTTTAACGGTTTAGTAGTTTAGTAGAAATTGAATTAGGATATCTCTTTTATTTTTTGTTTAATTAGCTATTTGTTTTCTCACTTGTATTTGATTATACTTTCAGGTCGTCAGTGTATGCCCAGGATCCCTAGAGAACTTGTGCCCCCACTTGAAGACCCGGAACAGTTATTCAGAGATCAGAGGAGAAGACAGAAACAGAGCAAGATGGGTGATCAATTGACCTACGCGCAACTCAATGAGAAAATGGAAGAGTTGGCGAAACAGTTGAATGATCGCAACACTCAGACACCATACAACAAGTCTGGGCAGGCTATTGTGGAGAAATTCCAGACGTCCACGTATGGACACAATCCGGCAATTGTAGTGCCAGACATACAGGCTGAGCATTTTGATCTCAAGCCAGCTACGATCCAGATAGTCACGAATCAGTTCCAGTTTTATGGGAACAAGGATGAGGATCCCAACGATTTCATTGGGAAGTTCAATGCGTATATCAAGACTGTGAAGTATAAGAACGTGACTCCTGAGGCATTGAAACTTATTCTATTTCCCTATTGTTTGAAAGGTGCAGCTGAGAAGTGGCTTGAGTCGAGAGCTCCGGATTCAATAACTACATGGGCTCAATGTGTGGATGAATTCATGGCAAAGTTTTACCCAGTTCAGCGGTTTATTCAGTTACAAGGTGATATCCTTGGCTTTCAGCAGCAGGCCCATGAGACCGTGGTAGAGGCGTGGGATAGATTTATGCATTTGATCAGGAAGTGCCCAAATCACGATTTTGGGGACTACAAAATTTTGCAGGTCTTCTACCATGGCTTAGAACGCCATAACCAGGAGTTAGTTAACAGGGAAGCTGGAGGAAATTTCATGTATTCAGTTGACAAAGAAGGAGCATTTGCACTTATGAAACAGCTAGCCAAGCAGGATACGCAGTTTTATGATTCTAGAAGACTTTCGGCATTGCCTGAGGCGAAAGACAATGAGTGGAAGGATGGGATCAGCAAGATGGTGTCAGACTTGGCCAAGCATGTTTATAAGGACAAGAAGACAGTAGCAAGTGTTGAGGAGCCAGAATATGATGCAGCAATGGCACACATGGCAAATGAGGATTTGAACTATGTGGGGGCACACGGACAGAGGCAGAACTGGAATCAAGGGAACTACAGGCCAGGCACTAGAGATCATCCAGGATTCCGGTATGGGGATCAGTCTGGAGCGACATATGCACCGGGGTTCCAGCATAGACCACAGGTTTCGCAGGCTCCACCAGCAGCTGATGCAACACCAAGTTCAGAAATCTCTGTGTTGACAAAGGCATTGGCGCAATTGAGTGAAAACATGAATACTATGACCACCAATGTGAACAACATGTCCACGCAGGTTACTGCTGTGTCTGCGGATTTACAGGCTACGAAGACTTCTCTTCGTTCTCTTGAGGTACAGGTGGGTCAGATTGCTACTCAGCTCTCATCTAGAGCTCCAGGTTCTTTGCCTTCCAACACGGAAGAAAATCCTCGTCAAATTAATGCAATCACTACTCGAAGCGGGGTTGCATTGAAAGATCCGCCATATCCCACTCATGCTAGAGCCGATGCTTCTAAGGCTAAAGAGCATGAGATATTTGATGATGATACTAATGTCGTGATCCCCCAATCAAAGGGCGCGACGGATGAGGAGGCGGTGAAAGACAAGGATGAGGTACGTACTGATACTACTGTTTCTAGGGCAGTTCCATATCCTTTGAGAACGAGAAAGAGGGATGATTCTAGAGATTTTCAGAGGTTTATTGATATATTCAAGAAGGTGGAGACTAACATTCCTTTTGCAGAGGCTATCTCTAAAATGCCTACATATGCCAAGTTTCTCAAGGATATTCTTTCAGGAAAGAGACGCATGAGTGATTTTGCACAGGTGAATTTGACTGCTGAGACTTCTGAATGCGTCAGGAATGGATTGCCTAAGAAGAAGAAAGACCCTGGGAGCTTTGTGATACCGGTTACTCTTGGTGATTCTCTCACTATGACTGCATTGTGCGATTTGGGGGCAAGCATCAATTTGATGCCCTTGTCCGTATTCCGGAAGCTAGGTGTGGGGGAGCCTCGTCCCACCCGAGTTACCTTGCAGATGGCTGACAGGTCGATCCGTAGAGCATATGGGGTGATTGACGACATTTTGGTCAAAGTTGGCACTCTTATCTTTCCTGCAGATTTTGTCATCTTAGACATAGAGGTTGGTGAAGTACCTCTCATTCTTGGCAGACCCTTCCTAGCTACAAGAGAGGCTATTATTCATGTGAAGAGTGGAAAGCTATCTATGCAGATCAATGATGAAAAAGTGGTCTTCGATGTGTTCAAGGCAATGAAAATGCCTTCATGTTATAACTATGAAGATTGCTTTAGCGTAGAGATCTTTGATGATGACATGGGAGATGAGGAAGCTAAATTGATGTGGGAGGAAATTGATGGAATGTACAAGGATGAAGATCACAGCCCTCCCATGGATTTGTGTCACATGAGCAGCTGGACCAAGCTGGATTTATATGAGCAAGGGGAGCAGAAACTAGCTCTTGTTCCTTCACTCAAGTCACCACCCATGCTTGAGTTGAAGCCATTCCCTAGCCATCTCAGGTATGCTTTTCTTGGTGTTGATAACACATTGCCCGTAATTGTTTCTTCTGTTTTATCTCAGGCACAGGAGGAGCAGCTTTTGGATGTGCTAAGGAAGCATAAGGGAGCAATTGGATGGACTATCGCAGATATAAAGGGGATCAGCCCCGTCTATTGCCAGCACAAGATCCGGGTAGAAGAAGGAAAGAAGCCAGTGATCCAAGCACAGCGGAGATTGAATCCGCATATGAAAGAAGTGGTGAGAAAAGAGGTCATGAAGTGGCTAGAGGCTGGTATTATTTTTCCGATCTCAGACAGCACTTGGACTAGCCCGGTCCAGTGTGTGCCTAAGAAAGGAGGAATGACTGTGGTAGAGAACGACAAGCATGAGCAGATTGCTCAACGGACAGTTACTGGATGGCGTGTGTGCATGGATTACAGGAAGCTGAATGAAGCCACGCTCAAGGATCACTTTCCGTTGCCGTTTATTGATCAGATGCTTGATTGTTTGGCTCACCACGAGTACTACTGCTTCTTGGATGGATATTCAGGCTACAACCAGATAGCCATTGCTCCAGAAGACCAGGAGAAGACCACTTTTACATGCCCCTATGGCACATTTGCGTTCCGCCGCATGCCATTTGGGTTATGTAATGCACCGGCTACTTTCCAGCGGTGTATGATGGCCATCTTCTCAGACATGATTGAGAGGAATTTAGAGGTCTTCATGGACGACTTCTCCTTATTTGGTTACAGTTTTGAGGACTGCCTACATCATCTCGGCCGTGTCTTGGTTCGTTGTGAAGACACTAATCTCGTGCTGAATTGGGAGAAGTGCCACTTCATGGTCACAGAGGGGATAGTTCTTGGTCACAAGATTTCACGCAGAGGGTTGGAGGTTGATCAAGCGAAGGTAGAGACAATCAAGCAACTTCCTTATCCGACTTCAGTGAAGGGGGTCAGAAGCTTCTTGGGACATGCAGGTTTCTATCGCAGGTTTATCAAGGACTTCTCAAAGATCTGCAAGCCGTTGTGTGAGTTGCTAGGGAAAGATGTCCCGTTTTTGTTTGATGAAGCGTGCAAGAAGGCCTTCGACTTTTTGAAGGAACAGCTCACCTCTGCTCCTATCATCACAACTCCGGATTGGAGTTTGCCATTTGAGCTCATGTGCGATGCCAGTGATTTCGCCATTGGAGCAGTATTGGGGAAAAGGAAGGAAAAGGTATGCCATGTTATTTATTATGCTAGTAGAGTTCTTAATGAGGCTCAACTAAACTATGACACTACTGAGAAGGAGCTTTTAGCTGTGATTTTTGCTCTTGACAAATTCCGGCCTTATCTTGTGGGATCGAAAGTAATTGTCTTTACAGATCATTCAGCGCTGAAATATCTTCTTGATAAGAAGGATGCCAAGCCAAGATTGTTGCGGTGGGTTATTTTGATGCAGGAATTTGATGTTGAGATCCGCGACAAGAAGGGTGTTGAGAATGTGGTAGCGGACCACCTCTCAAGACTCGAGAATGGAACGGTAGAGAAGGTTCCGATTCAAGAGAACTTTCCGGACGAGAGCTTGATGTCTTTGGGGGATGCTGAGCCTTGGTATTGGGCAATTGCTAACTATCTCACCAATGGGAAGATTCCGGAAGAGTGGACAGTGCAGCAGAAGAAGCGGTTCTTATATGTGGTGAAGCAGTACTTTTGGGAGGATCCATATCTATTCAAGATGGGAGCTGACAACATCATTCGGAAGTGTGTGCCTACTCATGAGATCTATGATGTGATAAAGCAATGTCATGCAGCGCCTAGTGGAGGCCATTTCAGCGGTCCTCGCACCGCCATGAAGGTACTACAATCCGGTTTCTTTTGGCCTACTATATTTAAAGATTGTCATGATTGGGTTGCAGGATGTGATAGTTGCCAAAGAACGGGTAACATCTCCAAGCGAGATGAGATGCCAATGTCTGAATGGCTTGAGGTGGAGCCATTCGATGTTTGGGGCATAGACTTCATGGGTCCGTTCCCTCCTTCGCATGGTAATCTCTACATCCTCCTTGCTGTTGATTATGTGACGAAATGGGTTGAAGCAATTGCGTGCCCCAAGAATGATGCAGCGACTGTAGAGAAGTTTCTGAAGAAGCATATCTTCACTCGGTTTGGCACACCAAGGGCAATGGTGAGTGATGAAGGTTCACACTTCATAAACCGAGTGTTTTCCAGAGTCTTGAAGACGTACGGGGTGTCTATCCATAAGGTTTCCCTACCTTATCACCCCCAAACTAATGGGCAAGCTGAAGTTTCAAACAGGGAGATTAAGGGGATTCTTCAGAAAACCGTCAACACCGGACGCAAGGATTGGGCTGTGAAGCTGGATGACGCACTGTGGGCATACTGCACCGCATGGAAGACGCCATTGAACATGTCTCCGTTCCAGCTTGTCTTCGGTAAGGCGTGTCATCTTCCCGTTGAGTTAGAGCACAAGGTTTATTGGGCGATCAAGCGGTTGAACATGGATCCTGAGTTAGCAGGACAAGCAAGGAAGATGAAGCTTCTTGAACTTGAGGAATGGAGATTACAGGCCTATGATAGTTCCCGGATTTACAAGGAAAAGACGAAGAGATGGCACGACAGTCTTCTCAAACCGAAGGAACTTTGTGTGGGCCAAAAGGTTTTGCTATTCAACTCACGCATGAAGCTCTTTCCGGGAAAGCTTCGTTCGACATGGTCCGGGCCGTTCCGAATCCACCAAACATATCCTTGGGGTGCGGTTGAGTTAGAAGATCCACATACGAATGAGTGTTTCCGCGTCAACGGAAGCAGAGTGAAACCGTACTTGGAATCCGCGCCAATTCCGGCCAAAGTGGATGTTATCTACTTTGACGAGCCGTGATCTTATTGAGGTAACTGGGTCGGGCCGTCGACCGTAAATTACAAAGCGCTTGTTGGGAGGCAACCCAACGTATTTTATGCATTAGTGTAGAGAGTGCGTTTTAAATACTGTTGTGTGCGTTTTTAATTCCGTTTTGTTATCTGAGGGGTGAGAGAGCGAGAATTTGACATTTGAATTGAGTCTCCGCAGGTTTACAGGTTATTACGAGATTCGAACTCCCCTTCTTGATGTGCGTAGACTCGCATGGAAATGCGCGCATCGGAGTTCGGATGTAAAAGAAAGGCGGAAATTGAACGAGAAAGACATGATCATGACGAGATTTCCGAGGATGTGGGAAGCTTGTCACGAAAAGTTGGCTCAAGAACAAAAAGAGGAACATGGAATTCAAGCTAAGGATCCTCGAAGATCAAGCAAAGGAAACGGATCAAAAAAAAAAAAAAAAAAAAGAGAAGAGAGAGCAGTTCCAGCCCCAGACTGGTCTTATGATCAGCCAACTGGTCATAGGACCACTTTGTACTTAGTCAAAATATGGAGAACTCGCAAAACATGGCTTCTGCTGGTCACACGACCAGTACAAGTGGTCGTACGACCATTATGTGCAGGGGCGATATTTCCTTCATTACTCGGGGGTATTTTTGGTATTTCAGGTAAGTTGAAGAAGACAAAAATCGTGAGAGGGGTTCTTCTTCCCTTCAGACGACGAACATCAGACACAGAGCTCACGTACTCTCGACTCTTGCTAGAAATCATCAAACCCAGAGGAATCAGGCCGATCGACAGATCTCTCTCTCGCGTTTCAGAGCAGCAACGCTCCGACAGGGCGATTGCGGCGTGTTGGGTTGGAGTATCACGAGGAAGAGCGCCGCCGAAGAGCCGCCGACCATCGGCGTCGGCCATAACCTCCGACTACAGCCAAAATCCGGCCAATCGGGGAGGGTTTTCTTCGCAATCACAGCGCCACCACGATTCCGGCGTAAGGTCGCGGTGGTTCACAGCGCCATCACGCGGCAGAGCATCTCCCAGCCGCCGATCCTTCTGCCGTCGTCAAGAACCTCTCAAGTCGGTGAAATTGTAAGCTTCTTGGTGGGTTTTGCTCGCAAACCAGGCGCCATCCACACCATCATAGTTAATTGCTGGTATCTGTGGTGATTGGGGCTGAAATCGCACGGAATTGAAGACGAACCCACCTAGGGTTCTTCGAAGAAAAGTTCAAAATTGTGAAGAAAGGGTGCAATTCAGCGTTCACGGAAGAAGGAAGAAGGACGCACACACTGCGGGGAGTGTATTGACGCAAGCAATTCCAATGTTTTCGGAAAAATTTTCGACGGTCGATTTTCGGCCCTTCTTGTCGAAATTTTTGTGGAACAGGCAACCGTCAGAGGTCAATTCTTATTCTCTCTCAGTTTCAATTTGGCATCTAGGCACAAGTAGGTTGCGCTTTATTTGAAAAATTGATTCATATCCCTTGTACCACTTGTCAATTTGGAGCTGCTGTTTAGTGTGTAGGTGTGAATTGTCACGTGTACTTATTTGTGTATTTGTGAAACGTTTCTGGAAATTGTGAACAATGAGTAAGAGATTGCGTTTAACTAGTGGTGACCTTGATTATGCACCTGACGATGAGGGGGATAGTGAGCACGAGATGGTCATAGGTGGAGATAGTGGCGATTTCACATACGAGGTCCCGCAATCTCCGGAAAGGGAAGAGTTAAAGAGACCTTTACCGAGTGGGTTCCCGACCATTGACAAAGGGAGGCTTAGGAAGATGCTAGAATTGAAATTTGGCATAGAGCCAACCCCTAAGTTGTTTTGTAACTTCCGTTTCATATCGGCGGAAGCTCATTTTGCGTATGAATTTGATACTCGTATTTCGAGAAATGCAAATGCAGAGAGACTCTTCCCAATGGATGGTGTACCCTCGGATTTAGAGGATGTGGCAAAGAGAGAGAATTTTGCGGGTTGGATGCGCTTGATTGATTGTAAGGCAAGTACGGCCCTTACCAAAGAGATTTGTGTTAACTCCTTTTACTATGACTCTGCGGAGGGTCGCCATCTCCGTGATCAGCGACTGATTTATGTGAGGCGGAAGTGGTTTCTCTTTTCTCCCGAGACCATAGGGGCGGCTCTTCAATGGCCGCCACTGACTCAGAAGTGCCAATTCGAAGTCTAACTTAAGAAAGACCCCAGAGAGTTGTTTGATGAAGTTCACCAGTTTTGTTGCAAGGGTGTGAAAGGTGCTGAGTGGATTAGGAAAAAGAGCCTTAGGCGGTGGAAAATTAAGATAGGGTTTATTCTTCCTGAGGCACGGTGGCTGGTTGAGATCATAGAGTCGTGGGTCGAGGGCTTGTCTCCTCAAAACTTTGTGTCCTTTGATACTTGTTTGATGGATTTGTTCTTATCGAAGGGTGATCGTATTGATATCCCTAAGCGACTATACCTTTCTTTCCTATCTAGGGGGAAGGACGACAACAGAAAGGCCGCGGGATACGGGTATCTTTTGAAACACCTTGCTGGGAGTGTGACTGTGAAAGGGGATCGCGATGAGTGGGATCTAGTAGCAAAAAGCAAGAGAAAATATAAGATGATACCGGATCCTTTGAAGAAGAAGAAAAAGAGTGTCGTTGAGGAGGGTCCCAGTTCTAGAGCCGGTCGTGCCAGTTCTTCTGAGTCTGAGCTAGCTCGGGAGATGAGACTCACCAGGGATATGATAGCGGCTTCCTCTACGATGAGGGACCGACAGTATACGCATGTGCGTCACGGCATGCGTCAGTTGGGTGAGGGGTTACGACAGATGGGTTTGCGTCAGGATAGGCAAGACCGGAGGATTGAGGAGATAGCGATTGCGTGTGGGGTTCTGGATGAGCCGGCACCCGGACCGGAACTTGATTTCACATATGCCTCGAGTGACTACTCAGGAGACCAGGGTGGTGAGGAGTCCGAGTAGATTCACCGTCCCTCGCATTAGAATTGCCGAGTCCTCTTGATTGATCTCCAAATTCGTTGAGGGCAACGAAGCAGTCTAGTGTGGGGGGGATTTTTAGTCTTAACTAGCCAGTCCGTGTCTGCATTAACCTGTCACATATAGATTGTTAGTTTGTATTGTGTCATATTTGTGGTCCATGTCGTGTCTATTTATAGTGGCGTATTGTGATGTTATTAGCTCTTTATATATGTGTTAGTTGTTAATTTTAGTTGCACGTTTACTTAATTGTGTCCACCTACCTGAATCGAGTCTGTTTCGAGTCTTCTTTCGTGTTTGGCCTTGCATTTAGAGTTAGGATTTACATATAAAAAAAATAATAAAAAAAAATAAAAATAAAAAATTGAAAAAAAATAATAAGTAAAAAAAGAGAAAATTTTGAGAAAAGGGCAATCAAATGAGGCTAAAGTTTGATAAATTGCGAAGTGTGAGGATTTTAGGTGTAGAGCATGATTTGCGACCGAGAGTGACAACGTGAGTCCCCCCTAGTAGGTATAGAGAGACTTTCTTTACGGGAGTGCCTACCTATTTCTAACACTTATGTGATTTTTAAACGCAAAGTGTGTGCCTATTTTCTTACAAGAGCTGAGCTAGGTGTGAGCTAAACAAGCCGAACATCCATGTGTACGTCTTAGGTAGTCGCCAACCCGCCTCGTAGTGGCACACGAAACAGCTGTGCGAGGACGTGTATTAGAGCACTCACTGCTTTTAGAACTCACCTTGTAGGACCATTAGACGCCCCAATTTGAACCTTGGATTCTTGCTAGCCTTCGGACATAGGGTGACGATTCTTGGCCTTCATCACAAATTGATTAGAATCACCACTTCAGTGCGTCACGAGGGGGTTGTGTAGTTGAGGGGGTTCGATGAGGGAGTGATTATACATTTCGTTGAGTTCTACATCTTTCTTGCACTACATTGACTATCTAAGAGGGGATGCGAGGGTGAGTGAGTAGGCTTGCGCACTTCGGTGTGGCGGTGTTCCATGCCACTACATCATGGACACAGTTGTGGAGAGTCGTGAGTGCGTGAATCTAATACGCACGGAATTGGGTTGGGTGAACTTAATTGGTGGATCGTGCTAGGTACCGGTTGTGATTACTTTGGTGTAGGAGGATCGGTTGGATTAGGCACGAGATACATTCATCTTCGGGACTACTTGAGAGGGGACATGGTTACATTCGAGTGTGGGGGTGTCGACTTTTGACTTCGGACATTGAGAGTGAGCTTGCGATGACTCCACTCCCACACATTTACTTCATTGATTTTGCGGCTTGGATTTGACATGGCCTTTGATTGAGTTAGGAGGAGATGATATTTTATGTGATATTCATTCATCGACTTATGTGTTTCCTTCTACTAGCATATGTGATTGTTATTTGAAGACCACTCGGATATTATTTGTGCATTGTGGTGGTATTTTGAGAAAAAAAAAAGGAGAAAGAAAGAGAAAGAAAAAAAAACAAAAAAAAATGAGAGAAAAAGAAAAGGGAGAGATTAAATAAAGTTTGAGTGGAATTGAATTGGAACGAGTGGTGGAGCTACTTTGACGACGACGGTTCATGTTTCATGCACGACAAACGATGATGGCCACGGAGATCACTAGTGTACCGGGGTTTGAGGGAATTGAGGGTCGGAGGTGGTGAGCTTTGGGTTTTGGTTCCTATCATCGTGGTGAGGGTGTGTGAGATGTGGGTTTTGATGTGAGAATGTGACGCTTAGGACTTGATTTCGAAGAGATTATCTCTATGTCCCTAAGCCTCATCATGTGAAAACCGTTAGCGGATTAGGAGCTCGGACCTTGGATGTGGCTTTGCCTAGCGTAGTCTCTTATTTCGTGGCACATGCGAAGAGGTAGCGTACTCTTGTACTTAGTAAAGTTAGGCTTTCTATACTAGCTAGGGGAGAGTCGTGGTGTCGAGTTTAGTTTCAACTCATGCTTTGTTCCTAGGATTCTCATCACTTCATGATAATTGACTTAAGCCAATGGAGATTTCCCTATCTCAACCAAAAAGATAAAAAGTGTGTTTTGTATATATATGTTTGTGTAGGATTGAGTCGTAGTTTGCATTTGCATCATATTGTTGCATTGTCGAGTCTTGTTTCGTTATTGAGTCGGCTAGTTAGGATTTGTATGCAACGGTGTTTCTAGTAAGTATGAAATTCTCGACTCGTATCACTTGTGGGGTTGAGTTTCATTGGAGGATGTTTTTGGATGGATTGTGGTCGGATTTTGGTTGTACTTTGATTGGATTGCTCGGGACGCGCAATAGGTTAGTGTGGGGGTGTTTGATAACTCCACATTAGGAGTTATATTGTTTATGATCCATGAACTTTTTGCGAGCGTTTTGATGTATTTATGTGAGAAATTGACCAAATCCGGGTTGTATTGAGCATACTTGAGTTATTGAGCTTTATTTCATAATCCGGGCGTTTTTTGTATGATTTATACATTGTTTATCGCATGTGATCTTCCGGTATGTTTTCGTGTTGTGTATTTCAGGAACCGGGAGCTTGGAACGATGATTTAGGGGCGGAAACGAACTTCGGAACACAAGCTAGCTCAAGGATATGCTCGGGAATGAAGAGGAGAAAAGAAGACGCTAAAACGAAGAAAAGTTGGAAAAGTCACACAGGACCAGCCTGCACTCTTTTCGATGCCCAGGAAAATCTACAAGGAATTTTGGAGCAAGGCTTGCGGCATTGGAAAGTAGACATCCTTAGCTTTCCAACGGTATATGGTAGGCCCGCAGACGAGTCCGTATGAGGGAGAAACAGCCCGCGCAAAATCAGCAAAGAATTCTGCCCGGGAATTACAAAGTAGAGGGGCTGAAGTGCAATTTCGGCATATTTTCATTAAAAAACGTGCCCAGCTGGTAGAGAACGGGGAGAACGACCTAAGAGAGGGATATTCACGCATCTTTGAAGTTTTTGGAGCTAGGGAAGAAGGGAGAACAAGCTTGGAGCAAGGATCATCAATTACATTGAAGATTCAAGCGTTTGATCATCTTTTCTTCTTCTATTCTTCATGAACTCTATGATTTTGTTTATGTTGAACCATATTATGTCTAGCTAAACTTCTCAAGCTAGGTGATTGATGAGAAACTAGGGTTTGTTGAATGATTTTCCGGATTTTGGACATGATACATGCGTTTGCTTAAAGTTTATGAATGTTCTAGTTATCTTACATATTCTTGTACTTCATTCTAAGTATTCTTGGCTTGATCACCCTTAGGATACTAGTCGTTAAGATTGTTGCACGAAAGTGAACTGTTTGATACATTTTAAAGAATATTGTAGGTAATCTTGTAGTTTCTTGAGACCGAGAGGAGATAGAAACTTGATTAATCGTGTGAGGGTAGTTTCGATTGATTGTGTTAGAACTTAGTGAATTCGGTGGACCGATAGGACCCGGTGAACAAGCCTAACAAATCAATTAGATTGTAGTAGTAGACGGAGGTGGACCGAGAGGACCCGAAATCTATTATTTACACAAATTCACGTGAGATCGAGAGAAGATCGTGATGGGTATTACCCGATATAACTAGAACGTGAGTAGAGTGTTTCATGCATAATTCCGGAAATCGTTAACAACCCTAGGGACATCAATTACCTAGTTCTTTCTCATTAATCGTAGTCAATCTCAAGTTATTTTCTTTTAAAAATTGAAAACCCTACAAAAATAATTAGTACTTGTTATTTAATTTACGTCGCTTGTTTGTGGGCGACAACGTTACAAATTCAAACAACTTTTTACCGGCCACTTAGATCTCCTATAACCACTTTCTAGTCAATTAATAATCGTAAATTCCCTTGGGTTTGATACTCGGAGTCGTGAAATACTCCATATACTACTTGACCGTGCACTTGCGTATACACGTAAGAATTCGTGTCAGCTGAGTCCATTAACTCGTGCCTGCTGCCGACCAGGTCTGACAAAGCTCTTACAATGTTCTCCCAAATAAGCGATCATCAGAGCGAGTGGCACCTTAAAAAACGAAACCTCGGCTTTGACATGGGCAACACCTACCTGACTGCGAAAATGGAGAAAAGAATGTTGAGTCGTTCTATAAAGTGTATAGATTTTCGCGTGCGACCAATTTCAGAGTCTCTGTATGAAGTCCGCGGTAATCATCTGAAAACTCATATTGTGGAATTCAAACCTGGACATTGCCTCGGAACCTGCACGTGCGGCAAATACCAACAGATGTGGTTCCCGTGTGTACATGTGTGTGCTTGTGCAAAAGAACTCAGAAAACTTGGCCGTTACGATGCCGACCATGATATGAAGGTCATGTACGACCACACAAGCAGGTTCTATTCACTGGAAAACTACCATCTGGCTTATGCAGGTACAATTAAGACTCCTCCCAACCCAGCAACGTGGACCAGCGCAGTCACAAGCGAAGTACCTGCACACATAAGAAACATTCGCCCACTTCCACCGAAGAAAGTTGTAACAGTTCGGAGGGACAAGGAGAAAAGACACAAGCCAATGGTCGAAACCGTTCGTGAAAAAAAGCGAGGAACGGGAACGTACGGATGTAGCCATTGCCATGTAAAAGGGCACACCAGAAAGATTTGCCCTCAATTGAAAAATTAATGTTGTGATAAAAGCCGTTGTTCTTCGTTCTTTGTAATGTAATTATTAGTTCGCAACCTCTTTTGATGATTGCGCAAACAATATATCTGTTGTTTCGATCAATTATTGTGTTTTTTAATTTGAATATGCATTTTATTACATAAATAAACAATATATCTTTTTCTTGTGTTTTTTAATATGAATATGCATTTTAATACATAAATAAACAATATATCTTTTATTTCGATCAATTCTTGTGTTTTTTAATATGAATCTGCATTTTAATACATAGATAAACAATTTCTTTTTTTAAATTTATTTAATATGAATATGCATTTCTTACAAAAAAAACTGTTACGTATTTCAACAATGTTATTATTACAAACCTTCTAGAAAACATACATGCATGTTTTCTAGAAAATGCAATTATACCCTGCACATGAACCAAAATCTTTCTCCGTCTCTTCATCTACCCAGGAAGCACTACAAAAGCCACTCTTCTCTCCAAAACTCACCACATTCTGAAATGGCAAAGAAGAAGATACCAAAGGAGTGGGACGAGGACAAGGAGGAGGAGGTGGATACTGAAAGGTCCGAGGACGAGGACAAGGAGGAGGATACTGAAAGGTCCGAGGACGAGGACGAGGACGAGGAAGAGGATGAGGATGAAGAGGAAGACAGTGACAGTGAAACTGACCGTGAACAATCCTATTTCCGGGCAAAAAGGGGATCTGAAACTACTCAGTACAGTGACGATGAAGACGAGGAAGATGATGACGACTCCGTGGATTGGCCGCCATCTCCGCCATGGACGCCGAAGAAAAGAAACAGAGACGACGACAGCAGTGAAGAAGAAGATCCGGAGCTCTGGCCTCGCAGTCCCAAAAAACCCAAAAAAATGTAATCATCTTCATGTTTTTAAGTTTTTAATGTAATGAAGTCTTTTGTTTCTGAACATTTGCATCTTTCTGATTATGACTGTTCGAAGTTTTTCTTAGTTTTTTTCTGGAAAACACAGTTACTGTGTAAGACGAGCATTTGCTCGTCCCGGTGTTGACATGCTCGTCTCAGTATCAATGTGGCAATATACTTAGACGAGCAGAACTCTCGTCTTAGTATATTGCCACACTGAGACGAGCAATACAAACTGGGACGAGAAAAAACTGGGACGAGAAACAACTGGGACGATTATGTGTATAGGTTTGTTTAAAAATTTGCCTAATTAATTGTTAATTTAGATGATTAAATTGTGTAACGCCAAACATAAGTGAGAGACGGGTATTTTTCAAAGACCAATTCACCAGACGGGTAGGACGCCAATTCTTTCACGAAACACGGAGGGTAATTCGCCGACAAACACAGAGGGTTCAAATTGGAGATCAACGGCGCGAATCGCCATTAAAGAAGAACAAGACTGTGTGCGGCGGCTCTAACCCACCCATCCTCTTATCTCCCCAATTTCTCCCTCATGCAAAAGAAATCTCAAGAAACCCTCGCAAGAGGGCCGACCGGAAAAGTGGTCACTTTGACATGCATCACCATGGACGAGCTCAAGATCGAAAGACATACAGAAAAGGAGAGAGAAGAAGAACATGTCCAGGGAAACTACTCGTGGCTGCTGTGTTCTGGTGAGGTAGCGTGAGATGGGGATATGTCGCTGTGATAGACGGCTGGGGGGGGGGGGGGGTGTGCGGAGTAAGGACGAATCCAGCAGCTGGCTAAGGGATTGGAGGGCTGCGGTCATGCCTGCTTCTAGGGCGGACTCAAATTGGCGGATCGGGACTGCTGGCGAATCTGTTATACCGGCGCGGGAGCGTGTTCGCCCAGCGGAGCAGCGAAGTTGAGGCCGACCCTGGTGAGACCGGAGGCGGCTGCCCCGATTGGATTGAAAGCGTTGTTCGCCTGGTGCTCTTCGTGACAGATCGTGGGCTGGGAGGTGTCATGACCCAGGGGTCAGAATGCAAATAAGTAATACTTTGTGGCTAGTTTTAATACTTTGTGTTATGCAGGGGTTCTTTTGTTATTAGTGAGAAATGTAATAGTGGTAGTATACTACATATAGATGGGAACTGTATCAGAAAAGGATATCGATGAATGAATCTCAATTTCTTCTTCTCTGAATATCTCTCTGAATCTCTCTGCAATTCTCCCTCTCTTCCATTCTTCTCCAATCATATCTCAATTTCAGGTGTTTCTCCGGTGAATTCAACATCAGAGCTCTGTCAAGTGGTATCAGAGCCAGGTCTCGAACCGAATTAGGGCTTTTCCGCTGAAGAAGATGACCGACGCGTTGAGATTCCCTTCGTCGGCCAAAAATCTGGACCGCTATCGACCGCAGATGAAGACGAGCGGCTCTGTAAGACTCAATTCATCTGCAGAAACGTTGCAGAGCCTCAAGAGCAAGTCGCTTGATTTTGGCGCACTGCTAGATTCACAATTCGTCGAAGTTAGGAAGACGATGAACGACTGTTTCGACAAATTCGACAAGAAGCTCGATTACTGGGGGTTACAAGTGGATCGGATGGTCGACTGGTTCACCAATATGGAAGCTCTTCCACCGGAGGAGAGGAGTGTATTTGAATTGTTGCCATATGTCAACCTGAAATTGACGAGTCTACAAAATGCACAAAGAATGATACAACTGAAGAATTGGTCGTCCGAAGAGGTGATTTAGTTCAAATGAGTGATAAATTGATCACGCCTCCAAGGTGTTCGACAAAAGTTCTCAATGAAGACACAAGTGTTCCTGCGTGTAACATCCTTGAAAAGAGGAGTAAAGTTGGCATATCTTCTAAGTGTTCGTCGAAATTCCCAACAGAAGCCAAAGAATCAAGCACTCTACCTCTTCAGATAATCCAAGGTGGAAGTATGTTGGCGCACAAGGACGTGAGAAATGAACATACAACCTACCTATCTTCAGTAGCTGGAAGTGGAGAATTGGATCTTGATGCATCTGTTTCACTCCCAATCAAGTCCAAGGGCAATCACTTGAATGATATAGACATGTTTGGGAAGGAAAATGGTGGTGCAGAATGCAACATATCAGGTCATGATATCCTTTATGAGTTGGACAGTGGTACTGAGATAATTGGATCCGGATCGACGCGCAAATACACTTATTGTGGAGAGGCTAACTCATACAAAGGAGTAATTTCACCCTATGAGTTACAACCCCAGTTTATAGAGGTCGAGAAGCTACCAGGTAAGGATAAACTGAAGCTGAAACTTGAAATTTACTTGTGTTCATTTCTAGCTCAGGAACTCATTGGCCCTTACATCATTACCTTGAGCATAAAAAGGGTTGTTGACAAGGGTTTGAGTTGTGAAATTGCTGAGTTGATGAACAAGGGAAGTGTTGATAAGTACCTAAGGGGTGTGACCACTGTTCTGGACTCCATTGAAACGCAAGGAACATGGTTCAGGGGGCCAAATCCCGGGGGAACCAACCGATACATGTTGTTGGGCGTTAAGTCCCAGGAGCTAATTAAGAAGGTGAACGAGCTAGCTGCATCGTGGAGGAACTTCTCCAATGTGGTTTTTGATATGGTATTTTTTTTGGTAGCAGTTCCTACTTATCATTGGGAATCAAAAACAATGAAGGTGACTTCAAAAAATGCTATTACTGGAATTTTCCTCACTATTTCTCCCTTGATGAGTGGGTGTAAACATGAGGTCAAATTTCAAGATTGGACACGTCATTTGTGTTTTGAAATTGACATAAATGCGCCAGGGGATTCACTTGTTTTCACTTGCATAGAAGGTAATGAAGTTTCAGGAATCAAGTTTGTCTTTGGAGAAGTTTACATGTCCTTCCTAGATGCTACATGGGGAAATGATGTTGAGGTGTGGTGCAAACAGAGGTATGATGAACCTCATGATATGAAGATGGTCACTGCAAGCTCTTCAGTTATATTATGGCCATGTTTTTGGAAAGCTAATGGAGCAACAATCGGCAAAAAAATTACTCAGGGAGTTGCTATGCACACTAGTACCTTTATTAAGAAGACAAGGCATAAAATAACAGGGAGTGCCACTGCAGACATTGCTTCTAAATGCCAACAGTTGTTGATTGAGGAAATAGGGAATCGACAACTTCAAACATTGGTGGCAGCTGAAGTGCCATATCCAAATCCGGAGCTGCATATTATATTCATCCTGGAATCATTTTGGAGAATGGCACTGAAGAAGACTTACAGCTCTCATAACATGTTTGAACCAATATTGTGGGGAATTCTTATGATCATGAGGGTAGCTGTACGTATTATGGGACCACGGATTGATTCTCAGTACAAGGATGCGTTTCATTTTGAGGTATGCCTCTCACTGTTAATTGATCAAGAATTTCACGAGATTGTTCCCACTCGGATCAGAACAAAGCATAAACCTCCAGTTGGCGTGGTTGGACCATTTTTTCACCTCAGCTACACCTCAGATATTGGTGCCTGCACATTCAGTTTATTAGCACTGGACCTTGATATGCTTGCACACCTATTTTGGCTGTTATATGGTACCATTCCCACTCAAAAAATTCTCAATTACGGAGGCATGGGTCAAATGCAAAGGTTTAAGATTTCTTTCAAGTTACTACATCCAGCGATGGACATATTTGCCAAAGTTCTTCATCCTTGAGGACAAGGATGATTTGGAGAGGTGGGCATTGTCATGACCCAGGGGTCAGAATGAAAATAAGTAATACTTTGTGTCTAGTTTTAATACTTTGTGTTATGCAGGGGTTCTTTTGTTATTAGTGAGAAATGTAATAGTGGTAGTATACTACATATAGATGGGAACTGTATCAGAAAAGGATATCGATGAATGAATCTCAATTTCTTCTTCTCTGAATATCTCTCTGAATCTCTCTGCAATTCTCCCTCTCTTCCATTCTTCTCCAATCATATCTCAATTTCAGGTGTTTCTCCGGTGAATTCAACATCAGAGCTCTGTCAGGAGGTCTAGTGTTTCGTTCTTCCATGGATGTCATGCGCGTGTCGAAAGGCGGCAAATTTCTCTTCGATTTCAAGCTTGAAGACAGTGAACCGCTCGTCGAAGATTTGTTTGAGCGATTCAACAGTAATCGCAGGTGAGTTCGACAATGTTGTAGAATAAGACTTCTACACCTAAACTGCTGCACAATCTTAATGGAAAGTGATCTACCATATCTTCACCCTTTCGATCTGGGACAAGCCACTCACAAATCCGACATCTCTCCTTTCATGCGTGTGCCATTTAACGTACCCCCTTGTCAGGAATAATTTTCCAATTTTCTTTGACTCACCCTTCTGTAACCGTCAATTTGACCGGAAGATCTGATCCACCATTAATGGAACATTCATGTGTGAACCAACACCATCACCTTTTGATCTTCCAAGCTTATAAGGACCCATGTTGATTACTATTCCAACAATTTCTTGCCCATACAAACACCATCACCCTTTAATCTTATAAGGTCCGAAGCTTATAAAGATCCAAGTTGATTACTATTCCAGCAACTTCTTACACGTACCACTAGATCAAAATACTTAGTATTCTATAAAGTTGTGACGGGAACACCATAATATGATTTGGGACATCCACGAACACAAATGTTAACTTTGTTGTGGGTTAGGTCCTAGACTATACTATATCAACTACCCTCATCTTCTTCACCCTACAAATATGGGACAACCAATGACACTTGATCGCCATTTGGTCCAGAGTGTCAGCCAAATCAGATCAAACATTTTTTGTTTTCTTTAAAAGAAAATAAGAACACCTGTTAGCTCTTCAAGAAACTCCTTACATGACTTGCAAACGATTTAGTTCATTTACTAAACTTGAAAACGAGAAATAGAATTATTAAAACCAAAGAAACACCAATGAGTTGTCTTCATCGTCCTTCCACTTGTGTGATGCTAAGCATGTTGATTGAACAATCATCGTGTTGAACCCATGAAGTTTCTTCCAATGACTTTTCCAGAAGAACAAGCAGATTTCTTTCGTCATAAAAACCAGGCTGTTCGGGCTGCGGTAATGCACTTTCACCTTCCAACATAAGTACCACAGAAGCCATGTTAGGTCTGTCTTCTGGGCATTGTTGGACACATAACAGACCTACATGAACTGCTCGAAGCACTTCAGTCCAGTCACTGGCTACTTGGATTGATGAATCGATCAGCTCCATCTGTCTTCCTTCTTGGAAAAGATTCCACGCCTGTGAAAAAAACTTGTTTCAGTCCAAAGTCAATCACTTTGTGAGTAAGAAAAGAATATATGTGCTTAGAACTTTACATGTCCAATCAAGTTGAGGCGGTGCTCTGGATGGTGAAAACGCCTGTTAGTTTTTCCACTCACAATCTCCAACACCAAGACACCATAGCTAAACACATCAGATTTCACTGAGAATAGGCCATGCATTGCATACTCTGGAGCAATATAGCCGCTGCATGAAACAGTTGATTTTTCTTTAAAAAAGGAGTTACTTTCTATATACGGGTGGTTTTAGTTTGATACTGTGTTTGGAGGTCCTTACTATGTTCCGACCACTCTTTTTGTTATTCCTTCTGAGTCTTGTTCTCTGAAACTTCTTGCTGTTCCGAAGTCTGAGATTTTTGGGTTCATACCGTAATCTAACAAGACATTACTAGCCTTGAGATCTCTGTGTATAATTCTTAGCCTTGAATCCTGATGAAGGTATAGCAAACCTCTGGCGATTCCTTTGATTATGTCTAAGCGCTTAGACCAAACAAGCACCTTGCTCTGTTCTGGATCTGGATTCAAAGACATTAAAACATATGCAAAGTGAAGTTAAGATCCTACTCATTGGAGTTTGATAAAATGTTTTTGATAAAGACATACCAAATAGGAATAGGTCCAAGCTTTTATGAGGCAGGTATTCGTAGATCAACATCTTCTCTGCTCCATGAAGGCAATACCCTAGAAGCTTTACAAGATTCCTGTGCTGCAGCTTGGCAATGTATATCACTTCGTTTTTGAACTCATCATTACCTTGCTCAGAATATCTTGCGAGCTTCTTTATAGCTATTTCTTGTCCATCTTCCAGTACACCCTGAAGATAACATTTAGGTTAAAAAAAGTTGAGTAATTTCCATAGAGGTTCCCATAAATGGATCACAATTGTACCTTGTACACAGGTCCAAAACCACCTTCCCCAATTCTATTGTCAGTTGAGAAGTTATTGGTTGCCTTAGCTACCGTAAAAAAGTCAAATATCTTTAAGTCTGAATCCGCTGTTCGGTTCTCAGTAGTTGTCTCTGGCTGGAAACTTGTTGCAATTCTTCCTGCAATAGTGTTACACTTGATAATCTGAACACTGAACATATAGCAAGCTCTAAGTAAGCTCATTGACCTCACCTCTTCTTAACTCTCGTTTCTTCTTTCTCCACATGATCACTGACAGTCCAATGGCTAGCACGAAAAGTGCGGCTGTAAAAGCTGGAACAAGTTTCTTCCATAGCTCGACTATAGTTGTAGAAGGAAGAAAAAACACATTTCTCAATGAAACCTCATGATATAAATTAACAGTGCAGCTTTCCGTTAGATTAAAATAAGTATGTCATAGAGTAGTATACCTATATTATTCGTGAAAGATATTGAAAAGTATTTTTTTTTCTCAGTTATATGTTTCAAACTTACCACATACATGCGAATCATACCTGTTACTGGTGCCTGAGGTAGAGGAGGCACTTTTACAAACAGATCCCGTCCATTTGTTTTGCACTCTCCAATCCCAACCAGGTCACCGAACCATAAGAAACATCCAGGTCCTCCATCATCAGCGTTCCTATTCGCATAAGCTGTGCACGAGATATCTTTTAAGCATCTTGTATTGCATTCCTCGAGGCTCGTGTTCTCAGTGAATGAAGCATTGAGCGTATCTGGAAGTTGAATATTTCTCTGTGTGAAATAATCACATTTTCCCACACAATCTAGTTGAGTCTTCCGAACACATCCATTGGACCAATCCGCCATCGTCCATTCCTCGGGGTTTTTGGGCTCAAACCCATCCAAACACTCACAACCGTTACTGATATTACATTTTCCATATGCTCCACAGAACGTTTTGCAAGTGTCACACAGTGGAACTCCTGATATTGTAGATGAAAACATATCAGTTATGCCTCCAATCTTCTGATACTCCAGTTCTATATCAAGTACTCTTTAGCCCGCACCAATGTCCAGGGTGGGTTATTATTTACTTGAAGAACTTCAACATGCCATTGTGGATAAATATTACAAACCCTCACCTAACTGTATGTGATTAATTTGTATCACATGCCTTGTATTGAGAAGGGGACATCAAGTAGAATGTATAAAAGTATGTGCACTAAGTTCTTACATTAGAAGAAGTATACAGTGGGTGTACAATTAAATATCTCTCCGTCCCACTTTGAGTGTCTTCCTTTTTAACATGAGAATCCGAAAATAAAGTGTAACTATAAAGAAGTTACTTATTTTTCACCTTCCGATCATTTTTCCAAATTATTACATTTTTCACTTCCCCAGAATAAGCACAACATAAAACAAATGACACTTTAGTAAATCTATCAATTCAAAAACACATCCTTAAACACATTTAAAAGTCCATCCCGACACTCGATTTTGGATGGAGTATGCAACATGTTTTACTAAACTTAATAATGTACCAGTGTGTGTTAAAAGTTGACGATTGGCCAGATGATATAGCCACTAAAACCTGTCCATGAGACCCCCAGTAAAGTAGATACTGGGAACATCAATCAAAAGTTCCTAGTTAAATTATGTCCGAGGTGCTTACGATATAATCAGGCATAAATTTCAGATCCACCAAAACAAAATGAAAATGTTGCATACCTGTCGCTCTTACATAAAGATCTTGTGGATTGGTGCTGCATTCTTCGATATCAACCAGGTCACCAAACCATAAGAAGCATCCAGTTCCTCGATATCTGACATCCATATTTGCATAAGCTGTGCAAGAACAATTCTTAGAGCACATCGTCTTGCATTCCTCAAGGCTGATGCTCCTGTTGTACCAAGAAGTGCGTGTATCAGGCAATTTGACACTCGGATGTTTGATGAAAACATCTTTACGCCCACAATTAAGTGGTGTTTTTGGAACACATCCAGATGACCAATCTGCTGGATTTTTAGGCTTAAATCCTTCCAAGCACTTACAGAAATTAGAGCCGTTGGTGATGTTGCAGCTATTATTTTCTCCACAGAATTTGTAATCGTCGCATTGGTCTGTATGCGCATTGGAATATGACTTCCAGTAGCCAGTTCGGTTGATCAATAAAAATCTCTCTACTAAGCCATAAGGATTCAATTCCAGCCTCGTAAGAACTGCACTGGTCAACCAATAGCTGTAGAAAATCTCTTCCTCGCTAACGAAGAAGTCAAAATCAATATATGGATTAGGCTTAGAAACTATGTGTCCATTAAACCCAAGACCATTCCAAGGTCCAAGCCTGGTTATCCAAGACTCTCCCCGGGTAATTATACTTTGTGGGTAACCCGTAGGATAAATGCGTCGTTCAAAATCACCTTTGGCTGGATCATCCTTGCTCTTCCATGAAGTTAAGGACCATTCTTGACCTTTTAGCATGTTGAACCCAAGCTTCATGCCCGGTAGAAGTGTATTACATGGATGATCAAAACTCTGCCATAGGTAGTTATCAGGATTCTTGTCAAATGCATCCTTCACAACAAGATTCCCAGAGTTCAATAGTTGAGCTACTGGATTCTTTGAGGATCTTGATGAATTGGAAGACCATATGACACTCTCTTCAAAATTCAGAAGGACAAGATGTCCATCCTGCATGAATTTAAGTACAGCACCCGCATCATGGACAGGTTTTTCTCTGTTGGCAACCCATACCACAGTCTGGATTGCTGTATTTGTGTACCAAATTCCAATATACCGGCTCTTGGAATCACCAGGCCTGAAAAAGCCTAGCTCAAAGTTCCCATCAGAAGAGACTAGAGTTCCATTATCTCCAATCGATTGATTAGACCCAATGGTATCCACTGCTGTGCAAATAGTTATAGTGGACAGCAGAAACAACCAGAATGCAAGTATATTAGAGGCCTTCATTTCTGTTTGTAGGCTTCTCTTGATAGTGTCTCTTTATTTGAATGATATAGTTGTAAACAAGAAACCGAATTGTTGTAGATGGTACTGAGTCTTTCTGCTGAATGAGCAGTTTCTTATTAACATGTTGCTGTCGCTGGGAATAGTGTGAGAAATTTCCACTAAGCTGCTTCACACATTTGAGTGGTGAACTAAACGGTAGTATAATATGTTCACAAAGAACAAATCTAACATTGTTATTTGTAGAGAGTGGACCGCAACAAAGTTTCTTTCTCATTTGAGTTTTATTTTGGTGATGTCTTTTTATTTGGAAAGATGGAGGGTTAGATTTTTCTGTTTGCTTCTGGAGCAGGCCAATGACCTGGAATTGTGATAGTTATTAAAGATTCTATAAATTATTTAATTCAATTATCTTCAACAGTCCTTTTCAGTACTACTAACGTCAACGAAAATCCAGATGTGGACTAAGTTTTAGTTAATAAGCAGCAATCAGATCCGCACCAACAGTGGAACCTTTCAAGTTCCAGAAATTTGCTGGAAAATCTTGACTAGTAATAAATTTCGGTGTTTCCAATCCCAAGTAGTAGCTCCTTTGTCTGAGGGTCTTGTACACGAAAACCATTAAGAAAGAAATGGACAGGAAGACCAAAATTACACAATTGCTCCACAGAAAGAAATAAGATTCAATGCAAGTTTGGGAATTAAATTAGTATCAGGAAGAGACAAGTTCTCTCTGTGGATATGGAACATTGATGAGTGACATAAAATACAATGCTAAATTATACAACTAGTCCGCTAATTATTTACATAAGAGTCCTATAACTGTTAATAAGGACTGCAACTCGGACGTGCAGGATGGGTTGACACTCCCTCCCAAGCCGAAGCCTCAGTTCTGACTGTCCAAGCCTAGCTAGCCCAAGTTAGGAGCATGGTCAACCCGCCGGAGCCCAATTCATACATGTCAGTTTGATTTCGGGCAAAATTCGGGCTAGCACATTGAACTTAATAAATAAATTTAGTAATCACTTTAAGCTCAATTTAAATTGCACCGTTAAAATTAAATTAATTACTTAAATGTAGAAGAAGATATTGAAAGTATGCATGCCATATAAGGAGATTAAGCACAGCGAGAGAGGAGGACTCTCACATACCCAAAATGTCAACTTTATGAGTTAGGGCTCAAATTATACTAAATTAACTTTAGACATTATGTCCACCGTCCCGAGTGGGACAACCCGCTCATACATGATACCCAACAACCTCCCCCTTCATGTGTGAGCCCTTCAACATGCTCCCCCTCGCCCGGAAGCATTCGCGGAATTTCGAGGAATCACTTTTGTGAGAGTGCACCGGACCACCATCTGCCAGACCACCTGCTGGAGCAACTCATGAATTTGACTGTCGGCAGGAACACCAGGTTCTCCATTCGTGGAACACCCATCCATGAGAACACCACACATCCGGCCTTTCGATTCACCAAGGCAGCGCACACGAACCTCGCTCTGATGCCACTTGAAGGGAAATTATGCACCGCGAGAGAGGAGCACTATAGTATGATATGGGACTCCCACTTACCGAAAATGTCAACCTTATGAGTTAGGGCCCAAATCATACTATATTAAATGAAGAAATTGTCAATTTAATATAGTAATGAATTTAAGTACAGTATGAATTTAAATTGTCAATTTAATATAATATCTATACATAATGATGCATTGGATGTCACGGGATTGCAACAACCTGAAGCAGAAATAGTAGTATGGGACTTTTCAGAGACTGATGAATCAGAGCCAACAATAACAAATTTTGACGACCCTTTACCCTTGTATCCACCTCGAGAAGCAGATCCATTAAGACGAGTAGCATTATTCGAATTCTGATGACCATATCGCTTC
The DNA here is from genome assembly GCA_023055425.1 of Linanthus parryae. Lineage (NCBI taxonomy): Eukaryota > Viridiplantae > Streptophyta > Magnoliopsida > Ericales > Polemoniaceae > Linanthus > Linanthus parryae. The sequence goes on along the minus strand of JALGPY010000010.1, from coordinate 12,168,267 downwards.
GGTGCTGCAAGATTAGTACAATCAATGTTAAAGTGCCTGTACTAGGTGCAAGTACGTAAATAGCTCTTTGGAACAGTAGTTATAATGTGACCATTGTCATAGCATTATTTGCAAGAAGTGCTCGAGAACAGACTTGTGGCGCACAAGGAATAGTCAAATCCATATCTTTTTGAACCGGTGACACGATTTCTTACGTGTGTACGCAAGTGCACGGTCAAGTAATATAGGGGTGGTATTTCAACCCCGAATTATCGATCCCACGAGGACAGATAGTAGATTTATTGTTAATTAGAGATTAAAATCTAAAGAGTGTAATTGAAATAACAGTAAGAAAGTTGTTGATTTGAGAATTCGTCACCCCCAATCAAGTGACTGTATTAAACTAACTAGAATACTATATTTTTTTTTTTATTTTCCGAATTAAAAAAGGTTTGATTAAATAAGAAGAAAGACTAGGCGGTCTATGGATCACCTAGGGCAGTAGACAATTCCGGATATTGCTTTGAAACATGTAATATTGAATATGCTCTTGATCACGTCTAACTACTTACAATCTCCTCTCGGTCTCATGTAAGCCTATGCTAGGTTCTGTAATCGTCATCTGTCGATCCATAAACTACATCACCTAACAAGCATTAAGAATAATCCTACGTTTTGATCCAAACCCTAACACTTCGCCTTTCGGTCCATCATGATACGGGGTTGCTAGCAATCCTAGATTCATAAGCTAATCAATCTTCACCTGTCAGTCCATCAATCTTTCACCAAGTAGATACCCTAGTTCATGACGCTAAGGTAGCAAAAAATTAAGAACAAGATTACTAGAAGAAGCAAATTCACTATTACTTTAAGCTAAGATAAACGTAATGGATCAAAAACATCTCTATTCATCATTCATATCCTACCTAAAACGTGTCAATAGTTCTAGCTCAACAATACATCAATAGAGAAGAAAAGTAATCAATTACGTGAATCCATAAGCGTGAATCAAACAAACAAATCCGGAACATTTAATATAATATCTATACATAATGATGCATTGGATGTCACGCGATTGCAACAACCTGAAGCAGAAATAGTAGTATGGGACTTTTCAGAGACTGATGAATCAGAGCCAACAATAACAAATTTTGACGACCCTTTACCCTTGTATCCACCTCGAGAAGCAGATCCATTAAGACGAGTAGCATTATTCGAATTCTGATGACCATATCGCTTCGGTGCTGCAAGATTAGTACAATCAATGTTAAAGTGCCTGTACTAGGTGCAAGTACGTAAATAGCTCTTCGGAACAGTAGTTATAATGTGACCATTGTCATAGCATTATTTGCAAGAAGTGCTCGAGAACAGACTGGTGGCGCACAAGGAATAGTCAAATCCATATCATTTTGAACCGGTGACACGATTTCTTACGTGTGTACGCAAGTGCACGGTCAAGTAATATAGGGGTGGTATTTCAACCCCGAATTATCGATCCCACGAGGACAGATAGTAGGTTTATTGTTAATTAGAGATTAAAATCTAAAGAGTGTAATTGAAATAACAGTAAGAAAGTTGTTGATTTGAGAATTCGTCACCCCCAATCAAGTGACTGTATTAAACTAACTAGAATACTATATTTTTTTTATTTTCCGAATTAAAAAAGGTTTGATTAAATAAGAAGAAAGACTAGGCGGTCTATGGATCACCTAGGGCAGTAGACAATTCCGGATATTGCTTTGAAACATGTAATATTGAATATGCTCTTGATCACGTCTAACTACTTACAATCTCCTCTCGGTCTCATGTAAGCCTATGCTAGGTTCTGTAATCGTCATCTGTCGATCCATAAACTACATCACCTAACAAGCATTAAGAATAATCCTACGTTTTGATCCAAACCCTAACACTTCGCCTTTCGGTCCATCATGATACGGGGTTGCTAGCAATCCTAGATTCATAAGCTAATCAATCTTCACCTGTCAGTCCATCAATCTTTCACCAAGTAGATACCCTAGTTCATGACGCTAAGGTAGCATAAAATTAAGAACAAGATTACTAGAAGAAGCAAATTCACTATTACTTTAAGCTAAGATAAACGTTATGGATCAAAAACATCTCTATTCATCATTCATATCCTACCTAAAACGTGTCAATAGTTCTAGCTCAACAATACATCAATAGAGAAGAAAAGTAATCAATTACGTGAATCCATAAGCGTGAATCAAACAAACAAATCCGGAACGGTGTCTAACAAAACCCTAGGATCTCCATAGAGCCTAGCCAAGAAAACTACTCAAATCTGCTGAAAATAATAGCTAACAAGTTCATTGTATTGAGAAACGATAGAAAAGATAGGAGGGATAGTCAAACTCGTGATGAAAATCGCGTTCGGGCAACTCCGGCGTCGTTCTCCATGTCCCTCACGTCCCCTAGACTCCCTCCATCGTTCCCCAGCAGCTTCTTCTGTGTTTTTGGTCTAAGAATCGTGATTTATTGCCTGGGCACGAATTTCTAAGTGATTTGCACGAAATTTGCACTCAAGCCCCTCTACTTTGTAATTCTCGGCCAGAATTATTTGCTGATCTTGCGCGGGCTGTATCTCCCTCATACGGACTCGTATTTGGGCCTACCATATATCGTTGGAAAGCTACGGATGTCTACTTTCCAATGCCGCAGGCCTTGATCCAAAATTCTTTGTATACTTTCCTGAGAATCGAAAATAGTGCAGGCTGGTCTTGTGTGGCTTTTCCAACTTTGCTTCGTTTTTGCGTCTCCTTTTCTCCTCTTCATCTAGCTCCATCCCACGCATATCCAAGCCCCACATAAGCTCCATTGCACCTATTCTACCTGAGATACACAACACTAAACAACCCGTGCAATCATCATAGAAAATATGAGAGAAAACATGCACAAATAAGCTAGAAACACAACTTTTCACTCTTAGGCTTAGAAATAGTCAAATTCACATATTTGTGCAAATATAACATATAAATCATGTGAAATAAGCCTATTACAAGTAATATGGAAGTATAAAGATAACTCCTAAAAGAGAGTTATCAAATACCCCCACACTTACCTTTTGCTCGTCCCGAGTAAAACTACTATTTACTAGCCGACTCACGACGCAAACGACACAAGACTCGACAATGCAACAATATGATGCAAATGCAAACTATGACTCGATCCTACACAAACACATATATACACAAAACACACTTTTTATCTTTTTGGTTGAGATCGGGCAATCTCCATTGACTTAAATCGGGTATCATGAAGTGATGAGAATCCTAGGAACAAAGCATGAGTTGAAACTAAACTCGACAACGAGATTCTCCCTTAGTTAGTATAGAAATCCTAACTTTACTAAGTACAAGAGTATGCTACCTCTTCGCGTGTGCCACGAAATAAGAGACTACACTAGGGAAAGCCACATCCAAGGTCCGAGCTCCTAATCCGCTAACGGTTTTCACATGATGAGGCTTAGGGACATACAGATAATCTCGTCGAAATCAAGTCCTAAGCGTCACATTCTCACATCAAAACCCACATCTCACACACCCTCACCACGATGATAGGAACCAAAACCCAAAGCTCACCACCTCCGGCCCTCAATTCCCTCAAACCCCGGTACACTAGTGATCTCCGTGGCCATCGTCGTTTGTCGTGCATGAAACGTGAACCGTCATCGTCAAAGTAGCTCCACCACTCGTTCCAATTCAATTCCAACTCAAACTTTATTTAATCTCTCCTTTTCTTTTTCTCTCATTTTTTTTATTTTATGTTTTTTTTCTTTTTCTTTCTTCTTTTTTTTTTCAATTCTCTCAAAATACAATCACAATGCAACAACAATATCCGAGTGGTCTTCAAATAACAATCACATATGCTAGGAGAAGGAAACACGTAAATCGATGAATGAATATCACATAGAGATATCATCTCCTCCTAACTCAATCAAAGGCCATGTCAAATCCAAGCCGCAAAATCAATGAAGTAAATGTGTGGGAGTGGAGTCGTCGCAAGCTCACACTCAATGTCCGGAGTCAAAAGTCGACACCCCCACACTCGAATGTAACCATATCCCCTCTCAAGTAGTCCCGAAGATGAATGTATCTCGTGCCTAATCCAACCGATCCTCCTACACCAAAGTAAACAACACCGGTACCTAGCACGATCCACCAATTAAGTTCACCCAACCCAATTCCGTGCGTATTAGATTCACGCACTCACGGCTCTCCACAACTGTGTCCATGAAGTAATGGCATGGAGCACCGCCACACCGAAGTGCGCAAGCCTACTCACTCACCCTCACATCCCCTCGTAGATAATCAATGAAGTGCAAGCGAGATGTAGAACTCAACGAATTGTATAATCACTCCCTCATCGAACCCCCTCAACTACACAACCCCCTCGTGACGCACTAAAGTGGTGATTCTAATCAATTTGTGATGAAGGCCAAGAATCGTAACCCTAGGTCCGAAGGCTAGCAAGAATCCAAGGTTCAAATTGGGGCGTCTAATGGTCCTACAAGGTGAGTTCTAAAAGCAGTGAGTGCTCTAATACACGTCCTCGCACAGCTGTTTCGTGTGCCACTACGAGGCGGGTTGGCGACTACCTAAGACGTACACATGGATGCTCGGCTTGTTTAGCTCACACCTAGCTCAGCTCTTGTAAGAAAATAGACACACACTTTGGCTTTGAAAATCACGTAAGTGTCGAAAATAGGTAGGCACTCCCGTAAAGAAAGTCTCTCTATACCTACTAGGGGGGACTCACGTCGTCACTCTCGGTCGCAAATCATGCTCTATGCCTAAAATCCTCACACTTCGCGATTTATCAAATTTTAGCCTCTTTTTATTGCCCTTTTCTCAAAATTTTCTATTTTTTAATTTTTTTTTGGATTTTTCAATTTCTTGATTTTTTTATATTTTTCCTACACTACATGCAAGCCGACACGAACGAAACTACACAAAACAGTCGATAGGGTAGGTAGACTCAAATAAGAAAACGTGCAATATTAAACACAAACACAACAAGTATATACACGACTAACAAATCACATAATCTTATTCGTAACCGGTTTAAGTCTCTGTCGAGCACCCACCTAGTTCACTAACAACTCCGGTTCGCGACTCCCTTGTTGCTAAGAATTAAGCCTAGATCATGATTTCTAACCAATTAGTTTGTAACATTAAGTTATGAATTCAACTAGTTCATCATCTTCATCTAACATGGTCATTCCATTCATCACTAAAACGTGTCAATAGCCTTAGCTTACGGATTCACAATACAAGATGAAGAAAAATAAACATTAAATGGATCAATCGCATGAATCAATCAACAAAATCCGGAAAATAAGTCTAAGTCATAACCCTAGGCTCTCCATAGAGCCTAACAAAGAAATTAGCTACTCATTGTTATGCCAAAATCACAAGTATTCTCCATAGAATGATAAAGAGAGGGTAAGAGAAGAATCAAACGATGAAATCGCCAAAGCTTTGGCTAATCCGTGCAATCCCCAAGCTCCTAGGTGCTCTCCAATGGCTCCCGTACGTGAATAATCTCCTATTAGGTCTTCTCTGCCCGTTTTTTACCAGCTGGGCACGATTTTTTATGTTATTTGGTCGAAATTTGCACTCAAGCCCCTCTACTTTGTAATTCTCGGCCAGAATTATTTGCTGATCTTGCGCGGGCTGTATCTCCCTCATACGGACTCGTATTTGGGCCTACCATATATAGTTGGAAAGCTACGGATGTCTTCTTTCCAATGCCGCAGGCCTTGATCCAAAATGCTTTGTATATTTTCCTGAGCATCGAAAATAGTGCAGGCTGGTCTTGTGTGGCTTTTCCAACTTTGCTTCGTTTTTGCGTCTCCTTTTCTCCTCTTCATCTAGCTCCATCCCACGCATATACAAGCCCCACATAAGCTCCATTGCACCTATTCTACCTGAGATACACAACACTAAACAACCCGTGCAAACATCATAGCAAATATGAGAAAAAACATGCACAAATAAGCTAGAAACACAACTTTTCACTCTTAGGCTTAGAAATAGTCAAATTCACATATTTGTGCAAATATAACATATAAATCATGTGAAATAAGCCTATTACAAGTAATATGGAAGTATAAAGATAACTCCTAAAAGAGAGTTATCAACCGGTTAGCAGGTCAAACCTAGACGAGTCTCCTCAGACAGTAACTCAACACTTGCGCTATCAAGAGTGGGAAGAGGAAATCTATTTTCTAAATGAAACAGCAAAGAGGAGAAAGTTCCGGCAAGAACGAACAAAGGTTTGACTCTCTTGTTCAGATGAAAAAATCGAGAAGCCATTCATCTTGTTGAAAAAACTAAGAAAATGTTGTTGAAATTGGAAGTTGGAAGAGTAATTGTTTCATTGATCATGATTTCTGGAGGGATACATGACCTGTGTATATAGACAATACTGTATATGGAAAAGAACTTTCGGCATAAAACCCCACTGCAATATACCTTCGCTGACAGTGTGCTACCAACTCTATCAAAATTGACACATAACCCCTATACAGTATTACTTTTGCTGACATTGGGCACCAACTAGTGGACGTACATTAGTAGATATAACTTTCCGTCCATGACGTGATCAGAGATGAGGGTATACTGGTCTTTCTACACCACTACATAGAAATTGACACATAACCTGTTTACAATATCGGTTTACTAACATCGTGCACCAACAACTAACAGCCCTGTTAGAATGAATTTGAAAATGATCGTTAGCGACTTAGGCCTAAACTCTTAATACACTCATGACTAAATAATGAAGGCTAAAATAGGCAGTTTACACTCAAAATGAAAAAATTGACATGTAACAATTATATAGAGCTAGCTCGATCACCCCACTAATATAAACAAAACAGAGTAATTAGACATGTAATTAACTAATATATTGAGCTTCTTATTGTGCTTGTTTTACATTCTTTTATTTGGGTAAAAATTTGTAATAACACAAAATTTAAAAGATATAAGTTCTAAATAATAAGAACAAGTTTTTTCTCACTCTGTGCTCTTTCCTCATACTATTTGTTGAGGAGTTCAATGCTCTTTCTTTCATGTAAAAGATACAAAAATTATTATATGCAGAATTACCTACAAACTTTTTTCTCTCTCTAGATCTCTCTCTGGAGAAAGAAGGTTCTGGTAGAAACCATGGCGCCCCATCCCATTGGCGAAGCTTGGGTAAACAAAATCACTCTCTCTGATTAAGAGAAAACGGAGATTGTGATTGGAAAGGAGATCTGCAAGAAAGTGGAGGAAGACTGGAAACTCTTCCTCATTGGCAAGTTTATCGGTCATGTGGCAAATGATAAACAGGGCATGAGAGAGCTTTTCTGTAGACTGTGGTGCCCAGATGATGATCTTAAAGTGATGGATGTCAATCAAAACACCTTCATCTTTAAGTTCAGTAACAAGTTCTCTCTCGAGAAAGCTCTTTATGGTGGTCCTTGGAACTTTAATAACCATTTATTGATTGTGAGAAACTGGAATATCAAAGATAAGGCTGAAGAGTGCAGTTTCACCGATGTTTGGACTTGGATCTAAATATTAGTGCTTCCAATCCACTTAATTCATGAAGACATTGGTTCTCTTATTGCGGCTTCGGTAGGAGAAGTGGGTAAAGTCTCAATCCACCTCGATGGTGAGGAGAAAGACCGATGCATTCGTGCTCGGGTTAGAATCAAAACTTACAGGCCCCCACGCCGCAGAGCCAAAATCCGAACTGGAGAAGGAGAACACTGCTGGGTAAATCTCAAGTACGAGAGAATCCCACAGGGTTGTGAATGATTTGGTCTAATTGAACATACGGCAAAGGACTGCTCCAAGCGAAGTAAGATGATCGCGAAAGAGCTGTCGCCGGAGTTCGGTATATGGCTCCTCGGGAAGAACGGCGGCCAAGAGCAGCGACCAAGAGCCGACGGACGGGAAACGACGGTCTGGGGAGGAGCAGAATCGTAATTTTCAGCATGGCACAACAGAAAATCGCGACAAAGATTCTCAAAAGTCTGGTGATAAGTCAAAATCTCTCTATTGGAAACCACGACCAATTTCAGATCAATTCCCCACATAAATTTCCAAAAATAAGGAGATTTCCACCAATCTTTCGGGTAGTCTATCTCTACCAGGTCCAATTTTCATCCCCCAGGGATGGAAAACTTGATCGTGGATAATACCATAATCAGGGGGGCCACTGCCAAATCCCTTCGCTGAGGAGTCTTCTGAGGCCCCAAATTCAAAGTCAAAGCAGAAAAGGAAAAATATTAATGTCAAAGACATGGCTAGAGAAAAGACGAAGGCAACTAATGAGGAGGAAGGTTTGGGATCAAAGAGGAAGATTCCACAACAAGGATTCATGATCACGAACCAAGGGAAAGTGATTGGAGGAAAACGCGCCTGCAGCGAGTCCCTGACAATCATCTCTCCAGAAGCCTCGGTTGTGGAAGCCACTAGCACCACCGAGGAAGCAGTTAAGGTGGTGGCAAAGAGTATGGAAATTGAAGAAATACGAAAAAACACCATTTCTCCAGAGGCGGTGCCTGCTAGCCAGGCCCGCCTAGCCCAATGAGTACCCTCATCTGGAACGTACGGGGGCTTGGAAAACCCCGTAACGTTCTATCCCTTCATGACACTGTGAAGGAAAGCCGTCCCAACCTTGCCTTTCTCATGGAGACAAGGTTGAATGATAGTGAGATGGATGCGGTAAGACTCAAGGTAGGGTATGAAAATGGGTCATATGTGGCTTGTATCGGCCGTAGCGGAGGCCTAGCTCTATTATAGGACGATACCACGGATGTTACAATCCTAGCAGATGATATACACTTTATCCACTGTCGGGTGAAGTTCGAAGACTGTAAATCAGCTTGACTACTCACTGGATTCTATCGGGATCCAACTAGGAGTGAACGACATCACTCCTGGACCTTACTTTGCCGCCTACAACCACAAGGAGATGCTTCTTGGTGTGTTCTAGGAGATTTTAACGAAGTAAGCTCATTCATGGAAAAAGAAGGAGGGAGGACAGTAACTACAAACCAGATTAGCCCTTTTCCAGATGCGCACTCAGATTGTGGTCTACTAGATTTTGGCTTCAATGGAACCTTTTCACGTGGAATAATAATCAAGAGAAGGAGGCCAATATCAGGGAACGTCTAGACCGTGTTGTCACCAATATAAGTTGGAGACTCCGCGTCGGTAATGCCAGGGTTACTCACCTAGTTTGTTCCACTTCGGATAATAATCCGATTGAACTTAAGGTTCGTGAAGTAGAACAATGCCCACCCTGGGTCCAAAACGTTTTTACTTTGAAGCCGCTTGGCTTAGAGATGGTGCATGTGATGGTAAAGTGAAGGAAGAATGGGAATCCCAAGGAACCTCAGTCAAAGACAAGCTTCGATGGTGTGCAGAGGGTCTTCAACAATGGGGGAAATCAGAGGTCCGAAATTTCAAAAGGATGATTCGAAAGTTAAAGAGGGATATCTCAAGACTTGAACGTCATAAACCGACGGTCAGCGTCATGAAAAGTCTATGAACCACTAAAAAAAACTTAATATTCTCCTTCAACAAGAAGAGGACCATTGGCACCAAAGGTCGCGTATTCAATGGCTCAAAAGTGGAGATCAAAACACATCGTTCTTCCACCGAAAAGCCACAGCCAGAAAAGCGCGAAATCCAATTAAGGGGATTGAGGATACAAACGGAACTTGGCATACGGATGACAATGATATCATCCGAACCCTTTCGGACCACTTTGAAGGATTGTTTGCCCCTTCTAATCCTTCGGGAAATGATATTGACATTATGCTCAGCTATATCAGGGATGGTATCTCTTCTGCCCAAAGAGATTATCTTGAATCCCCGTTTACTCTGGATGAAGTGACGGAGAGTTTGATGCAAATGGGACCGACCAAAGCCCCTAGCATTGATGGCTTCCCGGCCCTCTTTTTTCAAAGATACTGGTATTTTCTACGCAAGGATGTGGGTTCTTGTGTGCTAAGCATTCTGAATGGACAACATAGCATGGCAGAGTTCAATCACACGCTACTAGCACTGATCCCAAAGATTAAACATGTACGTACCCCTGCTGATTTAAGACCTATTAGTCTTTGCACAGTTATTTATAAACTTGTGTCTAAATCTATGGCTAATAGGCTTAAAAGGGTACTACCTTCTATCATTTCGGAAAACCAATCTGCATTTGTGCCAGGCAGACTTATTACCGATACCATCATTTCAGCCTTTGAAGTTCTACATTCCATGAAGCACGGAATAAAAGGCAAAAATGGGACCATAGCATTCAAAACGGACATAAGCAAAGCATATGACCGAGTTGAATGGTGTTTTATTGTTAAAGTGATGGAAAAGCTGGGTTTTGGTCCTAAATGGGTCAATCTTGTTCATGACTGCATATCTACTACTTCTTTTTCCTTTTATTTTAAAGGACAAGTGGTAGGTAGTTTAGTGCCCAAGCGGGGGCTTTGTCAAGGTTGTCCCATCTCACCTTATCTTTTTCTTTTTTGTGGTGAAGTTCTCTCTCGTGCTCTCACGTATGCGTTGTCTAGTGATACTATTACAGGGGCTACTGCGTCCCGAGGGGGTCCTAGAGTCTCCCACCTCTTTTTTTGCGGACGACAGTATGATTTTTACAAAGGCTACAACAGAAGAAGTTAATGCCCTATCTAGACTTCTCAAACATTATGAGGCAGCTACGGGACAAAAAATTAACAGAGAGAAATCTTCTGCTTTTTTCTCCTCCAATGTCACTGATGCCGAAGGGAAACGTCTCTGCAGCATTATTGGCATAAAAAAAGAGCTTCTCCAGGACAAGTACCTGGGTCTTCCAACAGAAATGGGAAAGAATAGGATGATCAACTTTAAGGCTATTGATGAAAGGGTTTGTGCAAAGTTAAGTGGTTGGAAAGAAAGGTACTGAGTTCGGCTAGGAAGGAGGTCCTGCTAAAGGCAGTCGTGGAAGCCATCCCAACTTACACCATGGGTTGCTTTAGGCTACCAAGTAATCTTTGCGACAAAATAGAGTCGGAAATGACACGCTTCTGGTGGAACTCATCTTCGACTCAAAGACGCATGAGCTGGATTTCCTAGAACAAAATGAAGCGGTCAAAACACGAAGGAGGAATCGGCTTTCATCCTTTAACACATTTCAATACAGCTATGGTTGGTAAACAGTTTTGGAGGATACTCATGAACCCGAACCTACTTCATGCCCGTATTTTACGACATAAGTACTGCAAAGAAGATGGTATCTTAAAAACTGAGTTAAAGAAGGGGTGTTATTATCTTTGGAGAAGCGTCCTTTCAAGCAGGGATCTAGTATTGAGTGGGTGTCGTTGAAGTCTAGGAAATGGAGAGCAGGTTGATGCTTTTCGAGATCCGTGGCTCCTCAGACCGATTCACTTCAAACCCTTCACGCCAAATCCAAATTCCAGAGTTCTCAAGATTGCATACCTGATCACAGAGGATAGAAAATGGGATGAGGAAAAACTATTAGAATGCTTCTGTGAAGATGATATCAAAGAAATTAAACGTATTAAAATCCCCTCCTTCCCCCAGCCAGATAGACTTATTTGGCACCATTCAGAACATGGTCATTACACGCTTAAGTCTGCTTACCGAATCTTACTCCAAACAGAAACAATCAAAAGCAAGTCTCAGTTTGGTAGCTCATCAGAAGCAACCACGGATTGGTGGAAAATTTTTTGGTCTCAGAAAAATCCCAAAGAGGATTCTTTTCCCAATTTGGAGGGCTAAAAATTCAAGCCTCCCAGTCCGCACAAACCTTATCCACAGGGGTATACCAACTAAAAATATTTTCCCTATTTGCAGGAATAAAGAAGAATCGGAGACTCATCTGTTCTTGGAATGTCCGACGGCGAAGATCTGCTGGTCTTTACTGTTTAGTGAAGAATTTATCCGTCAAGGCACAGGGCCCTTCAAGACTTGGTTCCCACAGAGGTTCATGGACAAAGGAAGGGAAGATCAAAAGAAGATGAGTGTTTTGATTAGTAATCTGTGGTGGAATCGAAATAATTGAATGTTCAAAAACAAGAAAGCGAAACAAGAAGAAATCATCAAAAGAGTCAAAGATTACCTGATGAACACAGATCCACACATGCATGAGGCCAATTCGGTGTCTCCGGCTCAGATCTACAACCCACCACCGGAAATGGTCCCAAAGAACCCGTCGGAGGGATGGGTAATTCTCAATACAGATGCCACCTGGAACCCTAACCAGGGGATGGCAGCAAATGATGGAATTCTTAGATATTTTAGCAGTGTCTTCATCGCCGGAAAAGTCCACCCAAATTCCTTTTCCGATCTCTCCAAAAGCAGCCGAAGCCGAGGCAATGTTGGAAGGGATTAAGCTTGCTTTAGAGATGAACAATCAAAGAATTTGGGTAGAAACAGATTCAATCGCCATCTTCAACACCTTGAGAAACAAAGAAGGAAGCGAGAGAAACAAAGCAGATGCTACTGAAATTGGGATAACTCTAGAAGAGTGTATTAGCCTCCTCGAGCAGACAGAAAGACACGCGGTGGTCCACGTTTTGCGCAAGTGGAACATCCTAGCGGATCGGGCGGCTAAATACGGGTTAGGGCTTGGTTTAAACCAAAGCCTGGGTTGGGCTAGCTCTCCTCCAACATGGGCCGTTGATCTAATTTTCAGTGATGTATTGGGCCGTTTCAAAGGCCAGTCTGTTAGCTAATCCAATGGATTTATAAGACCTCATACAATTTTCAAAACTAAAAAAGTTGTTTCTTAGTTTAAGAAATACTACGTACAAATGATTATTGATGTTGTTATTCATATATTGGGAGTGTAACACAAAATAGTCATTTTATGTTCATGTTGAGTGTAAAGTGTCTTTTTTAGCCTTCACTTTGGTGTGGAATGTTAGTGAAAGTAATACTGCATGGGGTTATGTATCAATTTTCATAATGTTGGTAGCGCACTATCAGCATTATGAAGGCTAAAACTGACAGTTTACACTCAAAATAATAAAAATGACATGTAACAAATATATAGAGCTAGCTCAATCACGCCACTAATGTGAACAATAGAGTAATTAGACATGTAAAAATATAATGAGCTTCTTTTTGTTCACTGTTTTATATTAGTGTTTTACGCAAAGTTTGAAAGACCTACGCTCTAAAAAATATGAACAAAATAAAAAAAAATCTATTTTTTCGCACTCTGTTTTTTTTCTCATTTTATTTGTTGAGGAGATCAATGCTCTTTTTCATGTAAAAGATACAAAAACGTAAATCCTAATACAATTTTCAAAACTAAAAAAGTTTTTTCTCACTTAAGAAATACAAATGATTCCTTAATGTTGTAATTCATATATTGGGAGTGTAAAACATAATAGTCATTTTGAGTCTTAAGTGTCTTTTTTAGCATTCACTAATTGTGCACAATGTAAGCGAAAGTAATACTGCATGGGGTTGTGTTTCAGTTTTCATACTGTTGGTAGCAGTAGCACACTATCAACAAAGGTATACTGCAGTGGGGTTTTATGTCGAAGGTTCTATCGAAAAGCTAAATTAACTCTGTACGCAAGGAAGGTCAACTATCTCATATGGAAATCTAACATATAATTTACAATAATAAAAAGACAGGATCGGAGAGGTTACTGTGGCAATCATTCGTCGAACAAAATCCATTTTAGTGGAAGGGGCGCTATTTGTTTCCGTAAAAAGTCTGGATTTTCGGCAAAGATATAGGCCAGGATGAAGAAAGGTTTTAACCCAAAAGGAGAACTTGGTCATTCCCAATCCGTCCACGCCACAACCTACCAACAACACTGACAATATCAGTGATCTGAATTGGAACTGGGTTGAGATATTGTTGGATACGCTGTTTCTAAGACTGATTTGAGCTGTAAACACAACCAGTTGTTTCGGGCTGTGAACAATTCCTGTTTCAATTCAGGAAGAACTACCATCTGTATTCCCTTGCCAAGTAGCAACTTGGTAGAACAAATACTACCTGAGGCAAATTGAATCCCAGAAAGCCAAAAAGAAGCCCGGAACGAAGACTGTAGTGAGAAAAATTGAATCTTAGAAAGCTATTAGATTTATAGATTGTTGCCTATGAATAGAGACAACTGCTACTAAGCAAGGCAGCAACGCGAACCGTCAATGTAGACATACTGATTTGAAGATTCGATCTTGTTTGTTGCCTGGAGGAACCGTCTCGTGGAGATTAACGGACCCAATGGAGTGCTGTAAGTTGCTTTGCTCAAGGGTACTTTTGCTAATTCAAAAGTATTAGGAACAAATCAAGGTTATGATTTTTTCAATCTTTATAATAGTAGACAGACAGACAGACAGATAGATAGATAGATTAGTACCATTTATGTAAATGAAATCCAACTATAAAGGAATCTTTCAAGTAAAAAAACTGATAAGAGTGGATATTAAATCCAGAGACCACATACTCTGCAATGGATAATTGCCCCAAACAGCTTATTCCTGAAGATGAAACTAAAATGATGGACCCAAAAGACACGCTCATGTATTATACATGGATACTTCGACCAAATTGAAGTATTTGGGTCACATAATTTATAGTCCGAATATTACATTCACAAGACAATATTATTGCTTTTCTTCAAAAAGAAATCACAATATTATTGCAAAAAACACACCCACACACACACTCACAATGTTATTGCCGGCTCTACTGGTCAACCAGACTAGCCGTTTTAGAAGTAACACTCCAAAATTATGCAATTTAAACAACTCATTTCAGCTGTGAATCAGTATGGTACATGTATAACACCTGAAAGTCCAGAAGTAGAATGTTCATAATCAGTGTAGTGATCAACAATTTTTTTTATCGTCCTTCGATTTGGGTAATGCTAACACTGACTGAACACTCATCATTCTGGGCTGATGAAGTCTCTCCCATAAATGCTTCAAGCATATTTTTATCACCATAAAAGCCAGGCTTCTTAGGAGACGGCAATATTCGGTCACCTTCCAACATTAATACAACAGTAGCCATTGTTGGTCTGTTTTCAGGAAAATGCTGCACACATAATAAACCAACATGAATTGCTCGCAACACTTCATTCATATTGCTTGGTGGTGGTAATGATGCATCAATCAGCTCCATCTGTCGTCCTTCTTGAAAAAGATTCCAGGCCTGCAAAATTTACACATTTTTTCTCTCATCAATTCATAGCAAGTAACTTTGTTTGGGGAAGTCAAATACATCTATAGCCAACATTACATATCCACTGAGGTTGACACGGAGGCCTGGCTGGTGAAGACGCCCATTCTTCCTTCCGCTCAAAATCTCCAACACCAAGACACCGTAACTGTATACATCAGTTTTCACTGAAAATTGACCATCCATTGCATATTCTGGAGATATATAGCCACTGTACAAAACAGTTGATTTTTATTAAAATGTAAATATTACTTGCTACAGGATTTTTTTTTTGATTTAGTTAAGAGGTTCTTACCGGGTCCCAACCAGTCTTTTCGTAGTTCCTCCTAATTCTTCTTCCCTGAAGCTTCTGGCTGTCCCGAAGTCTGAGATTTTCGGGTTCATATCACGATCTAGTAAAATGTTACTGGCCTTGACATCTCTGTGTATGATGTTCAGCCTTGAATCTTCATGAAGATACAGAAGCCCTCGAGCTGTTTTCTTTATTATCTCTAAGCGCTTTGACCAATCAAGTTCCTGGCTCTTTTTAGGATCTGCAGCCAAAAAATAATTATTATAATTGGCAGTGAAGTGAGATTAAGATCACACTTATTCCAGTGATAGGTTTCGAGAGGAACTAACCGAAAATGAAACGGTCTAAGCTTTTTTGAGGCAAGTATTCATATACCAAAATCTTTTCTGATCCTTCAATGCTATATCCAAGAAGCTTTACAAGATTTTTATGTTGCAGCTTAGCAATGTACATCACCTCATTTTTGAACTCATCGTCTCCTTGTCCATTCTTTCTTGCGAGTTTCTTTACAGCTATTTCTAGGCCATCCTCTAGAACACCCTGAAATAAGATTTTCGGGAAGAAATTGATTGAATAACTTCCATCGAACGATTATGAAAGTATAGTACCAACTAGTACCTTGTATACAGGTCCAAAACCGCCTTCTCCAAGTTTATTTTCTTCTGAAAAGTTATTGGTTGCATTGACTATTGTAGAAAAGTCATAAAACTCTAAGTCTGCAATTCTACCTGCAAAAACATAAATAATGGTGACATAGTTATGAATGTTCTAGTATGCGCGCTTTCCAGTGCCATTGATATCAACATGTCAATTTGATAGTGTAAAAACAATCTCCTGGAGTACAGAAAAAGAGAATGTCACTTCAGTGAGCTCACCTCTTCTCGGTAGAATTATATTCCTTCTCCTTAGGAATACTGACAGTCCAACAAACAGCACGACAAAAGCTGCTAAAAAAGCTGACACGAGTACGATCACTAATGTGTGCCGTTTTCTTCCTGCTGGCATATCATACAAGTTTTCCAATTAAGATCATAACAAGTAGTGAAATAACATAGCTTTTGGTAAGACAAAAATAAAGCATGTGCCCAATCTGGTCTTCTATAGTACTCTCTAAAAGTGCGAGTGTTATAGAATGTTTCAATTATTTCGGTTTTTACCTAACTTACCCTTGAAAATTGGCATATTTACAAATTATAATTGTAATTTAGAATTCGAATTTAGCTGGTTTTAAACCTCAATCGTAGTGGCTATTCAGTTCGTGACTTTTTGGACGCGTATCTGAAAGTGGGAGAAATCTTCCGTGCTTTATTTTCAATAATCAGAATGTTTAAATAGACTAATTACAAATACTATACACTAATTACAAACATCGTCCTCAACTAAGTGAGGTAAGTATAAAAACGTCCTACGACTATTACTCCCCCGCAGTCGAAACTGTAGGCAAGCCAACACTGAGACTGGAACGAAAACGCTGGAACAAAGGCCGAGGAAGACCCTTGGTGAAGACGTCGGCGTACTGATAATCTGCTGGAATGTGTAACACGCGAAGCTGACCCAAACGAACCTTCTCACGAACGAAGTGTAGATCAATCTCAACATGCTTAGTGCGCTGATGCTGAACAGGATTACCAGAGAGATAGACTGCACTCACATTGTCGCAATACACGACGGTGGCCCGAGGCGGGGTGACGCGAAGCTGAAGAAGCAAATTCCGAACCCAGCAGAGCTCAGAGACGGCGTTAGCAACACCGCGATACTCAGCCTCAGCACTAGAACGAGATACTGTGGTCTGACGCTTGGACGACCAACTCAGAAGATTGTCCCCATAGAAGACACAGTAACCAGAAGTGGAGCGGCGCGTGTCCGGACAACCAGCCCAATCTGCGTCAGTGTAGGCGGTAAGGGAATCAGTAGCGGAGGCAGAGAGCCGAAGACCATACTCAAGTGTCCCACTGATGTAGCGCAAGATACGCTTCAGGGCATGAAAGTGCGGCTCACGGGGATCATGCATGAAGAGACAGACCTGCTGAACGGCAAACTGGATGTCGGGTCGAGTGAACGTAAGGTACTGCAAGGCCCCAGCAAGGCTGCGGTATAGGGTCGGATCAGCAACCGGCGGGCCAGATGTAGCTGTGAGTTTACTCCCTACCTCAACAGGGTGGCAGTAGACTTGCAGGTCGACATAGAGGCACGACGAAGAATGTCGGTCGCATACTGATGCTGAGACAGGAACAGGCCAGACGAATCACGAGTGACAGCGATGCCCAGAAAGTGATGCAGATGGCCCAGGTCAGTCATAGCAAACTCTCCAGAGAGCTGGGACATAATCTCATCCAAGACAACCGGAGACGACCCAGTGATGACGATATCATCCACATATAGCAGGAGGTAGAGGATATCCGAGCCACGACTGTAGAAGAAGAGAGACTCATCACACGAGCAACCAGAGAAACCGATAGTCTGTGTGAGGACGGTGGCAAATCGCTGAAACCAAGCACGGGGAGCCTGCTTCAGACCATATAAGGGTTTGCGTAACCGACAAACAAAGTCAGGATGGCGTGTGTCGCGGTATCCTGGGGGCTGATGCATGTATACCGTCTCAGAAAGATCACCATGAATAAAAGCGTTCTTGACATCCAGCTGACGGATAGGCCAAGAGCGCGTGACGGCAATGCTGAGAACTGTACGGATGGTGGTCGGTTTGACAACCGAGCTGAAAGTCTCCTCACAATCAATCCCAACCATCGGGGACTTCCCATTAGCTACCAATCGTGCCTTATAGCGCTGCAGAGTACCATCAGCGCGAAACTTGTGGCGAAAGAGCCACATAGATCGCAGAACATTAGCCCCTGTCGGGCGAGGAACCAGATCCCAAGTGTGGTTCGTAACCAGAGCTCCAAACTCATCATCCATGGCCGCTTTCCAGTGAGGATCCGACAAGGCTAGGATGGGGGATTTGGGAAGGGGCGAGATGGGGTCTGGTGGCTGGGCCGCTAAAGTGAGACGGGTGACTGGTTTGACTATGCCATGCATGGATCTGGTAGTCATCTGAGGAGAGAGATGGGGAGGAGAAGTGGCCACTGGGCTCGGTGTGGGTGACTCAGGGCGGTCAGGTAACAAAGGCACAGAGGGTGCAGGAGGAGGGCGAGTGGACACAGATCGACAGACGTAGTGCTGAGGAAAAAGTTCCACAAGGGTCCTGGACGGGAAAAGCTGTGTGGGTGCCCTAGTAGGTGCGGGTGGTGATGTGGATGCCCTAGGAGGGGTGGGTGAGGGTGTGTGTGCCACAGGGTTATGAGCACGATGAGTGAAAAGGGGAGACGGAAGACTGTCATCGGGATGAGACGTCCTGTGGACAGAGGGAGACACAGACCCAGGAGTGGAGAAAGGAAACACCGTCTCATCAAAGGTGACATGACGGGAAGTGTGAACCCGACCAGTACTCAAGTCTAGACACCTGTACCCACGATGATTAAGAGGGTACCCCAGAAAGACACATCGAACAGAGCGTGGTGCAAGCTTGTGAGGTGGCAGAGAGGTTCGGGTAACACAAGCATCCGAACGTGCGAAGATGCTCATAGGATGGTGAGCGATGGTAGAGGGCAACAGTAGGAATATTGTTGTCAAGGACTTTGGTGGGAAGAATGTTATGTAGGTAGACAGCAGTCAGAAGAGACTCAACCCAGAAAGAGGCTGGAAGGGAGGCCTGAGCTAGGAGGGCACGACTGATGTCATTGATTCGACGAATCATGCGTTCAGCTTTGCCATTTTGAGATGACGTCTGAGGACACGCAAACCGGAAGACAAGTCCATGATTAATGGCGTGAGAGTGAAAAGAGCCATTATCGAATTCTCCACCAAGGTCACATTGAAAAGTTTTGATGGGTCGCTCAAATTGAGTTTGTACGAAGGTAGTGAATTGTTTAAATTTTGATATCGCTTCGCTTTTCTGTTTAAGTGGGAAAACCCAGAGAAAATGGGTATAGTCATCTAATAGTAGTAGGTAGTATTTGTAGTGCGATTTGCTTAAGACCGAAGATGTCCATAGATCACTGTGAACAATGTCAAATGGACTAGAAGTAGAAGAAGTAGATGGTGAAAAAGGCAAACGCACGTGTTTACTAATTTGACAAGCATGACAAAGAGCTTCTGAATTATGCCTACTACAAGAAATGAAATGACTACTACGAAGCGAATCTAAAACTAGACGCCCGGGATGACCAAGGCGGTTGTGCCAAACGGAAGCAGGAAGAGCAGCAAAAGAGACAGCAGACGACGGTGGTGGGACAGACTGGAATGGATAGAGATCACCTGAACTGTTGCTCCTTTGTAAAAGAGATCCCGATCGTAGGTCCTTGACAGAAAAACCAAAAGGGTCAAACTCAACAGAAACATTGTTGTCGGTAGTGAATTGACGAACAGAAACTAGGTTTTTGATAACGTTTGGGGTGAGTAAGACATTTCTAAGGTGAAGGGAACGGGAGTTGGTTGTAAGGGTGTGATTGTCGGATCCTGTCACTGGAATGCTAGAGCCGTTTCCCACAAGTATGTTAGGAAAAGGACAAGATGACGAGAGAGAGGAGAGTATACCTGACTGCGAAGTGAGATGAGCAGATGCGCCGGAATCAAGATACCAAGTCTGATCCGGAACGTTGAGTGTCATGCCAGAGAACTGAGATCCCGAATCAGTAGCAGTCGGATAGGCAGAAGCGGATGTGAGGCCCTGCTGAGAAGGTCCTGGACCAAGAATACCTGACGTAACTGGAGGCTGAGAGAGTCCTGACTGTGTCCAACCCGGTGTCGGGGCATAGGGGCCCGACTGAGCAGTCGGGGATGATGGGGCAGGACACCACACCCATTTGCCGTGAGAAGAGGCCGGGGACATGGTGTGTTGCTTCGGAGAGTAGTATGTGTCAATGGCCATGAGGAGGCACACAAATAACAAAAACAATAACCAAGTGATGACCAACGGATGAACCACAAGTGTATCGAACAAATGTAACCCACCGATGTAACGCAAAAATTGTTGAAGCTGAATCACAGGGTTATAGCAGTGGCCTTTCCAACTTTTTCACCACAATTTCACAACTGACCAAAAGAGAGGGACCCACGAGTTGTGTAGTGGGGTTGAAGAGAAAAAATGACCGCAGAATTAGTGACCCACAACTTTTGCACTGCAAATTGGGTCGGCTGATTAGACCACAAATTAAAAACCCCTTGAAACCAACCAGATCGCGAGAGAGAAGGCAGCGACCAGAGATCAGATCGCGAGAGAGGAGAACAGCTTCGATGGAGTTGCTGATCGCCGGTGGTAGGACAGAGTGAGAGACGGGAGAGAGGCCGACGGGCGAACGAAGCAGAGGGAGGAGGCGAACGGCGACAGACCTGGGTCGGCAGCGCTGGGTCTGGTTTCGTCGGACCTGGGTTTTTATCCGGGTTGGTTCTCTCAGCAAAACACAACAGGGAAGGAGATGGCGACGAAGGCAGATGCTTGCTTCTGGTGATGTTGATCGGTGACACCGCCGGACCTGGATATTAATCCGACCTGGCAAAGTAGCGGCAGAGGAACGGTTGCGGTGCTTCGGTGCGGCGAACCTTGTTGGTTGTTCACCGACTGGGTTTGCAACAGGGTGGGAGATTTCTGCGGAAGATTGCAGCGGAATGAGCGGAAGCTTAAGAGATAGAGAGATCGGAGCAGTTGGACGGCGGCGGCAGCGCACGGGAAGAAGATGTGCGACTTGGGCGGCGGCGGCTAGATAAGCTCTGATACCATGAAAGTGGGAGAAATCTTCCGTGCTTTATTTTCAATAATCAGAATGTTTAAATAGACTAATTACAAATACTATACACTATTTACAAACATCGTCCTCAACTAAGTGAGGTAAGTATAAAAACGTCCTACGACTATTAGTATCTTCATCATTTTCGAAAAGTTGTGACTATTCAGTTTGTGCATTTTCGATGGGTACATCACCATTATAAAAGGAAGTCTTGAGTACACAAATGTTCACTCAATCTTGCCAACTCTACCCACATTTTCTTTCAGTATTGGTTGTTATCTTTGTAGAATTTGGCGGTCATTTACGAGACTACACCATACATTTGCGGCTTAGCAAAGCCTAAGCGGACCGCACCATCCGACTTAAGTGGAGAATGAAGCAGCTATCATCGGAGACGTTTTTCCAGGCCCATTTACATCGTTCAGGGGCATATAAATCTTAAGGAAAATAATTTGTATGTTAACTATTGATTTACACGCATTTCGTTTCTCATTTATTTTCTGAGTTGAATATATATGCATCAACTTTGAAATATTACAGTTTCAAAAAATAAGTGTTTGAGTTATATCTCTCATTAGTCTTACGTGTTGATTTTCTTCTATAAATAACACCATGTGAGTTAAGGTTATAACAAATAAAAATGCCATGTGCAATGCACGTACTCATAACTAGTATATGAAAAGAATAACTCGATATTCCCTCAGTTATACATTCAATTCAGCAAAACAAGAGTACACATATGTCATACCTGGCACCTTTACATACAGATCATGCCCATTCGTTTGGCAGTGTCCAATATCAACCAGTTCACCAGACCATAAGAAACATCCTGTTCCTCCATTTGTTGTGTTTGTGCTTGCATATGCTGTGCAAGAGCAGTTGTTTGAGCATTGAGTCTCACATTCTTCAATGCTCAGGTTCTCATTGTAAGAAGCATTGCTTGTGTCTGGCAATTGAATATTTGGTAGCTGGAGAAAAGTATGTCTTTTGCAATCTAGTGTAGTCTTCGGAACGCACCCACTTGACCAATTCGCCATTCCCCATTCCTTGCTGTTTTTGGCCTGAAATCCTTCCAAGCACTCACAAGGACTGGTCTTGCTGATACTACAGCTTGCATACGCTCCACAAAATGTGCAAGTCTCACAGTATTCAATTCCTGATTTGTTTCATGAACTCATATCAGTTATCTCATACCCTATCAAACAGATTATTTGAAATTCATCTAACAGTTATTATTTACTCAAGTTCTTTCAAACAAATAGCTTGAAATTTCTCCAAAAAATTAGTTAACAATTTTCACTGATGCTAATAGTATCTATGTATGCTATATAATTACTGTATGACCGATGGGGGTAACTTGCTGAACAATTTTGTCACGCAAACTTAAAAGATCAAAATTCTGAAACCCAAGTTAAAATTCTTGATTTTGGATGAGCCTCCTATGTGAAGTTAGAAGTCCTATAAGCCTTTGTCGATAAAAACAGGGTCTGTATAAAACCCCCACAGTAAGCTAGTTGATAACAAGTTGATTATAGAGAAGAACATCATTCAAATTAATATCTTGATACTATATGGTAAAAGTAATTTGTATTTCCCAAGGTATATCTTTAGTACCTACTAAATAAGATGTGCATAAACACAGATATCATACCTACTTCTGAAGAAGCCATCCTTAAGTAAAGATCCTGCGGATTCGTGTTGCTTTCCTTAATATCAATAAGGTCACCGAACCATAATAAGCATCCAGTTCCACCATAACGTACATCCAGATTTGCGTATGCTGTGCAGGAGCAATTTTTGGAGCACATACTCTTGCATTCCTGAAGTCTCATGGTCTCATTGTACCAAGACGTGTTTGTATCGGGCAATTTAACACTTAGGTGTTTGATAAAAATATCCTTTCCTGGACAATTCAATGGAGTTTTTCTTTCACATCCAGTCGAGAAATCTGCCTTACCCCAATCTTCCTGGTTCTTTGGCGTAAATCCTTCCAAGCACTTACAAATAGGGGAGCTGCTTATGTCACAGCTACCATATGCTCCACATTTCGCATAACTATCACAGATGTCTGTTTGTGAGTTTGATATTTGTTGCCATTCACCAGTTCGATCAATGAATATAAGTCTGTCCACGATGCCTTCAGGACGCAACACCAGCATTGAAAGAACTTCGCTTTTCAGCTCATATCTGTAGAAGATCTCTTCCTTGCCAACATTGAATTCTAAAACAGCATTAGGATTAGGATTAAAGATTGTGTATCCGCTAAATCCTAGACCATTCCAAGGTCCAAGCCTTGAGAACTTCTCTGAACCCTGGGTAACAATACTTTGTGGGTAACCTTTGGGATCTATATGGCGTACATATTTCCCGTGAGCTGGATCACTTTCAGTCTTCCACGATGACAGGGACCATTCATGGCCATTCACCAAGTTAAGTCCAAGCTTCATGTCTGGTAAAAGAGTATGACATGGATAATCAAAACTCTGCCATAAAAAGTTATCTGACCTGTCATCATCAAGTCCGTCCTTCACAACAAGGTTTCCCGTGTCAAGAAGCTTTGCTACTGCATTCTTCGCTGATCTTGATGAATTGGTTGACCAAATGATGCTCTTTTGGATGTTCCGAAGAACCAGAAGTCCGTCCTTCGTAAATTGAAGTACACCATTTGTATCATTGAGAGGTTTTTCTCTGTTGGCGACCCATACCACCGTCTTCTTAGGTTGATTCTTGTACCATATGCCGATGTACCAGTTTTTGGACTCATCAGGGCTAAAGAATCCAAGTTCAAATTTCTGTTTAGCAGAAACTAGAGTCGCATCAAATCTGATGGATTCGTTGACCCCAATGGTATCTACTGCTGTGCAGATTGTTATAGTGGAAAGTAAGAAATAGCAGAATGCAAATGCATGGAAACCTTCCATTTCTATTCTTAGGCTTCTCATATTGTGCCTCTGTATTGGATATATAAAGATGTTACCAGACAAACAGAAATGCATTTGACCTTATAGAATCTTTCAGCTAACTGAGAAATTTCATGGTAACATACTTCTGTCATTTTCGCTTGGAATGGTCTGTGAGCTTTCCATTAGATAATATATGTGCTTTCCAGACGTGAGCAGAATTTTAGTTTGTCATGTATAACGATTTCACTCAAAGTCAAAACATGACTTTGTTTAGGGAACTGGATAGGAACAAAGTTTCAGCTACCCCCGTTATCTAGATACCAATAAGGAAAACAACAAAAAACTTGATTTTTTTCTTCTTCTACACCAAAGCAATGAGCTGTAGGTGTCAGTGGGAAGGCATGGAGTTTTGAGTTAATTAGATTCAACTGTGTACAAGAGATTAGCGAACATTTCCTTAAGTGCTGCTTCTGTGGATAATAATTAGTAAATGTCAACTGTGCATCAATCTGGGCACCTTTCACCCATCTTGAGACTACTTGGAAACATGTGGATTATTTGTTTTTTTCTTGATGTTATGGCCACCTAAACATTGACAATAAGTTCAAAAATATGGGTAGTCCTGAAATATGAATAATTGTGTAATTCTCATGTTGGATCTTCTGCAAGTGAATGATCATGATACAACTAGTTGCTGGGACTGAAAGCAGAAAGCTAAAAGCTCCCAGCAGATTGATTTGCAATTGAACAGTCAGAGGTGTACCATACAGGCTGTTAATTATGTTTTTCTGAAAGTCAACTGCATATGTTTAGCATATATAATTGGCTGCTTGAATTTTGGTTGAAACTGACAGACCAGAGACTTACATTTGATTTGGGTTTTTGTATATGATTTGAATTATAAAATCAGAAGCTTGATCTAGTTTATGGATGAACGTTCTCGTTCTCTATAATCTGTCTGTCATGTATTCCCTGGCTTGGCTGTTGACTCAGCAGAAGGGTCACAGACCGAAATGTGATCATCCTCATAATTGTATTTAGTTCAAGCTTTCTAATTTCAATGTTACATTTCCAGGAACCTTCTCTCTACCAACTCTTTACATGAGTAAACTATGTGCCAAACCTTGAGGAATGGCCAGTTCCTCTGATGTTATTTTACTATTTTTGTATTCTATAGTACGGACTATTAGAAATTGAGAATGAACAAAGGAAGAATCTGAAACCTTCAATTGCAGAAGAGAAGAAAAACTGGAATCCAAAATTACATCTGAAAGCAACCTAGAACTAAGCTGTATACCCGTTTAGAGGGGGGAGGCAAGTGCAAATACAAGAAAGAAATAATTGCCTTGCATAGCTGGCAAATGGGTGACCAATCAGGTTGTGCCAGAAATTTGAAATCAACATAAACGTGATCCAACAGATACTGAAACTTCTTCTTCAGTGATCCAACATGACGCCGACCGAATTAGGCGTTTTCGGGAGAAGCAAGAAGCAACGAAAAGAAAGGCATAAACAGAGAGAAATGTCTCTAAGATTTGAAAATAATTCAATACTCCATAACATACGAAAATCAGTCCACACCGGACTTAAATAGCTGAAAATTTAATTATTTCGAATATGATAAAAATTCTAAAATTGATTTTAAAAATAATTTTACCTAATTAAATACTCAGCTAAAATATCCAACCAAATGTGTTCAAATCAATATCCTAATTAATTAATTAACTAATTAATTAATTAATTAATTAATTAATTAGTTAATTAATTAATATTTTGAAAATAGAAAAGTGACGATTTCAACCCTTACATGGCTGATTTTGGCCAACTCAGGGCGGTGATCGTGATTTATCTCGAGTTCCTTTTAGAATGCCTTTTCAACTCCAAATCATGTATGACTTTGTCCGAATCTTTAAACCTTCAATTATACGTTTTGACCGAAACAACATTCCTGAAACTGGCGGATATTTCTTCAAAATTCCTCTTGCATCACAACGGCTACTAAACGAAGTTACTTCATGTCATCAGTTTGGACATCTTGGAAGTTTAATCCATGCAGTAGGAGATTTTACACTTCAATTCTAATACCGTCCCTCAAGTTGTGAAATGCAGGGACATCATTCCCAACTTGGACACCAGAAAGTGAAAAATAGGAGATGGTAGAGCCTTAGTAAGCAGATCTGGAAGCTGGTGAGAAGTTGGCACAAACATCACATATATGATATGTTTTTGCACCATGTCTCTTATCACACGAAAGTCAACCTCAGTGTGCTTTGTTTTATCATTGAAAATTGGGTTCTCTGCTATCTGAATAGCTAAAGCATTGTCACAACAAATAGCAGGGATGATAGATGACTCACATTGCAGATCCTTGAGCAAGTAGAGGAACCACTGAATCTCACTTGCTGTAGCAGAAAGGCTTCTGTATTCTGATTCTACAGAGCTTTTGGCAACAATACTTTGCTTCCTTGACCTACAGGACACCACATAATCACCAATGTAAATTATAAAGCCACTTGTGCTTCTTCTGGTGTGTAGACACCCTGCCCAATCAGCATATGTGTATGCATGAAGTTCAAGGCTACTTGTAGCTCGGTTGAAGAGACCATTTCCTGGATTAGACCTTATGTAACACCCTGAGATTTCTGTAGTGGTCAAGCAGCAAAAATTTAAAATACTGAGCTACCTATGAAATTCCTTGTACAACAGTGTGTCAACATCAGTATGATAGGGAATATAGAGACTGTGAATCAAACTTGGACAATTATATAATTATTCAAGAACTGGGATTCAAGTGTAAATTCTCAATTCTCACAAGTTGGATTCTTGGCTAGAGCTTGGCCAGTTAGAGATTGGTGGGATAGCTATAGAGTAAATTGAAATGTTGGGACAAGAGAGTAGTTTCAGAAAGTTCGAAATTTTCATATATCTCTTCTTGCACCCTAACATTTGGAAAAAATTCACTTACACCCTTGCTGCGTAACTTACTCTTGGCAAATTCAATTTGGCACCTTCGAGTGTCTACATAGTACAAGAACCAAGTTCTCTCTAGTCCCCCACAAGTATACTCTATAGAAACCAATATTGTAGTTTGGTATCATTACCAATCCAAAATTCCAAACAACAGGAGTTGGAAAGAAAAATTGCTCTCTCCAGAGCCTCTCCCCATTGCTCCTCGAGCCGTCCCTTCCATCTTGATCCAAGAACTTCTGCTCTTCCAATCTCTCTCTCACCAATTGTTGCTCTTCTCCATACCACTCGGCGGATCATCAGCCAATAGCTGTTTAGTTTTATTTCGTTTATTATTCTATTTCGTTTATTATTCTATTTCTAATCTCCTCCCTATCTCTATTCTTTAATCATCACACCCTAGTATCTACTAACATGAACTTTGCAGGTTTTCAAGATCTCCGGAGGATGTTTTCTCTAGTGTAACACTCCTCCTATGTGCAGCCACCGCAGTCATCATCTCAAATTCTCTACATGCATTGGCTTATTCCTTTCTTTGCTTCTTGATACATTTGTTTATGTTCTAATTGTTTCAATATATTTTTGCAGGTTCCTAAACGTCTAGTTCCATTCAGAACTTAATCTACTAATATCTTTCCTCCTCCTTTCTTCTCTCTGATTCTCTGCTTTTGAGTTTCAAGTTCCTTCACCACTATGTCCAAACCCTACCAATTCGATACTAACAGCCCCTCATCAAACGATTCCATGGAGGAAAGGCTTGACGAGTGGGGTTCTGTGCTCTCCCTTAATCCCTCTAGAGCCTTCACTTTCAGGGAGATTCTGAAAAATACGTTGATTGCGAAGTTCCTGGGGAAGAACTCTTTGTCAGCTGCAGTCATGCAAAAGGCTATTAGTAAAGCTTGGAAAACTTTTGGTTCGGTATGGATTGAAAAAAAGAATGATTTTTACCTCTTCCATTTTCAAAACCCAAAAGATAAAGAGTTTTTTCTCAACGAATCCCTGATTTCTATGCATGGCCTCTCACTGGTTTTCAAAGAAAGAAAGAATAATCAAGCCCTATCAGAGATTGATTTCACAAAAGCTGATATTTGGTTTCGAGTCCCTAATGTTTCATTTGAAGGATTTGATTTTGAAACAGCAGAAAGAATGGGAAATTTGGTCGGGATCTTGTGGTGGTTGACTGGTCTTTTAATAGAGTCTGTAGCATGCAAGGGTTAAGGATCAAATCTAGGGTGGCTCTAGATCAGGCTCTAACACCAGGAGTTTATATCAATGTCCCCGGGGAAGATGAGTTAAAATGGGTGTTTTTCAGTTACGAAAGAGTTTTCAAAATTTGCTATAGATGTGGATGCATTGGGCATGATAACAGGCATTGCAATACTAACCTTGTGGCTGTTTTGGAGAAGCTAGAGGCTCGTTACCTGCAATCTCATCATCTCTCTGCTTACCCCTTTCATGTCAACCCTCAACGAAAGATGTTCACACACTTGCTAAAATTTCACTCAAAACACGGCCCTTTCCGCACCATTAAGCTTGATTCCAGTGTTAAACCTATCTACACTTTTCAAGACCTCTCTGTCTCTCACGATCCAAACCAAGGCCCCCCCTACCACCACAAAAGCCATCTTCTGAACACTCCTCCTCCTCCAATGACTCTGCAAATTTCTTTACACCACCTTCCCACCCAGAACCCACAACCTCCAATCAAACCTCAATTATGGATGCCATCTCTGCTTTTATAAGAAATTACTTCCCCAACATTAGGCATTTAATTCAACAATCCCAAACGCTCCTTATTCCTCTGCAGAACCCTTCCTCTTCTCTACCAATGCATGCACACGTTCCCGAGACAGTTATGACAGATTCCCACTCTCAGCCATCTCAACCGTCTCCCATGAATGTTGGTTCAGTTCCAGAGAGCCTTTTCAATAGAAACATGCATTCAAACTTTGAAACGGGAGACTCTTTACTCCAGGAACTGAAAAGCCTCCCCCCTATCACCACTATAAATCGTCACAATCAACCTCCGGAAGCCCTTTTCAAACAACTGGCCTCTCAATCTCTCTCTTGTCCCAACCTTCCCCATCTTCCAACAAACACATCTCAAATGAGGCAACTACCCACCACTTATAAAATGCTCTACTCTCGTACTGGCTTCTCCATCAAAGCCCCTGAATTTACTCCCTCAAACACTTCAGAAGCATATATTGATAGGGACCAGAGAAACCAAGATCTGGTTGACATTGATAAGTTACTCAAAGAAGTAGGCCCTTCAATACCAAAAAAGAGCAGAGGGAAAAGATGTGAGAGCAAAAAGGAGATGGGAGTAGTGCAGAAAAAGGGGATCAAGAAGAACTTGGGAAAAGGCAAAGAGAAGATTAGCAGCAAGCCAAGAGGTGCTCTGCAGATCCCAGCGCTGAAGAAGGTGGTAAAGAAGAGGGAAATTCCTGTGGCTCCTGTGGCTGATCACAAGGGGAAGGGCAAAAAGCAGAAAACCACGTCCAAATTGGAGGCTCAAAAAGGTACCCTGCAGTGTTTTCAAAATAGTTTGCAATCCCTAAATTTCAATCCCTTTTCAGATCAATTTTTCAAGTTCAAGTTCAAAAAAAGATTAAGAGTATTTAGTGACAATGTTTCTAATGAGTTGCATGTAAACAAAAAACTGAATTCTGGGTTTAGGGTGGTTGTCCCTCAACAACCCCCAAGAGAGCCATGAATATCATTAGTTGGAATTGCAGAGGCTTAGGGCAGGACTCTGCAATTCGTGAAGTCTTCTCCCTGACCCGTAAATTTAAACCTGTTCTTATTTTTCTATCTGAAACTAAACAAAAAAATTGTTTTATTCAAAGAAAATTTCGTAAACTGGGGTTTGATAAGCACTGCTTTGTTGATCCCATAGGATCTAGTGGTGGTCTTTGGTGTGCATGGCATTCCTCCCTTCTTTCTGCCTCTTTGAAATGGTCTTCGGAGAATTTGTTACTTCTTGAAATCTCAAACTCAAGTTCTTCACTCTCTTCTTGGTTCTTAGGTCTTGTGTATGGTAATCCGAACTTTGATCATCGTCTTCAGGTCTGGAATCTTTTCGATTCCATCCTTCCTGTTAATAGTCCCCTGGTGTTAATAGGAGATTTTAATCAAGTTATCTTTAATCATGACAAAACTGGACCCTGTGCTTCTAATATCAGGGGATCTGAATCCCTTCTTAGCTTTCTTAATAAATGGGCTTTATTTGAAGTTAAAAATGTTGGTCCCTGGTTTACTTGGACTAACAACAGGTTAAGTAGTTCACCCACTTTTGAGAGACTTGACAGGGCTTGGTGTAATGTCAGTTTGATAAACTCCTTCCCTGAGCTTACTATTCATAATTTAGGCATTTGCTCTTCAGACCACTCTCCTATGATCTTGAAATTCTCCTCACCTCCTAACCGTTGTTCCCCCCTAGGCGTTTTGAAATTTGGTGGCTGAATGCCTCTGATTCTAAGGATCTCTTAAACTTCATTTGGCGCCTTCCCATTCCAGGATCTCCCTGCTTTAGAGTGGCCAAGCTTCTTGAAATCACTCTTAAATCTTTTAGAGCCTGGGCCTCTTCTAGGCCCTCACTCCCAAACCAGATTAATAGTATTAAACATCAAATAGCCACTCAACAAGCTCTCCTCCCTGATCCTCAAGCAGCTTCCTCTTTTATTAATCTTCACAGACAACTGCAGGATCTTCTTACCCAGAAGGAGCTTTACTAGGCACATAGAGTTAGGTGTAAATGGCTCAAGGAAGGAAATAAAAATACGAAACTTTTTCATGCTTACACTAAAATTAAAAAGACCTTTAATGGGATTTGGAACATCCAGCTCCATGATGGTAGCTTTGTTAATGATCACAATGAAATATTGAATTTGTTCCTTGAGCACTTCCAAAATATTTACTCTGAACCTTCACCCAGTTTAGCTGATCTCTCAGCCCAAAATGATAACCTGTTTTCTTTATCCTTTCTCTTCAATATCACTAAATTCCTATCCCCTGAACAGCAAGATCTTCTTTCTAACCCATTCACTTCTCAAGAAGTTTCCCAAGCAGTTTTTGAAATGGCTCCTTTAAAAGCTCCAGGTCCAGATGGATTCCAGCCTGCTTTTTTTCAAAAAAATTGGACTCTAATCTCTACCACCATCACAACTGCAGTACTCTCTTTTCTCAACTCGGGTCATTTGCTTAAAGAGACAAACAAGACACACTTTTTCCTCATTCCTAAATGCCATAATCCTCTTAGAGTTGGAGACTACAGACCTATCAGTCTGTGTAATGTCTTCTATAGAATAATTGCTAAAGTTTTAGCTAATAGACTTAAGAAAGTTCTTCCATCTCTTATTTCTGTTAACCAGAATGGTTTTATCCCTCATAGATTAATACAAGATAACATTTTCATTGGCCAAGACCTCGTTCATACTATTCACAAAGCAAAGACCAATAACCAAGCCAAGTTAGGGGCCCTGAAGCTGGACATCTCCAAAGCTTTTGACCGCATAAGATGGGACTTTCTAGAGCATGTTATGGTGCAAATGCACTTCCCTTCCCATTTTATTAAACTTATTATGCAATGTATTACTACTGTCTCATATTCCATCATTCTAAATGGCTCCCAATCTAAGTTTCTCAAACCTAATAGAGGTCTAAGACAAGGAGACCCTCTCTCCCCCTTTCTTTTCTCTCTTTGTGCTGAGGTCCTTTCCAGCTCACTGACAGCTGCTGAAGAGGATGGCTTAATACAAGGCATTCCCTTCTCCAGAGATCAAACTATTTCCCACCTTCAATTTGCTGATGATACCCTACTCTTCTTCAAAGTGAATCCACAAACTAGTGTAAACATCAGGCACATTCTTGACCTCTATGCTTCTCAATCAGGGCAGTCTATCAACCTAGATAAGTCTTTTCTGGTTTTTAGTCCTAACTGTTCCCCTTCAGATAAAGATCACTTCTTGAATTCCCTAGGCCTTACTCCTAGTGACTGTATAGGACAATACTTAGGCATCTCTCTTGAAAACAAAGGAACTAATAAGGCAATTGTCAAAAATACAGTAGACAAAGTAGTTAATAAATGTGCAAGTTGGCAAGGTCTTCTGCTTAATTCCCTAGGAAGAGCCACTTTGATTAAATCTGTTCTTAATAGCTATCTTGTCTACCCCATGTCCATCTGCCTCTTCCCTAAGAAAGACTGCAACACCATCAAATCTGTCTTCTCTAAATTCTACTGGTCAGGGGACTGTAATAAAAAGCGTATTCATTGGCTCTCTTGGGACTTTCTATGTAACAAACCCAATAATGGGGGGCTAGGTTTTAAGAATTTACAATGTTTTAACAATGCTCTACTTGCTAAAAGTAGCTGGAGAATTCTCAATGATCACAACTCTCTTTTTACAAAATACTTTACTGCCAAATACTGCAAAAGGAAAACTTTCTTGAGCCTCAACCCTGCTACTTCCTCTTGTGCTTGGAAAAATATCTGCAAAGGTAGAAGCACTCTCAGCCTTGGACTGCAGTGGAAGATTGTTAATGGAAATTCCATAGGGTTGTGTACGGATGGATGGATTAAAGATGTTCCAGGGGCCTCCTGTGACAGCCCCGTATTCCCGCCGGGGAGGAAGTACGAGAACGCCACTCCGCACCCGGGATTAAGCCCGGATGCTAGGAACAATGGTAACTGAAACAAACACCAAGATTTTTATATATTACAACTCGCAATTGTCTTAACAGAAATTTTCTACATACTATTACACATGGTGAGATTAACTAAGGATTCACCTTATTTAAACTACTACTAGACATCTCATGATACGATGACTCCCTTACGCCGAGCTCCCTTCTCCTAGATATGCGGGGGAATAAAACAAAGACCGCAGTTTATGAGGCATATTTTCACCTTGAAAAATAATGAGGAATAGATATCCACTTTAATAAAGTAAGTTAGCATGATCTCACGTAGTGAAGAAACATAATAAGACTTCTTGCTCAAAATGCGAGTCTTTTAACTTTCCTTTGATCTCAATACGGGGAATATATTCCCCAAACTTTCCTTGTCTTAATTATAAACATTCTTTTCTCAAAAACTCATTAAATCATCTTGTTGATACGGGGATAATCTATCATTTCCTTTCTTTTCCTTTCACTAGCAACCATGACCATAAGTGTCGACACCCCCTAAAGACTCCTCGCGGCCAGAAGGGTAAGTACATGGAGCGACTCGGCAGGTTGCGACCGAGTTAAATATATAAGTAACCAAATACTGTTCACCCGCACAACTATTTCCACTTTACGTTATTACGTATTATTACTTTTCATGTAAGAGTTCAAAAATCGTTTATCGACAAGCAAAGCAAGCTTTCAAGTAAGACACATAAAGCAATTATTCATTTTGAGACGAGATATAACGAAATCACAATTTCGACACGAATGAAGATAAGGCTCTAAGTCTGGCATATTTACTTACCTCCCGTAGCAACAGCAATTATCACGAAATAGCTCCTACAGGTAGAGTAGCCTTCGTCTACGAACTCGTCGCCTACAAATTATAATCCCTAATCAAATCTAAATTTCAAATGTATAATGCAAGTAATGCGGCGTATGTTCTAAATATTAGCTAACTTCTCATTTTAAATTTTCAAGCCAACCCAAACTCCCTGTTTATTTATTTAGAATAAGTACTCTTTTATTTTTATTTTTTATTTAG
The DNA here is from genome assembly GCA_023055425.1 of Linanthus parryae. Classification (NCBI taxonomy): domain Eukaryota; kingdom Viridiplantae; phylum Streptophyta; class Magnoliopsida; order Ericales; family Polemoniaceae; genus Linanthus; species Linanthus parryae. The sequence continues at coordinate 12,134,400 of JALGPY010000010.1, read as the reverse complement.
CGAACTAAGTGGCAAACTTATAATTAGCTAGAGAATTATTAAATAAACTCATATTTAATTAAACACATAATTAGGCATAAGCCTCCCTTGTAATTTTTATTATTATTTTACAAAATAATTTGGTTAATTAATACAATAATAGCATATACATTTCAAGACAAAGTAAATTCTTAACTTTTATCCAATACTTAGAAAATAATTAAAATATCACTTTATCCTTACAATATATATATATATATACATATATAATTCATAAAATCTCCCATGAAATGCTTTATAGTTATTTAATTGTGATAATATTACCTTTTGCTTATATTACTTGGGTAGTTATATGTATTTAATTATTTAAATAAACAATTTTGTTAATCGGGAGCTAAAGTCTCATTTAAAAATATCTATTTATGTTTAGTTCATAAACTTGCAAGTAAAAGATTATAAAAATGGTCAATTTTACACAAATATTATTTTCTTGAACTTTTATACAAGGTTATACATTTTTATATATATGAGAAACTATAAATAATCACTTTTAGTTGATTTAAGAAATTATTAGGTTTATTTATAAAAATCAGATAATATAAACTATAGAAAGATCCTCAAATTTTATAAATATAACACTTGCTTCCCTCCTTCTACCATAACTAGTTTTCTGACTTCACACATAATACCCAAAACTTTCTGTTAAATGACAAAATCACCCTCCTTAGACATTCACGTTCATCTTCTTCATCTTCTCCAAAACCCAACCACAAATCTCATCAAATAATCACACCCATTCAGTTTTGATGTTATAAAACTCAAATTCAAGTCTAATTAACTGGATTCAAATCAAAAATCAACTAGTTTGGTTACCGAATGGAGGAGTAATCCGTTGCCGAAGTTAACGTCGGAACTTCGCCGGAGAAGATGGTGTTCCGGTGGTGGGGGTGGCTGTTTCTGGTGTTCTGGAGTGTGTTCGGACCCCTAGGAGGGTGGAGAGCCGAGGGACGGAGGGGAGAGAGAGAGAGACCGGCGGCTGGGGTCTCCCGTCGGGTCGGGCCTTCGGGTCCGATCGGCGGTGGCCTTTGGCCGCCGCTGCTTCTGTTGCTCCGGTTTTCTCTGGTTCCGGCGAACAAAGAGGAAGGGAGAGTGATCGAAGGGAGAAAGAGAGAGCGGAACAGAGGGGTGGTTGTGCAGGGGTTCCGGTGGAGATGGCGGCGGTGATGGATGTGATGCCGATGGTGATGATGGTGGTGGTGGTGGTGTTATCTCTGCTGGGTTTTGCAGGGAAGAGGGAGAGAGATTGAGAGGGAGGTGGGTGCAGAGAGTTAAGGAGCTGTGGTGGTGATGGAGGCCGGAAGTGGCGGTGGTGATGGCAACGGTGTTGGTGGTGAGCTCGGGGGTGATGATGGTGGTGTGGGTGTGGGCTATTTCTGATGGGTTTAGGAGAGAGAGACAGAGACAGAGGTGGGAGATGGGTGGAGGCAGAGAGTTGTGGAGGGAGTTAGGAGGGCATGGTGGTGATGGTGGTGGTGCCGTAGGTGGCCATGGTGGTGGTGTTGTGGGTGGTGGAGATGGAGGTGATGTGGTGGTGGTGTCGGCAGTGGTAGTGGTGGTGGGTGATGTTGTTTTACCGAGAGGGAGAGGGAGGAGGATGGAGAGTGAGGGAGGTGGGTGTTGTTGGTGATGATGGTGATTGTGGTGGTGGTGGTGTTAGGCCAACGGGAAGTAGAAGAAGGAGAAGGTGGTGATGAAGTGTGGGTGGTGAAATGAGAAGGAGGAGAACTCTATTTATAGTGAAATTTGGAGAGGAGGGTGATTAAAATATTTGAGGGAGAAGATGAATTGTAAGAGGAGGTAGGAGGAGGAAGGGGGTAGAGATGTAAGAGAAGGATGGTGATGGAGGGGGTGAGGAAGGAGATGGTGAATATTTAATATAAGAGTAGGAGGAGGAAGGAGTTATTAAATTAGAAGTGGGAGAGGAGGAGTTGTGGGTGTGTGTGGGTGTGTGTGTACAGTGAAGAAAAGAAAGAAGAGGGAGGAGGTTGAGAAAAAGGTGGGAGGAGGGATGGTGATGTGTGAGGGAGGAGGGTGTGCCGTGAGAGAGAGAGAGAGAGAAAGAGAGAAATAAGGGGAAAAAATAATAAGAGAGAAAAATATGGGAAGAGGTTGGGAGAGAAAAAAAATATAATAATAATAATAATATTTTTTAATTAAAAATAAGGGTTTTGGGTCGGGTCAATAGAGGAAATACGGGTAATACGGTATACATCACCGGGTTATACGAACATACGGGTCCGGTCATGGAAAATACGGGTTAAAGATAATTATACTATACGTATATACATACACCTATTCTTCTAAAATACATCAAGCTCCCCAACCTTTTAATTAAATTCATTATTAACTTCTCTAAACTACAGTCACCTCCCCTAAACTTCATTTCAACTAATTTATTACTTCTCAAAACTACAAACATAACCCCATTCTTTAATTTAGCTGATTTGCAACTTCTTAAAACTACAATTAGGGCCCTTCACTTAGTTTTATTAATATATCTAGTTTATTTAGAATACAACTACCTCCCTATTCTTTAAATTATCAACTTTATATTCTTGGAAACTATAATTATAACCTTCTAAATAATATCGAACTACTTTATAACTTTCTCAAAACTACAATTACAACCCTTTTCTTTGATTTAATTCATTCATAACTTCTATAAATCACCATTATACTCCCAAACTTTATATAAAATTATTAAATTAGCTTCTTGTATAAAATCGGGGTATTACATCCTTCCCCCCTTGAACTGAGCTTCGTCCTCGAAGCTTAAATCCATACTTGACGGGAGTGAAATCCTTTTATGTTTAACTAGCATATAAGATATAATGGAGTATGATATGCAAATCTGATATGACATGCAATCGTGTTACTATTTTTGTGATGTAATGTGTGAATACTTAGTGTGATGGCGTGTCGTGTTATGGTATGAAAATTCAAAGGGTTACATCCTCTCCCCCTTAGGAGAGTGACGTCCCCGGAACTCAAATTACCTTGTCAAATAGGTGTGGGTATTTCTTTCGCATCTCAATCCTCAGCTTCCCATGTAGCTTCTTCTGTCTGATGGTTTGTCCATAGGACTTTCACCAGTTTAATGCTCTTGGTACGTGTGTCCCTCGTCTTGGTATCTAGGATCTTGACTGGATGCTCCTCATATGACAAAGACGGGTCTACCTCTACTGGTTCAGGGTCCAAAACATGGGATGAGTCAGGTACATACTTCTTCAGCTGTGAAACGTGAAAAACATTGTGTACTCGCCCCAAGTTGGATGGTAGATCTAGTTGGTAAGCGACTTCCCCAATTCTATCCAGAATGTTGTATGGTCCAATGAACTTTGGGCTAAGCTTCCCCTTCTGATTGAATCTTGTTACTCCTTTTGTTGGCGAAACCTTAAGAAACGCCTTTTCACCCACTTGAAATTCCAACGGCCTTCTCTTCTGATCTGCATAAGACTTTTGCCTGTCTTGAGTTGCCTTCATTCGTTGTTGGATAAGCCTCACTTGATTCGTCATCTCCTCGATAATCTGTGGACCAATAACTACTGTTTCGCTTATGTCGCTCCAGCACAAGGGCGTTCGACACTTCCTTCCATACAAAGCCTCGTGCGGTGCCATGCCAATACTAGCGTGATAGCTGTTGTTATATGAGAACTCTATCAGCGGCAGTCTGTCGACCCATGATCCTTGGAAGTCCATTACGCAAGCCCTAAGCATGTCTTCTAACGTTTGAATCGTCCTTTCTGTCTGTCCATCCGTAGCTGGGTGGAAAGCTGTACTAAATCTCAATTGAGTTCCCAATGCTTCTTGAAGCGCTTTCCAGAAATGAGAGAGGAAATTAGGGTCCCGGTCCGAAATGATCGAGCTTGGAACCCCATGATACCTTACTATATAAATGACATACGCGTCAGCTCTCTGCTCCATGTTCCACGTGTCCTTCATCGGGATGAACCTTGCTGTCTTCGTTAGTCTGTCTACTACAACCCAAATCTGATTGAATCCATTCTTCGTCGTTGGCAAGGCAGTCACAAAATCCATCAAAATGGAATCCCACTTCCAAACTGGTACGTCCAAAGGTTGAACGAGTCCTCCCATTCTCTTGTGCTCGAACTTCACCTTCTGGCATGTCAAACATCTAGCCACGAACTCTGCTACTTCCTTCTTCATGTTTGGCCACCAAAATGTCTTCTTCAAGTCTTTGTAGAGCTTGTCGCCTCCAGGGTGTACTGAGTAAGGTGTGTTGTGTGCTTCACGCATCAGCTTTTCCTTCGTCTCTGCACATTTCTGTGGAACACACCACCTTCCTTTGTAGTGAATGCTTCCATCCTCATGAATCTGGAATCCTATAGCTTGTCCTGCTGCGATCTTCTTCTTGATTCTCTCCAGCTTCACATCTCATGCCTGGTTGCTTCGTATCTCTTCCAAGAAGTCTGGTACGACTGTCATACTCCCGAGCAGGTTCTTTACTTCTCCTTGACCTACTACTTCGATTTCGAGCTTCCTGAACTCGTGGCATAGCCAGCCTGGCAAGTCTAGCATGGAGTTCACTACATGGCTCGATTTTCGACTCAATGCGTCAGCTACCACATTTGCTTTCCCTTCGTGGTACTGTATTCGCAAGTCATAGTCTTTGATGACCTCTAGCCATCGTTGCTGCCTGTTGTTCAGCTCCTTCCGAGTGAAAATGTACTTTAGGCTGCGGTGATCTGTGTAGAGCTTGCAAACAGCTCCATACAAGTGATGTCTCCATATCTTTAAGGCGAAGACTACTGCTGCCAACTCCAAGTCGTGAGTGGCATAGTTTTCCTCGTGAGGTTTCAGCTGCCTTGACGCATAGGCAATCACCCTTCTTTCCTGCATAAGCACACATCCTAGCCCCTTCTTCGATGCATCGCTGTACACTTCAAACTCGCCAGACTCATTTGTAAGAGCCAATACTGGTGCTGTAGTTAATTTCTCCTTCAGGGTCTGGAACGCCTCTTCACAGCTTTCGCTCCACTGGTACTTGACTGCTTTCTTTGACAAGGCAGTTAATGGCCTAGCAAGTTTGGAGAAGTCCTTCACAAAACGCCTGTAGTATCCAGCTAAGCCAAGGAAACTCCTTATCTCGGATACGTTCTTCGGTGTTGGCCAATCCTTGACTGCTGAAATCTTTCCTGGATCCACTGATATCCCCTCCTTCGAGATGATGTGACCCAAAAATGGAACGCGATCCAGCCAAAACTCGCACTTGGACAGCTTAGCATACAGCTGTTCTTGTCTCAGAGTCTGCAAAACTTCTCTGAGATGTTCCTCGTGGTTTTCCTTGCTCTTCGAGTAAACGAGGATGTCATCAATGAAGACGACTACAAATTTGTCTAGGAATGGCCTCATGACTCGATTCATCAAGTCCATAAACACTGTAGGTGCGTTGGTCAAACCAAAAGGCATCACAGTGAACTCATAATGGCCATACCTCGTTCTAAAGGCTGTCTTCGGGATATCCTTCTCGGCTACCCGAAGCTGATGGTACCCTGATCTCAAATCAATCTTCGAGAAGATGCTAGCCCCTTGTAATTGATCGAACAAATCGTCAATCCGGGGTAGAGGGTACTTGTTCTTGATGGTTGCACTGTTCAACTCACAGTAGTCGATGCATAGCCTCAAGCTTCCATCTTTCTTCTTCACGAAAAGCACTGGTGCTCCCCAAGGCGAAACACTTGGTCGTATGTATCCCTTCTTCAGAAGTTCTTGCAATTGATCCTTTGATTCCTTCAGTTCTGCTGGCGCCATCCGGTACGGTGCTTTTGAGATAGGCGCTGTTCCAGGCGCCAAGTCCAGGGTAAACTCCAATTCTCTTTTAGGCGGCATTCCTGAAATCTCATCTGGGAATACGTCAGGAAATTCCCTCACAACTCGAATCTCTTCCAGCACGTTCTCCTTCTTGGATACATCCGGGATGTAACACTAGTAGGCAGAATTCCCTTTCTTTACTTGGTTGACTATGGTCATTGCTGACACTAGTCTAATACAGGGCTCCTTCTTGATCCCACGATCAAGATCTTCTCCCCGTTCGGTCTTCTTAATCGAACCTTTTGATCATAACAATCAATGATGGCCCGGTATTTACTAAGCCAATCCATCCCTAGGATGACATCTATGCCTTTAAGATCGAACTTAATCAAATCTGCGGGCAAGGTACAGGCTAGAATTTTCACTCCTACTCCTTCAAATACGGTGTCACATACTTCTATTTGGCCAGTGGGTGTCGCTATAGGGGTGAATATGCTAGATGACTTATCCAATCCCAATTGCTCAACAAATGATGATGATATGAAAGAGTATGATGCACCGGAATCAAATAATACGAAAGCTGGGTGCTCATAGACGAGGAATGTACCCGTGACAACTCCATGTGCAGCATCAGCCTCAGTCTTGGTCATGACTGCAATTCTTCCCACATTGGCATTATGGGCTCCAGCTCCTCCTGCTACACCAGCTCCATTGTTGATGTTAGCCCCCTGACCAGCGTTGTTGTTGCGGTTCTGGGCTCCATTCTGCCTAGCGTTCCCTTGGTTAAAGTTTTGCTGCCTTCCATAGCCATTTCCTCCATTGTTCTGGGGGTTTCCAAGGTTCCCATATCCAATCTGTAGGGTCCTGGGTTGCTGGTTCCCTGCTGGTTGCGCTCTACATTCATACGCTCGATGTCCCTTCCTGCCACAGTTGTTGCAAGTGACTACGTTTCCCGCACAGTCCTCACCTCGATGGTTCCTTGGGCATTTCTTGCAGAAATAGCGGCAAACTCGCTGAGTTGCCTGGTTTTGTTGGTTTACTCGATACTGTCCTTGATTGCCTCCGCCGTTGTTTGGCCTAAGCCTCTTGTCTTGACCGCTCTGGTTGCCTCTAGACGCGTTAGTGTTGCTTCCTGAACCTTCCACTTTGCGCTTTCCCCGTATGTTGTCTTGGATCTTTTGAATTCGCCAAAGGTTTGCTGCCCTATCATAGGCCTCCTGCAGAGTGGGGTAGGTCCTGTTGGACATATCTTTTTGCAGGTGCAGGTGTAGCCCTGACATAAACTTGTCAACCTTTTCTTCCTCGTCAGGCACCATGTTGCCTGCGAATCGAGCTAGTTCCATAAACTTCCGGAAATACTCGGTCACAGAGTCACTTCCCTATTGTAAGTTCTGAAACTCTCGCCTCTTATTGCTCTTCACGTGAGAAGGATAGAAGCGAGATCTGAGGGCAGACTGGAGAGCTTCCCAATTGAAGTTGGGTTGGGCCAACAGGGTTTCTCGTGAGGTTCTCCACCAGAGATTGGCCGTACTTTTCAGATAGAATACTGCACAGTTGACCTTTCGGTCTTCTGGGCATTCCACGTATTCTAGGACTTTGTCCATCTCCATGATCCAGTCCTCCAGCTCGACGGGATCTTCATTCCCCATGAAACTCGGCGGTTTCATGTCTGCCACCTTCTTGGCCCAGTTAGGTCCTCCCTGGGCTTCATTAATATTCATCACTTGAGTCATCTGTGTGAAAAATTGCTCCATGCTGTTGTTTTGTGCCATCTATTCTTGTTGAGCTCTCCTGGTGTAGTATCGCAGTGGTCTATCAGTCATATTCCTACACTATCACCTATTGTATTATTGCGTATTCTATCGCGGGGTAATGAACTTTAGATGATGAAATGCATACTTATTTCTTCTCATCACACGAATATTACTAATATAATATTTCTTCTCATACTCCAATCGGCTTGACAAATTTTAGACTTTCTTGTCCTAAATTCATTTTATATAACCCTACAGGTTTTAATTCTTTTTTGGATTGCCTGCTCTGATACAACCTGTGACACCCCCGTATTTCCTCCCCGGCGGGAATACGGGGGTGTCACACCTCCATTCAGGAGTGTTTAAATGAAACAGACCCTCATATCACCCTGTCTAAGGTTGGCCAGTTGATTGATCAGCAACACAAATTGTGGAAAACCAGTCTACTTAACACTCTCTTTCCCAACTGGTTAAGGGATAGAATAATTGATACACCTCTAGAGAACTTAGAGAGCACAAATACCCCCTACTGGAGAGCTTCCTCTAATGGAATCTATTCTGTTAAATCAGCTTACTTCCTTCAAAAGTATAATAATTCTTCCCCCCTTTCTGTAGCTGCCAACATCCATTTTAACCCCCTAACTCTCAACTACAACTGGAAAAGGCTTTGGTCTTCAGGCCTCCCATCGAATATTACTCATCTTTTCTGGAGAATTTGTACTAACTCCCTGCCTTGTCTCTCTAATATTAACTCTAGAATTAACTCCTCCAGCCCTTTTTGTCCTTGCTGTTCTAATCAAATTGAAGATTCTGATCACATCTTTCTCTACTGTATTAAGGCTCGAGAGCTTTGGAGCAGAGTCCCTCTTCAACCTTTTCAAAAACCAACACATTACTCTTGTAGTGTTAGTAAGTGGCTAATGAGATGGATAAGAAAGAAAAAGAAACTCCAAAACAATAGTAACTGGCATTGGATCCCAGCCATCTTCTGGATTCTATGGATTACCAGAAACAAGCGATTATTTGAGCACCAACATACTCCAACTATCAATATGTATCACCAGACAGAGGCACTTGCAAATTTTTTCTTAATCTCTTGAATAATTTGTGAGTTTATCTTAATTCAGATAATGAAGGATGGGTACAAGTTGAAGTCAAGAAAGGAAGGCCAGAATGGTTGCCAGGTCAAGTGCAGTTTTATCCTCAAGCGCTGGTGGAAGTTTCTCAAGCGGTTCCTCTTGCTGTCCTGCCTCCTGACCAAGGCTCATTTGCTTTCAAGGATTCCTTTGCTGCTGAAGTTTCTTTTAAGGCCTCCCCTGGTGGAGAAGGAAGCTCTGATGTGCCTGATGTGCCTGTAATCCAATCTCATGATGCTTCAAGTGTCAATGTCCCTGGAGCTGCTTCTGGAGGTGAACTACCTCCCATCCCAGATGATGACCTCATGTCAGCAGTCATCCCCTTCATTGATGCCTGAGGAGAGCTGGTTTGAAGTTGGTTGGTCTCAAGATTTAAGTTATGTTAAGTTTCTGGTTTTCAAAGCTGTGAAAGTTTGTGATTTGTGTCTTCATGATATTTTGCTACTCTAATTGTCTGGCTTTTGGGATCTTCTGATGGTCCTTCTGATGGTTCTGCTGGGTGGCCATTGCTAGGCTCTTTCAGCTAGCTTTGGTTTCATGTTTCTTTGTGTTTGTTTTGGGGGGTTTGTCATGGTCTAGACTTAGTGTGTAGCGCTAACGTTGGTATGACCTTTTAGTGCTTGTCGTTTAGTATCTATCGTTTGTAACTATCGTATGTATTTTCACTTTGATATCAATGAAGTTCTCCTTTATCCGCAAAAAAATAAATAAATAAATAAAATAAAATAAAAAATAAAAAATAAATTTGGCACCTTCCAAGCAAGGTGGCAGCAATACATCTCCGGGGAATTTTGTTAAAAAACCAATATGCACCTTTGTGGTGCATATTAACCATAAGTTCAAAAAGTTGGTGGGAAGTACCCACCAACTAATAATCATAAGTTAACTTTTGGTTTGTTATAGTTAGTGGGTCCCATTTGATTTTTTAAAAATTTTCTCCATTGGTGGGTCTCTCTTTGTTTTTTAAGGTTTTCCATGTGGCAAGAGGGGGTCCTACCCAAATATTTTTTTGCTGAATTTTTTCTCCAAATTTGCATGCATGCACTAGGGGTGAGCACGGACCGGGTTGGACCGGTTTTGCCGAGTATTCCTACCCGACCCAATATGTACGGGTTGGAGAATGTTCAACCCAAACCTACCCAATAATTTGTGATACCCAAACCAATCGTAACGTATTGACTCGGTCCGGTTCGGACCGGTTAATCGGGTTGAAAAATCTTTAAATTTTACTTGAAAAAAATACTTTTATTTAGTTAATTATCTTTGTAATATTGTTTGTATAAATTTGAAGTTGGAAATATAAAGTTATTTTCTATGAAAGATAAATAATGTGAGAAAAGTCAAGTATAAAAATGGTTTTAACTTGTAAAACTTAATTTTCAAAACCATATCTCTAAATAAAATTTACAATGTTAACATATAAAATGTTAATCGGACCGGTTCGATTTTAAACGGGTATTCCACTTCCAAACCCATGATCGATCCAACTTTGTTCGGGTTGACGAATCTATATCCATAATCAATCAATTAGCATTGATCGATGCGAAATTCGGACCGATTTGGTGCGGGGCAGTTCGGGGAGGCGGGTTGGGCCGGGTTTTGCTCACCCCTAGCATGCACTACTCTCTCTCTCTCTCTCTCTCTCTCTCTCTTCATTCAACAACAACAACAACAACAACATCTCCCTCACCCTAGAAAATTAAATTCACTCAACAACCTTGTTCAAATGATAAATACATTCAACTACCTAAGATTTCAAACCTTAAAATGTACCTCAGTTCATCCATTTTGACACCCAAAAGTTGTTGTTTCTCTCTCTAGTCTCTTCCAAAACCTCCATTGTTGGGTTTCAAAACAAAAACAAAGTTTCGTCCGTTTGAAGACTTCGAATCCGTCGAAAACAAGAGTAAGTTTATCAACCTTAGTATCCCTTCGTTTTATCTTTACATTTCAAACGTAGTATTTTAAAAAAATTCGTATATTCATTTCAACATTTTCGGAGATGTTCTGAAAATAGTATGAGATTCACCTTGAGGATATTGCGAAGGTCTTTGGAAGCCCTACTAGAAGCCCCAATACGATTTAAGTTCCATTTTGAGCTTGGGCATACAGAGGGCGTCCAGAACCTATAACGGGCGTACAATAACCTCTCCTGGGCGCCCACTATATGCCCGAAGCTCAAAAAGAGATATTCACCCATTGGGGCATCTACGGGCGCCTACATGAGGGCGCCCCTAGAAGCCCATGGGCGAATAACTCATTTTGAGCTTGGGGCATACACATAGGCGCCCGGGGGGGGGGGGTTAAATACGCCCGTGTGTTGTTTCAGACGCCCCTCTGTATGCCCGAATATCAAACTGAGTCATTCACCTATGGGGCATCTAGGGGCGCCCGGACCTAGGCGCCCCTAGATGCCCCATAGGTGAATGACTCAGTTTGAGCTTGGGGCATACACATAGGCGCCCGGGGGGGTTAAATACGCCCGTGTGTGGTTTCAGACGCCCCTCTGTATGCCCGAATATCAAACTGAGTCATTCACCTATGGGGCATCTAGGGGCGCCTAGCATCTAGGGGCGCCCATACCTAGGCGCCCCTAGATGCCCCATAGGTGAAAGACTCATTTTGAGCTTGGGGCATACACTTAGGCGCCCTGGGGGGGGGGGGGGGGGTTAAATACGCCCGTGTGTGGTTTCAGACGCCCCTCTGTATGACCGAAGATCAAAATGGGTCATTCACCTATGGGGCATCTAGGGGCGCCCTAATATAGGCGCCCCTAGATGCCCCATAGGTGAATGACCCATTTTGATCTTCGGTCATACACTTAGGCGCCCTGGGGGGGTTAAATACGCCCGTGTGTGGTTTCAGACGCCCTGGGCATACACTTAGGCAGAAGATAAAAGCATGCACTTGAACAATATTTTGCAGCAGAAGTTAAACCAATATTTCTCATGTATTCTCAAGTATCAATTTCTGATAATCAACAGTGGACCGTTTGTTAGGGATTTCCACAAAATGCGATCCATGATATCATCGTCAAAATAGCCAAATGCCATAATTATGAAAGATCTAATTCATAATGTTATAGCGGGGTACCAATCAGAATCCAAAATAATCCCCAGTCCACTAAATACCTGAAGTGTCGACACCCCGGACGAGGGAAATTTTTGTCCCAAGAGAGTAGTAAATAGGGACGCCCAGGGCAAAATGGCAGTTGGGCAAAATAAATAAATAAGTCTGCTAGGCTCACCCGCAGACGACCGAAGTTAAGAAATAGTGTACTCATATTCCCCGTACAACTGTTTCCACTTTAAGTTATTGTGCATTATATATTCATGTGAGAGTTCAAGATTGGTTTCCAAAAACACAGAGTTCGAAAACAGTAAGGCACGTAAAAGCAGAAATGTCATAATATCATGATTTAACAGTGAAAGAAACAAGTATGACACGAAGGAAATGATAGGCACACAAGGCTTGGCATATTAACTTACATCAAAACAAATCCGCAAACACGATGAGTAGCTCCTAATCGTAAATAAACTCTTCATCTACGAAGCCGTTTCCTATAATTGAAAATCCCTAGTCAAAACCACATTTATTTTAATACTAGTTTATGTAATATGTCCTATATGCTCAGGGATATGTTACAAATTGACAAAGTAGAATTGGGCGTTTAATTTCACCTATAAAAGAAGTTATCATACTAGGTGTTGGCAAAATAAAAAAAATAAATTTTATAGTGTGTGAATGAAAGTATAGTCAATAAATAAAAGAGAAAACTTATATTGCGTAATTGAAAATAAATTCTTATACTACAACGAGCTTGTAAAAGAGAAAGAAAACACAAGTTGATAAACATGTTGTAAAACATATGTTATAGTATCAGTATTAATATCGAATATGAATTTTATAAAAATTCTCCAGTAGTAATAATAATTGTGTAGACAATAAAATTGTATCCTCACATATATAGCATGATGTTACATATAATAAAGGGTTAATAATAACTATCCTATTATTTCCATATATAAATAGTGTAAACATACTTTACATACAATATACTATAACTAACTACTACTATTGCTACATACCACTCTGTCCCAGCTCTTTCTACCCAAACTGATTTTTGTCACTATTCACTTGGTCATTTTGATCCGTTGATTTGAATAGCAAACCGATATAATTTTTCAATAATTTTTTCATGGTGTTGTAGATTAAAAGTTTCTCTATAATACGGTGAAAAAATTATCAAAAAATCATATTATTTTGCTATTCAAATCACCCGATCAAATTGACCCAGAAACGAGTCAAAAAGTCAATTTGGATAGAAAGAGCTGGGACGGAGTGGTATTATACTGTAACTACTATTACTTGCTATTATATATTGGTACTTAGAATAATTGGGTAGTGGTACTATATATATTATATTAGTTAATAAAGAGAGAGAGGTATGAGAACAATACAAAAGCAGAGTAACATAGAACATGAGAACTGACCCGTGAATGAAATTGAACAGAGGAGAAATTGATGCGAAGAAATTGGCGGAGAAGAGACCGGCGGCGACGAAGAAGACGGCGCAGGCGAACGGCGTCGGAAAGGGCGAAGGTGGACGGCGGCGAAGGCCTTGGCTTTCCGACGGCAATCTGGTCGGGGATTGAATTGGGTCTTCACGAAAATTCTGCTCGAAGTGAGCAGAGGGAGAACAATGGAGGACGACGGCTGATGGCGAACGCGGTGGTGGTGCCGCTGGCAGTGGCGGTGACAGGAAATGGTGGTGGTGATGTTGGAGTTCAGTGCTTTGCGAGATTGATTTGCAGGTGGAGAATTGAGAGGGGTAACTGCTGTGGGTTTATACCCGTGGATGAATTGAGAACGTTAGGAGTGGAATCGTGGGTGAAATTGAGGAAGAAAAAAGTGGGTTTGTTGCCGAAGGAAGAGGAAGGTGGAGTTCGGCGATTTTACAGGTGATGGAGGTTGGGGATGAAGGAAGAGTTATTCTTTGTGGCGGTGAAGAACGGAGGAAATGTTTAGCGTCTGAAAGGTGAATAAAATAATTGGATGTTACACACATACTAATATGTTATCTCTAAAAATAGATATTTAGATAGGGCTAAATAGAAATTTTGATATAAAAATAGATCAACAAAATTAACAAACTTCAAGGAAATATTTTTCGGAACTATTTTTTCTAAAAAAAATATCGATTCAACCTCTAAGTTCTCCAAAATGACTAACTGACCCTAAAAGCTTTTGAATTGATAAAATTAGCCACAACTATCCAAAATTTTCAAATTTCATCCTAACGGAAAGTTGGGGTATTTCATCCTTCCCCCCTTAAAGAGAGATTCGTCCTCGAAGCCTAAACCACTCTCTAAAGATAGGATTACTTTAAGATGCATGTATAAGTGATGTGGATGTGATATGCAATATGCAGTGCTAATGGGATAGGCAAGGTAAGGGTAGGGTGTGAAAAGGTGTAGGGTCACATCCTCTCCCCCTGAGAGGAGTGACGTCCCTGGAACTCAAAATACCTCGCTAAACAAATGAGGGTACTTCTTCCTCATCTCCTCTTCAGTTTCCCAAGTTGCCTCCTCTGTTTGATGATTTGTCCATAGTACATCTACTAGGACACTAAAAGGATATAAGATGCAAATGGGTGTTCAAAGTCAAGAAAAATTAGATGGCAGTGTTTCTAGATACAAAGCCAAATTAGTGGCAAAGGGATTTCATCAACAATACTGTTTGGCCTATGAAGAAACTTTCAGCCCTGTGGTAAGACAACAAATAGTGAGAATAGTCATGTCTTTTGCTTTGACCAAGCAATGGAATATTAAACAACTAGATGTAAGGAATGCTTTCTTACATGACATTCGGGATGAAGAAGTGTTTATGATCCAACCTCCTTCAGAGTAATTCTCAGCTAGTATGTAAGCTACACAAGTCTCTCTATGGGGCATGGTATACTATGCTCTCTAACTTTCTTCTTAAAGATGGATTCAAACTTAGTAGAGCTGATGCATCACTACTTGTTCTGCATAGACACTCTCTGACAACGGTGGTGCTTCTATATCTAGATGATATTGAGAGAGAGAGAGAGAGAGAGAGAGAGAGAGATAAGAGGGAGAAGAAACTGCGAAATTGATTGAAGAATCTAAAGATGGAAATGTCCCAAATTACAACAGTATACCTCATATAGACAAGGCGAAACTAAATGGAAGAAGATAACAAAAAATCAAAGTAAATGACATAATTGGTGGATGAGGAACCAGTTAGGTTGTGCCAGACGACCTTGGTGGCTGACTCATCAACATTAGAAACTAATGAAGTTAAAGGTAATAAACTAAATTTAAACTCAACTAATCATAAGTAAAACATAGTCCAACTTATTATTTAAACTCTAAATGACTTCTGCTCATTGCTCCAATATGATTGTGTGGAAACTGCGCTTGGAAGAGAAATCGTTCATTTGGTAAATAGCTTACCAAATGAACAGTAATTTCCTACATAGAACAACTCTAATATGTAATATTTCAAGATTGCCCCTCAAGTTGGAGAGTGGATAAGCATCACTCCCAACTTGGAAAGCAAGAAACCGAACACAGCTGGATGTAAAAGCTTGGTACGAATGTCTGCAAGTTGATGAGGTTTGGGTACATGATGCAAGGTTAGGAATCCGTTTTGGACAAGATCGTTGATCATATGACAATCAATATCACTATGTTTGGTCTTGTCATGAAACACTGGGTTTATTGCTAGCTGGAGTGCTAAATTATTTCCAGAGAAGAGGACTAGCGCTCTGAGGAGGGGAGTGCGAAAATCATGAGAAGATAGAGAAATCACTGCACTTCACAGGCAACAATGGCCAATCTTCTGTTTTCTGACTGCGTAGAACTCCAAGATATAACTATATACTTCTTAGATCTCCAAGAAACAAGAGAATCCCCAATGTAGACAGTGAAACTAGTAGTAGACTTCCTTGTATCCAAGCAACCAGCCGAGTCTGCATCTGGATAGGCAATGACAGTAGAAGAGGTGGCTGAGAAGAACAAACATTGAGCCGGTGCATTGCTGACATATCTAAGAACATGGTGGAGATCCTTCATGTGAACAACAGTAGGCTTAGAGACAAATTTGGATAGTTTGTGAACTGCACAACAAATGTCAGACCTGGAATTGCACAATAAAGTAGCTCCCAACCCATTTTTTGTATTTCACCACATCTGTAGATGAAAATTATCTCCAGCACTAGCAGACAACTTCACAATAGGATCCTTAGCCATAGTTGCTGAAGCAGGCTTACAAGATCCATAACCACTTTCAAGTAAGATATCAAGGGAAAACTTCCTTTGACACAAAGTGATTCCATGATCATTTCTTGCAACCTCAAATCAATGGAAAAACCTGAGGGAACCCATGTCTTTTAATTGAAATTTAGTGTTCAAAACATGCTTGAGCTCATTCATCAGAGATAAACTGTTTCCTCCTAAAACAATGTCATCTACGTAGACCACATAAAGGAGGTAGAAGAGTGCATCACATCTTGCTTTTGTGGACCACTTACGAGTAATTATTCACAACCGAGGTTAGACTTCAATTTTGTTCTTATGGACCACTTACAACCATTATCACATGACACTTTGCGAACTGCAACCCACAAATGTGCATTAACTTGTGTGACCCTAAGAAAACGGTTCCGATGAATAGAGTACATGGAAACATCATCTATAAGACGTTCGCTCGTGGGAAAGAAAAGTGAAGTTGTAGGCTCTTCTCTTTTCGGTGACATAACGAACCCGGTTTATATTTTGTTGGATTTTTGGCACACATTTTTCAACCTCTGACAAATCAAATTTGTTAATGAAGCATACATAGGCTCGTAACAATGAACATCACCTTGCCCACCAGAATCCTCATTCTCCTCGGCCTCACCCTCACCATCGCCCTCAATTAGATCAACGTAATCATCATCATCATCCTAATGTAGACTACCGGTCCAAACAAGATTCACATCCCTCCCACATCGTATATGTTATTATCTGGTTAGAGCTTAGAGAACGATGAAAACGATGAAACAAGAACAAAAGAGCACACACAATATAACGTGATTCACTAGCGATGAGCTAGCTACCTCCACGACCCGAAAAACGCCCATTTTATTGAGAGAAACCCACGAATACAACCCACACCATGTAGAGCACAACCTATAGCCTTTATAGGCCTACTAGACAGCTTGTGCCCAAAGAAATACCAACAATCGAGCTAACAAACAAGGAAACAAAATCTGGCCGCGACCAGCGATGTCTTCGCACGAAGACCCTTCGCATGAACGCTCTTCGCACGAAGACCTTGATGCCATCATCTTGCTTTCTTTGTCTCGCGCTCCTCTATTTGGTCAGTTTCTCCCCCCCCCCCCCCTTCGTCGCCAACTCCTTGCCATGCCAAGTACATTCAAGGCACCTCTGGATTCGCAATAAATCTCCACCTTGCCTTGAATCAACATGTCCGCTTGCACTTGAATTAGCTTGTTCTCTCCAATAACCCCAAATTAACAAGTTGCTCCATCTTCGTCGAGATTGTGCAACGTGTGCCCCCAGCGATGCTCCAACTCCCATCTAGTTCCTGCAATCGAACCTTGTCGATGCTCCAACTACATCCGAGTTCCTACAATCGAAACCCCTGTTGTTGTTCCAACTCCCCCTGAGTTCCTACAACAAGATCGTTTGTTGTTCCGACTCCTACCGAGTTCCTAAAAAAAGCCCAGCACATGTCCCTTTCACGTTCCATGTCTCTCGTCAGAGACTCTCCTATTCTGCCATCCGGCTCCTTGTAAAGAGAACGGATTCCCCCTTGCCCCCCAATGAGGCCTAGAGCACAAAGTCATCCATCGCGCCTGCAGCAAAGTATGCAAATGCCTTCCCTTTCGGACACATCCTTTTCCAGTGACCCTTCTCTTTACACAATGCACAGATGTTGTTTGGCAACTTAGAACCCTTGTTCCTCCTTTTTTTCCATAACCCCCATTAAAAGGCACGAATTCATCCGACCCCAAACTGTCTGTACCCCCATATGCGGCCCTGAGATGCTCTTACCTCATCCAACGTGAGAGTCTATGTCACGCCCCGGTTTCCATTACCCAAGCACGTGAGTAATGTTACAAACAACACACTGAAACTGGACAGAAATGGAATTCTGGATTCAAAAATTGATTTCTCTCAAACCGTTCATTAAAACATTGTGAAATTTGGTAGGGAGGATCCTATAAGGGTGTATTACAACACTCTATAACAGTTTTTACAAAGGTCTAGAGGTGTGGGAGATGTAGGCCAAACCGTGTGGCTGGTCGCTACAAAATTCAGAACTATGATTACAACTTCGTAATTCGATATCTCCTAAACGGTAAGTCGAAATGTTATGAAATTTTGAAACAACATTGATATACAAATTTATAATACCCCACTAAAACAGTTTCGAAAAATAAAAAAGGGTGTTTCACTTATTGACACAAACGTGGGGCTAACCGGTGAAAACTACCCAAGACAGCAACACAAACTTTAAAAACTAATAAATCTTAAACCGTACGGTGAAATATTATGAAATTTGAACACAATGTTG
Source organism: Linanthus parryae (assembly GCA_023055425.1). Taxonomy (NCBI): domain Eukaryota; kingdom Viridiplantae; phylum Streptophyta; class Magnoliopsida; order Ericales; family Polemoniaceae; genus Linanthus; species Linanthus parryae. Next base: position 12,116,090 of record JALGPY010000010.1, on the reverse strand, counting down.
ATATATAAGTGTAGAAAACCCATCTAAAACTGTTTTGCAAAATAGTTATCCAATCTACACTTATTGAGGAAAACGTACACTGATGCCTGTAAAATTCAGGATGAGCAGAGTGACATTTAGATGTCTCCAAATCCTATTCGAATTCAATCATCAAACCCAATCTATCTAGAACATGAAATGGCCTCTGGCCTCAAATACAATCTCAAATCCAAAATCAATATCTGAACAAGTTCAATTGTGCATCACATAGACACATTTCATTAACTAATGCAGCTAACTCTTCTCCTTGTATGAACCTCATGTCTAGACTCTCGGCTCCAATTAGCACCTGAAAAATGAAGGAGTGAGCAAACCAACGCCCAGTAGAAGTAATAGTTCGAGATAATTAATTTGACATGTCATGAAATGCGAATCACCGAAAGTATTCCACGAAATCAAAGAGTCACACATACTAATTTACACTACAAGCGTAGACACAATTCACATATATAACACCTTACGTTTTCTTATTAACTCAAACCGTGTAACACTCAAATCGCCACCGGTGGTGTACATACTAGCCAACACATGACTCTGCCGGCGACCGCACACAGCGCGTCCCGTTCATTTTAGCCAACACATGGCTCTGCCGTGACCATATCACGTAATAGCCCCATAGGCTCTGCCCTCTTTACGGGTACTACATGATGGAATGAGTTACCTCCTGCGCAGGTTTCCGGTCTTTCACCACGGAGCTGTTCAAGCCCAACTTAATTCTCAGCCGTACACAACCGGTATCATCAACAACAACATCTCACTCACACATAAAGTCTAGGACATATTACAACAACTTTAATCATTCCATGACCACAATTACTACCGCATCACATGTAATTCACATATTGATGTCCAATTCATATACAACCAATATGATGAAAAAAAAACAGATTTATAAAGTCATATGATAAGAGCACAAAAAGATCAATCACATGTTCATTGATCCAATAGAACACACGTAGTGCATCATACTTCATAACAAGTAAATTAACAATCAAAACTAAAACTCCTACCTCACGAAAAGGATTTCGATCAAGAAACTCCAAGATTAGAAACCCTAAGTAATGGATGCCTCTTGGAGTAAGCATCCGTTTCTTCCCCTTCACCGCGGCCTAAATCCTCTTCTTGACTTCCGCTTGAGAGTTTGAATGCTAGGGTTTAATAATCTCCTTCAATGCATCGTGTGTGTGAGGAAGGGGGTGGGAGAATGAAGAAAAGTCGTGAAAAACAATACTGATCCCGTTTTTCTGATGTACCAGGTATAAAAGTTTGTGTTAAAGTCACTTTCAGCCCCCTAACTATGTCTAAAATACACCTAGGGCCCCCCCTACATATAAAGTTATGTAATTCTTGCAGTTTTGACCCCAAAATCTTCATATCGTGCTCTAAAACCCTTGCTACTTTATATTTCTAAACTACTCAATTCATCTTGCCTAGAATCATATTCATATACAAGAAAAACATTCATTCAAATCATCATATAACACATAGGCATCAAATTTAACTATTTAATGATGATATTAACTATGAATAAAACTATATTATTAAAGGAAAAAAAAATCGGGACGCTACAGTCTATTTTCCAGCATAAGCACTCTGCAGGAACCCCTCATAAGACGATGGTAAAGACACCAATAAAATCAGTGCGGCATCTTCATCACTCACTTATCTTCTCATTACTCTTTCACAACTCAAGCAAAATAGTATTAAGATGATCCAAGTGATCTCTTAGATCTGTACCTTCCCCCATGCGTAGACCAAAGAGTGTTGCTTCAACATCAACTTTTTTGTGAGCAACTTCTTCTTGTATAGGCTACTAAACTTGCTCCATAGTTTCTCAACAGTCTCTTGATCCGCAACCTCCGTGATAACGTCGTCCGGCCAAACACAATATGATCGTTAAATGTGCTCTTTCCTCCACTTTCTTGTACTCCTTGGTGGTTGTAGAAGCCCACTCCTTATCTTCCGCCAATGGCAACCACAAGCCTTGCTGCTTCAACAAAGCACGTACCTTGATCTGCCAAAGACTGAAGCCGTTTCTCCCCGTAAACTTGTCGACCATGGTCATCCCCCGGTCATCTTCTCTGCAGCTCATTTTCGAGATTCGTAACCCCGAATGGGTGCTCCACCTTGATCGCAAAATCGTAACTATGAATTTCACGGATTGTGAAACCCTAGCCCTATAGCTCCACCTTGATCTTGGAACACCACAACCAGGCTCTGATACCAGTTTGTAATGAACCGGACAGAGCTTAGAGAACGATGAAAACGATGAAACAAGAACACAAGAGCACACACGATATAACGTGGTTTACTATCGATGAGCTAGCTACCTCCACGACCCGGAAAACCGCGAGTTTATTGTGAGAAACCTACGAATACAACCCACACCATGTAGAGCATGGCCTATAGCCTTTATATAGGCCTACTATACAGCTTGTTTCCAAAGAAACACAAAAAACGAAGCTAACGAACAAGGAAACAAAATCTGGCCTCCACCGGCGATGTCTTCGCATGAAGACAATTTGTTTTTGCACGAGGACCTTCGCACGAAGGCTCTTCGCACGAAGACCAATGCTCTTCGGACGAAGATCCTAATGCCAGAAACTTGCTTTCTTCGTCTCGCGCTCCTTCGTTTGGTCCGTTTCTTCCACTGCTTCGTTGCCAACTCCTTGCCAAGCCCAAGTACATTCAAGGAACCTTTGGACTTTCAAAAGTAAATAATCATCACCCAAACTTGTTATCCTAGTATCAAATACCACATCATGATTAGAGGGTAAGGGAAGAGTACCGATGAAATAGAACCGATTGTCGGAACACTCAGGTCGAAGCCAATTACCGATCCCCGGGGAGACTCAATCTAATAAGAGATGAATACAACTAAATTTATTCAAGTTTATTATGCTCGTCATCACTGCCACTGTCTCATGATATCGTACTCAACCTCCAAGCATGTGTACATCAAGGGATTGGGGGCACGCTAATTGGAAATAGACACCTCATCTTAGCATCAAGCCCTAATTGCATTATGTTATCCCTTCAATTCAAGTTATCAAGTAACCCTTCATACTTAATATTCTGATCGATAAAAAAGACTAGTTCATGAGAACAATCGCACCTAACACCTTTCCCATTCGATATTACACAGTGATAACGCCCAAATAGGGGTTATCTTATAGCTCGGTTTTTGTGCATTTGTGCCGGAAAACTCACGTTTTAGCCAATTTTCACCCTCGGAAAGCCTTGGTTTTAGGAACGAGACAGTTATTTGCTCTTTATAAATTTCTGCATTTTCCGTACTTTTATTGGATATGATCGCGGGTGTGTTCATGTTGTCTATGCAGGAACAGGGCCCGGGAATGCAGCAGGAATGGATCGGGAATGCAGCGGGAGGCAAACAGAGGCAGAAAAGAGCACCCTGCCTTGCTGTCTGCGTATAATACGCAGACCCTGCGTAAAATACGCAGGCAGCAAGGAGGGAGAGGGGCTTTTGGACAGATTTTCTCCCCTGTCTGCGTATTATACGCAGAAAATACGCAGAAAATACGCAGCCAGGGGGAGAAATACGCAGAAAATACGCAGAGTGAGGAGGTTGGAAGGCAAGATGGGTCCCTGTCTGCGTATTATACGCAGGGCCTGCGTATTATACGCAGACAGCAAGCACAAAGTGGAGAAAAAGCAGCAGGAGAAGACCCTGTCTGCGTATTATACGCAGCAGGCTGCGTATTATACGCAGACAGCACAAAAACTGGGGCGGTTTCGGGCAGTGGCAGTTTCGTAAATATTGACAAGTTCCAGAAACTTCGCCAGCACTATAAAAAGACTCGTCCAGACTCGTTTTGAAGACACAACACACAAGGCAATTCATCCAAGGACAAGTCTGAGCATCCCGGGAGAGCACGGAAGCACTCATCCAGATCCGAAGACTTAGTTTGATCTTAATCTCTCTTTTAAATTCAGAAACTTTGTTAATTAGTTATGTCGTTTAGTAGCTAAACCTTCTACCTAGGTTCTCGGTGAACCTAGGGTTTCGTTTTCAGACATTATTTCTGCAGTTTGAGTATGAATTCATGATCTCGTTATCTTAATTCAGCAGTATTATCAGTTATTCAGTCTTTGATTATATCTGTTTATGCATGATCGGAGTCGCGAACCAAAAATTGCTATAGACCCGAGCCTGTAGGTGAAAACGTCGGGTTAGGGTTAGGAAGAAAAGACATGATTTAGTACCTTACCCTGATAGACCGACCAGAGAAAGGGAGATAGGGCTAGCCAAAACGTATAGACCAACTGTTAGAGAATCTGACCCGGGCCATCAGGACAGGTTAGAAACCCTAGCAGACTTAGAACGAGACTGCAGACTTAGGCAGCTTAACAGGAACCCGAAAGTCTGCAGGATCGTGACAGCGTGTGGAATCTGAAAGGTTACTGCACAATCGGTACGTGGCACGTATAATTAAAACTGCTGAGTGTTTTCATATCAAACCAAAGAACATAATTCTGAAGAAACCCTAGGGGATCCTGGGACCTAGTATTCCAAACCCTAGATTTACAACTTTAACGATTTTCAGAAAAACGTCACAAAAAATATTTGCGTTTTATTTTGTTTATTTTTAGTTTATAGTTAATCACAATCTTAAACTACTCCTCCTTTAACACTCTGGAAGTTAAAACTGATTTCTCGATAAAACCCGAAATAGTCCTCGTGGGAACGATCACCCGAGCTTAATTACGCCCGGTATTACAAGATTCGTATACTTGCGAACAGCACGTTAGTTTGCGCATCAAGTTTTTGGCGCCGTTGCCGGGGACTTTTTAGGGTTAATTTAGTTATCAGAATTAGTTTTCAGATTTTTTATTTTTCAGTTTCGTTATTTTTCTTTTATCTCACTGCTTTTTGAATCTGCGTTTTCAGGACTGTTCAGTTGATGCCCAGATTGCCTCGCGATTTGGTATCACCACTCGACAATCCGGAGAAACTGTATACCGAGCAGAACCGCAGAAACCGAGAAAGCAGAATGGCAACCAACCAGAGAGATCCACCCGAGAACACCGAAGCCGGTGGACAGGAACGAGAGACACGTACCCCAGCCCAGATGGCTCGGTACATTGAGGAACTTGTCACAGCGGGGCTTGCTGCCTGAAGCAACCAGAGAACATATAACCGATCTGGGAAGGCGTTGGTGGAAAATTTCGAAGTCCCCACCGGGGGGCATGAGCGAGCTATTGTGGTGCCCGAGATCACCGCTGAGCACTTTGACATCAAGCCATCCACCATCCAGACGGTACAAACTCTCTGCCCGTTTCATGGCAGGGCCGACGAAGACCCGAACGATTTTATCGGGAAATTCGAAGATTACTGCAACAAGGTCAGATACAAGGGGGTAGAAGCAGAGGCACTCATGCTGATATTATTTCCATACTGTCTTTACGGAGTAGCCAAAGACTGGCTCGAATCCCGACCACCCCGATCCATCACCACATGGGAGGAGTGTGTCGCAGATTTTCTGGCAAAGTTCTATCCCGCCTCCCGAGTCATACAGTTACAGAGCGAGATCCTGTCATTCAGGCAGAAGATGGGGGAGACGGTGGTGGACGCATGGGACAGGCTTATGAGATTGGTCAAACGATGCCCTAACCACGGTTTTGGAGACGCAAAAATTCTGCAGGTTTTCTACCATGCCCTAGACAGGGAGAACGCCGACAGGATTGACAGAGAGGCCGGGGGAAACTTCTTGTATCACGTAGACAAAGAAGGTGCGTATGACCTGATGAAGCAGTTGGCCAAGCAGGATACCCGACTGTTTGATGATCGCAGGATGGCGGCTAGAGCCGAACCCGCAGAGGATGACCGGATAGGCAATCTGGCCAGGATCGTTCATGACTTGGTCACGAAAGTCTACTCGGATAAGAAGACTGTTGCAGCAGTCGAAGAACCTGATCTGGACGCAGCCATTGAGGAGCTAAGGACCGAAGACACCAACTACGTACAGCAGCAGTGGGACCCGAGCCGGTACCGACCGGGTACGAGAGACCATCCCGGGTTTTGGTACGGAAACCCGAACGCAGCAGTTTACGCACCGGGATTCCAGCACAGGCCACCAGCCCAGCAGGCTGTCCCGGCCCAGCAGGCTCAGTCAGTCCCATCTGCGCAGCAGTACGACGCCCAGATGAAAGAGATCAAGTCCATGTTCCAGACCATGGAGTCCCGGTTCAAGCACATGGACGCCCTGACAGCCGACATGCAGACGACCAAAACGTCACTGCGTGCTTTGGAGGTACAAGTGGGGCAGTTAGCACAGCAGCTAACGGAGAGACAGCCAGGAAACTTGCCCTCGAATACAGTGAATAATCCACGTGCTCAGATCAATGCTATCACCACTCGGAGTGGAGTAGCACTACAGGATCCACCGTACCCTAGCCACGCACGCGCAGAAAAGTCGAAAGAAGTAGAACGCAAACTGTCTGGCCAGGATAACAGCTCAGTCGACCGCCCCCAGCCGAAGGGCTCGGTTGAACAGGATGAAGTGCAGAAAGAGACAGATGCAGAAACGGTACCTGTCTCCAAGGAGGTACCATACCCCTTGAAGACACGAAAGAGGGACGATAGCAAGGACTACGCCAGGTTTCTCGAGATGTTCAAGCAGCTGCAGATTAACATACCTTTTGCCGAGGCTTTGGCTAAGATGCCCACTTACGCCAAATTCCTCAAGGACATCTTGTATGGGAGGAGGCGAATGAGCGATTTCGAGACTATAAACCTGACGGCAGAAGTGAGCAATTGTGTGAAGAATGGGCTACCGAGGAAGAGAAAAGATCCTGGCAGTTTTGTAATACCGGTCACCCTAGGTAACGCTTACACAGGAAAGGCTCTGTGTGACCTAGGGGCCAGCATCAACCTGATGCCATTGACGATTTTCAAGAGTTTGAAAGTCGGGGAGCCCCGGCCCACCAGAATCATGCTCCAGATGGCAGACAGGTCCGTAAAACAGGCTTATGGAGTTATCGAGGATATTTTGGTGAAGGTCGGTGAGATCATTTTTCCAGCAGATTTCGTGATCCTGGACATGGAGGCAGGGGAGGTACCGCTCATACTGGGCAGGTCGTTTTTTGGCCACTGGAGAAGCTATGATAAATTGCAAGAGCGGTGAACTGACCATGCAGATTAACGAGGACAAGGTTAAATTTAATGTTTTCAAAAATCTGCAACTGCCAAATTATTATGATCACGAAGATATCTTCGCCATAGATGTAATTGATGATGGCTGGGAAAACGAGGAGATGGACCTGTTATGGGAAGAAATTGACAGTATGTATGGAGAAGAAAAGGAGATGACTCGGTGCGAGCAGGCCATGAGAGCCGAAGACTGGACCACTTTGCACCGGGACGAAGATGGCGGGCAGAAGATGATCCTGGTTCCGTCACTCAAGGAGCCGCCTGCACTCGAGCTTAAACCGCTCCCGAACCATCTCAGGTATGCGTACATTGGTAATAATAATACTCTGCCCGTAATTGTTTCTTCTCTTCTATCTCAGGAACAGGAAGAGAAACTGCTGGAAGTGTTGCGAGAGCACAAAGAAGCAATCGCCTGGACGATTGCAGATATTAAGGGGATCAGCCCCTCCTACTGCATGCATAGAGTCAGAATCGAAGAAGGCAAGAAACCGGTGATTCAGCCCCAGCGGAGACTGAACCCGAACATGAAGGATGTTGTGCGCAAGGAGGTCATGAAGTGGCTGGAAGCAGGAATCATATACCCCATATCAGACAGCACTTGGATCAGCCCGGTCCAGTGCGTGCCCAAAAAGGGGGGTATTACGGTGGTGCAGAATGAGGACCTGGAACAGATTGCGCAGCGCACGGTTACAGGCTGGCGGATCTGTATGGACTATCGGAGGCTAAACGATGCAACATTGAAAGACCACTTCCCGCTACCATTCATGGACCAGATGTTGGACAGGCTAGCTCATCACGCCTATTATTGCTTTCTGGACGGGTACTCCGGGTACAACCAGATTTGCATAGCCCCGGAAGATCAGGAGAAGACAACGTTTACCTGCCCGTATGGTACGTTTGCGTTCCGGCGCATGCCATTCGGGTTGTGTAACGCTCCGGCGACGTTCCAGAGATGCATGATGGCAATATTCTCCGACATGATCGAGAAAAATGTGGAGGTCTTTATGGACGATTTTTCACTGTTCGGGGACAGTTTTGACGACTGCCTGCACCACCTGGGACAGGTCCTGATCCGATGCAAGAAGGCGAATTTGGTGCTGAACTCGGAGAAGTGTCATTTTATGGTCACCGAGGGGATCGTGCTGGGTCACAAAATTTCCAGCAAGGGACTCGAGGTGGACAGGGCCAAGATCGAGGTGATAAAACAGCTCCCATATCCGACAACCGTAAAGGCGATCAAAAGTTTTCTGGGACATGCAGGATTTTACTGGAGGTTCATCAAAGACTTTTCCAAGATCACGAAGCCACTCTGCGCTTTACTTGGAAAAGACGTGCCCTTTGACTTTGATGCAGCTTGTCAGCAGGCCTTTGACCATTTGAAGGAGAAGCTGACCACAGCCCCGGTTATCACTACACCGGACTGGTCACTTCCGTTTGAGCTGATGTGTGACGCAAGCGACTATGCAGTCGGTGCAGTTTTGGGGCAGCGGAAGGACAAGGTGTGCCATGTGATATATTATGCAAGTCGGGTACTCAACGATGCCCAGATCAACTATGGCACTACTGAGAAGGAGCTGCTTGCTGTGGTATATGCCCTGGATAAATTCAGGCCGTACTTGGTCGGGTCAAAGGTCATCGTTTTTACCGACCATAGTGCCCTGAAATATCTGCTGGACAAGAAGGACGCAAAGCCGAGACTGCTGAGGTGGGTATTGCTGATGCAGGAATTTGATGTGGAAATCCGGGATAAGAAGGGAGTCGAGAACGTCGTAGCGGACCACCTGTCCAGGCTTGAGAATGCTGAGGTGGACCCGGTACCGATCCAGGAAAACTTTCCGGAAGAGCACATCATGGCGGTCAAACTGGGGAGACCGTGGTACTATGCTATAGCCAACTATCTGGTGAGTGGCACGCTTCCCGAGGACCTAACCCCGTCACAGCGGAAACGGTTTATTTCTGAAAGCCGGCAGTATTTCTGGGACGACCCGTATCTGTTCAAGCAGGGAGCCGACAACATTCTGAGGAGATGTGTTCCGACCCACGAGGCCTGGAACGTGATCAGGCACTGCCACTCGGCTCAGTGTGGGGGTCACTTTGGAGGGACCCGCACGGCACACAAGGTACTGCAGTCAGGTTTCTTTTGGCCAACACTTTTCAAGGACTGTCATGATTATGTACAGGGATGCGATAGATTCCAGAGGACAGGGAGTACGTCACATAGGGACGAGATGCCTTTGACTATTTGGCAGGAGGTTGAACCCTTCGATGTATGGGGGATTGACTTCATGGGGCCGTTCCCGTCCTCTATGGGAAATCTGTACATACTGTTGGCAGTGGACTATGTACGAAGTGGATCGAGGCGATAGCGTGTCAGAAAAACGATGCAGCGACAGTTGAGCGTTTTCTGAAACGCAACATATTCACACGATTCGGGACCCCCAGAGCAATGATCAGCGATGAAGGGTCACACTTTATTAACAAAGTGTTTGCCAGGGTACTTAAGCAGTACGGGGTATCGATCCATAAGGTGTCACTGCCTTATCATCCCCAGACTAACGGGCAGGCAGAGGTGTCAAACCGAGAGATCAAGGGCATTCTCGAGAAAACCGTAAATCTGGGCCGGAAGGATTGGTCGATGAGACTGGATGATGCGTTATGGGCATACAGGACAGCTTTCAAAACACCGCTGGGAATGTCACCATACCAGCTCGTGTTTGGGAAAGCGTGTCACCTCCCGGTTGAGCTGGAACATAAGGCCTATTGGGCTATCAAACTGCTCAACATGGATGAGAGTCTGGCCGGAGATAAGAGAAAGATGGCGCTGCTGGAATTAGAGGAGTTCCGCAGGACGGCATTTGAGAGCGCCAAAATTTATAAAGAGAAGACGAAGAAGTGGCATGATCAGCGTATCACGCCAAAGCAGTTCAACGAAGGAGACAAGGTACTTCTCTATAACACAAGAATGAGGTTCTTTCCGGGAAAATTGAGATCTCGTTGGTCGGGACCATTCATCATCAGGAAGATATTCGCATGGGGCGCATTTGAGCTAGAGAATCCAAAAGACAACTCAAGCTTCAGGGTGAACGGAAACCGAATCAAGCCATATCTCGAGAACGCCGAAGTCGCCAAGGTAGATCCAATCTACTTCGACGACCCGTGATCAAACCTGAGGTAACTGGGTCGGGCCGTCGACCGTAAATTACAAAGCGCTGGTTGGGAGGCAACCCAACGTAGTAAGTTTAAATTATTTATTTTTTTAGTTTTTATTTTAAGTTTTGAATTTTGAGAGAGGTGAGATGAGTGGGTATTTAATGAAAATTCAGCATGTGCAGACACAGACGAAGCAGACGAAAAGAAACAGAAAGGAGAGAGAGAAAAATTACCCCCTTATACCCACAGTGTCAAAATAACCGAGGTGAAAAAAAAAAATGAAAAAATATTTTTCTCTGCTGTCTGCGTATTTTACGCAGCTTTCTGCGTATTATACGCAGCCAGCAAAGAAAAACTGACTTTTGAAAATTTTTGAAAAATTATTTTAGCTGCTTTCTGCGTATTTTACGCAGGTTTCTGCGTATTATACGCAGCCAGCAGTATAAACTGTATTTTTCTAAAAAAAAAAAAAAAAAAAAATTGAAAAATTTATTTTTGACCCTGTCTGCGTAAAATACGCAGCTTTCTGCGTATAATACGCAGACAGCACCAAAAATAGATTTTTTTTTTGAAACTTGAAAATTTATTTTCAGAGCTTTCTGCGTATTTTACGCAGATTCCTGCGTATTATACGCAGACAGCTCAGAAAATTAAGTTTTTATAAAAAAAAAAAATTCAATTTTCCTCCCTGTCTGCGTAAAATACGCAGCTTCCTGCGTATTATACGCAGACAGAGAGGAAAATTGCAATTTTTTTTACTTTTTTGATCAGCCGGTACCCCTGTTTGCGTAAAATACGCAATATATACGTATTATACGCACAAAATAAGCAGTTTTTGACCATTTTAAGCCAGGGGCATTTTTGTCATTTTACCACTTAGGGTTTATAAGGGGGGGGGGTCCGGCCCTATGGAAGCCATTGTTGGCTTGAAGCTTTCTCTCTCTACCTCCATTCCTCTCTAGCACCAACACACCAATTTTTCAAAAGTGCTCGGAATCAAAAATCGAAGGCATTTTTGGAATCCCCTCGTCGCAAGGAGCACGGAACTACTCTCGGTTTTCAGAAATTCCAACCGAGCAAGTGTGGGGGTGGAAGGAAAGTGAAGGGTGTTCTTGAGGAAAAATCTCAGATTTGTTGAGTTTGAAGCCAAACTGGAAAAATTCACAGAAGGGAACGTTGAAGAGGAGGAAGAAGGCTACGCGTGAGTGTGGCCGGAATTTCATTCCGGCGAAGTTGACTTTTCCGGCGGCTTAGGCGGCGGCTGGACGGCGGTTTACAGGCGGCTTTCCGGCGATAACCTTGCCGGATTCTGCACTTCACCCCCGTTGTGGGAAGGTCCAATTTTCTTCCCTCTCTTTAAAATTTTCAGTTTTAAGCACGACCCGTAGCCGGGCCATTGTTTCTGAAATTTTTCTCGGTTTCCGTGCCGTGTGGACCTCTGGTAGATTCTAGGGGGCTTATTTGCTGAGACGCACTATTTCACGCGCACGTACTCTAGAATTCTGTTTCTGCTCGTTTTTGCATTTTCATGGCTTTAGTCAAACCTGTCATTGACCCGAACCGTCGGCATGAGCCGATTGATATCCCTGTTAGCGAGATTACACCGCATAACTTTGACAGTTATCGGTTTGTGACCCACCGTGCCCATGACTATTATCTGACCGGTAAAAAGCCGAACTATAGGTTGGCTAAGGACCACCGTTTTGAGGTAGACGATGATAGGATGCTAATCCAGATGGTGAATTTTGCCAGTCGAGCAGACATTTTGGCACTTCACTAGCTGGGTTTGAGGGTACGTCGAGTTCTAGGCTGACTAGGGAATTCTTTTGCAACCTTATGCATGCCGGCGATGCCGAGAACACTGATGTGCGGTGGATTTATTGCCGTCGTGACTATATCTTGCTGACCCCTGACTCTATTAGGCAGGCTTACGGGATTCCACCATCCCAAGAGCCGTGTGCATACCAGCTAGCTATTAGTAACCATCCGTCAGCTGGGGACATTTTGAGGGTTTTGACAGGTGGAGCCGCGGGGGCCCACTTTGAGGAGGAAGGAAACGTGGGGCTGAAACTGCACTCGGGATTTTTGTGCAAACCTGCCAAGTGGTGGGCTGAATGGGTGGTGAACCGCATTATGGGGATCCAACACTTTACCTACCTCGAGAATGAGTCGACCGTGATAGTGTACTGTCTGATGATGAGGAGACGGATTGATATAGCTCAGCTCATTTAGGCTTATATTCAGGAGAGGAACGCCTCAGCGAGCCGGAAGGGACTCGGGTATAGCAACTTGATTATCCAACTGGCTCGTAATTACCAGATTCCTCTCTCCGAGCTCGAGGGTGACTGGAATCCTCCTCTTCTTAAGGCCTATAGGAAGATTAGAGGGGGAGGTCCGGGACCGAATGACCCAGTCATCGACCTTGATGCAGACCCTATGGAGGAGGATGAGCCTGCCCCTGCCCCTGCCCCTAGGAGGCGATCGACCCAGGACAGACCTACTCGGGGGACGGGAGCGTCTACACTTAGGCGTTCTCAGTCCACCCATGACCACGGAGAGCCGAGCCAGAGAGCCGGGCCGAGTCAGAGAGCTAGACCTAGTACGAGAGGTACGAGAGGTCCGACCGGTCCACCGCCACTTTCGGTCATGAACCGTAGGTTGGCCCGAGTTGAGGAGGGACTTGAGGGGTGCCGTGCTGGCCAGGCGTCTTTAGGTGAGAAGGTGCTTAACAAGTTAGGGAAAGTTTTCCGATACCTAAAGCACCTCAAGAAGACCACGAAGAAGATAGCCAAAGACCATGGCGATGCGATTACTGCACTCCGAGAGGAGCAGCGAGAGGCGGCCCGCCATGAGGGCCGAGAGGTGCCATTGCCTATCATCTTCCCTCCCTCCTATTCCAGTGAGTACACTACCAGCTGGTCGGACGAGGCGAGCTCGAGTGAGCATGCCACAGCACCGGTCCCACACCCACCTAGCAGTCGGTCAGGATCCCGGACACAGTCCAGACAGTCATCGAGCTCACGGTCCCGCCAGTCGGCGAGCTCGCGGCCACGACAGTCGAGTAGTGCCAGATTCAGGCAGACCAGTAGCTCACCCAGCAGCATGTCCGGTTCGTCCGAGACCGGGTCAGACCCGCCGTATAGTCCAGACGAGTCAGTGCAATGAGGGCATGCCACCTCTTAGTGTGGGGGGTGGGAGTCGTGTCTGCATAACCCGGTCTGCACGTTTTTTCACATTTTTTTGCAGTTTTTATTTTATTTTTTGAGTCAGCATATTTTATTTTTTTGAGTCGACCCACCACATCATTCTGACCTTGCACTGTGTATATTTAAAAAAAAAAAAAAAAAATCGAAAATTTTCAGAAAATCCAAAAAAAAAAAAAATTATAAATTAAAAATCAGAAAATTTGAGAAAGGGCAATCAAGATAACAGAAACTGGGAAGAAATCGAGATTAAACCCTTTGACAGAAAAGAAAGCTTGCACCGAGGTATAGTAGATAGGTGAGAGCCAGTGACCCTTGGAAACCGCAAGTAGTTATCACCAGAGCTAAGGATCCGACTAGTTGCCACACCGCCGTCATCTAGGTAGTCGACAACCCGCCCACGGGCGCCGTCACGGTCATCGCATCTTTCGGTGGAGTGACTGGCTATCAAGGGACCTCACGTCCTGTTTCTTACCCCTAGGTCCAACTAGTAAACCCGTTTGAAGCCATTTACCCCGTTTATTCTCAGCCACTATAGCCTAGGAAGCCTTCTTTGAGACCTCATCAGTCGGTTAGTTGGCCATTCTACGAGTTATGACGGAGGGAGTGAGTTGGGGAGGGTTTTAGATGAAGCACTTCATGACATATCAGTTTTGGACGGTTTTGACATTGACACGCTTTTCGAGGGAAGGACAGGGTGAGTGAGAGGCGACAGTGCATTAATTTGCGGAGGTGGATCACTGCATTACATAGTGACCACAGGAGGAGTTAGTCGCGTGCGAGACATCTTTCCGCACATTATGGGGTCCGGGGGGTTGAGAGGTTAATTGGTGGTTGTGCCGTTTTTCAACATCTTTGGTGATGAGGAGGTTCGGTGGGACTGCACAGTATTATTTCGACTACAGGATCAGCGCTTCAGGATTAGTGTGGGGGTACTTCATATGAGGACATCTTTCATACCCCACGACGACAGTTTATTTCTATTCACTCAGCTTTAGTCAGTTTATTATCGTTATTCGTGTATTTATGTGTATATAGAGTCGTATTATAAAAAAAAAAAGAAGAGAAAAAAAAATGAAAAAATAGAAAAAAGAAAGAAAAAAAAAACAGAAAAAAAAAACAGAAAAAAAAGAAAATGATCTAGTTTTGCAGTTTTTCAGTTATTTATGTTGTTTATGTATTGAGTCAAAAAGCTGAGTGAGTAGCACGCTTTTCGAGACGAGTTACACCGCTTCACATTTGTGGCCGCGAGAACGGCGAAGACACACCGGGGGACAGGAAGATTGATATGGCAGAAACTTAGGTGTTTCAGGCAGTTTTCGGGAACTCGGTGAGGGGTGTGAGTTTGGGAAATTGTGAGAATGTCATAACGAGTAGGATCATGCCGTACCTTTACATATATATATCCTACCTGTTAGATTTAGGACCTTGATTCGGAAATAGCTCGGATGGTCGGTTAACTAGGGATTCGCTCAGGTTGATAGAAAAAGTAACAGTACTCGGGTCCAGTGCTTAAATCCACCAAATAAATCTGTTCAGACTTACCGATCGATTGCAGGGAAGTATTTTCTGGAAAAAGGGTGAGGTTTTGAGGACACTCGGTTATGTTTTTGAGATTGCCCGATCTCACCAAAAATAATTGTTTAGTATTTTGAGTCGTGTATATTGAGTCTGTATATATTCTATCTGAGTCGGTCTTTCTATCGAGTCGTCTGGTTATACGGTTCAGGTTGAAAGAGTATGCAATTGCAGGGAGTATGCAAAGGTAGTGTATGCACGACAGGGTCGGTTTTGCAAAATCCGAGAGGTATGCTAGCAGGTTGGTATGCAAGGGGATTGCTCGGGACGAGCAATATTTAGTGCGGGGGTATTTGATAACGCCCAAATAGGGGTTATCTTATAGCTCGGTTTTTGTGCATTTGTGCCGGAAAACTCACGTTTTAGCCAATTTTCACCCTCGGAAAGCCTTGGTTTTAGGAACGAGACAGTTATTTGCTCTTTATAAATTTCTGCATTTTCCGTACTTTTATTGGATATGATCGCGGGTGTGTTCATGTTGTCTATGCAGGAACAGGGCCCGGGAATGCAGCAGGAATGGATCGGGAATGCAGCGGGAGGCAAACAGAGGCAGAAAAGAGCACCCTGCCTTGCTGTCTGCGTATAATACGCAGACCCTGCGTAAAATACGCAGGCAGCAAGGAGGGAGAGGGGCTTTTGGACAGATTTTCTCCCCTGTCTGCGTATTATACGCAGAAAATACGCAGAAAATACGCAGCCAGGGGGAGAAATACGCAGAAAATACGCAGAGTGAGGAGGTTGGAAGGCAAGATGGGTCCCTGTCTGCGTATTATACGCAGGGCCTGCGTATTATACGCAGACAGCAAGCACAAAGTGGAGAAAAAGCAGCAGGAGAAGACCCTGTCTGCGTATTATACGCAGCAGGCTGCGTATTATACGCAGACAGCACAAAAGCTGGGGCGGTTTCGGGCAGTGGCAGTTTCGTAAATATTGACAAGTTCCAGAAACTTCGCCAGCACTATAAAAAGACTCGTCCAGACTCGTTTTGAAGACACAACACACAAGGCAATTCATCCAAGGACAAGTCTGAGCATCCCGGGAGAGCACGGAAGCACTCATCCAGATCCGAAGACTTAGTTTGATCTTAATCTCTCTTTTAAATTCAGAAACTTTGTTAATTAGTTATGTCGTTTAGTATCTAAACCTTCTACCTAGGTTCTCGGTGAACCTAGGGTTTCGTTTTCAGACATTATTTCTGCAGTTTGAGTATGAATTCATGATCTCGTTATCTTAATTCAGCAGTATTATCAGTTATTCAGTCTTTGATTATATCTGTTTATGCATGATCGGAGTCGCGAACCAGAATTGCTATAGACCCGAGCCTGTAGGTGAAAACGCCAGGTTAGGGTTAGGAAGAAAAGACAGGATTTAGTACCTTACCCTGATAGACCGACCAGAGAAAGGAAGATAGGGCTAGCCAAAACGTATAGACCAACTGTTAGAGAATCTGACCCGGGCCATCAGGACAGGTTAGAAACCCTAGCAGACTTAGAACGAGATTGCAGACTTAGGCAGCTTAACAGGAACCCGAAAGTCTGCAGGATCGTGACAGCGTGTGGAATCTGAAAGGTTACTGCACAATCGGTACGTGGCACGTATAATTAAAACTGCTGAGTGTTTTCATATCAAACCAAAGAACATAATTCTGAAGAAACCCTAGGGGATCCTGGGACCTAGTATTCCAAACCCTAGATTTACAACTTTAACGATTTTCAGAAAAACGTCACAAAAAATATTTGCGTTTTATTTTGTTTATTTTTAGTTCATAGTTAATCACAATCTTAAAGTACTCCTCCTTTAACACTCTGGAAGTTAAAACTGATTTCTCGATAAAACCCGAAATAGTCCTCGTGGGAACGATCACCCGAGCTTAATTACGCCCGGTATTACAAGATTCGTATACTTGCGAACAGCACGTTAGTTTGCGCATCACACAGCAACCCTAATAAAGAAATATTGTAACCTGATAAGCCATACTACCTGAAATATTATCCAACAAATTCATTAACCGCAGGGAATGTTGTGAATAATGATGTTAAAATGCAGAACTGTATCTCTTTTTTAACAACAAACATGCACTAGGTTAATTCAAATAAAATATGGAATTTTCTTTAGCAATAAAATACATCTACTAAGCTCAATATATACTCCAACAACCTTAGCAAGAACAAGTTATAATCATGGTTTAGTTTTTGGGTTAAAAAACATAGACGGATAGAGAGAAAAACAATGAGATGGCGAACAGAGAAATGGAGAGAATACCATACCTGTGGCCGGCGACGGTAGGGCCAACTGAATTTGGTGGCGAGGTCGCCGGGCTATGGCCGCAACAACTTCGGCGTTGGAGACTTCGGCGACGGGGGATTCATTTGTTCGTCGGGACACAGAGAGGGGTTTCGACAAATGAAAGAGAAAGGAAGAAGATAAGGTTTTTAAGAAGTTAAGTGTGAAACCGATATTATTATTATCATATTTCTTGATAATAAACGATCTTAGTAAAATCAGTTTTCAAAACCAATATTTATAATATCGGTTTTAATATGGGTTGTGAAAAGATTATAACATTAGTTTTAATATCAGTTTTTACCCATAAAACCGGTTTTTCTATTATTGGCTTCGTTTTGTTTTACATAAAACGATTTTGCTATTATCGGTTTATTAACGAGCGTATTTTGGTTTTTTTGGTCGACTGGGATATTTTGGTTTATTTCGACTCCAACAAGCTTATACCAGTGAAAATTTCGATAGATATGTACAGTTTATATGAATGAAATCCAGGTTTAAGGGCATCTATCAAGTAAAACAAACTAATAAGAATGTATATCAAATCCAGAGACCAAATACTCTGTGATGGATAATTCCCCCAACCAACTATGCCGGAAGATGAAACTTGAATGATGGACCCAAAAAACACACTCATGTATTAGACATGGATACTAACAACGATAGCATATACTTAAGGCATCTCCAATAGTAGTAGGTATTTTTTGCATGTTTTAAATTTTGCATGATATGCATTTGTAGTTTTGCTCCAGCAGTAAAATGCAATTTATACATTTTGTAGTTATGAGAAGTTAAAATATACATATAAAGGATGCATGAGAGGAGAGAGATAGACACAAAATTTTGCATGCCTACTTTATTGTTAGCTATTAATGGAGAGGAGGATGCATGTTCTGCAAAATGCATGAGCATATGCATTGTCTATTGGAGGTGAATTTTTCATCATATTCTTTATATTTTGCATTTTGCATAGACTATTGGAGATGCCCTTAGTTTGAGGACTAAACTGTAGTTATATTTGTATCAATCTTGTATATATTGCTAATCAATAAACAAGTCCATTTCACAAACCTTTATGGTATCAGATCTCGCCATAGACGCTGTCACACGCTTCCTTCTCGTGCGGTCGCCGCTGCCGCTAGGCTCTCAGATCTTCTCCTCCCTTCTTCCGCACTCTCTGTTTCTCTCTTTTCCCGTCGGCTTCCTTCTCAGAGCCGTCTTGTCAGAGACCTGATCAGAAGCCACGAGAATCAGTAGCAACCGTCAACCTCTGACTGATCGCACACCATATATGCTGTTGGCCATTGTGCTTGCCTCACAATCGGACGACTGTACCTTCTCACCAATCGATGTTCTGATCGATAACCTCGACGACAAACTATGCCTGCAAGTTGTGCGTTAATACTGAAATTGTGGGATACCACATTATTTTAGTGGGTCTTTGTTATCTGTGGACACTATTGCTATTGTTGCCACTTTATTATTATTTTTGTTCATCAACTAGTTACTGTTGCTAGTCAGTAACTTCACTGCCACAATGTCTTAATCTATCAAGGAACCCCTCCACCCCGTGTTTCTCGTCACCAACATTGAGAAGAAATTTCGTTTTATTCTCGGCAACGAGAAAGTGCAGTATGATCACTGAATTACGTTCATCCGTCTTCAGACAGACTCTTATGGTGTAACTGATCATCTCACTAAGGATGGCACGCCCGATCCGAAGAATCAGCCTGTTTGGAAGTCCATTGATGCAGTGATTCTACCAGACCATCTCCAATGACCTCGACGCTGATCCCTTTTTCAGGATCACTGCTCGTCTCTTGACGAATATTACAGTCACCTGTAGAAACTTGTTGATCGGATGGGTAATGTGGGATCTCCTGTCAGTGCTGTACTTCTGATCATTCAGCTCACGAACGACCTCACTCCTACTCTCGGTAACGTCACCATGCTCATCCAGCAGACGTCTCCTCGACCTTCATACATTACTGTTGTGTCTATGCTTCGTCTAGAAGCACGTCGTCTAGCACGTCATGATGCGGCTCTCTCTGCTACACCTCAGGCCCTCATGGCAGCGCCCACCATTCAGTCTGTGCAGCGCACGGAACATGGTAAGAATGGTAACAACGGTCAGAATTGTCGTCAGAACGGGTCCAAAAATGGGTCCAGTAATGGAAATCGTGGTCATAACGGTAATCGTGGTCACTCTCAGCAGGCTCCCACACTGCCCCCAACAGCCTTCCTCTCACAGTTGGTGTGGTGCCCCTCTCCACCACCCTGCACGTACCCCCACTTCCTCGGGGTGGGAGCCCCCTCCGCCTCGTCCTCATACTGCGGGTGTCTTGGGAACTGGACCAGGACATCGATCACATGACTTTGGTGCTACACCCGAGTCGTATCCTTAGCCTACTGATCTCAGCACTGACTTCTCGAGCTTTATCTCTGAATGCTCCAGAGTCGACATTGTACATGGACTCTGGTGCATCTGCTCATCCCACATCTTAAACAGGTAACTTGTCATCTATTTCCGCTAAATCACATGTTTCTCATATGATGGTTGGTGGTGGCTCTAGTATTCCAGTGTGTGGGTCCGGAAACCAAACCATACAAACCACTACCCGTCCCCTACACCTTAATCATGTTATGTTCACTCCTACTATAGTTAAAAATCTTGTGTATGTTCGTCAATTTACCACTGATAATCATGTTTCTATTGAGTTTGACCTGTCTGGTTTTTCTGTGAAGGATCTTTTGATGCAGAACGCACCGATAACACAAATGAATAGAAACCGAATCACCAATGATTCGTAACTAAGAGCAATCACAGCTCTCTATATCTCAATAGCTCATAAGTTCTATTCATAAAATCAAGCTCCTTTACATTATGTGGTACCCTCTCTATTTATAGATGAGTAGCCTTAATTGCAGCAAACTAAAAATAGATATGAAATTACTCAAATTACCATCTTTTTTTTTTGAAACAAAGCTTGTACTTTATTTAATATTGGGCATAGTCAGAAGCGCATAAGTGGTACAAGCTGTTGGGGCATATAATAGCCCAAAAATGAGTTACATCGCACTCTAAGCCCAAATAAGCAAAGGAGTGGGCTAGCCCACTTTGGGCCTTTTTGCACCAATGAACCCTAGCTATAAATAGTTCTTGAAGCTTCCGGAGAAGTACATTCACTAGCCGACCTTTCTCGGAGATTTCTTCAGTCGGTGTTCTTCTTTGTAAACAACGAGCCAGAGTTTGGTTGTCTGTTTCAATCTCTAGTTTCATGAATCCTGTGGATGTAACTTCAGATAAAGCTTTGATCATTGCGTAGGCTTCAGCGACGAAGGAATCCTTCGTGTAAGGGATGGGGAACGCCAAAGCCATTACAAATTGTCCTTCACTGTTGCGAATCACTCCTCCACCAGCAGATCTGTTACGGACGGTGGAAATGGAGGCATCTATGTTCAATTTCAGAGAGCCAGAAGGTGGTGGCTTCCAGCGATCCGCCAGATTTCCACCGTTCGAAGGTCCATCAGTAGGTCTTCCTCGATCTGGACATGCATAAGCTTCCGAGTCTTCATCCGCATGCCCTGAAACATTCAATCTCTGACCAAGATAAGTTGTTTCTAAATATTCTTTACAATCAGCATTTGTTTGGATTACTAGATCTATTGTAGATTTAGTTTCAGCTTTGAAAACTCGACGATTTCGTTCTAACCAAATATTCCACAGCAGGTAACAGACGAAATTCTGATTTTTCCGATCCAAACTGCAAAGTAAAGATTTCAAGCGAAGGTTGAAAGGAATATTATAGTCATGGTGCTGAAGATCTATGCAAGTATCAGTGAAACTCAAATTACCATCTGGCAGTAACTAAAATGGAAAATTCCCTACAATATCAAATCAAGACTGAAATTGAGGGTTGACCTTCTTATTCCCAAATCAAGGCTGAAATTGGGATTTGACCTTCCTTATTCCAGTATTGTTTATTCTGGAATTGGGATGTTACCTTCCTTATTCCCTTATTTTTTATTTCTTATCTGTCCCCCATCATTCTCCCCCACTTGAGATAACTCTACTCCGCAGAGTTTGAAAAAATAGTTTGGAATGACTCATCCAATGCACCAAATACTTCCAAATTCCATCACGAGTTAAATACTTCGGAAGACCAGTCCATTGGAC
This sequence comes from Linanthus parryae, assembly GCA_023055425.1. Classification (NCBI taxonomy): domain Eukaryota; kingdom Viridiplantae; phylum Streptophyta; class Magnoliopsida; order Ericales; family Polemoniaceae; genus Linanthus; species Linanthus parryae. Next base: position 12,094,486 of record JALGPY010000010.1, on the reverse strand, counting down.
CAAAAATCTCCATATATCACCCAAATGCTCAGGATGATTCTTCAAATGAAAAGAGTGTCCCATATTTTGACCATGCGAAAAATTCCAATAAACATGATACCTCCAAAATCTAGCTCCAAAACAATATGGATAAGTTGTCCAACAAATGAGATACTTCCAGATTAAATCTCGAGATGGATAAAGATACTCGAATCCACCGACTCGATATGGACCTTCATCGTGTGGTGACAAGGATAAAACTTGAGAAAAGAAGGGTGTAAAGCCAAATCTGGTGTCTTCTTTGGACAAAATAGGTTGATGCTGATAAGTAGGAGTAGCACTTATATAACCATTCTTCTCGAGGTACCCCAAGGATATGAAAGACCGACTAGGTGGCTTTGTAGGACTATCATCAAGGAAATTTGATATGGAGGCATACCTAGGATCAAAATATAAGCCAAGATGATCAAATTCACGGTTCACTTCAGTTGTCTTCGGTGCCCTTACATGTGTCTCAATGTGGTATATGACGAACGACTCAAAAGAATTTCCACCAAGAGAGGACTGATTAGCTCCGTAGAAGTTTGAGGGTCTCAAACATGAAATACTTACTAACTTGGATTGACACGAAGCTCCATTTTCGAATTTTCACAATGGTCTTGGGTATCCCAACAAGAAAAGTGCATGGAATATTAGGATCACGAGGTTCTCTGACTATATCAAACTCTGAATTTGTAGTCATTGAACCATTGTGATCAATGACCTTACCTCCAACATTATCCTCACATCTAATGAAGGCATCTTCATTGAGGCACGTAATGTCTTCAGAGGTTTGCTCAGTTTCTGCTTCCTTTGCACATTCATCATCTTCGTCATCCTCTACATACTCATCATCTGACCATAAGGGTTCATCGAGAGGTTCAACATGTTGAACATTTTCCTCTTCATTAAGTGGTGCGACTCCTTGGCCATAATGAACACTATAGCATGTGTCTTGCTGACGCTGTTGATTGCAAGTGTAGATCATCGACTTCTTGACTTTTTGATTAACTTCTCCAAGAGAGCGATCACCGTAGCTATAACTACAATCGTATGTATAACTGTAAGGAAGAAGACTCGCATCCCTCGACCTTGGTATAGACTTGTGAGAGTTAGTTTGACTAACTTTGGAAGATGAATAGCGTCGAATGAAAAGAGTATGCCCTTCTCTTCTTTTGTAGGGAGTAGGGATGTATTTTCCTTTTAGAATTTGCTTCATCTCATGCCATTTGGTAACTGTCTCCTCTCCATGACGTTCAAGATTTTCTTGTACATTCTGCCAATATTGCCTAGCGGATCCAACAAGGGTCATCTTGGCAAAATGAACTCTTCGACTTTCAGACACGTCATACAAGTCGAAATAATCTTCCATATCGTCAAGCCAATCCAAAAAGACATTACAAACCTTGGTGTGCGCGTAGTAATCATCTTCACCCGAAAAGCATGGAAGACTTTTCCTTATCTGATTCGGAGCGCATCTAGGATCTTCATCACGTCGGTGATATCCATACTGGGATCTAGACTGAGTTTGAAACTCCTGAAAGTTGTCATGGTACACTGAATATGAACGACCATACATTATGCACGTACGGTTGATTGTGGCTGTACTAAAAGCATGCTGAAATTGGTATCCGTCGTTGTTTGCCACGTCGAACGTGAGGGCACGCTTCTACGTCTTTGTCTGAGATGTCGGGCAGTGGGTCTTGTTAAAGAGCAGGTGGAGTGGAGTAAGGAGCTGCGACATATTTTCTCCTCAGTGGTGGCGGCTTTAGAAGCGAGGAGAGCAAATCAGTGGTTGGATCTTCTCGTCAGGAGAGGGTATTGAACTGCAGCGGCGGCAGTGGCAGTGCGGCAGGGCAGCGGTAGTGGCGGCGTGGGGTGTTGTGGCAGCGGCGGCGAGCGATCAAGCTTAAGCTCTGATACCAAATGATGCAGAACGCACCGATAACACAAATGAATAGAAACCAAATCACCAATGATTCGTAACTAAGAGCATTCACAACTCTCTATATCTCAATAACTCATAAGTTTTATTCATAAAATCAAGCTCGTTTACATTATGTGGTACCCTCTCTATTTATAGATGAGGAGCCTTAATTGCAGCAAACTAAAAATGGATATGAAATTACTCAAATTACCATATGGCAGTAACTAAAATGGAAAATTCCCTACAATATCAAATCAGGACTGAAATTGAGGGTTGACCTTCTTATTCCCAAATCAAGGCTGAAATTGGGATTTGACCTTCCTTATTCCATTATTGTTTATTCTGGAATTGGGATGTTACCTTCCTTATTTCCTTATTGTTTATTTCTTATCTGTCCCCCATCATCTTTACACGGGGAGTCTTTTGCTCAGGAGTAATAGCTCGGGGGACCTCTATGCACTTCCGTCGCGTCATTCAGTCTCGTCTGCGCAGTCCTTTGCTGTACTTCCAGCACTAGTTTGGCACAACCATCTAGGTCATCCCGGCGCACAAGTTTTAGATTCCCTCCGTTCTCGTCAGTTTATTTCCTGTAAGAAAACCGAGCTGGCCGGTTTGTGCCATGCATGCCAAGTTGGCAAACACGTTCGTCTTCCTTTTTTTACCTTCCACTTCGTGTACTTTGGCTCCATTTGATATTATTCAAAGTGATATTTGGACATCTCCTGTTGCTAGCAAGTATGATTTCAAGTATTATCTTCTCCTGCTTGATCACTACTCACATTATCTATGGGTTATTCCTCTAAAACTAAAATCGTATGCGTTCACTCACTTCAAACAATTCTACACGTACGTGCGCACTCAGTTTTCTCGGGCAATTAAGTGCTTTCAGTGTGATCTTGGGGGGAAATTCGAGAACTCTGCCTTTCATGAGCTTGCCGAGTCCAATGTTCTTGCTTTTCGGTTTGCTTCTCCGCAAATATCCTCTCAAAATGGCAAGGCCGAGCATATGATACGTCGTACCAATGGCATATGTCGTACTCTTCTCTCTCAGGCCTCCATGCCTCCTCGCTTTTAGGTTGAGTCTCTTTTCATTGTCGTCTATCTCCACAACATCCTTCCCACCAAAGCACTACACGGTGATATACCCACCACTATCCGCTACCATCGTTTACCCACATACGATCATCTTCTTACCTTTGGGTGTCTGTGTTATCCCAACCTGACTGTTGTGTCACCTCACAAGCTTGTTTCCCGGACCACTCGGTGTGTGTTTCGTTGCTACCCTCCAGATCATCGTGGTTATCGGTGTCTAGATCTCTCCACGGGTCGTATTCACATATCTCGTCATGTCATGTTTGAAGAACACGTCTTTCCCTTTGCCACCCCGAGTTCTGTTTCTCTTCCCGGGCACACTGTCTCTGACCATAATGATGTCCTTCTCCCCATCGATATGTCTGGTCATGCCCATAACCCGCCCTCTCCATCTAGGCTGACCCCTCCCTTTCCTCTCCACTACACACGTCGTCAGGCCACACCTCCTACTGCCGCCCCGACACCATCTCAGGCTCCAGCCTCCCCCCTGTCGTGGTCTCCATTTCCCAAATCCCATATGGCTGCCGCATCGAACCTACACTGGAAAGCTGCGATGGATGATGAGTTTGAGGCTATGATCACGAATCAGACTTGGGAGTTGGTACCTCGCCCATCAGGGGCCAATGTTCTTCAGGCTATCTGGTTGTTTCGTCACAAGTTTCGGGCCTATGATACTCTTCAGCAGTACAAAGCCTGCCTAGTGGCCAATGGGAAATCTCAGTTAGTAGGGGTTGATTGTTATGAGATTTTCACTGCTGTGGTCAAACCGACAACCATTCGCACTGTTCTCACTCTTGTTGTATCGCATGCTTGGCCCATCCGTCAGTTGGATCTCAAGAATGCCTTCTTACATGGTCACCTGGACGAGGTAGTGTATATGCATCAGCCACCGGGCTATCGGGATCTTCGTCGTCTGGATCATGTCTGCCGACTACGTCAGTCCCTCTATGGGCTGAAGCAGGCCCCTCGCGCGTGGTTTCAGTGCTTTGCTACTTTTCTCACAGGCTTCGTGGGGTTCTCCAGTTGTCGGTGTGATGAGTCTCTGTTTGTCTACAGTCAGGGATCAAATATTGTCTACATTCTCCTCTACGTTGACGATATCATCATCATAGGGTCCTCGCCTACAATCGTTCTGCGGGTCATTTCTCAGCTCTCGACTGAGTTTGCTATGACCGATCTTGGACCCCTGCATCACTTTCTGGGCATTGCAGTCACTCGGATTGAATCCGGTATGGTTCTCTGTCAGCGACAGTAAGCCTCTGAGATCCTATAGCGTGCTTCGATGGTGGGCTGTAAGCCCATTAGCACTCCGGTTGAGACTGGCTCCAAACTCACCGCTGGTTTAGGTCCTCTGGTTGATGATCCCACTCTCTACCAAAGTTTAGCCGGTACTCTTAAGTACCTCACTTTTACACGTCCTGACATCTACTATGACGTTCAGCAGATCTGTCTCTTCATGCATGATCCTCAAGAGCATCATTTTTTCGCGTTGAAATGCGTGCTTCGCTATATGAGTGGTACTCTTGATCTCGGGTTCCACATATCTGCTACTACCTCTGCAGGTCTCACGGCATATACAGATGAGGATTGGGCTGGCTGCCCAGACACGCATCGCTCGACCTATGGTTTCTGCACTTTCTTTACAGATAACCTTCTCAGCTGGTCGTCCAAACGCTACTGTCTCTCGTTTTAGCGCCGAGACCGAGTACCGTGGCGTGGCCAGCACTGTTGCTGAGCTCTGTTGGCTTTGCAATCTTCTTCTTAAGCTTAAGGTTCGTCCTCCGAAGGTCTCTCTGCTAGTGTGACAATGTTAGTGCAGTATACTTATCGGGTAATCCGGTTCAGCATCAACGCACGAAATATATTGAGATCGATCATCACTTTGTCCGGGAAAAATTTCGTCTCGGCCAATTTCGAGTTCTTCACTTACCCGCTGACTTTCAGTATGCTGATATCTTTACCAAAGATATGCCTCGACAGTTATTTGAAAGGTTCCGCTCAAGTCTGAACGTCATAATTCTCCCGCCCCTACTGCGGGGGTGTAACAGCGATAACATATACTTGGTTTAAGGACTAAATTGTAATTATATTTGTATCAGTTTTGTATATATTTGTAATCAATAAACAAGTCCAGACACGGTCGTTTTCACAATCCTTTAGATACTTCGACCAAAATGAAGTATTTGGGTAACATAATTTATAGTGCGAAGATTAAATTCACAAACCAATATTATCGCTCTTCCTAAAGTAACATAAAAAATAAAATCACAATATAATTGCAAAACACAAAGACACTCTCAAACACACACTTACACTCAGAATACTATTTCCGTCCCTACTAGTCAACCAGGCTAGCCGTTTTAGTTGTAGAACTCCAAATGTAAGCAATTAAAACAATTCATTTGAGCTGTGAATCAATGAGGTACATGTATAACACCTGAAACTCCAGAAGTATAATGATCATAGTCAGCGTAGTGATCAACAATTTGTTTTACCGTCCTTCGATTTGGGTAATGCTAACCCTGACTGAACACTCCTCATTCTGGGCTGATGAAGTCTCTCCCATGAATGCTTCAAGGATATTTTTGTCACCATAAAAGCCAGGCTTCTTAGGAGGTGGCAATATACTGTCACCGTCCAACATTAATAGCACAGTAGCCATTTTTGGTCTGTCTTTCGGAGAATGCTGCACACATAATAAACCAACATGAATTGCTCGCAACAATACATTCATATCGCTTGGTGCTCTTATTGATGCATCAATCAGCTCCATCTGTCGTCCTTCTTGAAAAAGATTCCAGGCCTGCCAAATTTACAATTTCTTCTTTCAGTACATCATAGAAATTCTCTTTGTTTAAGAAAGTCAAATACATCTATAGAAACTTTACATGTTCGCCGAGGTTGAGGTGGTGGCCTGGCTGGTGAAGACGCCCGTTCTTCCTTCCGCTCAAAATCTCCAACACCAAGACACCGTAACTGTATACATCAGATTTTGCTGAAAATTGACCATCCCTTTCATATTCTGGAGCCATATAGCCACTGCACAAAACAGTTGATTATTTTTTTAAATGTACATATTACTTGCTTATGGATTTTTTTTTTTCTTTTTTAGATTTGGTTAAGAGGTTCTTACCGGGTCCCAACCAGTCTATTCGTAGTTCCTCCTACTTCTTCTTCCCTGAAGCTTCTGGCTGTCCCGAAATCTGAGATTTTCGGGTTCATGTCAAGATCTAATAAAATGTTACTGGCTTTGACATCTCTGTGTATTAAATTCAGCCTTGAATCTTCATGAAGATACAGAAGCCCCCGAGCTGTTTTCTTTATTATCTCTAAGCGCTTAGACCAATCGAGTGCCTGGCTCTTTTCTGGATCTGCAGCTAAAAAATAATTCATAATAATCCTCAGTAAAGTGATATTAAGGTCATACTTATTCCGGTGATAGGTTGTGAGAGGAACTAACCGAAAATGAAACCGTCTAAGCTTTTTTGCGGCAAGTATTCATAAACCAAAATCTTTTCTGATCCTTGAAGGCTATATCCAAGAAGCTTTACGAGATTTTTATGTTGCAGCTTAGCAATGTACATCACCTCATTTTTGAACTCATCGTCTCCTTGTCCATTCTTTCTTGCAAGTTTCTTTACAGCTATTTCCAGCCCATCCTCTAGAACTCCCTGAAATAAAAATTTTGGGAAGAAATTGATTGAATAACTTCTATTGAAGGATTATAAAAGTATAGTACCAACTAGTACCTTGTATACAGGTCCAAAACCGCCTTCTCCAAGTTTATTCTCGTCTGAGAAGTTATTCGTTGCATTGACTATCGTAGGGAAGTCATAAAACTCCAAGTCTGCAATTCTACCTGCAAAAAGATAAATAATGCTGAAAGAGTCATGAATGTTATAGTATGCGATTTCCAGTACCATTGATATCAACATGTCAATGTAATAGTGTGAAAACAATCTCCTGGAGGACAGAAAAAGAGAATGTCACTTCAATGAGCTCACCTCTACCCGGTGGAATTACATTCCTTCTCCTTAGGAATACTGACAGTCCAACAAACAGCACGACAAAAGCTGCTAAGAAAGCTGATACGAGTACGATCACTAATGTGTGCCGTTTTCTTCCTGCTGGAATATTATACAAGTTTTCCAATTAAGACCATTTCAAGTAGTGAAATAACACAGCTTTTTGTAAGAAAAAAGGAAGAATGTAATAGAACTATATGCCCAATCTGCTCAGCTATACTACTCTCTAAAAGTGAGCGTTTTAGAGTTTTTCCATTATTTTGCTTATTACCTAAATTACCCTTGAAAAATTGACTTTTTTACAAATTCCAAGAGTTGTAACTATTCTTGAAGATCTGAAGGCAGAAGATCAAGTTTGAAGAAGACAAGTTGCTGTTCATTTGGTATTTCTCTTACCAAATGAACAGTAATCTTCCGGATAGCAGCTGCCCTTGGATCAGGTTGGAGGAGATACAGCAACCGTTAGATCATAACGTTCAGCTTCTTTCAAATCTCCTAGTGGAACGGTGGCATTTTGGGAGATAGCCGTTTGATCCTTCTTATTATCCTTAATCATTTCAATTAGTAGTTAATTGGTTCAAGCTGATGAGTCACCCTCTCAGACACGTGTCGTGCTCTGATTGGGTGCTACATCAGCCAGTGATGTAATTTCTGTTATTTTTCCTTTTCTCTTAATTTCTTTCGGATTTGGAATATTAGGGTTTTGTAAGCTTCATTTGCAGACTTGATTTTGAAATCTCAATTTGAGACAATTTCCTCTTCTTATCTGAAATTCAATATGGTATCAGAGCTCACAGTTTGATCCTCTGGACGCCGTTGCTAGGGTTCCTCTTGTGGCGCCGATCTAGTCGCTGATTCATCATGGTTTTACCAGAAGCAGAGCACTCTTCTTCCGGTTCTGGATCTCACACCATGGATGGATCTTCTCCGTATTTTCTCCACAATTCAGACTCGCCTGGTATGGTTTTAGTCTCTCAAGTTCTTAGCGGTGATAATTTCAACTTGTGGTATCGATCTATGATTGTAGCCCTAGAAGCTAAGAATAAGTTAGATTTTGTCAATGGTGTGATTGTGGAGCCTGAGCGGACTTCTGAGATCTATTCCTTGTGGAAACGTTGTGACCGTATGGTCATCTCTTGGCTGTTAAACTCTGTTAGCAAAGAAGTTGCTTCTAGTGTTGTCTATTATTCCACAGCTAAAGATATCTGGTTTGATATTGTTGAGAGATTTTCTCAAAAGAACTTGCCTAAGATCTTTCAGCTCAGTAGTGCTATAGTGAATCTTAGACAAGGTAACCTTAGTGTTACTGCCTATTATACTAGGCTTAAATCCCTATGGGATGAACTTGACAACTACACAGAAATGCCTAGATGCACTTGTGGAGCTTTACACTCTTGTACTTGTAATGTTCTGGGGATGATTCATAACAAAGTTCAACAAGAACATGTTATGCAATTTTTGATGGGCCTCAACTCTGGATACTCTTCTGTTAGAGATCAGGTTTTGCTCATGGATCCTCTACCAAGTATAAATAGAGTTTTTGCTAAAATAGTTCAGCAAGAGATGCAAGGAACTATATCAGAGAATACATCTATTTCTATGCCTTCTATGGCTATGTATTCTTCTCCATTTCATAATGGTCACTCTTATGGAGGACCACCTCATGGTGAGAGTGAATTTCCATCTACTGTTTCTGCTAAAGGCAAGCTTCACTGTAATCATTGTGGAGGAACTGGACATGTTAAAGCTAAGTGGTGGAAACTACATGGCTATCCTGCAAACTTTAAGAGTAAACACAAGTCACAAGCTCACAATGTGACAAGTGAAGCACACTCTAATGATGAGAAATCAAGTGGAAAAGCTGGTTTTCCTTTCACACAAAGCCAATGTCAACAGATGATGCAATACATAAGCACACAAATGCAGCACTCATCTTCCTCATCTCATGGTACAGTGAGTGATGCAGGCTCAGTCTCTCCTTCTCACAGTAATAATTCCATGGAAAGCCCCATTCATCAATATCAAAAGGGAGATCCTACTTATAATCAACATTTTATGGGAAGTGTGATGCACTCTTTTAGTTTCACTAGCTCTCTTAAGAAGAATAATGGTGTGAAAGGTGTTTGGATCATTGATAGTGGAGCCACTGATCATATGTGTTCTTCTTTGGGAGTTCTAATAAATCCTGTTGAAATGTCAGAGGTTTATGTGTGTCTACCTAATGGGAAGAAAGTTCAAGTCTCTCATGCAGGTTCAGTTCAGGTTACTCCCAGTTTACAACTAGAAGGAGTGCTATATATACCAGAATTTCAGTTCAATTTGATATCCATGACTCAATTGGCAAAACAACAAAGCTGTGTCTTTGTATGTGATGCAGAAAAATGTCAAATTCTCCAGGCAGACTCTCAAGTTGTTTCGGGAGAAGGAAACAAATCAAATGGTTTGTACATTTTGGAGACAGACAACTCAACTATATGTCATGGTAAAGTCATGGTTGCAGTTTCAAATGAGATTTGGCATAAAAGACTTGGACATCTCTCTGATATTAAGCTAAAGTGGATGCAGAAAGTGCTGAGAACTGACAATGCAGTAGATAACTCTTTGTGTGAAGTCTGTCCTCAAGCAAAGCAGAGGAAGCTACCATATCCCAGTATTGGTAAAATGGAATCTCTTCCTTTTACTCTAATTCATTGTGATAACTGGGGACCATACAAGACTCCTACTTATGTTGGATACAGATATTTTCTCACTTTAGTGGATGATGCTACAAGAATGACATGGGTGTATCTCCTTGTTCATAAATCAGAAGCACAAGTTCTTATTCCTCAGTTTTATCAATTGATAGAAACTCAGTTAAAGGTAAAGATCAGAAAGTTCAGAAGTGATAATGCCAAAGAGCTAGCATTGGTGGATTTCATGCTTTCAAAAGGAATAGTTCATCAATTGAGTTGTGTAGAAGCTCATCAGCAGAACTCAGTAGTTGAGAGAAAACACCAGCACTTATTAAATGTGGGAAGAGCTTTGATGTTTCAGTCCTCATTACCTCAGAGATTTTGGGGAGACAGTATTCTCACAGCAGCCTTCTTAATTAACAGAGTTCCTACAAATGTCCTCAAAGGTAAATCTCCTTATGAGTGTTTACATGGAGTATCTCCAGATTACAACTCTCTTAGAGTTTTTGGGTGTCTATGCTACAGCTCTACTCTTATGCAGGGGAGAACCAAATTTGAACCAAGGGCTATTCCTTGTGTCTTTGTTGGTTATGTATTTGGAATGAAAGGGTATAGACTTTATAATCTGAAGGAGGGTAGTTTTCTAGTCTCCAGAAATGTGACATTTCATGAAACTGTTTTCCCATTTGCTACACCATCCCCAAGTTGGTCTAGTTTTGACACTGATGTTGTGGTACCTAGACCATGTGAGAGCTCTTTCAACTATGGAAATGATATGTGGTCAGCTTCAGAAACTGAGAATGATCCAGTTACTTCTCCTCAAACAGATCAGCCAACTCAGAATGCACAACTTAGAAGAAGTGCCAGAGAAACAAGAGCTCCAAATTATCTGAGGGATTATGTCACTAGCAAGCCAAGAATGGTGTCAGCTTGTCTATCTCCTGTACTTTTTGATTCATCTCCAGGTGACACTTCTTTTTATTCTAAATGTTTGAGTTCTATAAATGCTATTTCCGAGCCAAACACCTATGAAGAAGCTTGTAAAGATTCAAAATGGGTCAAGGCAATGAACACAGAATTGGAAGCTCTTGAGCTCAATAACACCTGGAAAGTTACAATTTTACCCCCAGGACATGATCCTGTTGGGTGCAAATGGGTATACAAAGTCAAGCTTAACTCCAATGGAACAGTTGAGAGGTATAAGGCAAGACTTGTGGCAAAGGGGTACACACAAACTGAAGGAATAGATTACAATGAAACTTTCTCTCCAGTTGCCAAGTTACCAACCTTAAAATGTTTGTTGGCTATTGCTGCTATAAAGGGGTGGCATTTGTTGCAACTTGATGTCAACAATGCTTTCCTTCATGGAGAACTAGAAGAAGAAGTTTACATGGAGCTACCTCCTGGATATAGTCTTTCATCTAGTTTGTCTTCTCAAGGAAATGGAAGGATGGTGTGTCATCTGCAGAAGTCACTATATGGGTTGAAACAAGCATCAAGACAATGGTATAGTAAGTTCTCTACTACCCTCACTAGTCTGGGTTTTGTGCAATGTAAGACAGATTACACTCTGTTTGTGAAGCAATGTGGGGAATCATTCACTTGCATTTTGGTCTATGTGGATGATATAGTCCTAGGAGGAACACATTTGTCACAACTTTCTGAGCTCAGAGATGTTCTAAATGAGAAATTTCAATTGAAAGATTTGGGGTATCTCAGATATTTTCTTGGTTTTGAGATTGCTAGAACTGATCATGGCATTAGTCTGTGCCAAAGAAAGTTTGCATTGGACATTCTTGAAGAATATGGATATGACAAATGCAAACCAGCTTCAGTACCTATGGATCCACTATTGAAACTCACAGTTGCAGCTGGTGACACTCTTTCTAATGAAGACAGTGTGAAGTATAGAAAGCTAGTGGGAGAGCTGTTATATCTGTGCAATTCCAGGCCAGACCTTTGTTTTGCAGTTCACAAGTTATCTCAGTACATCTCTAAGCCTACATCTCTTCACCTTAAAGCTGCACACCATGTTTTGAGATATTTGAGTAATGCACCATCTCAAGGTTTGTTCTTCTCAGCCACTGCACCTCTTGAGCTTGTGGGGTACTCTGATGCAGATTGGGCAGGGTGTCTAGATACAAGAAAGTCTACTTCTGGTTTTCTGATTTACATAGGAGATTCCTTGGTGTCTTGGAAGTCAAAGAAGCAGACAGTCATCTCAAGGAGTTCAACTGAATCTGAGTATAGAGCACTTGCCACAATCTCTTGTGAAATTCAGTGGTTTCTGTATCTTCTTTCTGATTTTGGAGTTTCTTTGGCTAAGATCCCAGTTGTCTTCTGTGATAGCAACTCAGCTCTTCAGTTAGCAGCCAATCCTGTGTTTCATGACAAAACTAAGCACATTGACATTGACTGTCACTTAGTCAGGGATTTGGTGCAAAAGAAGGTGTTTTGTTTGAGGTATGTGCATACTTCTTACCAATTGGCTGACATACTCACTAAAGCTTTACATCCAGCTGTTTTTGGTTTCCTATTGTCCAAGTTGGGTGTTAGGCTTGTGCAATCACCAACTTGAGGGAGGGTCTTGAAGATCTGAAGGCAGAAGATCAAGTTTGAAGAAGACAAGTTACTGTTCATTTGGTATTTCTCTTACCAAATGAACAGTAATCTTCCGGATAGCAGCTGCCCTTGGATCAGGTTGGAGGAGATACAGCAACCGTTAGATCATAACGTTCAGCTTCTTTCAAATCTCCTAGTGGAACGGTGGCGTTTTGGGAGATAGCCGTTTGATCCTTCTTATTAGCCTTAATCATTTCAATTAGTAGTTAATTGGTTCAAGCTGATGAGTCACCCTCTCAGACACGTGTCGTGCTCTGATTGGGTGCTACATCAGCCAGTGATGTAATTTCTGTTATTTTTCCTTTTCTCTTAATTTCTTTCGGATTTGGGATATTAGGGTTTTGTAAGCTTCATTTGCAGACTTGATTTTGAAATCTCAATTTGAGACAATTTCCTCTTCTTCTCTGAAATTCAATAACTATTGAAACTATTATTGTAATTTATAATTTGAATTTAGCTGAGGTTAAACCTCAATAGTTGTGGCTATTCAGTTCGTGCCTTTTTTGACGCGTATCTTTATCATATCCAAATAGTTGTGACTATTCAGTTTTGTGCATTTGCGAATGGGTACATCACCCTTATAAAAGGTAGTCTTGAGTACATAAAATTTTCACTCAATCTTGTCAACTCTCTCTCCCTCATTTTTTCAGTATTTGTTGTCTTCTTTGGAGAACTTGGCGATCATTTGCGAGACTACACCATACATTGGCGTCTTAGAAAGGCCTCCGCGGACCGCACCATCCGACTTAAGTGGAGAACAAAGCAGCTATCATCGGAGACGTTTTTCCAAGTTTATTTACATCGTTGAGGGCATATAAATGTTAAGAAAATCATTTGCATGTTAAATATCGATATACACGCATTTCGTTTCTCACTTATCTGCTCGGTTGAGTATATATGCATCGACTTCGAAATATTACAATTTTAGAAAAAAGTGTTTGAGTTATATTTCTCATTAGTGATATTCTTTGATAAATAACACCATGTTAGTTTATATGTTACTAGGGGATTGCCCGTGCCCGAGGGCACTACCCAAAAAACACGTTTCATAATTGATTTTGCTGGAGGAGAAGATGAAAATGGCGTTCCCGGTAATTTTATATGATATCCATCAAGTCATGTTCTTACACACTTTTGATAATTACGTAAATTAATCCGAGAGAGGGGGTAAATTTTCAAATAGTGGGTAGTTAAGTGAGTTGTAGATGAAATCTAAGGGCTGGGGTTGATTTATTTAATCTAAAGGCTGCAAAGCCATAAGTTATTTAAACCATACTGTTTTATGGAATGGATAAGAAATAAAAATGTCACGTGCAATGATCGTGCTCGTAATTAATATATGAAAATAGTAACTCATATTCCATCTGTTATACGTTCAATTTAGCAAAGTAAGAGTACACATATGTCATACCTGGCACCTTTACATACAGATCTTGCCCATTTGTTTGGCAGTGTCCAATATCGACCAGTTCACCAGACCATAAGAAACATCCTGTTCCTCCATTTGTTGTGTTTGTGCTTGCATATGCTGTGCAAGAGCAGTTGTTTGAGCATTGAGTCTGGCATTCTTCAATGCTCAGGTTCTCATTGTAAGAAGCATTGCTTGTATCGGGCAATTGAATATTTTGTAGCTGGAGAAAAGTATGTTGCTTGCAATCTAGTGTAGGCTTCGTAACACAGCCACTTGACCAATTCGCCATTCCCCATTCCTTGCTGTTTTTGGGCTGAAATCCTTTCAAGCACTCACAAGGACTGGTCTTGCTGATACTACAGCTTGCATACGCTCCACATAACATGCAAGTCTCACAATATTCGATTCCTGGTGCTTAAGATGAACTCATATCAGTTATCCCTTGTATCCTATCAAACAAATGATTTGAAATTCATCTAACATTTATTATTTACTCTTAGTTCTTTACCCATTCCTTGAAAATAATTCGCTTGAAATAACTCCAAAAAATTAGTTAATAATTTTGATTTTGACTGATGCTAATAGTATCTATGTATGCCATATAGTTATTATAAGACTGACGGGGGTAGCTTGCTGAACAATTTCATCACTCAAAGCTCAAAAATTAAAATTCTGAAAAGTGAAAACCAAGTTAACATTCTTAATTTTGGATGAGCCTCCTATGTGAAGTCAGAAGTCCTATAAGCCTTTGTGGATAAAAAAGAGGGTCTGCATAAAACAGTAAGATAGTTGATAACAAGATGATTATATGAGAGAACAAGATCATTCAATTTAATATCTTGAAGCAATATGCTGATAGTTTCGTACGTAATAAATAACATGTGCATAAACACAGATATCATACCTACTTCTGAAGAAGCCATCCTTAAGTAAAGATCCTGCGGATTCGTGTTGCTTTCTTTAATATCAATAAGGTCACCAAACCATAATAAGCATCCAGTTCCACCATAGCGTACATCTAGATTTGTGTATGCTGTGCACGAACAATTTTTGGAGCACATATTCTTGCATTCCTCTAGTCTCATGCTCTCATTGTACCAAGACGTGTTTGTATCGGGCAATTTAACACTTGGATGTTTGATAAATATATCCTTTTCTGGACAATTCAATGGAGTTTTTCTTTCACATCCAGTCGAGAAATCTCCCTTACCCCAATCTTCCTGGTTCTTGGGAGTAAATCCTTCCAAGCACTTACAAATAGGGGAACTGCTTATGTCACAGCTACCATATGCTCCACATTTCGCATAACTATCACAGATGTCTGTTTGTGAGTTTGATATTTGTTGCCATTCACCAGTTCGATCAATGAATATAAGTCTGTCCACGATGCCTTCAGGACGCAACACCAGCATTGAAAGAACTTCGCTTTTCAGCTCATATCTGTAGAAGATCTCTTCCTTGCCAACATTGAATTCTAAAACAGCATTAGGATTAGGATTAAAGATTGTGTATCCGCTAAATCCTAGACCATTCCAAGGTCCAAGCCTTGAGAACTTCTCTGAACCCTGGGTAACAATACTTTGTGGGTAACCTTTGGGATCTATATGGCGTACATATTTCCCGTGAGCTGGATCACTTTCAGTCTTCCACGATGACAGGGACCATTCATGGCCATTCACCAAGTTAAGTCCAAGCTTCATGTCTGGTAAAAGAGTATGACATGGATAATCAAAACTCTGCCATAAAAAGTTATCTGACCTGTCATCATCAAGTCCGTCCTTCACAACAAGGTTTCCCGTGTCAAGAAGCTTTGCTACTGCATTCTTCGCTGATCTTGATGAATTGGTTGACCAAATGATGCTCTTTTGGATGTTCCGAAGAACCAGAAGTCCGTCCTTGGTTAATTGAAATACACCATTTGTATCGTTGAGAGGTTTTTCTCTGTTGGCGACCCATACCACCGTCTTCTTAGGTTGATTCTTGTACCATATCCCGATGTACCAGTTCTTGGATTCATCAGGGCTAAAGAATCCAAGTTCAAATTTCTGTTTAGCAGAAACTAGAGTCGCATCATATCTGATGGATTCATTGGCCCCAATGATATCTACTGCTTTGCAGATTGTTATAGTGGAAAATAAGAGATAGCAGAATGCAAATGCATGGAATCCTTCCATGCCTACTCTCTGGCTTGTCATATTGTGCCTCTGTATTGGATATATAATGATGTAACCAGACAAAACAATGAGCTGGAGGTGTCAGTGGGAAGGCATGAAGTTTTGATTTAATTAGATTCAACTGTCTACTAGAGATTAGAGAACATTTCCTTAAGTGCTGCTTCTATCAACAAACTACCAATCAAGAGTTGGATAATAATTAGTAAATGTCAACTGTGCATCAATCTGGGTACCTTTCACCCATCTTGACACTACTTGGAAACATGTTGATTATTCGTTATCTTGATGTTATGGCCTCCTAAACATCGAAAATAACCTCGAAAATATGGGATAGTCCTGAAATATGAATAATTTGTAATTCTCATGTTGGATCTTCTACAAGTGAATGATCATGACACAACTGTTGGCTGGGTCTGAAAGTAGAAAATGCTAAAAGCTCCCCCAGCAGACTGATTTGCAATTGAAAAGTCAGAGGTGTACCATACATGCTATTAATTACGTTTTTTTTTTCTGAAAGTCAACTGCAAATGTTTAGCATATGTAATTGGCTGCTTGATTTTTGATTCAAATTGACACACCAGAGACTTACAGTTGATTTCGGTTTTAGTATATGATTTGAATTATAAAATCAGAATCTTAATCTTGTTTATGGATGAACCTTCTCTTGTAAAATCAGAAGGGTCACAGAATGAAATGTGAGCATCCTCCTAATTGTATTTAGTTCAACCTTTCTATTATCAATGTTGTATTTCTAGGAATCTTCTCTCTAACAACTCCTTACAAGAGTAAACTATGTGCCAAACCTTGAGGAATGGCCAGTTCCTCCGATGTTATTTTACTATTTTTGTATTCTCTGGTACAGATCCGTACATTCCTTTTAGAACTTAATCTTTCGTGAAAAAATGTGTAGTTACACGATTTCAGCACTACTGTTAATGAAGTCATTGGCAGGGAGTTACTTAAAAAGGTGTTTGGTAGGTACTGAAACTGCAGGTCGTTGTGTGCGCAGAAAGTATCTATGGAATAATACAGTTAGGAATTCCATCCTTCTTAAGTAAACAAATTTACAAGAAATTTACAAGTTCATATTCAACTCAACTGCATACTGAAAACACACAATTTCAGTCAGTATGATAATCTAATATACTTCGCCATCAAGTGATTAATTATTAGCCTTCGGGGTACTCAGTCTCCGCCAAGATATATCCAAAGTTTGGATGGATAAAAAAATATTGTACACCTTATTGAAAGAGATTTATTCATTACTTGCCAGATTTTTTTCATTCATTACTTCATCCTTTCAAATATAAAGTGTATATGCCATTTATGTGACTGAACTCCAATGACCATGCCTGCATATTAAAACCAAATACCAGATACCCTGCGATGGATAATTGCCCCAAACAACTTAGGACTGAAGATGAAAATTGAATGATGGACTCAGAAAACACACTTCTGTATTAGACATGGATACTTCAACAAAAATGACGTTGTTTGGGTAACATAATTTCTAATGAAAAAAATACATGTACAGCACAATATTGTCGCTGGCATTACTTGTCAAGCATACTAGCGATCTTAGAAGTAACACACCAAATTTAAAACATGTAAAAAGCTCATTTGAGCTGCAAACCAGTTTTTTACATGTATAACACCTTAAAGTCGAGAAGTAGAAAGATCACAATTATCATTATAAAGATCAGAAATTTGTTTTATCGTCCTTCGATATGCGTAATGCTAACCATGTTGACTGAACACTCGTCATTCTGGACTGATGAAGTCTCTCCAATGAATTCTTCAAGCATATTTTTCTCACCATAAAAGCCAGGCTCCTTGGGCAGTGGCAATATACGGTCACCTTCCAACATCAATACCACAGTAGCCATTTTTGGTCTGTCTTCTGGAAAATTCTGCACACATAATAAACCGACATGAATTGCTCGCAACATTTCAGTCATGTCGCTTGGTGGTGGCAATGATGCATCAATCAGCTCCATCTGTCTTCCATCTTGAAAAAGATTCCAGGCCTGCAAAGTTTACAGTTTCTTCCTTCAGTACATCATAGAAAATCTCTTTGTTTGGGAAAGCCAGCTACATCTAACGGAAACCTTACATGTCCACTGAGGTTGAGGCGTTGGCCAGCTTGCTGGTGAAGACGCCTGTTCTTCCTTCCACTCACAATCTCCAACACCAAGATACCGTAACTATATACATCTGATTTTGCTGAGAATTCACCATCCATTGCATATTCTGGAGACATATAGCCACTGCACAAAACAGTCCATTTTTTTTTTTTTAACATTTGAATATTACATAATACAGGATTCATTTTGTTTTATTTTATTCAGACGTTCTTACTAGGTCCCAACCACTCTTTTCGTCGTCCCTCCAAATTCTTCTTCTCTGAAGCTTCTGGCTGTCCCAAAGTCTGAGATTTTTGGGTTCATGTCACGATCTAATAAAATGTTGCTAGCCTTGAGATCTCTGTGTATGATATTCAGCCTTGAATCTTCGTGAAGATACAGAAGTCCTCTAGCTGTTTTCTTTATTATCTTCAAGCGTTTAGACCAATCAAGTGCCTTGCTCAGTTTTGGATCTGCAGTCAGAAAAAATCCGCAGTGAAGTGATATTAAGTTCACATTTATTTTAATGATATGTTTTGAGGGGAACTAACCAAATATGAATAGGTCTAAGCTTTTGTGAAGCAAGTATTCATAGACCAAAATCTTCTCTGATCCTTGAAGGCTATATCCAAGAAGCTTTACAAGATTCCTATGTTGCAGCTTGGCAATGTATATCACTTCATTTTTGAACTCATTGTCTCCTTCTTCAGTCTTTCTTGCGAGTTTCTTTACAGCTATTTCTAGCCCATCTTCTAGAACACCCTGAAAAGAGACTTCTGGGAACAAATTAATTGAATAAATTGAATAATTACAAAAGTAGCACCAACTAGTACCTTGTACACAGGTCCAAAACCGCCTTCTCCAAGTTTATTTTCTTCTGAGAAGTTATTGGTTGCATTCTCTATTGTAGCGTAGTCATAATACTTCAAGTCTGCAATTCTATCTGCAAAATGGCGAATAATGGTGACATTGTGAACGTTCTAGTATGTGCCGTCCAGTTATGCTGATGTAATTTTGTCAAATTAATAATGCAAATATACTAAATAAAATTCCTGCTGAAGTACAGAATAGTAGAATCTAACAGCAGCGAGTTCATTCATCTCACCTCTTCTCGGTTGGTTTTTCTTCTTTCTCCAAACAAGTACCGATAGTCCTACCAACAGCACGACTAGTACTGCTACAAAAGCTGGGCCGAGTTCAATATGTACTTTAAGCCAATTTCTTCTTGGAGCTGGAATATGGTACAAGTTTTTCAATGATCATAAGAACCAAGAAATGAAAGAACACAGCTTTCAGTAAGACAAATGGAAGACTGTTATATTGCAGTATGCCTATTTTGTGTGATGTCAGAATTTCTAAGCTTTTGTGGATAAAAGTAGGTGGGTCTATCCTCAAAACCCTCACTCCAAGTAAGGTCCGTATTTAAGGTAAACCAATTAGAGAATTTATCACAGATAAATATGGGAGAAGAAGCTCAAAAATGTGATGCTATATCCTAAAAATAACTCATACATACTAAGGTATATATTTTCAACCTACTAAACAGTAACACATGTATAAGCACAGATATCATACCTTCCGAAGAATCCACCCTTACATAAAGATCTTGCGGATTCGTGTTGCTTTCTTTAATATCAACTAGGTCACCAAACCATAATAAGCATCCGGTTCCTCCATTCCGTACATCTAGATTCGCAAACGCTGTGCAAGAGCAATTTTTGGAGCACATAGTCTTGCATTCCTCAAGTCTCATGCTCTTGTTGTACCAAGACGTGCTTGTATCGGGCAATTTGACAGTCTGGTGTCTGATAAAAACTTGTTTTTCTGTACAATTCAATGGAGTTTTCCTCTTACATCCAGTCGAGAAATCTCCCTTACTCCACTCTTCCTGGTTCTTGGGCGTATATCCTTCCAAGCACTTACAAATAGGGGAACTCTTTATGTCACAGCTACCATATGCTCCACAATTCGCATAACGATCACAAAGGTCTGTCTGTGAGTTTGCTATTTGTTGCCATTCACCAGTTCGATCAATGAATATATGTATGTCCACAATGCCTTTAGAACTCAACACCAGCATTGAAAGAACTTCGCTTTTCAGGTCATATCTGTAGAAAATCTCTTCCTTGCTAACATTGAATTTTAAAATAGCCATAGGATTAGGATTAAAGATTGTGTATCCGCTAAATCCAAGACCATTCCAAGGTCCAAGCCTTGAGATCTTCTCCGAACCCTGGATAACAAAATTTTGTGGGTAACCTTTGGGATCTATACGGTGTACATATTTACCGTGAGCTGGATCACTTTCAGTCTTCCATGAAGATAGGGACCATTCATGGCCAGTCACCAAGTTAAGTCCAAGCTTCATGTCTGGTAAAAGAGTATGACATGGATAGTCAAAACTCTGCCATAAAAAGTTATCTGGGCTATCATCTCCAAATCCATCCTTCACAACAAGGTTTCCCGTGTCCAGAAGTTTTGCTACTGCAGTTTTTGTTGATCTTGATGAATTGGTAGACCAAACGATTCTCTTTTCAATATCCAGAAGAGTGAGAAGTCCATCCCCAGTAAATTGAAGTACACCATTTGTATCGTTGAGAGGTTTTTCTCTGTTGGCGACCCATACCACCGTCTTCTTAGGTTGATTCTTGTACCATATCCCGATGTACCAGTTCTTGGATTCATCAGGGCTAAAGAATCCAAGTTCAAATTTCTGTTTAGCAGAAACTAGAGTCGCATCAAATCTGATGGATTCATTGGACCCAATCATATCTACTGCTTTGCAGATTGTTATTGTGGAAAATAAGAAATAGCAGAATGCAAATGCATGGAAACCTTCCATTTCCATTCTTAGGCTTGTCATATTGTGCCTCTGTATTGGATATATCAAGATGTGACCAGAGAAACAGAAACGTATATGACCTAATTGAATCTTTCAGCTCACTGAAAAATTTTCTGGTAAAATATTTCTGTCATCCTCACTTGAAATGGTCTGTGAGCTTTATATGAGTGCTTTCGAGACGTGAGGAGAATTCTATTTTGTCACGTATGATTTCACTCAAAAGTCAAAACTTGACTTAGTTTAGGGAAGTGGATAGCAATAAAGTTTCAGCTATCCCCGTTATCTGGATTCCTAAAAAGTAGCAAAACCTGTATGTTTTTTTTTTTTATTCTTCTACACCGAAACAATGAGCTGGAGGTGTCAGTGGGAAGCCATGAAGTTTTGAATTAATTAGATTCAACTGTGTAAAAGAGATTAGAGAACATTTCCTTAAGTTCTGCTTCTGTCAACAAACTCCCTATCATGAGTTGGATAATAATTAATAGGCAAAACTGCACCAGTGGTACCCATATTATATGTTTTGTTACACTTTCATACCCACATTTTCAATTTTGACATTCGTAGTACCCACATTTTAAAATTGTTGCACCGTTGGTATATCACACTAACACCATTAGTTTTTTAACGGTTAGTGTAAGTATTTTAATCTTTGCAAAAATAAAAATGCACCAGTAGTACCCATATTTACGTCTTCGTTACAATTTGGTACCTATATTTTCAAATTCAACGTTATCAATTCTTCGAATTTTATTTTGCAACACTATATTGATTCAAAAACCATAACTTTGGCTAAATCTCTCAAATCAAAGCTAAAATTCGAACAAACATGGAGTTGAATAAAGAACAAGATTTGGTCATTCAACACTGGACCGCGAGGAACAAATAGTTGGAGCTGAAGTATGTGGTGGGCGGTGACGGCGGTGGCAGCGGGAACGGCAGTGACCTAGGTCAATGTCTTGCCTCTCCATCTTCTTTTTCTTCCGCCGTCCTGGTCATTTGTGTAGAACTTCTCCCTTTTCGGCACCAGAAAATGTTAATATTTTCCCCTCAAAGCTCATTTTTTTCCCTCGGCAGTGGCCTAGGTTTTCAAATCTTACTACCTATATAAAAGAAGTTATGGCCACATTGCGTGGCAGTGGTGGCCCAATTATGTGCTGCCAATTCGGATAAAGTGCCAGCGAAATACCACGTAATAGTGACGTGTAGAAAAGGTCGGTTATGCCCTTGCTGATATGAAACAGGTACGCTGTGGTTGAAGGGCGATATTGTCATTTGGGATGTCCGTGGTTGGTCTGGGTTGCGGAACATGAACTTCGTAGTCGGTGTTCTTCTTGGTGGGACAGGTGGCTATGCTCCTAGCAGCTGTGCCTGGTTGCCGGCACTCGTTAGTGGGACATGTGTCGAGCTCTTGCCATTCATTCTTAGAATGTGGGAGAACGTTCTTCTGATGTTGGTGCCATTTGCTGATCTATTGTCACCGGGTCAGTTCTTTCGTCTCTCTCTGTCTCTGTATTTTCTCCGGTTTGTGGGTTTTGTTTTCGTCGGCGGCCGAAAATTGGTTCGGTGGGTCGCGCGCTATCCGGTAGTTGGTGTCTAACGGTTTCTCAGGTTCTGTAGGGATGCTGAATTGGGTTTTCTAATTTGGGTTTTTTTTTTTTTTTTTTTTTTTTTTTTTTTTAATTTTTATTATTATTTTTTAATGATTCGAGGGTTTTCTAAATCGGGGCTTCGGGCAGTTAGTGGGGGGGATTGTATTTGGTTCGTTGTGAATTGAATATTTACTCTGCCATGTGGGTTGTTGTGATACCTTCTTGCATGTGTGTTTTTTATGATGAGTTAACAAATTGGTATGTATCTGTGGTTTGATTGCTTGCATGTGTGTGTTGTTGGGTTTTTTGTTGCCTAATGGTGTTATTACTCTATATACAAGTGTGCTATATATACGTATGGGCTCAGCAGGTGGTGGTTGTAGCCAGTCGATAAGATGATGCTTGGTTAGTTTGATTCACATTTGCTTACATTTAGCGTTGGTGTTTGCAGGTTGATCATCCGCTGCCTGAGCAAGGAATTTGTTGTGTTGCCTTATCTGGTACGTTCACCTTTCTAAGAGTTGGCAGTATATACATTAAAAATATAAATGTTGCTGTAAGAAGCCTGTGTGGTTTGTTTTATGCCTGTTGTATGTTGCTGTGTTGCTGTTTTGCTTTGCTAACGTGTGGGATTTGTGTCCCGCCATCCCTTTGATTTTTTGTTTGTTTGTTTGGCTTAGTTACTTTTAACTGGTTTAATGTGTAATGCTGACTCAGTGTCTTGAACTGGTATTTTAACAATGAGGCATCTCGGTCAGG
The DNA here is from genome assembly GCA_023055425.1 of Linanthus parryae. Classification (NCBI taxonomy): domain Eukaryota; kingdom Viridiplantae; phylum Streptophyta; class Magnoliopsida; order Ericales; family Polemoniaceae; genus Linanthus; species Linanthus parryae. Next base: position 12,071,232 of record JALGPY010000010.1, on the reverse strand, counting down.
TTGGAATCGGTATAAATCATGTGTAGGCTGAGTTGATGATGCGATCGAAAATTTGCGATGGAAATGTGGTTCGTCTACTGCTTAGTTAATTTGGTATAGATTTTGTGCCTGTGATGTTGTTACCGTGGTTGAAATTAATTGATGTTTGTGGCTTTCTGTAGTGTGTGGCCTGTAGTTTGTAAATGCCTACAGGTAGTCTTGGGAAACGACTTCGCCGGGGTTTAGTGGGGGAGGAGCTAGCACGCGGTTCAGGATTATCTGCAGGAGCTAACACTTCTGCCCCGGCTCTGCGGCCGTCGGGTAGACCGTGGGCTGAAAATGCGAATCCCGGGCCTCCATCTGCAGGAGCTAATACTTCTGCCCTGGCTCCGCGGCCGTCGGGTAGACCGCGGGGGCGTAATGCGAATCCTGGGCCGTCCGTGTACAATGCAGATGTAAGGGGTTCCGTTGCCAGTCCTGTTGCCCATACCGCGACGGCAGGTAGTAGTGTGCAAGCACCTAGGTATGCTTCCCCGTATCCTATGCCCGTCGGATCCATGGCTATTAGGGGTTCTGGCCTGAATAGGCCGTCTGTTGGTTTTGCGGCCGGATATGGTACTGCTTTGGATGTGTATAATGGTTTACCAAATACTGTGCTGTCATACATGCCAGCTATGTCATCTGGGTTGCCCAATATTGCTTCAGGCGCGTCAGGTTCTTCATCGCCGGGTTCATTACAACATCCACTCACCGTCAATGCGTCTTCTGGGAATAGAGGCACCTCCGTCGTACCTCCTGCTACATTTGTGGGTGAACGTAATAGTCGTGCTGGCGGTGCTGCCCGAGTTCCCCAACCACCCCCTTAGTCTTCTTTCCCGACTATGGCTTCATTTGTAGTTATATGTGTGTTCAGTTATGGTTTCATATCTGTTAATCGTTTTTTTACTCGGTTGTGTAGGGCAGAGACGTATGAAAAAGTGGGAGCGGGGTGCTCCGCCCCCGCCTATGGAGCCAAGCATGCTGCCATCTCCACGGAGATGTCCGCATTGTGATGCTAAATTATTTGCGTACGAACCAGATGGCTTTTGTTGCAGTGAGGGGTGTGTAGTCCTTGCCCCTCATGAGATCCCAAATTCGTTGGCGGAGTTGCTCCTGTCCGACAATGTGACTAGCGAAGATTTCCGGAATAATATTCGTGCATACAATTGCCTGTTCTCCTTCACTTCGATGGGTGTGAAGGCTGATCCTGACACGAAGAATAAAAGCAAAGGGATTTACACATTCCGTGTCCAAGGGCAGATATACCACTACATTAATGATATTGATCCTGGCCAACAACCTCCTAGATATTTACAGGTTTATTTCTACGATCCAGCCTTCCAGCTGCAAAGCCGAGTGAAAGCTTTCGAAAATCTTGATCCGGCTGTTATTTCATGCTTGACTGATATTCTAGAGGCCAATCCTTATAACCAGTCATTTTAGTCTATTAGTGCAAGCCCTGAATTTGCTGATTGTGATGTGCGGATTAAATGTGATCCTGGACTTGATCAACGAACGCAAAATTTACCTACATCTGATCAGGTTGCAGCAATTTGGATTGACGATGAGTCGCGTGCTGGTAAATACGTCCGTGATATTAGGGTGAGGCATAAGGGTGGTGAAGCAAAGAGTATTCAGTATCATCTGGGTTGTTTTGATCCGCTTCAGTATCCTATCATGTTTCCTCGTGGGCAGCCTGGATGGCATCCTAGAATTAATAAAAAGCCTCCGAAAAAGAGGCCACGAAAAGGTTGTTTCACGTTGTTACTTAGTATGTGTGCGTTCATATTATCAATGTCGTTCTGTATGCCGTGTTGCTGAATGATGAGCCTCTAATTGCAGGGCCAAGTGATGCAGAGTCCGATAGTGCAACTGTTAGCTGTCGTCAGTATTACTGCTACCGATTACAGATGCGAGATATACGCCGGTCATCGATGTTGTTCTTTGGGCGTCTGCTCCAGCAATACATGGTCGATATGTATGTGAAGCTTGAGACAAGGAGGCTATATTATGTGCGTCAGCATCAGGACACTATCCGGGCGGAACTTTACCAGGGAATACTGGACAGCATCAATGCGGGTGAAATGAACCCAAATAATGTCGGGCGTCAAGTCGTTTTGCCACCGTCTTTTGTGGGTGGGCCCCGTGATATGAAGCGTCGTTACCAGGATGCAATGGCTCTGGTGCGTAAATATGGCAAACCTGATTACCTTGTCACGATGACATGCAATCCCAACTGGGCCGAGATTCGTGCGGAGCTTCTACCATTTGAGCAACCTCAAAACCGGCCTGATTTAGTAGCACGAATTTTCCGGGCGAAAACAGTTGAGTTTAAGCGGGATTTGATTGATAGGGAGATACTTGGGCCAATTGCTGCTTACACCTACGTGATTGAGTACCAGAAGCGGGGTCTACCACATGTGCACTTCCTACTGATTCTAAAGAAATTCGCCAAGTTAATGAGCCCTGATAGAATTGACAAATACATTTCTGCTGAAATACCTGACCCGCACGCAAATCCTCATTTACATAATGCAGTGAAGAAACATATGATGCATGGTCCATGTGGTGAGTTTAACCGACGGTGCCCTTGCATGCGACCCAAAACTGGCTGCAAGAACAAATATCCTCGGGAATTCGCAGATTCACAAGGACTGGTGATGATGCATTTGCAGTTTATCGCCGGCAAAGAAATGGCCGCACTGTTGAGGTGAGAGGACAAACATTGGATAACAGGTGGGTTGTGCCGTATAATCCTTACTTGCTTGCTAAGTATGACTGCCACATAAATGTGGAAATATGCTCAACCATAAAAGCTGTTAAGTATCTGTACAAATACATATACAAAGGTCACGACAGGGTTGTCTTCCAGGTGATATCGGAACAGAAGGGTTGCGTCGATGAAATAAAGGCTTTTCAGTCTGCCAGATGGATTTCCCCGCCTGAAGCTGCTTGGCGTATCTTTAAGTTTCATTTGAATGAGATGTATCCTCATGTCACTACCCTGCAACTTCATCTTCCTGGTATGCAATCCATTGCATTTAACAAATATACGAAACTCGCGTATATTGCGACGGATAAGAAATATAAGAAGACGATGTTAACTGAGTATTTTGAAACAAATAAACGGGATCCAGAAGCTAAGCGGTGGCTCTACAGTGAGTTTCCTGAACATTATGTATGGAATTCTACGAAATCGGAGTGGACGCCTCGGAAGAAAGGTCATGCTATTGGTCGTATAGTGGCTTCTAACCCTGCGGAAGGCGAACGTTTCTTCTTACGTATACTATTAATGCATGTCAGAGTTGCGGAATCATACGAGCATCTTCGCACTTTTGGTAATCATGTGTGTGAAACATATCGCGAGGCCTGCGAAAAGCTTGGGCTGCTTGAGAAAGACACTGCATTGGAAGATTGTCTAGAAGAGGCTACAACGTTCCAGATGCCACACACTTTACGACGACTGTTTGCCACCATTCTGGTGTTCTGCCAGCCGAGTAATCCTCGGCAGCTGTGGGAACGATTTTATGCTAAGCTTTCTGAAGACTATCGTCGTGGAGAAGCCAACGGTGAAGGTCAGATCCTTTCAAGAACCCTAAGACATGTAAACATGGTTCTTGAGTCAATGGGAAGGCAGTTAAGAGATTATAACTTGCCAATGGATATCAATGGTTCCGATGAAGTTGCACCACTGAATCGAGAGATCGATGAAGAGTTAGCAATTCCTATCCCTACTGAAGACATTGCGGCATCGAAGCAATTGAATGAGGACCAGCAAACTGCATATGATGTAATCATTGATCATGTTTTGCGGAAGAAAGGTGCGTGTTTCTTTGTTGACGGGCCTGGTGGCACTGGGAAGACATTCCTTTACAGAGCTATCCTCGCTCATGTTCGTGGCATGGGTTATATTGCATTGGCCACTGCCAGCACAGGTATTGCAGCATCCAATTTGCCTGGGGGTCGAACAGCGCATTCTCGCTTCAAGCTACCTCTGGACACAAAAGAGAAGAGTTGCTGCAACATTGGGAAGCGGACTGCCTTGGCAGAGCTGATTCGACAATCAAGTGTAATAATATGGGATGAGGTCACAATGGCAAAGAAGCAGAATATCGAGGCTTTTGAATCTATGCTCCGCGATATATGCTCGAGCAACGAATTATTTGGAGGGAAGGTTGTTGTTTTCGGTGGTGATTTCAGGCAAGTTCTCCCTGTGACAGTGCGAGCAACGAAGGAAGAGTGCATATGTAACAGCATTGTTGATTCACACCTGTGGCCTCATATGCGTTTATTGCGTCTAACAGCGAACATGAGGGAAATACATGATCCGTGTTTTGCGGAGTTTCTGTTATCAGTCGGGGATGGCAGCTTACAAGAAAATGATGAATCCTTATTAAAGCTACCGCAATCAATGGTTGTGCCTTTTGTAAATGAGAGAACATCGATTAACACTTTCATTGACTGTGTTTACCCTAACTTTGAAAGCGATTGCTTGAAGTCTGATTACCTCGTCGACCGAGCCATCTTGACACCAAGGAATGACTGTGTCGATTTACTGAATCAAATTTTACTTGGTAGATTCCCTGGTAACACACATGTCTACACAAGTTTTGATCATTGTCTTCCTGGCAGCCGAGATAATCATTCTTTAGAGTTTTTTACATACCCTTACACCTAATGGACTGCCCCCTCATGAGCTGATCTTAAAACGTGGTTGTCCTGTGATGTTGTTACGAAATTTAGATCCATCCGCCAGGCTGTCTAATGGTATTAAACTTATTTGTAAAATCTCCTCCCTAATGTCATACATGCTGAAATAGCTATAGGTCACAATAAAGGCAAGGATGTCTTTATACCTAGGATACCGCTCAGGCCATCTGAGACAGATAACTACCCAGTTGAGTTTGAAAGAAAACAATTCCCAGTCCGACCATGCTTTGCGATGACAATTAACAAGTCCCAAGGCCAAACTTTTCAATATGTTGGTATTTATCTTCCTCAACCAGTATTCTCGCACGGTCAACTCTATGTTGCATTGTCTCGAGCGACGTTGTCTGCGTCTGTGAAAATTTTAATACATCCACTTGATAATATCCAAACTGTTGACAGTACCCAGAATGTTGTGTACAAACATCTTCTGCGTCGAGCATCGGGGCAACAAGAATAGTGATTCACAATAGGAACATCATATACTATATATGTATATATATACATATATATATAACATATATACATATATATATATATATATATGTATATATATATACATATATATATATAACATATATACATATATATATATATATACATACATGCATACATACATATATGCATATAATACTTACATATACATTTATATATACTACTTTTTAACACGTATATAATATATGTGTGTGTGCGTGTGTTTGTTTGTTTAGTTTTCATACTTGTTTTTTTGTCATGCTTTCGTCTGTGTCACTGGAAATACCATACATGAAATTATGGCTCCGAATATATACTTGCTATAATCTTGCCTGGCTGCATTATTGTGGTTTAAATTTGTTGTTCGTGTCATTTTGCTATATCAAATGTACTTGCTACAAGGTTAAATGATTGCGTCATTATGCATCAAGTTTTTTTACCATCTGAATAGCATGTAACTACAAATGTGGTGCTTAGATATGTTGTTCGTGTGTTGCTGTTGTAAACTAGGGATGGAAAGTGATATGCTGAAGTTATCTGCCTTAACTGATCAATTGAAAGAATGGAAGATTAAACTTCAGGTCGTTGAGAAGTACCGTGCAACAACAGCTCGATTTGGCAACACAAAGTATCAGCGATATGTCCTTTGCGATAGCGAGGTTAGTTAACGAGTAGTACACCGACATCACCAATACCTGTGTCATATTTATCGTTACCTGCTTTGTCCTGTGCAGGGCAAAAAGATACAGGCTACAGCTTTTGACGCTGAAATTGAATCGTTTGACAAACAGCTACATCCATATCATGCATACTGGTTCAGTGATGGAGTTGTACGCCGTGTTAACCCGCAACATCGCTACATTGATCACGATTATGTCCTTGTTCTGGATCCTCAGATGAAAATTGTACCAGTTGAAGGTGCCGCGGATGAAACAGCAAGTACTGCGTACAACTTCAAGACTCTGACTGAGGCCCGCGACTTCATCGGGAAACCTGATAAATTTGGTAGTTTCCCCCAACTTTTTGGCACTGCATCGCTTGCTGTGTTCTTTATGCGTTGCTCTTATTTAATTACGTTTGTTATTGTTTTGCTTCCCGTGGCTGTCTTCCTTCGTTCCATTAAAAATTACATACTCACAATATATGTATCCATATGCAGATGTCGCAGTGATAATCATAGCTGTCATGTCTCCGAAAACAGTGCCATGGAAGGATTCGACTGCTCGCTCGAAGGTTCGAGATATAGTTGTTATTGACGATACGTAAGTTCTCCAATGTGCCTTGCTTACTTCTAATATACTGTTCTGCGTCTATTCCTGTTAGTTAGGTGTGGCCACATTATAGGCGGCAAAAGTTCTTAAATCAGTAGTATAATTATATATTGTCTGCTACACTGCAAATATTGCTTTGTTATGCTCTGGAAAATAATAGAAGAATGAAAGCATACCAGATCAACATTAAGCATGTGTAATGTGACTTGCGAGCAATGAACCATCAATGTATGCAATCCAGAATCTTGATTTTCCTGATGAATTAATACGAGCACGCATAACACTTGTTTGTTCCTCGGCTTCATCAATTTTACCTCGTTTTATACCGGTATGGAATGCAGATACCAAATATATATGTTATATATATGTAAGGTGTATTTAGTTATTTATGATGCTGAGAACTGTCATGTAATCGATGATATCCTGTGGTCTCTTTTCCCTCCCCCTTTCTCAATCTTTTCCACTCTATCTATTTGCTGTCTTCTCTAACTTTATTTGTCTTGCCAAACAGTTTGAATCCAGTGTGCCTTTCGGCTTGGGATGACATAGCAACCACTGATGCAGAAAAACTGGCCAAGTTAGCAAAGTCCCAGCCGGTTGTCATCGTCACTAATGTTGTGGCATCGAAATACTCCGGTATCGACATGATATTTTTTGCTGAAATGTTGACATATGATATGTTATGTTTGTTCCTGCTGCTATGTTCATAAATGGTTTTGCCCATGTCTCCCAGGATTCTCCTTGAAAACTACTATGTCTACAATGTTCTTGTCTGATGTTCCCGATGCACGGGTTGATGAATTGTTGGATTGGTAAACTGCCTTCATTATCTACTTATACGTACTTCATAGCTTGTCATCCAGTGGTATATCTTAACAATCTAAAGATCTTGCAGGCGCGATGCTAACTACGAGAAAATTGATGCTATCAGTGACCCTGAGATGCTACTGAAGAAGAAAGTTGCCAATACTTCTACATCTGAGTTCAAACTTGTCAGGATTGCAGACTTACCAAGTACTCCGGTAATTTCTCCTGTCTAGCATTGTAACTGCATGCAAGTTTATCCATGATGCTCCCGATTGAATTAATGTTGTTTTGCATTGCAGCAGACTGGTTCCGATGAAATCTGGATGAGAGTGTCTGTTGTTGTAGCACCATGTAGTCAGCGACCGTGGTATACCGCATGCAACAAGTGCAACCGGGCTACCAACCACGTGCTAGGCGAAGTATTTGCTTGCGCAGGCTGTTCAAAAAATGACTGCATTTCTGCTCCATGGTATGCCATGTCCCATCTCACATAATTCATCTGAAGTTAATGTTTACCAATCCAATAACTCATACCGAATATGGTTTTATACGCAACAGTTTATTTGTGAATAACCGTGTCTTTCTCAAGTAAGTATGTGATTTCTAATTGAGATGTAAATAAATTGATATCGTGCAGGGGGCGCCTCGGAGTTTGAATTGGCGATGGCAGTGGTGAACTTGAGGTTGCTATATTTGGACATGCTGTTGAAACTGTGTTAAACAAAAGCGCGGTTACTCTATCTGCAATGACTCCAGACGTAAGCTAACTACACCCATATGTCTCGCAATTTCGAGTTGAAATGCAGCTGACTCCATGGGATGTTAATTAATGTAGTCATCTTATATTATCATGCAGGAACAAAGCGATGTGTTGTCGAAGGCGAATGATGCAGCGGTGGACAAACGATTCTACTTCCGCCTGGCTCCATCCAACAGCAAGAATCCACGCTGGCTTAACAAGTGGAGTGTTCGCCAAGTTCAGATTGCATGAAATTAACTCTGTGATGAAGGCTTATAAAACTATATGATCAGATATGTATGTAGATATAAGGACTACACTTAGCAGTGAACCCTGGAGACGGCAATGCATAAAATGAACAACTTGTGCTTATACAGTTGTTATTTTTATGCCTTTTGCTAATATTTTTTTGTGCAGTTACAAAGCAACAAATGGCAATCACTTTATGCAGGTGAAGATGCCATTCTGTATAGTTTCCTCTTCTGTTGTAGTTTCAAGAATAGGGTAATGTATCTGATCGCAACAGACACTTGGGTATTTTTTTGGGTAAATCTTTTGAGACGATGTATGTATAATATAAAATATAACATTTTGTTTGTTTTATATCGCTGCGTTTTCCTTTATACATTTTCTTATGTCACTGCTTATATTTATTTCTCACATAATCATCTTTTTGGCACATCCGGTTTGACAATGTTTGCCCATGATACAATGTTGTTTGACATCAATAATTTTCGATTATGCATGTAATTGCATCCACTCATTGACTTGGTGTCTAATTAATTTCATGGCATTGTAAAATAAATGTCTTCTCCAGACATCGATACGAAACTTATCTACATTCACGTTGTTTTGCTGCATTGGGCAGTTAGTTAAATAAACACGCATAAAAATCAAGCCAGTGTGATAGATAACACAGTAATTTAAACTTTGATAAAATACAAAACCTTAATAAGATCAATTATTAGTAATGTCCCAATTTCAGGACAATGCAGGACTTGACTCCAATTTATACGTAATAATCTTTTGTCTAATTTTTAAATGTCGACGCAGATATATTAATTACTTAAATGAAGTTTGAATTAGTGCCCAGCAAATAAACTATTATGTATTACTTCTTGATTAAAACCCAGCCAAGCATATGCATAATATTAAATATCTACTCACTGGAGGGCTTGCACTGCAATTTTAGTCGAATAGAATAAATTAATCGTGCATAACTTCGTTGGGTATTCATAACCACCCACTGCTCCTCCCACCCAACCCTTCAGATTGCAAGTTATAGGTATCGCCGCCAAGCTTCACTTGCTTCAGGTACGTTTTGTTTAGGGTTTTCTTTCCAATCTGTAATTTCACATGAAAAAAAACGGATTTGCACAAGTCCATAAGAATACATGCTTACGTATGTGTGCACAACTCATTGAAATCAGCTATCAGTTGTTTGTGTTGTTGTATTCAACAGTTTCAGTTTGCAGTGTTTGCAATTGCTTGACAATAGTGACAGTTTGTTTTCCCCCTTCGATATTCTTTGTGTACTTTTACTTGTATGTACTGTTTGATTAAAGTATGCATACTCAAGATGCGTATGCAATTTCCCGCTGAATTTGTTCTTCCGAAGATTTGAATCGCGTAAATGAATAAATACAGAATACACGAGTTCTTGGACACTTTGAACCGCGTTATGTTTGTGTCACTGTGACAATGCAAAACTATGATATCATCGTTTCCAGTTTGTTTGTTTTTCTTTCGCCTGCTTTTTTTGTCCTTTGTAAATGTATATGTGTTTAATTCAATATGAACTTGTTAAACAACTCATATGGTTGCTATTTGTATACACAGACTACATTCTATGATCAAACATTGGCAGTTAAGACCTCAATCCTGGTATTAGTATGAATTTCTTCAAAGTTATCGTATCGAGTGCTCCACACAATGACAGACTGGTAAGCCTATATGTAAACCACTTGATACCAGTATATGATTGAGTTCGATCATAGTTTCCTATTACGTCTTCTGCATACAAGCAACTTAACGACATTACCTCAATCAAACAATCTAATCACACGTTGTTTTGCTTCCAGTCCTTGCCTCGCATCTTTGTTGATGTGTACAAGAAAGATGTTGGAAAGATTATCCAGCTACGAACTCCCAACGGAGCAATCTTCAACACCACAATTCTTGCAGTGAACTGTACCTTACCAATGGGTGGAAAACTCTGGTCAAATGCAACTCCATCGGTTTAGGATATTTTGTCTTTTTCAAATTTAGGGCAAATCTGAGCTATGATATAAGGATAATGGATCCCACGTGCACCGAAATCAATTACCGCAGTATTGTTAAGCAGGAAAACAACGCTGCTACTGCCACAAAAGAAATAGCGCCTCGCTTCTTCAAGCTTTACGATCCATTTAATGCGAAAGATACCACACTGGTAACAATGTCATTCAAGTTATGCATACGTTCTCCTTAATTAGAATTTATAGCTTAGCTATATTTGTTGAATAACCATGTCCTTGTGCAGCGAATCCCTCCAAAGTATGTTGCTTCTCACCGCAACAGCATCGCACCCATCATTCACCTACATGTGCCCAACGGGGCATTCCGGAATATCTGCATCGATCAAGTTGATAACGATTATTACTTTGGCATGGGATGGCTTCAATTTACCAGTGCTTATCGCGTCCCGCCTAAGGCTGTACTTATGTTTAAATATGAGCGTAATTTGAATTTTAAGATCCGCATCATGGATGAGTCTGCTGCGGAGATCAACTTCGGGCTCAACTCTTCCACCTTTCGAATAGGACCACAGGAAAATCATGCTCTGGCTCGTGCGCAAGCTCACAACACTGTGGCGCCATCCTTTGCATTCCGTATCATTCATTCCCACACTACGAAAAAGGGTGGAGTTGTAAGTACCTAACTTCCAATTCCTTAAGACATCTATATGCATGCTTCATATGAACATGTTATTTAAAATCATGCAGAACATACCTACATATTTTGTACGGGATTACTTGATTGGGACTCCGAAACAAGTATGGCTAGAAACATCGGATGGTGGCTATATGAGATGGGAAACAACCTGCAGTTTCACACACACGGGGAACCCTTTCCATCGTCGTCTCGCTTGGTATAAATACGTGTTGCACTCTCAGCTAGCGCTTAATGATGCATGTGTGCTTGAATTAATCGATCCAGTGATTCCAATGTTTCGAGCAACAGTCTTCCGCCAGTAATTTGTCCCGTATAGCAAGTTTCTGTACTATCTCTGTATGCTCACTGTTATATTATGCGTGTTTTTTTTTGTCTTTTTAGAACTGTATTGCCAGTGTAATCAGAATGCAGTTAACTATTGCCTGTTTTGTTGAGCTCTTGTGAACGAATATTTAGTACGTGTGTGGTACAAATCATCTAATTCAGTAAAGCTTGATGTCGACCAGATATCTATACTCAATTTGTATTGAGTTTTATTTTTTGATGAGTGTTAAAACCATGGTTGTTAGGATCGCAATCCGGGTCGTTGATCCTCAGAGCGAGTGAGGTACAGGATTGGCTAGAAAATCGTTTCCTGATAGGATCGGGTGGGATCGTGTGTAGGATCCTACGATCCTACCTTTTTTAACACACACACACCCACACACACACACACACATATTTTTTTTAACTTCTCATGGCTCCATCATGCCGCAAAAATGTTTATTGAAGTCTAATTTTGTACGCCTAAATCTGAAAGTTCAAATATTCAACATCGTATGCAAGCCAGCAAGGGCGGAGATTGTTAATGACCGAAATGATGTGTCTCTACGATATATTAGGTCTTGAGCTTGTGTATTAATATTCCTATGACATTAATAACCTGAAAATAAGTCATTTAAGAAGTCACAGTATCAATACAAAAATAACAATGACAGTTTTGGTAGGATTTCACAGTCCAATCCTACGATTCTTGATCCTGTGGGCTACTCCACGATCGCTGCAGTACTTCTGTTCATATTTTCCCACGTGATTCCTTTCTTGTGCATTTTCGTGATATTGTTATCCGATGACAAGTAATAATATCATGTGATGACATCAACCAAATAAAACATCCTTAATATGAATTCAAAATTTACAATAGCTACCGATACCAAAGTAATAGATCCGTAATTTAAATTATATGACGTACTACAAATAAAGATCTAACAGTTAATTTATTTTCTACGCTTCTTCTTCGAGATTTTTTCATTAACATCGTCGGCTTTCCTTTTCAGTCGTTCCTGTCGCTCTGCTTTTACGTCCTGCCTCCCTCTGTCGCCGCAGCATAGCTAAAATAGCCTTCTTATTTCTTTCGTAAGATCTTGCCGTATCACTATCGCATGCATCGTCTTCGTCGTCATCTCCTGAATAAACTGTAGTTTCAGATCCTTTGCCAACAACATAATCATGCTGATGCCAGCTTTCCGATTCATCTTCGCTCTCGCTCTCAGTACTTTCCATGCTTACAGTATGCTTCAGCTTCTTCCCCTTCCTGACTTCATCGTGTCGCTTCCTCTTGCTACTCAATTTGTTTTCCAAAATTTCTGGAGGCCTACTTACATCTTCCTCTTTTTTGTCCATAGCTATTCTGATATTATAGTTTTCAAAGCTTTAGGAATGTTTTTATAGCCACAGCATCGTTTTGGAAGATGAAGAGCCCATTAACTGTTCTAATCTGCACCCACTGTATGCATTGCATAGATCCTTTTTTTTGTGTTGTATTTATTGTTCCATGTAGATAGATACAATTCCCACCAGAGGTTGCATTAAAGAGCTGCATCAGTTTCAAAGTACAGTGTATCTATATATTTCTCATATGTATATGTAAAAAAATAAAGCTCCGATCGAACAATATTCCGTGCTGATATTGTCCGCAAACGATACAATCCAAATTGCTATTTTTACTTTCTATATCCATTTATAAGACCATTAGCAATTCAGAAAATCACAATACAAAAACCCCCAACCATCATCATCTTCGCTTTCATCAGAGTATAATGTTGTCTCCGAACCTTTACCCAGATGTAGCCACTTCCACAGGTACTTTCTTCTTCAAATATATCCTTCACCGCACTCGCATTTTCATCCTCTGTTTCAGTTGCTTTGCTAACCTCCTTGGAACTGCCTTCTTGTTGTTGTTCTTGGTATTCATCATCGCTCGATGCCATCTCAAGTTGTGTCGACTTACTGTTGTCTGCCATCCGATAGAATGCTCTTGCTGGTGCAGCTGGATGCAATAAGATGCTAAACCAGATAAACACTTGTATCAATAATACAAAGAAAAAAATACATTAATACAATATAATCACTAATTCGCTATATTACTCTTCAGCTTCGCAAGCAACTTCAAATCCAGACTACTCTGCAAGCCAAGAAGTATATCGAATGAATTTCAACTTCATTACATATGTTCTCTGCTATCACCATACCTACAGTACCTCAACAACTCGTCCTAATCTTCAGGTAGCATCCCAATAATCTTAAAATGTGTGCCAAGATGTTGCCAGCTTCGATGTGATAAATCTGTGAAATGCACTGCATACAGATACGTCTGCTTTTCCTCCTTCACAGCTCAGTGTCATTACATGCAACCTCACAAAGCTGTTGTTTCATACACATAACAAACAGTTGGCATACGACATTATCGTGTACAGCCTGTTGGTAGAAATAATCCAGTTGCTGCTTGTTGCATTTATGCAGCCAATACAGTCATTTTGTGACATCTGATTTAGACGATCACATAAGCGTATACCAATACGTATGGTAAATGGTGATGTAATTCTGCAATTACGACATTTTGTGCATGTTAGATAAAGTTTGATGTATGTTCAACCGTGTTAATACTGTTGCCGAAGCAAATATTAAACGTGAGACGTTTATAGTTATAGAGGCACACCAAATGTACTCCAATGCCACTTCACTCATATCCAAATCACATGTATCAATGTAAACACAATTACACGCATACAAATTTATATACATGGTCAGAATATGTGAGCACCAGATGACACGCCAACATATCCAAGTGCTACTATTGAAATGCGTGCCATTATTTGTTAACTATAAAACTAGATCTCTCCCCCTCCATAATAACCAACGTCACACCACCACAACAACCAGCTAGACAAATCTAAAAAAGTTAACAATCACTGCCTCCAATGTCAACACCAAAGGAAGACTCATCAGACTCATCTGCAACGTCCCAAACTTTACTCAGTGCAACAACTTTCAGAGGTGAAATCCCTCCTAGGAGCGTGCCTAATTTGCAAAGTTAGTACCAATACATTTAATCATGTTAATCACTGATAAAATAAATGTGGACAAGTTTTATAGTTTCTGGTGTAATTCTGTGCATAATATATGATTGACACAGGGATTGCCAGAATAAGTGTGTATGGCTTTGCAGCTTCTGCGACCAGCAGTGGTGGTATCGGTGCAGTTTGCCGAGACAACGAAGATAACTGGTTGCTTGATTTCATAGGAAAATTAGATGCAACAAATAAAGTGGAGAGTGAACTTTGGGAAATCTATCACAACATTCACTTAGCTTATGACAAGAACTGGAGTAACATAGAAATTCAGACTTCATGCTATGAAGCAATAAAGATATTCCATTTTGTCAGAGATTTTCCTCCAGGTATGAGAAATGAAATCAATCGGGGGCATATTCTGCTACGAGATATGCACATAGCACTAAATCATATTGACTACATAGAAAACAGCGTTGCCAAACAGCTTGCAAGTATGGGGGCACAGCAATCAGATGAATGCAGAATCCTGTATGAAGCCCCAGAAATAATACAGGATTTAATTACAGATGACAAATTAGAAGCGTGTAGTCGTTATATGTCACCCAGTGATACGGATTAGCTGCATAATTCTAGCTATTTGTATCGCAGCTTGAATAAATGTTCATCGTCTGGTTGTTTAACAATTCGAAATTTGTGTATCTGGTGCTGCTTATTTATATCGTTACAACCACATGTACAATCAAGCGGTAAGGTCCGCTATGCTTAAAATATCAAATTGACCCGATGCACAACCTGATTAGTAGCCTATATAGGTAAGACAGGGTACTACCACATAAGTCCATGTAGCGTTGCAAACACGTAACCGCAATAATTTGTAGACATGATCAGTCCACACAAATTCAAAAGATATGTGAATATTCGCACAATGCTTCTTTGCCCAGATCACATTGCACTAACTATTACATTTAAGATTTATACTGGCTTTATATAAGTTAGATGCCATAGTTTACTCAGTACCGGCACGTGTAGTCATTGTATCCTATCTATCTCGGTCACTGGGATGGCAACATCTAATTCTTTACATTGTAGGTAGTGGAAGCATGACCACACAATTTTTTCCACCATTGCAGAATGCTCTCCCGCAATTATCAAACAGCCAACTTAAATAGAAGTTAAAATTAACGTGCCCATAACTAACCCCATAACAACTCTCCCGCCAATTTAGATTTGGATCCACTTTATTTGAAGCATACCATAGATGCACACCACCCATGTCACATACTGATGGTCGTTTCAGTTTCTCTTCCTAAATCGCTCCCAGCAAGGCTAACTATGAAGGCGATGGCATGCGATAGAGCTCTTTCCGAAGATGAGGTCACAAGCAAATCCAAATTAAAAATAAAATAAAAAACTGTACCAGTTCATTTGCTATCTTATCGAATTCCAAATACGATCCAATAGTCCTCGCTGTACTGCTTCCAGAACTGGTCCCTGCTACCATGCGTTAAATATATTATATGATGCTCCCGAAATAGTACGCAACTTAATACTTGAGGAGCAATTGTCTGCTCGTTGGTTTGAATCATGTAACTAATATTTCGTATCATTACATGCTTCATCTAATACCCTTCGATCGCTGTATTACTTGTGCACTGAATGCATTATACTGATAATGTCCTCCGTACCAATTCTTCTGCATATATTTGCACCCCTAACTACAACTTGTTATGTTCCCAGGCATTAACATCCTGCAAAATCTTGAAGTCTTTAAAATCTGAATATAGAAACTCTTCTGTAGCGGATTAATGCCGCCAACAATAACCTAATGCAGTCGTCAGATATAGTATACAAGTTGTGCATTCATTCACATCAATAGATTAATGCAAGCTTTCAATAGCTATACAACATATATGTATAATCTATTACCACGACAACACACTTGTGATATGTAATATGTCCATTACCTTTTCCCTGTTTGGTTTTCACTGACTAAAAACCTTTGTGACACGATGGCTATCTTCCCAAGTAAACTAGGTATGCGTGCCAACCAGTGAACGAATCAAACAAGCTGAGCCTGACACTTTCAGCACAAACATCACAAGTTGCTATTCAACTTTAGAAACATACTGACATCACATGCAAACTTAGAAAATTCGCATGCAACATGCAACCCAAACAGTTGGCGCATAACAGTATTATAGCAACACCACATAGGCCTGCAAATTCAGATCAGACGCAACTTGTAATAAGCTTGACTCTAATTAATAGTTTATAACTGTGTATATTCATCTAAAAAGAAATTCAGTATAACAAACCGATACATTTGAGCTATTTATACCTGATAAATTATACCAAACTCACTTTTCGGAACGCATTGTATATTTGGCAGTAATTCAATTTCCATTAATAACCGTTAGTACAAATGCTTATACTCACAACTCTTATTAACTTGCTCAATCTTTACTATCCTGAATCAAGACCTGGAATTTCTTCATTTATTGAACCTAACAAAGTAGAGATGAGTTTGTAGAACCGTCAAATATAACCTGCAGCTTACACATTGATTTGCATAAATGCAATGCTGTGAATTTTGAACAACCATACAGCAGACTGATGCTCTGTATTACAATACAAATATGTTCATCACCAGTGCAGCTTGTATAATATCATTGTCAGCTTCCCCATGAAGTAGAAATGTGTGCCAACAAATGGATAACTTAAATATGCAAAACTGACAATTGCAGTGCAATGATGATGAAATACTCTGAATGCTTTGCAACCTAGCATGCTCACATGCATTCTAAACATATACTTATCTACCATGCAACCCAAACACTTGGCGTACAACAATATTGAACCCATACACTTGGCACAAATAATACCATAACAACTTTAACGATCTGTAAAACTACACCGCGGTCATTTCACAAAATATAACATTGATGGTACTACAGTATGTATCGGTGTAATATACTACTATCCTGTTATTGGTAAATTGACAATTGGCAAACTACACTACATAATTGAATTTGTATAGAAATACACCTCCTTCACTAATTTCTAACTATCACCATGGAGACGAAACAATCTTCGAAGCCCCGACTGGCAATATATGTAGTTCTTGCTAATAAGAGCACATTACTCCACATCATATGCTTAATAGACTTCATAAACAATTTCACACCTACCAGTTATGCACTATATAAACCATTACCTCCCCAAACAAGACGCACATCCAGAACCATTCAACGCATCTTATGTTCCAACAATACCACCACCAACATTCAATCACCAGACCAAACATCATGACACCATCCACGATTGCAGAACTTCGATCGTCATTGGTATCATTACTTCGCACAATACTGCTGTCATATTACTTTGCAATATCAGATTGTGTAAACCCTTACTTTACAACAATGTGATATTAAATTGAATCACTGCCACATTCTTCTCAGGATACATGCAATGAAGCTTGGATAAGAGTCTGCATTCGCATCATCCCAACAACACAGCCGGGATGGTTCAATGCATGTGACATCTGCCACCGAGAGCGTATTCATTCAAACTGTTCCACCTGCAAGAGCTCTCAACCTAAGACTACTCCCAGGTTAACCAGCTATAGCACATGCAAATTCACACTACAAGATGTTTAGATCAATATTTTATGTACAAATACTTATTTCGATACAGATGCCGTCTCATGGTTGAGCTTAAGGATGACACCGGTATATTGGATGTTACGCTATTTGGGCAGGCTGGAGAAACTGTGCTTAACACAACAGCTGCAACCTTGGCACGAATGACGCCGGAGGTATCAATATAGTTCCTACAAATAATACACCATATAACTACATAATAAAACATTCATAACATATTTACAATGAAGTTTGTGTCTCACTTCAATGTCATAATGTAACACCAGGAATGCCAGTCTCTCATCATCAATGTCAACACAAACAGTGCATCAAGACCTTTCTATGTGCGTGTTCTGAAGGGCACCCACCAAACCAATCGCAGAATAACTAGGTGGGTGGTCCGCCAGGTTGAGATTGCATGAATGCGACGAGGCAATGGCAATAATAATGAATAAGATCCAGTGATGCATCTGTATCAAAATAAATTCCTCTCATTACGTACTTTGTTATATTTCATTTCCCTTTGTTGTACAATATGTGGTGTAGTACCACGTCTCCCTCCAGCTTTGTTGCATTAAATAAAGTTTGCTATATTTTCTACTCTGCCGTTATTGTTGCATACTGCGGAGTGTACGGAATCCTATAATTGACTAAAACTACAACAGCACAAACAGACAAGGATTACTTGTTCCATATCTACTCCGACTATAAACAAATCCCAACTATATCTACCATATAATTATATGTCTACTGTTATGCTAAACAAGAGGATAACTCATCCAACATAGTGATGTTGTTAGACGTCGCAGGTCTCATATTGTATATATGCTCTTCTATTGAGTAAAAAGACTGAATTAAAAAACAATACATACACAAACAATTTTTTTGGAACGTGACCACGTAAATGAAGTTCGTCGGCGTCCGCTCCAAATTGTCTAAGTAAACTTGCGTAATCAATTCCGATTAATAATGCACGTCTACCTGAATTCTATTGTTCATTTACGACGAGCACAGCAACTGCACATATAAATGTTAATAGCTTTGCATCTTTTACAGCCAATAAAATGAGTGTCAGTCCATTATACCGATACTACAAAGATAACTGGATGGTTAATTCGCTTGGGAGGATAAATTAGGCAACCGAACTGGAAAATGAATTTTGGACAATATGCCATGCCATTCACTTAGCTTGTGATAACACTTGTAATAACAAATGAACACAGAGTTCATACTATGAAGCGGATAAAGTCTTTCATCAACTAGAAAATTATTCTCGACTACCACATGTGAAATGAATCGAAGCCGCATCCTGCTACAGAACATGCACATATCACTAATTTATATTGACACTATGGCAAACAGCACCGCACTTAACATTCGTATATAAGTTCATCCCAACTTTGCTGAACATGTTTCATTTCATCGACATGTGGCAGCCTCGGTATATGCAAAACATTGGAGTGCGTGCCATTCTATCACGTACGCCATAGTTCAATTAACTAAGTAGAGTAAGCATGCTATATAAGCAGTAGCTCCACAATCCAGACTATCATCAACATACAGAATTGGTGCGACGTCTTTCAATGGAACTCAGCAACATATCAGCTGCTAGGGCAACTTTGGTAAGTTATTTCTTCCATTTAGTTGTCTCGTCCACAGCATAACATTTGCAAAAAACTAACACCTATTTAATTATATGACAGCCCTTATACAAAGAAACATGGATGAAGGTATCAATAACCGCAATACCAACAACGCAGCAGCCATGGTTCAATGCATGCCGAAACTGCAAAAACGAGTGCTTCGGACAGATCTGCAATAGATGCGGCAATGCTGCCCAGGATGCAATCCTATGGTTAGACAAATATTCAACATACAATATGCCCAACAATCCTTCTGCTGTATATTACATTAATTCTTTACACACACACACATATACTTCTGGATTTCAGTACCGTTACATGAAATATATGCAAACTAACAACCTCACAACACTTCGCTGCAGTGGCCGCCTCTATGTCGAGCTACAGGATGACACTGGGATCATGGATGCCACAATATTTGGGCTACCTGTTAAAACTGTCTTAGACAACACCTTTGTCACAATGTCAACAATGTTTGAACAGGTATTCTTATCATTTAAAATATGCAACATCTACAATCCATAACAACACCAACTACAATTTGATATTCAGGAACAACAAAATATCCTACTAGCCGCAAATGCAAGAGGCACAGCAGAAAAATTCTACGTCCGCATACTCAGATGCACACAAAACAGGAACCCAAGATTAACAAGGTGGGTGGTTCGCCGAGTTTGAAGAGCATAATAAGCAGCGATAACAATCATTGACGGATGGAAGTATGGTGTATGCTCCTATCGATACTACGCATGCTCACTGCTGCTATACTTTCCACACTGCGATGCTGCAATACCATATGTCTACCTTCCTGTTGTCTGAATGTAATATGCAGAAGTTAATCATTTATTGCCCCCATGTTCTCCGTTAGATGCAATAGATGCATATGGATCCACATGTGTGAATCAACAATGCTGTCTCGTATGCACTCTTCATTCATTGCTTGCATTGTCACACGGGAGTTGACACACACATGTTGAGACTATTTACAGTACAATTTTAATCAGATAACACCCAAACACAACGCATATATGAGTATGCCTCCTCCGGATCATGCAACAACAGCAACAGCAAGGACAGTGAAATCAACATTACAACCATCCACCAGAATCAATACAAATCATGATTAGCATGGTATACTAAATCATTCTAAGTGAACATGAGATCATCACAAATCAACACTGCATTGATAGACAAAACATAAACCAAGATTACATCACTTCATAAGCCCATTACAAGATGAACATAAACAAACTTGACATTACTGCCCATAAGACCTAACATGTAACTACATTACATCATATCATAATCCAATTCACTGTTTTAAGAAACATATCTGAGCCATTACTGCTGAACCTCCGCAACCCCGAAGGCTCCTCCGACTTTCCAACAGTTCATATGTTCTTCAGCATATGGCTTCTCTTCGAAGCCGCGTGAGTGAAGGACACACAAACCATGCAAAGGAGATCCAAAATGACCGTATCGCCCTTCAACCACAACGTCCATGGTTGTTATATTAAAATCCAGTAACAACTTGCCGAATAAGGAAATTAGTCATATCAGTTTACGTACAAGGGGAAAAAATGAAATAAACAAAGATGAAAATAATATTACTTGTTCGATCAACCAGACACAATTTGTATCAATCCATGAATAACATGGTGTAATACATCATTCTAAACGACTATTAGATTATGAAGAAATCAAAATATGCATTGATAGACGAAATATAGACCGAGATGACATCAATACATAACCCCATTACAAAGTAAACATGACCAAACTCAACATTACTACTCATAAGACGTGACATGAAACTACAATCCACCATAACATAGCAAAAAAAAAAAAAAAAAAAAAAAAAAAAAAAAAAAAAAAAACTAAACACCCTATAATCTTGGTTTCTTCATGCATGACTCTTGAACATCTTCTCCGGTATTCTTCCTCTTGCTGCCCTTATCTGGTGTCGCATCCAGCGGAAGAATTGATTTCTTCATTTGCGAGTCTTCGCTACCTCCAGCTATCACTTTTTCCTTCTTCTTTGTACCTGAAGTGGAAGAACAAGAGACAGAATGCTTCAACTTCAGCGAATACGAGGAAGCCGTATCAGCTCCCCAGAGGTCATCTTCTTCCTCCGCGTCTGAGTACACAGTAGTCTCCGAGCCCTTCCCGACCACATAACCATGTTCAGTCCAACTCTCCCACTCAGACTCGTCCTCTGTGAATTCTTCCTCACTCTGATATTTTTTACTTTTCCTCATCTTCTCCTTGCTCTTCATCTTAGCAGTATTTCTCCATTTGTCATCGGTATTTTCCTTACCAGAATCCATTGAATCACAGTATGTTGTAACTTAGACCAACTGCTTATGCCTTTATACCAGAAGTAAGGAAGGAGGTCAAAAGATCATAGCAAGTTTTCATGTCCTTTAATTAAACTGCTTGATATGATTACTTATATAGACACATCTTCAGTAAATGTAATCTGCAGGACAGGTCAATCAATCACCAAATACTGCAAACCCTACTCAATCTACTTAAGAAATCTTCAATGCACATCAAGCAATTGGGGAAACCTAGAGCAGAAGGAGAGAGATGATGGCTGATTGGGGAAGATAATAGGCGTTGACAATGGAATAGATTGTGCCTGAACTGGTAATACATAGCATCTGTTCATGTCTTCTCATTGAACTGATTGACATGCATATCCACACAAACACATCTTCAATAAATGCAACCTGCAAGATAAGTGAATCAAGCACAAGATACTGTAAACCCCACTCAATCTACTGAATAAATCTTCAATTTATATCAAGCAATGCATATAAATAATGAAACCCAAATCAGAAGGACATAGATGTTGGGTGGTTGGGGGAAGTAACACATGTATTATGTACAGTCAACACATATATTATGTCAACCTACTTAATAAATCTTCAATCTACTCAATCTACTGCATTATGTCAGCCGCTACAAATTTCCCAAATTTGACTGCACAACACATATATTATGTAGTTACAGCCCGATAATAAGAAAGATTGACAAACTATATCATTGTAAAACATAGTACTCGATATATGTTACCAAAAAGACAACACCCAATTCAAAGGCAGGTGCAGCCAATATCTATGTAACCAATTTAAGTTGCCATCAATGACACGCACGTCTACTAATCCTGTCCTACCTCACTATGATGCTGAAATACTCTATGCCTACTATGTCGCATGCAATGTACTACAAATGTGATGCACTCACGGATGTTGAGGCTATTTACAGTATAACTCCGATAAAATAACATCCAAACACGGTACACAATAATCCTGCATTAGCAAATGTATATCTCCGCCCATCGGACAAGCAAATATGTCAAGGCCACACCGCGCGCAACGCGCGCGGGGTGGAACCTAGTTATTGATAACGTTGAATTTGAAAAAATAGGTACTAAATTGTAACGAAGACGTAAATATGGGTACTACTGGTGCAGTTTTATCTTTGCAAAGATCAAAATACTTACACTAACCGTTAAAAAACTAACGGTGTTAGTGTCATGTATCACCAGTGCAACAATTTCAAAAATGTGGGTACTATGAATGCCAAAATTAAAAATATAGGTATGGAAATGTAACAAAACATATAATGGGTACCACTGGTGCAATTTTGCCTAATTAATAAATGTCAACCGTGCATCAATCTGGGAACCTTTCACCAATCTTGACACATAATCGTAAACATGTTGATATTTGTTGTTATTTTGATGTTATGGCCTCCTAAACATCAAAAATAACTTCGAAAATATGGATGAAGTTGTTTGCAATTGAAAAGTCAGAGGTGTACCATACATGCTAATTACGTTTTCTTCTTCTGAAACTCAACTGCAAATGTTTAGCATAAGTAATTGGCTGCTTGATTTTTTATTCAAACTGGCAGACCAGAGACTTACAGTTGATTTCGGTTTTAGTATATGACTTGGATTATAAAATCAGAAGCTTAATCTAGTTTCTGGATGAACATTCTCATTCTCTATAATCTGCTTGTCATGTATTCCTTATAGGACACAATTGTAATTAACTAGAATTACTATTTACATTACTAGTCCCTAAGCTAGTTTATTTAACTACTACTGTGTAATACTCTAATGTTCAACACACGATACTTGGTCTGTTTCTTCTCTTTCTTCCAACTTTGACTTTTTCATCCGTAGGCATGTCACTTTGACTCGGTGATTTGGATAGCAAAATGATACAATTTTTCGGTAATTTTTCATGGTGTTGTAGAGTAAAGTTTACTGTACAACACTATGAATATTTACCAAAAAATAAGATCGTATTGCTAATCAAATCATCGGGTCAAAGCGGCCTGATGAATAGTAGTAAAACTCAAAAGTGGAAGAAAGAGAAGAAACATAGGAAGTAGTTCTGTTTATCATGGTATCAAAGCAGGTTACGAACCCTAGCTCCTGATTTTTATTTTTTGTTTTCCCGTCCCCGAGGATCGACCATAGTCGTTCCCTCTTCATCGACGGTAACAAAATCTTCACGGCACCTGGCAGGACGGTCGCTCCTCTCTGCGTCAAGCTCTGATTTTGCTTCCCAACAGTTCAGTTGTCACTCAAGTCAATGGCGTCGTTTGCCTCGATCTATACAGCAGTTCGTTGTGATCACCATTGCACGTTGCCACCCCACTGCTTCATTGGTTTTTGTGTGCTACAATCCACTATTCCAAAGAACGTGGTCAATTGTTTATGATTTTTTGTGGGCTACAATTCACCATTGGAGAGGAACATCTGGTCTCCTCTAAAAGGTTCATTTTTTATTGTTTTTGTCTTCTTGCAACGTTGGTTGAAAAAAGGTACTGATAATCAATTTCTCAATATGTAATTGATTACTAGTGTCATACTAGTTGGAGTTGGATCAGCTTTGACAAGTAAGGCGGCAGTGGTTTTTTTGTGCCGCGCCTTGTCATCGATCAATTGTTCCAACATCCCCAAGTTGCATAGTTGCATCGTCACTTGCGCTATTAGGTTCTGATTCATCTCTTGTTTTTTTTTCCTCTCCGTCTCCACTGCCATGGCGTCCAATAATACCATTCCGGCATCGGCTTACCCAACATTATGTCCTCCTCATAAGGGCCGCGATCGTGGTCGTGACCACAACACTCGACAGTATCATAAGCCCCCTCACCAGGCACATCGATATCAGCAGCCCGGCGTTTTGCCACAGTGGCCCTCTCCTACACACACCTCGGGTTGGCAGCCTCAGTCCTCGCACGCCAATCCGAGGCAACCTCGTGCATTTCAGGGTTTCTGTCAGGGTTGTGGTGAGCAAGGTCACAGGATTCTTTAGTGTTCACAGTTTGGTTGGATGCTTCAGCAGTATCATGACTCTGGGACTCCTCGCCCAACAGGCTATCGCCCTGGCTCCGTTAGTCCAGCCTATTCTGCGTCCAGCACTCCATGGACTCCGCGTGCACATGTGGCTACCGCACACTTACGAGTGCAACCCACACCTTCTTGGCCTATTGACAATGGTGCCACTAATCACATTACGGCTGACCTGGCCAATCTCTTGCTGCATCAACCCTACACGCGTTGAGGTGATGGCCCGAGTCTGCCTATCACTCACACTGGTGCGCTATCTTTATCTTCTCCCTCTCACACATTTAAACTTGATCATGTCTTATGTGTTCCAGCAATTAGGAAAAATCTTATTTCTGTCTCTCAGATCTGCTCTTCTAACAATCTTATAGTTAAGTTCTCATCTGTTGGTTTTGTCTTGAAGGATCGAACCACGGGGGCGCCTATTCTCACCGGTCCGCTTAAAGATGGAGTCTATGAGTGGCCCGCTTCCACTCCATCGGTGGCCCTCGTCACCGAGTCTCGTCCGTCTTATTACTCTTGGCATCGTCGTCTTGGCACCCGGCTGGGCCTGTCTGCCGGCAAGTAGTCTCAAAATTTTCCCTTCCGTTTAGTAGCAACGAAGCGTCTGAGTCCTATAGTGCATGTCAATGAACCAAGAGTCACAAACTCCCCTTTCATAATTCAAGCATAAAATATTTCCAACCCCTTGAGGTTGTTTTCTCTGATGCTTGGACCTCGCCCGTTACATCACACGATGGTTTCAAGTACTATGTTGTTTTCGTTGACCATTTTTCTAAATATGTGTGGCTCTACACAATGCAACGAAAATCGCAATTGCATGATATCTTCGTTCGCTTTCATGCCTTAGTGGAGAAATTATTCTCTCTTCCACTCGAAACCCTTTATTCAGACAATGGGGGAGAATACTTTGGTCTCCGGGGGTTTCTAGGGCTTCATGGTATTTCCCACCTTACTTCTCCGCTCCATACCCCAGAACACAATGGGTATTCGGAACGTCGTCATCGACACATCGTCGAGACTGGATTAGCCTTACTTCATCACGCCTCTCCCCCTCTTCAGTATTGGGCTTATGCGTTCACCACTGCGGTTTATCTCATTAACCGCCTTCCCACGCAAAGCCTCAAGTTTCGCTCACCCTTTCAGGTCATCTTCAACCAGAACCCTAAATACTCCAAACTTCGAGTCTTTGGTTGCTTATGTTATCCTTACATCCGTCCTTACACTTCGCATAAGCTGGACATGCGTCTTTGTTGGGTATTCTCTCACTCAGAGTGCCTATATGTGTCTCGATGTCACCTCTCATTGTCTGTATGTCTCTCATCATGTGCAGTTTGACGATTCGTCTTTTCCCTTTGCCTCTTCACCTTCTGGGCCTTCCCAACAATATGATGATTCCATCTCCTTGTGGTTCTCTCCTAGCACTAGCATCCTTACATTACCATCACCTGTCACCCCACCTTCCCCATCCCCACCACCAGCACCACCACCACCACCACCCATTGACATCTCTGCTCCTCATCGATACTCAGGACAACACTATGTGTGTCGTTCCAATGTTCCCACTGAATCGCATCCTGTAGCCGAGCCTCCTCCCATCCCACAACCTGCCCCTCAGCCTCCTGCTCCTCCTCCTGTTGCCTCGCATCCTATGGTCACAAGGTCACGCGATGGCACTCTTCAGGCCAACCCTAGATATACCTTCCATGCTATTCTTCCCACCACTGATAAAGATAGTGAACCCACTTCAGTCACTGGGGCTCTTCGGCACCCACAGTGGAGAGTCGCTATGGCAACAGAGCTATATGCCTTGGTTCAGAATAATACATGGAATCTCGTTTTACCTGTTCGTTCTACTAATGTGGTTGGCTGCAGGTGGGTATTGACTATCATGAAACTTTCAGTTCAGTGGTCAAGCCTTCTACCATTCGTCTGGTCCTCTCTATTGCCATCTCTCAGCGATGGCCCATCAAGCAGTTGGATGTTAACAATGCTTTTCTTCAGAGTTCTATCCATGAGCAGGTCTACATGCAGCAACCCCCTGGTTTTGTGGATCAGGATCGTTCCCATCATGTCTGTCGCCTCAACAAGGCGATCTATGGCCTCAAACAGGCCCCTAGAGCATGGTACGTCGAACTCTGCTCGTTTCTACTTCAGCAGGGATTTGTTAACTCTCGTGCTGACACGTCATTGTTTATTTATCGTCACTCGGGCATCATCCTGTATTTGCTCGTGTATGTGGATGATATTGTTATTACTGGATCTGATGCATCATATGTTCAGCAGTGCATCCTGGATCTCTCTCGCAGGTTTTCGCTTAAAGATCTTGGTGATTTGTCTTACTTTCTTAGAGTTGAGGTTTTACACCATCCGGAGGGTTTACTCCTGTCACAGTAGAAGTACATCCTTGACCTTCTTCACCGCCTTGGCATGTCTTCGGCCAACCCGGTTCAGACGCATATGGATACTTCTGCTCCTCTTACGATTAATAGTGGTACAGCTCTATCAGATGCAAAGGATGTTGGGTTTTGACGTAGGTAACGCAGCGGAATAACAAAAATTAATCCTACTCAAAGCCCACCAAGGATCACAGGAAGAGACATCATAACATGATTAAGGACATAGAAGATGTGTACCTTTTGATTTGTGAGATCACACGAAGAATGATGTCCTCGTCTCTACGGTTGATCCACGTCTAGAGGTGAGATCTAGATTCTTCCTTCTCCACAAGTGCTAGCTTGAACCCGGAGGAAGAGGGATGAAGATCAAAGGAAACAAAGCACAAAAGGGGCTCGGGGCCACCTTTTGCCGTCGGGTAGAGGGGGCGGACGGGGGCTAGGGTTTCGGCCCTAGCTCTTTGTCTTGCTCTCTCTTTTTCTCTCTCCCACTCTTTTGTTATGTCTAATAATAACTCATGTGGGAAGGAAGCTAGAGCCTCTTATATATATACTCCAACAACTCCTTGTTGTTTCCATATTAGAGTTTTCTTGTTCTAGTAGGACTAGAACTATTCCCTTCCTTGCAAATTAGTCCTACTAAGTTTGCAAGGTGTTCCACAATGATCCTTCTATTAATTAATCTTTATTAATTAATCCCAAATCTAGCTCTACTCTATTTGACGTGTGACCCCATAGGTTTCTATACAGTTGGTAGTAACTATTACTAACATAGAGCGGTGTCTAGCAACACATCCATGCCACCCAACCAATAGAAATAGTCAGTGATCCCGACAAACCTTTGTGCCCAATATGTCATATTGCATTATCCCTTTGTCTCCATATCCGGATTGGACACGAGACATAAATAGTCACACTCGTATATCCAATCCATAGTTCCTCGATCCTGGGAATATGCTTATACTTGAAGATAACATTAATATCTCTATATTAATTTATCTGAGTCTGCCAGACATTCAATAAGCCTCATCCCTCGAGTGGCCGTGGATATTTACCCCCATTATGTGGGAGGGAAAAATCCTATATACATCACTACGATCTCTAAGCTTGCTTCCTATCACGCCCGATAGCCACCTTTATGATTACCCAGTTACGGTGTAACGTTTGATAACATCAAAGCGCAATATTTCACAACTAGAGTATCTGGTGACTTCAAGTCCAAGGATTGCAATAATATTAGCACTACGAAAAGCGATTGTGACTTCACATAATCTAATGTATCCTTTTCGTCGTGGGTCAATCCAGTATGCCATTACTCCTAATGCATACCCATGTGTTAGACTTGATATCTCCATATCAATCTACCCACATACTAGTCTATATTTGATTGTCCTATTAATCAATATAATGGACTAGGGATATTTAAGATAAATAACACAATTTATCTAAGGACTTCATTATATTAAATATCGCCATAAATAATAAATGAATATTCTAGCCAAAACATTGTTCATACTAAATCTACGATTGCCTCTAGGGCATCTATTCCAACAAAGGAATATCGGATGGTTGTTGGAAGTCATCAGTATCTCTCTCTCACTCGTCCTGATATCTCCTTTGCGGTTAATCGCCTTTCTCAGCTCGTGCACAGGCCTACTACAGCTCATTGGAATGCAGTCAAACGTCTGCTACGGTACCTCCATCACTCTATGAAATCTCTGATGCTGAATGGGCAGGAGACAAGGATGAATTTACCTCCACCTCCGGTTACTTGGTGTATCTTGGTGGCTCTCCCATCTCATGGAGCTCCAAGAAACAACGCACGGTTGCTCGATCATCTACTGAGGCTCAGTATCGGGCTGTTGCTGGTGCGTCAGCTGAGATTCGTTGACTTTGCTCTCTTCTTGCTTAGCTTGGTGGTCCTTTTCCCTCGGCACCAGTCATTTACTTTGACAACATGGGCACCAACTACGTATATTCAAATCCGGTGTTTCACTCCCGAATGAAGCACGTTGCCCTTGATTTTCATTGGATGTAGCTGATGAACAGTACACAAGGGTCATGTTCAGCCCTCAAATTTGAGAAAATTTATGGTGCTAAGGAACATGACATGATGGTAAATGGTCGATGGTGGTGGTGTATGGAGATAGAGGGAGGTTGCAATGTCTATGGAAGAAGTTGTTTGTGTTGGAATAGATGCCCTAGAGGCAATCTAGTTTAGTATGAATTTAATTTGGCTAGAACATTCATTATATTATTTATTGGAAATTTAATATAATTAAGTCCTTAGATTTACAATTGTGTTGTTTATCTTAAATATCCCTAGTCTAGTATAATGATTAATGGGACAATCATTTATAGACTAGTATGGGGTTGGATTGATATGGAGATATCATGATCCAACACATGGGTGTGCATTAAGGGTAATGACGCACTGGATTGACCCATCTCCAAGAAGGCTACATACACGTTATGTTAAGTCACAAGTGCTTCTCGTGGTGCAATGGTATTGTCATCCTTAGACTTGAAGTAGCTAGATATTCTAGTTGTGGATTATTGTGATTTTGGTAGTGTTAAACGCTACACCGTAACTGGGTAGTTATAAAGGCGTGTACCGGATACAATAAGAAGCAAGCTTAGAGATCGTAGTGGACGTAGATAGAATTTGTACCTCCCACATAACGGGAGTAAATATCCTAGGCCACTCGAGGGTTAGCACTTATAGAATGTCTGGCCAGACTCAAATAAATCAATATGAGATATTGATGTTATTTGCACGAATAAGGCTATTCCCATAGATCGAGAAACTATGGATTGGATATACGAGTGTGACTTGTATGTCTCGTGTCCAATCCAGATATATAGAGACAAATGGATGAGACAATTACTTGTACAAGGTTTGTC
Organism: Linanthus parryae; assembly: GCA_023055425.1. NCBI lineage: Eukaryota > Viridiplantae > Streptophyta > Magnoliopsida > Ericales > Polemoniaceae > Linanthus > Linanthus parryae. Next base: position 12,041,001 of record JALGPY010000010.1, on the reverse strand, counting down.
GGATGACTATTCTATTAGTTGGCTAGAATGGATGTTTTGCTAGAAACCACTCCATATTAGCAAATTGTTGCTACCAACTAGATAGAACCTATGGGGTCACACACTATATAGAGTTGAGCTAGATTTGGGAATTAATTAATAGGGTTAATTAATTAGAAGGATCACTTTGCAACACCTTGCAAACTTAGTATGACTAATTTGCAAGGAAGGGACTAAACCCAATTCTAGTAGGACTAGAATGGGTCCTTTAGGTAGGTTGCAAGGATTTGTTGGACTATATAAAGGATGCTCCTTCATTCCTTCCCACACTTATTACCCTTTTGATCATAACTTGAGTTGGAGAGAACAAAAGGAAAGAGAGAAAGCAAGCAAGAGAGGCGCACGCCCCCTTGCCGCCGCCCCATCCCGTCGGCCCAAACAAGGAGGCCGAACCTCCTTGTTTCCTCGCGTTGTGTGATTTCTTCTTCCTCTTCCTCCATTCTGGGCTAGCACAAAGTAGTTGGAAGATCTTGAATTCAACTCTAGGCGTGGATCAACTATAGGGAACGTGACACAATTCACGTTAGAAGTCATCACAGGAGAAACCTTAAGGTGTGTAAATTGATTTCTTCATTTACCATCGTTATGTCTCTTGACTTGTGATCCTTGGAGGGTATCGCATGGATTATATTTGTTTTCCCTCGCGCATCCATGATCAAAACCCTACAGTGGTATCAGAGTCACAGGTCGTTGAGCATAAACGTGGTTAATGTGTTACGTTTTGATAGTTTTACACTTTAAATTTATTGTTTATCGCGTAAAACAAGACAAATCAAGCATATGATGCAATTTGTCAATAATCTATCATAACAAGACCTAGTTTTTGCATTGGATGCATGAATTAGTGAGTTTGAGAAATTTTAGGATCTTAGATCTAGGGTTTGGGCATCTTATGGAAAGAAGGAGTTCTTCCCATACAAGGAAACAACCAAACTTGGGCACCAAGCAAGGGAGTTGTTTTGGAAACAACTCCCAAAGGAGGTTCATCCCCCCTAGGGGACAGCCCCTCCTTGCTTGCCGCCCAAGTAAGGCACGGCCTAGGGGCCGGGGTAGCCCTAGCCCGCGACCTAGACGCTTGGGCTAGGGGCCGCCCGGCCCAAGCTCTTTGCGGTCCTCTTTTTGGGTCCGGGCAATTTGATTGTTGGGCCCAATTGACCGTTTTAACCCTAGAAAATCCTAAAATCAATTAAAATTGACCAAGCGCGTTAAAATTGGATTTTAACTGTTTATGTGCAAATCGCATGGTGATTGGATATGGCCTTAGGATGTGGTTTGATGTGAATGTTTAATTTTTGTGGTTTGGTTTACGGCCTGCGAGCTGATCAATTAATTGTAATAATTAATTAGGGTTTTATGGCCTGCGAGCCATTTTTTTTCTCAACTTGTGAGATTTATTTTATTTAGTATAATCGTTAGCTAGTGCTAAATAGAGTAGATTGTTAGCCAAGATTGAAGAAAAGAAGCCCAAAGCCAAAGGGAGCCACAAAAGATGGAGAATGGAGCATTCCACATGACTATGAAGGATGGACCAAGAGACGAAGACGCGTGGATATGTGTTTGCTTTAAGGGTTCATAGATAATTCCATTGGCTTGGAATTATCTTAGTCTAGAAAAGGCCATATTCACATCACGTTTTATTTTGTTTTGTGGTTGTTTATTTTATTGTCTTATTATTTTGTGGTTGGTGTATGGATGATGCATGCAATTAGGATAATGAGATAATTAGATAACCCGGATCTATTATTTGGAGTTGTGCCCAAACTCAAATAGATAGATTAGTTGATATTGATCAACAAAAACAATTAAAAGTTAAATTTAAAATCCCTCAAAATTCAAATATCGTGTTCTTGCCTTCTCGTTATTTAAACACTCATGATCATCATTATTTATCAAGTTCGTGCGTGCCAAAGCATGGCGACTTGGTTCATAATGATGGAATGCGATGGCACAAGCTAGTAATGTGCAATTGTTTAAATAAGAGGTTGAACACAACTAGGCAATTAATGTGATTAAGAAACCTAGAGGCAATCAATTGGGATTATCCATATGGATGGATAAATAAGGAGTTATTTGCCCAATTGAACCAAGAGTTGCATAAGGGATGCAATTGGAATTGTTCCTACTTAAAGTAATCAAATTATGGGTGACTTGCCAAAGCAAGCTCATAAGGAGATGAAACATGGATCTTGGCCCACTAGAAAATATAAGGATATTTTCCGCATTAATATCTTAAGGGTTATTAATCCGCAGAAAAATAGTGGGAGCTATATTTGATAAACTAGCCATTATTGAATATAGTCAAGAAATTCACAAATACTAAAACTTGCGTATTTTCCTTTTGTAGAATTCCAAATGGCAAACAACTCATCGAGTTCACAACATTCCCTACGATCTGTCCTTGAGAAGGACAAGCTCCATGAACCAACTTCCTTGATTGGTACAAAAACTTGAGAATCGTTCTCAAGTAAGAGAAGATATTGTACGCAATAGAGGAGCAAGTTCCGGCAGGTCCAGAGAACCAAACACTTGCAGCCCTGAAAGCGTAACAAAAGCGTGTTGATGACGCTAATGATGCGGCTTGCCTTATGCTATGCATGACTTCTGAGCTTTAGAAGCAACACGAAAACATGAATGTTGTCGATATGATCGAGCATCTGAAGCAGCTCTTCCAAGAGCAGGCAAGGGTTGAGAGGTATGAGGTCTCTAAGGCATTGTTCAAGTGTCAGCTGGTAGAAGGGAACCCGGTGGGACCCTAGCTACTCCGTATGATCGGGTACCTGGAGAATCTCGCCCGACTGGGGTTCCCGGTCGGCCAAGAGTAGGAATACGATCTCGTGTTGCAATCGTTGCCCGAGAGTTATGGACAGTTCATCATGAACTATAACATGAACGAGATCGTGAAACCACTGCCAGATTTGCTCAATATGTTGAGGACAGCTGAATAAAGCATCAACAAGGGTAAGGGAAAGGCCATTATGATGGTGCAGAAAGGAAAGGGAAAAAGTTTTGCCTCATCCTCCAAGGGCAAAGGCAAGTCACACTACAACAAATATGACCTTTGTTGACAGTCTTTTTGTCGACAGACGGTTTTATGTAGCTAGTTGCGCGATTAGTCGAAAATATTTGTGTTTGTCAATGCATATGATTTTTTTTGTCGACCTTTTGATTTTTATTTTATTCTACCCAAAAATTTGGTCAATGACTGTGACTATTTATTTAAGTTTGACAACTAGTTATAGAGTGACATACCCAATTGTCAACTCCTGCCAAAAAAATTAGAGGGTAAATAATTGGTGTTTCCCGCACTCCCAAATTGTAAGGAGGGAATAAAAAATTAATCTATATCTATATAATAAAACTGAACGGTGTGGCTCCCCCACATATTTTTGAAAGACATTTTCAAAAGATATTTTCAAAAGAGATTTTGAACGTCGGATTATAATTTGGTAAACATTGACATCCAGCGGATTGAACTCTACAATCTCATCAAAACTCCTCAAAAGTTCTGCATGGGGAAAGAAGTAATCGCCGCCCTCATCAGAGAATACGACGGTTCTCACTCCGATGTCCCCTCCTTCTACCCATCGCTTTCATTGTCGTAATACCGTGGATGTATTCATCGTTTTCGTAATCATCCGCCTCCTTACGTGATAATGGCGTCCTCCGGAATTGATTTACAGTAAGTTGTCCAATTGATTTCAATATTTCCATCGCTTCCTTCTCTTTGTTGGTTTCAATCTTCTTTTCTCAGGTTATTTGATTTCTTTTTTTGATCTGTGGTTTCAATCTTTTTTTCTGAAGCTCTCCCAGGTTCTTTGCACCAGGGAAGACTCCCTTTCGATCCCACTACCCATCTTCTTAGATTGACATGGAAGAACAATGGATCCTTCGTTCTTCTTATTTTCGGGTATTGTAGATTATTGGAACTGTTTTGTAAATTGGGTTTTGGTTTGAGAGCGTTTTCTCTCTTAGGTATACCTAAAATTGGGTATTGTTGATTTTGGGTACTGATTTTAAATAGTGTTTTACTCAATTGGATTTATTTCCAACCCGAATAAGAGTTTTTTGCTTCTCCTCAATCTAGGTGCTGAATATGGTTGTACGTTTAAACTGATAAACATAGTTGGTTCTAGGCGCTGATTCTGAAAGTCGTGTTTTTCGGTTCCTGGGTTGCGGTGGGATGATGATAGCATTGCTGTTCTGTAGAGGTAGTCAAGCGTATTGTCGGAAGTTGTTGCCCTTATTCTCCTCGCCAATGCTTAGGTATGGTTTTGATTTTATGTTATTGTTGTTGTCAGCTTCCATGGCGCCAACCGAGTTGCTGTTGTTGCTTTGCTTACATATTTTCTGATTTCGAGTACCACGGATCCCTATGCCTTCGAGTTCCATGGTTCCCTAAAAGCGACATATATGCAGTGTTGGTACATGAGGAGCTAAATGTAGAAAAGCACATTCAAAGTTTGTACATTTTCATTGATGATAGTTGACTTTGATGTGAATTCTTTAACGCTTGAACGATTAACAGAAGGTCGGTTTTGCATCTGCCTATGGTTAACGTCTCCAGCGGCACCCCAATCGGAAAACTGTGATGCTAGATGATGTTATGTATCCTTTAGTCTCTATTATTTTTGTACTTGGTCTGAGCATAGATATGTCGTTAGTATCGGAATTTGGGTTTTGACATTAACTTCCCAATTCCCATATGTCGAACCTGGTAGCTTTCTGGATTTTGCTTTGATATCTTATTGCAGGTAACGACCTTTGTCTCATCTTGCGATTTAGGTAAACTGACTGATTATATATTCTTTATTGCTCTGTCGTTTCTCTGTTCCAGCTTATGTTAGCTTTTTAGGGGGCTTAAGTTTCTATTATTTTTCTTATGAGTTCTTATGATCATTGGGAGATCTGTACAAATTTGTGGGGTTCAATTCTAAGTAAGCTGCACTCTCCATATTTGGTATTACCATCATTGGACCCTTTTCTTCACTTAGTTTTAATAACCTGTCATTTTTTGGGTGGGAAATAACCCGTCATTTTGTTTTGTTTACGGAGCATAACTTGATGAAACTAAAGTATGACGCAACACAACTAACAACACAAAGAAAGGTATAATAGATGGAGTAACCAAATTTCTCTTCAAAATGCTGAGGTTATACTAAATCAATATAGTCTAAGATGTTGTTTAGCCCATTATTATTGGTGATTTAACCATCTCTGATCTGACAAATCGATATTGTAACCACCAAGAACAAGCAAACATCACAACTTCGTGAATTCTAGCAACGAATTGGGTCTTTAAATTTGATGATTGGGTGTTTTTTTTTGTAGTAGGTCGACAAAAGAAGAAGTGGGGAGTGTTCACCGAAGCCGATATCAAGGAAAAAATAGTGGATTCTAAATATTGCGCCAAGCTAACGAGGACATGCCCTATTGGACTTATCAAGCAAGGTAATTACTTCCTTACTTCAGTAATAACCAGGTGTTGTTCTCTCCAGTAACTATCAGTGTTATCTATCCTTGCGATTATTACCACCCTTATTCACTTTGTGTTTCCTTTTTGCTGAATTTTTTTCAAATTCGTTTGGAATTGATTTCTCTGCCCCCTTTGGACTACTATTTGAAGTTTCAATTGAAATTTTTAAGTGATCATCGACTGTATTTTTCATCATTGTACTGCATCTTGCTCTACAGTGATGCGATTTGAATTTTACTTTGTCTGAAAAGAAAAACTTATGGTGGGTGCAATTGGCACTATGCTACTTATTGATCTCTATATACAAATTGTACCGAAGTCCATTTTGCGTGTTTTTGCTTTATCACTATGAAACGCAGTCACATTTACAGTAATTGTTATAATATTTTTTCTTAATTTGTTTTGCAGTGCTCTTTAAGTTAAGGCTCTCGACGCAGATTTAAGGCGACATTCTTCGATTCACAAGGTTAATGGATTGTATCGGTGGAAATTGTAAGAAAAGTAAATCCCTTAATTTGACCTCTTTGTATTCTGATATTGTAAGCGGAGATTCGTTCTTAGTTTTATTAGCTGTCCTTTGCTTGAGGGTGGATTGTGCATTTAAGTAGTAGTATCGTTATCTTAAGTGAAGCTTGACTCCTCAGCAAGTGGAGATTGATGCAAATATGCAAGGTTGTTCTAGCTTAGTGGGGAACTTTGCTTGCTATATTTTTCCTTTTATGATAAGAAATATGCGAGCATCTATCTACTGATGGTACACATATGCCCTTGTGTATGATTACCATTTACAATTAATATGTATATGATGAGTTGGTGTTGTAACTCGTATGACGTATATCGTACGCGATATTCATTGTTGTCAAACCATACAGCTTATGATTCTTTTTTTCATCGTTTGCAGGTTTTCGCGTCGCTGGTATAGGTTCAGCTCATCGAAGGACCGAAATAACTACTGCCCGGTGATTCTGGACACTTGATGATATAACAAATAGTAGTTGAATTCTGGGAACTTGATTCCTCTAGATGTAATATTTTTTGAACTTTGAAATGCAAGCTGCTTCTTTTGTTAACTTAATACTACGACCCTTTAATTTGTACAACTCTTTAACTCGGCTAAGGATGCAAAATAGTTATCATGCAGTATTGATGTAAAAAATTCCACTTTTGGAGGGTTGATCTTGGATTTGAGCACAGTTGTGCATATATGTTTGAGTAGTGTTGGAATTTCGGGTGCATGTCTGCATATTAGTAAAAATCCCCATTTTTTTTATTTGGTCGTGATACAGCCGACAAACACGTGTGTCGCCAGGAGGATGTAATCATATCTACTAGTGACAAATATTTTTTTCACTTATCTACATAAACTACTAAATTTACTTGTCGGTAGTTTTACTAGCGACAGAAAAGGTTTATTGTGAGATTTAAACTGTCGACAAAAACTGATGTTGCCTTTTTTTTTTCTGCCAACGTAATTGAGGTTTGTCGGCTTTATACTAACGACCGAGTTGTAGTGACCATTTTCCGTCAAAAAATTATTTTTCGATAGAATTTCTACCGACATATTTGGCCTTTCTAGCCATAATTTTTGCTGTCAACGGAGACAGAATTTGTTGTAGTGTCAGTTGCCAAGTCCAAGGAACCTGCCCTTAAGCCTGTTGGTGGCATTGCCAAAGGTGTGACTAATGGTGAGTGTCACTACTGCAGTCAGCCTGGACACTGGAGGAGGGACTGCCCAAAATATCTGGACGACAAGAGGCTTGGAAAAGTGATTCCCCCACAACCAAGTATTTTTGTTGTAGATGTCAATTTAACTGTCTCTACATCATGGGTATTAGATATTGGATGTGGATCTCACATTTATCGAAATGTGCAGGATCTAAAGAGAAGTAGAAGATTGGCTAAAGGGGAGATAGATCTGCGCATTGGGAATGGAGCAAAAGTTGCTGTGTTGGCCGTAGGCGTGTGCGAGCTATCTCTGCCTTCAGGATTAGTTTTAGAATTAAATAATTGCTATTTTGTGCCTGCTATGAGCAGAAACATTATTTCTATTTCTTGTTTGGACAAGGAAGGTTTTGTTATTTCAATAAAGAACAATTTTTGTTCCTTTTATTTGAATAATATTCACTATTTTAGTGCGCAATTATTTAATGGACCGTATGTCCTTGATCTAAGCAATCCTGTCTACAACATTAATACCAAGAGGATTAAAATAAATGATTTAAATCCTGCTTACTTATGGCACTGTCGTTTAGTCCATATAAACGAGAAACGTGTATCTAGACTCCATAAGAAATGGACTACTAGACTCATTTGATTTTGAATTATATGAGACATGTGAGGCTTGTTCATTGGAAAAAATGACAAAGTCCCCTTTCAATAAGAAAGGTGAGAGGACTAGTGAGCAATTGGTGCTCATACATGCTGATGTGTGTGGGCCATTTCCACGCCTTCCAGGGGTGGTTATGTCTACTTCATTACATTTACTGATGATTACAGTAGATATGGATTTGTGTACCTTATGAAGGCCAAATCCGAATCCTTTGAAGTGCTCAAAGAATTCAAAAGTGAAGTAGAAAAACAACTTGGCAAAAGTATCAAGGCTCTACGATCAGATCGTGGAGGAGAATAATTGAGCCAAGAGTTTGACAACTATCTTAGAGAGTGTGGGATCGTGTCCCAACTCACTCCACCCGGAACACCACAATGGAATGGCGTGTCTGAGAGATGCAATCGAACCCTATTGGATATGGTTCGATCTATGATGTGTCAAACCGATCTTCCATTATCGTTTTGGGGCCACGCTCTTAAGTGCAGCCAGTTTAGGTAACACAAGAGCTTCGTAGATTTAGTAGAGTGCGTCAGGAACCCGAGAGCTATGGACTTCTTGTGACCGATTCCGGTGACACGATGCTCATAGATGATGAGCCTACTACCTATGAAGAGGCCATGAAAGGGCCAGACTCTCAGAAGTGGCTAGAAGCCATGAGATCCGAGATGGAATCCATGTACACCAACAAAGTATGGACTTTGGTAGAACCACCCGAAGGGGGGCGGCCCATAGGGTGCAAGTGGGTCTTCAAGAAGAAGATCGACATGGATGGTAATGTGATTACCTATAAGGGCCGATTGGTGGCTAAATGATTCTGACAGATTCATGGTATTGACTATGATGAAACCTTTTCACCAGTCGCTATGACCAAATCCATCCGAATCCTACTTGCAATTGCAGCATACCATGACTATGAGATTTGGCAGATGGATGTCAAAACAGCATTCCTTTATGGGAATCTCCTCGAGGACGTGTATATGATACAGCCGGAGGGTTTTGAGGATCCAAAGCAAGCCAACAAAGTATGTAATCTGCAACGATCCATTATGAACTGAAGCAAGCTTTTAGAAGTTGGAATCGACGTTTTGATGAAGTAGTCAAAGAGTTTGGCTTCATCAGAAATGAAGATGAGTATTGTGTCTACAAGAAGGTTAGTGGGAGCTCTGTAGTTTTTCTGGTCTTGTATGTGGATGACATACTACTCATTGGAAACAACGTTCCCATGCTGCAGTCTGTTAAAGATTGGCTAGGGAAGTGTTTCTCAATGAAAGACTTAAGGGAAGCAGCCTATATACTCGGTATAAAGATCTATAGAGATAGATCTAAAAGACTGCTAGACCTAAGTCAGAGTACATATATTGACAAGGTGTTGAAACGATTCAACATGCAAGATTCCAAGAAGGGATTCTTTCCCATGTCACATGGAATCACTCTTTCGAAGAGTGGTTGTCCTTCCAATGAGATTGAGAAGGAACACATGAGTAGAATTTCCTATGCCTCAGCCATAGGATCTATCATATACGCCATGTTATGTACTAGACCAGATGTGTCATATACCTTGAGTATGACAAGCAGATACCAGTCAAATCCGGGTGAGAGTCACTGGATTGCAGTCAAGAACATCCTAAAGTACTTGAGAAGAACTAAGGATGCTTTCTTGATATTTGGAGGTGAGGAAGAGTTGCGTGTAAGGGGTTACACTGATGCAAGCTTCCAAACCGACAGAGATGACTTTAGATCACAGTCAGGATATGTGTTTTGCCTGAATGGAGCAGCGGTGAGCTGGAAAAGTTCCAAGCAAGAGACGATAGCTGATTCTACAACAGAGGCTGAGTACATTGCTGCAAATGGCGCAGCGAAGGAAGCTATTTGGATCAGAAAGTTTGTTTCTGAACTTGGTGTGGTTCCTAGCATTGCGGATCCAGTTGAGTTGTACTGTGACAACACTGGGGCGATCGCGCAATCAAAGGAGCCTAGATCACACCAGAAATCCAAGCACGTGCTCAGGAAGTTCATTTAATTCGAGATATTATCGATAGAGGAGACGTTCGGATATGCAAGATTCCTACATATGAGAATCTGTCAGATCCGCTTACAAAGCCGCTTGTGCAATGGAAGAATGAAGGGCACACTGAGAGCATGGGCATACGAGATGCGCCAGATTGGCTCTAGTGCAAGTGGGAGACTGTTGGAATAGATGGCCTAGAGGCAATCTAGTTTAGTATGAATTTATTTTGGCTAGAACATTGATTGTATTATTTATTGGATATTTAATATAATGAAGTCCTTAGATTTACAATTGTGTTGTTTATCTTAAATATCCCTAGTCCAGTATAATGATTAATGGGACAATCATTTATAGACTAGTATGGGGTTGTATTGATATGGAGATATCATGATCCAACATATGGGTGTGCATTAAGGGTAATGACGCACTGGATTGACCCATCTCCGAGAAGGTTACATACACGTTATGTTAAGTCACAAGTGCTTCTCGTGGTGCAATGGTATTGTCATCCTTAGACTTGAAGTAGCTAGATATTCTAGTTGTGGATTATTGTGATTTTGGTAGCGTTAAACGCTACACCGTAACTGGGTAGTTATAAAGGCGTGTACCGGATACAATAAGAAGCAAGCTTAGAGATCGTAGTGGACGTAGATAGAATTTGTACCTCCCACATAACGGGAGTAAATATCCTAGGCCACTCGAGGGATAGTGCTTATAGAATGTCTGGCCAGACTCAAATAAATCAATATGGGATATTGATGTTATTTGCACGAATAAGGCTATTCCCATGGACCGAGAAACTATGGATTGGATATACGAGTGTAACTTGTATGTCTCGTGTCCAATCCAGATATAGAGACAAAGGGATGAGACAATTACTTGTACAAGGTTTGTCGGATGACTATTCTATTAGTTGGCTAGAATGGATGTTTTGCTAGAAACCGCTCCATATTAGCAAATTGTTCCTACCAACTAGATAGAACCTATGGGTTCACACGCTATATAGAGTTGAGCTAGATTTGGGAATTAATTAATATGTTTAATTAATTAGAAGGATCACTTTGCAACACCTTGCAAACTTAGTAGGACTAATTTGCACGGAAGGGACTAAACCGAATTCTAGTAGGACTAGAATGGGTCCTTTAGGTAGTTGGCAAGGATTTGTTGGACTATATAAATGATGCTCCTTCCTTCCTTCACACACTTATGACCCTTTTGATCATAACTTGAGTGGGAGAGAACAAATGGAGAGAGAGCAAGCAAGCAAGAGAGGCGCACGCCCCCCTTGCCGCCGCCCCATCCCGTCGGCCCAAACAAGGAGGCCGAACCTCCTTGTTTCCTCGCGTTGTGTGATTTCTTCTTCCTATTCCTCCATTCCAGGCTAGGACAAAGGAGTAAGAAGATCTAGAACTCAACTCTAGGCGTGGATAAACTATAGAGAACGTGACACAATTCACGTTAGAAGTCATCACAGGAGAAACCCTAAGGTGTGTAAATTGATTTCTTCATTTACCATCGTTATGTCTCTTGACTTGTGATCCTTGGAGGGTATTGCATGGATTATATTTGTTTTCCGTTGTGCATCCATGATCAAAACCCTACAGTTTGTTACGTACTTCACCAGCATCTTTATGCGAGCAGAAAATAGGTATGGCATAGTAGCATAAAAAATTTGTCTGACAAATGGCTACCGCAATTTTCTTTAGGGATTCAACAATCAAACATACATTTTCAGTATCACCCATCTAATATACTTGGACATCTAGGGATCAATTGTTAGCCTCTGGGGTACTCGGTCTCAGCCAAGATATATCCAAAAGTTTGTATGGATACTAAGCTATTTTACACCTTATTTAAATAGATTGATTCACTAACTTCTTTCCAGATTTTGATAAGTTAGTTTATCCTTTTGGAAATAACTTTGTTTGTTTGTCACTTTATATAAGTATATGCCAATTATGTGAATGAAATCAAAATATATGTATGAAGGCATCTTACAAGTAATACTGTTATGACCTGGAACGAGCTTTAGAACGATGATAAACGACGAACAAGATCACACCGATACAACGTGGTTCACTAGAACGATTTTAGCTACCTCCACGACCCGAAAAACCCCTTTTTATTGAGAGAAACACCTCGAAACAACCCACACATTGTAAAACACGACTTATAACCTTTATATAGGTCTACTATACAGCGTCTGCACAAAGAAATATCAAAACCGATGAAAAAATCAACAAGGAAACAATTTTGCCGCCTTCAGGATTCTGTTCCTACAAACACCCGATGTGTTAGCACGAACAGACAGCCCACCCCCCGGTTTCTTGTTTTCGTCTTGCTCCTCCATTTGGTTCTTTTCTTTGCCCCGCTTCGTCAAAAACTCCTTGCCAAGCCCAAGTACATTCAAGGCACCCTTGATTCCAACAAATCTCTACCCTACCTTGAATCCTCTCGTCCGCTTGCACGTAATTAGCCGGTTCTCTCCCATAATCCCCAACATCAATAGCTGCTCCAACTTTGCCAAGTTCCTGCAACCAGGGCCCCAGCGATGCTCCAACTCCCTTCAAGTTCTTGCAATCGAATCATATCAATACTCCAACTACGGCCAAGTTCCTGCAATCAAATCCACTATTTGTTGTTCCAACTCCCACCGAGTTCCTACAACAAAATCTTTTGTTGTTTCGACTCCCAGCGAGTCCCTACAACAAAACCCCCGAATAGGTTTCTCCAATTCCTACCGAATTCCTGCAACATTTTGCGAAATTGTTCCAATCCCCACCGAATTCCTGCAATGTCTCTCCCTTGCACGCATCATACGCGCGTCCCTTTCACACCTCCCCTTTCACGTTCCGTGTCCTTTGTCAGAGACTCCCCTATTCCAAATTTTCCTCCTCGTCAAGAGCACGGATTCCATGCCCCCAAACGGGACTTAGAGGACGTGGTCGAGCTCCAAAGCTCTTGCACCTACAACCATATCTGCAGATGCCTTCTTCTGACACTCCCACTTCTAATGACCCTTCTCTTTACACAATGCACATACGACGTTTGGCAACTTCGAACCCTTGTTCTTCCTCTTGCCATAACCCCATTTGGACACCATAAATGTGCCCGAACCCAAAAAATCTGAACCCCCATATGCAGCCCTATGCATCATCTTCCTTGTGTGAAGAGCTGATCTTACCTCCTCCAACGTGATAGTTTCTTTTCCAGCACAAGCAGAATGCACGAACCCCTCGTAAGGCGACGATAATGACACCATCAAAATTAGTGCGACATCTTCATCACTTATATTTTCATTACTATTTTTCAACTCAAGCAAAATAGTGTTCAAACGATCCGAGTCCTCTCTTAGATCCGTACGTTCCCCCATACGTAGACCAAACAGCTGCTTCTTCACATCAACTTGTTGGTGAGCGACTTCTTTTTGTAGAGGCTCTCCAACTTGTTCCACAGTCCTTCAGCCGTCTCTTAATATGAATCCGTGATCACGTCGTCCGCCAAGCACAACATGATCGTTGAGTGCGCTCTTTCCTCCATTGTCTTGAACTCCTTGGTGGTTCCTCTTTAGCCATTGATAACCACATGCCTTGCTACTTCAACAAAGCACGTACCTTGATCTGCCATAGGCTGAAGCTGTTTCTCCCGTTGAACTTGTCGATCTTCGTCATCCCGCAGTCATCTTCTCTGCAGCTCCTCGTCCAGATCCGTAACCCTCGAACGTATGCTCCATCTTTATCGCGAAACCGTAGCTTCGAATTTCACGGAATTGTGAAATTAATGACCTTAGATCTACATTGATCTTGGAACATCGAACCTAAGCTCTGATACAAGTTTGTTATGACCTAGAGCGAGCTTGAGAACGATGTTAACGACGAACAAGATCACTCCGATATAACGTGGTTCACTAGCACGATGCTAGCTACCTCTACGACCCGAGAACCCCCTTTTTATTGAGAGAAACACCACGAAACAACCGATACATTGCAAAGCACGACCTATAGCTTTTATATAGGCCTACTATGCAGCTTGTGCCCAAAGAAATACCGAAACTAAGCAAACAACCAACAAGGAAAGAATTTGGCTGCCTCTTCTGTTCAAACGAACCCTCGATGTGTTCGCACAAATATGTTCGTACGAACACTCGGAGTGTTCGCACGAACACACAGCCCACCCCCCGGTTTCTTGTCTTCGTCTTGCTCCTTAGTTTGGTCCGTTTCTTTTCTCGCTTCGTCACCAACTCCTTGCCAAGCCCAAGTACATTCATGGCACCCTTGATTCTATCAAAAACGAATTACCAAGCCTACATATTAAAACCAAAGACCACATACTCTGCAACGTATAATTGCCCAAACAACTTATGCCAAGAGAGGAAACTTGAATGATAGACTCAAAATATACTTTCGTGTATTAGACATGGATACTTCGACCAAAATGACATTGTTTGAGTAACATTATTTCCAGTGCAGAGAATACATTTACAGCACAATATTGTCGTTGGCACTACTCGTCAACCATACTAGCGATGTTACAAGTAACACTCCAAATTTAAAAAATTTTAAGCAACTCATTTGAGCTTCAAATCAGTGTGGTACATGTATATAACACCTTGAGGCCGAGAAGGAGAAATATATTAATTGGTATAAAGATTTCACTGAAAATAGGCCATGCATTGCATACTCTGGAGCTTCAAATCAGGGTTTGTGGGTCGGCCGTAGAGGGATGCAATAGGAGGCGGTGGTTGCCTTAACTCGTCAGAATACATGGGTTTTGTGGTGATTGGGTTGCAGTGGTGGATGGACGTTAGTGTTGGGCGGGTTGACTGTTAAACATACATCACTTAAAAGGGTGGGTTCTAATAGGTCCAAATAAACCCGAACCCCGCTTGTTAGCTCGTTTAATGTTACATCTTAGCAACAAAGCCACCATCACAATAATTCGAATTATAGCAGGTGTTTGATCATTTTTCTTTTGAATTCTATATCCTTTTATCTAAATCATTTAAAATTTTCAATTATATCCTCACTATTATACAACATTACTTACGAATTACTTGAATAAAATTGAAAGATAAAAAAAGCTGTAGATGCAACCATGACCCAAAGAAAAGGCGCAAAACTGGGCTGGAGATGGCGGTGTATCTGGCTAGGATGGACTCGAGTTATGTCTTAGATGACGATGGCTTAAAGATCATGGCAGTGATACCCAGTTCCGAAATCAATATCGAGGGCCTTTGTGAGATTCATGACATGTAGTAGTAGAATCATCCAATTGGTTCTTTACTGCGATTACTAGACTTCCATGTTAACTAAAACTAGTACGGAGTAGTTAATTGTGGGTGTGGGTGTGTGATTACGTACATTGGAGTTTAGAATTCAGATGATGTGGAGCTATTCTATTACTTTGTTAAGTAAGAATGATTCAAAAAAGAAAGATTTTAACTGAACATAATATTTTAGTTGAGACCGGGTTAAATGGGGCTCGTTAGCCCGCCCATTTATAAAGGAGTTTAAACAATCGGGCATTGTTTAACCCATTTAGTCAAATGAGCGTGCTTCAACCCATTTAAAGGTTGCTTGCACGAGTGCGCAAATGGGTTAGGCTAATTTTGACAGCTCTAAGCAATTGAATCACTGGGTAAGGTTTTGGGTTTGAGTGTGTGGGCAATGGTGAAGGAAGCTGAGACAAGGGTCTGGTTGGAATCCATAAAGGATGGCAGATGTGGTTATATAGGAGTATGGAGGCAGCTTGTGGTGGTTCCGTGAACCACCTTGGATGGAGAAGACGGCGTGATGGTGGAGGGATCTGACCATCAATTGAGGTGTGGGTTTGACTTTTGGCTCAGATTTGCAAATGTCGATGATAATGGTGGTGGTGGCTTAGAGAATGGCAGAGGAAGAAGGAGAGAGGAAGATATATGACAGAGTGGGTAATGTATTTAATTATTCTTAGCAATTGGTGCGCCCATGTGGGGTGCCCAATGCAATTATCATAACCTTATGGGGTTAGTTGCACTAATGCACAAACTAGAGGGGTTAGTAGCTAAGGCTCAAACCCTAGGGGTTTATGTGCAACCCTACGAGAAGTTTTGCCTATATAAGGAGGCAGCCTCCTACATATTATATTGGCTATTCTAGAGAATAAAAGTTATTCTGTCTAGATTCATACTAGTTGTAGAGAACCCTAGTCTCTCTCCAACTTCATCCAAGGAGGTGGAACGTGGTGTGGAAATCAGTGTTCGTCCTCGAGATTCACACTCGATTGGTGGGAGCAAGATCAAAGAGGAGGCGCGTGAAAGCAAACAACAAACGATCATCCGCTGCATTAAGGAGCTTAGGAAGACAAGGTAAACACATGAATATTCCGCTTTAATTCATGTTGTAGATCTGAATGTGTTAGATCCTTCCTGCCCTTCATTGGAATCAGAGCCTGAGGCTTGTTTTTCGTGCCTCGATAAGCGTTCCCGAAACTGTATTAAAAATCGCGTTTCTGAAATTTCATAACCAGTAGACGAAACCTATATGGTTAGGTAGGGTTTTTCACGAGGATTCCAGATATATAAATTTTATATTTTTTGGATTTACGGTGAATTAGTTATGATTTTTCAAAGTTTCGGAACTGTATTAATCTGGACTGCTAGATCCAATCAGTAGAACACGTTTTTCGAAAAATTGTTAAAATTGGATTTTGACCACATAATCGGGATCAGGATGAAGAGACGATCGCGGCAAAATTAATTTGGTCGCGAACGGAGCACGGGAAGGCAGCGCGTGGGCTTCACGCGCCACCGACGCCGCCCCCACGCGCGGCCACGCGCCGCCACGCGCCGCACGCGCCCAAGGGCTAGCGGCGGCTGCTGACGTGGGCCCTAGGGATGACGTGGCAGATGACGTGGCGGTGCCACGTCAGCATGTGGCTGACGTGGCGGGGACGTGGCAGCCACGTGCCAGCTGACGTGGCAGCTAGCGTGGCGATGACGTGGCGGGCTGACGTGGCGGGATGATGTCAGCATAGGTGCTGACGTGGCATGCCACGTGGCATGCTGACGTGGCACATGGCCGACGTCGGCGCGTGGCGGAGGCGGACGCGCCCACGCGCGGCGGCGCGTGAGGGCGCGTGCGGCCCCCTCCCGCCGTCATTTTTCGTCCGGTTTTTTCCTAGGGACTCCAAATTAAATTTCCGATTTTGTGGATATTTTTTCATAATTTTTGGAGCGACGGAAAATTTTAGTAATTTCCAGATTAATTAATTAGTGTTTAGCACACTTCCCGAGGCAGTTTGACGACCTTAAACACACTGTTTTGAGCCCAAATTTTTTCTGGAGACTTAAGTCATTTTTCCCTACGTTTTTCCATCGGTGGTGAGACCCTAAGTGGTAGGGAGCAATTTTCGATCTTTTTAGTTGATTAGATTATTGCTTATTAATTTCCAGTAATTATTGCTTAATTCCGGAAATTTCCAGAAAAATTCCAGTATGTTTATTATATTGTTATACATGTTGTTGTGGGTTGAATGGATGTGTTTGGTGCATGGATGTGGCATAGAAGTTTTATATTTTTGTTTTGGTTTTGGTTTTTGAATATGTAATCAAAATACGGCCTGCGTGTCGTGCCTCTCTATATTCTAGTGTCTTCTCTTCTCATCCACTCGCCTCTATGAGGTTACTTCTTATTAGAAATAAGATAGTTAGTAGAGATTGAAGATTGAAGCTTCAAGAGAGGTGGCCAAACCAAAAGCTATGGCGCAAGGTGCATGGAGCAATTAGACGGTCTTATGGAGCCTCAAGCTTGGAGTCCTCAAATAGGCGAGATGGCATGAGATGGAGTTCAGGACTTGCTCAAGAAGTGCTCTCAATAGTGGGAGTGCACCTTAGGGGCCACATACATTGCATATTTATTTATGCTTATGCTTGTTTTATGTTATAACTGCGTGTGATTGGATATATATGTTTAACCTCGCATGCTGAAGAACTAAAACAAAAGAGCTCACATGATGACATGATTAAAATTGATAGGAAATCACAAGTGATGAGATTTGATTCCTAGGATATACGCTAGTTTTTGGTGGAGTCCTTGTGAGGAACTATTGAGATTAATCGATGTCACATGTTACTTGGGAGCTAAAACAAAGCTAGTAACTAATATCCATTTTGTCTCGTTTTTCAGTCATGATGAACACGAATCTTTTTCCTAAATCTGCTATAATTCTAAAGGGAGACAACTTCCGTGCATGGTACGGAAGTGCGATATGTCGCATGATTGAGCTAGGTTTGTCTGATCATTTGCATATGGCAAAGATGGAGCCATGGGTACCACTGGGCAGCCCAACTGATGCATATAGACGTGATCTTGAGGCTTACCAGAAATGGGAAGTTGATGACAAGAAAGCATGTCTAGAATTGATGGATCAAGTGAGGACTGATCTCCTAGAGTCAGTTGAAATTGAATATGCAAAGAAGCTCTGGGAAGACATTCTAGGACTGTACGGAACTGCAGACAACTTCCAAAAGACATGTCTATGGATGATGCTCACTTCTACGGTGAAGGATGATAATGTCTCTATGGATACGCACCTAAAGACCTTATCATTCTATATTACTGAACTTATAACTTCTGGGCATGATGTATCCGATGAGAGACAGCGAAAGGCTGTGAGAATGTCTCTACCAGATTCATGGGATTCCGTGAGAAAGGTGTTGCAGGGATCAGATGACATAAAGACATTTGATGATGCAAAACGATATTTATTGTTTGAGGAAAAGAGACTGGAATTTGCCAGAACTTCTAGTCCAGCATCGCAGGTAGAGAGCCCTCCCATGGAAAATGTGCCAAAGGGTCAGGAAGTCATCGTGGAGCACGAGAGTGGAGGCCACATGGGCCCATGCCGCAAGATCAGTAAGCGCCAAATGTGGAAGAGGTCCAAAAGGGATATGAGACAAGTTATGTGCTATAACTGCCAGGCATATGGCCACTTTGCTCGTGACTGCGCCGAGCCAAAGGTACACTATAATCCAAACTCTGACTGTTATGTTGTAAGTCAAGTTTATATTGCTGATTCCCCTAATGTGTGGGTATTGGATTCAGGTGCGAGTGACCACCTAGCATGTGATCGAGACGCGTGCACGGATTATAGGCGAGTACCAGTGGGCAGTAGAAGAGTGTACATGGGGAACAACTCTTTCGTTGATGTGGTGGGCATTGGCACATATCAGCTGAAGATGAAGTCTGGAAAGACGCTTGTTCTTCATGACGTTTTATACGCTCCTGATGCACGCAAGAACTTAGTTTCAGTTTCTAGACTTTTGGATTTGGATTTTAGACTTGTTTTTTAGGGTGGTTTTGCCAAACTGTTTGTTGGCAACTCATGTTTTGGTACTCGTTATATTTCTCGTGGTTTATTTTATTTAGACATTGTTGGTTCTAGCATTGATGATGTTTATGATTCTCGTTCATATATTACATCTTCTAGTGATGATGATGCCACTAGATGGCATGCTAGATTGGGACATATAGGATAGGACAGGATGAACAGGCTGGCCAAGGAAGGCCTACTTGGAGATATGCCCAAGATATCATTACCTGTATGTGAGTCTTGTCTTGCAGGAAAAGCTAAACGCAAACCGTTCGGTAAAGCAGTAAGGGCAACTGAGCCTTTACAACTTATTCATTCTGATGTTTGCGGTCCATTAAATGTTAGAGCTAGACATGGTGCTCGCTATTTCACCACATTCATAGATGATCACACTCGTTTTGGTTATGTGTATTTGATGGCACATAAATCTGAAGCGCTAGGGTGCTTCAGAAAATTTCTACAAGAGGTAGAGAACCAACTGGACAAAAGAGTTAAGGCTCTTAGGACAGATCGAGGGCGTGAATATCTATCTGAGCAATTCAAAGAGCTCTGTGAGACCAAAGGAATAGTGAGGCAGTTGACTATTCCCTTCACACCGCAGCAAAATGGTGTAGCGGAAAGAAGGAATAGAACGCTGTTAGAGATGGTTCGTAGTATGATGGCAAATGCGAATCTGCCTATCTCCTATTGGGGAGATGCATTGATGACTGCCACATACATACTGAACCGTGTGCCCACCAAGTCTGTAGCCACAACCCCTTACGAGATGTGGACCAAAAGGCAACCCGAATTGGGTCACCTTAGGCCATGGGGGTCGGCCGCCTATGTACGAAACGTCTCCCATGTCCATGGGAAATTGGGTGCTAGAGGAAAGAAGTGCATCTTCATACGGTACTCTGAGCACTCTAAGGGTTACGTGTTCATAGCGCAACAGCCGGATGGTAGTCTAACAGAGATGGAATCGCGAGATGTAGAATTTCTCGAGAGAGATTTTCCTAGTCAGGGAGAAGCACGTGGAGATGGTATTCTCTACGAAGAAGAGGAACCACTGGATGACACTCAATCCCTCTACAGACCTACAGGGAACAGCCCCTATGGATCTTCAGAACAGTGGGAGTGACTTGCCTAGTGAGCAGCCCATCATATATGATGATAAAGCTGAAGAAGAACCCTCCTTGCGTAGGAGCGCCCGTGGGAGCGTACCCCGTCGACGATTTGACATCGAAGGGGAGGCCATGATGGTCACCACGCAAGAAGATGATGAACCTAGGACATTGTCCGAGGCTCTCTCATCCCCTGACAAGAAAGAATGGAACATTTCTTTACAAGAAGAATTGGAGTCAATGAAAACCAATCATGTTTGGGATTTAGTTGACTTGCCTCCTGGGCGTAGGGCCATTGGAAACAAATGGGTTTTCAAGGTCAAAAGGAAGGCAGACGGAAGCGTTGAGAGGCATAAGGCCCGGCTAGTGGCGAAAGGCTACACCCAACAACAGGGTGTGGATTACGAGGAGACGTTCTCACCGGTTGTGAGAATTGCCTCCATTCGCCTCATACTTGCAATAGTGGCTAGCATGGACTTGGAACTACATCAAATGGATGTTAACACTGCATTTCTCAATGGAGAACTAGATGAGGAGATCTATATGGCTCAACCGGAAGGTTTTGAGAAGAAAGGTCAAGAGCACAAAGTGTGCAAACTGATTAAGTCCATATATGGACTGAAGCAGTCCTCAAGACAGTGGTATTTGAAGTTCCATCAAGACATTGTGGCATATGGCTTCACAATGGTTGATGAGGACCACTGTGTGTATGTCAGACGTTCCGGAAAGAAGTTCATGATACTGTCATTATATGTAGATGACATACTACTAGCCAGCAATGATAAAGGAATGCTCGGAACTACCAAAGGGTGGTTATCCTCTCGTTTTTCAATGAAGGATATTGGAGAAGCGAGTTACATCCTTGGGATAAAGATCCTAAGGAACCGCTCTAAGAGGCTTCTTGGCTTGTCTCAAGAGACATACATCAAGAAGATACTTGAACGGTTCTAGATGATGGACTCTAAGCCATTCGAGACTCCCATTGCACATGGCGAGAAACTCAGCCTAGAAATGTGTCCCAAGACCCAACACGAGAAAGACCAGATGGCCAAAGTACCCTATGCAAGTGTTGTCGGAAGTTTAATGTACGCAATGATGTGTACAAGGCCCGACATATGTCATGCTGTCGGTTTAGTTAGCAGATATCAGTCTGATCCCGGTGTTGGACACTGGAAGGCTGTTAAGAGGATTCTCCGATATCTCAAAGGTACTAAGGATTACGTGTTAAGCTACCGAGGCTCTGAGCTAAGGCTCATTGGCTACAGTGATGCTGACTGGGGTGGGGACCTAGACGCACGTAA
Organism: Linanthus parryae; assembly: GCA_023055425.1. Lineage (NCBI taxonomy): Eukaryota > Viridiplantae > Streptophyta > Magnoliopsida > Ericales > Polemoniaceae > Linanthus > Linanthus parryae. The sequence continues at coordinate 12,019,397 of JALGPY010000010.1, read as the reverse complement.
ATCGACCTCAGGCTACGTCTTCATGCTGGGTGGAGGAGCCATCACATGGCACAGTAGCAAGCAGACTTGCACTGCCTTATCAACCATGAAAGCTGAATACGTTGCCTGCTCCGCGGCAGCGCAGGAGAGTGTTTGGCTGAAGAGATTTCTGGTCAGCTTAGGAGCGGTTGACGAACCAAGACCAGTAACGCTTCGTTGTGATAGTATGTCGGACATAGCTTGTGCTAAAGATCCGAAATACCACAGCAAGGCCAAACATATTGAGATAAAGTACCACTTCATTAGGGAAGTAGTAGCTAAGGGAGATATCACTCTAGAGCATATTCCTACGAATCAGATGTTAGCTGATCCAATGACCAAGCCTCTTCTTAAGGCTACTTTTGTTGGTCATACTAGGAGTATAGGGTTAGGCAAATGGAGCTAGGTGTCAGACTGATTAGACGTTTTTGAGACATTGATTGATTGGATATTAGGAATGGATTTGTTATTTATGCTGCATGTTGTTTGATACGTGTATGATATGTTACATTTCCTGTACTAGCTTAGAGCATGTCACGCAGACACTAGGTTGGCTCACTCACACGAGCAACCGCCTTCGCAATATCCTGGATATGTCTGGGTGTGGCGGAAGATGAGACAGAATCCCGATAAGCGCTGAAAGCCTACGATATGATAAGAGATGCCTATCATACGAGCATATGGCCTATGATAAGAGCTAGATGTCTATCTGTAGAGCTAGGAGCCTGTCAGACGGATTCAACTGTCGCATTGGAAATAAGTTCCAAGGTGAGGTTGGTTATGGCCAATTGAACATGGTTATTACCCCAAACCATGTATAGTCTGTGTAGAAGAGAAAGCCAGATGCGAGAGCTGATAATTGTTCACAATAGTGTGACGTCGCAGCACTCGGGCTGGTGGCCATAAGGGCTACCGGATAGACATCTGCATAGTGGTCCTTTGCAAGGATAAGACATGCGCTCTGATCAGAGTCTAAACACTATGGCGCATATTTCCCCCTGAATAACGCGCGCTTATGAGTGACCATGAGGTGATGAGTAGAATTAGTCCCTGGGATTCCTCATCGTGTGAGCCTCGTCGATCATAGAAAGATGATTGACACTGTATACCCTTTGTACTTACGTCTGTGTCATGAGGAGACGGGTCGGTGGTGCTACTTTGGCGTGACACCTTACGGCTATGGATGATTCGGCCTTCCGGACACTGCTGGGAAAGCAGCTGAGCCGAATCTGAGTGACACATGTATGTAAGGAAAGATTCTCGTTGCATCGCTCTTTATTATCTTCATTGGGCCCACCTACAAGATCTTATGGGATCATGTAGGATATGAAAATATAAAGGAGATGTGGACTCATTGGAGCATGGCCTTCGGGACATGGCAGGTGCTCATGATCCACGAGATGACAATCGGAGGAATCTGGGGAATACGAGAGTTACGGAGAGCATTATTACTGTTTTATGATTTAAGGGTGCCTTCCTGCGCTGGCTATACGAGTTTGGTATGTGGATCTCCCGAGAGGGTGCCTTCCCATGCTGGCTATACGAGTTTGGTGTACGGATCTCCCGAAATGCAGGTACTCTCACCGGTCACACGCCACGGCCACACAATACTCTTTTGTAGATGATAGAAGGTTGGAGAATGATGGAGACTAGATGAATTGTGCAACCCCACTGTGCGAGTGGGAGATGTTAGCAATTGGTGCGCCCATGTGGGGTGCCCAATGCAATTATCATAACCTTATGGGGTTAGTTGCACTAATGCACAAACTAGAGGGGTTAGTAGCTAAGGCTCAAACCCTAGGGGTTTATGTGAAAACCTAGAAGAAGTTTTGCCTATATAAGGAGGCAGCCTCCTACATATTATATTGGCTATTCTAGAGGATAAAAGTTATTCTGTCTAGATTCATACTAGTTGTAGAGAACCCTAGTCTCTCTCCAACTTCATCCAAGGAGGTGGAACGTGGTGTAGAAATCAGTGTTCGTCCGCGAGATTCACACTCGATTGGTGGGAGCAAGATCAAAGAGGAGGCGCGTGAAAGCAAACAACAAACGATCATCCGCTGCATTAAGGAGCTTAGGAAGACAAGGTAAACACATGAATATTCCGCTTTAATTCATGTTGTAGATCTGAATGTGTTAGATCCTTCCTGCCCTTCAATTATGTACAATTCAGCGTCTAAAGAAGGGGGTAAAAGTTTTACAGCAAATATTCCAGTTGCCGTCCCATGTACACCTATTAGACGGGCATCAGCAGTTAGTTGGTTATTGTCGCATACAATGGACAAATGGAAAAGTGGAAGAGAGGTGTGTGACACCATACAGGAGGAACATTTTCTATCATTTACCCCGAAAAACTAACTAGAAACTAAATTTTGCAGAATAAGACTTCTACACCTTATCTGCTGGACAATCTTAATAGAAAGTGATCTCTCATATCTTCACCCTTTCGATATAGGACAAGCCACTCACAAATCCAACAATCTGTCCTTTCATGTGCGAGTCATTCAACATATCCCCCCTTCTCAGGAAGAATTTTCCAATCTTCTTTGAGTCACCCTTCTGTATCAGTGGACCATCATCTTTCAGATCACCCAAGCATAAAAAGAATTTGACCGGTCACAGGAAGACTTGATCCACCATTCATGTGACCATCACCCTTTGATCTTCCAAGGACCCAAGTAATAGTCTTAGAACGGTTTTGTATGTACCGTACTTAGTAGAGGACTACGATTGTAATTCGCAAAAGTATAAAAACCTGATCCCACCATTCATGGAACATTCATGTGTGAACCAACACTCACCCTTTGATCTTCCAAGGACCCAAGTTGATTCCAACAACTTCTTGCCCATACAAACACCATTACCCTTTGATCTTATAAGGTCCCTAGCTTACAAGGACCCAAGTTTATTACCATTCCAACATCTTCTTGCCCATACCACTAGATCAAAATACTTGATGTTCGATCAGGTTGAGGCGGGAACACCGTAAAATGATTTGGGACATCCACTGATGCAAATGTTAACTTTGTTGTGGGTTAGGTCCCAGATTATACTATATCAACCACCCATATCTTCTTCACCCAACAAATATGGGACAACCGATCACACTTGATATCCAAATATCAAGTGCCATTTAAACATTTTTTTTTCTTAAAAGAAAATAAGAACAACTGTTAGCTGTTCAAACAACTCCTTAAGTGACTTGTAAACAATTTAGTTCATTTAATAAACTTGGAAAACCAGAAAATGCTTAAAACCAAAGAAACACCAATAAAATGTCTTTATCGTCCTTCAATTTGTGTGATGCTAACCATGTTGATTGAACAATCATCATGTTGAATCGATGATGATTCCACCAGTGATGCTTCGAGAAAAACAAGCAGATTCCTTTCGTCATAAAAACCAGGTTGTTGGGGCTGCGGTAATGCACTTTCACCTTCCAACATAAGTACCACAGAAGCCATGTTAGGTCTGTCTTGTGGGCATTGTTGGACACATAACAGACCTACATGAACTGTTCGAAGCACTTCAGTCCAGTCATTGGCTTTTTGTATTGATGAATCGATCAGCTCCATCTGTCTTCCTTCTTGGAAAAGATTCCACGCCTGTGAAAAAACCTATTTTCAGTCCAAAGCCAATCTCTTTGTTGGTAAGAGAAAAATATATGTACTCTGAACTTTACATGTCCAATCAGGTTGAGGCGGTGCTCTGGATGGTGAAAACGCCTGTTTGTCTTTCCACTCACAATCTCCAACACCAAGACACCATAGCTAAACACATCAGATTTCACTGAAAATAGGCCATGCATTGCATACTCTGGAGCTATATAGCCGCTGCATGAAACAGTTGATTTTTCTTTAAAAAAGGAGTTACTTTCTATATACGGGTGGTTTTAGTTTGATACTGTGTTTGGAGGTCCTTACTATGTTCCGACCACTCTTTTTGTTATTCCTTCTGAGTCTTCTTCTCTGAAACTTCTTGCTGTTCCGAAGTCTGAGATTTTTGGGTTCATACTGTAATCTAACAAGACATTACTAGCCTTGAGATCTGTGTGTATAATTCTTAGCCTTGAATCCTGATGAAGGTATAGCAAACCTCTGGCGGTTCCTTTGATTATGTCTAAGCGCTTAGACCAAACAAGCACCTTTCTCTATTCTGGATCTGGATTCAAGAGACATTAGAACAGATGTTAAGTGAAGTTCAGATCCTACTCATTGGAGTTTGATGAAATGTTTTTTGATAAAGACATGCCAAATAGGAATAGGTCCAAGCTTTTATGAGGCAGGTATTCGTAGATCAACATCTTCTCTCCTCCATGAAGGCAATACCCTAGAAGCTTTACCAGATTCCTGTGCTGGTACTGGTACTGGTGCTGGTGCTTGAGGTAGAGGAGGCTCTTTTACAAACAGATCCCGTCAATTTGTTTTGCACTCTCCAATACCAACCAGGTCACCGAACCATAAGAAACATCCAGGTCCTCCATCGTCAGCGTTCTTATTCGCATAAGCTGTGCACGATATATCTTTTAAGCATCTGGTATTGCATTCTTCGAGGCTCATGTTCTCAGTGAATGAAGCATTGAGCGTATCTGGAAGTTGGATATTTCTCTCTGTGAGATAATCACAGTTTTCACACATTCTAGTTGAGTCTTCCGAACACATCCATTGGACCAATCCGCCATCCTCCATTCCTCGGGCTTTTTGGGCTCAAACCCATCCAAAACACTCACAATCGTTACTGATATTACATTTTCCATATGCTCCACAGAACGTTTTGCAAGTGTCACACAGTGGAACATCTGATATTGTTGATGATTTCATACATCAGTTATACCCTTCTGATACTTCAGTTTTATATCAACTACTTTTTAGTCCGCACCAATGCCCAGGGTGGGTTACTATTTACTTCAAGAACTTGAACATGCCATTGTCGATAAATATTTGAAACGATCACCATAATGTATGTAATTGATAATTTGTATAACATGTATTGAAAAGAAGCAAGCATCAAATAGAATGTATAAAAGTATGTACACTAGGTTATTTGCACAAGTTCTTCTAAAAGGTCACGCAACCACACCGGGTGCTTATGGGTGCTTTGCGGGTGCTTCCTGGATATTCTAGGGTCATTTTGAAAGTTTAAGTTGAGACTTAAGAGGTCCTCTAAAATACAACTACATTTTAACCCAAAAAATGTGCATTCGTGTGAACACTTCTAACCATTAAATTACTCGTCCATTCAAAGCTAAGAACAACGACAATGATAAGAAGAGATTATATTGTTGATACAGTAACTATATTTGCTTGAATCAATGTATGAATTTCAACGTGATTATAATTTGGATGACTAATATTGTTCTTTTATGTTAGTATAAGGTATCGTAAATAATAAAAAATAAAAATATATTAAAAAAATTGTTCCCGCACCCCCACCGCACCCGCTATGGACAATAAATAGCTTTAGTATACTTTAGGGTAATTACTGTTAATTATTGTCTAGACCCTAGGTCAGTCTATATAAGTGTAGCCCTGACTCTCCTCTTTGTCTATCATGGTATCAAAGAAGAAGATCCGTGTCTTCTCTCCGTGTCCTAGCCGCACCATCTAACCCTAATCTCTTAGCCAACAGAAACGGTCGCCGCTATGGCACAAACCGCGCCGCCCTTCCCCACCGTCCCCATCGTTTTCTACGCCACGAAGATGCTGGTGGTGATTAATCCCACCAACGCCATCCGGAAACTCGACGTTGGCAACTACACAGTGTGGCAATCACAAACCCTCTTCACCCTGCGAGGGCATGTACTCTCGCAGACTTCATCGACAACACGTTCCTCCCGCCGTCTCCCACACGGCTCAGTTTGGCCACTCCTCCAACCGCGCCACCTATGACAGCCCTCACGACGACATCTTCGGGGGTCGCCGCCTCTTCCGCGCCCGGATATGGAACCGCACCTGCGGTATCCAGAGTTTTTGATCAGACCACTGCCACGTATGCTCCACAGGTCGTTCGTCAGGTGGTCCCTAACCCTAGCTACATCCCCTGGTACCAGCGGGATGAACTGATCGCGGCATACCTCTTCTATACTCTCACACCGACTGCATTTTACCATGTCGCACGCGCACAATCTGCGGTTCAAATCAGGGATACACTACCCAACATCTATGCCAAACCTTCAAGGAGTCATATTATGCTGATCAAGGAGCATCTGAAGCGATCTCTTCAAGGAACTCGCACAATTGAGGAGTTTCTCCGGTTTGTCAAAAACAAAGCTGTGAATTAGCCCTGCTTGGCAAACCTATGGATGAAGCTGATGTTGTTGTTCGCATCCGGGATGGCAGGTCTACCATTCAGTGGTCACAACAATCAAGACCTGGGACACTAACATTGGCTATGAGGAGTTTTTTGAAACACTTTCTCAATAGGAGCTTACGCTTCAGAGTCATCCTCTTAATCCGATCAGTGGTTCCCCTGCATCGGCACACTACAGCACTGGGCCTTCGGCCAAAAACAACTCACGCAATTGTGGCCAGCAGCACTCTCAGCCACAGCCTTCTCTGCCACATCAGCAGCACTGGCCGGCCCCTGCGCGACAATAGTGGCCGCCTCCTCAGACACAGCCCTGGCCGGCCCAATCCCCTCAGTAGAACCCGACCAATCCACACCAGCAGTTGTCTTGTACTCGCACTTCCAAACCCTTTAAGGGTTTTTTTCAAGGGTGCAATGCTCAGGGTCATCGGATCAGGGATTGCCATCAGTTCTGTGTTTCAGTGAAATTCGGACCTCCACAATTTGGATCGTACAGGCCTCCTGCTGGGGCCAATTTTTCCACTGCTTCTTTTGCACCGAGTTCTATTACTCCTACCTGGCTCTTGGACATCGGGGCTACTCATCACTTCACATCAGTTCCGCAGAATCTCTCACTTCATCAGCATTATCAGCACATTGAGGACGTCATGATTGGTGATAGTACACGTCTCCCGATTACTCACAATGATTCAGTTTATCTTCAGCATGGCTCTCATTGTTTTTCCTTATATGGTATTTTATGCGTTCCTTCAATCAAACAAAACTTGATATTTGTTGCTAAATTATGTGAAAACAATAATCGACTGTTGGGCTCTCGCATAGTGGTTTTGTTTTGAAGGCTCAAACTACGGGGGCGCCACTCCTCACAAGACCTCTTAGGGATGGAGTTTACCTTTGGCCAACCAATCATGTCTCTCCTCATTCAATCACCGTGGAGTCCAGACCAACTCTTCCTTCTTGGCATCACCGCCTTGGTCATCCTACAGATCCCAAGAGCTAATAAGTCTGAGTCGCACATCTGTCATGCGTGTCAATGTGCCAAGAGTCATAAAATGCCTTTTCAGGCTTCTAGTATTAGGTCTTCTCGGTCGCTAGAGTTTATCTTTTCTGATGTTTGGACATCCCCAGTCTATTCCGTTTATGGATCAAAATATTTTGTCATCTTTATGGATCATTTTTCAAAATATATATGGTTTTATCCCATGAAGAGCGAATCTCAATTATCAGATATCTTTGTTCGCTTTCGTGCCCTGATAGAAAAGTATTTTGATCTACCCATCAAAACTTTATTCTATGACAATGGCGGTGAGTACATTAGTCTTCATGATTTTCTGTCCTCAAATGGAAACTCATATCTCACCTCTCCACCACATAGACCTGAGCATAACGGCTATGCCGAGCGTCGACACTGTCACATTGTCGAGACTGGCTTAGCACTTCTTCATCATGCGTGTATGCCAAATACCTACCGGCCCTATGGATTTTCCACTGATGTATATCTCATCAATAGACTTTCTACCCGTACTCTGAATATGGTGTCTCCTTTCGAAGTAATTTTTAAACAGAATCATAATTATCTCAAGCTTCGCATCTTCGGTTGTAGGTGCTTTTCCTGGCTGCGTCCCTACACCTCTCATAAGCTTGAGTATAGGTGTGTTCCCTACATTTTTGTTGGCTACTCCCTTACTCATAATACGTATTTATGTCTTGATCCAGTCACTCGTCGCCTATACATCTCCGGACATGTTCAGTTTGATGAGTCTCAGTTTCCTCTATCTCCATCCCTTCATTTTAGCACTAACCCAGAGCTAGATTTCCCCCTATCCAATTCTGACCCCCTGTAGTGGCACCCCCACTGATCCCCCTGTTCCACCCCTCAGCGGTACACCAGGTTTCAATAGAGTAGACGACCGAAACCGTCGGGTCCTCCGGTATCCTCAGACACTGCGCCCCCCACGGCCTCCCTGGGAACCCTAAGGTTCCCCAGGCTCCTCCAGTTTCTCAGGTGCCCGTTTCCCCTTCGGCCCACTCGGCTCCTCCGGCTCCGGGTACATCTGGTCACAGCATGGTTACCCGCTCTAAGGATGGTACACTTCCGCCGCGTCCGGCGTATACTCTCAGTGCCACGCTTGGATCTTCGGATATTGAGCCTACTACAGTCACTCAGGCATTGCGGGACCCTTAGTGGCGATCAGCTATGGCTGCTGAGTTTGATGCCTTCCTGAGTAATGACACTTGGGAGTTAGTTCCAGCTGCTTCTAGACATAATCTTGTTGGTTGCAGGTGGGTGTTTCGCATCAAACATCGTCAGAATGGCTCCGTTGACAGGAAAAAAGCCCGACTTGTGGGCAAGGGCTTTCATCAACGTCCAGGAATTCATTATCATCACACGTTCAGTACGTTTGTGAAACCGATCACCATTCGAGTTATTCTCACCATTGCTGTCAGTCAGGGTTGGCCACTGAAGCAATGTGAACAACACTTTTCAACCAGGTACACTTCATGAGGATGTTTCATGGCTCACCCTTAGGGGTTCATTGATCGGGATCGTCCTACTCATGTCTGTAGCCTCAAAATGGCGATTTATGGCCTTAAAGAGGCCCCACGAGCTTGGTTTGCTGAGTTACGAAAATTTCTTCTTCAGCAGGGGTTCACTAACTCCAGGGGTGATACCTCTATGTTTATGTATCGTGGCTCAGGCGCGATTGTGTTTCTTCTGGTCTATGTTCATGACATCATTGTTACTGGTTTTGATGATTCCTGTGTCCAGATTTGTACTTCTGCCTTGTCTAGCAGGTTTTTCCTCAAGGACTTCGGTGACTTATCCGTTTTTCTGGGGGTTGAGGTTTTTCTTCACCTTGACGGGTTGTTGCTCTCTCAGAGTTGGTATGTTTGTGATCTTCTTCAGCGACAAGGCATGACAGATGCTAATCCTGTTCAGACTCCGCTGGATACCTCTGCCACCCTCTCTCTCACCTGTGGCTCAGCTCTCTCGGATGCCAAGACCTTTCGGACTGTTTTTGAGGGCTTGCAGTACTTTTCTCTTACTCGACCAGATATCGCCTATGCCGTCAACAAGCTATCTCGGTTCATGCATCGAACCACGACCACTCACAGGATTGCAGTGAAGCGTCTCCTTCGGTATCTGCAGGGTACGCCTGATATGGGGATTTTTATTCGTCGTGGCACAGCTTCTTTGTATGCCTTTTCCAATGCAGACTGGGGTGGGGAAAAGGATGATTTCTGTTCCACGACAAGTTACTTGGTTTACCTTGGTGGCTCTCTTGTCTCTTGGAGCTCTAAGAAGCAGAAGACGGTAGCTCGAACTTCTACTGAGGCTGAGTATCGTGTTGTGGCTGCTACTTCTGCTAAGTTGTGTTGGGTGTCTTACTTGCTTGCTGAACTTGGGTTCCCCTCAGCTCGTTGCCGATTATCTATCGTGATAATATTGGTACCACTTATCTATGCTCCAATCCTGTTTTTCACTCTCGGATGAAGCACCTGACGCTGGATTTCCACTTTGTTCGTGAGAAAGTTCAGACTCGACAACTTCGTGTCTTTCATGTGTCCTCTGCTGATCAGCTAGTGGACTGCCTTACCAGGGCCATCTCTCGCGCTCCATTTCTTGGTCTTCGTGGCAATATTGGATTCTCTTCTATATCCTTCATCTTGAGGGGCCGTATGGACGATAAATAGCTTTAGTATTACTTTAAGGCACTTATTGTTATTATAAATTATTATCTAGTCCCTAGGTGATGTTGGGTTTTGACGTAGGTAACGCAGCGGAATAACAAAAATTAATCCTACTCAAAGCCCACCAATGATCACAGGAAGAGACATCATAACATGATTAAGGACATAGAAGATGTGTACCTTTTGATTTGTGAGATCACACGAAGAATGATGTCCTCGTCACTACGGTTGATCCACGTCTAGAGGTGAGATCAAGATTCTTCCTTCTCCACTAGTGCTAGCTTGAACCCGGAGGAAGAGGGATGAAGATCAAAGGCAACAAAGCACAAAAGGGGCTCGGGGCCACCTTTTGCCGTCGGGTAGAGGGGGCGGACGGGGGCTAGGGTTTCGGCCCTAGCTCTTTGTCTTGCTCTCTCTTTTGCTCTCTCCCACTCTTTGTGTTATGTCTAATAATAACTCATGTAGTGGGAAGGAAGCTAGAGCCTCTTATATATATACTCCAACAACTCCTTGTTGTTTCCATATTAGAGCTTTCTTGTTCTAGTAGGACTAGAACTATTCCCTTCCTTGCAAATTAGTCCTACTGAGTTTGCAAGGTGTTGCACAATGATCCTTCTATTAATTAATCTTTATTAATTAATCCCAAATCTAGCTCTACTCTATTTGACGTGTAACCCCATAGGTTTCTATATAGTTGGTAGTAACTATTACTAACATAGAGCGGTGTCTAGCAACACATCCATGCCACCCAACCAATAGAAATAGTCAGTGATCCCGACAAACCTTTGTGCCCAATATGTCATATTGCATTATCCCTTTGTCTCCATATCCGGATTGGACACGAGACATAAATAGTCACACTCGTATATCCAATCCATAGTTCCTCGATCCTGGGAATATGCTTATACTTGCAGATAACATTAATATCTCTATATTAATTTATCTGAGTCTGGCCAGACATTCAATAAGCCTCATCCCTCGAGTGGCCGTGGATATTTACCCCCATTATGTGGGAGGGACAAATCCCATCTACATCACTACGATCTCTAAGCTTGCTTCCTATCACGCCCGATAGCCACCTTTATGATTACCCTGTTACGGTGTAACGTTTGATAACATCAAAGCGCAATATTTCACAACTAGAGTATCTAGTGACTTCAAGTCCAAGGATTGCAATAATATTAGCACTACGAAAAGCGATTGTGACTTCACATAATCTAATGTATCCTTTTCGTCGTGGGTCAATCCAGTATGCCATTACTCCTAATGCATACCCATGTGTTAGACTTGATATCTCCATATCAATCTACCCACATACTAGTCTATATTTGATTGTCCTATTAATCAATATAATGGACTAGGGATATTTAAGATAAATAACACAATTTATCTAAGGACTTCATTATATTAAATATCGCCATAAATAATAAATGAATATTCTAGCCAAAACATTGTTCATACTAAATCTACGATTGCCTCTAGGGCATCTATTCCAACAGTCTCCCACTTGCACTAGAGCCAATCTGGCGCATCTCGTATGCCTATAGATCTGGCGTGCCCTTCATGCTTTCGCTGCGCAAGAGGTTTCGTGAGCGGATCTGACACATTGTCATCCGCCGGAATCTTGCACATCTTCACATCTCCTCGATCGATCATATCACGAATAAGATGGAATCTCCTAAGTACATGCTTTGACTTTTGGTGCGATATTGGTTCCTTTGCCTGTGCGATTGCCCCAGAGTTGTCACAGTACAACTCTATGGGATCCACTATGCTAGGGACCACACCGAGATCAGCGATAAACTTCTTTATCCATACTGCCTCTTTTGCCGCTTCCGCAGCAGCAATGTACTCAGCTTCTATTGTAGAATCAGCAATTGTGCCTTGCTTGGAACTCTTCCAACTGACAGCTCCTCCATTCAGGCAAAACACGTATCCAGACTGCGATCTGTAAACATCCTTGTCGGTTTGGAAGCTTGCGTCAGTGTAACCCTTTACACTTAGCTCTTCCATTCCTCCAAATATCAAGAATACATCCTTAGTTCTTCTCAAGTACTTTAGGATGTTCTTGACAGCAATCCAGTGACTCTCACCCGGATTGGACTGATATCTGCTCACCATACTCAACGCGTATGATACGTCTGGTCTAGTACATAGCATGGCGTACATGATGGATCCTAAGGCCGAAGCATAGGGTATCCTGCTCATGCGGTCCTTCTCCATCTCGTTGGAGGGACAGTCATTCTTGGAAAGAGTGACTCCATGTGACATGGGCAAGAATCCCTTCTTGGAATCTTGCATGTTGAACCTCTTCAACACCTTTTCAATATATGTACTTTGACTTAGGCCAAGAAACCTTTTAGATCTATCTCTATAGATCTTTATACCAAGTATATAGGCTGCGTCTCCTAAGTCTTTCATCGCAAAGCACTTTCCTAGCCAATCTTTAACAGATTGCAGAGTAGGAATATCATTGCCAATGATTAGTATGTCATCCACATACAAGACCAGAAATACTATAGAGCTCCCACTAACCTTCTTGTAAACACAAGACTCATCTTCGTTCTTGATGAAGCCAAACTCTTTGAACGCGTCATCAAAACGTCGATTCCAGCTCCTAGAAGCTTGCTTTAATCCATAAATGGACCTTTGCAGCTTACAGACTTTATTGGCATTCTCTGGATCCTCAAAACCCTCTGGTTGTGTCATGTACACATCCTCAAGGAGGTTCCCATAAAGGAACGCTGTTTTGACATCCATTTTCCAAATCTCATAGTCGTAGTATGCTGCAATAGCAAGTAAGATTCGAATGGATTTGGTCATGGCGACTGGTGAAAAGGTCTCATCATAGTCAATACCATGAATTTGTCTATAACCTTTGGCCACCAATCGGCCCTTATAGGCAACTACCTTGCCATCCATGTCGGTCTTCTTCTTGAAGTCCCACTTGCACCCTATGGGTCGAGCCCCTTCGGGTGGTTCCACCAAAGTTCATACTTTGTTGGTGTACATGGAATCCATTTCGGATCTCATGGCTTCTAGCCACTTCTTAGAGTCTGGGCCACTCATGGCTTCTCCATAGTTTGCAGGCTCATCATCCATGAGTGGTACGTCATCAGGCTCAGTCACGAGAAGTCCATACCTCTCTGGCTCATGACGCACTCTTCCTGATCTACGGAGTTCCTGTGTTACCTGAACAGGCTCTTCCACAACTTTTTGTGGTTCCTGTTCATGTTCCATTATTGGTTCAGTGGTTTGTGGTTCATGAATTTCTTCAAGTTTCTACAACCCTCCCACTTGCTTCTTTAGAGACTAGTTCTCTTTCTAGAAACACGCCGGTCCGAGCAACAAACACTTTGTTCTCGGTAGGGTTATAGAAGTAATATCCTTTAGTCTCCTTAGGATATCCCACAAACTTACACTTATCCGCTTTAGGCCTGAGCTTGTCTGTTTGTAAACGCTTTACATAGACGTCGCATCCCCAAATCTTCATAAACGACAATATGGGACGCCTCCCAGTCCATATCTCATATGGCGTCTTCATGACTGATTTGGATGGAACACGGTTAATGGTAAAAGCTGTCGTCATTAGAGCATGTCCCCAAAAGGATATCGGAAGATCTGTTTGAGACATCATAGATCGCACCATATCTAATAGAGTGCGATTCCTCCTCTCAGATACACCATTCCATTGTGGTGTTCCGGGTGGAGTGAGCTGGGATACTATCCCACACTCTCTAAGATACTCATCAAACTCTTGGCTTAAGTATTCTCCTCCACGACCCGATCGTAGAGCTTTAATACTCTTTCCAAGTTGCTTCTCTACTTCATTCTTGAATTCTTTGAACAATTCAAATGATTCGGATTTGGCCTTCATAAGGTATACAAATCCATATCTACTGAAATCATCAGTGAATGTGATGAAGTAGGCATAACCACCTCTGGAAGGCGTGGGGAATGGTCCGCATACATCAGTATGTATGAGTGCCAATAACTCACTAGTCCGCTCGCCTTTCTTATTGAAAGGGGACTTTGTCATTTTTCCTAATAAACAAGATTCACATGTCTCATATGATTCCAAATCAAATGAGTCTAGAAGTCCATCCTTATGGAGTCTAGATATGTGTTTCTCATTTATATGGCCTAAACGACAGTGCCATAGATATGTAGGATTTAAATCATTAGTTTTAATCCTTTTAGTATTTATGTTATAGATTGGATTATTTAGATCAAGGATATACAATCCATTAGACAAATGCGCACTACAATAGTGCATACTATCAAAATAAATGGAGCAACACTTGTCCTTTATTAAAATAGAAAAACCTTTCTCGTCCAAACAAGAAACGGAAATAATGTTTCTGCTCATAGCAGGCACATAAAAGCAATTGTCTAATTCTAAAATAAGTCCAGAAGGCAAAGATAGCTCATAAACGCCTACAGCCAATGCAGCAACCTTTGCTCCATTCCCGACGCGCAAGTCTATCTCCCCTTTTCGCAATCTTCTACTTCTTTTCAAATCCTGCACATTACGACAAATGTGAGAACCACATCCGGTATCTAATACCCAGGATGATGAAATAGAGAGATTGACGTCTATAACATAAATACCTCGTGGTGGTGGAATCACTATTCCAAGCTTCTTATCCTCCAGATATTTAGGGCAATTCCTCCTCCAGTGACCCGGCTGGCTACAGTAGTGACATTCACCTTTAGCCACGCCTCCACTAGGCTTTAGGGCATCTTGGATTTCGCAACTTTCTTGCGTTTTCCTTTTGAAGTAGATGCAACTGACTTGCCCTTCTTCTTGTGTACCATCATTATGGCCTTGCCCTTGCCTTTATTGATGCTTTGCTCAGCTGTCTTTAGCATGTTCAATAGGTCTGGCAAAGACTTGTTGATCTCGTTCATATTATAGTTCATAATGAACTGATTATAACTGTCAGGCAACGATTGCAAGACGAGATCTGTCGCCAAGTCCTGGCCGAGTGGGAACCCCAGTCTCTCAAGGTTCTCTATGTACCCGATCATTCGGAGTACATGAGGGCCTACTGGATTCCCCTCTGCAAGACTACTTTTGAACAGTGCTTTAGACACCTCATAGCGCTCATGCCTTGCCTGTTCCTGAAACAATTGTTTCAAGTGTCTGATCATATCATAGGCTTCCATGTTCTCGTGTTGCTTCTGAAGCTCACCAGTCATGGTGCAAAGCATGAGGCAACTCACGTCATTAGAATCATCAATATGTTTCTGACGTGCCCTTACTTCCGCTAGTAGAGACTCATCTTGTGGTGGGTCTGGAATTGGAGTGTCCAAGACGTACAACTTCTTTTCTTGCTTGAGGACAATCCTCAAGTTTCTGTACCAGTCAAGGAAATTTGTTCCAGACAATTTATCCTTCTCAAGGACATATCGTAGGGATGAACTCGATGCGTTGTTGTTTGCCATTTGGAATTCTACAAAACGAGAAATATGCAATTTAGTATTTTGAAAAATTTAACTATATTTAACAATGGCTAGATCATTAAATATCGCTCCCACTATTTTTCTCGGATTAATAGCCCTCACTATTAAAGCGGAAAATATCTTTATACTTTCTAGTGGGTCCAAGATCCCTTTTTCACTTCTTCTTGAGCTTGCTTTTGCAAGTCACCCAAGAATTGGTTATTTAGGTAGGAACCATTCCAATTGCATCCCATGCAACTCTTGGTCCAATTAGGTGAATAAATTCCTTTTATTCTTTATCCAATTGGATAACTCCTAATTGTCATGCCTCTAAGCTCATCAATCTAATTGACTCTTGCCTAGTTGCGTCCAACCTCTTGCTTTCAACATACACGCATTACTAGCTTGCGTCGTCCGCAACACATCATGAAAAACTAAAATCGCCTTGCTTTGGCAAGCCCGAATTTTAATAGGCCATGATCATGAAGGGTGTTTTGGCAAGAGATGGCAAAACGCAATATTTAATTGAGGGATTTCTTTTAAGTTGTTTGGTTGATCTTATCAACATGGTCTACTTATTTGGATTGGGTCATCCACAATAAAAGACCAACCTTGTTTATTATTATCTTGTTATCGTTTTGCTTGTAGCGCCATACACACAAAATAAATAACAAGGCATGAATAATAAACATCCACAAAAATAAAAAAAAACGTGGCATGGATATGGCCCCTAGACTAATGATATTATCAAGCCAATGATAATATCTAATTGCCCTAAAGTGCCGAGCTCATATCCATGTGCTCCACCATAGCTGCGCGTCTAGGGATGTCTTTTGGCTCCTTTGGTTCTCCGGTATTCTTCTCCATGCTCTTGGCTATCATCTAAATATTTCTAATTCTAGCCTAACATCTAGAATAAATAAATAACAAAAGCCTCACATGTCGAGGAGAAAAAGACGACTCGCAGGCCGTAAAACTTAATTAATTATTACATTAATTTGATCAGCTCGCAGGCCGTAAACCAAACCACAAAACAATAAACATCCACAATCCTAGGCCATATCCATCCACCATGCAATAAAGCACATAATACAGTTAAAACCAATTTTTAACGCGCTTGTTTAATTTTAATGAAATTGGGTAACTAGGGTTTCACAACGGTCCAAAGGGCCCAAGCCAACAAGTGGCCCGAACCCTAGGACCGCCGCACGCCTAGAGGCCCGCGGCCTTGCTTGGCGCGCAAGGGAGGGGCGGGCGGCTAGGGTTTCGGCCCTAGTCCCCTTCCTCCTTCCTTGTTGCCCAAGCAAGGTTGTTTCCTTATGGATTTATTTCCATAACTTTGTTTCCATAATTGAAAACCCCTTTTCAATCATGTGCCCATGAACCCTAATTTTTCAAGAACCCAATTATTCACATCCTATGTGATTAAACTCAGCAATTCTAACATCCAATGTTAAATTGGGTCTTGTTTAATTGAATCAAATTCAATAGTGCATCTACTATGCCAATTTTTCAGTTTTCGCGTAATAAACAATAATACGGTGTATGAACTGAAATCGTAAACACATAATATCATGTTATGCTCTACGACCTGTGGCTCTGATACCACTGTTGGGTTTTGACGTAGGTAACGCAGCGGAATAACAAAAATTAATCCTACTCAAAGCCCACCAAGGATCACAGGAAGAGACATCATAACATGATTAAGGACATAGAAGATGTGTACCTTTTGATTTGTGAGATCACACGAAGAATGATGTCCTCGTCTCTACGGTTGATCCAAGTCTAGAGGTCAGATCTAGATTCTTCCTTCTCCACTAGTGCTAGCTTGAACCCGGAGGAAGAGGGATGAAGATCAAAGGCAACAAAGCACAAAAGGGGCTCGGGGCCACCTTTTGCCGTCGGGTAGAGGGGGCGGACGGGGGCTAGGGTTTCGGCCCTAGCTCTTTGTCTTGCTCTCTCTTTTGCTCTCTCCCACTCTTTGTGTTATGTCTAATAATAACTCATGTAGTGGGAAGGAAGCTAGAGCCTCTTATATATATACTCCAACAACTCCTTGTTGTTTCCATATTAGAGCTTTCTTGTTCTAGTAGGACTAGAACTATTCCCTTCCTTGCAAATTAGTCCTACTGAGTTTGCAAGGTGTTGCACAATGATCCTTCTATTAATTAATCTTTATTAATTAATCCCAAATCTAGCTCTACTCTATTTGACGTGTAACCCCATAGGTTTCTATATAGTTGGTAGTAACTATTACTAACATAGAGCGGTGTCTAGCAACACATCCATGCCACCCAACCAATAGAAATAGTCAGTGATCCCGACAAACCTTTGTGCCCAATATGTCATATTGCATTATCCCTTTGTCTCCATATCCGGATTGGACACGAGACATAAATAGTCACACTCGTATATCCAATCCATAGTTCCTCGATCCTGGGAATATGCTTATACTTGCAGATAACATTAATATCTCTATATTAATTTATCTGAGTCTGGCCAGACATTCAATAAGCCTCATCCCTCGAGTGGCCGTGGATATTTACCCCCATTATGTGGGAGGGACAAATCCTATCTACATCACTACGATCTCTAAGCTTGCTTCCTATCACGCCCGATAGCCACCTTTATGATTACCCTGTTACGGTGTAACGTTTGATAACATCAAAGCGCAATATTTCACAACTAGAGTATCTAGTGACTTCAAGTCCAAGGATTGCAATAATATTAGCACTACGAAAAGCGATTGTGACTTCACATAATCTAATGTATCCTTTTCGTCGTGGGTCAATCCAGTATGCCATTACTCCTAATGCATACCCATGTGTTAGACTTGATATCTCCATATCAATCTACCCACATACTAGTCTATATTTGATTGTCCTATTAATCAATATAATGGACTAGGGATATTTAAGATAAATAACACAATTTATCTAAGGACTTCATTATATTAAATATCGCCATAAATAATAAATGTATATTCTAGCCAAAACATTGTTCATACTAAATCTACGATTGCCTCTAGGGCATCTATTCCAACAGGTGAGTCTATTGATAACTCTATATTAGAGTTACATTTCTTCTACGTTTGTGTACCATTTAATGTAATTTCCGGGTTGAATATATTAGAAATACACTATGAACTTGAGGAAATTGGATAAGTTTAGCTTTGAGTGATAAATTGTTAATCCGGGTGTTTCTCACATTATTTACATTTATTTTGTCACATGTGATCGCACGGGGTGTTTTCGTGTTTTGTTGGACAGAAAACAGAGCTCATGGATCAAAAGGAGGAGGAAAACGAACTTCGGAACATATGCGGAAGCTTGGGAGAGAAAGAAATTGGAAGAAAAGAGGACAAAGATGGCAAAAGGGGGGTCAAAGTGTCATTTAAAAAAGTTTGGATAATCACAATTAGCACCCCAATGAAGAATAGAAGAGAAGACTTAGAAAAAATGAGCGTAAGGAAAAGAAGAAGAAAACCCACTGAAGTGTAGGATCAAAAGTTGATCCTAGGATTAGAAGTAGATCGCAGGATCAAAATATGTGATCGCAGGATCAGTTGGGCGAAGTTTACAGAGGAAAAAAGAAAATCACTGAAGTGTAGGATCACCTCTGTGATCCTAGGATCAACCCAAATCGCACGATCAGGAAAAGGAGATCCTACGATCTCCTGGAGAAAAAACTACATCGACGGGAGAAAGGAAAAGAAGCACGATTGCTTCTTGTACTTGCTCAAAACTACGTTGTTTTGGGTTGTTTATTTCCTTAACCTAATTGGGGAAGAATAAAACAACAAGAAGGACTTGAGGAATCATCCATCAACGTGAGAAGAAAAGAAGGAGACGACGAGGAAGACAAAAGCTTCACCATTGGAGCTTCTTTGTGTTTGATTTCTTCTACTCTTCTTAGTCAATTTTAATGGAGAAACTCGTGAGTATTGCATATTTAACTATGAGTAGCTAAACACTTTTGCGAGGCATCTCGATTTGAGAGCCTAGGGTTCATGTAAACGATGAATATTTTCCGGATTTAATCTTTGCTTCATGATTTCTTGATTTCTTCTTTTGAATCAATTCTAGTTTCTTGTTTATGTTAGTAATCCTAATTGAGTGACACGATTAGGAGATAAACTAGGGTTCAAGAACTAGGATTTCATTCAATAGTTGATTCATGCTTAAAGTTAGCTTATTTTAATTCAATTGTTCATGTACTGTGCTTAATACTCAGTGTTAATGGAGTGGCTAACCGGAAACACTGCTTAGTTAGTGAATGCACGATAGTGATTCTAACTAACTAGGATGAGACTTGAACATCAATCCCGTATCACTGAGACTGAGAAGAGACGTGTTAGGATTGGCCAAGTGTGGGTAGATTCGGTAGGTGAGATTCGACTGTTTCGTGCAACGGTGGACCGACATGACCCGTTGCCGTGCATGTCGTTAGCCTACTAGAACGGACCGGTAGACACAAGAGTCCGATAGGAGATGTAGTCTACCGTGAAGGAGAATGACTTGAGATCGATAGGAGATAGTCAGCGCTGTTACCCGGCTTAGTTAGAATATAGTTAACGTGTTGCTTAGATAATTCGGAAATCGTTTACAACCCTAGGTGATCAGCGAGATTGCCTAGTCCTCTCCATTAATTGATTAAGAATTCTTCTTAATTCTAGTTTACTATTAATTTTTTTATTGATCGCAACCACTTGTTTGGGGGTGGCAACACCACAACTCACACACTTTTTACTTCGTTTACTCAATGAACTGCGCTATTTTGTTAATTATAAATTTGTTGCGAGATTGTCCTCGAGGGTTCGACAACCCGGAGTCCTAAAAATACTCCACTCTTACTACTTGACTGTATACTTGCGTTTAAGCGCGTAAAGAATTCACGTCATCTATATAAGTGTAGTCCGGAGTATGATATACAATTCATTATTCGCCTCTTTGTCTATCACCCTCACCCTTGAATTTTGGAAATTCGTCGCACCCGCACCTGCACCCGCACTTGTGCAACATAGGTTATTACATTAGAAGAAGTATACAATGGGTGTACAAATAAATACTCCCCCGTCCATTTTGAGTGTCTTCCTTTCCTAAAGTTGAAATCTCAAAATGAGTGTCTTCCTATAAAAGAATTACTTATTTTTCACTTTATTTGGTTCCATACCCCTTTCCAAATTCTTACTTTATTCACTTACCATAATAAGTACAACATAAAATGAATGACATTTTAGTAAATCTATCAACTCAAAAGCAAACACCTTTAAAAGTCCATCCCGACACACGATTTTTGATGGAGTATGCAACATGTTTTACTAGAATTAATAAAGTACCAGTGTTGTTGACCATTGGCCAGATGACATAGCCAATAAAACATGTCCATGAAACCCCCGGTGAAGTACATATTCTATATTTGGGAACATCAAACAAATATTCTAGTTAAATTTTATCATAATCCGAGGTGCTTGTAATATTATCTGGCATAAATTTCAGATCCACCAAAACAAAATGAAAATGTTGCATACCTGTCGCTCTTACATAAAGATCTTGTGGATTGGTGCTGCATTCTCTCATATCAAGCAGGTCACCGAACCATAAAAGGCATCCAGTTCCTCCGTTTCTGACATCCATGTTTGCATAAGCTGTGCAAGAACAATTCTTAGAGCACATCGTCTTGCATTCCTCTAGGCTGATGCTCCTGTTGTACCAAGATGTGTGTGTATCGTGCAATTTGACACTGGGATGTTTGATGAAAACATCTTTACGCCCACAACTCATTGGTTTTTTTCGAACACATCCAGATAACCAATCTACTGAATTTTTAGGCTTAAATTCTTCGAAGCACTTACAGTATTAGGGCCGTTGGTGATGTTGCAGCTGTTATTTTCTCCACAGAATTTGTAATCGTTGCATTGGTCTGTATGCGAATTGGCATATAACTTCCAGTAGCCAGTTCAGTTGATCAATATAAATCTCTCTACTAAGCCATAGGGATTCAACCTTAGCCTCGAGAGAACTGTGTTGCGCAACCAATATCTGTAGAAAATCTCTTACAGGCTAACAAAGAAGTCAAAATCAATATATGGACTAGGCTTAAAAATGTGTGTCCATGAAACCCAAGACCATTCCAAGGTCCAAGCCTGGATATCAAAAACTCTCCCTGGGTAATTATACTTCGTGGGTAACCTCTACGATCAATGTGTCATTCGAAATCACCTTTAGCTGGATCATCCTTGCTCTTCCACGAAGTTAAGGACCATTCTTGACCTTTTAGCATGTTGAGCCCAAGCTTCATGCCCAATAGAAGTGTATTACATGGATGATCAAAACTCCGCCATATTTAGTTATCTGGATCATTGTCAAAAGCATCCTTGACAACAAGATTCCCTGAGTCCAAAAGTTGAGCTACTGGATTCTTTGAGGATCTGGATAAATTCGAAGACCAGATGAAACTCTCTTTAAAATTCAAAAGGACAAGATGTCCATCTGGCGTGACTTTAAGTACAACACCCGTATGTATCATTGATAGGTTTTTCTCTGTTGGCAACCCATACCATAGTCTTGATTGCTGTCTTTGTGTACCAAATTCCAATATACCGGTTCTTGGAATCACCAGGCATGAAGAAGCCTATCTCAAAGTTCCCATCAGAAGAGACTAGAGTTTCATTATCTCCAATCGATTGATTGGACCCAATGGTATCCACTGCAGTGCAAATAATCATAGTGGAAAGCAGAAACAACCAGAATGCAAGTATATTATATCCCTTCATTTCTGTTTGTGGGCTTCTCTTGGTAGTGTCTCTTTATTTGATTGATATGGTTGTAAACAAGAAACATAACTGTCTTAGATCATACCGAGTCTTTCTGCTGAATGAGCAGTTTCTTATTAACATATTGCCGTCGTTTTCACTGGGAATAGTCTGAGAAAGTTCCACTTGGTGGGTTGGAGTCCTGGTTAATGGGCGACCCGTTTTATGAATCAACCCGGTTCATGTTTTTCTACGACCCGTTTGGGCTTGGATCCGGCCCGATTTAATAGGTCGTCTATTTATAGAGTTCTTAGGGTTCTTAGCAAGTATGTTGAGCGTTCTGATTTCGCTTGTAATTCTTTCTGAGACGATTCGTCTGTTTTTAGTGAAATCTCTGCAACTCCGTGGACGTAGGCTGTTTTGCCGAACCACGTAAATCTGTGTGTTTCGATTCTTTCTTTCTGCACATTTTGTTTTTCACAACAAATGGTATCATAGCCAGGTTCGCTAAGGGTTTGGGAAAAACGATGGCAGATGAGATGAAGGGATCTGGAATTGAAAAGTTCGACGGCACCGATTATGCGTACTGGAAGATGCATTTTGTGGACTATCTGTATGGGAAGAAACTGCACGCTCCACTGGACGGGGTAAAGCCTGAAGCTATGAAGGAGGAAGACTGGAAGGTTATGGCTCGATAGGTTCTGGGCATCGTTCGGTTGACGTTGTCAATGTCGGTTACACACAACGTTATTAAGGAGACTACTACAACTTTGCTGAGAAAGGCATTGTCAGGAATGTACGAGACTCCGTCTGCTAATAACAAGGTGTACTTGATGAAGCGTCTGTTCAATCTGAAGATGACAGAATGTATGTTGGTTGCTCAATATCTTACTTATTTCAATACAATTACGAATCATTTGTCTGATGTTGATATAGACTTTGATGATGAAGTTAGGGCTTTGATATCATTAGCGTCATTACCTAATAGTTGGGAATCTATGCGAACTGCTGTTAGTAATTCTGTTGGAAAAGAAAAGTTGAAGTATGATAACATACGTGATTTAATTCTAGCCGAGGAAGTGTGTCGTAGAGATTCTGGTGAACCTTCGGGTTCAGCCTATAATATTGATAATCGTGGCAGAAGCAATGAAAGGAATGAAATAATTGGGGAAGATCAAAATCTAAGCATAGAGGTACCAGTCGTGGAAAATCGCAGACAAGGGATGGAAACACGGGTAATTGCTGGAACTTTGTTAACTCTGGTCACTTTAAGAGTGATTGTAAGGCACCGAAGAAAAACAGAGGAAAGGCTGGAAATTCGGTAAATGCAGTCAGTGATGAAATTCAAGATGCTTTACTTCTTGCTGTGTATAGTCTCGTAAAATTATGCAGAACTATACTCCTGGGGATTTCGGAAAGGTGTACTTGGCAGATGGGGAGCCGATGAATATTGCTGGTCAGGGTGGTATTGATGTCAAGCTTGCAAGTGGTTCTGTTTGGACTTTGCGGAAGGTTAAACATGTTCCTAAACTGAAGCTGAGCAAGATGCTGATTTGTGGCATCACAGACTTGGTCATATGAGTCATAGAGGTATGAAGATATTGCAGTCCCAAGGTGAGCTCTCAAAGAGGAAGTCTGTTGATCTGGGTATTTGTGAGAGCTGTATTATGGGAAAGCAGAAGCGAGTCAGTTTCCTAAAAGGCGGTTGTGCCTTGAGATCAAGCAAGCTGGATCTCGTGCACACAGATGTGTGGGGTCCTTCACCAGTAGCGTCACTAGGAGGATCTCAATACTATGTCACTTTCATTGATGATTTCAGCAGAAAAGTAAGGGTTTATTTTATGAAAAATAAATCTGATGTGTTTGAAACTTTCAAGAAGTGGAAAGCCATGGTTGAGACTGAAACCTGTTTGAAATTGAAGTGTGTGAGATCTGATAATGGTGGAGAATACATTGATGGTGGACTTAAGGATTATTATGCTGCGCATCGAGTTAGACTCGAAAATAATCTTCCCGGGACACCACAACAGAATGGTGTGGCTGAGCGCATGAATAGGACCCTCAATCAGAGAGCTAGAAGCATGAGGCTTTATTCTGGGTTACCGAAGACTTTCTGGGCAGATGCAGTTAGCACAGCGGTTTATTGCATAAATCGTGGACCTTAAGTTCCATTGGAATTCAGATTGCCTGAAGAAATATGGTGTGGAAAAGAGGTTAGTTTTGATCATTTGAAAGTTTTCGGTTGTGTTTCTTATGTTCATATTGATGCTGCCAGACGTAGTAAGCTAGATGCGAAATTCAAGATTTGTTTCTTTATTGGCTATGGAGATGCACAGTTTTGTTACAGATTCTGGGATGCTGAGAACATGAAAATTATAAGAAGCAGATATGTGATCTTCAATGAGAAGATGATGTATAAGGATAGGGCGAGTGTTGATATTGATACAGAGGATAAAGTCCCAGTTACTCCTCAGTATGTTTGTCCTGATATTCTTCAGGATGTCACTCCTAGTGATGATGTTCCGCAGGATCAGTCTAGTGTGCCTGACACTACTGAGTCACAGCCAGTTGCAAAGGACAAGAACACTCCTCTGAAGACCTATGTTAGAACTCAGGTGGGGACTAGGAACAAAAAGGTCCCAGAGCGTTACTCCCCTAGTCTTAATTATATATTGTTGACTGATGCTGGTGAGCCTTAGACTTATGCAGAGACTTTTCAGGATGATAACTTTAGCAAGTGCGAGTCAGCTATGAATGATGATATGGATTCTTTTCTTGGGAATCAGACATGGGAGTTAACTGAACTTCCAACAGGGAAGAGGGCACTTCATAACAGGTGGGTATATCGTGTGAAGAATGAATCTGATGGAAGTAAACGGTATAAGGCAAGGCTTATTCTGAAGGGGTACCAGCAGAAGCAGGAAATTAATTATTCTGAGATATTTTCACCTGTGGTGAAGCTTACAACTATCAGGTTGGTGCTGAGTATGGTTGCTCAAGAAGACTTACATCTTGAGCAGTTAGATGAAAAGACTGCATTCCTTCATGGTGAATTGCAGGAAGAATTATATATGCATCAGCCACAGGGTTTCGAGGTACAGGGAAAGAAGAATCTTGTGCGCAGATTGAAGACGAGATTGTATGGTCTCAAACAAGCTCGGCATTGGAACAAGAAATTTGATAGTTTTATGTGCAGCTTAAAGTACACGAGATGTCATGCAGACCATTGTTGTTATGTTAGACAGTTTGATGGCTCCTACATTATCTTCTTGTTATACGTTGAAGATATGATGATTGCAGCATCCAGTTTGGATGAGATTAACAACTTGAAGAAAAAGCTGTATACACAATTTGCCATGAAGGACTTGGGCCCTGCAAGTTAGATTCTTGGCATGAGGATAGTCAGAGATAGAGCCAGAGGTATTCTGTATTTTTCCCAGGCAGAGTATGTGAAGAAATTACTAAGCAAATTCAGCATGGATCAGGCTAAGCCTGTGAACACTCCGTTGCGGGGTCTTTTTAGAGTGAGTAAAGATGATTCACCAAAAAAAGTTGAAGAACGGGAACACATGGGTAAGACTCCATATGCCTCAGCTATTGGTTCGTTGATGTATGCTATGGTTTGTACTAGGCCAGATATTTCCCATGCAGTTGGAGTTCTGAGCAGGTACATGAGTAATCCAGGAAAGCAACATTGGGAGGCAGTTAAATGGATCTTAAGATACTTGAGAGGTTCTTCAGACACATGCTTATGTTTCGGTGGAGATGCTTTGAAACTTAAGGGTTTTGTTTATGCTGATCTTGCTGGTGATCTTGATAAAAGGAAGAGTACTATAGGGTATGTGTTCACCTTGGGTGGTACGGCAGTGTCATGGGGTTCTAACTTGCAGAAGGTTGTTGCTCTTTCAAAAACGGAAGCTGAGTATATTGCTATCACGGAAGCTGAAAAGGAGATGGTATGGTTGCACATGTTCTTAGGAGCATAGTTGTCAGAATCTTACGATTCACGATTCGTATCCTACGATTAGACTCGATTCGCCCATGAAACGATGCGAATCCCTTAGTGAATCTTTAATGGACAAAAAATTATTTGAATCCCGATCCAAGAGTCCGAATCTTACGATTCAATTGTGATTCAAACCGATTCTACGATTCACCTTCGATTCATGTGAAGGTCTAATTGCGTTGCACCATTAGTCTGAGAAATCATACTTCCTACATTCATGTCTGTTTTGCAACAAGCATTTGTTTTAGATTACTATTGCATTTTTCTCAAGTACAAGGCTAATAGTTTTCTATCATGTTCAATCTCCTAGGTTGCTTGTAGTTCCTTGCTCCACATGTCTATCTATATCTAGATATTCTTTATCTTTTAGATGTGTGAAACTCCTAATCACTAGTTATGGATGCGAGTTTCCAATCATTTGAGTTTTCTTTTTGTGACAAATATGAATAATTTGGTCAACAATGTTATAGCTTTATGAAATGTTTTATTTTATCTACATAGAAATGTTTCAAGCTGAATCTTAACGATTCACGATTCGATTCGATTTACGATTCAGTGAAGGTGAATTTCGATTCACTATCTGAATCCCGATTTGACAACTATGCTTAGGAGAGTTGGGGAAGATACAGGAGAATGGCAAGCTTCACAGTGACAGTCAGAGTGCTATTTTTCTTGCTAAAAATCCAGCGTTCCATTCTAAGACCAAGCATATTGAGACAAAGTATCATTTCATCCGTGAGTTACTCGATGATGGTCAGATACAACTTGAGAAGATTTTTAGAAGTGAGAACTCAGCAAACATGTTCACAAAGGTTGTTACTGTTGAGAAACTGAAGCTGTGCGCAACTTCAGTGGGTCTTCTTTCTTGAAGAAGATGAGTTGAGTTGCAGGGATGGAGCTTGATTATGTTAGGGGATGTGGTTCTGGTACATGATGTTGAACCAGTCTCCAAGTGGAAGAATTGTTGGGTTGGATTCCTGGTTCATGGGCGACCCGATTTATGAATCGACCTTGTTCATGTTTTGCTACGACCCGTTTGGGCTTGGATCCGGTCCGGTTTAATAGGGCGTCTATTTATAGAGTTCTTATGGTTCGTAGCAAGTATGTTGAGCGTTCTGATTTCGCTTGTAATTCTCTCTGAGACGATATGTCTGTTTTTAGTGAAATATATGCAACTCCGTAGACGTAGACTGTTTTGCCGAGTCACGTAAATCTGTGTGTTTCGATTCTTTCTTTATGCATATTTCGTTTTTCACAACACCACTAAGCTGCTTTACACATTTGAGAGGTGAACTAAACGTTAGTATGATAAGTTCATGAAATTCATAAAGAAAAAATCTAACATTGTTATTATTAGAGAGTGGATTGCAACTAAGTATCTTCCTCATTTCAGTTTTATTTTGGTGACATCTTTTTATTTGGAAAGATGGAGGACTAGATTTTTCTGTTTGCTTCCGGAGCAGGCCAATGATCTGGAATTGTGATAGTTATTAAAGATTTCTATTAATTATTCAATTCAATTATCTGTAACAGTTTAGAAGACATCCTTTTCAGTACTACGACAGTCAACGAAAATCAAATCAGGGACTAAGTTTTAATTAATTAATGAGCAATCAGATCCGCACCAACGGAGGAACCTTTCACGTTCCAGAACTTTGCTGGAAAATCTTGTATGATAACAGTGTCTCCAGTCCTAAGTAGTAGCTCCTTTGTCTGAGGGTCGTGTACACGAAAACCATTAAGAAAGAAATGGACAGGAAGACAAGGTTCACACAAAAGCTCCACAGAAATAAAATTCAATGCAAGTTTGGGAATTAAATTACTATCAGGAATAGACAAGTTCTCTCTGTGGATATGGAACCATGATGTGTGACATGTAGGACTGCAACTCAGACAAGCAGGACGGGATGACACCATTTCCCAAGCCCGAGTTCTGATGAGGCTGTCCAAGCCTAGCCCAACCCGAGTTAAGAGCATCGTGAGCCCGTCGGAGCCCAAATTCATACATATCAATTAGGGTTCGGTCTGAATTCGGGCTAACCCATTGAACCTAATAACTGAATTAAATTATCACTTTAAGATCAATTTAAATTGCACCCTTAAAATTAAAATTAATTACTTAAATGTAAAAGAAGATACTGAATGTATGCATTTCAAAGTTTGTTATTTGAAGCTAAAAACTAATGATTATATAACGCTTGATCAAATAAAAACATTGTCAATTTAGGAATATCAAATGAATATGGTTTTAGAAAAAAATAATTTTTCTTAATATATAAGAGAATAATAAATATTTGGCAAAAAACTACTTAACTAGTTCAAGGACAAAAATATTATTAAAACATAGCAAATAATCAACAGAAAATTAGTAAGTTCGTGCAAAATATGCTATGCAATTCTATTCAAATGTAATATTATAGTTAGTGATTATACAAATCGCGCTAGCCCGTCCGTCGTTTAATCTTCATGCCCAAGCCCGAATGCAATTCGGTCTAAGAATTTTTGTCCAAGCCCGTCCGAATTACTAAAAACATGTTCCCAAGCCCTATTTTAGCCTGTGTTGGGCTCGGGTTGTTCGGGTTTAGCCCGTCCAAGTTGCACCCCTAGTGACATGCATGTGTGACCCACAAACAATATGAATAGTAGGAGCATGAGTAGACAATGGGCTGGATGAGAATAATGATGCACTAGGTGTAATGTGATTGCAACAATCTGAGTCAAAATACCAAGGAATACTTGGGGTAGCTTACATGGCTGGTTGAGGACAAGAAATGGACAAAACCTGCTTGATAAAGGAAGCAAGATCGTCAATGGAAATAGTAGTATGAGACTTATCACAGAGTGATGAATCAGAGGGAGCAAAAGCAAAGTTTAACGAACATTTACCATTGCATCCGCCTCGAGAAGAACCACCAAGACGAGTAGCACTAATAGGGTTGTGATGACCATATCACTTCGGTACTGCAAGATCAGTACAATCGAGAAGCCATGGTCTTTTCATTCATCTTGTTGAAAAAACTAAGACAAAGTTGAATTCAAAGTTGGAAGAAGAATTGTTTCATTGATCTTGCTTTCGAGAGGGATCCATGACCAGTGTATATAGACAACACAATATATGGAAAAGAACTTTCGACATAAAACCTCACTGCTGTACACCTTTTCTGGCAGTGCCCTATGAACACTATGAAAATTGATACATAACCCCGTTGCAGTATTACTTTCGCTGACATCAGGCACCAGTTAGTGGATTTCCATTAGTAGATACTAGTCTGAATCCCGCGCCATGGCACGGATGGGCAATGAAGAGGTAATTTAGTTTTATTGTTATGGTACATCCTTGTAGGACACGAAATTATAATGTGACTATTCATGAATTACATAATTGAATTTATATGAATTTCATAACTCGTAAGTATAAAGACTTCTGTGAGGATATTGGTCCGACAATAGCGTGCTTCGTAAAGGTGTGACTGGTGGGTTGTAAAATTTATTAGTAGAACTGGTTTTGTACACGAACACATAGTTCTAGTATTATTTGTTAGTTACATGTATTAAGTATATTCCAGAGAACCATTTGCCAATACCGGAATTAGAGTCATTGCAGTTGTTGCACTGAAACGGTTAGTGCTTGCACTGAGATGGAATTAGAGTCATTACAGTAATATGAGAAGCAAAACAAAATATCATATTAAACATTCTAGTTTTTGTAGTGCAATATATCACATAAAATTAATAATTGTAGAAGAATGAAAATTTGGTAAAATATCAGTTCTAGCATTCATATTCTTTTTGGTGGTCTAGAGGCTTCCTTTTGGTTTTGTAGAAAGAAAATAATGTTGCGTGACTATTTTTAGTCAACATTATAAAATAATGTTTCCCAAAAGAAATGTGTAAGCACAAAAACGTTAAAAGGCGTGGTTTTTAATCAATTTTATGGTTTTTTGCCCATATTCGGCACATTCTTTGTAAAAAAAATTAAAAAAGACAATGTGACACATCAAAACATTTAAGACTATTCTTTTGATTTTTTTTTTTGTATTTAGATTTGGTTATGATTAGTCCTCTCTAAAATTGAATAATAGTAAAAAAGACAATTTGATGCAAAAGAATATTGCATCTGCATTAACAAAATAAAAAATAATGATACTCCCTCTTTATTTTATATTTGATAGACATTGCACATATCTAGCATTTTGAAAAAAAAAATATCCTCACAAAATAAAATATTCTGTTACACGTAAAAAAGTCATTAAGATTCATTGAACTTGTCAGTAGAAAATAAATAGTTGTTGTGCACCTTTGAATTGTCAATGCATATAGAAATTAAAAGTAAACATTCAGCAGGCAATGCATTAAGATGTAAATAGTAAAGAGAAAACATTGTTTCTAATTTATATATCATTGAAATTTTATTGTTGGGTCCTACATTTTTTATATGTCAATGAAAATTGAGTTCTCATCACGTAATTTACGGTGAAATAAAGACGATGGACATCTCTCATAGTTGCATATATGATACATGTATATACATGTATATACATATCTATATATATGTACGTGTTTGTGTGTGTCTACATGTGTGTGTACACATACATACATACATACATACATATATATATATATATATGCACATGTATGTGTGTGTCTATATATAAATATATATATATATATATATTAACATCATTACGTCTGAATACGTTAAATAATTTCTTTCTTTTGAATTATTTGTACAATTTTTTCTCATATTAATAACAGCTTCAATTAAAGCAATAACATTGTTGTGCCAAAAAAGAGTTACTGGTTAAGCTTTGCTGCCAGTTTGTATACTTGCTAGTCATGTTGTGATACGTCTAGCCGCCATCTTACTTTTTTTTAAAATGTATGGTTTTCACTGTTTATTTTTTTTTCCATATTAAACAGATTATTTTTCAATTTTCTTATAACACGTAGTTACGAACCCCAAAGTGTAACGGTTTAATTCAAGTCATGCTTCAATTTCTCAGAAAAAACAAATCAGTCACGCTTCAATATGCTTCGCCCCTTCTAAATGGTATAACAGAAAAATATGTATCTAAAGAACAAACATGCAAGATTTTCACTGCTAGTTTGTTTGTACACTTGTCTGTCGACGTTGATGATCACTTTTTTTTTTTTACAGTTGATGATCACTTTATTTTAAGTATTTTTGAGATATCACTTTATTTTAAGTAAATAAAAGAATTATGCATGTACATAAAATATTGAAAGTTTAGTTATCTGTTTCTTTACTGCATGTTTGCTTGCCCTTTTTTGCATTTCCTAAAAAGAAATTCTTAGACAGCATTGTTATGTACTAACATAATAAATACTCTGGTGTTTTAAGTTCTAATTTTTATTTATCAAATGCTTCTATTTGAATATTTCATTTTCTGCAAACTTGTCGACTCATGGTTAGCACTTTCTTAAAATTAAAAAGTAAAAACACTGTATTTGAAGTTAAAAAGATAAGTGTATGATTTTCACTCACTCTATAATTTTGGTTGCCTATATTTAGCATTTCAAAAAAAATCTACTTTCAGATGAAACAAAAAAAATGCTACCCTCACCGAATTTTTCAACCCCGACTTTCCCGAACGGTGATGTGGATGTGCCACGTTGATAGATGATCACTGATTCACAATTAACATTATCACCAGGTGGGTCATTGTTTATTTAATTCTTTTCTCAAATATTTGTTTTCTTTAAGTAAATTCATAACTTCTTTTTTGAAAACAGTAAATTCATAACTTTAGCCATTTCTTTTAGAAACTAAACCATTCTTTTAGAAGTATGTATTTGAGTATTTGTTCTTTTCTTTCAGCATTTTTTTCTCGGCTTTTAAAAAAAATGAATATTTGCCTTTTTTAAGGAAGAATATGCGCATTTGCGAAAGTAAGATATACACGGTTACAATTATTATTCATTATGTTACAGATTGACATCTCATATATTTGTATGTAATAAATAATTTAAAATTCTATAACTCATCATACATTTCCAAAAAAACACTACAATCTTACCCATAATTTTGTCTCAACCGTTCATATTGTGATTTATCTTTCAGAATTTCATAATATTGGTTTCATCATCTTCTACTACTTCATATTAAAAGAAATAGGGATTATTATTTGTATTAATTAATTATCATAATTCCATACCTGAATTGTGTGACATCTTTTCTAGTTATCAATTATCGAATTTTAAATTTCTCAAAAAAAAAGTTAGCAATTATCGAAAAACATTGAAGACTCGTATAAATGGGTATCACTATTTTTCATACGAGTAATTTGAACAAATATACATATATACATATATATGTGGGTATGGGTGTGTACATATTGC
Organism: Linanthus parryae; assembly: GCA_023055425.1. Taxonomy (NCBI): domain Eukaryota; kingdom Viridiplantae; phylum Streptophyta; class Magnoliopsida; order Ericales; family Polemoniaceae; genus Linanthus; species Linanthus parryae. Next base: position 11,986,815 of record JALGPY010000010.1, on the reverse strand, counting down.
TATCGCGAATTTTGTTCGACTTTCTTCACGCGGTAAAAAAAGTATGTCAAAAAAAATTATACACTATTGAAAGCCTTTTCGTATTAATCACAATGGTGCATGACTGCATGAGGCATGTATCTAGCAAACATATAAAATGAATTAGTTCAAATGAAAACAATAAAAACAATAGTAATTAGTAGTTTTATTTTAAGAGAAGATATATAATATTTTGGACAAGCTAGGAGGACGAACAGATAAATATTTTGTGTTTAGTGGGAGTATAGTGAGAACTTTTTTTGTTCCTTTTTCAATATAGGTAGTAAGAATTTATTTTTTTAATCAAAATGCGAGACAGATCTGATTTTAGGAAGAATTAGAAAAAATTATGAAAAAAAAAGCAAATTTGTCAAGAAAAAAAAACAAAAAAAAAAAGTGTGGACACTTGCTAGGGACGGAAGTGGGTGGTGGGGTAAAGTAGCTGGAGAGAGTGAAAAGAGGTGGTTTCAATGAGCTGATGTGGCAAGGCCACATGATATTCGGGAAGGTCGGGGAGCAGTTTCTTCGGGGACCCTAGCATTTTCGTTTCAAATAAGATTCATTGAACTTGTCAGTAAGAAATAAAGAGTTGTTGTGCATATTTTAATTTTCAATGCATGGAGAAACTAAAAATGCACATTTCAATTACCAATGCATAGATATGTGAAAATAGTAAGTAAAATTGTGATTTTTAAAGTATTACATGTCATTAAAATTATGTGTCAATATGTAATTGGCTCTTTCATATCTTACATGTCAGTGAAAATTGAGTTGGCAAAATATCATTGATCAATCTTACCACATAAGATGACACATGCCATGTTTAGAATTCATTTCAAATCCTATGTGACCTAAGGAGGATGAACCTCCCATTTGCCTTGCTTTTATATATATATATAGATAGCTTTCCGTCAGTGACGTGCCCTGAGGTGAGGGTATAAAGGACCTTTTACACCAGTGCAGTATCGAAATTGACACGTAACCCGTTTGCAATATGTGTTTTGCTAGCATCGTGCACCAACCACTAAAAGAGCGTTAGAATGATGTTGAATGTGATCGTTAGCCTCATTTAAACATGGGGCATAAACTCTTTATACACTCTGGACTGATTAATGAAGGCTAAAATTGACAGTTTACACTCAAAAATAAAAAAATTGACATGTAAAATACATAGAGCTAGCTCAATCACGCCACTAATGTAAACAATAGAGTAATTAGACATGTAAAAATATAATGAGCTTCTTTTTGTTCACTGTTTTATATTAGTGTTTTACGCAAAATTTTAAAGACATACGTTCTAAAAAATATGAACAAAATAAAAAATAAAATAAAAAAAATCTGTTTTTTCGAATTCTGTTTTTTTTTTTCTCATTTTATTTGTTGAGGAGATCAATGCTCTTTTTCATGTAAAAGATACAAAAACGTAAAACCTAATACAATTTTCAAAACTAAAAATATTTTTTTTTCACTTAAGAAATTCAAATGATTCCTTAATGTTGTAATTCATATATTGGGAGTGTAAAACATAATAGTCATTTTGACTCTTAAGTGTCTTTTTAGCATTCACTAATTGTGCACGATGTAAGCGAAAGTAATACTGCATGGGGTTATGTTTCAGTTTTCATACTGTTGGTAGCGGTAGCACACTATCAACAAAGGTATACTGCAGTGGTGTTTTATGTCGAAGGTTCTACGGAAAAGCTAAATTAACTCTCTACATAAGCAAGGTCAACTATCTCATTTGGAAAACTAACATATACTTTAACATTAATAAACTAAAAGTTAATAATAATAAAAAGAAACGAGTCTAGAGGTTACTGTGGGCAATCATTCAATCCGTAAAAAGTCCAGATTTTCGGGAAAGATATAGGGCAGGATGAAGAAAGGTGTCAACGCAAAAGGAGAACTTGGTCATTCCCAATCCGTCCCCGCCACAACCTGCCAACAACAACGACAAAATCAGTGATCTGAATGGGAACAGGGTTGAGCTATTGTTGGATAAACTGTTTCTAAGACTGACTTGATCTGTAAACACAACCGGTTTTTTCCGGATGCGAACAATCCCTATTTCAATTTGAGAAGAACTACAATCTGTATTCCCTTGCCAAGTCGCAATTTGGTGGAACAAACACTACCTGAGACAAATTGAAACCAAGAAGCCAAAAAGAAGCCTGAAATGAAGACTGAAGTGAGAAAACCTGAAACTTCGAAAGCTATTAGATTCACAGATTGTTGCACGCGGACTGTTAATGTAGACAGACTGATTTAGAGATTCGATCTTGTTTGTTGCATGGAGGAACAGTCTCGTAATCGCTGCGTGCCAGAGAATCACAGACCCAATGGAGTGCTGTAACTTGTTTTGCTCAAGCGTACTTTTGCCAATTCAAAAGTATTAGGCACAACTCAAGGTTCAGAACTTTTCAACCTTTTTATTTGTAGATTGGGCAGATAGATAGATAGATATGTATCATTTATGTGAATGAAATCCAACTATAAAGGCATCTTTCAAGTAAAACAAACTAATAAGAACGTATATTAGTATCCAGACACCAAATACTCTGCAATGGATTATACCCCGTGTTAGCAATTGGTGCGCCCATGTGGGGTGCCCAATGCAATTATCGTAACCTTATGGGGTTAGTTGCACTAATGCACAAACTTAGAGGGGTTAGTAGCTAAGGCTCAAACCCTAAGGGTTTATTTGTAAACCTAGGAGAAGTTTTGCCTATATAAGGAGACATCGTCCTACACATTATGGTGTGACCATAATGCTATTGTATAGAGAAAAGTTACTCTGTCTAGATTCACTCTCTAGTTGTAGAGAACCCTAGTCTCTCTTTAACTACATCCAAAGAGGTGGAACGTGGGGTGGATCATAGTGTTCTTCCTCGAGATTCACACTAGATTGGTGGGAGCAAGATCAAGACGAAGGCGCGTGAAAGCAAGCAACCTACGATCATCAGCTGCGCTAAGGAGCTAAGGAAGACAAGGTAAACACATGAATCTTCCGCTATAATTCATGTTGTAGATCTGTATGTGATAGATCCTTCCTGCCCTTCATTGGTATCAGAGCCTAAGACTTGTTTTTCGTGCCTCGTTATGCGAACCCGAATCTGTTTAGAAAATCGAGTTTCTGAAAATTCATAATCTGTAAACGAAACCTATATGGTTAGGTAGAGTTTTTCACGAGGATTCCAGAAATATAAATTTTGTATTTTTTGGACATACGATTAATTAGTTATGAATTTTTTAAGATTCGGAACTGTATTAATCTGGACTGTTAGATCCAATCTGTATACCACGTTTTTCAAAAACTTGTTAAAATTGGATTTTGAGCACAAAATCAGGATCAGGACGAAAAGACAATCCCAGAAATATAAATTTCATCGGGAACGGAGCACGGGAAGGCGGCGCGTGGGCTTCACGCGCCACCGACACCGCCTCCACGCGCGGCCACCTGCCTTACGCGCCAAAGGGCCGGCGGCGGAATGCTGACGTTGCTAGGGCTAACGTGGCGATGATGTGGCAGTCGACGTGTCAGCTGACGTCAGCATAGGTGCTGACGTGGCACATGACCGACGTCGGCGCGTGACGGAGACGGACGCGCCCACTGTTTGACGACCTTCAACACACTGTTTTGAGCCCAAAATTTTTCTGGAGACTTATGTCATTTTTCCCTACTTTTTATTATAGGTGGTGAGACCCTAAGTGGTATGGAGCAATTTTCGATCTTTTTAGTTGATTAGATTATTTCTTATTAATTTCCAATAATTCGAATTTAATTCTAGAAATTTCCAGAAATTTCCAGTATGTTTATTATATTGTTTTACATACTGTTGTGGGTTGAATGGAAGTGTTTGGTGCATGGATGTGGCATAGATGTTTTTATATTTGGTTTTGGTTTTGATTTTGAATATGTAATCAAAATACGGCATGCGTGTCGTGCCTCTCTATATACTCTAGTGTCTTCTCTTCTCATCCACTCGCCTCTATGAGGTTACTTCTTATTAGAATTAAGATAGTTAGTAGAGATTGAAGATATAAGGTTCAAGATAGGTGGCCAAACCAAAAGTTATGGCGCAAGGTGCATGGAGCAAATAGGTGGTCTAAAGGAGCCTCAAGTTTGGAGTCCTAAAGTTAGGCGAGATGGCATGAGATGGAGTTCAAGACTTGCTCGATAAGTATTCCCAATAGTGGGAGTGCACCTTAGGGGCCACATCCATTGCATATTTATTTATGCTTATGCTTGCTTTATGTTATAACTGCGTGTGGTTGGATATTTATGTGTAACCTCGCATGCTAAAGAACTAAAACAAAAGAGCTCACATGAGGACATGATTAAAATTGATAGGAAATCACAAGTGATGAGATTTGATTCCTAGGATATACGCTAGGTTTTGGTGGAGTCCTTGTGAGGAACTATTAAGCTTTAATCGATGTCACATGTTATTTTGGAGCTAAGTAAATGCTAGTGATTAACTTCCACAATGTCTCTATCAACCGTGTCTAAATCGAAATTGTAAAGGCTAACTGGTGATATTAATGACATGATAAGTCCTCGTACTATGTAACCATCCGTTAGACATTGGTTATTGAACCACCTACATGTATGGTCGAACCTGTGATGAATAAGTTGTCACAACAGCACATAGACATTATCTTTAGGCTCACCAATAGTGGGAGGAGCAGCCAAGATAATATCATAGAGCATGCTATGAAAATGTGGGGAAATGACCTCATCAGCATGTTCAAGACCACTTTAAAATTGTAGGTATTGGCCAAAGAAGAATCTTGGATCCATCTTAGCCATTTGCGTACATAAATTGTGAGTAATGACTCATAATAATCCTTCCTTAACTAAAAGTTATGGCTCATGTCATCATTGAGCACTCGACTTTAACGTCTGAGATTGATGCCATGTATGATAAGAAAGTTAAGGGTTGCCAGGTACAAGCTATCCGGTTTGCAATTTGCTGCAATCTCTGCCACGTTTCATGAAACGTTATATGACATACTTATGAGTGTCAAGATGTTTGGATAAGACCAAAAATCACTCTGTTCTAGGATCTAAGCAAAAGAAGTTTTTGCTAAGAATACTAGTCCCGCATACTTCGGATGTCTAAGCGATAAATGATTGCTAAAAGACTGTTGGTGAAGTATGATCATACTTAGTGAAGTATGATCGGCAGAAATAGTCCCTAGCCCGGTATTAGGACAAAGGCAGCAAGTGGGGCAAGGATAAGTGAATATAGGGGCAATATTGGTGTAAGGCCAAATAGCCCAAGACTGGAAAACGCAAAAGGGAGCAAAGGAGTTTTCCTAAGACTAAGAGAAAAGGCCAGACCTGGCAAATAACTTCTCGTATAAGGATCCATATAATTATATTTAAGGAAGTAGCCACCAAAAGTTGTTTTGGTCATAGTTTAACTTTGGGTATGGTTATATCATGGTGTTTGCGTTCTTAAGATTCTAGCATGAGTGACACCTCAGAATTCTTGGATGTCAACTTAAGAGTATGACTTAAGATTCTGATATGAGGGTAGGCCTGCTTGGATTTTTCCCAAGGTACCATTACCTGTGTGTGGTTCTTGCCGGACGTGAAAGGCAAAACGCAAAATCATCCAGTAGAGCACTAAGGACTACTGAGTCTTTATATCTTATTCATTCTGTTGTTGTGTTCCATTATTTGTTAGAGCTAAGACATGGTGCTTACTGGTTCCATCACATTCGTAGATGATCGTCCGCGTCTCAACTGTGTGTGCTTGAGCCATATAAGTCTGAGGCACAAGGGTGCTTCAGACATGACTCTACAAAAGGTAGAAAACCGTCTGGACAAAAGGATATGTCCTTGGCTAGAATGAGACTGCGAGTATCTATCTTAGCAAGAGCTATGTGATGGAGAGAAATGGTAAGGAAGTTGGCTATTCCCACACCCCAGCAGGATGCTGTAGAGGATAAGAGGAATAGGTTACTGTAAGATATGGTATGATGTATGATAGAGCGTGCAAAGTACGTGTTCCTATTCAGAGGAGATACCTTGCTGAACGGCTATCGACATACTCAACCATAAGTCCACCAAGTCTGTAGTCACTACACCCTACGAGATGTGGACCAAAAGACAACTTGAATGAGGTCACCTTAAGGCCATGGGGATCGGCAGCTTATGTACTAACTAAATTTCAATTCCGGAAGAGGTTCGTTGAGAAGTAAGTCTCTACGAAACACATGTTTCACTGGATGACACCCCATCCCTGAATGATCAACATGAAATAGTTCCAACGGATCTTCAGGACAGTGGGAGTAACTTGCCTAGTGAACAGCCCCTCATAGATTATGACTATGTGGAGGAACCCTCCTTGCGTAGGAACATTCTTTGAAGCGTACCCCGCCGATAATTTGACATCGAAGGGGAAGACATGATGGTCACCACGCAAGACAATGATGAACCTAGGATATTATCCCATGATATTTCATCACCTGACAAGATGGAATTTGAAGTTAGACCCTAGATGTAAGAAACATATCTTCATGGAGTAACGTATCTTCTTATGCTATTCGGAGCATTCTAGGGGTTGTTTATTCGAAACGAAACAGCCGATTAGTAGTATAACGTAAATGGATTCACGAGATATATGATTTCTCATATGAGATGTCCATAATTAAGGGAAATGTTCGTAGAGATGATGATCTCCACGAGCATGGAGGAACCGCTGGAAGATACCCATTCCTTAGTGGATTATAAGGAATTAGTTCCTCAAGGATCCTTCAGACAGTGGGAGTGACTTTGCAAGCAGGATGCTCCATCCATAAGGGATGAAAGCAAATAGTGATCCTCCTATGCAAATGAATTGCTCATAGGAGCATACCCCGTCGACAGTTTGAGATCGAAGGGATGATCCTCCGGATCACCTTGCATAAACGATAGGATATAATCCTAGGCCTTATCGTTCCCTAATTATTAAGAATGAATATTAAGCTTTACAGTAAATTAGAGTCTATAAAGGGCCAACCAAGTTTCAGAATAGGTTGACTTTCTGACTGGACGGAAGACTACTGGAGATCAATGGATTTCCAAAGTCAATCAGAGACCCAGACGGAAGCGTGGTAAGGCATATGAATTGCGTAAAAGAAAAAAAGGCTACACTCATTCTGAGAGTAGACATCAACGAATCTGCGTCGATCCGACGAGATATTATCCTAGCGAGAATTGCGTTGGTTCAACAGGATACCCTTCCCAAGGCATTGGGTAGTAAGGATTATGTTGATTCGCTTGGCAGCATCAATAGTTGTGATGATGGAATTAAAGCTCCGTTCTCGATAGACGTGACGACTGAATTTCTCCATAGAGAAATCAAAGAGGTGACACAAGGTCAAATGCACAGAACGTGTGCAAGCTAATTAAGTCCATGTGGGATCTTAGCTCGTCCTCTAGACAACAGTATTTCATCAGGGATCGTTTACTATATGTTTACGATAACAAATGAAAACCGTTGTGTATCACTCTTGCTAGTAAAGAGTTGGTGATCACGTCACTTAATATCGATGACACACTATTGACTATTGGAGCTTAAGGATTGTTCGAGTCCCCAAAGGAGTAACTGTACTCCTGTAGCTCAGCGGAAGACTTTACGAGCCTAGGCATGTTCCCTAAAAGACACCATACTAGAATAACCAGATTACCAGAGTGCCCGATGCAGTAGGAGTCTTCTATAAACTATGGTGTGTACTCGGACCTAGCGAACGCTATGCAATCGGAAGAATTGGATTTCAGGATGTTCCAATTTAGGACACAAGATTGTCGTAACCTGGATACTCTATATGATGGATCACGTGCTATGACTATCGAAGATGATGCTTTGACTAGTTAGCCATGCATGCTAACTAGGGTGGGGACCTAGATGCACATGGATCCAACTCAGGCTATAATCCATGTTCGATGATAGACTCGCATGGAACAAATGCAATATAAGTGTTGCATGATCGTATTAGACCGCTCCATCGACCATGGAAGCGAAGCACGATTGCCTGTTCTGCCATAGGGCAGAAATGTGTTTAACTAAAAAGGTTTCTGGTAAGCTTATGAGCTGACAACGAACCAGGTACCGTGAATAGTGCTAGCATACGGCTATAGCACTGCGGTAAAGTCAAACACATAGGAAGATGTACCATTTTCACAAAAGGTGAAGTGACTACCTGAAGATTAATCCTGGAGTGGATCGATTATGGGCCAGAATGTTGGCTCATCCCATTCCTAAGCCACATGAGAATCGTCTCTGTGAATTTCTTTAGAGAATTGGGACACGGTAGTCGATAACTAGCAATATGATTGATGAGAACACGAGACATTGATTGACTGGATTTTAATTGGATTTGTTATTTATGCTGCATGTTGTTTGATACGTGTATGATATGTTACATTTCCTGTACTAGCTTAGAGCTTTCACGCTGACACTAGGTCGGCTCACTCACACGAACGACCGCATTTGAAATATCCTGGATATGTCTGGGTGTGGCGGAAGATGAGACAGAATCCCGATAAGCGCTGAAAGCCTACGATATGATATGAGATGCCTATCATACGAGCATATGGCCTATGATAAGAGCTAAATGTCTATCAATAGAGCTAGTAGCCTGTCAGACTGACTCAATTGCCGCATTGGAAGTAAGTTCAAGGGTGAGACTGGTTATGGCCAATCGAACATGGTTAGTACGTCGAACCATTTAACGTTTGCGTAGAGAAAGCCAGATGCGAGATTTGATTATTGTTCACAATAGTGTGACACCGCAGTACTCGGGCTGGTGGCCATAAGGGCTGCCGGATTGACATATGCATAGTGGTCCTTACAGGATAAGACATGCGCTCTGATCAGAGTCTAAACTCTATGGCGCGTATTCCCCTTGAATAACGCGCACTTATGAGTGACCATGAGGTGATGAGTAGAATTAGTCCCTGGGATTCCTCATCCTGTGAGCCTCTTCGATCATACAAATATGATTGACACTGTATACCCTTTGTACTTACGTCTGTGTCATGAGGAGACGGGTCGGTGGTGCTACTTTGGCGTGACACCTTACGGCTATGGATGATTCGGCCTTCCGGACACTGCTGGGAAAGCAGCTGAGCCGAATCTGAGTGACACATGTATGCAAGGAAAGATTCTCATTGCATTTCTCTTTATTATCTTCATTGGGCCCATCTGCAAGATCTTATGGGATCATGTAGGATATGAAAATATAAAGGAGATGTGGACTCATTGGAGCATGGCCTTCGGGACAAGGCAGGTGCTCATGATCCACGAGATGACAATTGGAGGAATCTGGGGAATACGAGAGTTACAGAGTGCATTTTTACTGTTATCTTCTTAAGGGTGCCTTCCTGCGCTGGCTATACGAGTTTGGTATGTGGATCTCCCGAGAGAGTGCCTTCCCATGCTGGCTATACGAGTTTGGTGTACGGATCTCCCGAAATGCAGGTACTCTCACCGGTCACACGCCACAGCCACAACGATACTCTTTTGTAGATGATAAATAGTTGGAGATTGATAGAGACTGGATGGATTGTGCAATCCCACTGTGCGAGTGAGAGATGTTAGCAATTGGTGCGCCCATGTGGGGTGCCCAATGCAATTATCGTAACCTTATGGGGTTAGTTGCACTAATGCACAAACCTAGAGGGGTTAGTAGCTAAGGCTCAAACCCTAGGGATTTATGTGTAAACTTAGGAGAAGTTTTGCCTATATAAGGAGACATCCTCCTACATTATGGTGTGACTATAATGCTATTCTATAGAGAAACGTTACTCTATCTAGATTCACTCTCTAGTTGTAGAGAACCCTAGTCTCTATCCAACTACATTCAAAGAGGTGGAACGTGGGGTGAATCATAGTGTTCGTCCTCGAGATTCACACTAGATTGGTGGGAGCAAGATCAAGACGAAGGCGCGTGAAAGCAAGCAACCTACGATCATCCGCTGCGCTAAGGAGCTAAGGAAGAAAAGGTAAACACATGAATCTTCCGCTATAATTCATGTTGTAGATCTGTATGTGATAGATCCTTCCTGCCCTTCACCCCCAAAGAACTGATGCCTGAAGATGAAACTTGAATGATAGACCCAAAAAACACTCTCATGTATTAAACATGGATACTTCGACCAAAATGACGTATTTGGGTAACAAAATTTATAGTGCGAATGTTACATTCACAAGACAATATAATCGCTCATCCTAAAATAAAATAAAAAATCACAATATTATTGCAAAACACACACTCACACTCACACCCAGAATATTATTTCCGTCCCTACTAGTCAATCAGACATTCAGACTAGCCGTTTTAGAAGTAGCACTCCAAATTTAAGCAATTAAAACAACTCATTTGAGCTGTGAATCAGTGTGCTACAAGTATAACACCTGAAAGTCCAGAAGTAGAATGATCATAATCAGTTTAGTGATCAACAATTTGTTTTATCGTCCTTCGATTTGGGTAATGCTAACACTGACTGAACACTCATCATTCTGGGCTGATGAAGTCTCTCCCATGAATGCTTCGAGGATATTTTTGTCACCATAAAAGCCAGGCTTTTTAGGAAGTGGCAATATACCGTCACCTTCCAACATTAATAGCACAGTAGCCATTTTTGGTCTGTCTTTCGGAGAATGCTGCACACATAATAGACCAACATGAATTGCTCGCAACAATACATTCATATCGTTTGGTGGTCTTATTGATGCATGAATCAGCTCCATCTGTCGTCCTTCTTGAAAAAGATTCCAGGCCTGCAAAATTTACAATTTCTTCTTTCAGTACAATATATAAATACTCTTTGTTTTAGAAAGTCAAATACATCTATAGAAACTTTACATGTCCACTGAGGTTGAGGGGGTTTCCTGGCTGGTGAAGACGCCCGTTCTTCCGTCCGCTCAAAATCTCCAACACCAAGACACCGTAACTGTATACATCAGATTTTGCTGAAAATTGACCATCCCTTGCATATTCTGGAGCCATATAGCCACTGCACAAAACAGTTGATTTTTTTTAAATGTAAATATTACGTGCTAAAGGATTTTTTTTTTTCTTTTTTAAATTTGGTGAAGATGTTCTTACAGGGTCCCAACCAGTCTTTCCGTAGTTCCTCCTAATTCTTCTTCCCTGAAGCTTCTGGCTGTTCCAAAGTCTGAGATTTTCGGGTTCATGTCACGATCTAATAAAATGTTACTGGCTTTGACATCTCTGTGTATGATATTCAGCCTTGAATCTTCATGAAGATACAGAAGCCCCCGAGCTGTTTTCTTTATTATCTCTATGCGCTTAGACCAATCAAGTGCCTGGCTCTTTACTGGATCTGCAGCTAAAAAATAATTCATAATAATCCACAGTGAAATGAGATTAAGATCATACTTATTACGGTGATAGGTTTTGAGAGATACTAACCGAAAATGAAACGGTCTAAGCTATTTTGAGGCAAGTATTCATAAACCAAAATCTTTTCTGATCCTTGACGGCTATATCCCAGAAGCTTTACAAGATTTTTATGTTGCAGCTTCGCAATGTACATCACCTCATTTTTGAACTCATCGTCTCCTTGTCCATTCTTTCTTGCGAGTTTCTTTACTGCTATTTCTAGCCCATCCTCTAGAACACCCTGAAATTTGATTTTCATGATGAAATTGATTGAAGAACTTCCATCGAACGATTTTCAAAGTTACACCAACTATTACCTTGTATACAGGTCCAAAACCGCCTTCTCCAAGTTTGTTCTCATCTGAGAAGTTATTGGTTGCATTGACTATCGTAAGGAAGTCATAAAACTCTAAGTCTGCAACTCTATCTGCAAAAAGATAAATACTGGTGAAGTAGTTACGAATGTTCTAGTATGCGCTTTCCAGTACCATTGATATCAACATGTCAATTTGATACTGTGAAAACAATCTCCTGGAGTACAGAAAAAGAGAATGTGACTTCAGTGAACTCACCTCTTCCCGGTAGAATTATATTTCTTCTCCTTAGGAGTACTGACAGTCCAACAAACAGCGCGACAAAAGGTGCTAAAACTGACACGAGTACGATCACTAACGTGTGCCGTTTTCTTCCTGCTGGAATATTATGCATGTTTTCCAATTAAGATCATAACAAGTACTGACATAACACAGCTTTTGGTAAGGCAAAAGGAAGCATATTATAACATAGTATGCCCAATCCGAAGATTTGTGACTATTCATATTATAATTGTAATTTAGAATTTGAATTTAGCTGAGTTTAAACATCAAAAGTTGTGGTTGTTCAGTTCGTATCTTTGTGGACGCGTATCTTCATCATATCCGAATAGTTGTGACTATTCAGTTTGTGCATTTTCGAATGAGTACATCATCATTATGAAAGGAAGCCTTGAGTACATATAATTTTAACTTAATCTTGCCAACTCTCTCTGCCTCATTTTCTTTCAAGATGTGTTGTCTTCTTTAGAGAATTTGGCGATCATTTTCAAGACTACACCATACTTTGGCGGCTTAGCAAGGCCTAAGCAGACCGCACCACCCAACTTAAGTGGAGAACGAAGCAGCTATCACCGGAAACGTTTTTCCGGGCACATTTACATGGTTGAGGGGCATATAAATCTTAAGAAAATCATTTGTATGTTAAATATTGATTTACACACATTTCATTTCTCACTTATTTGCTGAGTTGAGTATAAATACATCAATTTTTAAATATTACCGTTTCAAAAAAATAAGTGTTTTGAGTTATATTTCTCATTAGTCTTATTTGTTGATATTCTTTTATACATAACACCATGTCAGTTTATATATTATAAAATAACAAATAAAATTGTCACGTGCAATGCACCTGCTTATAACTATTATATGAAAATAAATACTCATATTCCCATTGTTATACGTTCAATTTAGCAAAATAAGAGTACACATACGTCATACCTGGCACCTTTACATACAGATCTTGCCCATTCTTTTGGCAGTGTCCAATATCGACCAGTTCGCCAGACCATAAGAAACATCCTGTTCCTCCATTTGTTGTATTTGTGCTTGCATATGCTGTACACGAGCAGTTGTTTGAACATTGAGTCTTGCATTCTTCAATGCTCAGGTTCTCATTGTAAGAAGCATTGCTTGTATCCGGCAATTGAATATTTGGTAGCTGGATAAAAGTATGTCTTTTGCAATCTAGTGGAGGCTTCATAACACACCCACTTGACCAATTCCCCATTCCCCATTCCTTGCTGTTTTTGGCCTGAAATCCTTCCAAGCACTCACAATGACTGCTCTTGCTGATACTACAGCTTGCATACACTCCACAAAACGTGCAAGTCTCACAATATTCGATTCCTGATGTTTTAGATGAACTCATATCAGTTATCCCTTATATCCTATCAAACAAATGATTTGAAATTCAAATAACATTTATTAAGTCTCAAGTTCTTTACCCATTCCTTAAAAATAAATAGCTTGAAATATCTCCAAAAAATTAGTTAATAATTCTCACTGATGTATGCTATATAATTATTGTATGACCGAAGGGGCTAACTTGCTGAATAGTTTCTTCAAGCAAGACTCAAAATTCTGAAAACCAAGTTAAATTCTTAATTTTGGATGAGCCTCCTAAGTATAGTCAGAAGTCCTATAAGCCTTTTTGGAGAAAAAGGGGGTCTACGCACAGTGGCGGAACCAGGAATTACGAACAGCTCGGGCAAAATTCTATGCAAAGCCAATAGCAGGGGAACTAATGCAAGGGTTCGAAATCAATGGGGCATTTGTGCAGTTAATAAAAGGACACTACTATCGGAATATTCTAAATTTGCGGTAAAAGTGGAGCTTTTGAAAACTCAGGGGGGGAGGGGGCAAGTGCCACACCTGGCACTTAAGTTCCTCCGCCCGTCTACGCTTGATAACAAGTTGATTATATGAGAAAAGAGGATAATTGAAATTATATCTCGATGCTATATGCTGAAAGTAATTTGTATATCCCGAGGTATATGTTTTGTACCTACTAAATAACATGTGTGTAAACACAGATATCATACCTACTTCTGAAGAAGCCATCCTTAAGTAAAGATCCTGCGGATTCGTGTTGCTTTCTTTTATATCAATAAGGTCACCGAACCATAATAAGCATCCAGTTCCACCATAGCGTACATCTAGATTTGCGTATGCTGTGCATGAGCAATTTTTGGAGCACATAGTCTTGCATTCCTCTAGTCTCATGCTCTCATTGTACCAAGAAGTGTTTGTATCGGGCAATTTAACACTTGGATGTCTGATAAATATCTCCTTTTCCGAACAATTCAATGGAGTTTTTCTTTCACATCCAGTCGAGAAATCTCCCTTATCCCACTCTTCCTGGTTCTTGGGCGTATATCCTTCCAAGCACTTACACATAGGGGAACTGCTTATGTCACAGCTACCATATTCTCCACATTTCGCATAAAGATCACAGAAGTCTGTTAGTGGGTTTGCTATTTGCTGCCATTCACCAGTTCGATTAATGAATCTAAATCTTTCCACAATGCCTTCAGGACTCAACACCAGCATTGAAAGATCTTCGCCTTTCAGCTCATATCTGTAGAAAATCTCTTCCTTGCTAAAATAGAATTCTAAAATAGCCCTAGGATTAGGATTAAAGATTGTGTATCTGCTAAATCCAAGACCATTCCAAGGTCCAAGCCTTGAGATCTTCTCCGAACCCTGGATAACAAAATTTTGTGGGTAACCTTGGGGATCTATATGGCGTACATATTTACCGTGAGCTGGATCACTTTCAGTCATCCACGATGATAGGGACCATTCATGGCCAGTCACCAAGTTAAGTCCAAGCTTCATGCCTGGTAAAAGAGTATGACATGGATAATCAAAACTCTGCCATAAAAAATTATCTGACCTGTCATCATCAAGTCCACCCTTCACAACAAGGTTTCCCGTGTCCAGAAGCTTTGCTACTGCATTCTTCGCTGATCTTGATGAATTGGTTGACCAAATGATGCTCTTTTGAATGTTTCGAAGAACCAGAAGTCCGTCCTTGGTAAATTGAAGGACACCATTTGTATCGTTGAGAGGTTTTTCTCTGTTGGCGACCCATACCACCGTCTTCTTAGGTTGATTCTTGTACCATATCCCGATGTACCAGTTCTTTGACTCATCAGGGCTACAGAATCCAAGTTCAAATTTCTGTTCAGGAGAAACTAGAGTCGCATCATATCTGATGGATTCATTGGCCCCAATGGTATCAACTGCTGTGCAGATTGTTATAGTGGAAAATAAGAGATAGCAGAATGCAAATGCATGGAATCCTTCCATGTAATGATGTAACCAGACAAAACTATGAGCTGGAGGTGACAGTGGGAAGGCATGAAGTTTTGATTTAATTAGATTCAACTGTCTACTAGAGATTAGAGAACATTTCCTTAAGTGCTGCTTCTATCAACAAACTACCAATCAAGAGTTAGATAATAATTAAATGTCAACTGTGCATCAATCTGGGAACCTTTCACCCATCTTGACACTAATTGGAAACATGTAGATTATTCGTGATATTGATGTTATGGCCTCCTAAACATCGAAAATAACTTCGAAAATATGGGATAGTCCTGAAATATGAATAATTTGTAATTCTCATGTTGGATCTTCTACAAGTGAATGATCATGACACAACTATTGGCTGGGACTGAAAGTAGGAAACGCTAAAAGCTCCCCTAACAAACTGATTTGCAATTCAAAAGTCGGAGGTGTATCATACATGCTATTAATTAGGTTGTTTTTTCTGAAAGTCAACTGCAAATGTTTAGCATATGTAATTGGCTGCTTGATTTTTTATTCAAATTGACAGACCAGAGACTTACAGTTGATTTCGGTTTTAGTATATGATTTGAATTATAAAATCAGAATCTTAATCTAGTTTATGGATGAACCTTCTCTTGTCATGTATCCCCAGGCTTGGCTGTTGACTCAGCAGAAGGGTCTCAGAATGAAATGTGATCATCCTCCTAATTGTATTTAGTTCAACCTTTCTAATATCAATGTTGTATTTCTAGGAACCTTCTCTCTACCAACTCCTTACAAGAGTAAACTATGTGCCATTCTCCGATGTTATTTTACTATGTTTGTATTCTCAGGTACTGATGCGTACATTCCTTTTAGAACTTAATCTTCGTGAAAAAACGTGTAGTTACACTGTTTCAGCACTACTGTTAATGAAGTCATTGGCAGGGAGTTATTTAAAAAAGTGTTTGGTAAGTACTGAAACTGCAGGTCTTTGTGTGTGCAGAAAGTAGCTATGGAATATTACAGTTAGGAATTATATCCTTCTTAAGTAAACAAATTGACAAGAAATTTACAAGAAGTTCATATTCAACTCAACTGCATACTTAAAACACACATTTTCAGTCAGTATGACAATCTAATATACTTCGCCATCAAGTGACCAATTATTAGCCTTTGGGGTACTCAGTCTCCGCCAAGATATATCCAAAAGTTTGGATGGATAAAAAAATATTGTACACCTTATTGAAAGAGATTTATTCATTACTTGCCAGATTTTTTTCATTCATTACTTCATCCTTTCAAATATAAAGTGTATATGCCATTTATGTGACTGAACTCCAATGACCATGCCTGCATATTAAAACCAGATACCAGATACCCTGCAATGGATAATTGCCCCAAACAACTTAGGGCTGAAGATGAAAATTGAATGATGGACTCAGAAAACACACTTCTGTATTAGACATGGATACTTCAACAAAAATGACGTTGTTTGGGTAACATAATTTCTAATGAAAAAAATACATGTACAGCACAATATTGTCGCTGGCATTACTTGTCAACCATACTAGCGATCTTAGAAGTAACACACCAAATTTAAAAAATGTAAACAGCTCATTTGAGCTGCAAACCAGTTTTTTACATGTATAACACCTTAAAGTCGAGAAGTAGAAAGATCACAATTATCATTATAAAGATCAGAAATTTGTTTTATCGTCCTTCGATATGCGTAATGCTAACCATGTTGATTGAAAACTCGTCATTCTGGACTGATGAAGTCTCTCCAATGCATTCTTCAAGCATATTTTTCTCACCATAAAAGCCAGGCTCCTTGGGCAGTGGCAATATACGGTCACCTTCCAACATCAATACCACAGTAGCCATTTTTGGTCTGTCTTCTGGAAAATTCTGCACACATAATAAACCGACATGAATTGCTCGCAACATTTCAGTCATGTCGCTTGGTGGTGGCAATGATGCATCAATCAGCTCCATCTGTCTTCCTTCTTGAAAAAGATTCCAGGCCTGCAGAATTTACAGTTTCTTCCTTCAGTACATCATAGAAAATCTCTTCCATGAAGATAGGGACCATTCATGACCAGTCAAAAAGTTAAGTCCCAGCTTCATGTCTGGTAAAAGAGTATGACATGGATAGTCAAAACTCTGCCATAAAAAGTTGTTTCGGCTATCATCTCCAAATCCATCCTTCACAACAAGGTTTCCCGTGTCCAGAAGTTTTGCTACTGCAGTTTTTGTTGATCTTGATGAATTGGTAGACCGAACGATTCTCTTTTCAATATCCAGAAGAGAGAGAAGTCCATCCCCAGTAAATTGAAGTACACCATTTGTATCGTTGAGAGGTTTTTCTCTGTTGGCGACCCATACCACCGTCTTCTTAGGTTGATTCTTGTACCATATCCCGATGTACCAGTTCTTGGACTCACTGGGGCTAAAGAATCCAAGTTCAAATTTCTGTTTAGCAGAAACTAGAGTCGCATTAAATCTGATGGATTCATTGGCCCCAATCATATCTACTGCTTTGCAGATTGTTATTGTGGAAAATAAGAAATAGCAGAATGCAAATGCGTGGAAACCTTCCATTTCCATTCGTAGGCTTGTCATATTGTGCCTCTGTATTGGATATATAAAGATGTGACCAGAGAAACAGAAACGTATATGACCTAATTGAATCTTTCAGCTCACTGAGAAATTTTCTGGTCATCCTCGCTTGAAATGGTCTGTGAGCTTTCCAGTAGATAATATAAGTGCTTTCGAGACGTGAGGAGAATTCTATTCTGTCACGTATAATGATTTCACTTAAAGTCAAAACTTGACTTAGTTTAGGGAAGTGGATTGCAATAAAGTTTCAGCTATCCTGTATGTTATTTTTTCTTCTACACCAAAACAATGAGCTGGAGGTGTCAGTAGGAAGGCATGAAGTTTTGAATTAATTAGATTCAACTGTGTAAAAGAGATTAGAGAACATTTCCTTAAGTTCTGCTTCTGTCAACAAACTGCCTATCATGAGTTGGATAATAATTAATAGGCAAAACTGCACCAGTGGTAACCATATTATATGTTTTGTTACACTTTCATACCCACATTTTCAATTTTGGCATTCGTAGTACCCACATTTTAAAATTGCTGCACCGTTGGTACATCACACTAACACTGTTAGTTTTTTAACGGTTAGTGTAAGTATTTTGATCTTTGCAAAAATAAAAATACACCAGTAGTACCCATATTTACGTCTTCGTTACAATTTGGTACCTATATTTTCAAATTCAACGTTATCAATTCTTCGAATTTTATTTTGCAACACTATATTGTTCAAAAACCATAACTTTGGCTAAATCTCTCAAATCAAAGCTAAAATTCGAACATAAACTTGGAGTCGAATAAAGAAAAAGATTTTGTCATTCAACTCTGCACCGCGAGGAACAAATAGTTGGAGCTGAACTATGTGGTGGGCGGAGACGGCGGTGGCAGCGGGAACGGCAGTGACCTAGGTCAATGTCTTGCCTCTCCAACTTCTTTTTCTTCCTTCGTCCTGGTCATTTGTGTAGAACTTCTCCCTTTTCAACACCACAACATGTTGGTATTTTCCCCTAAGAACTCATTATTTTTCCCTCGGCAGTGGCCTAGGTTTTCTTTCTCGTTTTTTCTTTATGCTTTCTTATGTGTGTTTTTCTTTTTTAAATCAATATAGTGTTACAAAATAAAATTCGAATTATTGATAACGTTAAATTTGAAAAAATAGGTACTAAATTGTAACGAAGACGTAAATATGGGTACTACTGGTGCAATTTTATCTTTGCAAAGATCAAAATACTTACACTAACCGTTAAAAAAACTAACGGTGTTAGTGTCATGTATCACCAGTGCAACAATTTCAAAATGTGGGTACTATGAATGCCAAAATTGAAAATATAGGTATGGAAGTGTAACAAAACATATAATATGGGTACCACTGGTGCAATTTTGCCTAATTAATAAATGTCAACCGTGCATCAATCTGGGAACCTTCCACCAATCTTGACACATACTCGTAAACATGTTGATATTTGTTGTTATTTTGATGTTATGGCCTCCTAAACATCGAAAATAACTTCTCATGTTGGATCTTCAAGTGAATGATCCCGACACAACTGTTGGCTGGGACTGAAAGCAGAAAACGCCAAAAGCTCCCTGATGAATTACTTCAATCTAGGGTTTGCAGAAGAGAGAAAGACAAATGAAGAAGAAGAAGAAGAGACTCTGATTCATTTCATCTAGAGCTAAAAATTACACAAATCATGTTTACTCAGCTAACATATACTAACAGAAGAGAGGAGGGAAGAGTTGTTACAAACTCTGTAAAATTACACACATCACCCCATAGTTTGGGAGAATTACACCTATTATAGAAATTCAACTATTTCTCTTAACAGCCTCCCTCAAGCTGAACTAGGCTGATGTCAAGTTTAGCTTGGAACAGAGATGATGAAAAGCAACTTCACCCAGAGGTTTTGTGAACAAATCAGCTGGTTGATCAGAGGAAGAAATATGTCCCAAAAGAAGTTGTTTGGCAGCAACCATTTCTCTGACAAAATGGAAATCAATTTCTATATGCTTAGTCCTAGCATGAAAAACTGGATTTGTAGCTAGTGCCAAGGCTGAAGTATTATCACACCAAAGAAATGGAGATGTGGGTGGAAAGATATGTAAATCAGCCAGACGATATTGAAGCCACTTAACTTCAGAAACAGTAACAGCCATAGCCTTGTACTCTGCCTCTGTGGAAGACCTGGCTACAGTGTCTTGCTTCTTTGAGCTCCAAGACACCAAATTATCACCCAGAAAGATGCAGAAACCTGTAGTGGACCTCCTATCAGTTGTATCTCCAGCCCAATCAGCATCTGAGAAAGCTGTGAGTTGAAAATTACTAGGACTAATAGTGATGCCTTGATGTAATGAGCCTTTGACAAACCTAAGAATCCTCTTCATAGCAATATAATTTGCTTGAGTGAGATGGTGCATGTGCTGACACAAGGCATTCACAGCATATTGAATATCTGGCCTTGTAATTGTCAAATATTGTAAGGCACCAACTATGCTCCTGAAGAATGTAGGATCTGAAAAAGAAGACAGATCAGGGTGAACAGTACCAGTTCTGGAAGCAGTAGGTGTCACACATGGTTTGCAGTCTAGAAGCTGAGCTTTGGCAAGAAGATCAGAGGAATATTTAGATTGATGAAGAAAACTCCAGTAGAGGTGGATGTGAGTTCAATACCCAGAAAATAACTCAAAGACCCCAGGTCTTTAACAGCAAATTTAGAAGTCATAGCAGTTAACAAAGCAGTAATGGCTGGAACTGAGCTACCAATAAGGATGATATCATCCACATATATCAAGAGAACCAGTATGTAGGTGGATGTGTGAAGAAAAAACAGAGAAGTGACAGCTCTGCTACACTTGAATCCTTGACTTAGAAGGAATGCATAAATTTTATCATACCAAGCTCTAGGTGCTTGCTTGAGGCCATACAGTGACTTGTGAAGTTTGCAGACATAATGAGGATGAGTAGAACTGACAAACCCCTGAGGCTGAACCATGTATAACTCTTCTTGAACAGTACCGTGAAGAAAGGCATTGCTTATATCCAACTATTTGAGAGACCACCCATAGTGAAGAGCAAGAGCTAAGACAATCCTGACTGTCTGATGTTTAGCAACAGGACTAAAGGTTTCATTGTAGTCTAATCCAAAAGTTTGATGAAACCCCTTAGCTACAAGCCTAGCTTTGTATCTAGCTATAGATCCATCATCATTTCTTTTGATTTTGTACACCCACTTGCAGCCAATAGCTTTTCTATGAGGTGGCAAAGGAACCAGAGACCATGTACCCTGATCCATAAGAGCTTGATATTCTGCAGTCATGGCTGCTTGCCAACAAGGTAAAGAAGATGCCAACTTAAAGCTAGTGGGTTCAGTGGTGCTGGAGAGTTGAGTTACATCAAACTTCTTGTCCCATGGGATGAGTAGGCATAGGAGGGGTGGTGGAGGGTGGAGAATGTGGTGAAGAAGGAGAAGGGGATAATGACACATGGGATAAAGGAGAACTTATATTGACAGAAGAAGTGTCCAAAGAGACAGGAGAAAGAGGAGTGGTGGACATAAAAATGGGTGGAAAGAGAGACTTATGTGTGGGAGTGGAGAGTGTCTGAGAAGTTGTAAGTTTTGATAAGGGAAGGTGTCTTCAAAAAATGTGACATGCCTAGACACATAAACTTTGTGAGTTGAAGGATCAAGACACCTGTACCCTTTGCTAGTAGGGCAGTAGCCAAGAAATACACATGGAATAGACCTGTATTGTAATTTATGAGTGGTATAAGGTCTAAGCCAGGGATAGCACAGACATCCAAACACTTTGAGAGCCTGATAGTCAGGGAAGGAATTAAAAAGACAGGAATATGGAGATTTATTGTGTAACAGCTTCTTTGGAAGTCTGTTAATCAAGTAGTTTGAAGTAATAAGAGCTTCAAGCCAGTAAGAAGAAGGAAGATGAGATTGATGGAGAAGACAAAGAGCTGTTTCAATTAGGTGTCTATGCTTTCTCTCCACTCTGCCATTTTGTTCAGGGGAGTGAGGACAAGAAGTTTGATGCATTGTGCCTTGAGACTGAAGATATGCACCAAACGCATTGTTGACATATTCAGTGCCATTATCAGTTCTGAAGACTTTGATGGTGGCACCAAATTGAGTTTTGATAAAAGCAGTAAAAGAAAGATATGCAGTAAAAGCATCAGATTTAAATTTAAGAGGATAAAACCAGCAAAATCTAGAGTGATCATCAATGAAAATGAGATAATATTTGTAATGTTTAAAAGAAGAGAGGGGGGAAGGTCCCCAAACATCAGAGTGTACTAAATCAAAACACTGAGAAGCATGAGATTTAGATGCAGCAAATGGAAGTTTATGACATTTTGAAACTTGACAATGTGAACACAAAGTAGAAGTAGAAACTGTCTTGTAGTGAAGATGAGATGCCAGCACATTGTAAGCACTTGCAGATGGATGACCAAGCCTAAGATGCCAAATAGAAGAGTTTGTAGAGACAGCTAAGTGTGCAGTTGGTGAGGACAGAGGAGTGTGTGAAGCAGGTAGATGATAGAGACCATTAGTACAAGGGCTCTTCAAAAGAATTTGATGGGAATGGTTGTCTTGTACAACAAAACCAGAGGCATTAAAGCTAATTGTGCAGTTATTATCAGTGGTGAACTTAGAAACTGACACAAGTTTAGATGCAATAGAAGGAGTGTGAAGTAAATGATGGAGCTGAAATACATGAGTAGGAGTGTGCAGAATACCATTTCCAATACCAGCAATAGGCATTTGTGAGCCATTTCCAACTTGAATCATTTATGTGCCATTATAAGGAACAGGAGCTGAGGAGAAGGCATGAGCATTGTGTGTCATGTGATGGTTTGCTCCACTGTCCATAAGGCAGGGAGTTCTAGGTGTAGATGGAGCTTGACCAAGGATGCCATTTGAAGGAATAGCATAGGGAGAGTGCTGGCCAGAATAAGTGGCTGAGTAAGCTTGAGGTCTAGGATATCTTTGAGGCAAAGGTTTAGTGGATGCAAACTTTGTTGTGTTGAGCCTATATCAACAATCCAAAGCTGAGTGTCTAGATTTCCCACAAATCTGGCAAACCACTGAAACAGCATCAATCTGTGAAGACTTATGAAAATTTGGTCCAGAAACAAAGGTAGGAGGTGATGGCCCCCCTCTGTATTGGCCTGAGTTAGAGACAGAACCAGAAGGCTTTGAAGAATAAGAGGGATACTTTTGTTGAGGTGGTCTAGCCCCAAAGTAAGCAGTAGCAACATCAGGCACAGTAGGAGTCAAAGAAGCTGAAGTGGTATGAACACTTAACTTGCTGAAATTACAGTTAAGTTCCTCAGAAAGTAGTAGTGCTGAGAGTTCAGCTACAGATATAGAAGTACTCCTGATCCTGATGCTAGACTTCAGATGATCATAATGTGGAGAAAGACCTTTGAGAATGTATAGCACTAAGTCTTCATCTGAAACAAACTCATTTACTTGAGCTAGATTATCTGTGATGGACTTGATTTGAGCTAGATAGGAATCAACTGACTGATCATGCTGTTGAATATTAAGCAATTGCATCTTTAATTGATGATTATGTGACCTAGATAAGGATGCAAAATTCACTTCAAGTGCATTCCAAATATCATAATCATGATCAAGGTTCAAAATAACAGGAATGACTGACTGAGAAATATAAGCTATAAGTCAGATTTTAAGATGTTGATCCACAGATTTCCATACCAGATACTGAGGATTAGGAACACGAGAACCTGAAGTGTCAGTTAAAAATTCTTCTGGAGCAGCAGTAGGACTGGTAACAAAGGATAAGAGATCATTTGCTTGCAGCAGAGTAGATATCTGAGTACGCCAAACAATGTAGTTGTTGCCATCGAGCTTGAGTGGCACAAGAGCACTTCGATTGCGAATCACAAACTTCAAACCTGAAGGAATCAGCTCAGCCATGATGAATAAACGCAGAACTCGGTCACACTCAGTGAACAGAGCAAGAACTCGGCAAAACTCGGACAGAAATAGCACGAATCGACAAAACTCGGTAGAGATGAACAGCGACTCGGAAAAACTCGGTTGATAACTCGTCAATTGACTCAGAATTCCAGGTGAAGAGGCATTGTTGAGCAAATCGAAACATTTAATGAGAAATCTAGACAGAGAAGAAGACCTGCACCGTAATCGAAGAACGAATCTCATGTAAGAAGAGGAAATGGAGACGCCGACGAAGCACAGACGGCCGGCGGAGTCACCGGAGCGCAGAATCAGTGGACGGAGGTGTAGAAGATGACGGCGACGAGCCTTACAGGCTCTGATACCATGATGAATTACTTCAATCTAGGGTTTGCAGAAGAGAGAAAGACAAATGAAGAAGAAGAAGAAGAGACTCTGATTCATTTCATCTAGAGCTAAAAATTACACTAATCATGTTTACTCAGCTAACATATACTAACAGAAGAGAGGAGGGAAGAGTTGTTACAAACTCTGTAAAATTACACACAGCACCCCATAGTTTGGGAGAATTACACCTATTATAGAAATTCAACTATTTCTCTTAACACTCCCCCAGCAGACTGATTTGCAATTGAATATTCAGAGGTGTCCCATACATGCTAATTACGTTTTCTTTTTCTGAAAGTCAACTGCAAATGTTTAGCATAAGTAATTGGCTGCTTGATTTTTGATTCAAACTGACAGACCAGAGACTTAGAGTTGATTTCGGTTTTAGTATATGACTTGGATTATGAAATCAGAAGCTTAATCTAGTTTCTGGATGAACATTCTCATTCTCTATAATCTGCTTGTCATGTATTCCTAAGCTTGGCTGTTGACTCAGAAGAAGGGTCACATGCCGAAATGCAAGCATCCTCCTAATTGCATTAAGTTCAACCTTCTCTCTACCAACTCCTTACATGAGTCAATTAAGTTCAAAACCTTGAGGAATGGCCAGTTCCTCTGATGTTATTTTACTATTATTGTATTCTCTAGTACTGATGTGTACATTCTTTTTAGAGCTGTTGAGTTGGTGCCTTGAATTTGTCAAAGGGGGCTAAACTCTTTGTTTCCAACTTTGATTAGGAAACATTGCAAGTCAAAGGCGGTGGAGGATTAGTTAGGAAACAAGGTTGTTTTCAAATCAGATTTGGAAACTTTAGGGATTTCCTAGCACTATATAAAGAACCTAGTAGTCACATTATTAGGTATGCAAAAACATTCTTGTATTCTTGTTCCTCTTAAGTGATTAAAGAGTGCTTTTCGACCGTGGAGGTAGTTAGCAAATATTTTGCTAGCGAACCACGTAAAATACTTGTGTTCTTCTTTATCCGTTCATTGTTCGTGAGGTGGTTTTTTCATAACAAACTGGTATCAGAGATCGGGTTTGGCGGTGTTTCAAGATCAAGATCAAGGCGGAGCAAAGCTAGGGTTTCACAACTTGGTGAAATCAAAGCTAGGGTTTTGCGATCTAGGTGGAGCACGCGACTAGAGTTCAAGATCCACCAAGAACGCTGTCCGGATTGATGTTGAAGATCGACAGGTTCACAGGAGGGAACAGCTTCAGTCTGTGGAAGATAAAGATGGAGGCTTTGCTCAAATCGCAAGGCTTGTGGGAACCTTTGACCGCGGACAAGGGAGGCATGAATGTTGCATCAGCGGAGTTCAAGGAAATGGAGGAGAAGGCACACGCAACGATTATGCTGTGCTTATCGGATGACGTAATCATCGAGATCGCAGATCAGAAGGAAGCAGCGAAGCTCTGGCTCAAGTTGGAGAGTCTCTACATGACGAAGAGTCTCACTAGCAATTTTATGCTAAAGAAAAGGATCTTCACCATGCGGATGCTCGAAGGTACGGCTCTCAAGGACCATCTTGATCAATTGAACACAATCCTGTTAGATTTGCGTAATATTGGCGAGAATGTGGAGGATGAGGATGCTGCACTTTTGCTATTGATCTCGTTACCTCCATCATATTAGAACTCCGTGCAGTCGTTCATTGTGAAAAAGGACGACTTATCCCTAGAGGAGGTGAGATCGGAGCTCCATGCTAGGGAACTGCCCCATAAGGGTGCAGGCACAGGTATAGAGGACCATGCTTCCGGAGTGATGGCAACGGGGGGAAGCAAGAAGGGTAAGAAGAAAAAGAAGAAGCAGTTCTCAGGTTCTAAGTTACCCAAGGATGTCTGTGCCTTTTGCAAGGAAAAGGGGCACTGGAAGAGAGATTGCCCGAAACGAGGTCAACAGGGGCAGAATGGATCCGCAGCCGTAGCAGAACAAGGTAACTCGTCCGAGGATGATTACGTTCTAATGGCGGATGTTGTCACGCATTCTCAAGATGTGTGGGTCCTTGATTCCAGAGCTTCTGATCATATTTGCTCTAACAGTGAGCTATTCTCGACATACGACCAAACAGATGGAGGGTCTGTCTACATGGAAAACGGAGCCATCTGAAAGGTGATTGGGAGCGGCTCAGTTAGATTGAAAACGAATGAAGGGAAGTTATGTACCTTGGAGCAGGTCAGACATGTACCACTTATTAAGAAGAATCTCATCTCCTTGATTCTGCTCGACAGCAAGGGATACAGTTTCAAAGGTGAAGGTGGAGATCTACAAGTCTGCAGGGGTTCTAAGGTGATTCTCAGGGGAGTCAAGAGTGGGACTTTGTACATGTTGCAAGGTTCGACGATCACAGGTTCTGCTGGAGTTGTCTCAGTCGAGATTAAGGAAGCTGATCTAACTAAGCTGTGGCATATGAGGCTCGGTCATATGAAGTAACGTGGAATGCAGGAACTTCACAAGAAAGGCTATCTCACCGGGCATGCGCCCAAGAACCTAGGGTTTTGTGAAAACTTCGTGTATGGGAAGCTACAGCGTAGCAAGTTCCCTAAGGCGGTTCATAGAACGAAAGGTACTCTTGATTATATCCATTCGGATTGCTGGGTTCCATCTCTTGTCAAGGCGATTGGAGGGTACAGGTATTTCCTAAGCATCATAGACGACTACTCCAGGATGACTTGGATATTCGTGATGAAGCACAAGAGTGAAGCCTTCGCAAGATTCAAGGAGTGGAAGACACTAGTAGAGAATCAGGTGGGAAATAAGCTGAAGAAGCTGCGCACGGACAACGGCTTAGAGTTCTGTTCATCAGAGTTTGATGGATTCTGCAAGTCCGGCACACACCGCAGCAGAACGGTGTAACCGAGAGAATGAATCGGACACTTTTAACAAAAGCAAGGTGCATGCTTTCGAATGCAGGTCTTTCTAGAGGTTTCTGGGGAGAGGCAGTTTCCATGGCATGCTATCTCATAAATCGGAGCCCGCACACAGGTATAGGATGCAAGATTCCTATGGAAGTCTGGTTCGGTAATGCAGTGGATTACTCGAATTTGAGAATTTTTGGTTGTGTTGCCTATTATCACGTTGATGATGGCAAACTAGAACCAAGAGCTAAGAAGGGAGTATCCATGGGTTTCGGAACATGTGTGAAGGGATACAAGATATGGGCAGACAACAAGATTATACTTAGCAGAAGTGTAGTCTTTGATGAGACTCATATGTTGAAGAACTCCGTGGAGGTGGAGCTTGGAGGTGCGAAGAAGAAGGTGGAGGGAGATTCGGATCGTACTGATCCTAAGGATTCCAAAATCCCTACACCGTCGCCAGAAGCAGAAGAGGAAGAAGCAGAAGAGTCTGATGGTGAAGATGCGTCTCTACCAGAGGAAACTGATCATCAGAGTATTGCGGTGGGAAGACAAAGAAGAGTCATCAAGACTCCGGCAAGATACAGAGATGACGGTATGGTGGGATATGCATTACAGGTTGCGGAGGAGGTGGAGGATGAGCCGTCCACCTACAAGGCCGCTATATCTAGTTCTGAGTCAGCACAATGGATTGCCGCAATGGGAGAGGAGATGGAGTCTCTTAGCAAGAACTCGACTTGGGAGCTTGTTAAACTGCCTGCGGGAAGGAAGATTGTCAGTTGCAAGTGGGTTTTCAGAAGAAAGGAAGGAACTGCATCTGGAGAGGGCATCAAGTATAAGGCAAGGCTAGTTGCAAGAGGTTTCAGTCAGAAAGAGGGAGTTGATTACACCGAGATCTTCACACCAGTGGTCAGACATACTGATATTCGGGTTCTAATAGCAATAGTGGCACACCACGACCTAGAACTTGAGCAATTGGATGTCAAGACAGCTTTCCTGCACGGAGAGTTGGAGGAGGAAATATACATGAGCCAACCGGAGGGGTTCCAAGTTCCCGGAAGAGATAACTACGTGTGCAAGCTGAAGAGATCTCTCTACGGACTTAAGCATTCACCGAGGCAATGGTAAAAGAGATTTGACAGCTTCATGTTGAAGATTGGTTACCACAAGTGCGAGTATGATTGTTGCGTGTATCACAAAAATTTGCATGGTGGATCACGTATTTACCTAGTTCTGTATGTGGATGATATTCTGATTCCAACTCGGGATATCAATGACATCATAGAACTGAAGAGGTCCCTTAGCGCGGAATTTGAGATGAAGGATCTGGGAGCTGCTCGGAAGATATTGGGAGTTGAGATCTATAGAGATAGGAAGAAGAAGAAGCTTTTCTTATCACAGCAGGGATACATCAAGAAGATCTTGGCAAGATTCGGGATGTTATCAGCTAAAGCTATAGAAACTCCTATGGCAACTAATAGCAAGCTAGGAATGTACACCGTTCAAACTGAGGAGGAGAAGGAGTACATGTCCAAGGTTCCATATGCTAGCGCAGTTGAAGTCTCATGTATGCTATGGTCTGCACTCGACCGGACATAGCATTCGCTGTTAGTGTGGTTAGTCGTTTTATGGTTGATCCTGGTACGGACCATTGGCAGGCGGTGAAGCGGATATTCAGGTACCTTAAGGGTACGTTAGACATTGGCATATGTTATGGGGCTAGTGAAGACATCTTGGTAGCTGGTTTCTCGGATGTGGACTATGCAGGGGATATTGATAGTAGAAGGTCAATGACATGCTATGTATTTGCTTTGGGAGCATCTGTTGTGAGTTGGAAGGCGACGCTACAGCCGACGGTGACTTTGTCCACCACGGAGGCGGAGTACATGGCTATAACGGAAGCAGCAAAGGAGGCAATTTGGCTTAAGGGAATGGTCAATAATCTAGGGCTACTTCAAGATCAGGCGTTAGTCTACTGTGATAGCTTGAGTGCGATTTGCTTGACTAAAGACCAGGTTCATCATGAAAGGACCAAGCATATCGACGTCAGGTATCATTTTCTGAGAAACGAGAGCAAGATCAAGGTGATGAAGGTGGGGACTGTTGACAACCCCGCGGATATGTTCACCAAGCCGGTTCCGGAGAGCAAATTCCAGCATTGTCTGGAATTGCTCAACATGTTGAGCCAGTGAGACCCTTAGGGGCCATGTCGGACCCGGTGGGGGTCCAGTGAGTCTCTGTGACACGAGACAATCAGGTGCAGAGAAGACGTAGCTTTGTTTGCGAAAAGAGGAGCAGCTGCTGTTGACGAGACAATTCAAGTCAAGGTGGAGATTCGTTGAGTTGGTGCCTTGAATTTGTCAAAGGGGGCTAAACTCTTTGTTTCCAACTTTGATTAGGAAACATTGGAAGTCAAAGGCGGTGGAGGATTAGTTCGGAAACAAGGTTGTTTCCAAATCGGATTTGGAAACTTTAGGGATTTCCTAGCACTATATAAAGAACCTAGTAGTCACATTATTAGGTATGCAAAAACATTCTTGTAGTCTTGTTCCTCTTAAGTGAATAAAGAGTGCTTTTCGGCCGTGGAGGTAGTTAGCAAATATTTTGCTAGCGAACCACGTAAAATACTCGTGTTCTTCTTTATCCGTTAATTGTTCGTGAGGTGGTTTGTCATAACAAGAACTTAATCGTTCATGGTAAAACACGTTGTTACACGATTTCAGAACTACTGTTAATGATGTTGTTGGCAGGGAGTCACTTAAAATTTAAAAAACGGTAACATAGTTTTTATTAATTGACGCCGAATTGAATCGAGGCGTTTTATGGGAGCAGCAAGAAGCAACGAAAAGAAAGGAAAATCATGAAAGAACCTCCATAGGGTTCTTAGAAAACACAACGTTTTCTGAAATAAACTCAATATTCAATAATCTGATAAAATAAGTCCACAAGCCGGACTTCAATAGCCGAAAACCTAAAATTTACCTAAAATAGCAAAATCTCAATAATTATTCTGAATTAAAGTCCTACTAAAGAAAAGCATACTGGAAAAAGATTGACCCAAATCGGGTTTAAATTGACCTCCTAATTAACCAAAAGATTATTACTAAAAATAGCAAATTTGACGATTTTGTGGCCTAAACAGCCGAATTTTGCCAAATCAGCTTGGTGCTCGTGACTAAAGTCACGAGTTATGTTTAGAACGTCGTTTCTGGTCAGATTCATGTATGGTTCGACCCCGTTCATCAATCCTTCAATTTTGCCCCTGATTCTGCGTATGGACCGAAACAGCTTTTCTGAAACTGACAAAATTCTTCCTGCATCATTAATTTAATAGCCTTCCAATTAGTTCATTGGATGTAGCTGATGAACAGTACACAAGGGTCATGTTCAGCCCTCAAATTTGAGAAAATTTATGGTGATAAGGAACATGACATGATGGTAAATGGTCGATGGTGGTGGTGTATGAAGTTGGAGGGAGGTTGCAATGGCTATTGAGGAAGTTGTTTGTTACGTACTTCACCGCAGCATCTTTATGCGAGCTGAAAATAGCTATGGCATAGTACCATTAAAAATTTCGTCTGACAACTGGCTACCGCAATTTTCCCTAGGGATTCAACAATCAAACATACATTTTCAGTATCACCATCTAATATACTTGGACATCTAGGGATCAATTGTTAGCCTCTAGGGTACTCACTCTCGGCCAAGATATATCCAAAAGTTTGTATGGATACTAAGATATTTTACACCTTAGTTAAATAGATTAATTCACTAACTTCTTGCCAGATTTTAATCAGTTAGTTTATCCTTTGGGAAATAATTTGTCTGTTTGTCACTTTATATAACTATATGCCATTTATGTGAATGAACTCCAAATATATGTATGAAGGCATCTTACAAGTAAAACTGTTATGACCTGGAACGAGCTTTAGAACGATGGTAAACGACGAACAAGATCACACCGATATAATGTGGTTCATTAGCACGATTCTACCTACCTCCACGATCTGAAAAATCCCTTTTTATTGAGAGAAATACCACGAAACAACCCACACATTGTAAAGCACGACCTATAACCTTTATATAGGTCTACTATACAGCGTCTGCCCAAAGAAATATCAAAACCGAGCAAAAAACCAACAAGGAAACAATTTGGCCGCCTTCAGGATTCTGTTCCTACGAACAGAAAGCCCACCCCCCGGTTTCTTGTTTTCGTCTTGCTCCTCCGTTTGGTTCTTTTCTTTGCCCCGCTTTGTCACAAACTCCTTGCCAAGCCCAAGTACATTCAAGGCACCCTTGATTCCAACAAATCTCCACCCTGCCTTGAATCCTCTCGTCCGCTTGCGAGTGATTTAGCCGGTTGTCTCCCATAATCCCCAACATCAATATTTGCTCCAACTTCGCCAAGTTCGTTCAACGAGGGCCCCAGGGATGCTCCAACTCCCTTCAAGTTCTTGCAATCGAATCATATCAATACTCCAACTACGGCCAAGTTCCTGCAATCGAATCCACTATTTGTTGTTCCAACTCCCACCGAGTTCCTACAACAAAATCGTTTGTTGTTTCGACTCCCAGCGAGTCCCTACAACAAAACCCCCCAATATGTTTCTCCAATTCCCACCGAATTCCTGCAACGACGCTCCCTTGCGCGCATCATACGCGCCTCCCTTTCACACCTCCCCTTTCACGTTCCGTGTCCCTTGTCAGAGACTCCCCTATTCCAAATTCGCCTCCTCGTCAAGAGCACGAATTCCAAGCCCCCCAACGGGGCTTAGAGGACGTAGTCGACCTCCAAAGCTATTGCACCTACATCCATAAATGCATATGCCTTCTTCTGACACTCCCACTTCTAATGACCCTTCCCTTTAAACAATGCACATACGTCGTTTGGCAACTTCGAACCCTTGTTGCCAACGGCCTCCTCCTCCATTGTCTTGAACTCCTTGGTCGTTGTAACGGCCCCCTCCTCTTTAGCAAATGATAACCACATGCCTTGTTGCTACAACAAAGCACGTACCTTGATCTGCCATAGGCTGAAGCTGTTTCTCCCGTTGAACTTGTCGATCTTGGTCATCCCGCGGTCATCTTCTCTGCAGCTCCTCGTCCAGATCCGTAACCCCTGAACGTATGCTTCACCTTTATCGCGAAACCGTAGCTTCAAATTTCACGGAATTGTGTAATTGATGCCCTTAGCTCTACATTGATCTTGGAACACCGAACCTAAGCTCTGATACAAGTTTGTTATGACCTAGAGCGAGCTTGAGAACGATGATAACGACGAACAAGATCACACCGATATAATGTGGTTCACTAGCACGATGCTAGCTACCTCCACGACCCGAAAATCCCCTTTTTATTGAGAGAAACACCACGAAACAACCCACACATTGTAAAGCACGACCTATAGCCTTTATATAGGCCTACTATGCAGCTTGTTCCCAAAGAAATACCAAAAACTGAGCAAAAAACCTTCAAGGAAACAATTTGGCCACCTCTTCTGTTCAAACGAACCCCCGATGTGTTCGCACGAACACACAACCCACCCCCCCCCCCCCCCCCCCCGTTTCTTTTCTTCGTCTTGCTCCTCGGTTTGGTCCTTTTCTTTGCCCCGCTTCGTCACCAAATCCTTGCGAAGCCCAAGTACATTCAAGGCACCCTTGATTCTAACAAAAACAAATTACCAAGCCCACATATTAAAACCAAAAACCAAATACTCTGCAACGTATAATTGCCCAAACAACTTATGCCTGGAGAGGAAACTTGAATGATAGACTCAAAAAATACTTTCGTGTATTAGACATGGACACTTCGACCAAAATGACATTGTTTGGGTAACATAATTTCCAGTGCAGACAATACATTTACAGCACAATATTGTCGCTAGCACTACTCGTCGACCATACTAGCGATGTTACTAGTAACACTCCAAATTTAAGAAATTTAAGCAACTCATTTGAGCTGCAAATCAGTGTGGTACATGTATATAACACCTTGAGGCCAAGAAGGAGACAGATATTAATTGGTACAAAGATCAGCAATTTGCTTTTATCGTCCTTCTATATGTGTAGTGCTAACCATGTTGACTGAGCACTCATCATTCTGGACTGATGAAGTATCTCCCATGAATGCTTCAAGCATATTTTTGTCACCATAAAAGCCAGGCTCCTTAGGTGGTGGCAATATACGGTCAACTTTCGACATCAATACCACAGTAGAAAATCTCGCCAGACCATGAATGGTCCCTATCTTTCCACAATGCCTTCAGGACTCAACACCAGCTTTGAAATATCTTCTCCTTTCAGCTCATATCTGTAGAAAATGTCTTCCTTGCTAACATTGAATTCTAAAATAGCCCTAGGATTAGGATTAAAGATTGTGTATCCGCTAAATTCAAGACCATTCCAAGGTCCAAGCCTTGAGATCTTCTCCGAACCCTGGGTGACAAAATTTTGTAGGTAACCTTTGGGATCTATACGGCGTACATATTTACCGTGAGCTTGATCTCTTTCAGTCTACCATGAAGATAGGGACCATTCAAGGCCAGTCACCAAGTTAAGTCCAAGCATCATGTCTGGTAAAAGAGTATGACATGGATAGTCAAAACTCTGCCATAAAAACTTATTTGGGATACCATCTCCAAACCCATCCTTCACAACAAGGTTTCACGTGTCCAGAAGTTTTGCTACTGCAGTCTTTGCTGATCTTGATGAATTGGTAGACCAAACGATTCTCTTTTCAATATTCAGAAGAGCGAGAAGTCCGTCCCCTGTAAATTGAAGTACACCATTTGTATCGTTGAGAGGTTTTTCTCTGTTGGCGACCCATACCACCGTCTTCTTAGGTTGATTCTTGTACCATATCCCGATCTACCAGTTCTTGGACTCAACGGAGCTAAAGAATCCAAGTTCAAATTTCCGTTTAGCAGAAACTAGAGTCGCATCATATCTGATGGATTCATTGACCCCAAAGGTATCTACTGCTTTGCAGATTGTTATAGTGGAAAGAAAGAAATGGCAGAATGCAAATGCATGGAAACCTTCCATTTCTATTCTTAGGCTTCTCATATTGTGCCTCTGTATTGGATATATTTAGATGTTACCAGGCAAACAGAAATTCATTTGACCTTATAGAATCTTTCAGCTAACTGAGAAATTTTGTGATACCGTATTTCTGTCATTTTTGCTTGAAATGGTCTGTGAGCGTTCCAATAGATAATATATGTGTTTTCGAGACGTGAGCAGAATTATTGTTTATCATGTATAACGATTTAACTCAAAGTCAAAACATGACTTTGTTTAGGGAACTGGATAGGAACAAAGTTTCAGCTACCCTAATTATCTGGATACCAAAAAGGAAAACAGCCAAAAACTTGATTTTTTTTTTCTTCTACACCAAAGCAATGAGCTGTAGGTGTCAGTGGGAAGGCATGGAGTTTTGAGTTAATTAGATTCAACTTTTGAGGAGGTGTGACTTGAGTTTGAAAAGTCAACGACGGTTTGGTTTTGGAATTATTGGAGTAGTGATGCCATCATAGGTCAAAGGTTACTATGAGTCAAAAGAGGCCATAAAGTTGTTTCCTTATCTCTTTTGGAAACCTTTGGTGGGCAGTGGGTTATTTCCTAATGACGTGAGGTTTTTTTTTTGTTCAGAGCACTATATAAATGATCATAGGTGTAATCATTTGGTTTTGAAGCATTGGTTTTGAAGCACATCATCATAGTACATCCTTATAGAATTTTGCTCATCGTGCATAACCTTAGGTTTTCACTTAGTTATTATACCCTAAAGTGGAGACCCATACATTAGTGGTTGTTCAGAGGTTGGTTAAAACTTCGAGGACGAAGCTCTCTTTAAGGGGGGAAGGATGAAATACCCCGTTTTGTGAATATGGGTATTTAGGATATTACTATAAGTATTGGGTGTTAATATGCTACTATTAAATTTTATGATATTATTTGGCGTCAATACGACATTAGTATAAGTGTTGGGAGATAATTTTATTGGTAGGAAGTTAATTTTTATTACTAGTAACTACTTGGGGGTTATTATGTATTTTCTCTACTTTAAAAAGGTTTTTGGTATGTACTGAAATGGCAGGTCTTTGTGTGCGCAGAAAGTAGCTATGGAATAACACAGTTAGGATTATCATCCATCTTAAGCAAACAAATTACAAGAAGTTCATATTCGAGTCAACTGCATACTGAAAACACACACTTTCATTCAGTATGACAATCTAATATACGTCGCCATCAAGTGATCAATTATTAACCTTTAGGGTGCTCTCTCCGCCAAGACATATCCAAAAGTTTGCATGGATAGAAAAATCTTGTACGCCTTATTTAAAGAGATTCATTCATTACTGTCCAGATTTTTTTCATTCATTATTTCATCCTTTCGAAAATAAAGTTCATATGCCATTTATGTGAATGAACTCCAATGACCAAACCTGCATATTAAAACCAAAGATTAGATACCCTGCAATGGATAATTGCCCCAAACAACTTATGCCTGAAGATGAAAATTGAATGATTGACTCAGAAAACACGCTTTTCTATTAGACATGGATACTTCAACCAAAATGACGTTGTTTCGGTAAAATAATTTCTAGTGCAGAGAATACATTTACAGCACAATATTGTCGCTGGCACTTCTTGTCAAACCATACTAGCGATCTTAGAAGTAACACACCAAATTTAAGAAATGTTAAAAAAAAAACTCTGCAAATCAGTGTGCTACATGTATAACACATTGAAGTTGATAAGTAGAGAGATCACAATTATAATTATAAAGATCAGAAATTTGTTTCATCTTCCTTCAATATGCGTAATGCTAACCATATTGACTGAACACTCATCATTCTGGACTGATGAAGTCTCTCCCATGAATTCTTCCAGCATCTATTTGTCACCATAAAAGCCAGGCTCCTTAGGCAGTGGCAATATACGGTCACCTTCCAACATCAATACCACAGTAGCCATTTTTGGTCAGTCGTCTGGAAAATTATGCACTGTTATGACAAACCACCTCACGAACGAAGAACGAATAAAAGAAGAACACGAGTATTTTACGTGGTTCGCTAGCAAAATATTTGCTAACTACCTCCACGGCGGAAAAAGCACTCTTTATTCACTTAAGAGCAACAAGACTACAACAATGTTTTGCATACCTCATAATGTGACTACTAGGTTCTTTATATAGTGCTAGGAAATTCCTAAAGTTTCCAAATCCGATTTGGAAACAACTTGTTTCCTAACTAATCCTCCACTGCCTTTGACTTCCAATACTTTCTTAATCAAAGTTGGAAACAAATTGTTTGGCCGCCTTTGACCAATTCAAGGAACCAACTCAATAAATCTCCACCTTGACTTGAATTGTATCGTCAACAGCAGCTGCTCCTCTTCTAGTCAATAAAGCTACGTCTTCTCCGCTCCCAATTGTCTCTCGTCACAAAGACTCACTGGACCCCCACCGGGGCTCGACATGGCCCCTAAGGGCCTCACTGGCTCAAGATGTTGAGCGATTCCAGACAATGCTGGAACTTGCTCTCCGGAACCGGCTTGGTGAACATATCCGCGGGGTTGTCAGCAGTCCCCACCTTCATCACCTTGATCCTGCTCTCTTTTCTCAGAAAATGATACCTGACGTCGATATGCTTGGTCCTTTCATGATGGACCTGGTCCTTAGTCAAGCAAATCGCACTCAAGCTATCACAGTAGACTATCGCCTGATCTTGAAGTAGCCCTAGATCATTGACCAATCCCTTAAGCCAAATTGCCTCCTTTGCTGCTTCTGTTAGAGGCATATACTCCGCCTCCGTGGTGGACAAAGTCACCGTCGGCTGTAGCGTCGCCTTCCAACTCACAACAGATGCTCCCAGAGCAAATACGTAGCCTGTCATTGATCTTCTACTGTCAATATCCCCTGCATAATCCGCATCCGAGAAACCAGCTACCAAGATGTTTTCACGTGACCCATAGCATAGGCCAATGTATGACGTACCCTTAAGGTACCTGAATATCCGCTTCACCGCCTGCCAATAGTCCCTACCCGGATGAGCCATGAAATGACTAACCACAATAACAGCGAATTCTATGTCAGGTCGAGTGAAGACCATATCATACATGAGACTTCCAACTGCGCTAGCATATGGAATCTTGGACATGTACTCCTTCTCCTCCTCAGTCTGAATGGTGTACATTCCTAGCTTGCTGTTAGTTGCCATAGGAGTATCTATAGATTTAGCTGATAACATCCCGAATCTTGCCAAGACCTTCTTGATGTATCCCTGCTGTGACAAGAAAAGCTTCTTCTTCTTCCTGTCTCTATAGATCTCAACTCCTAATATCTTCCGAGCAGCTCCCAGATCCTTCATCCCGAATTCCGCGCTAAGGGACCTCTTCAGTTCTCTAATGTCCTTGATATTTCGAGTTTCAATCAAAATATCATCCACATATAGAACTAGGTAAATACGTGATCCACCATGCAACTCTTTGTGGTACACGCAACAATCATACTCGCACTTGTGGTAACCAATCTTCAACGTGAAGCTGTCAAACCTCTTGTACCATTGCCTCGGTGACTGCGTAAGTCCGTAGAGAGATCTCTTCAGCTTGCACACGTGGTTCTCTCTTACGGGAACTTGGAACCCCTCCGGTTGGCTCATGTATATTTCCTCCTCCAACTCTCCGTGCAGGAAAGCTGTCTTGACATCCAATTGCTCAAGCTCTAGGTCGTGGTGTGCCACTAGAGCTAGTAACACCCGGATAGAAGTATGTCTGACCACCGGTGAGAAGATCTCGTTGTAGTCAACTCCCTCTTTCTGACTGAACCCTCTTGCAACTAGCCTTGCCTTATACTTGACGCCCTCTCCAGATGTAGTTCCTTCATTTCTTCTGAAAACCCACTTGCAGCTGACTATCTTCCTTCCCGCTGGCAATTTAACAAGCTCCCAAGTCGAGTTCTTGCTAAGAGACTCCATCTCTTCTCCCATCGCGGCAATCCATTGTGCTGACTCAGAACTAGATATAGCGGCCTTGTAGGAGGATGGCTCGTCCTCTACCTCTTCCGCTACCTGTAATGCGTATCCCACCATACCATCATCTCTGTATCTCACCGGAGGCTTTATGACTCTCCTTGGTCTTCCTTCAGCAATACTTTGATGAACCGGTTCCTCTAGTGTAGACGCATCCTCACTATCAGACTCTTCTTCTTCTTTCTCTTCTGTTTCTGGTGGCGGTGTAGGGATTTCGGAATCCTTAGGATCAGTAGGATCCGACTCTCCCTCCACCTTCTTCTTTGCACCTCCAAGCTCAACTTCCACGGAGTTCTTCAACATATGAGTCCCATCAAAGACTACACTTCTGCTAAGTATAATCTTGTTGTCTGCCCATATCTTTTATCCCTTCACACCTGTTCCGAAACCCATGAATACTCCCTTCTTAGCTCTTGGTTCTAGTTTGCCATCGTCAACGTGATAATAGGCAAAACAACCAAAAACTCTCAAATCCGAGTAATCCACTGCATTACCGGTCCAGACTTCCATAGGAATCTTGCATCCTATACATGTGTGCGGGCTCCGATTTATGAGATAGCATGCCATGGAAACTGCCTCTCCCCAGAAACCTCTAGAAAGACCTGCATTCGAAAGCATGCACCTTGCTTTCACCAAAAGTGTCTGATTCATTCTCTCGGCTACACCGTTCTACTGCGGTGTGTGCCGAACGGTGCGATGGCGTGCTATTCCCTGATCCTTGCAGAATCCATCAAACTCTGATGAACAAAACTCTAAGCCGTTGTCCGTGCGCAGCCTCTTCACCTTCATTCCCACCTGATTCTCTACTAGGGTCTTCCACTCCTTGAATCTTGTGAAGGCTTCACTCTTGTGCTTCATCACGAATATCCAAGTCATCCTGGAGTAGTCGTCTATGATGCTTAGGAAATACCTGTATCCTCCAATCGCCTCGACTCGAGATGGACCCCAGCAATCCGAATGGATATAATCAAGAGTACCTTTCGTTCTATGAACCGCCTTAAGGAACTTGCTACGCTGTAGCTTCCCATACACGCAGTGCTCACAAAACCCTAGGCTCTTGGGCGCATGCCCGGTGAAATACCCTTTCTTGTGAAGTTCCTGCATTCCACGTTCACTCATATGACCGAGCCTCATATGCCACAGCTTGGTTAGATCAGCTTCCTTAATCTCGGCTGAGACAACTCTAGCAGAACCTGTGATCGCCGAACCTTGCAACATGTACAAAGTCCCGCTCTTGACTCCCTTGAGTATCACCTTAGAACCCTTGCAGACTTGTAGATCTCCACCTTCACCTTTGAAACTGTATCCCTTGCTGTCGAGTAGACTCAAGGAGATCAGATTCTTCTTAATATGTGATACATGCCTGACTTGCTCTAAAGTAAATAACTTCCCTTCATTCGTCTTCAATCTAACTGAGCCGCTCCCAATCACCTTATAGACGGCTCCGTTTGCCATGAAGACAGACCCTCCATCCGTTTGGTTGTACGTCGAGAATAGCTCCCTGTTAGAGAAAATATGATAGGAAGCTCCGTTATCAAGGACCCATGTATCTTGAGAGTGCGTGACAACATCCGCCATTAGAACGTAATCATCCTCGAACGAGTTACCTTGTTCTGCTACGGCTGCGGATCCATTCTGCCCCTGTTGACCTCGTTCCGGGCAATCTCTCTTCCAGTGCCCCTTTTCCTTGCAAAAGGCACAGACATCCTTGGGTAACTTAGAACCTGAGAACTGCTTCTTCTTGTTCTTCTTACCCTTATTACTTCCCCCCGTTGCCATCAGTCCGGAAGCATGGTCCTCTATACCTGTGCCTGCACCCTTATGGCGCAGTTCCCTAGCATGGAGCGTCGATCTCACCTCCTCTAGGGATAAGTCGTCCTTGTTCACAATGAACGACTGCACGAAGTTCTCATATGATGGAGGTAACGAGATCAATAACAAAAGTGCAGCATCCTCATCATCCACCTTCTCGCCTATATTACGCAAATCTAACAGAATTGTGTTCAATTGATCAAGATGGTCCTTGAGAGCCATACCTTCGAGAATCCGCAGGATGAAGAGCCTTTTCTTTAGCATCAACTTTCTAGTGATACTCTTCGTCATGTAGAGACTCTCCAACTTGA
The DNA here is from genome assembly GCA_023055425.1 of Linanthus parryae. Lineage (NCBI taxonomy): Eukaryota > Viridiplantae > Streptophyta > Magnoliopsida > Ericales > Polemoniaceae > Linanthus > Linanthus parryae. The sequence continues at coordinate 11,946,574 of JALGPY010000010.1, read as the reverse complement.
GCCAGAGCTTCGCTGCTTCCTTCTGATCTGCGATCTCGATGATCACGTCATCCGATAAGCACAGCATAATCGTTGCGTGTGACTTCTCCTCCATTTCCTTGAAATCCACTTATGCAACATTCATGCCTCCCTTTTCCGCGGTCAAAGGTGCCCACAAGCCTTGCGATTTGAGCAAAGCCTCCATCTTTATCTTCCACAGACTGAAGCTGTTCCCTCCTGTGAACCTGTCGATCTTCAACATCGATCCGGACATCGTTCTTGGTGGATCTTGAACTCTAGTCGCGTGCTCCACCTAGATCGCAAAACCCTAGCTTCGATTTCACCAAGATGTGAAACCCTATCTTTGCTCCGCCTTGATCTTGATCTTGAAACACCTTCTAACCCGAGCTCTGATACCAGTTTGTTATGACAAACCACCTCAAAAAGGAAGAACGAATAAAAGAAGAACACGAGTATTTTACGTGGTTCGCTAGAAAAATATTTGATAACTACCTCCACGGCAGAAAAAGAACTCTTTATTCACTTAAGAGGAACAAGAATACAAGAATGTTTTTGCATACCTCATAATGTGACTACTAGGTTCTTTATATAGTGCTAGGAAATCCCTAAAGTTTCCAAATCCGATTTGGAAACAACTTATTTCCTAACTAATCCTCCACTGCCTTTGACTTCCAATACTTTCCTAATCAAAGTTGGAAACAAAGTGTTTGGCCGCCTTTGACCAATTCAAGGCACCAACTCAACATGCACACATAACAAACCAACATGAATTGCTCGCAACATTTCACTCATATCGTTTGGTGGTTGTAATGAGGCATCAATCAGCTCCATCGGTCTTCCTTCTTGAAAAAGATTCCAAGCCTGCAAAATTTACAATTTCTTCTTTCAGTATATCATAGAAAATCTTTTTTGTTTGGGAAACTCAGATACATCTATCGAAAACTTCGCATGTCCGCTGAGGTTGAGGTGTTGGCCAGCTGGCTGGTGAAGATGCCTGTTCTTCCTTCCGCTCACAATCTCCAACACCAAGACAGCGTAACTATATACATCTGATTTTGCTGAGAATTCACCATCCATTGCATATTCTGGAGACATATAGCCACTGCACAAAACAGTCTATTTTTTAAAACATTTGAATATTACTTGCTATAGGATTCATTTTGTTTTATTTAGTTCAGATGTTCTTACTAGGTCCCAACCACTCTTTTCGTAGTCCCTCCAAATTCATCTTCTCTGAAGCTTCTGGCTGTCCCAAAGTCTGAGATTTTTGGGTTCATGTCACGATCTAATAAAATGTTGCTAGCCTTGAGATCTCTGTGTATGATATTCAGCCTTGAATCTTCATGAAGATACAAAACCCTCTAGCTGTTTTTTTTTATTATCTCCAAGCGCTTAGACCAATCAAGTGACTTGCTCAGCTTTGGATCTGCAGCCAAAAAAAATCCGTTGTGAAGTAATATTAAGAGCTAGTTTGGTAATGCTGTGGCATTTTAGAAAGCTTCTGTGTAGGAAGTGCTTTGAGAAAGATGCTGTGGAAATCTACAAAACAGTGTTTGGTAAACTCCGCGTATAACATGTTGCAGGGGAAAGCTCCTTTACATTTTGTGTTTGGTAATTAGTGTTTAAGAGTTGCTATTATTGTCGAAATGACAATATGAGACATGTATAATAATTATGGTTATGAAAATAAATTTATTAGTGTTGATATTTATCAATGGATGACAGTGTCTATTATTTTATCGAAAAACAGGTCTTGTAAAAAGCTGCAGTGGGGAAGCAACATCTTTCCAGAAAGGGGAATAATAAACAGTTAGCAAACACATTAATAGTGCTTTGGGATTCGAAAAGCAGTGTTTTGGAAAGCAAAAACATTACCAAACAGGCTCAAAGTTCATACTTATTCCGGTAAAAAGTTTGAGGGGAACTAACCGAATATGAATAGGTCTAAGCTTTTGTGAGGCAAGTATTCATAGACCAAAATCTTCTCTGATCCTTGAAGGCTATATCCAAGAAGCTTTACAAGATTCCTATGTTGCAGCTTGGCAATGTATATCCCTTCATTTTTGAAGTCGTTATCTCCTTGTTCTGTCTTTCTTGCGAGTTTCTTTACAGCTATTTATAGCCCATCTTCTAGGACACCCTGGAAATGTTGGGTCCAAGCCCATAAATAATGGACAATGTGTGAGAAGCATATGATTACTTCTCTTGTTAGGCGGTGATGACTTAATAAGGCTGCGATGCTTTCTTTGGCAGCAAGACTCTTCCTAATCAATTAGGAAACAATGTTTCCACCGCCATAGTATTTAATGCCTATATAAAGGCATCCACCAATACATTCATGATTAGAGAACAAAGTAAAAGATATTCCTCTTGTCTAGCTGAACAAGAGAAGTTGATGTGGTCAAATTGGTGCTGCCTTGAATCTTTTGGTGATTCAAGAGGACTTTCTTCTCCAACTATTGGTTCGTGCTTGTGGCGAACAAGAGACGAAGAATACCGCGACGTGATCGTTCGCGACGACGACTACGAAGATTTGAGAAACTAATTCCGGGTAACTTTTTAGCAATTAGTTTGCTTTGTTTCCGTCAAGCGACGAGATTTTTATTTTACCCGGTTTATTAGTTTCTAGTTTGTTTACCCACGTTCTTGTGGAGGATTTGTGTACCCACTATTATTAATATAGTGGAAGTTTTGTGGTTCGTTTTGTCCCTCTCACTTAGAGGGTTTTTCCCACGTTAAATTCTCTTGTCCTACATCTTCTATTTTTCCGCACTTGTTCGTGTTGGCGTTGTTTGCGCATTCTAGTCCGTCTGATTCAGCCCAGTAACCCAACAAATGTGGTATCAGAGCCCGGTTCAATGGGGGAGTCAACGGGTTCCATGATCAACTTGACAGCTAGCAACTACTTGATATGGAAGCCTAGGATGCAAGACTTGCTTTATTGCAAGGATTTGATGGACCCGATTATTGCGAAAGGGGTCAAGCCAGCCGAAGTTTAAGATGATGAGTGGACCAAGATGAATATGAAGACGATTGGTCATATCCGCCAGTGGATTGACAATTCGGTGTTCCACCATATTGCTCAAGAGACGGATGCCTACCAACTATGGATAAAGTTGGAGGGCATGTATGAGAGGAAGACTGCCAGGAACAAAGCGTTGCTGATGAGATCGCTCGTGAACTTGAAGTACAGAGACGGTCAACAAGTTGCTGAGAACTTGAGTGAGTTTTAGAGTCTCATAAACCAATTGGCTACCGTCAAGCTCAATTGGGATGATGAGACACAAGCCTTGTTGCTGCTTAGCTCCCTACCAACCTCGTGGGAGACGTTGGTCGTGTCATTGAGCAATTCTGCCCCTGATGGAAAGCTGTCCATGAGTATGGTCAAGGACGCAATGTTCAACGATGAGGCAAGGAGGAAGGAGATGGGCTCTGACAACGCGCATGCTCTTGTCACGGAGAATAAAGACAAGAACAAGGATCGAGGGAGAAGCCAAACAAGGAACAAGAACAGAGGTCGCAGCAAGTCCAGGAATGGAGGTTCTCAGCCAAGATCCAAGGTCAAGTGCTACAACTGTGGAAGGCAGGGTCACATGGTAAGATCGTGCCGATTCCCGAAGAATGATCAGAACCTAGGCGACAATAGAAGAAACCAGAAGAATGATAAGAGTGAGGATGATGATACAACTGCCACAATCTCACAGGTTGTGGTACTCTCTGTGGGAGAAGAAGAATGCCTTCACGTTGCAGCGAATCAGGAAACTGAGTGGGTTGTTGATACAGCCGCTTCATACCATGCAACTTCGAGACGAGATTTCTTCACTACATACAAAGCTGGAGACTTTGGAACTGTGAAGATGGGTAATACGAGTACCTCGAAGATCGCAGGGATTGGAGATATTCGCATCCAAACCAATGTTGGGTGCAAGATGGTGTTGAAGGATGTACGCCATATTCATGATTTGCGACTGAACTCACTCTTTGGTATTGCTCTAGATCGCAACGGATATGATAACTACTTTGGTAGTAGTAAGTGGAAGCTGACCAAGGGATTAATGGTCGTGGCTAGAGGAGAAGCTTGCTGCACACTCTACAAGACTCATGTGAAGGTACTTGGTGATAGCTTGAATGTAGTTGAGGATGCAGCATCACCAAATTTGTGGCACAAGAGGCTTGCTCACATGAGTGAGAAAGGGTTGAAGATTCTGGCAAGGAAGTCTCTAATTCCTTTTGCCAAAGGTACACCACTGAATCCTTGTGATTATTGTTTATTTGGAAAACATCACAGGATTACGTTTAGTTCCTCTGCTTAAAGAAAGTCGAAGATACTGGAGTTAGTGCACTCTGATGTGTGTGGTCCCATAGAGGTGGAGTCTATTGGCGGTCGCAGATACTTTGTGAGCTTTATTGACGATGCTTCACGCAAAGTGTGGGTGTATTTTCTGAAGACTAAAGATGAAGTATTTGATTACTTCAAAAAGTTCCATGCCATGGTTGAAAGAGAGACAGGCAATCTTTTGAAGCGTCTACGTACAGACAATGGTGGTTAATATACTTCAAAGGAGTTTAAAGCCTATTGTGATGCCCACGGTATTCGGCATGAGATGACGGTTCCAGGTACCCCACAACATAACGCCGTTGCCGAGAGGATGAACCGAACTATTGTTGAGAGAGTTCGATGTATGCTCAGAATGGCAAAGCTGCCAAAATCATTCTGGGGTGAAGCAGTTCGTACCGCCTGTTATGTGATTAACAGGTTTCCATCTGCTCCTTTGGGTTTTGAGATTCCAGATAAGGTATGGCACGGTAGAGACGTTTCCTACTCTCATCTGAAGGTGTTTGGCTGCAAGGCGTTCGCGCATATACCCAAGGAGAAAAGACTTAAGCTTGATGACAAAGCCAATCCATGTGTTTTTGTGGGCTATGGAGATGCGGATTTTGGCTATAGGTTATGGGATCCAGTTAAGAAGAAGCTGATAAGAAGCAGGGATGTGGTTTTATATGAGAACCAGACTATTGAAGATATCGAGATGTCTTCAAAGTCGAAGGAAGTTGTTGTTCCCGACCTCAGTCCAGATACCTCCCCTAGTGCTACGGGTGGAGAAGAGATTCCTAGAGATGTTCCAGAGATAGAGATTCCAGAGATGGAAGATGACGATGACGATGATGATTCCGATGAAGAGGGTGTTGAGCAGGGGGAGCAGCCCCCTCTACCAGAGAAGAAAGGACCTCAGCTGAGAAGGTCCACCAGGAATCCGCAACCATCTGACAGGTACCCATCGTCTGAGTATATTTTAGTTACTGATGAGGGGGAGCCAGAAAGTTTCCGGGAGGCACAAACTCATAAAGATAAATCCAGTTGGATGAAGGCTATGCAAGAAGAGATGAGTTCCTTGCAGAAGAATGATACTTATGAGTTAGTAAAGCTACCGAAGGGAAGAAAAGCACTGAAGAACAAGTGGGTGTTCAAGCTCAAGAAGGATAATGATGGGAAGCTAGTGAAGCACAAAGCTCGATTGGTGGTCAAAGGATTCGGCCAAAAGAAAGGTATTGACTTTGATGAGATCTTTTCGCCAGTTGTTAAAATGACCTCAATTCGGGTAGCCTTAGGGCTAGTAGCTAGCATGGACCTCGAGCTTGAACAACTTGATGTGAAGACTGCCTTTCTCCATGGTGACTTGGAGGAAGAGATATACATGGAGCAGCCTGAAGGATTTGAAGTCAAAGGGAAGGAGAACATGGTTTGCAAACTGAAGAAGAGTCTGTATGACCTTAAGCAAGCGCTAAGACAATGGTACAAGAAGTTCGACTCATTCATGGTGAATTATGGGTACAAGAGAACACAGGCATACCAGTGTGTTTACATAAGAAGATTCCCCGATGGTAACTTCATCCTGTTATTGCTATATGTCGATGACATGTTGGTTATCGGTAAGAGTTCGGAGATGATTGGCAAACTGAAGAAGGAGTTATTCAAGTCTTTCGACATGAAGGACTTAGGTTCCGCTCAACAGATATTGGGCATGAAGATTGTTCGTGACAGGAAAGCAGGGAAGCTTTGGTTGTCGCAAGAGAAGTACGTTGAACGCGTGATTGAGAAGTTCAACATGAAAGGTGCTAAGCCTACTAGCACTCCACTTGCCAGTCACTTCAAGTTGAGTAAGAGATCGTGTCCCTCTAGCGATGCAGCTAGAGATGGTATGACAGCTATTCCCTACTCCTCTGCAGTATGAAGTTTGATGTATGCTATGGTTTGCACCCGGCCAGACATTGCTCATGCCGTTGGGGTAGTGAGCAGGTTCCTCTCTAACCCTGGGAAAGAACATTGGGAAGCAGCCAAGTGGATTCTGAGGTACTTGAAGGGGACTTCCCATTGGTGCTTGTTCTTTGGTGGTTCCAAACCAGTCTTGGAAGGGTTTACAGACGCCGATATGGCAGGCGACCTCGATATTCGAAAGAGCACTTCTGGATACTTGTTTACTTTTGCAGGGGGAGCTGTTTCATGGCAGTCCAGACTGCAAAAATGTGTTGCTCTATCAACTACCGAGGCTGAGTACATTGCTGCAGCGGAAGCTGGCAAAGAGATGTTATGGTTGAAGCGATTTCTCCAAGAGCTGGGTTTGAAGCAAGATGTGTATGTGGTTAATTGTGATAGTCAAAGCGCTTTGGACTTAAGCAAGAATTCCATGTACCATTCCCGCACGAAGCACATTGATGTTCGGTATCACTGGATACGCGAAGTGATAGAGAGGCAACTGATGCAACTCAAGAAAATTTACACTGATCAGAATCCGTCCGACATGCTGACGAAGGTGGTAACCAGGGACAAGTTCGAGTTCTGCAGAGGCAGGGCTGGGATGGACTCCGAGTGAGGAGTCATAGTAGCATTCCCTTCTCCACTTGGGCTTGGAGGGGGAGATTTGTTGGGTCCAAGCCCATAAATAATGGACAATGTGTGAGAAGCATATGATTACTTCTCTTGTTAGGCGGTGATGACTTAATAAGGCTGCGTTGCTTTCTTTGGCAGCAAGACTCTTCCTAATCAATTAGGAAACAATGTTTCCACCGCCATAGTATTTAATGCCTACATAAAGGCATCCACCAATACATTCATGAGTAGAGAACAAAGTAAAAGATATTCCTCTTGTCTAGCTGAACAAGAGAAGTTGATGTGGTCAAATTGGTGCTGCCTTGAATCTTTTGGTGATTCAAGAGGACTTTCTTCTCCAACTATTGGTTCGTGCTTGTGGCGAACAAGAGACGAAGAATACCGCGACGTGATCGTTCGCGACGACGACTACGAAGATTTGAGAAACTAATTCCGGGTAACTTTTTAGCAATTAGTTTGCTTTGTTTCCGTCTAGCGACGAGATTTTTATTTTACCCGGTTTATTAGTTTCTAGTTTGTTTACCCACGTTCTTGTGGAGGATTTGTGTACCCACTATTATTAATATAGTGGAATTTTTGTGGGTCGTTTTGTCCCTCTCACTTAGAGGGTTTTTCCCACGTTAAATTCTCTTGTCCTACATCTTCTATTTTTCCGCACTTGTTCGTGTTGGCGTTGTTTGCGCATTCTAGTCCGTCTGATTCAGCCCAGTAACCCAACAGGAAAGAGACTACAAATTGAATAAATTCCATGTAATGGTAACAAAAGTAGCACTGACCAGTACCTTGTATACAGGTCCGAAACCGCCTTCTCCAAGTTTATTTTCTTCTGAGAAGTTATTGGTTGCATTCGCTATATAGCGTAGTCATAAAACTTCAAGTCTGCAATTCTATCTGCAAAATGATGAATAGTGGTGATATAGTGAATGTTCTAGTATGTGGATTCCAGTTCTGTTTATGTAATTTTGTCAATTTCATATGAGAAACTAACTTCGAGCTCATTCAGCTCACCTATTCTCGGTTGGTTTTTCTTCTTTTTCCAGAAAAATATTGAAAATCCAACCAACAACACGACAAGTGCTGCCACAAAAGCTGAGCCGAGTTTGATTATAAGCTTGAGCCAATTTCTTCTTGGACCTGGAATATGGTACACGTTTTCCAATTATCATAAGAACTAAGAAGTGAAAGAACACTGTTATATTGTAGTATGCCTATTCTGTGTGAAATCAGAATTTCCAAGCTTTTGTGGATAAAAGCTCAATCAAAACAAAATCGTGATGCTATATCCTAAATCCTAAAAATAACTCATACATCCTACGGTATATATTTCAACCTACTAAATAACTTATGTATAAGCACAGATGTCATACCTTCAGAAGAATCCACCCTTACATAAAGATCTTGCGGATTCGTGTTGCTTTTTTAATATCAACCAGATCACCAAACCATAATAAGCATCCGGTTCCTCCTTGACGTACATCTAGATTTGCATATGCTGTGCAAGAGCAATTTTTGGAGCACATAGTCTTGCATTCCTCAAGTCTCATGCTCTTGTTGTACCAAGATGTTTTTGTATCAGGCAATTTGACAGTCCGGTGTCTGATAAAAACATCTTTTTTCGTACAATTTAATGGAGTATTTCTTTTACATCCAGTCGAGAAATCTTCCCTCCCCCACTCTACCGGGTTCTTGGGCTTAAATCCTTCCAAGCACTTACAAATTGGGGAACTGCTTGTGTCACAGCTACCATATGCTCCGCAGTTTGCATAATTATCGCAGAGGTCTGTTTTTGATCTCTGTTTCCATCCACGAGGATTGAATATAAATCTGTCAACAGTGCCTTGAGGACTCAACACCAGCCTTGAACGAACACTGCTGTTCAGCTCATATCTGTAGAAAATCTCTTCCTCGCTAATATTGAATTCCAAAACAATAATATTATCAGGATTAAAGATTGTGTATCCGCTAAATCCAAGACCATTCCAAGGTCCAAGCCTTGAGAACTTCTTCGAATCCTCGGTAAAAACAATACTTTGTGGGTAACATGCAGGATCTATACGCCGTATATATTTACCGTGAGCTGGATCACTTTCAGTCTTCCACGATGACAGGGACCATTCATGGTGTTGAGTTGGTGCCTTGAATTGGTCAAAGGCGGCCAAACTCTTTGTTTCCAACTTTGATTATGAAACATTGGAAGTCAAAGGCGGTGGAGGATTAGTTAGGAAACAAGTTGTTTCCAAATCGGATTTGGAAACTTTAGGAATTTTCCTAGCACTATATAAAGAACCTAGTAGTCACACTATTAGGCATGCAAAAACATTCATTGTAATTGTTCCTCTTGTGAATAAAGGGTGCTTTTCGCCGTGGAGGTAGTTAGCAAATATTTTGCTAGCGAACCACGTTAAATTCCGTGTTCTTCTTTATTCTTTCATTGTTCGTGAAATGGTTTGTCATAACAAACTGGTATCTGAGCCAAGGTTGACCTTGTTTCAAGATCAAGGCGGAGCAAAGCTAGGGTTTCACAACTTGGTGAAATCAAAGCTAGGGTTTTGCGATCTAGGTGGAGCACGCGACTAGGGTTCAAGATCCACCAAGAACGATGTCTGGATCGGTGTTGAAGATCGACAGGTTCACAGGAGGGAACAGCTTCAGTCTGTGGAAGATAAAGATGGAGGCTTTGCTCAAATCGCAAGACTTGTGGGCACCTTTGACCGTAGACAACGGAGGCATGAATGTTACATCAGCGGAGTTCAAGGCAATGGAGGAGAAGGCACATTCAAACATTATGTTATGCTTATCGGATGACGTGATCATCGAGGTCGCAGATCAGAAGGAAGCAGCAAAGCTCTGGCTCAAGTTGGAGAGTCTCTACATGACGAAGAGTCTCACTAGCAAGTTGATGCTAAAGCAAAGGCTCTTCACTTTGCGGATGCTCGAAGGTACGGCTCTCAAAGACCATCTTGATCAATTGAACACAATTCTCCTTGATTTGCGTAATATTGGCGAGAAGGTGGGTGATGAGGATGCCGCACTATTGTTGTTGATCTCGTTACCTCCATCATATGAGAACTTCGTGCAGTCATTCATTGTGAACAAGGATGACTTATCTCTAGAGGAGGTCAGATCGGCGCTCCATGCTAGAGAGTTGCGCCATAAGGGTGCAGGCACAGGTACAGAGGACCATGCTTTCGGAATGATGGCAACGGGAGGAAGCAAGAAGGGTAAGAAGAACAAGAAGACGCAGTTCTCAGGTTCTAAGTTACCCAAGGATGCCTGTGCCTTTTGCAAGGAAAAGGGGCACTGGAAGAGAGATTGCCCGAAACGAGGTCAACAGGGGCAGAATGGATCCGCAACCGTAGCAGAACAAGGTAACTCGTCTGAGGATGATTACGTTCTAATGGCGGATGTTGTCACGCACTCTCAGGATGCGTGGGTCCTTGATTCCGGAGCTTCCTATCATATTTGCTCTAACAAGGAGCTATTCTCGACTCACAACCAAACGGATGGAGGGTCTGTCTACATGGCAAACGGAGCCGTCTGTAAGGTGATTGGGAGCGGCTCAGTTAGATTGAAGACGAATGAAGGGAAGTTATGTACCTTGGAACAGGTCAGACATGTACCACTTAGTAAGAAGAATCTGATCTCCTTGAGTCTACTCGACAGCAAGGGATACAGTTTCAAAGGTGAAAGTGGAGATCTACAAGTCTGCAAGGGTTCTAAGGTGATTCTCAGGGGAGTCAAGAATGGGACTTTGTACATGTTGCAAGGTTCGACGATCACAAATTCTCCTGGAGTTGTCTCAGCCGAGATTAAGGAAGTCGATCTAACTAAGCTGTGGCATATGAGGCTCGGTCATATGAGTGAACGTGGAATGCAGGAACTTCACAAAAAAGGCTATCTCACCGGGCATGCGCTCAAGAGCCTAGGGTTTTATGAGCACTGCGTGTATGGGAAGCTACAGCGTAGCAAGTTCCCTAAGGCGGTTCATAGAACGAAAGATACTCTTGATTATATCCATTTGGATTGATGGGGTCCATCTCGAGTTGGGGCGATAGGCGGGTACAGATATGTTCTCAGCATCATAGACGGTTATTCCAGGATGGCTTGGATTTTTGTAATGAAGCACAAGAGTGAAGCCTTCGCAAGATTCAAGGAGTGGAAGACGCTAGTAGAGGATCAGGTGGGAAAGAAGGTGAAGAGGCTGCGCACGGACAACGGCTTAGAGTTTTGTTCATCAGAGTTTGATGGATTCTGCAAGGATCAGGGAATAGCACGCCATCGCACCGTCCGGCACACACCGCAGCAGAACGGTGTAGCCGAGAGAATGAATCAGACACTTTTAGCGAAAGCAAGGTGCATGCTTTCGAATGCAGGTTTTTCTAGAGGTTTCTTGGGAGAGGCAGTTTCCATGGCATGCTATCTCATAAATCGGAGCCCGCACACAGGTATAGGATGCAAGATTCCTGTGGAAGTCTGGTCCGGTAGAGCAGTGGATTACTCGAATTTGAGAGTTTTTGGTTGTGTTGCCTATTATCACGTTGATGATGGCAAACTAGAACCAAGAGCTAAGAAGGGAGTATTCATGGGATTCCGAACATATGTGAAGAGATAAAAGATATGGACAGACAACAAGATTATACTTAACAGAAGTGTAGTCTTTCATGAGACTCATATGTTGAATGTGGGACCCCATCCTCATGTATTAACATTAATACTCAATTAAGAATAAATTTAAATAAATAAAATAACCTTAAAGGATAATCACCAATAAATAATAATAATAATAATAATAATAATAATAATAATAATAATAATAATAATAATAATAATAATAATAATAATAATAATAATAATAATAATAATAATAATAATAATAATAAATAAGTCTTCTAGAGTACACAACTGTTGTCAAAAATATATGCATATGTTCATATATAGTCACCAAAACTTATATCGCTAGACTTTAAAGATTAGTAAACTGGGTGTATTTACATTCAGTAAGGGCCATCAGACCCATCCTTGTACACAAAACTTATCCCCCATATTTAAGATAAAGTTTATAGAAGGAACAACCATGAAAGTAAACACCAATTTAAAGTCTAGAGTAAACAAATCCTAGATTACAGAACAACTATGTACATATACACTTAAACTTCTTACCCAAACCTTAGGTCTCAGTAACCAGTTTATTTACATTCAAAACGGACTCACAGACCTCAACTGGGTAGTAGATGGAACGACAAAAACAAACAAGTCAGACGCCGACACTTAGCTCCGAACGGCAGTGGACACTACTACATCGTTAAGTATCCTGCAACAACCAAAAATCTGAGAGGGTGTGAGCAACTAAAATGCTCAGTGGTTAAAGAAACATGTAAGCAGAAAATAAACACTGCGAAAATCTAATGCACTATAGTTGATACAGAATAATTTAAATACAACTATACCACCCGAATCATTGCCAATATTAAGCGGAAGTCACCTCGCTTAATATTGATTAGGATCAATCCTTGCTAAAGCGAGCATATGCTTCGCTTATAGCATCACATCTCGTAGCTCTAAGCCACAGTAGGATCAACCGACATCCTTATATAAAATAATTTGCTGTGTACAAATTGCAATATCCTTCACATATCACAAATTATATGATGCTGAGAGACAAAGGATATTTACCTAGTCGTCAACTGGTAAAATATTTCATTTATAGAGCTGACCATCAACTCGCAGTAACCTTACTACAATGTGTATTCAATGATACCTGGGTTATTAACTACCCACCTTATTCGTCCTTCAGCGGTACCTTCCTCGTGTCCGCTAAGCTTCTCTTGTTGGTTCAATACCTTTGTCAAGTGTTTTCCCTAAAAATTATGACAGGGAGAACAACTGTGAATGCAATAATTCTGAATATATTTTGTATCCCCTTAAGAAATTCAGCTCATTCTGAACCTGCATTCACAATGTTCAGTAAATAGTAACACATACATAGGCATCAGTTCTCAAAAATGAAAAATGCATAGGCTGCTCCTGATATACACCTACCTTCCCATAACCAACTAAGCCCTTATATCATTTGGTAGAGAAGATTCTCAATCACCAGATTAGAAATTCTCTAATTTACAAGAAAATAATGATGTTTTCCCTTTTCTTCTTCTGGTTATAGCCCAGGGCATGTGGCAAGGTAGAGAGCTCACTTATGTCTCTCACAAGTTCATTCACAAATCATGTCCAAAAAAAGAAAGACAAATTTCTATCCTTTCTCACAACAGGTGATAAACAATAACATAGGTCCAGAAGAAAAGATTGAACAGTAAAACCTTAGAGAAATATCCACCCAATCACCTACTGAATTCCTTTACCTGTTATGTAGTACAAAATGGCCAATAATTTGAGCATATAAAAAAAATAACTTTTTTTTTCGGAGGAGTAGCTTTCATTCTCAACCGTACCAATTCAGGATCTACCTCAAGTAAAAACTATGAGAGCATCATAAATAAACAATTCAAAGCATACCTACAAGTCCATATTTGCTTTCCAATCCAGTAGTCCACAATTAAGCAAAAAGGATCAATATTCTGAATAAAATTTGACCCAGGTCAAGAAGAGAAATCTGTACTTTTTTTTTCTTTCCTGGTCTCTGTATAACTAGTTACTAAAATTACCAAAATCACCCAAGTAACATCATCTTACAACCAAACAGGTTTCTTAGAGTTAGTTCTTGTCAGAGAATCAGCAAAATATCAAACTGTACTCGGAAGGCAAACTAAGATGAAAAGAATATCAATTCTGAAAATCAAGTATATATCACAGGACATACCTAAACCTAATTTCTTCAATCAAGCAATCGACTAGGTTTTCAAGATCCTCGCGCCAATCCCAAATCCTTGACTACGTCTCAGAAGTTGTCTAGTTACAGACCAGACAAATAGGGTTCGACGGCCTTTCATGTTTTTCTTCCCTGTTTTTTTGTCTCTATCATGTGAGGACTCTAAGTGATACAAGATAAGGGTAAGTACTCCAGGTTAGGCGGTGGGGAATGCAAAAAGTAATCAAGACCCTCTTTTTTATTATTATCTAGTGTGTTTGTTACATTACCCATTTCATGTTTATGTACTTTTGTTTTTTTTTTTTTGAAAAATTATTACATAATCATAGAGAATAATAATGCTTCTATTTTCACCCCCAGGCTACAATGATTGGGGCGTTACAACTCTCCCCTCCTCAAAGAAAATTTCGTCCCGAAATTCTTACCTGGTTAAAATAGTTATGGGTATTCCATCCTCATGAGATCCTCACTTTCCCAGGTAGCTTCTTCAATTGAGTGGCTTCTCCATAAAACTTTAACTAAGGATATTGCTTTATTACGTAAGACTTGCTCTCTTCGATCCAGAATCTGGACGGGTTGCTCTGCATATGTCATGTCTTCCCTTAATTCAACTGTTTCTTTGTTCAGGATATGACTGGTATCTGCTACGTATTTACGGAGCATAGACACATGGAATACATCATGCAACTTGGAAAGTTCAAGTGGTAGCAACAAACGATATGCAGATGAACCTATTCTCTCAACAATCTCATAAGGCCCCACGTACCTTGGGCTTAGTTTTCCCTTTTTTCCAAAGCGCATTACTTTTTTCCAGGGAGATACTCGTAGGAATACCTTGTCACCAATCTCGAATTCCAAATCTTGTCTTCTGTTATCAGCATAACTTTTCTATCGGCTTTGAGCAGCCTTAAGTCGCTCCTGGATGATTTTCACTTTTTCAGTTGTTTCTTGAACTAGTTCCGGACCTAAAAGCTTCCTTTCTCCAACATCATTCCAACAAACTGGCGTTCTGCACCTCCGTCCATACAAAGCTTCGTAAGGCGCCATGCCTATACTAGCCTGATAGCTATTATTGTACGAGAACTCAATAAGAGTTAAATACTGGTCCCAACTACCTTGGAACTCCAACACACAAGCACGTAGCATGTCTTCCAAAGTTTCAATAGTACGCTCTGATTGTCCATCAGTTTGCGGGTGAAAAGCTGTGCTAAAAGAAAGTTTAGTACCCAAAGCCTGCTGCAAGCTAGTCCAAAACCTGGAGGTGAACTTGGGATCTCTATCAGACACAATGGATACAGGTATACCGTGTAACGGATGATCTCATCTACATATAATTTAGCATACTTGTCAATCGAATATTTTTTGTTAACGGCCAAAAAGTGAGCAGACTTTGTTAATCTGTCAACTATCACCCATATTGAGTTAAACCCCTTTCGAGAATTTGGAAATATGTGTTCCCATTTCCACTCCGGTATGTGAAGGGGCTGCAACAAACCACCCGGACGTTGGTGTTCTGCTTTTACTTGTTGGCAAACCAAACACTTAGCAACCAATTCAGCAATTTCTCTTTTCATGCCGACCCACCAGTAAAACTGTTTCAAATCCTTGTACATTTTTGTGCTTCCGGGATGTAGGGAATAAATTGAACAGTGAGCTTCTTCTAAGATATCCCATTTCAAGTTTAAGTCCCTGGGCACACATATTCGGTTATTAAAACATAGAACACCATCATCATGGATTTGGAATTCCTTACAAGCATCTTTCTTCATATCATCTCTTATTTTCTCCAAGTAAGGGTCTTGAGGTTGCTGTTCACGAATGCGTTCGCGCAATATGGGTCTTACCTCAAGCCTTGCTAGAACACTATCGCTACCCAGAGATAAATCGAATCTCATGCTAGGCAGTTGATTCTTGATGTCAACTCGATTACAGAACAGACAAGACAATCTACTTGATTTTCTTCTCAGTGCATCAGCAACTACATTAGCTTTCCCCGGGAGATAATGGATAGTGCAGTCGTAGTCCTTCAACAATTCCATCCCCCGTCTCTGTCTTGAATTTAACTCTTTCTGTGTAAACAAGTACTTCAAGCTCTGATGGTCAGTAAAAATCTCAAAATTTTCACCATAGAGGTAATGCCTCCATAGCTTAAGGGCGAATACAATGGCAGCTAATTCTAGATCATGAGTTGGATAATTCCGTTCATGCGTCTTTAGTTGTCTTGAATCATATGCGACTACCTTTCCAAATTGCATCACAACACACCCTAAACCGTGGTAAGAGGCGTCGCTATATATCACATATCCTCCGCTTCCTGTTGGAATGCACAAAATTGGAGCAGTCACCAATTTAGTCTTTAGTTCCTGAAAACTCTTTTCGCATTTATCATCCCAGTCAAATCTCACATTCTTCTATGTCAATTGGGTCAATGGCCTAGCAATAGAAGAAAAGCCTTTAACAAATCTGCGATAATATCCAGCTAATCCTAAGAAACTCCGGATCTCGTGTACGTTGGTGGGTCGTTCCCAGTTAACTATAGCTTCCACTTTCTTAGGATCCACAAAAATTCCCTTACCAGATACAACATGCCCCAAGAAGACAATTTCACTTAGCCAAAATTCGCATTTACTTAGTTTCGCATATAATTGATTTTCTCGCAACTTTTGTAAGACAGATTGCAAATTTCACTATGCTCTTCCTTATTTCGAGAATAGACTAATATGTCATCTATAAACACAATCAAAAATGCATCTAAGTAGGGCTGAAATATACGATTCATCAAATCCATAAAAACCGCTGGAGCATTTGTCAATCCGAACGGCATAACTCAAAACTCATAATGGCCATACCGAGTGCGAAAAGCAGTCTTAGGGATGTCAGGCTCCTTCACTTTGAGCTGGTGATACCCTGATCTCAGATCAATTTTTGAGAATGTTGTTGCTCCTTTTAGTTGATCAAATAAATCATCAATACGAGGCAAGGGGTACTTGTTCTTCACTGTCACTTTGTTTAACTGTCTGTAATCAATGCAAAGCCTAAAGCTCCCATCCTTCTTTTTAACAAATAATACAGGGGCTCCCCATGGTGATACACTAGGCCGGATGAAGCCCTTTTCTAGCAAGTCATGGAGTTGTATTTTTAATTCCTTCAATTCACTTGGAGCCATACGGTAAGGCGGAATGGATATAGGGCTAGTTCCAGGTAGTAACTCAAAAGAAAATTCTAGTTCCCTATTAATTACACCGCCAGGCAATTCATCTGGAAACACATCTGGATATTCAGAAACAACAGGGATGTCTTCAATCTTAATTTCTTGTTTTTCAGTGTCCACCACATAGGCCAGAAAACCATAGCAACCTTTTCGAAGTAACTTTCTCGTTTCCATGACAGAAATCAAACTATTTGAGACTGCATTTAAATCACCGCAAAATATAAATTCTTCTTCACCCGGTATTCTGAATATCACTTCCTTTGTGAAGCAGTCAACACAAGCATGATATAGAGATAGGAAATTCATTCCAAGTATCATATCAAAATCATGCATAGGAAGGGGTAAAAGATCAATTAACAATTCTCTTCCGCTAATATTTAAGATGCAACTTCTAAATATATTCCCCACGAGTAAGGCATTACCTATAGGAGTGTGAACAGTTAAAACATTCTCCATAGGTGTATCCGGATAATTCAAATGCATAGAAATCGATGTTGATACGAATGAATGAGTAGAACCTGGATCTGTAAGTATAAAAGCTTCTTTATCATCTATAAAAATCTTACCAGTCACCACGTTAGGAGTTGATTGTGCATCTTGGCGGCTCATAGCAAAAATTCTGGCTTGTGGTCCTGCTCCACTTATAACTCCCCCACCTTTCTGTTGACTTGCACGAGTATCTCTTCCTGTCCCAGCGACACTACCAATGGAAGTTACTGGATTCACTTGTGCTGGTTTGGAAGGGCAATCGCGAGCTAGATGCCCTGGTTGATGACATCGAAAACAATTGTTCGCTCGTGGAGAAGTGCAGTCCCATGAAATATGCCCTCGCTTTCCACATTGATAACACGTTACATCCTTGTCCTGGTAACTAGAAAAGAGCCCACTTTGAGTCGTTTTCTTACCAGAAAAATCGTGTCCAGTTGAATTTCTCATTCCTTTACCTGCATTGGATGCTACTGGCTGACCTTTACTTGTGTGAAATCCTTGGATCCTCTGTCTATCAAACCCAAAAGACTGACGATGTGAAGATGTTGATTCAAACTTACTCTTTTTGGCTTGTTCTCTTCGTCCCGTGAGCTCTTGTACATCTTTTTCCACTATCTTTGATTTATTTACCAACTCAGCATACTTGGTAATCTCTAGAGCTGAAATCTTGCTACGAATAGGCAACTCTAAACCTTGCTGAAATCTTCTGCATTTCGCTGTCTCATCCTTCACTAAATCAGGTGCAAACCGTGTTAACGCTGTAAAGCGTGCTTCATACTCCGACACAAGCAAGTTATTCTGTTTCAGCTGAATGAACTCTTGCTCTTTTTCATAGCGATAAGAAAGAGGGAAATATTTATCATTAAAGCTTCTCTTAAACTTTTCCCATGTAAGAGAAGTAGGTATGCCACCTTGTAGAGCTCCCAAAAGTCTTTTCTCAGCATCCCACCAAAATCTTGCTTCACCTTTTAACACAAAAGCAGCCAGTGTAACCTTCATTTGGTCAGACACATTCATAACCTCAAAGATATCATCCATTTGTTTCAGCCAATTTTCTGCTTTGGTGGGGTCAGTTTCCCCATACAAGTGATCTGGTAGAAATTTCATGAAGCGCTCATAATAAGAACGGCCTTGTCCAGCTCCTTGCATCTCAAAGTAGCTTGCCACCGCCTGTACAATTTTATCAGCATCGTTTGTATGTCGATCAGCTCTTACTTGTGGACCGTACACCTCAGAATCAACTCTCGGTTGGTTTTCACCCTCGGGTATATGTGAAGCCTCATCCTCAACCTGATTGTATTGTCTCAACAGATCCATCCTTCCCTACTAACACAATATAATAAGTAACAAAATAACAAATTCAAATCATGAGATAATCTATTATCCTAACACGCTATCTAGAACCCTACTGTCCACTGCCAGGACGACTCTAGGTGCATAAAAGACGTCTATTTGCTCTGATACCAAGATGTGGGACCCCATCCTCATGTATTAACATTAATACTCAATTAGGAATAAATTTAAATAAATAAAATAACCTTAAAGGATAATCACCAATAAAAAATAATAATAATAACAATAATAATAATAATAATAATAATAATAATAATAATAATAATAATAATAATAATAATAATAATAATAAATAAATCTTCTAGAGTACACAACTGTTGTCAAAAATATATGCATATGTTCATATATAGTCATCAAAACTTATATGGCTAGACTTTAAAGATTAGTAAACTGGGTGTATTTACATTCAGAAAGGGCCATCAGACCCATCCTTGTACACAAAACTTATCCCCCATATTTAAGATAAAGTTTATAGAAGGAACAACCATGAAAGTAAACACCAATTTAAAGTCTAGAGTAAACAAATCCTAGATTACAGAACAACTATGTACATATACACTTAAACTTCTTACCCAAACCTTAGGTCTCAGTAACCAGTTTATTTACATTCAAAACGGACTCACAGACCTCAACTGGGTAGTAGATGGAACGACAAAAACAAACAAGTCAGACGCCGACACTTAGCTCCGAACGGCATTGGACACTACTACATCGTTAAGTATCCTGCAACAACCAAAAATCTGAGAGGGTGTTAGCAACTAAAATGCTCAGTGGTTAAAGAAACATGTAAGCAGAATATAAACACTGCGAAAATCTAATGCACTATAGTTGATACAGAATAATTTAAATACAACTATACCACCCGAATCATTGCCAATATTAAGCGGAAGTCACCTCGCTTAATACTGATTAGGATCAACCCTTGCTAAAGCGAGCATATGCTTCGCTTATAGCATCACATCTCGTAGCTCTAAGCCACAGTAGAATCAACCGACATCCTTATATAAAATAATTTGCTGTGTACAAATTGCAATATCCTTCACATATCACAAATTATATGATGCTGAGAGACCAAGGATATTTACCTAGCCGTCAACTGGTAAAATATTTCATTTATAGAGCTGACCATCAACTCGCAGTAACCTTACTACAATATGTATTCAATGATACCTGGGTTATTAACTACCCACCTTGGTCGTCCTTCAGCGGTACCTTCCTCGTGTCCGCTAAGCTTCTCTTGTTGGTTCAATACCTTTGTCAAGTGTTTTCCCTAAAAATTATGACAGAGAGAACAACTGTGAATGCAATAATTCTGAATATATTTTGTATCCCCTTAAGAAATTCAGCTCATTCTGAACCTGCAGTCACAATGTTCAGTAAATAGTAACACATACATAGGCATCAGTTCTCAAAAATGAAAAATGCATAGGCTGCTCCTGATATACACCTACCTTCCCATAACCAACTAAGCCCTTATATCATTTGGTAGAGAAGATTCTCAATCACCAGATTAGAAATTCGCTAATTTACAAGAAAATAATGATGTTTTCCCTTTTCTTCTTCTGGTTATAGCCCAGGGCATGTGGCAAGGTAGAGAGCTCACTGATGTCTCTCACAAGTTCATTCACAAATCATGTCCAAAAAAAGAAAGACAAATTTCTATCCTTTTTCACAACAGGTGATAAACAATAACATAGGTCTAGAAGAAAAGATTGAATACTAAAACCTTAGAGAAATATCCACCCAATCACCTACTGAATTCCTTTACCTGTTATGTAGTACAAAATGGCCAATAATTTGAGCATATAAAAAAAAATAACTTTTTTTTTTTCGTAGGAGTAGCTTTCATTCTCAACCGTACCAATTCAGGATCTACCTCAAGTAAAAACTATGAGAGCATCATAAATAAACAATTCAAAGCATACCTACAAGTCCATATTTGCTTTCCAATCCAGTAGTCCACAATTAAGCAAAAAGGATCAATATTCTGAATCAAATTTGACCCAGGTCAAGAAGAGAAATCTGTACTTTTTTTTTGCTTTCCTGGTCTCTATATAACTAGTTACTAAAATTACCAAAATCACCCAAGTAACATCATCTTACAACCAAACTGGTTTCTTAGAGTTAGTTCTTGTCAGAGAATCAGCAAAATATCAAACGGTACTCGGAAGGCAAACTAAGATGAAAAGAATATCAATTCTGAAAATCAAGTATATATCACAGGACATACCTAAACCTAATTTGTTCAATCAAGCAATCGACTAGGTTTTCAAGATCCTCGCGCCAATCTCAAATCCTTGACTACGTCTCAGAAGTTGTCTAGTTACAGACCAGACAAATAGGGTTCAACGGCCTTTCATGTTTTTCTTCCCTGTTTTTTTGTCTCTATCATGTCCGGACTCTAAGTGATACAAGATACGGGTAAGTACTCCAGGTTAGGCGGTGGGGAATGCAAAAAGTAATCAAGACCCTCTTTTTTTATTATTATCTAGTGTGTTTGTTACATTACCCATTTCATGTTTATGTACTTTTGTTTTTTTTTTTTTTGAAAAATTATTACATAATCATAGAGAATAATAATGCTTCTATTTCCACCCCCAGGCTACAATGACTGGGGCGTTACATTAAAGAACTCCGTGGAGGTGGAGCTTGGGGATGCAGAGAAGAAGGTGGAGGGAGAGTCGGATCCTACTGATCCTAAGGATTCTGAAATCCCTACACCGCCGCCGGAAGCCGAAGAGGAAGAAGCAGTAGAGTCTGATAGTGAAGATGCGTCTCTACCAGAGGAATCGGATCATCAGAGTATTGCTGTGGGAAGACAAAGAAGATTCATCAAGCCTCCGGCGGGATACAGAGATGATGGTATGGTGGGATATGCATTACAGGTAGCGTAAGAGGTAGAGGACGAGCAATCCTCCTACAAGGCCGCTTTATCTAGTTCTGAGTCAGCACAATGGATTGCCGCAATGGGAGAGGAGATGGAGTCTCTTAGAAAGAACTCGACTTGGGAGCTTGTTAAACTGCCTGCGGGAAGGAAGATAGTCAGTTGCAAGTGGGTTTTCAGATGAAATGAAGGAACTGCATCTGGAGAGGGAATCAAGTATAAGGAAAGCCTAGTTGCAAGAGGGTTCAGTCAGAAAGAGGGAGTTGACTACAACGAGATCTTCTCACTGGTGGTCAGACATACTTCTATCCGGGTGCTACTAGCAATGGTGGCACACCACGACCTAGAGCTTGAGCAATTGGATGTCAAAACAGCTTTTCTACATGGAGAGTTGGAAGAGGAAATATACATGACCGAACCGGAAGGGTTCCATGTAACATCCCCAAAATGACCAAGCCGGAGGCCCGGGGGGTGTCACTCCGTACCCGAGACAAAGCCCAGATACAAGGACATTTAAAAGTGGATCTCAAGCAAACTAAATTAAAAGTTAAACAATAGAACTTTATTACAACTCAAAAGCTGCCTCAAACATGGGCGCTTAACAAACTATTGTGTTATTAACTAAAAAATGAGTTCTACTTTTATTGAAATAAAAATTACTAATTTTCTAGGTGATGATTCGCGTCCCCCGCTAAGCCAAATACTCACCACCTGGACCTGTGGTGCAGAAATAAAAAGAAACGTCACAGTACAAAAATCAACATAAAAATACTGGCAAGAAAACACCCAAGCATGTAAAATGATGATGAGGCAGTTATAAAAACAATGATCATTTTTGCGAGTAGGAATTAAACTTTAAACACAGCGGAAGTTTGAATTTGACACTTGTAAGAAAACATGAGAGTTTACAGTTCGCAAATTCGAGTTCAATACTCAAGTTGGGAAATCCCAAATTTCATACTCATTCTTTTTCTCATTAATAACCATTAATTCAAAAAGATCACAATTTCAATTAGTTGATACGGGGAAGAACCAATCACTTCGCAAGCATCCAAGACCTTAAGTGTCGACAACCCCTTACAGACTTCTTGCGGTCAGAAGGGTGAGTACTAGGAGCGATCCGGGGCCTTGCAACCGGATTAAATACAATTAATTGGCCGGGTATATCCCGACCAAGCCCAATAGTAACCATGAGACAATCCCGCACAACTCTTCCACTTTACGTTATCGTGAATTGTTAACTTATTATGTTATTTTCAAGAAAAGCACTTACAAGTAAAATCGGATGTTCAAATGACACATAAACACATAGCACGCAATCCATTTTGAGACATGTAAAAAGAAATCATTTGACACGAAGGGAGTTAGGCACACTAGGCCTGGCATGTTTACTCACCTCGTTTGCAAGCGATTACGGCGACTCAATCGTAGTACTGAACGTACGCGTCGTCGGTGAATTCGTCGCCTACAAGTTAACAATACTCTAATTAAATTACAATTTCTTAGTAATAAAAATACTAAGCTAAATTATATGCACATGAAACCCAACGGTTTAGGGTTCTAAAACCAACCCAACATCCCCCTTAATTCATACTTCAAAACCAATCCCAAAACCTTATTCCAAAATCCCATAACCTAAAGTATACATAACCTATCATAACTCCACCAATTTATTACTCCAGTTTCCCACACAGATCATGGCTCAAAAACAGTTCCATTGGATTCAAAACATTCAAATTAATAAGTTTAGCCTCAAACGGATCTTAATTTCGATTCCTGAATCAAAAGATATGCTCGTTTCAAATTTCCAATTCCCCTCAAAATACCCATACGGGAAATAACAATTTCTATGAAAGTTTTCCCCTAAGCATCAAGTTCATCCTACATTCACACTAAACCTAATACAACATGAATACCCACATCAAACAAGTGGTAACTAATAGCTAATCCTATTATTTCGGCTTGATTTAACCCCTTACATAAACTAGGGTTTATGAATAATCACTTGAACAACGAATATAGTGATTAGAGATGTTCTACGTGGTGAAAACGGGAATCAAAGTGAGTAAAACGAATCTGAAATTAATGAGTAACTTGTTACTTACGTGAGATGTGAGAGATTCGAGTGATTGAGTGACGGAGATGAAAATGTTGGCGGCAAATCAAGGGCTGTCGGAAAAATATACATCAACAATCATGGAGGAAGAAGAAGAAGATGAAAAAGACGCAGGAAGAGAAGGAGAAGAAGAACGCACGGGCAGAGAAGGAGAGAGAGAGAGAGAGAGAGAGAGAAGCGGCGGTGGCTGTGATGCCGCTGCTGCTTCTGTTGCCGTGAGGGAGAGAGATGACCAGAGAGGGAGAGAGTGAACGTGAGGGAGAGAGAGAGAGAGATTGCGTGAGTGTTTTGATGTTTCTGATCAATTGATCGAGAGAGAGGAAGAGAGATAGAGAGGGATTGAGAGAGGATCGGATGAGGATGAAGAAAAATCACAACTGACGTGATTTTGGGTGAGAAAAATCACGTCTGGTATGATTTTTGGGTCAAAAATCAGACCAATCAGTGCAGAAAGACACTTATCCACCACTAGTTTAGGTAATAAGACAACTACCTCCCCCAACTTAATTAAAGGCACTAATAACTTTAGATAAAAGACACAAAGACCCCCAATTGCTAGCAAAACTTTACAAATGACTCCCAACATTTAGATTTCACTCCCAACACATGTAATAATATCACAAATACCCAAAATATCCATAGTCACATGTCACAAATACCCAAAGTATCCATAGTCACATGTCACAAATACCCAAAATACCCTTAGTCACAAAACTGGGTATTTCATTCCAAGTTCCCGGAAGAGAGAACCATGTGTGCAAGCTGAAGAGATCTCTCTACGGACTTAAGCAGCCGCCGAGGCAATAGTACAAGAGGGTTGACAGCTTCATGTTGAAGATTGGTTACCACAAGTGCGAGTATGATTGTTGCGTGTATCACAAAGAGTTGCATGATGGATCACGTATTTACTAGTTCTATATGTGGATGATATTCTGATTGCAACTCGGAATATCAAGGACATTAGAGAACTGAATAGGTCCCTTAGCGCGGAATTCGAGATGAAGGATCTGGGAGCTGCTCGGAAGATATTGGGAGTTGAGATCTATAGAGACAGGAAGAAGAAGCTTTTCTTGTCACAGCAGGGATACACCAAGAAGGCCTTGACAAGATTCTTGATGTTATCAGCTAAAGCTATAGATATTCCTATGGCAACTAACAGCAAGCTAGGAATGTACACCGCTCAGACTGAGGAGAAGGAGTACATGTCCAAGGTTCCATATGCTAGCGCAGTTGGAAGTCTCATGTATGCTACGGTCTGCACTCGACCGGACATAACATTCGCTATTAGCGTGGTTAGTCGTTTTGTGGCTCATCCGGGTAGAGAACATTGGCAGGCGGTGAAGCGCATATTTAGGTACCTTAAGGGTACGTCAGACATTGTCCTACGTTATGGGGCTAGTGAAAACATCTTGGTAGCTGGTTTCTCGGATGCGGACTATGCAGGTGATATTGATAGTAGAAGATCAATGACAGGCTATGTATTTGCTCTGGGAGCATCTGTTGTGAGTTGGAAAGCTACGCTACAGCCGACGGTGACTTTGTCCAACACGGAGGCGGAGTATATGGCTCTAACAGAAGCTGCAAAGGAGGCAATTTGGCTTAAGGGAATGGTCAATGATCTAGGGCTACTTCAAGATCAGGCGATAGTCTACTGTGATAGCTTGAGTGCGATTTGCTTGACTAAGGACCAGGTTCATCATGAAAGGACCAAGCATATCGACGTCAGGTATCATTTTTTGAGAAACGAGAGCAGGATCAAGATGAAGAAGGTGGGGACAGCTGACAACCCCGCGGATATGTTCACAAAGCCGGTTCCGGAGAGCAAGTTCCAGCATTGTCTGGAATTGCTTAACATCTTGAGCCAGTGAGGCCCTTCGGGACATGTCGGACTCGGTGTGAAATACCCCGTTTTTTTTAAGGGTATTTTCATAATTTTACATTATTGGGGGCGCTTTGCTGATTTTACATTGTTAATGGTAATATAGTAATCCTATTTATTTTATCGGGTCGATGTTTTAATTTTCAAAACTACATGTTAGTTATCCTATAATTTTTATTTTAATTCCTCTCAATTTTCCTTTATTATTATTATTATTATTATTATTATTATTATTATAACCCCCTTCATTTTTCCTCTAAAAATAGGAGGTTTTGATCCTAGTTCCTACACCTATTGCTACACCCGAAACACCGTATAACGACATTTTAGTGCAGTCCTTATATTTCGAATGAAACGTCCCTTATCATTATAATTATATTTTTCTATTTAACTCCATACCTTATTTACTCTTGACTATTCCTAAGTATTCTGATAACTCCCCCTAATAACTCTCACCCATTTTCACCATTATCTGCCCATATCTCTCAAATTCAATCTTCAGTTGCACATCACATTAGTTTCTTTCTCATCTCTTTCCTTCTGCATCTCTTCTCTACTATCTCTTCCTCTTCCATTTCTTCACAACGAAACCCAGCAACAAAAAAACCCCGACAAACAGCGGTAAGCTGCTGTCACTAGTCACCATTGTTCCTCCTTCTCCGATCACCATCCCTTTCGCCCCTTCCCCGGTTCTACGCGAGGCGCATGAGCAGCCGCGACGCGATCTTCAGTTCAGCCGGAAAACCACCATCGATGCGACGATCTCTCCCTCTCTCGGTCTTGTCTCCGACCGACCCACCTCTTTGCTCTCTTGGTTGAGCCGATAAACCAAGCAACAACGCCGCCGTCCATCGTCATCCTCCGTCGTCACGCGCGCCGTCGAACTCAGTTTCATTTCCTCCATTTTCTTCACGTCACTCTCTAGGTACCCTCTGTTTCCTGTTTGAGTTTCATCTATATATATATACATATGTTTTGATTACATGTGCATGAGTGTATGTGGTGTGCATCAGTGTGTGTGTGAGGGTATAGTGTATGAGTGTTGTGTGTGTGTGGGTAAGTCCGTGAGAGTGAGTCTGTGTGTCCAACAGGTGGGCTTTTGAGAATTTTGCAAATGAAGAAAGAAAAAGATAGCATACATCTAGCAGTGTAGTAATTAATACCACTCCGTTTCTTCTCTTTCTTCCCCTTTCTATTTCTGTCTGTTTCTTCTCTTTCTCCCCCTTTCCTCATTTGGTAAGTTTTTTTGTTGCAAAATGCCCTTCTTACCCTTCAAGCAATACCCCAGTTTTTTTTATATATTATTTGTAGTCAGATTGGGCCACCACTATAATCTAATTAGTGGCCCAATCTACTAAACTAACCTACATCTTGATCAAACCAAACCAGCCCTAATGTACATCAGACCCATCTAAACTAACCCAAACTCAACAGAAACACACAATTCAGCCCAAAAAAACCCTACACATGAACAAACAGAGATGTTCCCGACCATTTTACCCTCATTATCAAAACATCGAACTTTTGAGAGATAGAGAGAGAAGGTTGTAGACGGAGAGAGAGAGAGAGAGAGAGAGAGAGAGAAGAAGAAGAAGAAGGGGATGGTCACCATCGGCGATCTCGACGGATAACATCACCATCGGCGGTCTCGGCGGCGGTATTCGGCGATCTCGACGGCGGTATCATCACATCGGCGAGGATCTGAGTGACCAAGGTATACATCTGTTCTTTTCTTCTTCCCTCTCTCTCTCTCTCTCTCTTTCTG
Organism: Linanthus parryae; assembly: GCA_023055425.1. Lineage (NCBI taxonomy): Eukaryota > Viridiplantae > Streptophyta > Magnoliopsida > Ericales > Polemoniaceae > Linanthus > Linanthus parryae. Next base: position 11,919,165 of record JALGPY010000010.1, on the reverse strand, counting down.
GCTTCTCCTTCTTCTTCTTCTTCTTAGATCTGCTTTTTTCGCAGATCTTGGCGGCGTCATTCTTGGCGGCGTGGTGGTGGTGAAAGATCTTGACGGTGGCAGTCTTGTCCACGACAATTTTTTACTCAAGATGTGCAATTTTTGACTCACAGTAGCAGATCTTGGCGGTGTGGTTGTGGTGGTGGTGGTGGTGAAAGATCAGCTATCTGATTTTTTTTTTGAATTTGTAACTTTTTTTATTGGATCTGTAATAATATTATTTGGATATATTAGATCTGCAAGTTTATTTTTTTGTTGTTGTTGGTGGTGGCGGAGGAGGGCCGGTGGTTATGGTGGCAGTGTTCTTGTTCTTCTTCACATAATCACTCCAATCAAGAGAGAGAGGACATGAGAGGGGAATAAAGAAAAAGAACAGGGCAAAACAGTAAAAGGGGTGGTTTTCTTAATCTCCGCGCTTTCTCCAAGGGGGAGAAAGAGAAGAAATAGAGTGGTACTACATTTCATAGGAGTATTATGTAAGAATATTGTATAATGTAGTATTGGTAGTAATAATAGTAGTAGCAGTAGCCATTTTTATCATAGTGAAGTATATAATTGTAGTAATTAAGTAGTAGTCGTATTTTTTATTCAAAAAAAAGTAGTAGTCGTATTTTTAATGGTTCTAGCAATACATTATTTGCATCATACAAAAAAATTATATTTTGAAAAAAAAAAATAATCGCCATGTTTGTTTCGACAAAGCTTTTCAAGAAACTAGATGTGCGAGATTTTTTAAAACTTTAAAACGTTAGTATAATAACAATAATTATTATATTTATGATAAACCGTTGTTATTTATTTTGTCACTTGATCAAATAAGAGTTTCATTTAAATTACTAGCAAGTACTTGTGGGCATATATTGGGCTAGCACCATCTCGTATGCATTCATGTAGGGCATGTGTAACGTATAAATGTTTGCATAGATGTTTGTATTGATTTTAGTATCGCATTATTTGTAGACTGCGATTTCATAGACGAGCGGTTCGTGCACTACGACTGATTTCTTGTTCGAGACTAGGAATTTGGTTTTTCTTACTGAGGTAAGTTATATGCTCGACTCTTCTACCATCAAAATGAGTTTCTAAGATGTGTTATGTGCCAATTTTGTTACTGTTTTGATTATCGTACTATCCATTTGTTGAAACTCTGAAAATCATGTCTACTTTGGCACAAAGTGTGAAACTGAAATCTCTCTCTTGAAAACATCAGTTATGTTCATCTTGGAACTGATTAACACTTTAATCCTTGCTTTCCTTATTGGTTTTGAATACCTGGTTTGGATCGAGAATCACCTTCTTTCAAGAAATACTCATAAGACACTAAGTAACGTAAAGTGAAAGATAACTTGTACGAGCTCTTCTATAGTTCACTTTGGTGATTATATTGTTAAGGACCATACGTTCTGGTCAAGAGATTTTGGGAGCCAAACTCTTGCGTACCCTTGGTACCCATAGTCCTACACTACCATGAGGACTTGGGGGTTCCTACTTGTACTACTCTAGCGGAGTTGCTAACCTCTAGGGGGTGTCGACACTTAAGGTCTTGTAGGTCAGTATTGAGGCGGGAAGGCCATATTTAGAGGGGCTTTCACAACTGCCGAGTTGAAGTAGGGTTTGTTAGACCCACGAAGTAACCCTGAGTTATTTATTTCCGAGGAAGGGGGGAACTCTGCATTCGCTCGTACAATTTTTAATTTCTGGGGCTCATGGGGCAGTAGAGCTAGCTGCTCCCGTGGCACGTGGTCAGGTGGCCGCCAGAAAAGTTTTGAAGGAGGACTTTAATAAGAAAGATTGAGTTGGAATGTCAAATCCAAGTTTATCCCTTTACCTTCTTGTTTGCCTTTGCGATCTCAATTTAAGGCTTTAATCATCTTTTCCTTTACTTTTTCCTTTACTTATTCTTGAATTATGTGCCCAATCATCTGTTTACATGTTGAGGTATTTCTTACTCAGCCTAAGCTGACTTTTAGAAAAACTGTGGTCGGCTTTTGCTATTTGAAAACCCACAGGTTAGCACCGCTGCAGACTCTGGGGGAACGAATCACTAGCTTGGATCAAGAAATCACTTTAGCTCTCACGGAATAAATCACTAGTTTCATGTTTTTGTTTCTTTTCAAACAATTTGTTTTGTTTTCAAGTTTCCATGTTAAAGACCGCGTTCGGTCATTTCCTTTATTGTAATAAAGTTGATTTTTAATTAAATTTGAATTTTTGTTCTTTATGGTTTGGTACGAGGCCGACGTTCTACTCCGTTCACAATGAGGTAAAACTCCTCGTGCGGGGGACATCTTAGCGGTTTGGGCTAGGCCTCGAATCGCGGGGTGTTGCACGGTGGGGGTCCAGTGAGTCTCTGTGACGAGAGACATAGGGTGTGGAGAAAACGTAGCTTTATTTACGAGAAGAGGAGCAACTGCTGTTGACGAGACAATTCAAGTCAAGGTGGAGATTTGTTGAGTTGGTGCCTTGAATTGGTCAAAGGCGGCCAAACTTTTTGTTTCCAACTTTGATTATGAAACATTGGAAGTCAAAGGCGGTGGAGGATTAGTTAGGAAACAAGTTGTTTCCAAATCGGATTTGGAAACTTTAGGAATTTTCCTAGCACTATATAAAGAACCTAGTAGTCACACTATTAGGCATGCAAAAACATTCATTGTAATTGTTCCTCTTGTGAATAAAGGGTGCTTTTCGCCGTGGAGGTAGTTAGCAAATATTTTGCTAGCGAACCACGTTAAATTCCGTGTTCTTCTTTATTTGTTCATTGTTCGTGAGGTGGTTTGTCATAACACATGGCCTTTCACCAAGTTAACTCCAAGCTTCATGCCTGGTAAAAGGGTATGGCATGGATAATCAAAACTCTGCCATAAAAAGTTTTCTGGGTTAGCAGCACCAAATCCATCCTTCACAACAAGGTTTCCTGTGTCCAGAAGTTTTGCTACCGCATACTTCGGTGATCTTGGTGAATTGGTAGACCAAATGATGCTCTCTTGAAAGTTTCGAATAACCAGACGTCCGTCCTTGGTAAATTGAAGTACACCATTTGTATCATTGAGAGGTTTTTCTCTGTTGGCGACCCATACCACTGTCTTCTTAGGTTGATTCTTGTACCATATCCCGATGTACCAGTTCTTGGATTCACCTGGGCTAAAGAATCCAAGTTCAAATTTCTGTTCAGCAGAAACTAGAGTCGCATCATATCTTATGGATTCATTGGCCCCAATGGTGTCTACTGCAGTGCAGATTGTTATAGTGGAAAATAAGAAATAGCAGAATGTGAAGGCATGGAAACTTCCATTTCTGTTCTTAGGCTTGTCATATTGTGCCTCTGTATTGGATATTTGGATATATAAAGATGTAACCAGACAAACAGAAATGTATTTGGCCTAATAGAATCTTTCAGCTAACCAAGAAATTTTCTGATAATATATTTCTGTCAGCTTCACTTGAAATGGTCTGTGATCTTTCCAATAGATAATATACGCTCTTTCCTGACGTGAGCAGAGTTCTAGTTTGTCCTGTATAACAATTTCACACCAGTCAAATATTGACTTAGTTTAGAGAAGTGGATAGCAACGAAGTTTCAGCTACCCCGGTTATCTGGATACCAAAAAAAAAAAAATCTTATACACCAAAATAGTGAGCTGGAGGTATCAGTAGAAAGGCATGAAGTTATGATTTAATTAGATTCAACTGTGTACAAGAGATTAGAGAACATTTCCTTAAGTGCCGATTCTTTCAGCAAACTACCTATCAAGAGTTAGATAATACTACCTCTGTTTCTTCTCTTTCACCTTACTTCACTTTTGACACTATTCACTGGGTCACTTAGATCCGGTGATTTGGTAAGCAAAACGATACACGAATTCGGTAATCTTTGCATGATCTTGTAGAGAAAACTATACTCTCGATGAAAAAATTATCAAAAAATTACATTGTTTTGCTATCCAAATTACCGAGTCAAAGTGACCTAGATATGGGTAAAAAAGTCCTCCTAAGGTGAGAGAGAAGAAACAGAGGTAGTAATTAATAACTGTCTACTGTACATCAATCTGGGAACCTTTCACAAATCTTGACACTACTCAGAAACATGTCGATTATTTGTTGTTATCTTGATGTCATGGCCTCCTCAACATCGAAAATATATAACTCACAAAAATATGGGATTGTCCTGAAATTTGAATAATTAAGTAATTCTCATGTTAGATCTTCTACAAGTGAATAATCATGACACAACTGTTGGCTGGGACTGAAAGAAGAAAACTAAAAGCTCCCAGCTGACTGTTTTGCAATCAAGGTCTCTTCCACCCTACAGAGTTTGACTCTGAAATTAATAATGATCCATTTTTATTCTCTAATGTTTCCATTGAACAGTCAGGTGTACGATACAAGCTATTAAATATGTTTTTCTGAAAGTCAACTGCATATGATTAGCACATGTAATTGGCTGCTTGATTTGTGGTTGAAACTGACAGACCAGAGACTTAGATTTGATTTAAGTTTTAGTATATGATTTGAGATATAAAATCAGATGCTTAATCTAGTTTATGGATGAACATTCGCATTCTCTATAATCTGCTTGTCATGTATTCCCAGGCTTGGCTGTTGACTCAGCAGAAGGGTCACAGACCGAAATGTGAGCATCCTCCTAGTTGTATTTAGTTCAACCTTTTTAGTTTCAATGTTATAGTTCAGGAACCTTCTCTCTACCAACTCTTTACAAGAGTAAACTATGCACCAACCTTGAGGTATGGCCAGGTCCTCTGACGTTATTTTACCGTTTGTGTATTCTCTAACTACTGATGCTTACATTCCTTTCAGAACTTAGTCGTTCGTGGTCAAACATGTAGTTACACGAGTTCTGCGCTACTTTTAATGAAGGCTATCATTGGCAGGGATTGAGTCTAATGAAGGTAACATAAAAAAGTTTTAATTTAATTGCCTTAAGATTGGTTCAATTAATATAGCTGGTGAATGTACACAAGGGTCATGTTCATTCCTCAAATCTGAGAAAATCTATCGTGATAAGGAACATAACATGATAACAAATGGTCCATGGTGGTGGTGTATGGAGATGGAGTGAGGTTGCAATGGCTATGGAGGAAGCTGTTTGTTACGTACATAAACAGAGCATCTTTATGCTAGCAGAAACTAGCTATGGAATAATAGCGTTAAGAATTTCGTCTAACAACTGGCTACTGCAATTTTCCCTAGGGATTCAACAACCAAGCATACGTTTTCAGTCAGTATCACCATCTAATATACTTGGACATCAAGGGATCAATTGTTAGCCTCGAGGGTACTCAGTCTCAGCCAAGAAATATCCAAAAGTTTTCACCGATACTAAGATACTGTACACCTTAGTTAAAGAGATTGATTCATTAACTTCTTGCCAGATTTTTTTTTTTAATCAGTTACTTTATCCTTTTGGAAATAATTGTCTGTTTGTCACTTTATATAAGTATATGCCATTGATGTGAATGAACTCGAAGTGTATGTATGAAGGCATCTTACAAGTAAAACGAATCACCAAGCCTGCATATTAAATCCGAAGACCAAGTACTCTGCAACGTACGATTACCCAAACAACATGCCTGAAGATCAAACTTGAATGATGGACTCAAAAAACACACTCGTGTACTAGACATAGATACTTTGACCAACATGACGTTGTTTGGGTAACATGATTTCCAGTGCAGAGAACGCATTTACAGCACAAGATTATCACTGGAACTACTTATCAAACATACTAGCGATCTTCGAAAGTACTCTCCACATTTAAGAAATTTAAAACAATTCATTTGAGCTGAAAATCAGTGTGGTACATGTATAACACCTGAACGTCGAGAAGTAGAAAGATCGTAATCAATGTAAAGATCAGGAATTTGTTTTATCGTCCCTCAATATGCGTAATGCTAACCATGTTGACCGAATACTCATCATTCTGGACTGATGAAGTCTCTCCCATGAATGCTTCAAGCATATTTTTGTCACCATAAAATCCAGGCTCCTTAGGCGTTGGCAATATACGGTCACCTTCCAACATCAATACCACAGTAGCCATTTTTGGTCTGTCTTCTGGAAAATTTTGCACACATAATAAACCGACATGAATTGCTCGCAACAATTCATTCATATCGCTTGGTGGTGTTACTGATGCATCAATCAGCTCCATCTGTCGTCCTTCCTGAAAAAGATTCCAGGCCTGCAAAATTTACATTTTTTTTTTCTTTTATCAGTTCATAAAAATCTCTTTGTAAGGGGAATTCAAATTCATCTATTACATGTCCAGTGAGGTTGACGCGGTGGCCTGGCTGGTGAAGACGCCCGTTCTTCCTTCCGCTCACAATCTCTAACACCAAGACACCATAACTGTATATATCAGATTTCGCTGAGAATAGACCGTCCATTGCATATTCTGGAGATATATAGCCACTGCACAAAACAATTTAGAATTTTAAAAATGTATATGTTACAGGCTAATGATTTATTATGTTATATTTCATTTAAGAGATTCTTACTAGGTCCCAACCACTCTTTTTGTTGTTCCTCCTAATTCTTCATCTCTGAAGCTTCTGGCTGTCCCAAAGTCTGAAATTTTCGGGTTCATGTCACGATCTAATAAAATGTTGCTAGCCTTTAGATCTCTGTGTACGATATTCAGCCTTGAATCTTCATGAAGATACAGAAGCCCTCGAGCTGTTTTCTTTATTATCTCCAAACGCTTAGACCAATCAAGTGCCTTGCTCAGTTTTGGATCTGCAGCCAGAAAATTATCCACAGTGAAGTAATATTAAGTTCACACTTATTCCGGTGATAAGTTTTGAGAGGAACTAACCGAATATGAATAGGTCTAAGCTTTTGTGAGGCAAGTATTCATAGACCAAAATCTTCTCTGATCCTTGAAGGCTATATCCAAGAAGCTTTACAAGATTCCTATGCTGCAGCTTGGCAATATATATAACTTCATTTTTGAACTCATTGTCTCCTTGTTCATTCTTTCTTGCGAGTTTCTTCACAGCTATTTCCAGCCCATCTTCTAAAACACCCTGAAATAAGATTTTCGTGAAGAATTTGCTTGAGTAACTTCCATTGAACAATTATGAAAGTATAGTACCGACTAGTACCTTGTATACAGGTCCAAAACCGCCTTCTCCAAGTTTATTCTCATCCGAGAAGTTATTGGTAGCATTCGCTATCATAGCAAAGTCATAAAACTTCAAATCTGGAATTCTATCTGCAAAAAGATGATTTTTTGCGAAATGAAGAGAATGTTATACTATTTGTTTTCCAATGCATAATTGATGTCATGCTGTCAATTTAATAGGGTAGTCATACTAAAAAATAATAAATAAATAAATAAATAAATAAATAAATAAATAAATAAATAAATAAATAAATAAATAAATAAATAAATAAATAAATAAATAAATAAATAAATAAATAAATAAATAAATAAATAAATAAGTAAATAAATAAATAAAGGGCCCACTGGAGTACAGAACAAAAGAATGTAACTTCAGCGATCTCACCTCTTCCCGGCTGATTTCTCTTCGTTCTCCATAGATATACTGACAGTCCAACCAACAGCACACCAATTGTTGCTGCTCCAAAAGCTGTGACTAGTTTGATGGTTAGCTTGTGCCGGTTTCCTCCTGGAGCTGGCCGGTTTCCTCCTGGAGCTGTCCGCTTATCTCCTGGAGCTGGAATATATGGTACAAGTTTTCCAATATTAAACAAGTGACAGAACATATGTTTGGGCAAAACAAAAATAAGCAAGTCATAAAACCGGTTGGTTCCGGTACCCTTTCCTTTTACATCTCTAGTACTCATTCCTTTGATTTTGTATGGTTCTGGTACTTTTTTCCTTTTACATATTCTTTCTTTTCTCAATGAGCTGATTTTTTTTTGTTTCCCAACCGGTTCCCGGGCTTCGCCCCGTAACGGTCTCGACCCGGGTCGCATGCCTGTTAAGGACACTTTTATCCACTAAATCAGCCTATAGAAGTTTATTGCAGCATGTGGAACTGAGAAGTTTATTGCAGCATGTGGAACTGAGAAGTATAGATTTTGAATGGGGATGGATTTGGAAAGGAAAATTGCACAATAGATTATAGATTGTGCGTTGGAGGTTGGCAAGTGGAACTCTTCCTTTTAGAAGGCCCAACTATCAACAGTCGTTTGAAGATGAAAAGATTTGCCCTTTCTGCAATAGTGAGGTTCACAATATTATTCATACATTTTTCAGTGCAAAGGGACAACATTCTTATGGTTTGAATGTGGTGGTTTGAGAACCGAAAACCTCCCTTTCACCAATATTAAAGAATGGTTGTGCTACTTCTTGGACCCTAGTTCTGATCTGTTGAAGGGAGTGGAAGATGGCTGCAAATTGAAAATTTTGTGTGATGTGATTTTGGAGAGAATTTGGATAACAAGAAATGCAATATTGTTCAATAACCAGAAGCTGCAAGTTGACAAAATGGTGACTTAAATTAAAAGGTTCTCGAGGGATCACTTGGACAGTTTAAGGGTTGTGGAGGAGGAGGTGCTCCATAAAGCATTTCAAATCTGGTGTGGCAGGCTCCTGAGCCAGGTAAACTCAAAATTAACTGTGATGCTGGAGTTTTCAAAGATGACTTCTTTTCTGTATATGTGGTCTGTGAACATAATGTGGAGATTGTTCAAGCAGCGGCAGAGCAGTAAAGGGAATTCGCAAAAATGTGGCAGATGCTGAAATGGTGGCTGTGGAATTGGATTTGAGACAACTTGAGCTGAAAAAATGGTCCTCTGTGCTGGTTGAAACTGATTCTACCATAGTGGCTAAAGCTTGCTCATCTCTGTCTGCACTTGGATGGAATTGGAATTCCAGAATCTATGCTTGCAAGCTTATTCTGTCTAAGTCTAAGAGTTTTATCAGGTTCGTCCCAAGAGATGTTAATTCTAGAGCTCATATGTTAGTTAAATGGGCTAAGGAAAAGGAATGTGCCACCCCCAGTTTTGGTGGTGTTTTGGGCTAATGATAATGTTTTTCTTCAAAAAAAAAAAAAAGAAATCAAAGAAACACGTAAGTGAGGACATTGTGCTTGCCCTTGTGATCCTTTTTTCTCATTGGTTTGTGCTTGGTGAAATCAAGAAGGTGAATCAAGCTAGTTTGAAAGGGTAACTCCCGCTTCTCTCCGTTCAAGCAGATTCAGATGACAACCGAGCTTGGTGTCAAGCTCCGGTGGTTCTCTGCAAGTTTGACCGGTCAAACAGTTTGATGTTCTTGGTTCATCTTGTTAGGGAAAATTCCAATACTTAATTATTATTTATAATTATATTCAAATTTTAATCACAATTGAGATGTTATTATTTTTCTATTTGTAACTCTCACATTATTGTGTATTTTAAAATGAAATATTTGGTATAAATGAGTACTATTAGTATGGCGGTTACTATTGTTTTAATACCACTACTATTTCTAGCGAGTTACTATTTCTATTTGGATGACTATATATGTGGAGAAGAGATATGAAAAAAAGATACATGAGAGTCATATGATAAGAGGAGAAAAGTTAGAGTGTTTTTATACTTCTATTCTCATACACACTCTAATATATACTTGGGTATTTTCCATACGTGATTTTGGGCAACTACGGTTTGTGATAGATTCACAAGTCCTACAACCGGCGTGACGCTTGTAGGAGCTGGCTCAAATGTGGGTTGAATCCTACTTCGTAGCATACCGGTAGCACCCTCACGTGGGGAGGATCTACGTTGTAGGACAATGTCCTACATAACATGCCTCTCACACCCAGTCCAGCGTTATTATATCATTTGTTATTGTGTTTTATTCTATTTCATCATTTTATGAGTTATCTTTATGATTTAATTGATAACGCTAATCCTTATATGTGTGTTTTTGGTCGCAGAGGACTAACAATCTACAACGTAGATATCTTAAAATATGAGAAGATACATATTAGATCATTTGCATTCTTTATGTGAACTCTTGAAGAACCTTTTAAGAGCTTTCTTCTTTACGTTATGCTCATTCTTCATATAATATGTTATGCGGAAAATTTTGATTTTATTGAACTTCTTTTAGATGACATTTTTTCCCTCATCAATTCGTCATGCTATCTTTAGATAATAATTCTCACGTATAGTTCAATCGTTTCTATCCCCCATAGATAAAACTTTCATGTGGTGGAAATTTATTCATATCGCTTTTCATTTTGTAGCTTTCGCGGCTACGTATCGATGAACCTATCATGCTTGTAATTGCATAATAAATAATATAATCTCCCATTGTTTCTATAATATGGAACAAATATTTTTTTGTTCTTAATATCATGCGAACTAAGTCATTCCTGTTGAGCCGGAAAGGTATGTTGAAACTTCATGGGATTATAGGGACATTTGTCTTATAGTTTTATTTTAATTATTCTTTTATAATTTCTATAAAAAAATATTATTTTTTCTATGATGGTATGGAAAATAAGAGGCTCTAATTAGCTTATCAGTTACAATTCTAGTCTTCATACTATTTATATTAAGAGAAAGGCTAGAGAACCAACCAATATCTCTCACTCATCTCCCACATTCCTGCTAGAAAAATGCAATCATGCCAAATGAATATTCATATTGCCAATTTTACACTTGGGTGGGAGATGAGTGGGAGATATTGGTTTGTTTCCCTAGCATTTCTCTTATATTAAATGCTTAAATGAAATTAAGCAAGTTTTGTAACTTATTTTAATCATCAATGTTATATTTGATTGTCTAATAATAAGCATTGTTACATTGAGTTTACTGTATGATAGTTATTTTACTAATATCTCGTTGTCCTTCCAAGAATACATGACATAGGGTATTATTTGTCGAGATTCGTATTGCTTCCAGCCAATGAGAAGTTTATATTCTAATTGAAGGACATCATAAATATTATTAACACTCCTATTATTGTCTCCAAGATGTATCGCTCGGTATTCTTTCGTCTCAAGAAAATCAGCATAGGTTGGAGTTCTCATGGATATATTGGGTCTTCCATTCTAGCTATGTTTTAATGATGGAAAGCGGTTCCACGGTTTGTCATCTTCCACTAATTATCTTTAAGAGTGATTGATATCGGAGGACGATTCTTCTATTTCTTCATATTAATTATTGGCAAGGAGAATATATTATTCTTGAAGACAAAGCATTAAAAATAAGTGATCTACTATTATGTGGAGCGCCCACGAATATACTTGTTGGTCTTCTATATGTGAGGCTCTTATCAAGTTTCGAGAAATTCCAAGGGATGCTTATATCAGCGGACTTCAATATTCTTAGAGAAGAGGACAATTATGTTGAAGCGATGATATCCATTTCACAACTCATGCAAAAATTGATAAATTTTTTATTCTTATGTTATTGAGGAATGTGCAAGATTAGTTGCAAAAGAAATCAATTCGTGATATAATTAATTCAAATAGAAGTTATAATATGAGCTTTACATGAAGAAATTGTTGTCTTCAAATTTACGCTAAGTATAAATCTTTAGATGACTCCTTTAACAATGGCTAGAATAAATTTCATTTGTTCCATGAAATTAGTATTCAAAAATATCTTTAATTGATTTCTACATCATAACAAGTGTGTTATTTTTCAACGATTTCTACATTACTCATATTTATGTACATCAATGAGTATGTTAAATGTGGGGGTTACATTAGGAATAATTTATAATTTATTTCTATGTGACCTATACATGAATGAATTAAATGTGAGTTTATTGTGATAGTGTAACCTATAGATATCCTTGATGGCAATAATATTGTAGTCAACTAAAATATTGTTGTTATGTCTTAAACCTTATATTGTCATTTCTACCATCTTTTTCATTGATTATTTGAATTTAGTATTTTATATTAAGAGCAATTTATGTGATTCCATGGATAAGTAAAAATGTGGGGGTTGCATATGAAAATTATTTATCATAATCTTATGCACATGTGACTTAACTAATACAAATGTTATGGAGAAATCATATAACATACTATCTTTTTGTGAATTATATAGTCATCCATTATTGTCTATTGTTTTACATTAAGGACAATTAGGTGTCTCATTGAATGTGAGATAATGTGTGGGGTTATAAATGAGACATGTGAGTCATTATCTTAGTTACGTGATTTTGAATAGTGATGTTATGTATGATATGATAATTTTTATGAGATTCATGTTGTAACCCATAAAATTACTAATATTGCATTTAGTGCAAACGTTATGCTTTACAGGCTCAATGTTTAGTGTACACCATATGAAAAGGAAAATGTGATGTGACAAAGTGGATGCAAGAAAAGTGACACGAGAAAAAATTATAAAAATAAAATTTTCATAGTCCCTAAATCTTGGGATGGGGTTCGTAAACTCTTGATGGATTCCACCGTTGATAAACGGAAAATGATTGCTGACCAATATGCATACGGTTGAAATAAAACTAATGACCATTGCGGGTCTAAAGTCTAGGAGTTGAGTCCTAGATATGTCGAGGGGGATGGGCTAAGCCCAAAATATAGTCACCGCTGGAGGTAACTCAATCTGTGTGACTGGAGATCCCATGAAAGAGATTCAATGGGTAGAAACAATCCACGATGTGTGACTGAGATTTTCAGCACTTATTTATAGGAGAAGTCTAAGACTCTCCTCCCATCCCTATGGCATTGTGCTGATCGTGAGAAAATTGTGACGGTAAGGATGGGTATTAACCCTTAATGGATCCAAGGTGAGGAATTTATCACAAGGTATGGGTCAGACATACCCTTGGAGGATTCACCTAAGTGAGAGTCGCCTTGAGGCTGAGGCTATGGGATTGGGCTTTTTTCCTAGAGGCTCTCATGATTTAATTCGAGTGCATGGCCGTAATGCACTAACCCACAACCATGTCCAACGCCGGTACTGTGTGTGCTTTCAGTTGAATTCAGACACAAAGGGTCTAGTTCAAGGCATAGTTCACTATGATTCTTCGGGTGAGACTGTTATCACTAAGTGAGGTTCAAGGCGGAACACACCTCACCTATTGCACGGTATGAAAAGTTGCCCATTATATAATCGTCGATATTTTCCTCTATTATTATATTATTTCTTTATCGGACTTATTGAGGTCATTTTCAAGTTTTGAAATTTGTGGGGGACTGGTAGGGAAAATTCCAAAACTTAATTATTATTTATAATTATATTTATATTTTTATCATAATTGAGATGTTATTATTTTTCTATTTGTTACACTCGCATTATTGTGTATTTAAAATGAAATATTTGGTATAAATTAGTACTATTAGTATGGCGGTTACTATTTCTTTAATACCAGTACTATTTCTAGGCAGTTACTATTTCTATTTGGATGACTATATATATGAGAAGAGATATGAAAAAAAGATACATGCGAGTCAAATGATAAGAGGAGAAAAGTTAGAGTGTTTTTATACTTCTATCCTCATACACACTCTAATATATACTTGGGTATTTTCCATACGTGATTTTGGGAACTTGCGCAAGGGCGGACCCAAGAAGGACCCAAGGTGGGCCTTGGGCCACCCTCAAGTCTGGTTCTCCATTGCTATTTTTTGACATTTTCAAACAATTGCATATAGGACCCCTTAAGAAATACAAAAATAACCCAATAATTTTGAAAATAGCTCATATGGAGCTGTATTGAACTAAAAACTATTTTAGAAACAGACCAAAAACTTTACAATCTTTTAAAGAATCAAAAGTATATAATATTTAAGATAGATTATAGTAAAAATAACATTAATTTGTTAAGGGTACTATTAAAATTTTGTACGATATATTCACTTTTGTAGTAATAAAATTGTGATGACTTGTCTGTGTAAATGTGCCCGCTAACGAAATAAATATGTCCCCCCTGACAAAATTTTAGCATCCGCCCCGGTTTGTGATGGGTTCACAAGTCCTACAACCGGCGTGACGCTTGTAGGAGCCGGCTCGAGTGTGGGTTGAATCCTACTTCGTAGCATACCGGTAGCACCCTCACGTGGGGAGGATCTACGTTGTAGGACAATGTCTTACATAACATGTCTCTCACACCCAGACCTGTGTTATTATATCTTTTTTTTTAGAGAAATCCAATGGATTATATTATGGAGGCTTGGCCTCAAAACGATCCAATACATCTTCTAATAACACATCAGAAGCCCAAAGAGGGGGATGGTCAACCCAAGTAGTAGACCCATTTACATAAAGCCCATAATGGGCCATTCTATCCGCTACGCCGTTTCTGTTGCGTGGTACATGAACCACCATGTGGTCCTCCATTTGCTCGAGAAAAGCGTTACAACTATCAATAATCCTCTTGGCTTCTGTGATATCTGAATGCTTCTCTCCCTTCCGTTCATTTCTCATCTCTCTAGCTAGAGAGAGAGCGTCCGTTTTGATCCAGATCTGAGTTAGGTTTAGCTCCGAAGCAAGTTTGATGCTTTCAAGCATTGCTTCAGCTTCAGCCATTCTCGCCGAGAGCGGGAAGGGGAGCCTCCTAACGCGGTCGGCGATGAAGACTCCTTCTCGTGTTCGGATTACCGTACCGGACGCTGCTAATTTCTTCTCTGAATTCCAGGCGGCGTCCGTGTTAACAACGAACCACCCCTCCGGTGGCCTCTGTGCCGTTGAATCGGGGGGAGTTGTATAGATCTGAGCCGGCGCAAGGGGCTTCGTCTGTTGCATGTGTTCCTTGAACTCCTCAATTAGACTTAAGGTATTTGAAACAACAATTTCTGGGGTTTTTTCTTGATTTTCGAAGATCAGCTTGTTTCTAGCTGCCCAGATTTGATGAATAAACATGCATATCTTCTTCCTTTCTTCTTGATTTGCGTTTAAAAACGCCTGTGGAAACCAGATCTGGAAAGGGCCCGTTAAATTTTGAACAAAAGATGAATCAAAAAGCTGTTTTCCACCCTTTGATGCTGCATTGACACTGAAGAAATAAATGGGTTTCGGTTTCTGTGTGTCGTTTACAGAAGGCACAAGCTTCTTCTACCTCCATATTCTTTCTTCTGAGATTTGCACGAACTGGTAAAACTGTTGTGCATTGTTCTCCAGATCGAGAAAAGGAATTTTTTTGAGATCTTTTGTTTCCAAAAGGAATTCCACCAGTCCTGAGATGGAGAAACAGAACCACCAAAGACTGACTTATCTTTCATGTCTTTCTGCTGTAGTAGCAGCTTTGTTATTATATCCTTGGTTATTGTGTTTTATTTTATTTCATCATTTTATGTGTTATCTAAACTATGATTTAATTGATAAGGCTACTCCTTATTTGTGTGTTTTTGGTCGTAGAGGACTAACACATCTTTCAGATTGGCGAGTTTCTTTAGAGATTATGAAGGTTTGGGCACCTCCACTCTCATCAGATTGAATAAATTTGTGTATTTTTTTTTGTTAATTTACAAGAGTGAGTGTGGATGCTTTTGGAGATCATGAGACTTGGCCGGAGTCCACCATGATATTCAGCTCTCAGTTGAGAAAGAGGTTCCTTCTATCATTCAGTGTCCATTTGGTCTCCATTTGAGCGCACGGTCCTGCGCGCTTTGATGATGCTGTTTATGGGTAGGACATGGTGCCGGGTGTGTGTGTGAGAGAGCATAGATGTGTGGCTGTGGTGGTAAGGAGACGGACGAAAAGAGAAAGAACAGATGAAAAAGGGGAGAGCATACTGTAGATGGGTGGAGGTGATGGAAAAGAGAAGAGTTGGTGGTGGCGGCTAGGGTTAGAGGGGCAATTGGTCATCTAACCTCACATGAGCTGATAGAGGGAGAGAACTGAGAAAGAACGGGTGAAAGTGGATTGTAATTTAGCTAAATTGTTTGGAGTGTTGTTGTCTTCTAAAGAGTGCCGCACTGTTTCCATCACTTATTAGTGGGCAGTGTGTCTTTATCTTAAAAGGGCGTGTTTGGTACTAATTGAAAATCTAAATCAATCAGTTGAAAATCAACTGAGAAAATAAGTTGACTGTAAATTTAAAAAATTAAAACTGAAAATTTAAAAGAGTTAAAAAATTCTAATGTTGTTCGGTATGAGCTTAAAATCTGCAGAATATGAGAGAATTTGTGAAATTGGAAATTAAATACTTTACAAACCACTGGTCAAAAGTAGATTTTAGTCGGAATTGTAAAAGAGTGTAACAAAGGGAATTACTTTAAAATGACTGATTTAATAAAAGCAGATTAAAATTCGGGTTCCCAAACATGCACACTAGGTAAAGGTGGGCAATGTGCCTTTAGGCTTAAAGATACCAGGTATGAACATATACACACACATACACATATGAAATAAGAAATTTTATAAATATAAAGATTTTAGTTTTTGAGGTAAAAGTATTGATTTCATAACACCGGTCTGTTTTACTTTTACATATATCTTCCAAGTTCCAATATATGGTTGGAAGTTAACACACACGGGGAATCTGGTTGCAATAAAAACTATGTGTATCAATAATGAATTGTTTCAAACTGCAGATACCAAATTCATACAAAATTAAAA
Source organism: Linanthus parryae (assembly GCA_023055425.1). Taxonomy (NCBI): domain Eukaryota; kingdom Viridiplantae; phylum Streptophyta; class Magnoliopsida; order Ericales; family Polemoniaceae; genus Linanthus; species Linanthus parryae. Next base: position 11,902,611 of record JALGPY010000010.1, on the reverse strand, counting down.
CTATGGGTACCGCGAAGGCAGTTTACCCAAAGTAGCATGCCTAATCTAATCGCAAATGAAAAATAATAACTCATATTCCCTCTGTTATATGTTCAATTTAGTAAAATAAGAGTGAAAACATGTCAATGATGTCATACCTGGCACCTTTACATACAGATCTTGTCCATTCGTTAGGCAGTGTCCAATATCGACCAGTTCACCAGACCATACTAAACATCCAGTTCCTCCATTTTTAAGTTCTGTTTTTGCATATGCTGTGCAGTTGCAGTTGTTTGAGCATTGAGTCTTGCATTCTTCAAGGGTCTTGTTCTCATAGTATGTCGACACGCTTGTATCCGGCAATTTGATATTCTCCTGCAGGATAAAAGTAGGATTTCCTCCACAAGCTGGTGGAGTCTTCCAAACACATCCATTGGACCAATTTCCCAACCTCCATTCTTCAGCATTTTTGGGCTTAAATCCTTCCAGGCAATCGCAAGAATGGGTACTACTGATATTACATTTTCCATGAGATCCACAAGATGTGCAAATGTCACAATATTCAACCCCTGATGTTTAAGATGAACTCATATCAGTAACATAAAAGTTATTCTGAAGTTGTTTATGCATTCCGTACAAACAAATAGCCAGAAATTACTTTCACTGAAGCTACAATACCTCTGTATGCTGTATTTTAATAGTCAGTGCATTAATTTCATTTGAGGGCCAACATTTACCGCGGATCATGATATGGTATGATACGTCGTATTTTTGTAATGACTGAAGGGAATGACTAGCAGAAAAGCTTCTTCAAGCCAAAACCTCAAACTCAAAAATGCTCAAACCAAGTTTAAGCAACTACTTTTAGTTGAGCCTCCTATGTGAAATCAGAATTCTGTGAGCATCTGTAATCTAGAGCCTGGAGGTATGGAAGGCAAGGCTTTCAGGATAAAATGCAGGTGAGCCTAGGCACAAAAACCCGTGCTTAAGTACCTATACCAAAAACTTCGTAATATGTTGAGTGAAGGGGAGAAGAATCTCACTCAAATTGATTTCCTGATCATAATGTAAAAAAAAAAAAAAAAAAAAAAGGAAATAAAGAAAAAACCTCGTATGTTCGGAAGTGTATGTTTCAAAGCTACCAAATAACAAGTTCAGAAACACAGATGCCTTACCTACTTCTGAAGAAGCCACCCTTAAGTAAAGATCTTGTGGATTGGTGCTGCTTTCTTTAGTATCAATCAAATCATTGAACCATAATAAGCATCCGGTTCCTCCAATACGTACATCTAGATTTGCATAAGCTGTGCAGGAGCAATTCTTTGAGCACATAGTCTTGCATTCCCCAAGGCTCATGCTCTTGTCGTACGAAGAATCGTATGTATCGGGCAGTTTGACGCTCAGACGTTTGATGAAAACATCTTTGTACCCACACTCCAGTTTAGTATTACGGAAACACCCGAGTGCCCAATCTGCCGCACTGCTCCATCTTCGCTTAAATCCGTTCAAGCACAAACATCGCTCGATACTGGCCGTACTACAGCTACCATAAGGTCCACATACTGCATAATCATCACAGCTGTCTGTTTGTGTATATCTAATTATGGACCAGTTACCAGTTCGATCATTCAATGCGAACCTCTGCACTTTACCGTCAGGTGGCAATTGTAGGAATGAAGGAACTGAACTATTCACCAGCTTAAATGTATAATAAATCTCTTCCTCACCAATGACGAAATCAGAATAGATAACATCATTAGGGTTAACAATTGTGTAACCGCTGAATCCTATGCCATTCCAGGGTCCAAGTCTAGACTTCACATCCGGACCATTGAAGGTAATACTCTGTGGGTAACCATGAAGATCTATACGGCGTGAGAATTCACCTGGAGCTGGATCATCAACGGTCTTCCACGATGATAGGAACCATTCATGGCCGTTCACCCGGTTAAACCCAAGCTTCATGCCTGGTAAAAGAACATCACATGGATAGTCAAAACTCTGCCATATAATGTTGTCTGGGCTATCACCCGATCCATCTTTCACAACAAGGTTTCCTGTGTCCAAAAGTTGTGCTACTGCATTCTTTGGCGATCTTGATGAATTGGTAGACCAAAGGGTTGTCTCTTCAACGTCCAGAAGAACGAGTCTTCCATCGGTGACTTTAAGGACACCATTGGTATCGTTGAGAGGTTTATCCCTGTTGGCCACCCATAGCACTTTTCGATCTGCTACCTTCTTGTACCATATTCCGATGTACCAATTGTTGGAACCACTAGGAAAGAAGCCAAGTTCAAAGATCTCACCAGATGAAACTAGAGTTTTGCCATTTCCAATGGATTCATTGGCCCCGATACTATCAACTGCAGCGCAGATTGTTATAGTTGAAAATAAGACGCACCAAAATGCAAGTGCATCAGTACTCTTCATTTCTGTTCGTGAGGTTGTCTAGATTGTGCATCTGTATTGGGTTAACAGACTTGAAACCAGACAAACAGAAATGCATTAAGAGCTTGTTAAACTTTTCAGCTGAACGATTTCCTGGTAACATGTATTTCTGAAATTTTCAGCTGAAAGTTCTTAGTTCTTTCCCACTTTTTAAAAATGTGTTTCTGGATGTCAACCAAATTCTATTATGTCAAGTTGAATGGATGCACTCAGGTAAAGGTTGACCGATTTCTTTATAGGAAAGTGGATAGCAACAGGGGTTTAGGGATGTCACGTTATCTGGAATGATTCCTCCTGAAGCAGAATAATGACCTGGAGCTGTGTCAGCTGCGATGATTCAATTCAGTTCCAACAAATTAAAAGACATTTTCTTCAGTGTACTGATTTTTCCAACTAACTCTCATTGAAGGGTTAAATATCACTCGTGCATAACTGTAATCTGAGCACAAATGTTGGAAGCTCATCTGACCCCAATATTTCTATGGGGAACATTCCTGCTTACAGGCTTTTGGAGAAAATCTGGTGAAGGATCTATGGACTATTTCAACCACCAAGTCTCCACACTTGCGTACTTCAAATTGGAGTTCAAGGATCTAACGACTTTTTCAACTACCACGTTGTTCTTTACGTGTTCGCCATATCTTCTTAGTTGAATTACAACTAACAAGTCTCTTTTAAAATAGTCTGGAATTGATTCGCACTTCTTCATATGTAACGATTCAAATTTCTTTCTTTCTAAAAAAAAAGATTCAAACTCAGTTTGAAGGTTCACCATCTTCATCTAATTTGCATTTGGAAAGTTATTTTGAAAGACATCCCACGCTTCCTTAGAACTGGATACATTGGCAATTTTTGTCACCATGGTGTCATGCATATTGAGAGCCAAGCTTCGCCTCCATGCATATGGACAAAGTATCATAATTGTCCTCTATGTTGCACAAGTGGGGGTGCGGCAAATTTCCAAAATTCAAGGGTAGGGGTGCGGTGAGGGTGCGGCGGATTTATTTATATTTAAATTATATATTATTTATCATATATTCACATATATATCATCATAAAATGTCAAAGACAACAATAGTCATGTACTTATATTTATACATCAATTTGATAATGGCTCATTCCATGCCTATGCTGTTGAAAATGGTCTTGTTTTTCGTTGTGCATGCTCTCAAACTTCCCCACAAAATGGCAAGGCCGAACGTATGATTCTTCGTGTCAACGACATCTCTCGTACTCTTCTAGCTCAAGCCTCCCTCCCCATCCTTCTGGGTTGAGTCTCTGGCAGTGTACTTGCACAACATTCTTCCCACCTTGGTTGAATCTCTGCTCTTCAGAAAAACATTGCCACCGTCGTACTTTATCATCGTGTACCCACCTACGAGCACCTCCGCACTTTTAGGCATTTGTGCTACCCAAAGCGTTTTTCTACAGCTACCTATAAGCTTGCTCCTCGCTCCGCTCGTTGTGTCTTTCTCGGATACCCTTCAAATTTCCAGGGTTATCGTTGACTTGATATCTCCACGGGTCATGTATTCCTCTCTTGACATGTCACTTTTGATAACTCTGTCTTCCCGTTCTCCACCCCTGGTTCGCCCTCCCCTCTTGTACACCGGTCTCCTCACCCGATGAGAGCCTTCCTCGTGCTGCTCTCACCCAACAGTGTTATAACCCCTATTCTCCTCTCAGACTCGTCCAGCGGCTGACGTGTCACTACACTCGCAGGATCCCACTGTGGCCCGACAAACCACAGTATCACCTTCGGACGCCCCTGGCCATTCGACCTCTTCTTCTATGGGTCTATCTAGTCTCTCGTCCCCTTCTTCTTCGGGTCCCTCTGGCCCTTCCCCCCCTCTTGCGGCACCTGAGAATCAATCCCCCCTCCACACTCCCCACAAATGACCATCCGATCCAAACACAACATCACCAAGCCTGTTGAGCGTCTTACTTCACATGCCCAAACCTCCCTCCATCTCGCCCTTGCCTTAATCCCACGTGCCTTATCGGATCCACACTGGAAGGATGCTACGGATGATGACTTTGGTGCTATGGTTAATAATCACACATGGGACTTGGTGCCTTGCCTTGCTAAAGGAAACATTCTTCGGGCTATGTGGCTTTTCAACATAATTATCGGGCTAACAATACTCTTTAGCGCTACAAAGACCGTCTACCAACTGCAAATCTCAAATGGTGGGTGTGGATTGTGAGGAGACGTTTAGCTCAATGGTTAAACCAACCGCCATTGGCACGGTCCTTACACTATTTGTCTCCATCTCTTGGTCCATTCGACAGCTTGATGTTAAGAACGCTTTTGTTCATGGTGATTTGGAGGAGACTGCCTATATGCATCAACCACCGAGGTATAGTGATCCCCACCATCCTGATTATGTCTTCCGTCTTCGGAAGTCTCTTTATGGCCTTAAGCAGGCCCCGAGGGTTTGGTTTCAATGGTTTGCGACATTCCTTACTAACAGAGTTGGTGTTGTAGGTTGCTACTATGATGAGTCGCTTTTTGTCTACCGCCGTGGCTCTGACACTGTTTATATCCTGCTCTATGTAGATGATATTATCATCACCGGCTCCTATTAAGCTCTTTTCTAACATATTGTTGCACAGTTGTCCAGTGAGTTTGCCATGTACAACATTGGCCCTCTGCATCATTTATTTGGTTTGCAATTACTAGGGATTCCTTTGGCTTGTTTTTGTCTCAGCGCCAGTATGTTCGTGACTTCTTTTGGTGTGCCTTTATGAGCGCTTGTAAGCCTACTCCTACATAAGTTGAGACATGTACTAGCCTTACTGGGAATCTGGCCCTCCTGTTTCCAATCATTTTAACACCCCCAATATTCACGGCCGGTTGAACCGTAAATTTTGGAAAGTTCCCTCCGCACGAGGAGTTTTACCTCATTGTGAACGGAGTAGATTGTCGGCTTCGTACCATACCATAAAGAACTAACTTCAAATTTACTTAAAAACATTCGATTACAAAAGAGTGACCAAACACGGTCATTAGGGTAGTACTTGAAAACTAAAAATATTTCAAAGGACAAGTTACATTTATTCCATGACAGCTAAGGTGATTAGTTCCTTGGTCCAAGTCAGTGATTCGTCCCCCCAGAGCTAGCAGCGGTATTGACTTGCGGTGTTTTGAAATAGCAAAAGCCGACCACAGTTTTTACGAAAAGTCAGCTAGGGCTGACTAAGAAATATCTCAACATGTAAACAGATGATTGGGCACATATATTTTAAAGACAAGTAAATGAAATAAGGAATAAAGAGATGAATTGATATTACAAGAACAAGTAATAAATGGAAAGTTTAAGATTCGGGATTAATGTTTCTTTATTAAAGTATTCCTTTAAATTTATCTGGCAGAGACCTCTCCACGTGCCACGGGTAAACAGATTGCTTATCTGCCCCATGAGCCCCAGACATTAACAATATACGAGCGAAACCGTGGGGAGAACCCGCCTGCCTCGGAACAATATATCAGGGTTAAATCGTGGGTCTATCAAACCCTACTTCAACCCGGCGGTTGAGAAAGTCCCACTAGTTAGAACCTTCCCGCCTCATAACTCGCCTACAAGACCTTAAGTGTCGACACCCCCTAGAGGTTAGCAACTCCGCTAGAGTAGTACTTGTAGCTCCTCCCATTTCCTCATGGTAGTATAGGATAATGGGCACCGGGGTAGGCCAGAGTTTGGCTCCCTAAATCCCCTGACCAGAACGTATGGTCTAAACATTAGTGAACCAAAAACAACTGTACAAGTTATCTTCCACTTTACGTTTCTTAGTGTCTTAAGAGTATTTTTATGAAAATGTTGATCCTCAAATCAAATCCGGTGATACAACTCGAAGAGAAATAACAAATAAAGTAATGGTGATTTCAAAGTGTAACTCTTTATATTCAAGGGATAAATTCCAACCCTACTGCTTTGTTTCAAGATAGGAAACGTTTTCAGATTTTCAGCGTACATATATTTTGATAGTCCAACAGTAAAACATTTAAGTAGATATCACATTGATAATCTCATTTTGATGACTGAAGAGTCGAGCATATAACTTACCTCAAGTAGAAACAGGAAACAACACGGACTCGCTCCTACTGTTAGATGTAACCCTCGTCTATGAACTCGTCGCCTACAAATTTATAGTTCTAATCAATCCAGAATCTAGCACATAAAATGCATATATGTGATGTGAGATACCCCTAAAGACTAGTGATGGAGCGAGGCATCCTATTTTATATCAAGACCAACAATTTATCTTTGTTTCGTAAAAACAATATTTGTAGCTAGTTAACAAATATTTATTACAATTTTTGAAGCCATATACTCATTGATAAAAATATAATTGAACTCTTATGTATATACTTAAGTAGTGATACGAAAGAAATTATTTCTTATTAGTAATAAACTCAAAATATTTAACAAGTATTTCCTCAAAAATGGTAATTATAGATACTAGTAATTACAAGGAAATATAACTTATATCAACAAATCTTATATTCTGGACGATATATATATATATATATATATATATATATATATATTTTCTAAAGAAATTATTTCTTAGTTTTTCACAATAAATACCATTCTCCTCCTTATTATTATTCTTTAATTGAATAAATATTTAACTAGCAATTTTATTTGTTACTAAAAGAAATGTCAATCCTTATAATTATTTGAAACTTTATATACATATATATATATATATATATATATATATATATATATATATACACACACACACACTTAGTGACTATCTAACACGAACTGTATTCTCAAAAATAATTTTATAAGCACAATATCTTTTAGTTATGCTCTTTTTATTAACAAATTAAAACGTAAAAAGAAACTAGATAATAACTTGTTTCAATTGTTTAAAATAGATATGTAAATGTGTGTGTATGTGTATGTGTGTGTGTATAGGTATGTATATATATTAAAAATTACATTGTGATATATACATATATGTATATAATAAACTTTATATATTATATTTTAACAAAAGAAAAATAACTAGCTATATTAATAAAACTGAATATATAATCTACAAATAGCCCCCCCCCCTTCATGATTTCCAAAATCAACACTTTTAACCCCCAACCCACACATATCACAGTTTATATAAGTGACAAAACATGCCATCAATTTTCCGAAATAACACTTTCACCCCCAGTTCATACAAATGCAGTTTATATAAAGTACCGTTCATGCCCTCCATGTTTCTGAAACGACACTTTCACCCCCCTGTTTATACCCACAGTGAACACCCATAACCACTTGAATCAAATCCTGATTTCTAGCAATAAATGAGATTCTGATTACTCTAAACTAATAATGGGGAGGATTAGAGATTACCCGCACCAAAAATTGCAAGAATCAGTGAAGAGACGAAGCGGGTTGATGAACCCGACGGTGGTGCTCGACGATGGTGAATCCGGCGTTGTTGGCTCCGGTGGGTTGCGTTTCGGGCTTCCTCGCATCTCCAGGAGGCTAGTGGGAGGAAGAATCGGTGTTGGGTAGCTTCGAATGGCACGACCCGACCTTGTCGCCGGCGTTAATGGAGTCTCGGCGATGGTGTTGGTGGCCGGCGAAGTTTCTGTTGCCCCTGCTACCGCTGCTACTGCTCTGTTTTTCGGCGAAACAGAGGGGGAGAGGGGAAATGGAGTGGTGGTGGCCTGTTGGGTGCTTCTGCCGAAGAAGAGAAGAGGATGGAGGAGTATAAGAGGAGGGGAGAGTTGGTGTTGGAGAACACACTGGGTGTTGGGAGATTCACAATGTGCAGGAGCACATTTCCTGAGAAATCCTTCGGGAGATTTTTCTTTTTTTTTTGTGTGGATGTTAATAGCTTTTAGGTAAATACAATTACCACCCTCAAGATTTAACTAGGTTGTAATTTTGTAAACTACACTTATCACCTCCTCTTAATTCAAGACTCGACAATTACACTCTAAATTTAACGTAAAGTCACCGAATTGTCCACAAAATTTAACGGGGTATTTCAATCATACTCTTGATAAGAGCTTAGCAGGTACTCTACAGTACCTTACCTTGACTCACCCTGAGCTGTCCTATGCAGACGAGCAGGCATGTCTCTTCATTCATGATTCACTTGAGCCCAGGGTTTCAAAAAACGGCAAAAGCGGCGCGAAGCGGTCGTGTTGTAACAGAAACGGCAGAGAGCGTGACCGTTTTCCCGTTACGCATCGTGTGAATTTTATTCACACCAAAAACGACCGTTTCGCGTCGGTAACGGGAAAAACGGCCATTTTGCGTTGGAAAGACGGGGAAAACGGGAAAAACGGCTGTTTCGTGTTGGAAAAACAGGTAAACGTAGAAAACGTCCGTGAATGTTTTCTAAAATTCACACATTCGATCTCTTTTTTCCATTACAGTCCCTCTGATATAGTCCGATCCCGTTACACGCGACCGCGACCGATACGTTAGCCGCTCCCGTTTTTGAAAACCTTGCTCGAGCCACATTATCATGCCTTGAAGTGAATCCTACGGCATGTCAGCAATACACTTGATTACGGTTTTCACATATCCGCTACTGATTTTGATGGTCTCACTGCACATACGGATGTCGATTGGGCTTGTTGCCCGGACACTCGGTAGTCCACTTCTGGTTACTGTGTTTTCCTTGGTGACAACTTACTCAGTTGGTCCTCTAAGCGTCAGGCAACGGTCTCTCGATGTAGTGCTGAAGCAGAATATCGTGGTGTGGCAAAAACTGCCTATGAGCTATGTTGGATTCGCAACCTTCTACTTGAGCTTCATGTTTCACTCCCTCGTGCCTCTATGGTTTCTTGTGATAAAGTAAGTGCAGTTTATCTCTCTCGTAACCCAGTACAACACCAGCGCATGAAGCATGTGGAAATTTACTTGCATTTTTTCCGTGAGAAGGTGCACCTCGAGCACATCCGTGTTCTCCACATTTCTGCTGATTATTAGTATGCTGACATCTTCACCAAGGGACTTCCTCGACATCGATCTGACCGTATGTCCTCCTCTCGCTCCGAGTGAGGGGGACTACTAGTCATAGTGTTGTAACTAGGGGGATTACAATGTAATTTACCATTGTAAATACGCTGTATCTTGGTGACCGCAATGCGAGACCGGAGGGGAACCTTTCAACATTTTACAAGACAATCACCCAACCTGCCACATAGAAATAGAGAGAGGAAGAAGAATATAAACTACCTACCCTCTATCAGAGACTCACTGTTATAAGTGATAAGTGGCAGAAGAATGCATAGAAATAGAAAGAGGGGAAGAATGCAAGGAAAAATACTGAGAATGATTAGCTTGATGGCAAACGACGATGGTGACATGACGGAAGCGACAAATGTCAACTTTGTTCGCCTCCTCTCTAAGTCTCTAGCTCTCTCAGTACAGGGCTAGGGCTCAACTGGTAGGCGACGTTTTGTATTTTTTTTCTTTTATAAAATATATTTGGAAATACTAGAAATTGACCCCAGAAATTTGAAAAAACTTAAATCGACCCTTGTCACACCCATAGTAAACCCGCCGCACACAGGCACCCATACGCACCTGGGAATGATGTAACTCCAAGAAGAAGAACTTGTGCAACATAGGTTGTCCTTAGTGAGCAAATGGATATGAGGTTGAAATCCATTAGTCATGGCTCACTCTCTCATCCATAGCTCTGAAATCAGAAATTTGGCGGAGAGGAGAAGAAGACTTGTTTGAGTTCACTTTGATATAACTTGGATTCTACTTACATTACTCATGTACTTAGTAACATTCATGAATTACCTTTCACCCTCCCACTGAGTACATTTACCTGGTACATTTCCCACTAACTAGGCTTATTAGGTGGAACACCCCCTAATAGATGGGTTATGGAACTTGTGAGTTATGAGATTATTGATGGAAGAATAATCTGTATTCGTCAAAGTCAAAAGTTGTATTGAGGCTTACATATAAGCTATACAAAAAAAGGTATAAATACTGACCTAGCTCCTTATATTCTTACGTAATTACAAACAAGCATTTTACATATCATAACAGCCCCCCTCAAACTGAAGCTGTCGTGATAAGCGGAAGTTTGGAGACCAAGTCACGAAAGCGTCCAGGCGGATGAGACTTTGTGTGAATGTATGCAGCTTGATCCGCCGATTTGACGTTTTTCAGATGAACTGTGCCGGCACAGAGATGATGGCGAGTAAAGTGGCAGTCTATCTCAATGTGTTTCGTCCTCGCATGAAAAACATCATTGTGTGCAATCTGGATAGCACTGCGGCTGTGGCAACATAAAGTAGTAGCAGAGGACTGTGGCATTCCCGTATCAGCTAGTAACCATCGAAGCCAAATGAGTGCTTGTGTGGCATCAGCCATTGCACGATATTCGGCTTCTGTGCTTGACCGAGCAACTACAGTTTGCTTCTTGCTGCACCAAGAGATAAGTGAATCACCCAAGAAGAAACTATATCCAGTGGTAGATCGTCTGTCAGTTGAATCGCCAGCCCAATCTGCATCAGAGAACCCATGTAGGATGGAAATCGACTCAGCAGAAAAATAGAGACCACGAAACATAGTACCCTTCACATACCGGATAATCTGAAGAACAACATCCTAATGAGTCGAGCACGGAGCAGTTTGAAACTGACTGACCTGGTGAACAACATATGCTATATCGGGACGAGTAACTGTAAGGTAGACAAGGCTACCTACGAGCTGTCGATATCGAGTAGGATCAGATAGCAGTTTACCCTCCAAGGGGGTCAGCCTCAGGTTGGGCTCCAACGGGGTAGAGGCAACCTTCAAAGCATTCAGTCCAGCACAAGAAATAACATCTGAGGCATACTTGGCCTGAGAGAGAGAGAGAGAGTATCCACTGCCATCAGAAGTAACCTCAAAGTCCCAAGAAGTAACTGAGAGGCCCAAGTCTTTCATCTCAAAATGACGGTTAATGGACTCTTTTAGTTTTGTGATACCAACACAATCATCTCCTGTATTATCATGTCATCAACATAGATCAACAGAAGAGTAATTCCACGATCCGTATGACGGATGAATAGAGCAGAGTCATACGAACTAGAAGAGAAGCCAAGATGGAGAACCGTAGAACAAAACTTATCAAACCAAGCTTGTGGTGCTTGCTTAAGTCCATAGAGAGCTCGACGAAGGCGGCATACCTGTGATTTGGGAACCTCAATACCAGGTGGTGGCTGCACGTACACCTCCTCTGTGAGATGCCCGTTAAGAAATGCATTCTTAACATCCATCTGAAATAAAGTCCAACGCCTCTGACCAGCTACGGCTATCAGAGTGCGTACTGTGGTGAGCCGCGCCACTGGAGCAAAAGTCTCTTCATAGTCGATACCATATTCCTGCGTGAAACCTCTAGCCACCAAGCGAGCTTTATATCTCTCAACAGTACCATCAGAACGAGTCTTAATCTTATATACCCATCTGCACCCAACTGTCTTCTTACCGGGCGGTAACGAAACAAGTTCCCATGTTTTGGTTTTTGCTAAAGCATCCAATTCATCCTCCATTGCCTTCACCCAACGTGGATCAGACTTTGCTTCTCTATATGATTGAGGCTCATGCTGTTTAATAATAGTACTCATAACAAAATCACTGAACCGTGCTGGATTTGTCTTTTCTCTGGTTGATCGACGTAGTTCCACATCCTCATTTGGATGGGAAACATGATTATCCATAGGGGTCTCAGGACTATCCATTTGCGGCTCATCTAAAAAATCATCATCATCAGCATGCTCAATCAATGTGGTCGAAGATCCGTCAAAAGGAGAAGCTACCTCGGGAGTTAGTTCCGGTGATGTAGGATTGTCATGTAAGAGCTCAGATAGACTTGAGGAGGGTTCCTCCGGGAAAAGTTCATATGCGGGATCAGTGAAAGCAGGATTATCAACCAATGTGGATGAGTGAAATGAGGAGACACTTGAGAACATTTTATGCTCCCAGAAGACAACATGCCGAGAGATACGGAGACGCTTGGAAACTGGATCCCATAGACGATACCCTTTGTGTTCAATCCCATACCCAAGGAAACAACAGACGCGAGATCGAGGTTCCAAATTGTTGTGATCATGGGGCTGCAGGAGAACAAAGCCAACACACCCAAAAACACGAAGAGAGGAGTAGTCAGGAGGAACACCATAGAGTTTCTCATATGGTGTCATATTTTGTATTGTAGGAGTTGGAACACGATTTATTGTGTAAACAGCTGTGAGAGCAGATTCCCCCCAAAAACAATCAGGACAAGAAGATGATATGAGAAGGGAACGGACAGAGTCAAGGATGTGGCGATGTTTGCGCTCGGCACGACCATTTTGTTGGGAAGTGCCAAGGCACGAACGTTGAGGCAATGTGCCTTGATAACGAATAGCGGCAAGGAATTCAGTTTTTGTGTATTCTCCTGCATTGTCAGCCCTAAAGACTTTAATTGGGCGAGAGAATTGAGTCTTTACGATGGCGGCAAACTCAATATAGAGTTGGGGTAGTTCAGAACGATTTTTTATAAGATATATCCAAGTGTAACGAGTGAAATCATCAACAAAGATGACAAAGTATCTAGACCCTCCCATAGTGGCATGAGGAGAAGGACCCCACACATCAGAGTGAACCAAGTCAAAAGGAGCTAAAGAAACATAATTACTTTTATTAAATGACAATGCAGGTTGTTTTGCGAGTTGACAAGGAAGACAATACAAATGATCAGACTCAGTTGTTCCTAAATTACCACTAGAAACAAGTTTCTTTATTACACCCGAAGAAGCATGACCTAACCTAGAGTGCCATAAACTGAAAGAAGAAGGAACTGTGGAAGCCAAAGAGTGACGAGACTCAACAAAATTACCTCTGCGTAATTACAGAGTGAAGAATCTACTGCTTAACCTCCTCCTCACTTCACTGTTCACAAAACTTAGCTATCTGGGTTTCCTAGAAGTCCAATTGTTAACTGAGAATTGAATTATTGGTGGGACCACGTACTGGGTTGTGAGTTTGGAGAAAAGAAGGGTTGTGAGTCACGTTTTTGTTCACTGGCTATGACTCATCATTAATTACTTGGTTGTGGCATTAGTTGGTGACTCACAAACTTGAATTGGAGTTGATTTTTTTTAATAGTGGGACAGTTTGTTTGATAAACTCACTGTTCACTAGTGGAACAAATAGTTTCATTCCGCGTTTTCTTCTCCAGCTCGGCTCCTGTGTGACTTCGGCTCGGCTTCTTCAGCAGCCCTATTTAGCTTCTTCTTTCACTTCTCCTCTACGACGCCATGTCTTCCACCACCGACACTGCCTCTTCTCACGGCAACTGGGTGTGGTGTCCTGCCCCATCGTCCCTGACTGTTCAGTCGGGCCCATATCCCCCGATAATGGGTTGGACACAGTCAGGACCCTCTCAGCCTACAGTTACATCAGGTATTCTTTGTCCAGGACCTTCTCAGCAGAGCCTCACAGCCGCTTCTTCCTACCCTACGGCTACTGATTTGGGATCTCAATTCTCTGGCATGACACTCAACGTTCCGGATCAGACTTGGTATCTTGATTCCGGCGCATCTGCTCATCTCACACCGCAGTCAGGTATACTCTCCTCTCTCTCGTCATCTTGTCCTTTTCCTAACATACTTGTGGGAAATGGCTCTAGCATTCCAGTGAAAGGATCCGGCAATCACACCCTTACCACCAACTCCCGTTCCCTTCACCTTAGAAATGTCTTACTCACCCCAAACGTTATCAAAAACCTAGTTTATGTTCGTCAATTCACTGCTGACAACAATGTCTCCGTTGAGTTTGACCCTTTTGGTTTTTCTGTAAAGGACCTACGATCGGGAGCTATTTTACAGAGGAGCAACAGTTTGGGTGATCTCTATCCATTCCATTCTGTCCCACCACCGTCGTCTGCTGTCTCTTTTGCTGCTCTTCGTGCTTCCGTTTGGCACAAACGCCTTGGTCATCCCGGGCATCTAGTTTTAGATTCGCTTCGTAATAGTCATTTCATTTCTTGTAGTAGGCATAATTCAGAAGCTCTTTGTCATGCTTGTCAAATTAGTAAACACATGCGTTTGCCTTTTTCACCATCTACCTCTTCTACTTCTAGTCCCTTTGACATTGTTCACAGTGAATTATGGACATCTCCGGTCTTAAGCAAATCGCACTACAAATACTACCTACTACTATTAGATGACTATACCCATTTTCTCTGGGTTTTCCCACATAAACAGAATAGCGAAACGATATCAAAATTTAAACAATTCACTACCTTCGTACAAACTCAATTTGAGCGAACCATCAAAACTTTTCAATGTGACCTTGGTGGAGAATTCAATAACGGCTCTTTTCACTCTCACGCCATTCATCATGGACTTGTCTTCCGGTTTGCGTGTCCTCAGACGTCATCTCAAAATGGCAAAGCGGAACGCATGATTCGTCGAATCAATGACATCAGTCGTGCCCTCCTAGCTCAGGCCTCCCTTCCAGCCTCTTTCTGGATTGAGTCTCTTCTAACTGCTGTCTACCTTCATAACATTCTTCCCACCAAAGTCCTTGGCAACAATATTCCTACTGTTTCCCTCTACCATCGCTCACCATCCTATGAGCATCTCCGCACGTTCGGATTCTTGTGTTACACGAACCTCTCTGCCACCTCACCTCACAAGCTTGCACCACGCTCTGTTCGATGTGTCTTTCTGGGGTACCCTCTTAATCATCGTGGGTATAGGTGTCTAGACTTGGGTACTGGTCGGGTTCACACTTCCCGTCATGTCACCTTTGATGAGACGGTGTTTCCTTTCTCCACTCCTGGGTCTCTGTCTCCCTCTGTCCACAGGACGTCTGATCCCGATGACAGCCTTCCGTCTCCCCTTTTCACTCACCGTGCTCATATCCCTGTGGCACACACACCCTCACCCACCCCTCCTAGGGCATCCACATCACCACCCTCACCTACTAGGGCACCCACACAACTTTCCCCGTCCAGGACCCTTGTGGAACCTTTTCCTCAACACTACGTCTGTCGATCTGTTTCCACTCTCCCTCCTCCTGTACCCTCAGTGCATGTGTTACCTGACCCCCCTGAGTCACCCACACCGAGCACAGTGGCCACTTCTCCTCCCCATCTCTCTCCTCAAATGACTACCAGATCCATGCATGGCATAGTCAAACCAGTCACCCGACTCACTTTAGCGGCCCAGCCACCAGACCCCATCTCGCCCCTTCCCAAATCCCCCATCCTATCCTTGTCGGATCCTCACTGGAAAGCGGCCATGGATGAGGAGTTTGCAGCTATGGTTACGAACCACACTTGGGATCTGGTTCCTCGCCCGGCAGAGGCTAATGTTCTGCGATCTATGTGTCTCTTTCGCCACAGGTTTCGCGCTGATGGTAGTCTGCAGCGTTATAAGGCGCGATTAGTAGCTAATGGGAAGTCCCATATGGTTGTGATTGATTGTGAGGAGACTTTCAGCTCGGTTGTTAAACCGACCACCATCCGTACTGTTCTCAGCATTGCCGTCACGCGCTCTTGGCCTATCCGTCAGCTGGATGTCAAGAACGCTTTTCTTCATGGTGATCTCTCTGAGACGGTATACATGCATCAGCCCCCTGGCTACCGTGACACACGCTATCCTGACTTTGTTTGCCGGTTACGCAAATCCTTATATGGTCTGAAGCAGGCTCCCCGTGCTTGGTTTCAGCGATTTGCCACAATCCTTACACAGACTATCGGTTTCTCTGGTTGCTCGTGTGATGAGTCTCTCTTCGTCTACAGTCGTGGCTCGGACATCGTCTACCTCCTGCTCTATGTGGATGATATCGTCATCACTGGCTCGTCTCCGGCTGTCTTGGATCAGATTGTCTCTCAGCTCTCTGGTGAGTTTGCTATGACTGACCTGGGCCATCTGCATCACTTTCTGGGTATTGCTATCACCCGTGATTGTCTGGCCTGTTCCTGTCTCAGCATCAGTATGCGACTGACATTCTTCGTCGTGCCTCTATGTCGACCTGTAAGTCTACTGCCACCCCTGTTGAGGTAGGAAGTAAACTCACAGCTACATCTGGCCCACCGGTTGCTGATCCTACATTATACCGCAGCCTTGCTGGGGCCTTGCGGTACCTCACATTCACTCGACCAGACATCCAGTATGCAGTTCAGCATGTTTGTCTCTTCATGCATGACCCCCGTGAGCCGTACTTTCATGCCCTGAAGCGTATCTTGCGCTACATCAGTGGGACACTTGAGTATGGTCTCCGGCTCTCTGCCTCCGCTGCTGATTCCCTCACCGCCTACACTGACGCAGATTGGGCTGGTTGTCCGGACACGCGCCGCTCCACTTCTGGTTACTGTGTCTTCTATGGAGACAATCTTCTGAGTTGGTCGTCCAAGCAACAGGCCACGGTATCTCGTTCTAGTTCTGAGGCTGAGTATCGCGGTGTTGCTAACGCCGTCTCCGAACTCTGCTGGGTCCGGAATTTGCTTATTCAGCTTCGTGTCACCCCGCCTCGGGCCACTGTCGTGTATTGCGACAATGTGAGTGCTGTCTATCTCTCTGGTAATCCTGTTCAGCGTCAGCGCACTAAGCATGTTGAGATTGATCTACACTTCGTTCGTGAGAAGTTTCGTATGCGTCAGCTTTCGCGTGTTGCACATTCCAGCAGATTATCAGTACGCCGACATCTTCACCAAGGGTCTTCCCCGACCCTTGTTTCAGCGTTTCCGTTCCAGTCTCAGTGTTGGCACGCCTACAGTTCCGACTGCGGGGGAGTAATAGTTGTAGGACTCGTCTTGTAATTACTAGAGGACTAATTTGTGTAATTAGTGTTGTAATTACCTATTTAAAGGTGTGAGTACTCAATGAAAAACTACGGAAGATTTTACCACTTACACAAACAATTGTCCAACCCTACGACCGATCCCAAGAAGCTTTCCCGTCTGTGGATCCTGCACACGACAACCATTAGCAGAGAAATTAACATCAAGACCAAGTTCACATAACTGCCCCACCGATATAAGATTCAAAGCAAGCTTAGGAATCAAGTATGTATCAGGAAGTGACAAACTGACAGTAGAGACAGATCCACTATGTGTAACATGCATATTTGAACCATCAGCAGTATGGATGACAAGAGTAGGAACAAATGCAGATTTTGATGTAAATACAGATGCATCAGATGTCATATGGTTACAGAAGCCTGAATCAAAGTACCATGACGCGTTACCTGAGTTTGCCGAGAGAGCAGTTTTGGAACCTGCTAATGAAAGAATTTGCTTCAGAGAATTGGCTACCTCAACAAGATCAGGCTGTGTAGGAGAATCAATGGCTGCTGCAGTTGACGTTCTTCCTGATGCTTTAGATTTACCACCTTTTTTGTTCTGTCTGTAGCCGCATCCCTGTCCCTTAGCCTTACTACAGTCTCTAGCCCAATGTCCATACTCCTGACAGTTCCGGCATTGCAAACCCGGGCAAACTGATATGTGGTGACCACTATCATGACAATAGTTGCACTCCCTTCGATTCCCCTGTGAGCGAGACATAGAAGCTGAGTGTGAACGTGAGGCAGCAAGCACCATGTCACTTTGCTTCTGTGGACGTAACATACCAAGACGAACTTCATCAGACAACAGTTCAGCAACTGCAGAATCAAGAGTAGGAAGTGGTTTTTTGTGAATGAGAGACGAGCGGACAGACTCATATGCATCATCAAGTGCCATAAGAAACTGAATAAGCCACAAACGATCTCGATAGGCCAAGTGTAGAGCCAAATCTTCAGAACACTTCCATTTAGGCTCAGACTGTGCTAACTGATCCCACGCAGCATGCATTTGAGCCAAGAATGCATGAATGGATTGGCCCTGATCTTGTCTCATTTTATTAATTTCGTGCATCTGTTGATACTGATGAGAGAGATTTGAGGTAGTGTACCTTGAGCTAAGAAATTCCCACACTTCTTGGGCGGTCTCAAAGCGAAAAAACTGGTTCCGTATGGATGGAACCGATGTATTGCCAATCCAAGTAATTATCTGAGCATTAACCACATCCAATTCTTCTTGAGTATCTTCAAGATTGACAGTAGAATCTGTTGCAGGAGCTTTCAGAGGTGGAACTTCTGTAGGCCTAGGAACTTTTCCCAATACCATACGCCATAATTTCTTGCTCCGCAAGAAGTTAGAGAACTCACGAGACCATAGCACATAATTAGACCCTTCCAAAACAGTCAATATGGGCTTAGAAACATCAGATCTTTCCATTGTGACAAATCACGAATCCAAAGATAAGGACGAAGATCAAGAACACAGGTAAAATAACCCTTATATATCAAAAAACATAAACTTTAGGTCCGAATCTCACAAAACAGACCTTGGAAACAGAATCAAAGCACCGAAAAACCGAATGAACGGACTGATCCAGTTCAAACCGGAGCCCAAACGGAGAAAAAACGGCGAGTCACGCTTGCTGAGCGGAACGGGGCAGTGGAACGAAGCAGAGTAGTGGAAAAGAGGCTGAAATGGCTGAAACGGCTGACTTCGGCTTCGGAAGCCGGGTAGGAGCCGAGAATTTGCTGGACGGCTGCGGAAGCTGCGAAGAAGCCGCGTGAGCTGGCGGCGCTGCTTTCGGCTTCGTAAGCCGGACGGAAGCCGGATCTAAATCGGCTAAGCTGCATCCAAAACACGGAAGCCGCGAGCCGCGACTGAGCCGTGCGCCAGAGAGCGAGCCGGGAGGCACACCAGCGCTGGATTGAGCATGGCGCGTGACGGCGGAGAAGCAGCGGCTTAGGAGGTGCGTGCGGGCGCGTCTATAGGCCGTTTGCTTCGAAACTTCGGGACCTGCATCGGATTTCTGTTCCGACTCAGTTGGACAGGGAGGTGAGATGTATCGACGATTGGAAGACGGTCGAACGAGGCCCTATCCGTGAGTAACGATGGAGAGACAAAACCCTAGAACCTAGATGGCACTGATACCATGATGAGATTATTGATGGAAGAATAATCTGTATGTCAAAGTCAAAAGTTGTACTCAGGCTTACATATAAGCTATACAAAAAAAGTATAAATACAGACCTAGCTCCTTATATTTTTACGTAATTACAAAACGAGCATTTTACATATCATAACAGTGAGGACATGTTCTAAATTGTAGGAAATATCTAGAACAAACAATGTAATACTACAATACCAATAAAAATAAAAATCATGTTTATTATCCAAACGACCTTGGCTATAATTTGGGACTCCTTTGTGTTTGAGAGGCTCCATAAATGTAGACACTTCGCCAAATCATGTTTATATTAGTGTGCTGCTTGTTTACACGCACCATTTGTTTTGTTGTTGCTTTCACAGGGCGCCGTAGAAGTGACCATAGACCCTTGTCAATTTCCCATTGCACGAAAAGATTGCCCCCATCCAAAAGTTCTGCGATAAAAGTTTATTGATCATTGTTGATCTTTGTGAATTTGGAGATCTCGTTAATTTATCTGTGTAACTTGCAAGAAAAGTTTGTCCCCTTCAACTGCTATTAATTTAGCAACCCTTGCCACTCTCCTGTTAGCTGTCTTCATAAACCATATTCAGAATTATCACTTGGTTCGAACAGCCTGGGATGAAGAAGCTGAGTAGAGCTTTCTTCTGGCAGAAACTAGAGCCTTCCTATAACTGATGCCTAATGGACTGGTTAGTGCAGATAGTATGTACTGCAGTGCAAAGAAGCACAGAGAAACAGAAACACATAAAAAGATGTGCCCCAAATTCATCATTTAAAAAATCTTATCCAGAAACCATTCTTTACAACATCAGTAGGTTGATAAGAAAAAACAATACCAGACATTGTTATCTAATCTTCCTAGAGAACAAATCATTTGTTATGAAAATCTCACTGTCATCTTCAATGAGTGGGAAAGACACTGTGTATCTATCTTTGAAGGTCAACTGAAGTTTGGTAGAGCATGTACATCAGATCTACTTAGAATTAGAGATTGATTAATTTTTTTTTCTTTTGCTAATGTTGTCAGCAGTAAAAATAAACTTCTTCTAGGAACCGTTTTCCTTTGTTTGCTTCTGTAATTAGCTTTCCGAATAGATCACTCTTTCACCAGTGATTTTGGGATGCTTCTTCTGATGGAGCAACAACTTTATAGCTTATCTTTATTCCACCGTATATCTTTCAATCAGTGGAATGGACACGAGCTGGTGATCGTAGAAATTCCACTTCAGCCCTATGAATTATCTTCCTGGATTTTTTCCAATACTTCTAGTTTTTCTTTTTGTAATTGGATTTTTTCCAATTATTAAGGTTTTGACATAGTCATACATCTTGTCCCACGGTTAAATATGATCATCAATTTTCTTACCCAAGTCTTGCCTGACTATATTAATAAGATTCTAGCCTATAAATCTTCAGGTCTTAGTAGAATGATGAGAAGTATGATGTATACAACATTGCAAAATCATTATTTTATTTGCCATTATTTGATGCTTCTGTTTTATATATTTTTGTTATTATCTTACTTGTGTAGTTGTTGACTTCCATTTGAGCCTCATGATGCTTACTTGTTTATTTTATAATGTGCTTTTGTGTAGTTTATGTTTCTGTTTTGTAATTCTATTATCGGCTTACTTGTACAGGAAGTAAACAATGATCCTTTTTTATAGGTAAAAAAAAAAAAAACATTGAACTCATGTTTGTTCAGAAATTCTACTCTCATTTGAACAAAATATTTGAAATTAAGTAATGAGCTCTAGTTGAGCATTCCTGTTTTCTAAAAAGTAAGATTAATGTTGATAATTGAATTTCTCTGATCAAAAAAGAAAAAATAAATAAATGTACACACACACACACACACATAACTTTGCTCAAGTACCACAGAAGTGCAAAGCCATCCGAGACATCTTTGCTGCATATTAGGTTAAATTATGTGCCCTAAAGGAATTGAAAAGGGTACCGTAGAATGATCAGGCAGTAAAATGGGTGCACTCTAAGAGAAATGTGTGTTCCAAAGAAATTAAGGTTAAGTGGAGCGGACAGTTGTAGATGGTTAAACATGTGGACATTGTTTTGAAAACAAGAACTTCTTTCCGCTCTGCAGGTTTTATTCCAAAACCATGTAATGAGCACACTGTTGATATGAAGATATCTTCAGATTACACGATTTCATTTAGAAACTTGCTCTAGTATAATTTGATTTTAAAACCTTGAAATGTGTTGGGAACTCATTCGAACCATGTACAAGCGTCTGATTTCCATATAACTCTCTTCAAATACAATGCACCTATACATTGATTGTATCTAATATTCCGGTTCTCAACAGTTTGACAACTCAAGTCATTCCAATTTACATAAATTAGGATATTAGAAGTGAATGATCAGAATGGAAACACACTTGGACTAGTATCTGTCTTTATCGTCTTTTTACCTGTGTCATGGTCACCATGTTAATTGAACATTCATCATATTGGATTGATGAAGTTTCTTCCTCCAATGGTGTTTCGATCGCCATTAACATATTCCTTTGAGTATAAAAGCCAGGCTGTTGAGGCGTAGGTAACTGACCCTCACCTTCCAACATTAGGATCACTCCAGCCATGTCAGGTCTGTCCTCTGGACATTGTTGTACACACAGCAAACCTACATGAACAGCTCGCAACACTTTGTTTAAACTGCTTGAAGCTTCTATTGAAGAGTCAATCAGATCCATATGTCTTCCCTCCTGAAAAAGATTCCATGCCTGCAAAAATCAACAAAGTATTTATAATTAACAGCTAAAAATAAATAAAAAACGGAACAAACAGTGACCTGAAAGGTTTACATGTCCAGCAAGGTTAAGGCGGTAACCAGGTTGGTGGAAGCCCTTATTTGTCTTTCCACTCACTATCTCCAGTAGCAAAACACCATAGCTGAAGACATCAGATTTCACTGAGAAAAGCCCTTCCATTGCATATTCTGGAGATATATATCCGCTGCACGAAATAAATGAGGACTAAAATTAAAAAAAAAAAAAAAAAAAGAACTTGCAACAAAAATAGTTCCATTATATGAAATTGTGTTGAGAGGTTCTTACTGTGTTCCGACTACTCTTATGGTGGTTGCTTCTAATTCTTTCTCCATGAAACTTCTTGCTGTGCCAAAATCTGAGATCTTTGGGTTCATCTCCTGATCTAATAAAATATTGCTTGCCTTAAGGTCACGATGTATGATCCTCAGCCTTGAATCCTGGTGAAGGTATACAAGTCCCCGAGCGATTCCCTGAAGTTTTAGATGAATTTTGATTTAGCTAATATACTAGAATAGGAATGTAGCTTATTCATTTTATACTACTATGCTAACCATTTTATATTTTTCACATTTCTCACTATATCCCTCATACCACGTTATTTTATCCCGCCAACCCCTATTATATTCTGAATTATTAAAATAAATGTACATATTTCTATCACAACTTTTTGAAATAGTGCATTAACCTTTAGGTAGGAGCTGGTTTTGGACCTTTATACATAAACTAATTACCAAACTATTACAACTATTAGGCTCTGATTGGCGCAATCCATTTTACTCGAGCGATGATTTATTTTCCAATACCTTGATTATATGCAGGCGTTGAGACCAATCAAGTAGAATGCTGAGTTTTGGATCTGCAACCAAAATAAAAGGGAAATAACAACAAAATTAGTTCTAGTTTTACCATTTGGATGTTGATGAAATGCTATGTTAGACACTAACCAAAAATGAATAAATCTAAACTCCCATGACATAATTCATAGATCAGCATCTTCTCTGGTCCTTGAAGGCAGTACCCGATCAGCTTCACTAGGTTCCTGTGCTGCAACTTTGCAATGTAACTCACTTCATTTTCAAACTCTGCGTTCCCTTGTTCAGAGTTCCTTGCAAGCTTCTTTACTGCTATCTCTTGCCCGTTTTCCAGTACACCCTTAAGAAATTAATTCAGGTAAGATGGACTGCTAAGCCATGTTCAAAGAAGTTCAGATGAATGTAGTAAATTTTTACCTTGTAAACAGGACCGAAACCACCTTCTCCGATTTTGTTTTCAGAGAAGAAGTTGCGGGTAGCATTAGCTATTGTGGGAAAGGTAAACAACTCTAGTTCTGAATCCTCCTTTTTGCTCTCGTTTAAGGAAACGTTCAGGGGAAACCTAGTAATTCTACCTGCAAAATATTCTACTTTGTTCAGGGAAGTATGAATGTGTGGAATTATACTTCCTTTGTTCCTTCCTTATCCCTTCAGTTTGACTTTTACCACTATTCACTGGGTCATTTTGACCCGGTGATTTGGATAGCAAAATGATGCAATTTCCTGACAAGTTTTTCATGGTGTTGTGGAGTAGAAGTTACTCTACAACGCCATGAAAAGATTATTCAAAAATTGCATCGTTTTGCTATCCAAATCACCAGGTCAAAGTGACCCTGTTACGAGTCAAAAAGTCAAACTGTAGGGATAGAGAAGGAACAGAGGAAGTACTTTGCAACTGCAGAATCGAGTACTTTGAATTTCCTTTATACCCCTCCAATGCCTGAATAAGAAATTTAGATAAAACAGACTCAATTAACCATGTATGTTACCTCTTTTGAGCCGCTGCTGCTTCTTTCTCACTATGACCACTGCCACACACAAGGAAAGCACAAGAAATAGTGCTAGTAACACCGAGATGAGAATGATCCGCAACATGTTCTTTTCTCCACCATTTTGGTCTACATATGAAAAATTCAAAGCCAGAAATGAAAACATTAGAATTCATTAATATATATCCAAAAATAACGATATGTCGTCATCATTAGATGAAACTAATAGTTATCCCATCTGAATTGTAAGTATAATGTTAAAATAGTACCTAACTCAGAAGAGGCCACCTTTACGTAAATGTCTTGTCCATTTGTAAGAACCTCTTTGATATCAATGAGATTACTGAACAAAAAGCATCCTGTGCCTCCATTCCTGACATTCATATTTGCATATGCTGTGCAGGAACAATTCTTGGAACACAGAGTTTTGCATTCCCTGAGGCTCAAACTTTCGCTGTACCACGAATCTCGCGTATCTGGTAGTTTGATACTTGAATATTTGAGAAAGCCATCTGTTTTTCCACATTCCAGCTGAGTACTCCTAACACATCCATTTGACCAATCTGACACCTTCCATTCCTCCGGGGATTTTGGCTCGAATCCTTTCAGGCACCCACAAAAAGGGGAATTACTTATGTTACAACTTCCATATGGCCCACATAAAGCATAGGTGTCACAGTTGTCCGTCTGGGAATTTGTGTACAAGAGCCAGCCGCGAGTACGGTTGATCCATACAAACCTCTGAACAAGGCCACTGGGATTCAAAACCAACCTTGTAACGACCGAGCTGTTTACCAATTCGAAACTGTAATAAACCTCTTCTTGACTAACCAGAAAACTAAGTTTGGCAATTGGATTTGGATTGGCAATGGTCATCCCACTGAACCCAATGCCATTCCAAGGTCCTAGTCTGGATTTCTCAGTTGAGCCATCGGTTGTAATAACTTGAGGGTAACCTCTAAGGTCAACGTAATGCAAAAAATCGCCTGAAGCTGGATCAGTTTCGCTCTTCCATGACGACAGTTTCCAATTTTCACCTTTGAGTTTGTTAACTCCAAGCTTCATGCCTGGTAGAAGTGTATCACATGGATAATCAAAACTCTGCCATACGAAGTTACCTGGATCGTCGTCGTTTTCATCTTTCACGACTAGATTGCCTGAGTCGAGAAGTTTTGCTACGGGAGTCGTTGATGATCTCGTTGAATTTGAAGACCAAATGATGTTCTCTGTACCGCTCTCGAGTACCAGAACTCCATCCTTAGTGAGTTTTAGAACACTTGATGTATCGTTCACTGACTGTTCTCTGTTCGCAACCCATGCAATTGTTCCGTTAGCTGTGCCCTTATACCATATTCCCAAGTACCACTTTGTTGAATCACCAGGTTTGAAGAAGCCAAGCTCGAAGCTTCCGCTGGCTGAAACTAGAGTCTCCCCAAATCTGATGGACTGGTTGGGACTGATGGTATCTATTGCAGTGCAAATTGTCAAAACTGAAAAGCAGAGGCACCCGGAAAGAAGTACCCCATAACCTTCTGTTCTCATTCTAAAGCTTTTCTCAAGTAGGCTTCTTTAGTAAATGGATAAGATGATTAGGGAAAAACAGTACCGAATGCTGTTATTTAATCTTCCTTGAAGCAAGGGACTTCTTATTAAAATCTAACTGTCATCTTCACTGAAATGGCTGGGAAAGATGCTTATGTTAATTTTAAAAAATGTCAACTTTCTGTTCCGTAGACCACGCATATCCTATACATTCCGAGTTAGGGATTGGACAATGATTTATTAGCAAATTCGTCAGCAACATATAAAACCCTCTTTAGCGAAGTCATAGGTAGAGACTGGCCAATTATTTATTAGCAAATGTCAACTATGCATGTTGGGATATTATTGCTTCTGATGTGGTCGCTACGGTTCAAAGCTTCTTTCAGGCAGTTATATGACCAAGGCTTTTACTTCAACAAATTACGAAGGTTACTCCTTCCCGGTCTTTCTCTGATCTTTGTCCAACTGGCCTCTAGAATTTCTCGTATAAAATTATTGCTTGGATTCTTTCTAATAGATTATTGGAAGTCATCCCTCTCATCATCTCCTCGGAGCAGACCCGTTCTTGTCTCCTGAAGATTCATTCATGAGAATCTTGCACATGCTCGGGATATTCATTCAGATTCTAAACACAAGGTCAGAGGAGATAATGTGGCGATTAAGCTGGATATGCCAAAAGCTTATGATCGTGTCCAATGGGATTTCCTCATTGTCGTGTTGCGCTAATTCAATTTTGGTGAGAACTTTGATCTCTAATTCGTTCATGCTTGAATTGATGGTACTCCATCTCTCTACAGAGGAAGATATTTGGTTTCTTTCATGCAACTCGAGGTGTTCTCCAGGGGAACCCCCTTTCCCCATATCTTTTCATTGTTACTCCGGACGCATTGAGTAGGGCATCGGATCATGTCTTATATGTGCTCTCGGTCTCCTGTTGTAGCTCCTCACCTCTTTTACGTAGTTGATTGTATTCTCTTCCTCAATAGATCCACGAGATCCATAGAGGGAAGAAATGATTCCTATAGAGTACATGGCAGTCTCGGGTCAATTGGTTAACCAAAGGAAGAGTAGTTTCTTTGTTGCCTATGTAGTGTCCTTATCCAGTAGAAATCTGCTTGCTAGTTGGCTTGCTCATAAGCTTGGTAGGATTCCAATACTTGTGAAAGTTGGCTCGCGCATAAGCTGCCGATCCCCATGGCCAAAAGTGACCTAACTTGGTTCTCTTTTTAGTCCATATCTCGTAGGGCGTAGTTGCTACAAACCTTGTGAGCACTCAGTTCAGTATGTAGGCACGGTCAGCAAAGTGTCTCCTCGATAGGAAATAAGCAAATTTGTACGCGTCATCATACGTCTAACGATCTCTAACAGTGTAATGCTCCTCCTTTCCACTACAACATCTTACTGCAGAGTACAAGGGAGGCGAACGGCCTCACTATTCCCTTGCTTCACAAAGCTCCTGCTCACATAGATATTCGCGGTCTCGGTATCTCCCAAGAGTCTTAATGATCTTGTCCAATTGATTCTCTACCTCTTATAGATACATTTCTGAAGCACTCTAGTGCCTCGGGTTTATGCGACATCAAGTACACATATCTGAAATGCGTACATTCATGTATGAATGTAATGAGAAAGTAAGCATCATGTCTAGCTCTAACATATAATGGACCACAAAATCTGAGTAAATAAGTTGTAAAGGCTCGATAACCCTTACGGCTTTACCGAATGGTTTGCGCTTTGTCTTTCCAACAAGGCAGCAACCACATACAGGCAAGGCAACTTAAGACGAAATCTCAAGACGGCATGCTCTATCTAGCCTCTTCATCATTTCCTGTCGTATGTTTGTTAATCTAGTATGTCATCCATAAGAATATGAGTTACCAATATGAAGGTAACATGTTTTCTCACGTCGTTGTTGTCACCATTTTGCCTTCATAGTTTTGAGTTAGACACGATCGATAAACTGACTCATTCCAACGGAAATTAAGACTAGCATTTTACAGCTTCAAAATATGAGCTACTAATTAAAAACTCATTAGAGTCACATAGGAACTAAACCAAAACCTAGAGAGTTCTAGCAATCAAATCTCATCCACTACGCTTTCATATTAATTTTTTATTATGTCATCTAGTGTGAACTATGTTGTTTAATTCTTAGAATGCGGACTATATCACAAGATATATATACATATATATATATATATGTGTGTGTGTGTGTGTGTGTGTATAGAATCACACACATACATGGAATTAAAACATCATACATGGGAAAAATAAATATGCATGGATGTGCCCCATAAGTGTTGCATTCTCGTAAATGAGAATACTATCATGCGCATCTCTTGAATTCTCTTCATTGCATCTCTTCCCTTGAGAATGCTCTTGCTAAGCTCTTGAATTCATCTTCTTTTCCATGCATCATGCTCCATGTATTTTGGTTTGGCCTTCTCTTTGGTTTCCATTCTCTAAATTCAATAAGTATCTTATATCTAATAAGAATACCTCCTATTGATGGGATTATATGAGAGAAGAAGACTATAGATGATAAAGAGATTCACGGCTCGCACTCGCATGTTGTATTTTGATTAGATAAAGTTTACAAAAAATATGAAACTTGTAAGTTCAAAGTTGTTTCCAAAGCTTTGAAACTAGTTTCAAAGCCCTGAAAACATCACAGCATGAACTAAGGGGGAGTTCTTACTCCTATTCATTCTCTAATCTCCTGCACTTTATCATGCTATATTATATGATGAAAGACAAACTAATTCTATGTTATAACATGCTTTGATCTTATCGTTTGCCTAAGTTGTTTTGTAGGGCTTGTTAGCTAACTCTTTGTTGCAGGTTTAGCTTAAGTTTCCTTATTTGCAGGATTGAAGAATCAGAAATCAAGGCATGCAGATTGGTGCTATTCTTACGGAAAGTTGTCTGGACTTACCTTAGGCTTGCAGATTAGAGATCAGATCAATATCGATTGAGAAAATCATTCAGCTATCCATTGGGAGAAAGCTATTTATAGTCAATTATATGCAAGAGGATTTTTAGGGATTTATGTTCAAGCTTCCTATATAGTCTTCAATTCAAACTGACCGAAGGTTATTAATCAGACTAATTCAGAGAGATTGACAAGTACAGAGCTTTCCAGAGAGATTCTTACACTCTTACGGGTTGACAAGTGTAGATAGTGCTTTCTGGACAAGATCTTAGCCACGTGGCAATCATCTAGCACACCATATTGTGCTCCACACACACTGGATCACCTACCGCGCTGATCCACGTGGGGGCTGCGAGACAGGGCCCTCGCATACCATTGCACGGGACTTGTAGGGACTTAGTGGCCTGGAGGCTAGAGTAAGTCCTGTCGCGTGCGAGCCAAGCTCGCACGCGACCTTTAGTAACTGCTTTTGAGAGATTTATGGCACGAGCTCCATAAACCCGGTCAATCCGGTCAAACCCGGTCAACCCCATAACGGTTCCGGTATACGCGGATAACGTGCTGTAACGGTCCCTATATACGCGGACGAACGTGCCGTTGTAGTTAAGCTAATTAAGCCGCCATTGATGGGCGCATTAACCACACTACAACGGTCACATTCTCCTTTATATATAGGACGTTAACCCTTCCATACAAGGAGGACGACCCGAGACACGCGAAAGCTCTGCCAGAATCCTGTCTCTCTCTCTTTCAGTACTACTGCCTTACTCTCTCCCTACACACAACCCAACATTTCCTGTGCCATTTTCTATTCTCTGCCTTTGGTGTACACAGAGTTCTCCCTGCCGGATTCTCTTGTACACATTTTGGTGAACCCGACGTGAACTTACCATTGAAAGCAACCATGTCTCATGAGGATGATGTCAGTAACAGATCTCCTTCCACGGAAACCACCTCGGGAGAGGAGGCCCGCCGTACCTACAGCCACCGGTGAAGCTCCGACGCTAGAAGCCTTGGACGCCACCATCCAGAATCAGGCGAAGGCTCTCAAAGCTCAATCTGCGCAGCTAGAACGGATAATGGCTGTCCTGGGGACTCTCGCTCCAAACCCCACACCAGCCACCACCGTCTCTCAGGGAGGAGGAGCCTCCACCACTCAAGGATTGGGAGTGTCAACCACACCACCCAATCCTAACCTGCAAACTCCACCGGAAACTACGCAGCTACCCTCAATTCAGCGACCAACAGCTCAAATGTTGCCTCTGGCTACTCATACTCCTCAACCTCCAACTTTGGTGCCTAATCCGGCCTCACAGTATCCCTTGCCTCCTCCAACGGCAGTGTGGGGTAACGTGAATTCACAATATGTTCCTAGCCCTCCCGCGGCGTATGTGTCGCCTCCGCCTGCGGCAACCCCTCCTCCCGCTGCCGAGGGAAGTGCTCCGGAGTGTATGAAGTCGCTACAACGATGCATAGACACCATTCTGGCTCACTAATCATTCGCAGATACCATCATCCCGAAGCTTGACAACGATCTGCCTATTCCACGAGAGATCTACCTCATGCCTAACCTTGCTGGGTTCAAGGCTCCTAAATGGTACAAGTTCGAAGATGTCAATGGCAACGCCCATGAGCATGTCATGCGCTTCATTGATGTAATGGGCCCGTATGGGGCTGATTCCAAGCTGCTGATGCGCGAGTTCCCGAAATCCTTGGGGAAATACAAGTGGTACAGGACGTTCGAAGCCGGATTCGTAAAGACTTGGGATGACATGGTCCAGAATTTCTACACCAAGTTCTTCCAGATAGAAGAAAAGGTGACAATGATTCACCTCTCGCGGATGTACCAGAAGCGCGAGGAGGATGGAATAACATTCATCAAGAAGTTCAGGGCCAAGTCCTTAGAGTGCAAAGATGTGATACTCGAAAGCAGACTCGTGGAGATATGCCTGCAATGCATGCGAGACGAGTACAAAGGTATGCTTATCAACCTGCAAACACCTACGTTTTCGAAGCTAATTGAATGCACGAAGAATATCGAGCCTATAGTGGAGAGACAGCAAAAGAGAAACGCCCCTGAGAGATCCTCGGGCGGGACCACTTTCAAAATTGGGAGATTCAGCTACAAGAGAGGACGTGAGGCTGAAGTGAATACAATATCGCCCCAAAAGAAGCCGAAGGTAGTGAACTTCGATGCGCCACCACTGCCATGTTCGGTAGAGGAAGCGAGCGACCTGTGCAGACAATGGCGAAAGGACGGTATCTTGCCGCCGCTCGAAAAGGCGCCCTCCAGGGAGATGGTGAGAGACCCGAAGTGGTGCGAATGTCACGGAAAGGTCATGCACCCTACAGCTGATTGCAAGAAGCTCAGAATCATGGTAAGCCGAAATATGAAGAATGGCGAATTGATCGTCAGCAATCAAAGGCAGGATGTGCGAAACAATCCACTCCCTGCCCATGCGAGCAAGAGCCGAAGGGCAAAGAGGTCGCATGATCTCGATTGTGGACCTTGAAGAGGTTGCGGAGGATGGTCGACCCATCATTGCCGAGATTCACAACGACGAGGATTACAGTATAGACACCGAGGACGAACGTGCAAACCGGATGAAGGGGTCGCACGGGTTCAGCAGGTTCTTCGACGAGATGAATTTCTCAGAGAAATGCCGGATGGAGATGACAAAGGCGATCCTGAGGGTAGCAGAAGATTACGGGGAGGATCTCGTAGTATCCAACGGAAAAGTTGTCACGGTATCTCGATCTACAGAAAAGGTCATAACCTTCTCCGCAAGCGATAAGAAGACAGATGCGAGCCACCAGAAGCCTCTCTATGTAACATCAATCATCCATGGCGTGGAATTCAAAAGAGCGTTCGTTGACGGAGGAGCAGCAGTTAACGTTGTTTGGCTCCATACTCTGAAGTTGGCAGGAATTCCAGAGCACAAGATCGTCAAGCGTCCGTCCCCGCTGATGGGATTCGGAAGCGACTCCAGAATGACAACAGGATGGATCCGCCTGGGTGTCCAGATCGGCAAAATTAAGTATTCAGCAAAATTCTATGTCATAGATGCGAACACCACATATCACATGATTATAGGCCGGGCCTGGATTCATCGCTTTGATGCTGTCCCTTCAAAAGCCCACCAAGTGATGAAAGCTATCTGGAATGATAGAATAGTTGAGATACCAGCTTCGACAAATCCTTTCAACATGGATGAAGCACATCTCAGTGAGGCGGTATGGTTCACTGAGATGGCAGACGAGCAAACACCGGGGCCGTTCAAACCCACTCCTTTGCCCCGTTGGGAGGACATCAAAGATCAGTCACCCGCAGGAGTGATGGTGACAAGAGAGGAAGCCAAGGAAAAGCCGCCTATGCAAGAGGAGGTGCTGCGGATTGCCTACCAGCGAAAGAATGTGTATACTCTGAAGAGGATAGCGAAACATGATCCCGAAGGCAAGAATATAGAGTTTCTACGCCAACGGAAAGAAATGCTATCGCACATGAAGGTGCGCGGGGGTGTCCTCACGCGAGCATGAGGATATCCCTGAGCAAATCAATCAGATTGAGCAGGTTTTGGAACCAGACAAACCAATGCCAAGCGTTCTAGAGGAGAAACTCAAAGAAGAGCCTGAATGCATGGAGGATTAACCCAAGCCGCAAAAGCAGGAGCTAAAGGAGGTATTCCTGAGCCCGAGCGAAGAAAAGAAGAGGCCAGTCTTTCTAAGTGCAGACCTCACAGGTGAGGAGGAGGAAAGATTGCTGCAACTCCTGAATGAGTACAAAGACGTGTTCGCATGGGAGTACGATGAGATGCCCGGCCTGGACACGAGCATCACTATGCATCAATTGGATGTAATCCCATGATCCAAACCGGTAAAGCAGAGCATGAGAAGCTTTAGACCGGAGCTCAACGTTAAGATCAAGCAGGAAGTCGTCAAACTTCTGAATGCCAAATTCATAGAGCCAAATCACCATCCCACATGGTTGGCTAATATTGTGCCAGTGGTAAAGAAGAATGGGCAACTTCGCATTTGTGTAGACTTCCGAGATCTCAATCTTTTCTGCCCCAAGGATGATTTTCCACTCCCCAACATCGACTTACTTATGATTCGACTGCGGGTCATCGCATGTTCAGCTTCATGGACGTCTTCAGTGGGTACAATCAGATCAAGATGGACCCCGAAGATGCACGGAAAACCGCATTCATCACTCTAGTGGGAGTCTTCAATTACACGGTTATGCCCTTTGGTCTCAATAATGCAGGTGCGACTTATCAGCGAGCCATGATGGCCCTGTTTCACGATATGATGCACAAGGAAGTAGAATTCTACGTGGATGACTTAGTCGTCAAATCAAAGGAAGAGGCAGACCATCTGGGGGATTTGCGAAAAGTGTTCAACAGATGCAGAAGCTTTCAATTAAAGATGAACCCAATGAAGTGCGCATTCGGGGTAACATCGGGGAAGTTCTTGGGATGTGTGGTACATCGTCAAGGAATAGAGCCTGACCCTGCGAAAGTATCGGCGATCACTAGCATGAATGCGTCGCACAACAAAAGTGCCTTGAAAACCTTCCTGGGAAAGCTATCCTACCTGCGGAGATTCATCCCAGCGATCGCCGAAATCACCTACTGTTTCAGCGATCTTCTCAAGAAAGATGCTGCATACAACTGGACTAAAGAGCATGAGGCTGCGTTCGGAAAGCTAAAGGACCTGTTGACATCGTCAAAGGTAATGATCGCACCTCAGCTCGGATCACCGCTCTTGTTGTATTTAACGTCAACAAAAGGTCCATAGGGGCACTCCTAGCTCAGGAGTATGAGGGTCAATAAAGGCCCATCTACTACATTTCTCGCATAGTGCAGCCAGCAGAATCAAGGTACACGGACATCGAGCATCATTGCCTTGCTTTATTCTTTGAAATAGAGAAGTTGAGGCACTATTTTGCTTCGCACAAAGTAGTAGTGGTCACAAAGAGCGATCCTATACGGTATCTTCTGACTCACACTGATCCTGGGGGAAGATTGGCAAAATGGTATATGACCATTTCTCAATATGACATCACATGTGTTCGACCCCGGGCAATCAAATCGCAAGCGGTGGAGGATTTGCTCCCGCAGTTCCCTGATGATAGTCATGAGCCTGTGATTGAAGAAGAATTAGAGGGACCTGAAATCTACGCAATTGAGTTGCCCTATTGGACACTCCACTTGGATGGTTCGTCAACAAGGAAAGGTGGAGGCATCGGAATAGTCTTGACCAAACCCGATGGAGAGGTCATACAGATGTCAGCAAAGCTTGACTTCGCAGTCACTAACAATGAAGCAGAGTATGAGGCTCTCATCGCTGGTCTTCGCGCAGCAAAGGCACTAGAAGTAAGCAACTTGACGGTTATGGGAGACTCCAAGCTAATCGTCAAACAAGCCTCAGGCGAGTATGGTTTGAAGGAGATCAACTTGTTGCCCTACCGAACCTTGGTACAGAAACTGGTGCAACAGTTCTGCGACGTCAAGTACGAGCACAAACCCAGAGCGGACAATAGGCATGTTGATGCTTTAGCTACCTTGGGATCCAAGGTTAGTGCGGATAAATGTCCCACGAGAGTCTCAATTGAAGTGCGAACATCCTCGGCGCTGACAGAGGACATGTGCGACGACGAATGCATGGATGATGCAGACTGGAGAAAGTCAATCTTACGGGCCATCGCAGAAGGCACGAGCAACGAGAATTGGGCATCTACGAAGGGGTATTTCATACATGACAACACCCTCTACTACAAGGGCCCTGGCGGAATACTGATGCGATGCGTCTCGGAGCAGGAAGGACAAGCGCTGTTAGAAAAGATTAACCAACATGCTTGCGAGGAAAGCGAAGTGTCAATCTATCGGAAAGCCCAGAGGTATGGGATTCACTGGCCGGACATGTCAACGGCCGCAGCATTGGTTCAAGGAAACTGCGAGAGTTGCGCACTGATCAAAGACTCTTTATCAATTGCTCTGACTGATGATTATGTGGATTGGAGGAAGCCACTCTTTGACTTTCTCACGCAGGGTATTGTGCCTGAGTCGAGAAAAGAAGCTGAGAAACTAAAGAGAAAAGCAGCACGGTATGTGGTGCAAGAAAATATGCTCTGGCGCAGGGGCCATGAGGGTAACTTGCTGCGATGTTTAGACAGCAAAGAGGCGCAAGAAGTGATTGACCTCTCTCATCAAGTGGAACACCAGGGAGGTGCGATGTTATGAAGACAGCTCCTCTCGATCGGCTACTTTTGGCCCACCATGGAAGCAGACTATCGCACTAAAGTAAGACGGTGCCAGGAGTGCCAATTCAAAGGAAATCTAGTGCACGCTCCTGTTATGGATTTACATGCGTTGGGAACACCGTGGCCGTTCCATACATGGGCTTTGGATTTTTTTGGTCCCATTCGACCAACCTCGCACGGGAACCATTTTATTCTCACCGCGACCGAGCTGTTCACGAAGTGGGTAGAAGCGATACCACTAAAGACAGCAAATGCGCTAGCCGTGGTCCATTTCATCCAAGAAAGCATCATATGTAGGTTCGGAATTCCAAACACCATTCTCTCGGATAATGGCACTCCCTTCGTTAATCGCCAGGTAGCTGCGAAACTAGCAGAGTACAACATAAGGCAGATATGCTCCACCCCATATTACCCGAAGGGGAATGGGCAAGCAGAAGCAACCAACAAGACATTATTAAGGATATTGAGCAAGATGGTGGCAGATGACCACAAGAGATGGGCTGATTCTTTAAACATAGCCTTATGGGCCTATCGGACTTCTCCAAGGACGCCCACAGGAGTCTCACCATTCCTTTTATGTTATGGAGCTGAAGCTGTGGTACCTGCGGAGGTGAAGATCAACT
The DNA here is from genome assembly GCA_023055425.1 of Linanthus parryae. Classification (NCBI taxonomy): domain Eukaryota; kingdom Viridiplantae; phylum Streptophyta; class Magnoliopsida; order Ericales; family Polemoniaceae; genus Linanthus; species Linanthus parryae. The sequence continues at coordinate 11,867,258 of JALGPY010000010.1, read as the reverse complement.
CTGCGAGGTTGGCTTTTCATGCATTATATGAAAATCAACGCGACCATGATCTGGTCCTGTTAGAAGAAAAGCGGGAGCAAGCTAAAAGGATTAACAAACGATACCAAGAAAGGATCGCCCGCGCATACAACAAAACAGTCCAACGTCGAGATTTCGCAGTTGGAGATTTGGTCTTGCGCGCGTCGGACCACTGCATGCGAGAAGCAGCTCATCCAAAATTCGCAGCCAACTGGGAAGGACCCTTCGAAGTGACAGAAGTCTTTGATAGTGGCTACTGCAATATACAAAGGCTACATGGGACGGCCTCAACCCCAAGCTCAGTCAACATGCGCTGGATTAAGAAGTATTATCCTTAACTCCTCTCATTATATGCGTTAGATTACAACGTCTGCTTTATGCTCTGTATTGCTATAACTCGTGCATCTTCTCTCCCATATGAGGGAATTGTAATCTCATCTCTCCCATATGAGAGTATTTTTATAATAAAAAGACTTCTCCCAAATGGGAAGAACTTTATAACTTCAGCTCTTTATTACTTTGTTTATTTCATTATTTATCAGTAGCGAAAGCCTATCCTCTGTGATAGCAGCCTATGCGAATACGATCTTGTGATCTTTTAAGCCTATCTGCCACGAGAGCAGCCTATGCGAATACGATCTTAAGTGATCTTTTAAGCCTATCTGCCACGATAGCAGCCTATGCGAATACGATCTTAAGTGATCTTTTAAGCCTATCTGTCACGATAGCAGCCTATGCGAATATGATTTTAAGTGATCTTTTAAGCCTATCTGCCACGATAGCAGCCTATGCGGATACGATCTTAAGTGATCTTTTAAGCCTATCTGCCACGATAGCAGCCTATGCGAATACGATCTTAAGTGATCTTTTCAGCCTATCTGCAACGATAGCAGCCTATGCCAATATGATCTTAAGTGATCTTCTAAGCCTATCCGCCGTGATAGCAGCACCATGCAAATATGATCTTAAGTGATCTTCTAAGCCTATCTCCAACGATAGCACCCGCACTAGAATCACATCTTAAGCAATTCTCAGGTCTATCTGCCAAAATAGCAAAGCTATGCGAATGCGGTCTCAAATGATCTGAAATACATTTGCGAATCTATCTCACGAATAGCGAATCATTCCAACAATGCAAAGTGTGAATACAACACTACAAAAGGCGAAATTTGCCAACGCGCATGCGAAATTATAAATTGTTGTAATGAAAACAACAAATCAAACAAAGCGATTTATCATTATGAGTCAAAATGACTTACAATTTATCTGTCTAGATAACAGCTTACAAGCGAAAAGCTCAGATCAAGCTAGTTACGCACCCAACATGGCTTACAATGCATCTAAATAGCAGCCTACAAGCGGAAGTTACACATCGGGGGAATCCTCATTAAAAGAGGGTCGACCTACTGGTTCTAACAGAAACCATGCGATGCAATGATCTGCGACCAAAGATCTGTAGCAAGTAGGGTGTTCTTATACAGTGAACAGCCCGCCATGTCTACAAGACCTATGCGACGCTATGTTCAAGATCCCAGGATCTGACAAGGCCTCTGTCTGATCAAGATATGTGCCTGAGGAACCACCTGTTCCAGGGAAGGACAGACAGGCAGCAACTCCTAGGGCAAAAGGCTCCTTGTCCACGGAGACGAGCACAATGGCTCGCCACCCCGAGTTCAAGAACGTGGTGGCGAATGATCAACCTCCGGGAAAGATAGAGGAGAAATCCGCCGTTCATTACGAATTGGTAGCAAGGTCAGTACGGCGCTGTACCTCGCCGGGAGGCGACCGGAAACATGACCTGCAAGCATAATAGACGAAGAAAATTCTTCAAGCAAGCATGAGGTATTATCTGCACCTTCTTTATGATAGTTATAAAGATCAATAAGCCTTATAAAGCAGATCTTGGAAGCTATTTCTATGGCACAAAGCACAAACTCAGGTTTCACAACTTGAAGCTGCCATGAATCAACGAAAGATAAGCGTTGAAGCCAGCAGTCGTTGGGACTCACGGAAAGCCACATTGTGGGATGAAGAACCCAAGCAGCAGAAAGCAGGGTTTATATAGACCCTGTTGAGACTCTTAAGTTGCTTAGATGAGTCAGCAAAACTTGGGGAAGGGGTAAGAATCAATCACTTACGCCTTGGAAAGAGGTAACAATCAATTTCCCTACTAAAGGCTACGACGATTCGGTTGCGTATCCTAATTAATGACGGATAGTCATGATACGGATGGACTTCCCAAGGAAAGCGTGCTTATCTAATGAGCAATTAGCGCGAAAATCAAGGAGGAAAATCAATAGCTGACGTCATAAATTGATATGCACAGAGATATTCGAGCAAATCCCGGGAAGGGCAAAACAAGCATTCAAATTCTTTTTGAAAAAAAAGGGGGGAGAAACCCTAGCAGCATTACAGTAATGTTTTAGCATTTTTTGTTCAAATAAAAATTTGTTATTATACAAAACAAGCCTTTGACCACGGAGTCATCAGGAGTAAACTGAGCAGACAAGTTTGCCACTTGCTCCACTTCTTGCTTCAATCGCTCATAGTTGGCGTTCATTTCATGGAAGAGCTTTACAGCCTCTTCAGCCTTCTGCTTTTGCTGCTCCACCTTCTGTTCCTCAGTTGCGAGGTTATGGTAGCCGCGCTTCAAATTCACGGCCGCGCGAATCTGTGTGACTCTCTTGAAAAGATACCCAAAGCCCAGCTTGCCTTGAAATTTAGCGAGAAGGTTTTGACACATGCCGAAAAGCAGCTCCGCGCTCTGAGGAGAGATGGTCGCATGTGTGGCCGCAGATAACTGCTCCAAAATCCAGATGTCTTCATTCAAAAACAGTCTCTTGTCGAAGGGCCCTATCTCCAGAGACCTCAAAAATGAGTGAGGATAGGAGAGGCGCATCCGAACTAGCCAGTCCGCGTCAGCTTGCTTCAACCCTAAGCAATGTTAAACCAAGTTAGATTATCGAGCTTGTAAATGAAGAATGCGAGATGTGAACAACAATCACCACATACCGGTTCCTTCAAAAATCTCGCGCAAAGAAGGGATGTGCATTGCTGGGGCAGCTGAAGATTGTCTCTGCTCCATTGCCTTCATGTCAGCTGCGAGCTCTAACTCCTCATAGTTGGTAGGAAGAGCATAAGCTGCAGCGGGTGCGATTGCAGCCCCAACCTGCGAACTCCCAAAGTTCCACGCAGGAAGAGTCACTGCAGGCTCAGTCATCGCCGGAGGCATAGCAGCAGTAGAAGTTGCAGCTTGATCAGGGATGCCTTCAGGTGCGATAGCATCAGCAACATTTGCTTCTTCAACAGTATTATGGGCATCTTCCTCCATCAACACGGTGTTAGCTTCGGCATCGTCAGAAACCTCGATGATGTCCTCGAAGGGCTCTCCCGCATACTCAGCAGCTGCGACGGGCTTCTCAGTGTGAGAACTCGGCACCGGGACAAAAGATGCAGAAGGTTGACTCCTTTGTTCCAACATGGCTTCATCATCATTGCCTGCGATACAAGATACGATGATGTGAGGTAACTTGTATTGCATAATATTTTATTATCAATAAGCCAAGAGTTGGCACCTCCACGCGAGGGTAGGATTGCAGCATCTGCGTCGTAGTCTAAAGACGCGGAACCATGGCCTATTAATGTATCTTCATTAATCATGTCTTTAAGATGAGCATGACCTGGGGTGCGAAGAAACCAGTCATGATCATGTTTGGGTTACTAAGCCTAGTTCACAAGTGTTGTTCAAATGATTACCTGAAGGTTCACCGTACTTTCTTACTAGCCAGCGGCGAATGTCAGCTTTCGACAAACCATGCTTTAATGCACCAACAATCACATCTCGGTAAGTTACTGCGAGATTCAAAATCTCACCTTCGTTACCACCTGCGATTTCTTCGAAGTCCGCTTGGACTTGCTCTAGAGCTGCCGCATCTTCTTCTGGAGCCGCATCCTCCTCGTCAATTTCAGGAGCTTCCTCTTCTGGAACCGCACTTCCATCATGGGTTGGACGCACTAAGTCGTCGACGTGTTGCTCTTCTAGGCTCCTTTGCTTTACGCGTTCAAGCTCCTCTTCTTCTCGCTTTCTTCTTCTTTCAGCAGCCTCCGCAGCTATTCTCCTAGATTCGGCAAGGATTTCCTCGCTTATGGTTTCGTTGAAAACACCACAATGAGAACCCCTCTTCTGCCTCTTGGCCAAAAGGCCACTGATGGTCTCATCATCATCATCTGCAAAGGAACAATTTGTTCAATTAAGATTTCGAAAAGTTAAGATAATGAGAAGAGAAGTACGATTGAGATACCTCCTGATGCTTCCTCTGGTATCTCATCTCTCTCTTTCTCTGTCTCTGACATCTTCGATTCTTTCCTCTTCTTCATGCCCTCTCGCCTCCCTTCTATCCTCCTCCTCTTCCTCTTGGTCAAACGAAACAAAGGTCTCCACTGCGAGCTCTTTCTGCGCTTTACCTGGCATGCGACCTTTACCTTTATCCTTGGAGGTAAGGGATCTCGCACGAGGAGAAGTTGGAGCGCTCCTCGGGGAAGAGATTGTAATTCCTCTTTGTCTGGGCCTCTTCGCTCTTGGGGCAGCAGCTGCTGGGGGAGACGGATCGTTCCTGGGTGGAGACAAGGCTGGAGTGTTCTCTATCAGCGAATCAGCGAAAGAATCCATGATCTCGCGAATCTTGGTCTCAACTGCGGGATCCATTTTCAGTGCTAGTCGAACTGATTCTCCCCGTCTTCTTGCAGTAACAATGGTGGTGACCAGCGATTTGGAACGTTCACCAGATGCCAACCTCCTCACATAGCACTGCGGCAGAAAATGAAGCATCAAGTTTCAATGTATTGGAATAAGGAAACTTAGCACATGCAGGAGAGATTGTTTACCTTGGCGAAAGTTTCGCTGTATCTGATGACATGCGAATCACCTCTATTAACTGCGGCTATCTTCTCGTCAAGAATGGTGGAGGGACACAGGTGATTCTCGCGATCCAGCAACGAATAGCAGCCGTATTCAGACTCGTCCAAGCTACAATTAGGACGGAAAGGGAAAGAATTCCTTTTGATCACAGGAGCTCTGTTTGGTCGAGGGGACGACTGCGTCTCAAACCTGGTCTGCTGCGTATTCCAATAAGCGACCCAGTTTCTGGAGTAGCCACCTTCGCGGTTACCTGGGGGTTGCTCGAAGGGAAGATTGCTCCTTAAGATTGTTTTACACTCCCCAGACAGTAATCGCTTGTAGCAGCCTCTTATGATGGACTGCGGCCAGATTGATGGTGCCACCGCATCAAAGCCAAACTGAGGAGAAACGCGAGTGGGGTCAACATCCACGGTGATCCTCTCGTACCTAGGGGTGAGCTCACGCACATAATCCGCAAGATCAGGAAGAGAGCCCCTTAGACACCAGCAGAAGAATTCGCGATAGCGCTCGTGGAAATGCACCCCGCCTTCGAAAAGGAGCTCTTCTGAGAAAGCAACAGCCTTGGAGGGATACAGTTTTGGGAACCATCGCACATTCTCAATGCGCGTGGCGTATGAACTCTTCCCGATTGTCGCATACCAAGCTCCAAACGCACTTGGGAAAGTTAGTTCGAAACCACCTCGCAGCCCTGCCGCTATTACGCTCTTCCTCCGCACCTGGGGGACACCATTTGCTGGGCCTAGAAGGATTGGGGGCATAAGAAGGACACCGCTCGAAGACCCACATAGTCAGGAAGGCAATGTTGACATAGGTCAGCACGTCAAGGCGACCGCGCGATTCCTTCATTGCTACGACCAGCTGATCCAACCTGTGGTACAGCGTGCCCAAGACCAAGGGCCCAAGTGCGACTTTCTGACCAAGGGCCAGTTTCACAGCAAGAGGAAGAACATGATAGAAGACCTCATCATGCGGATGTCCATCGATCACATACCTCGACAGCCAGGCGCAGAGAAAAGCGCATAGGGTCAAGTGATAACCCTTGCCATCTACATAGTTTTAAGCCCTCGGGTTTTGGCTCAAAAAATTCTTGGTGATACTGCTGTTCGCATAATCGCGAAAGAAATATTGCACCCACTTGTTCCAAGTGTTCTTCGCAGATGTGTCAACCAATGGCCAGTCAGGAAGAAGTTTTGTAGGAGTCCACCGGGTGGAAATCTTCTTTACCTCTGACAAGCATTCCTCCATCTGCTTGTACAAAGCAATCTCTGCATCAGTTCTCAAGGGACTCAAAGGATCCACCTCACCCACGGGAGACAGATCATACAGCATGTGCACATCTTCAAGAGTGGGAGCAGCCTCGAACTCAGCAAAGTGGAATGTGTGAGTCGCAGGCGAGTAACGCGAAAGAAGGTTTAGAAGCATGGACTGGTCCAGCTTCACGGCAACACCCTTCATAGCACGGACTGCGAAATATATGCCAGCATCATTTAAAGTAATGGCATAATTGGTCAGTACATGGTCAGTCCACTCATCCATGAAGTCCAATTTCTGAACAAACGCTTGAGTGGAAATCGCTGTGTATGGGAAAAACCCATTTTCGACCCTCAATCGAACCACGTCCTTGGAATCAATCCATTCGAGCATAGCCGCGTTAACTGGAGGGGTCAGCGTTTGCAATTCCTCAGAAGAAACTGGAATCGGCAGGTTCTTCACCTTAACACTAGCATGATAAAAGTCTTTGCCACCCATATAGGGGGCCTTTCACCACAAGGTCTGGGGGAGATCAGGTATTTCTTCGACCTCCTTAATGGGTTTGGTTCCTTTTGTCTTTGCCATTCCTGCGGAAAAGCAAGAAAAAAGGGGGGAGAAATACACATACTTTAGTTTGAATTTCAAGATTCAGTTCAAGGCATACGAAGATTTATTGGAAGAAAGATGAACAGTCCAGTGTCAATTTTGGAGTTAGAAGTTCTTAATTGTTTGCATTATTGGGATTTCAGAAACCCTACATTCAAAATCCTTGCAATTTGGGGATTAATCAAAGCTGGATTTAAAGAGCGAATACTCCTTCATACATTTTCAGTGGATAATATGTTTCAGAGAATCGTGGGTTTGCAGATCCAACACAGTTCAAAGCATACATCGGTAGATTAAACAAAATTGAACAAGACCAAACTTGTTTTGGTAAAGCTTGCTTGGATGTGCACAGTTGAAGAAGACGATTGACAAGAGAGAACTGGTGATTGATTATCTGAATCTGCTCTTGAAGGCCTCCGGGTATCATTCACTTTAAAGAGAAAGAAGTGATGCTTTGCAACTATGGAGTGTACAGAGTATTTATCCAAAAACAATGAAGGGTTGCGTCCTTTCAGTAGTCGAATCGCAACTTTCACCGTCGAATCGCGCAATCACAGGGCAAGCTGACGTCACGCTTAAAACCCTAAAAGACAAGACGACACGACTCTAGGGGTTTAGGTCATAATGGCAAGCACGGGGGTTGAACTTGCACGTATTTGAATTGGTGCGTGGCGGCGACGCGTACGTTGGTTCCTGCGCATGGAAGCCTATCCGGCTATAAGTCTTCACGCGCAGAAAGGGGGCTAATGTAGATAGTGCTTTCTGGACAAGAAGATCTTAGCCACGTGGAAATCATCTAGCACACCATATTATGCTCCACACACTGGATCACCTACCGCGCTGATCCACGTGGGGGCTGCGAGACAGGGCCCTCGCATACCATTGCACGGGACTTGTAGGGACTTAGTGGTCTGGAGGCTAGAGTAAGTCCTGTCGCGTTCGAGCCAAGCTTGCACGCGACCTTTAGTAACTGCTTTTGAGAGATTTATGGCACGAGCTCCATAAACCCGGTTAATCCGGTCAAACCCGGTCAACCCCATAACGGTTCCGGTATACGCGAATAACGTGCTGTAAGGTCCCTATATACGCGAACGAACGTGCCGTTGTGGTTAAGCTAATTAAGGCGCCATTGATGGGCGCATTAACCACACTACAACGGTCACATTCTCCGTTATATATAGGACGTTAACCCTTCCATACATGGAGGACGACCCGAGACACGCGAAAGCTCTGCCAGAATCCTGTCTCTCTCTCTCTTTCAGTACTACTGCCTTACTCTCTCCCTACACACAACCCAAAATTTCGTGTGCCATTTTCTATTTTCTTCCTTTGGTGTACTCAGAGTTCTCCCTGCCGGATTCTCTTGTACACAACAGGCATCATTGAAGAAGATCATTCATCCACTCAATCCATTCCTGTTTCTTGAAGAACACTTCAAGCTTCGTTGCTTCACTGTCTTCACATTGTTCTTCATCCAGAGCTCAATTTGCATGTCATTCTATTATATTGGGACTGAACTTCGTAACAAATCATTCATCCTCATATCTAGGACTTAGGTTTTGATAAATGAGAATTTTTTGAAATCCTAGAGGGATTAGATCCCTCAGACAGAGAGTAGGTCACTTGGGATCGAACTTCGTAACAAATCACTGTGTTCATTGTCTTGCTTTACTGTTCTTTTTTTGTCTTCAAAACTGCTTCAAAGCAGATTTCTGTTCAAAGCTTTGACAAGCTTTGAAAATACTCAGTTTCTTTTAAACAGACTATTTTGGTTTCAAAGCCTTGACATTCAGTTCAAAGCTTTGAAATACTTCCAGTTCTTCTAATTTTGTTTTGAACCCACACTTTTTGAAAAAGTTGTCATTCTCTATTCATCCCCCCTCTAGAGTATTTGATCCGATAATTGCACACCTGTGTACAATCTTCAATTGGTATCAGAGCTTGTATCACTGTACAGACCTAACAATCTTGTGATCATGAGTGATGTAGGTGAAGGTGGTTTCTCACGGGGAAGAGTTGCTGACAGACCTCCTATTTTTGGTGGAGACAATTTTGTACACTGGAAAGCCTTGATGAAAATGTTCATCTTTGATCAGGACGTTGAAATTTGGTCCATTATCGAGAATGGACCTCACATATTCTACACAGGAAATGATGGGATTAGAACTCCCAAACCTGAAAACTCTCTCTCTCTACTTCTTAATTAGAACAACTTTCAACAAATTATAGAGCCATGAATCTTTTATATTGTGCTTTGAATGGAAATAAATTCAACATGATATCTACCTACAAGACTGCAAAGGAATTATAGGACAAACTAGTGGTCACTTTTGAAGGAACCAGCCAAGTGAAGCAAACCAAGATCAACATATTTCTTAGACAGTATGAAGTGTTCAAGATGAATGAAGAGAACCCATCAAAGACATGCTCAAGAGATTTACTGACATTGTTAACAATCTGGAGTTCTTGGGGAAATCATTCTCTAATGATGAGAAAGTCAGAAAAATCTTTAGAAGTCTTCCCAAAAACAAATGGGAACCAAAGACTACAGCCATTGAAGAAGCACAAGATATGTCATCTCTCCAACTAGATGATTGATGTGCTTTTTAGCGTGCTATTCGCAAGTATACGAATCAAGTAATATAGAGAGTATTTTCGACTCGGATTATCGATCCCACAGGGAGTTTGCATGTTTTTTTAGTAATAAGTTTTAACGAACAAAGTGTAAAAAGGAGGAATAGTTTGAGGTTTTGATTACGAACTAAGTACTAAAAGTAAATAACTGAAATGTTAATCTTTTTGTGAGAATTTTCTGAATAATCTTAAGGTTGCAAAATTAGGGTTTGAGATACTAGATTCCAAGATCCCCTAGGGTCTCTTCAGATTTTCTTTCTAGTTTGACATGAAAACACACAACAGTCTCGTTATCCGTGCCACGTACCAATTGTGCAGTATCTTTTCTTTTCCTGCACGCTATCACGATCCTGCAGACTTTCGAATTCCTGTTGAGCTGCCTAAATCTACAGTCTCGTTCTAAGGCTGTTAGGGTTTCTAACCTGTCCTGATGGCCCGGGTCAGATTCTCTAACAGTTGGTCAAATGATTTCAGGCTAGTCCTAACTCCCCTTCTCTGATCGGTCCATCGGGGTAAGGTGCTAAATTATGTCTTCTCTTCCTAAACCTAACCAGACGTTTTCACCTACCGGCTCGGGTCTGTAGCAATTCTGGGTGATCAAGCCGAGCATGCATGAACAGTAAAATTCAATGACAGAATAACGAATAAAGCTGCTGAATTAAGATAGTACGATCATGAATTCTTAGTCAAAACGTAGAACTAATCTCCGAAAACGAAACCCTAGGTTCACGGAGAACCTAGGTAAAAAGTTTAGCTACTGAAATTCATAACGTAAACACAAAGTTTCTGAAATTAAGAGAGAGAGTAAAAGCAAACTAGGTCTTCGAATCTGGATTCGTGCTCCCGTTCTCTCCGTGAATGCTCCCGAGTTTCTTCCTTGGATGTGTTGGTGTTGTGTCTCAAAAACGAGCTATGGACGTTCCTTTATATAGTGCTTGAGAAGCTTCTGGAAAACTGCATGAAATTACAAAACTGCCACTGGCTGAAACCGCCTCGAAAAACGTGCTGTCTGCGTGGCTAATATGTTGGTTACGTTTCTAATCTCCTGCGTGCGTCGCTAATTTCCTGTGTGCGTCGCTAATATCCTGCGTGCGCCGCTAATATCCTGCGTGTGTCGCTAATTTCCTGCGTGTGTCGCTAATTTCCTGCCACGCAGACAGGGACTCTGACTGCCATGTTCTGCTTCCTCAGCCTCCTCGGGTCCTCCTCCTGCATCTATGCATCTGGTCCTAGCAAACTGGTGACTGAATCTGGGCGCCGAAATCCACACTCGACTTTTGAAAACCCGGGCCCGGTGCCGAATGACCAAAATACCCCTGGGTCAGAACTGTCCTGGAAATCGTCACGAACATGAAATAGTTGCCCACGACTCCGGACACCGTGAACCGAGACTCCTTACATGGGCGTGGCCTGTCTTGGACCCACTCTTGACGGGAGTCGGTTTTTCGGCCAGACTCCATTTCAGCATTATAACCTGTTTCCGGAAAGCCCTTGACGTCTCTGTTCTTTTGCCCCTGGTTTCACTTCAAAATTCCAAGTCAAGCTCAAGATATTGTCAACCGAGCGCATCCCGGTCATTCTCGGTTTTGGCGTTTTCAGCTTCCTCGGTCGGTTTTCACTGCTCGTTTTTCCTCCAGTCTTTCCATTTTCTGTTCCACTCTCCCTTTTACCAGTCTCGGTCAAATCCTCCTCCGAACATTTTCTGCACGTTTCCCGAGGCAAACCTAGTTCTGTCTCAGCATGCATCCCAATGCACTTCCCGAACCTGTTCCTGTAAAGACAACATGAACAAACCCACTATCATATCTCGAAATGCGTGAAATAAGCAGAAATTTACGAAGAGCAAATAAACATCTCGTTCCTAAAACCGAGGCTTTCCGAGGATGAATTCTGGCTAAAACCCAGTTTCCTGACACAATGGCACGTCAAATCAGGCTAAAAGATAACCCCTATTTGGGCGTTATCAATTATTTGTAGGGAAATCTACTTAGACATGAGATCTCCATGAGTGGAGCTGATGGAGAACTACCAGAGAGTGTCAAGAATCTGGCACTCAAGGCCAAATAAAGTGAACAACCTCAAAGCCTTGAAAAATAAGAAGATCCTTTTTCTCCCATTTCCAAAGCCTTGACGAGGATTGCTGCAGGAGAAGTTTTGAAGAAATATCTGCCAGATTCAGAAAAGTTGTTTTAGTCAAAACGCAGAATCAGTGGAAGAATGGAAGGATCTCGGATTCGGGCAAAGTCATACATTGATTTGAGTGGAAACGACATTTTAAAAACAACCCGTGATATATCACGGGATCGCCCTGATTTGGTCAAATTCGCCAATTTAAAGGTTCAAATCGTCTGTTTTCTATTTTCAGAATATTTATTAATTAATTGGGATTTTTATTTGAACCCAATGTAGGTGAATATTTTAGCTGAGCATTTAACTAGGCGCTAAATTATTATTTAGTTTTAATTTTAGGATTTTGTCTATATTAAGAATAATTATGATTTTCAGCCTTTTAAGTCCGGCTTGTGGACTGATTTTTCATATGTTATGAATTATTGAACTTTTTTTTTTCAAACCTCAGAGACGATTTCTCTCGGTTAATGCATTTCTTTTTGTTGCTTCTTGATGCTCCTAAAACGCCTGATTCACTCCGGCTTTAGTTTGTATCAGAGCTCAGAGCTTTGTGGGAAGATGATCGTCATACCATGGTGCGTGGACGACCTGGCGCCTGTGGGCAGGTTCCGGCTGAGGAAGCCCCCCAACAGGAGCGTAACATCCAAGACGTTATGATGATACAAGATATGCAAAGGCATATTGCATACCTAACCCAACGCCTTGCGGTGCGGTATTTGCAGCGACAAGTTGCAGATTTAACTTGACACTTAGCAGAACAGGAATTCAAGGATTGCACGACCTTTGATCACGACTCGCAGCCCGCATGCCAGATCCTTTACGACGGTGATACGGTGATCGGAACGAGCGTTATGGAGGAGCGAGTTTGAAGACTTATGTGCCAGATTATTCCAGTATGTTAGTTGTTGAACATGTTTACGGTGATGCAATTTTTTATAAATGTATTTCAAGTTCAAACGATAGTTATGTGGACTGGAATAAACCACTGGTTTATGATACTTATGGAGATGGAGATGAAGATGTTGATGTGAAAATTGGATTAGAATAGTCGTCGGCGTTTCCATTCAAGTTGCCATTTTACTATTGTGATATGTTCTTGGTGGAGCCTTTCATTCATGTGTCCAGATTGAACTCGAGGACAAGTTCTTTTGAAGAGGGGTAACTACTGCAGGACAAATTTTGAAGCAATATCCGCCATATTCAGAAAAGCTGTTTCGGTCAAAACGCATAATCAGGGTCAGAATTGAAGGATGTCGGATTCGGGCCAAGTCATACATTGATTTGAGTGGAAACGACGTTCTAAAAACAACCCATGATTAAACATGGGAACCGCCCTGATTTGGTCAAATTCGGCCATTTAAAGGTTAGAATCGTCTATTTTCTATTTTCTGAATATTTATTAATTAATTAGGATTTTGATTTGAACCCAACTGGGTGAATATTTTAGCCGAGCATTTAACTAGGTTCTTTATGGAGATGGTAACGAGAATTTGGTCGTCCGTATGAGTTTGCAAACTCCATAGGGCGAATCGAAAGATGACTGGTTGAGAACCAATATCTCACCACCTGCCCAATTGGGAAGAAGGTTTGTAAGATGATCGTAGACGGCGGTAGTTGCAACAACATAGTCTCTGAAGAGGCTGTCAAGAAATTTCATTTGAAGACGGAGCAGCATCCTGCGCCTTACAAGCTGTCATGGCTAGTGAGAGGTTCTGAGGTAACAGTTGATGAGAGATGTGTAGGGTTTTGATTCATGGATGCGCAACGGAAACAATAATTAACCATGCAAAACCCTCCAAGGATCACAAGTCAAGAGACATAACGATGGTAAACGAAGAAATCAATAACACACCTTAGGGTTCTCCTTTGATGACTTCAAACGCGAATTGTGTCACGTTCTCTATAGTTGATCCACGCCTAGAGTTGATTCCTAGATCTCCCACTCCTTGGTTCTAGCCCGGAAAGAGGAAGAGGAAGAAGATTCACGCAAAACGAGACGAACCAAAGGAGGTTTCGGCTTCCTTTGAGGCCGACGGGGACGGGCGGCGGCTCCTCTAGCTTGCTTGCTCTCTCTCCTTTTGTTCTCTCCCACTCAAGTTATGATCAATATGAACATAATTATGGGAAGGAAGGAAGTAAGGTCCTTTATATAGTCCAACAAATCCTTGTCAACTACCTAAAGGACTTATTCTAGTCCTACTAGAATTCAATTTAGTCCATTCCTTGCAAATTATTCCCTACTAAGTTTGCAAGGTTTTGCAAAGTGATCCTTCTAATTAATTAATCCAATTAATTAATTCCCAAATCTAATTCAACTCTATATAGCGTGTGACCCCATAGGTTCTATCTAGTTGGTAGAAACTATTTGCTAATAAGGAGCGGTTTCTAGCAAAACATCCATTCTAGCCAACTAATAGAATAGTCATCTTGACAACCTTTGTACAAGTAATTGTCTCATCCCTTTGTCTCTATATCTGGATTGGACACGAGACATACAAGTCACACTCGTATATCCAATCCATAGTTTCTCGATCCATGGGAATAGCCTTATTCGTGCAAATAACATCAATATCCTATATTGATTTATTTGAGTCTGGCCAGACATTCTATAAGCACTATCCCTCGAGTGGCCTAGGATATTTGCTACCGTTATGTGGGAGGGACAAATTCTATCTACGTCCACTACGATCTCTAAGCTTGCTTCTTATTGTATCCGGTACACGCCTTTATAACTACCCAGTTACGGTGTAGCGTTTAACGCTACCAAAATCACAATAATCCACAACTAGAATATCTAGTGACTTCAAGTATAAGGATGACAATACCATTGCACCGCGAGAAGCGCTTGTGACTCAACATAACGTTTATGTAGCCTTCTCGGACATGGGTCAATCCAGTGCGTCATTACCCTTAATGCACACCTATGTGTTGGATCATGATATCTCTATATCAATACAAACCCCTACTAGTCTATAGATGATTGTCCCATTAATCATTATAATGGACTGGGGATATTTAAGATAAACAACACAATTGTAAATCTAAGGACTTCATTATATTAAATATCCAATAAATAATAAATGAATTTCTAGCCACAAATAAACTCATACTAAACTAGATTGCCTCTAGGGCATCTATTCCAGCAGTCTCCCACTTGCACTAGAGCCAATCTGGCGCATCTCGTATGCCCATACTCCTAGTGTGCCCTTCATGCTTCCACTGCGTGAACGGCTTTGTAAGCGGGTCTGACAGATTCTCATATGTAGGAATCTTGCATATCCGAACGTCTCCTCTATCGATAATATCTCGAATCAGATGAAACTTCCTGAGCACGTGCTTGGATTTATGGTGCGACCTGGGTTCCTTTGATTGCGTGATCGACCCAGTGTTGTCACAGTACAACTCAACTGGATCCGCAATGCTAGGAACCACACCAAGTTCAGAAACAAACTTTCTGATCCAAACAGCTTCCTTTGCTGCGCCATTTGCAGCAATGTACTCAGCCTCTTTTGTAGAATCAGCCACCGTCTCTTGCTTGGAACTCTTCCAGCTCACCGCTGCTCCATTCAGGCAAAAAACATATCCCGACTATGATCTAAAGTCATCTCTGTCGGTTTGGAAGCTTGCATCAGCGTAACCCCTTACACACAACTCTTCCTCACCACCAAATATCAAGAAGGCATCCTTAGTTCTTCTCAAGTACTTTAGGATGTTCTTGACTGCAATCCAGTGACTCTCACCTGGATTGGATTGGTATCTGCTTGTCATACTCAAGGCATATGACACATCTGGTCTAGTACATAACATGGCGTACATGATAGATCCTATGGACGAGGCATAGGGAATTCTACTCATGCGTTCCTTCTCAATCTCATTGGAAGGACAACCACTCTTCGAAAGAGTAATTCCATGTGACATGGGAAAGAATCCCTTCTTGGAATCTTGCATGTTGAACCGTTTCAACACCTTGTCAATATATGTACTTTGACTTAGGCCTAGCAGCCTCTTAGATATATCTCGATAGATCTTTATACCGAGTATATAGACTGCTTCCCCTAAGTCCTTCATTGAGAAACACTTCCTTAGCATATCTTTAACAGATTTCAGCATGGGAACATCGTTTCCAATGAGTAGTATGTCATCCACATACAAGACCAGAAAAGCTACAGAGCTCCCACTAACCTTCTTGTAGACACAAGACTCATCTTCGTTCCTGATGAAGCCAAACTCTTTGACTACTTCATCAAAACGTCGATTCCAACTCCTAGAAGCTTGCTTCAATCCATAAATGGATCGTTGCAGTTTACAGACTTTGTTGGCTTGCTTTGGATCCTCAAAACCCTCCGGATGTATCATATACACATCCTCGAGGAGATTCCCATGAAGGAATGCTGTTTTGACATCCATCTGCCAAATCTCATAGTCGTGGTATGCTGCAATCGCAAGTAGGATTCGGATGGATTTGGTCATAGCGACTGGTGAAAAGGTTTCATCATAGTCAATACCATGAATCTGTCTAAATCCTTTATCCACCAATCGGCCCTTATAGGTAATCACATTACCATCCATGTCGATCTTCTTCTTGAAGACCCACTTGTACCCTATGGGCCGCGCCCCTTCGGGTGGTTCCACCAAAGTCCATACTTTGTTGGTATACATGGATTCCATCTCGGATCTCATGGCTTCTAGCCACTTTTGCGAGTCTGGGCCCTTCATGGCCTCTTCATAGGTAGTAGGCTCATCATCTATGAGCATAGTAACACCGGAATCGGTTACGAGGAGTACATACCTCTCGGGTTCCTGGTGCACTCTACTAGATCTACGAAGCTCTTGTGTTACCTGAACAGGCTGCTCCACAACAGCTTGTGGTTCCTGTTCATGTTCCATAATCGGTTCAGTGATTTGTGTTTCTTGAACCTCTTCAAGTTCTACAGTCCTCCCACTTGCTTCTTTAGAGACAAACTCTCTTTCTAGAAACACACCGGTCCGAGCAACAAACACTTTGTTCTCGGCTGGATTGTAGAAGTAGTAACCCTTAGTTTCCTTAGGGTACCCCACAAATTTACACTTACCCGATTTCGGCCCTAGCTTGTCTGATTGTAAACGTTTTACATAGACATCGCAGCCCCAAATCCTCATGAACGATGGTGTGGGACGCCTCCCACTCCACATCTCATATGGTGTCTTCATGACTGATTTAGATGGAACACGGTTAATGGTGAAAGCTGCACTTAATAGAGCGTGGCCCCAAAACGATAATGGAAGATCGGTTTGACACATCATAGATCGAACCATATCCAATAGGGTTCGATTCCTCCTCTCAGACACGCCATTCCATTGTAGCGTTCCGGGTGGAGTGAGATGGGACACGAGCCCACACTCTCTAAGATAGTCGCCAAACTCTTGGCTTAAGTATTCTCCTCCACGATCCGATCGTAGAGCCTTGATACTTTTGCCAAGTTGCTTCTCTACTTAATTCTTGAATTCTCTGAACACTTCAAAGGATTCGGATTTTTCCCTCATAAGGTACACAAATCAATATCTACTGTAATCATCAGTAAATGTAATGAAGTAGACGTAACACCCCTGGCTGGCGTGGCAAATGGTCCACTCACATCAGTATGTATGAGTGTCAATTGCTCACTAGTCCTCTCACCTTTCTTATTGAAAGGGGACTTTGTCATTTTTCCCAATAAACAAGCCTCACATGTCTCAGATGATTCAAAATCAAATGAGTCTAGTAGTCCATCCTTATGGAGTCTAGATACACGTTTCTCGTTTATGTGGCCTAAACGACAGTGCCATAAATAAGCAGGATTTAAATCATTTATTTTAATCCGCTTGGTATTAATGTTGTAGACAGGATTGCTTAGATCAAGGACATATAGTCCATTAAATAATTGCGCACTAAAATAGTGAATATTATTCAAATAAAAGGAACAAAAATTGTTCTTTATTGAAATAATAAAACCATCCTTGTCCAAACAAGAAATAGAAATAATGTTTCTGCTCATAGCAGGCACAAAATAGAAATTATTTAATTCTAAAACTAATCCTGAAGGAAGAGATAGCTCGCACACGCCTATGGCCAACGCAGCAACTTTTGCTCCATTCCAACGCGCAGATCTACCTCCCTTTTAGCCAATCTTCTACTTCTCTTTAGATCTTGCACATTTCGACAAATGTGAGATCTACATCCAGTATCTAATACCCATGATGTAGAGACAGTTAAATTGACATCCACAACAAAAATACCTGGTGGTGGTGGAATCACTATTCCAAGCCTCTTGTCCTCCAGATATTTTGGGCAGTTCCTCCTCCAGTGTCCAGGCTGACTGTAGTAGTGACACTCACCTTTAGTCACACCTTTGGCAATGCCATCAACAGGCTTAAGGGAAGGTTCCTTGGACTTGGCAACTGACTTGCCTTTGCCCTTGGAGGATGAGGCAAACCTTTTGCCCTTTCCTTTATTTACCATCATAATGGCCTTGCCCTTTCCCTTGTTGATGCTCTGTTCAGCTGTCCTCCACATATTGAGAAAATCTGGCAATGCTTTCACGATCTCGTTTATGTTATAGTTCATGATGAACTGTCCATAACTCTCGGGCAACGATTGCAAAACGAGATCAGTTGCCAACTCTTGGCCGACCGGGAACCCTAGTCGGGCGAGGTTCTCCAAGTATCCGATCATACGTAGTACATGGGGTCCCACCGGTTTCCCTTCTGCCAGATGACACTTGAACAGTGCCTTAGAGACCTCATACCTCTCTACCCTTGCCTGCTCTTGGAAGAGCTGCTTCAGATGCTCGATCATATCGACATCATTCATGTTTTCGTGTTGCTTCTGAAGCTCAGAAGTCATGGTGCATAGCATAAGGCAGGCCGCATCATTAGCATCATCTACACGCTTTTGATACGCCTTTAGTCAGTAGGTGTTTGGTTCTCTGAACCTTCTGGAACATGCTCCTCTATTGCGTACAGTTTCTTCTCTTCTTGAGAACATGTTGGGTTTTGACGTAGGTAACGCAGCGGAATAACAAAATAATCCTACTCAAAGCCCACCAAGGATCACAGGAAGAGACATCATAACATGATTAAGGACATAGAAGATGTGTACCCTTTTGATTTGTGAGATCACACGAAGAATGATGTCCTCGTCTCTACGGTTGATCCACGTCTAGAGGTGAGATCTAGATTCTTCCTTCAATCAAGTGCTAGCTTGAACCTTGGAGGAAGAGGGATGAAGATCAAAGCAACAAATCACCAAACACAAGGGAGGGGGCGGCCCTCTCTTGCCGTCGGGTAAGGGGGCGGACGGGTGGCTAGGGTTTCGGCCCTAGCACCTTGTCTTGCTCTCTCTTTTGCTCTCTCCCACTCTTTGTGTTATGACTAATAATAACTCTTGTAGTGGAAGGAAGCTAGAGCCTCCTTTATATACTCCAACAACTCCTTGTTGTTTCCATAAAAGAGTTTTCTTGTTCTAGTAGGACTAGAACTATTCCCTTCCTTGCAAATTAGTCCTACTAAGTTTGCAAGGTGTTGCACAATGATCCTTCTATTAATTAATCCATATTAATTAATCCCAAATCTAGCTCTACTCTATTTGACGTGTGACCCCATAGGTTTCTATATAGTTGGTAGTAACTATTACTAACATGGAGCGGTGTCTAGCAACACATCCATGCAACCCAACCAATAGAAATAGTCAGTGATCCCGACAAACCTTTGTGCCCAATATGTCATATTGCATTATCCCTTTGTCTCCATATCCGGATTGGACACGAGACATAAATAGTCACACTCGTATATCCAATCCATAGTTCCTCGATCCTGGGAATATGCTTATGCTTGCAGATAACATTAATATCTCTATATTAATTTATCTGAGTCTGGCCAGACATTCAATAAGCCTCATCCCTCGAGTGGCATGGATATTTACCCCCATTATGTGGGAGGGACAAATCCTATCTACATCACTACAATCTCTAAGCTTGCTTCCTATTACGCCCGATAGCCACCTTTATGATTACCCAGTTACGGTGTAACGTTTGATAACATCAAAGCGCAATATTTCACAACTAGAGTATCTAGTGACTTCAAGTCCAAGGATTGCAATAATATTAGCACTACGAAAAGCGATTGTGACTTCACATAATCTAATGTATCCTTTTCGTCGTGGGTCAATCCAGTATGCCATTACTCCTAATGCACACCCATATGTTAGACTTGATATCTCCATATCAATCTACCCATATACTAGTCTATATTTGATCGTCCTGTTAATCAATATAATGGACTAGGGACATTTAAGATAAATAACACAATTTATCTAAGGACTTCATTATATTAAATATCGGCATAAATAATAAATGAATATTCTAGCCAAAACATTGTTCATACTAAATCCACGATTGCCTCTAGGGCATCTATTCCAACAGTCTCCCACTTGCACTAGAGCCAATCTGGCGCATCTCGTATGCCTATAGATCTGGCGTGCCCTTCATGCTTTCGCTGCGCAAGAGGTTTCGTGAGCGGATCTGACACGTTGTCATCTGTCGGAATCTTGCATATCTTCACATCTCCTCGATCGATCATATCACGAATAAGATGGAATCTCCTAAGTACATGCTTTGACTTTTGGTGCGATCTTGGCTCCTTCGCCTGTGCGATTGCCCCAGAGTTGTCAGAGTACAACTCTATGGGATCCACTATGCTAGGGACCACACCGAGCTCACTGATAAACTTCTTTATCCACACTGCCTCTTTCGCCACTTCCGCAGCAGCAATGTACTCAGCTTCTGTTGTAGAATCAGCAACTGTGCCTTGCTTGGAACTCTTCCAGCTCACAGCTCCTCCATTCAGGCAAAACACGTATCCAGGCTGCGATCTGTAATCATCCTTGTCGGTTTGGAAGCTTGCGTCAGTGTAACCCTTTACACTTAGCTCTTCCATTCCTCCAAATATCAAGAACACATCCTTAGTTCTTCTCAAGTACTTTAGGATGTTCTTGACAGCAATCCAGTGACTCTCACCCGGATTGGACTGATATCTGCTCACCATACTCAACGCGTATGATACGTCTGGTCTAGTACACAGCATGGCGTACATGATGGATCCTATGGCCGAAGCATAGGGTATCCTGCTCATGCGGTCCTTCTCCATCTCGTTGGAGGGACAGTCATTCTTTGAAAGAGTGACTCCATGTGACATGGGCAAGAATCCCTTCTTGGAATCTTGCATGTTGAACCTCTTCAACACCTTGTCAATATATGTACGCTGACTTAGGCCAAGCAACCTTTTAGATCTATCTCTATAGATCTTTATACCCAGTATGTAGGCTGCGTCTCCTAAGTCTTTCATAGCAAAGCACTTTCCTAGCCAATCTTTAACAGATTGCAGAGTAGGAATGTCATTGCCAATGATTAGTATGTCATCCACATACAAGACAAGAAATACTATAGAGCTCCCACTAACCTTCTTGTAAACACAAGGCTCATCTTCGTTCTTGATGAAGCCAAACTCTTTGACCGCGTCATCAAAACGTCGATTCCAGCTCCTAGAAGCTTGCTTTAATCCATAAATGGATCTTTGCAGTTTACAGACTTTATTGGCATTCTCTGGATCCTCAAAACCCTCTGGTTGTGTCATGTACACATCCTCAAGGAGGTTCCCATAAAGGAATGCTGTTTTGACATCCATTTGCCAAATCTCATAGTCGTAGTATGCTGCAATAGCAAGTAAGATTCGAATGGATTTAGTCATGGCGACCGGTGAAAAGGTCTCATCATAGTCAATACCATGAATCTGACTATAACCTTTGGCCACCAATCGCCCCTTATAGGCAACTACCTTGCCATCCATGTCGGTCTTCTTCTTGAAGACCCACTTGCACCCTATGGGTCGAGCCCCTTCGGGTGGTTCCACCAAAGTCCATACTTTGTTGGTGTACATGGAATCCATTTCGGATCTCATGGCTTCTAGCCACTTCTTAGAGTCTGGGCCATTCATGGCTTCTCCATAGTTTGCAGGCTCATCATCCATGAGTGGTACGTCATCGGGCTCAGTCACGAGAAGTCCATACCTCTCTGGCTCATGACGCACTCTTCCTGACCTACGGAGTTCTTGTGTTACCTGAACAGGCTCTTCCACAACTTCTTGTGGTTCCTGTTCATGTTCCATTATTGGTTCAGTGGTTTGTGGTTCATGAATTTCTTCAAGTTCTACAACCCTCCCACTTGCTTCCTTAGAGACCAGTTCTCTTTCTAGAAACACGCCGTTCCGAGCAACAGACACTTTGTTCTCGGTAGGGTTGTAGAAATAATATCCTTTAGTTTCCTTAGGATATCCCACAAACTTACACTTATCCGCTTTAGGCCCGAGCTTGTCTGTTTGTAAACGCTTTACATAGACGTCGCAACCCCAAATCTTCATAAATGACACTATGGGACGCCTCCCAGTCCATATCTCATATGGCGTCTTCATGACTGATTTGGATGGAACACGGCTAATGGTAAAAGCTGCCGTCATTAGAGCATGTCCCCAAAAGGATATTGGAAGATCTGTTTGAGACATCATAGATCGCACCATATCTAATAGAGTGCGATTCCTCCTCTCAGATACACCATTCCATTGTGGTGTTCCGGGTGGAGTGAGCTGGGATACTATCCCACACTCTCTAAGATACTCATCAAACTCTTGGCTTAAGTATTCTCCTCCACGATCCGATCGTAGAGCTTTAATACTCTTGCCAAGTTGCTTCTCTACTTCACTCTTGAATTCTTTGAACAATTCAAAGGATTCGGATTTGGCCTTCATAAGGTATACAAATCCATATCTACTGAAATCATCAGTAAATGTGATGAAGTAGGTATAACCACCTCTGGCAGGCGTGGGGAATGGTCCGCATACATCAGTATGTATGAGTGCCAATAACTCACTAGTCCGCTCGCCTTTCTTATTGAAAGGGGACTTTGTCATTTTTCCTAATAAACAAGATTCACATGTCTCATATGATTCCAAATCAAACGAGTCTAGAAGTCCATCCTTATGGAGTCTAGATATGCGTTTCTCATTTATATGGCCTAAACGACAGTGCCATAGATATGTAGGATTTAAATCATTAGTTTTAATCCTTTTAGTATTTATATTATAGATTGGATTATTTAGATCAAGGATATACAATCCATTAGACAAATGCGCACTACAATAGTGCATACTATCAAAATAAATGGAGCAACACTTGTCCTTTATTGAAATAGAAAAACCTTTCTCGTCCAAACAAGAAACGGAAATAATGTTTCTGCTCATAGCAGGCACATAAAAGCAATTGTCTAATTCTAAAATAAGTCCAGAAGGCAAAGATAGCTCATAAACGCCTACAGCTAATGCAGCAACCTTTGCTCCATTCCCGACGCGCAAGTCTATCTCCCCTTTTCGCAATCTTCTACTTCTTTTCAAATCCTGCACATT
The DNA here is from genome assembly GCA_023055425.1 of Linanthus parryae. NCBI lineage: Eukaryota > Viridiplantae > Streptophyta > Magnoliopsida > Ericales > Polemoniaceae > Linanthus > Linanthus parryae. Next base: position 11,844,232 of record JALGPY010000010.1, on the reverse strand, counting down.
ACGACAAATGTGAGAACCACATCCGGTATCTAATACCCAGGATGATGAAATAGAAAGATTGACGTCTATAACATAAATACCTGGTGGTGGTGGAATCACTATTCCAAGCTTCTTATCCTCCAGATATTTAGGGCAATTCCTCCTCCAGTGACCCGGCTGGCTGCAGTAGTGACATTCACCTTAGCCACACCTCCACTAGGCTTTAGGGCATCCTTGGATTTCGCAACTTTCTTGCGTTTTCCTTTTGAAGTAGATGCAACTGACTTGCCCTTCTTCTTGTGTACCATCATTATGGCCTTGCCCTTGCCTTTATTGATGCTTTGCTCAGCTGTCTTTAGCATGTTCAATAGGTCTGGCAAAGACTTGTTGATCTCATTCATATTATAGTTCATAATGAACTGATTATAACTGTCAGGCAACGATTGCAAGACGAGATCAGTCGCCAAGTCCTGGCCGAGTGGGAACCCCAGTCTCTCAAGGTTCTCTATGTACCCGATCATTCGGAGTACATGAGGGCCTACTGGATTCCCCTCTGCAAGACTACTTTTGAACAATGCTTTAGACACCTCATAGCGCTCATGCCTTGCCTGTTCCTGAAACAATTGTTTCAAGTGTCTGATCATATCATAGGCTTCCATGTTTTCGTGTTGCTTCTGAAGCTCACTAGTCATGGTACAAAGCATGAGGCAAGTGACGTCATTAGAATCATCAACATGTTTCTGACGTGCCCTTACTGCCGCTAGTAGAGACTCATCTTGTGGTGGGTCTGGAATTGGAGTGTCCAAGACGTACAGCTTCTTTTCTTGCTTGAGGACAATCCTCAAGTTTCTGTACCAGTCAAGGAAATTTGTTCCAGACAATTTATCCTTCTCAAGGACAGATCGTAGGGATGAACTCGATGCGTTGTTGTTTGCCATTTTGAATTCTACAAAACGAGAAATATGCAATTTTAGTATTTTGAACAATTTGACTATATTTAACAATGGCTAGATCATTAAATATAGCTCCCACTATTTTTCTCGGATTAATAGCCCTCACTATTAAAGCGGAAAATATCTTTATATTTTCTAGTGGGTCCAAGATCCTTATTTCACTTCTTCTTGAGCTTGCTTTGGCAAGTCACCCAAGAATTGGTTATTTAGGTAGGAACCATTCCAATTGCATCCCATGCAACTCTTGGTCCAATTAGGTGAATAAATTTCTTTTATTCTTTATCCAATTGGATAACTCCTAATTGTCATGCCTCTAAGCTCATCAATCCAATTGATTCTTGCCTACTTGCGTCCAACCTCTTGCTTTCAACATACACGCATTACTAGCTTGCGTCGTCCGCAACACATCATGAAAAATTAAAATCGCCTTGCTTTGGCAAGCCCGAATTTTAATAGGCCATGATCATGAAGGGTGTTTTGGCAAGAGAAGGCAAAACGCAATATTTAATTGAGGGATTTCTTTTAATTTGTTTGGTTGATCTTTATCAACATGGTCTACTTATTTGGATTGGGCCATCCACAATAAAAGACCAACTTTGTTTATTATTATCTTGTTATCGTTTTTGCTTGTGGCGCCATACACACAAAATAAATAACAAGGCATGAATAATAAACATCCACAAAATAAAAAAACGTGGCATGGATATGGCCTCTAGACTAATGATATTATCAAGCCAATGATAATATCTTATTGCCCTAAAGTGCCGAGCTCATCTTCATGTGCTCCACCATAGCTGCGCGCCTAGGGATGTCTTTTGGCTCCTTTTGGTTCTCCAGTCTTCTTCTCCATGCTCTTGGCTATCATCTAAATATTTCTAATTCTAGCCTAATATCTAGAATAAATAAATAATAAAAGCCTCACATGTCGAGGAGAAATAGAACGACTCGCAGGCCGTAAAACTTAATTAATTATTACATTAATTTGATCAGCTCGCAGGCCGTAAACCAAACCACAAAAACAATAAACATCCAAATCCTAGGCCATATTCATCCACCATGCAATAAAGCACATAATACAGTTAAAACCAATTTTTAACGTGCTTGTTTAATTTTAGTGAAATTGGGTAACTAGGGTTTCACAACGGTCCAAAGGGTCCAAGCCAACAAGTGGCCCGAACCCTAGGACCGCCGCACGCCTAAGGGGGCCGCGGCCTTGCTTGGCGCGCAAGGGAGGGGCGGGCGGCTAGGGTTTCGTCCCTAGTCCCCTTCCTCCTTCCTTGTTGCCCAAGCAAGGTTGTTTCCTTATGGATTTAATTCCATAATTTTATTTCCATAATTGAAAACCCCTTTTCAATCATGTGCCCGTGAACCCTAATTTTTCAAGAACCCAATTATTCACATCATATGTGATTAAACTCACCAATTCTAACATCCAATGTTAAATTGGGTCTTGTTTTATTGAATCAAATTCAATATTGCATCTACTATGCTAATTTTTCAGTTTTCGCGTAATAAACAATAATACGGTGTATGAACTGAAATCGTAAACACATAATATCATGTTATGCTCTACGACCTGTGGCTCTGATACCACTGTTGGGTTTTGACGTAGGTAACGCAGCGGAATAACAAAATAATCCTACTCAAAGCCCACCAAGGATCACAGGAAGAGACATCATAACATGATTAAGGACATAGAAGATGTGTACCTTTTGATTTGTGAGATCACACGAAGAATGATGTCCTCGTCTCTACGGTTGATCCACGTCTAGAGGTGAGATCTAGATTCTTCCTTCAATCAAGTGCTAGCTTGAACCTTGGAGGAAGAGGGATGAAGATCAAAGCAACAAATCACCAAACACAAGGGAGGGGGCGGCCCTCTCTTGCCGTCGGGTAAGGGGGCGGACGGGTGGCTAGGGTTTCGGCCCTAGCACCTTGTCTTGCTCTCTCTTTTGCTCTCTCCCACTCTTTGTGTTATGACTAATAATAACTCTTGTAGTGGAAGGAAGCTAGAGCCTCCTTTATATACTCCAACAACTCCTTGTTGTTTCCATAAAAGAGTTTTCTTGTTCTAGTAGGACTAGAACTATTCCCTTCCTTGCAAATTAGTCCTACTAAGTTTGCAAGGTGTTGCACAATGATCCTTCTATTAATTAATCCATATTAATTAATCCCAAATCTAGCTCTACTCTATTTGACGTGTGACCCCATAGGTTTCTATATAGTTGGTAGTAACTATTACTAACATGGAGCGGTGTCTAGCAACACATCCATGCAACCCAACCAATAGAAATAGTCAGTGATCCCGACAAACCTTTGTGCCCAATATGTCATATTGCATTATCCCTTTGTCTCCATATCCGGATTGGACACGAGACATAAATAGTCACACTCGTATATCCAATCCATAGTTCCTCGATCCTGGGAATATGCTTATGCTTGCAGATAACATTAATATCTCTATATTAATTTATCTGAGTCTGGCCAGACATTCAATAAGCCTCATCCCTCGAGTGGCCATGGATATTTACCCCCATTATGTGGGAGGGACAAATCCTATCTACATCACTACGATCTCTAAGCTTGCTTCCTATTACGCCCGATAGCCACCTTTATGATTACCCAGTTACGGTGTAACGTTTGATAACATCAAAGCGCAATATTTCACAACTAGAGTATCTAGTGACTTCAAGTCCAAGGATTGCAATAATATTAGCACTACGAAAAGCGATTGTGACTTCACATAATCTAATGTATCCTTTTCGTCGTGGGTCAATCCAGTATGCCATTACTCCTAATGCACACCCATATGTTAGACTTGATATCTCCATATCAATCTACCCATATACTAGTCTATATTTGATCGTCCTGTTAATCAATATAATGGACTAGGGACATTTAAGATAAATAACACAAATTATCTAAGGAATTCATTATATTAAATATCGCCATAAATAATAAATGAATATTCTAGCCAAAACATTGTTCATACTAAATCCACGATTGCCTCTAGGGCATCTATTCCAACAGAACAATTCTCAAGTTTCTGTACCAATCAAGAAAGTTGGTTCCAGAGAGCTTGTCCTTCTCAAGGACAGATTGTATGGAATGTTGTGAACTCGATGAGTTGTTTGCCATTCGGAATTCTACAAAAAGGAAGATACGCAAGTTTTAGTATTTGTGAATTTTTGACTATATTCAATAATGGCTAGTTTATCAAATATAGCTCCCACTATTTTTCTACGGATTAATAACCCTCAAGATATTAATGCGGAAAATATCCTTATATTTTCTAGTGGGCCAAGATCCATGTTTCATCTCCTTATGAGCTTGCTTTGACAAGTCACCCATAATTTGACTACTTTAGGTAGGAACAATTCCAATTGCATCCCTTATGCAACTCTTGGTTCAATTGGGCAAATAACTCCTTATTTATCCATCCATATGGATAATCCCAGTTGATTGTCTCTAGGTTTCCTAATCATATTAATAGCCTAGTTGTGTTCAACCTCTTATTTAAACAATTGCACATTACTAGCTTGTGCCATCGCATTCCATCATTATGAACCAAGTCGCCATGCTTTGGCACGCACGAACTTCATAAATAATGATGATAATGAGTGTTTAAATAACAAAAAGCCAAGAACCCAATATTTGAATTTTTGAGGGATTTTTCAATTCAATTTTAATTGTTTTGTTGATCAAAATCAACTAATCTGTCTATTTGAGTTTGGGCACAACTCCAAATAATAAATCCGGGTTGTCTAATTATCTTATTATCCTAATTGCATGCATCATCCATACTCCAACCACAAAATAATAAGACAATAAAGTAAACAACCACAAAACAAAAATTAAACGTGATGTGGATATGGCCTTTTCTATACTAAGATAATTCCAAGCCAATGGAATTATCTATGAACCCTAAAAGCAAACACATCTCCATGCGTCTTGATCTTTTGGTCCATCCTTCATAGTCATGTGGAATGCTCCATGCTCCATTCTTTGTGGCTCCTTTTGGCTTTGGGCTTCTTTTCTTCAATCTTGGCTAACAATCTACCTTATCTAGCACTAGCTAACTTCTATACTAAATAAAATAAAACTCACAAGTTGAGAAAAAAATGGAACGCAGGCCATGAAACCCTAATTAATTATTACAATTAATCGATCAGCTCGCAGGCCGTAAACCAAACCACAAAATTTAAACATCCACATCAAACCACATCCTAAGGCCATATCCAATCACCATGCGATTTGCACATAAACAGTTAAAATCCAATTTTAAAGCGCTTGGTCAATTTTAATTGATTTTAGGATTTCTAGGGTTAAAACGGTCTATGGGCCCAACAATCAAATTGCCCGGGCCCAAAAAGGTGAACCGCAAGGCCCTAGGGCCGGCCGGCCCCTAGCCCACGCGGCTAGGCCGCGGGCTAGGGCTGCCCCGGCCCCTAAGGCGGCCATGCTTGGGCAGCAAGTAAGAGGGGCGGTCCCTCTAGGGGGGCCGAACCTCTATAGGGAGTTGTTTCCAAAACAACTCCCTTGCTTGGTGCCCAAGTTTGGTTGTTTCCTTGTTTTGGAAGAACTCCTTCTTCCCCAAGGATGCCCAAACCCTAGATCTAAGATCCTAAAATTTCTCAAACTCACTAATTCATGCATCCAATGCAAAACTTAGATCTTGTTATGATAGATTATTGACAAATTGCATCCCATTCTTGATTTGTCTTATTTTACGCGATAAACAATCAATTTAAGGTGTAAAACTATCAAAACGTAACACATAAACCACGTTTATGCTCTACGACATGTGGCTCTGATACAACTGTAGGGTTTTGATTCATGGATGCGCAACGGAAACAATAATTAACCATGCAAAACCCTCGAAGGATCACAAGTCAAGAGACATAACGATGGTAAAGGAAGAAATCAATAACACACCTTAGGGTTCTCCTTTGATGACTTCAAACGCGAATTGTGTCACGTTCTCTATAGTTGATCCACGCCTAGAGTTGATTCTTAGATCTCCCACTCCTTGGTGCTAGCCCGGAAAGAGGAAGAATAATCACGCAAAACGAGACGAACCAAAGGAGGTTTCGGGGTGGACGGGGACGGGCGGCGGCTCCTCTAGCTTGCTTGCTCTCTCTCCTTTTGTTCTCTCCCACTCAAGTTATGATCAATATGAACATAAGTGTGGGAAGGAAGGAAGGAAGGTCCTTTATATAGTCCAACAAATCCTTGCCAACTACCTAAAGGACTTATTCTAGTCCTACTAGAATTCAATTTAGTCCCTTCCTTGCAAATTAGTCCCTACTAAGTTTGCAAGGTTTTGCAAAGTGATCCTTCTAATTAATTAATACAATTAATTAATTCCCAAATCTAGTTCAACTCTATCTAGCGTGTGACCCCATAGGTTATATCTAGTTGGTAGCAACTATTTGCTAATATGGAGCGATTTCTAGCAAAACATCCATTCTAGCCAACTAATAGAATAGTCATCTTGACAACCTTTGTACAAGTAATTGTCTCATCCCTTTGTCTCTATATCCGGATTGGACGCGAGACATACAAGTCACACTCGTATATCCAATCCATAGTTTCTCGATCCATAGGAATAGCCTTATTCGTGCAAATAATATCAATATCCTATATTGATTTATTTGAGTCTGGCCAGACATTCTATAAGCACTATCCCTTGAGTGGCCTAGGATATTATCTCCCGTTATGTGGGAGGGACAAATTCTATCTACGTCCACTACGATCTCTAAGCTTGCTTCTTATTGTATCCGGTACACGCCTTTATAACTACCCAGTTACGGTGTAGCGTTTAACGCTACCAAAATCACAATAATCCACAACTAGAATATCTAGTGACTTCAAGTCTAAGGATGACAATACCATTGCACCGCAAGAAGCGCTTGTAACTCAACATAACGTGTATGTAGCCTTCTTCGAGATGGGTCAATCCAGTGCGTCATTACCCTTAATGCACACTTATGTGTTGGATCGTGATATCTCTATATCAATCCAACCCCAGACTAGTCTATAGATGATTGTCCCATTAATCATTATACTGGACTAGGGATATTTAAGATAAACAACACAATTGTAAATCTAAGGAATTCATTATATTAAATATCCAATAAATAATAAATGAATTTCTAACCACAAATAAATTCATGCTAAACGAGATTGCCTCTAGGGCATCTATTCCAACAAGATGCCTTGTTTTTTTTTTTCAATTGGTGATAAGTATCATGATATTCATTGGTGTTATGTGGTAAATATGGATGAATGCCTTGTTTTATTGGGTCGTCCATGGAAATATGATCGTCGTGTATTCCATGATGGGTACAAGAACACCCATTCTTTTGTTATGAAGGGGAAGAAAATCGTGCTAGCACCGCGATGGGAGGGTCCCACTCCAACCCCAACCGCGCCGGCTAAACTGCTTCCTCAATCCCAGTTCTTGGGAGACGTTTAGCGGGAGAAGTTTGTTTATGCTTCTATCCATTCTGATAGTAGTGCCGGTAATGACGATTATGATTTACCCCCTGAGGTGCAGCAAGTTTTGAATGAGTTCTCCTACCTGATGCCAGAGGACCTCCCTCCTGGTTTGCCACCATTGAGAGATATTCGGCATCAGACAGAACTAGATCCAGGCTCTAGTCTGCCAAACAAACCTGCCTATCGTCTCAATCCCAAGGAAGCAGAAGAGTTGCATATACAGGTGGTCGAATTACTTGAGAGGGGTTATATCAGGGAGAGTATGAGTCCTTGGGCAATACATGTCTGTTAGTTCCAAAGAAGTGCAGGGAGAGTATGAGTCCTTCAATGTGAAGTACAGGTTTCCCATTCCGCCGCTTGATGATATGCTCGATCAACTGTCCGGCTCTAAGGTTTTCTCAAAAAGTGACCTCAGAGTGGATACCATCAGATTCGGATCAAGCAGGGAGAAGAGTGGAAGATCGCGTTCAAGACACAACATGGGTTGTAAGAGTGGATGGTAATGCCTTTCGGTCTCTCCAACCCGCCCAACACATTCATGCGGTTCATGCATCAGGTTCTGAGGCCTTTTATGGGGAAGTTTGTTGTCGTATATTTTGATGACATTCTTATTTACACTCCTACGTGGGCTGTCCATTTTGATCATCTGCGAGCTGTCTTTGAAGCATTGAAGGAAGAGAATTTGTTCATTAACAGGAAGAAGCGTTTCTTTTTCATTAATTCTGTGCAATTTTTGGGATTCATAGTGTCAACTGATGTTGTACATGCAGATCCTTCGAAGATTGAGGCAATTGTGGATTAGCCTAGGCCTAAGACCCTTCACGATGTGCGCAGTTTCCATGGGTTGGCTTCATTCTATTGCAGATTCATCAGGAATTTCAGCACTTTCATTGCACCCATCACTGAGTGTCTGAAAGGGCGTGATTTCCAGTGGACGGATGAAGAAGAGGCCAGTTTCAATCAGGTTAAGAAGAAGATGACAGAGGCACCAGTTCTGGCACTCCTGATTTTGACAATATGTTCGAGGTTAACTGTGATGCTTCAGGTTTTGGCATTGGAGGTGTTCTAAGTCAGTCAGAGCGTCCTATTGCGTTCTTCAGTAAGATTTTTTCCGGGTCCAAGAAGAATTCTCGACTTATGATCTGGAGTTCTACGCCATTATTTAGACATTGAAGCATTGGCGTCATTACTTAGTGCAGAAAGAGTTCGTCTTGTTTACCGATCATGAGGCTCTGAAATACATTAATGGGCAACACAAGTTGAGTAGGCGACATGCCAAGTGGGTGTCCTACTTGCAGGAATTCACCTTTTCATTGAAGCACCAGGCAGGAAGTTTGAGCCGGGTAGCCGATGCTTTGATTCGTCCTAATATGCTTCTTACCTCCATGAGCAACCAAGTCCCTGGGTTTGAGGCATTTGCAGAGATGTATGGGGCTGACCCTTCCTTCCGGAATATCTTTTCTGAGGTAACTTCTTGTCAACGCCATGATTTTGTTTTGCATAATGGTTATCTGTTTCGGGGATGGCGTTTGTGCGTTCCATATTGTTCTTTGCGGCAGCAAATTTTCTGGGAGTTCCACCAGGAAGGAAACTTTGGCCAAGACAAGACGTTGGCACTTGTGTCTGCTAACTTTTATTGGCCAAAGTTGAGTGCAGATGTGGCAAACTATGTGGACCGTTTCTATGTGTGTCAGTGTTCGAAGGGAGTTCTCACTAATGCAGGTCTTTACACTCCTTTACATGTCCTTGAGGCACCTTGGTTTGATATTAGTATGAATTTTGTGCTTGGCTTACCCAGCACACAGAGAGCGGCAGATTCTGTCCTTGTGGTTGTTGAAAGGTTTTCCAGGATGGCACATTTTCTACCATGCAGCAAGACAATGGATGCCGTGCAAATGTCCCACCTTTATTTCAGAGAAATTGTGAAGCTGCATAAGGTGCCACGATTTATCACCTCAGATCGTGACACGAAGTTCATGAGCCAATTCTGGAAGAGACTTTGGGAGGAATTGGGTACTCAGTTGAACTTTAGCAGTGCGTATCACCCGCAGACCGATGAACAGACCGAGGTAGTGAATCACAGCCTAGGGAATCTTCTTAGGTGTTTGGCAGGTTCCAAGCCAAAGAAGTGGGATTTGGCGCTTACTCAGGCGGACTTTTCTTATAACAGGTCAGTGAGCAGAACCACAGGGATGAGTCCCTTCTAGATTGAATATGGTCAGAACCCGTCAGGGATATTAGACTTGGCTCCTATTCCACGTGTGGGCCGTGTTCATCCTAAGGCTGAGGAGATGGCACAACATTTGAAGAACATTCAAGACCAAGTGAAGAGCAAGATTGAGGAAAGCAATAGCAAGTACAAGGCCCGAATCGACAAGCATCGGCGTCAGGTACGTTTTGATGTTGGTGATTATGTATGGGCTGTATTAACTCGTGATCGTTTTCCTGTGGGAGAATACAATAAATTCAAGGGCAGGAAGATTGGGCCTTGCGAGATTGTGCAGAAGATCAATGCAATGCTTACAGGTTGCGGCTTCCTAGTCACCTGAAGACATCGGACGTGTTTAATGCTAAACATCTCACACGGTGCTTTGTGGATTCTGAAGACCGAGGAGTGAACTCGAGGACGAGTTCTTTCCAACTAGGGGAGACTGATGCGGGAGCGGATGAACCAGACGAGGCCGAGCTGTTAGACGCGACTAATTTGGCACTTCTCTACCATGAAATGGTAGACAAGCGCAAACGAGGAGCAAAATTGTCACTTTTGGTAACGCCACACTGTTTTGTGCGTAACTTGGGCTACAGGGATCAGAATGACAATTATAACATGTTTTCGTAAAGCTCTCGGCAAGATGGTTATGAAAGATGGTGGTGAAACCCCGTCGCTCAAGATTTCAACCCCCAAAAAGGACGCTTGACCATTGAGCGGAAGCTTCGACGATATTTTTTGCTATTTTTGCAGTTTTCCTTTTAAGTATTTAGACCTCATTTTAAGCCCGTTTTGGGTCAAACTTTTTCCAGCGTTTTTCTTTCAATAAGGCCTATATTTTTTGGTCAGTTTTAGGATTTCTTGGCGAAAATTGCTTTTCTTAGCTATTTATACCCGGTTTGTGGGTAAATTTTGGGTTAGACTTTGATATTCATTATTTTCTGAATTCTAGATAGCTTCGTGCCCTAGTTTTGTTTTCTAACCCAACCCCTTGCGGTACAAAATTTCCACCGACAAGTTGCATAGTTAACTCGACACTTAGCGGCACGAAAATTAAAGGATTGCACGGCCTTTGATCACGACTCGTAGCCCGCGTTCGAGATCCGCTATGACGGTGATTACGGTGGTCAGAACGAGCGTTATGGAGGAGCGAGTTTGAAGACTGATGTGCCAGATTATTCCGGTATGTAAGTTGTTGAACATGTTTAATGCAATTTTTTGTAAACATATTTCAAGTTCAAACAATATTTATGTGGACTGGAATAAACCACCGCTTTATGATAACTACGGAGACGAAGATGAAGATGTTGATGTGAAAATTGGATTAGAGGAGTCGTTGGCGTTTCCATTCAAGTTGTCATCTTACAATTGTGATCCGTTCTTGGTGGATCATTTCATTCATGTGTCTAGATTGAACTCGAGGACGAGTTCTTATGAAGAGGGGGTGACTGCTGCAGGAGAAATTTTGAAGAAATATCCGCCAGATTTGGAAAAGTTGTTTCGGTCAAAACGCTGAATCAATGGCCGAATTGAAGGATGTCGGACTCGGACAAAGTCATACATTTATTTGAGTGGAAACGACGTTCTAAAAACACCCGTGAGATATCACGGGCACCACCCAAATTTGGTAAATTCGGCCATTTAAAGGTTCAAATCGTCTGTTTTTCTATTTTCAGAATATTTATTAATTATTTAGAATTTTGATTTGAACCCAATTTGGGTGAATATTTTAGCTGAGCATTTAAATAGGTGCGAAATTATTATTTAGCATTAATTTTAAATTTTTTTCTATATTTTGAATAATTAGGATTTCAGCTATTTAAGTCCGGCTTGTGGACTGATTTTTCATATGTTATGAATTATTGAACTTTTTTTTTTTCAAACCTTAGAGACGATTTCTCTCGGTTTATGCCTTTCTTTTCGTTGCTTCTTGATTCTCCCTAAACGCCTGATTCACTCCGGCGTCAAGGATTCTCAAGATGAAGAAGAACTTTGGAAACAAAGACTTCAGCAGAGAAAAATTGGGATCTTCATGTAGCAGGGACTACAAAGGTAAGTCCTCTTCCCACATCAATAAATCTAAAGGACTGAATTGGTGATGCAGGATATTTGATCAGAGATTGTCCTCACAAGAAAAGTAAGCACTTTCAAAAGAATGACAATGACGGAAGGAAGAAGCTCATGTTAGCTTCATGGAGTGACTCTGATTCTTCAAGTGAATCAGATTCTGAAGAAGATCAAGCCAATGGTGAATAGTCTAATTTCTAAACCTGCAAATGTACTTGAAAACAATGGTTGAATGAATAAGACTACTTAAATGAAATCAAGTCTTTGAAGGAGAAATTTCATGAGCAAGCAAAAGAGAATTTGCAATTAGTTTGCCAGAACAAGAATCTTGAAATTTCTCAGGAAAAGACTGATAGAGATTTCAAAGCTTTGGAAACCAATTTTAAAGCCTTGAAAACTCAAGTCAAATAATTTTTAACAGAGAACACTCTTTTGAGTGACAACCTTGTTTCTCTAAGGCATCAGCATGATGAATTAGAGGAACATAAGACTCTTCTGGCTGAGAAACTTCAAGATTCTAAGAATGTTATGACAAAACGTGCTGGCTCTGAACATAATCTCAACTTGATTCTTGGAGGAAGTTTGCATTCTATCCACAAAACTGGTATTGGATATTATCCAAACTTTTCAAGAAAGAACAATACCAGCTTTGTGAAAGCAGGTATAAGACATTCTCCAAAATGCTTTTTACAACGGCAAGATTGGTCATGTTAAGATGACATGTCCCTTCAAAAGAATAGAACCTCACATCATGAGGAATACTTTTCCATTCCATCTTAAGGGACAAGTGAGACAGATTTGGATTCCTAAAAGAATCAGACCACCTAACATGGTTGATCCTAAATACGAATTCAATTATCATTCTTGGTCTACCATCTGGTTAAGGCTGTGAGTGGTGGTTATAGGTTGTCACCAAGATCAAAGAGCAGACGTGGATTATTGATAGTAGTTGCTCCAGGCACATGAGTGGCAAGATTTATTTATTCACTGAACAGAAAGAAAAATCAGGTGGGACAATCACACTTGGTGGAAAAGGCAAATGAAATATCATAGGAATTGGCAAAGTTGGTAATGGTTTTCAAAATTCTATTTCAGATGTTTATCTTGTAAATGGTATAAAGTTTAATCTACTTAGTGTATCTCAAATGTGTGATAAAGGTAATAAGGTTATTTTTTACAAGGAGAAATACGTGGTGCAAGATGAAAAATGAAACAACCCGGGATCTCGGTTCCGGGTTAAAGCGACAATCGATAACCAAAAGTAGAACTATATTTACGAATAATACAATTTATTAAATACAAAAATCTTTGAGACGATAAGTTTACGAAAGCAATGTGTAAAATAAGCTATGTGATCTAATTTAAGCTAAAAGTCTCTGTCTCGATTCACGTTCCCATCCCCCACCTTGATTGATGACCTGCGGTTTTAAAATGGCAAAAGCCGACACAATTTTGAAGGAAATGATCAGTAAAAACTGAGTAAATACACACTACGACATGTAAAGCAATGAGTGGCACAGAAGCATGAGTTGAAACAAATCAGAAAGTTTAAAACAGTAAAAGTAACAGGTTGGAGATTTTGGAACAACTGAAAGTAACCGAGTAACAAAACATCTCAATTTAAGAACATTGAGGAACCACGAGTATTCATTGAAATATCCAGAGTAAACAAGTTCATTTAAGTTGATAACGATATAAGTTCACGAGTAGCCAAAGCTTTTCAAATCATTTCAAACGATTAGGGCATATCAAGAGCACATACAACATCAAAAGAATAGTCAATTTTCTTCCAAGTTCAATTAACCGTTAAGTTTAGCTGAGGCATGTCCAGAGCCACCACCAGGATCGATGTAGACAGAGGGATCAGGAAATAATCACTAAGGGTTCCTTCAAGGGTCTATCAAACCCTATTTCACCCGAGCGTTAAGGGAGCCCATTCGTCAACCCCGCTCACAACATTAGCTAAAAGGCCTTAAGTGTCGACATCCCTATACCGTAGTGACCCTTACAAGTATAAGTAGCACTATATAGCTCTAACAAACCCCTTGGCCTCAATACTTTGGTACATTTTGGATCATCGGGGGCGGATTTGTGAACAATTAAGTTCTATCCAATAATAAGACGCATTGCTTCAATGGTCCCAGCCATAAGAAAATGGAGGATCGCTTGGCGCCTCCCGTTAATAACACAACTCTGTACATCGTCCTAAATCTATTAGAGGTATTTTATTTCTTCACTTTCACATGAACAGGATCAGAATGTCAACATTTCACATGTAATTTCCGAGAGTTCTCAAAGGAGATGAATAAAATAGTTTAACAACTTTCGAGTGGAAAACATGCATTCTCATACTATTTCATATACAAACATTCATTTGAAACATCAAACACAAGCGCACATTTCTATGTGAAAAGGCCGTACATATGTACTTACCTCTGGGCCATGAAAGGCTCAAAGCAAAGCTAGCACTCCTACAACACTCGTCTCATATGAGTCCGGGTCTCACAGTCAATGCTGCAGCACGAAAAGATACGTCTACTTGGAACGATGCTTAACAATGGCTGAATATACACAAGTAAAGTATAGAACCTATTAGCATATACCCTCTATATGAATTTGTATGAAAGAATGCAATGGAAAGCGGGTCATGCAAGCTAACTTGACCAAAACGCCCCTGATACTCCAAAATCGTCCAGTACCGACTCTGATTGTGCATGGACCCCAAACTATACTCATACAGGCCCAAAAACATGTAATAATGACTCTAAAATCTCCCATATGAACTTAGCATGAAATACTTCCTTGCTAAAATTATAGGAAGACCCCCACCATTGATTTGATGACTCTCGAGTCAAATAATTCCTTCTTGAGACTTCAAATATCCTTCTAAGTCAGATTTTTGGTCTAAAAATATTAACTTAGTCTCAAGTAATTCAAGTGTGAAGTTTTAATAAAATGCACATAGGCCCCCGAAGTTAGTAAAACTGTAAAGACCCCAAACTTTGACTTAGTCAACCCTAGCCCACAATTACATACAATACCTCCAAATACGCATACAAGACATGCTGAAAAACTCCAAGTTACTAACTTGATCTCAATTCAAACCTAAGTGAAATTACTATTTTGCCCCTCCTATACAGTTCAGTCATACTAGGGTCTTTGAATAATCAAAATTGGTCAAAATTGACATATAGACTCAGAATTGGATTACGAAGAAGTTTTGTGAAGAACGCTAAGGCCATAAATGTCATTCAAATGCACAAAACCGAAGGTTAAAGATAGCGAAACGTCATTTTAAGTAGTCAACTTTGCGGTTGTTTTCTGATCACTTGAGAAGGAGTTTTGAGAAACTGGAAATAAAATTTTGAATATGACAATTCAAGGATTCCAGAACATATTTTAACTCCTAGAAACTCTAAGTATTCAAAGAGATATGGCTAGTCAAAGTTGGACAAAAATTCCGATTCAATACTTAGAAAAATTCAATAGTGCTTCATGAGTTCAAACTAGCAACTTTAGGATCGTTTTGTGAGAAATCCGTTATAATTTTGAAGATGATCCAGAGAAGATGAAATGAAGTATTATACACCATCTTTACACAGGAGAAATCATATCTAAATTTCATTAAGTTTTGAAGAAGATACAAGGGTTAGAAAATGGATGTTTCACCATAGCCTTCTATACTTAGAAAATTTTTGAGCACTCACAGCCACGAACACATCAAACACCTCGCTAACTTTCCATGTTCAAGCCCAATTTAATAGGGTTTAGAGATCAAATTGGACCAAGTAATTAAAACGAAACTTGTAGCCAACATACCCAGGATTAAACATGAAGAAATCGTGCATGATTTGGACAAGAATTGAGGGAGTTACAAGCATTTGAACAGGGGCAGTTTATGAACCGAAACACATGAACTTCACAAATCAAACTATGATGATTTGTTGTTACAGTCGTGTTTAGGCGATCTAAACATGTTCTAGACGTGATTAGGAGCATTCTCATGCTTTAAAACGATCAAAACAAATATGAATCGAGTCCGTACCGAGCTTCGAGCTTTTCCGGCGGCCATGGCGGAATCCGGCGGTTTACCGACTGGTTTTTGGCACTCCACGAACTCCCATCCATTTATAGGTTGACAAGAGGGTGCTGCGAGGTCCACATATCACAGGGAAGTCACAGGGGGGGGGGGGGGGAGGAACAGCCCAGAATGAAGCAACCGCCAAGGTTCGAAGTCCGCAAGCGATTCTCGTCGGGTTCCCAAACCCGGACTCCGGCGGGGCACAAACGGCCGATTCACAGCGCGATCTTGAACTCTCCATGTGCGCAATCACTCCCAGAACATGAAAACAAGGTTTAATTAGCTCGAATAACATCAAGAACGAAGAAATTGGCCGAGGAAAAGCTAGGGTTCCTCACCTTCAAATCGCGTTTTCTCCCTCCTCGTACGATGTTTCTCCGAAATAATTGAGGGATTTTGGTCCTTGTTTAGGCGACTACCTATGGTAGTAGCAGCTTTGAGAAAGACAAAGGTTTGAGGTGGTTGCATTGGTGGAGATGGTGGTTGTTCTTGGTGAAGAAAGAGGAAGAAGAAGAGGATGGATGAGAGAGAGAGAGAGAGATTTTTTCTCCAGATTGTGCTGGTGAAGAGGGAGGTTGGAGATGTTACCACCTAAGGAGGAGGTGTCAAAATGGCTTGAACAAGTGACAAGCATGCATGGGAGGGTGAAAGTGTAGTTTTCTAAAGTGTGGGGTACTAACAAGAATTACAAAAATACTAATTTTCAGATAATTGCACAATCACCTCGAACATTTCCATTGCTTCAAAATCATTCTAACAACGTCCAAATATCGCAAAACTCCAAAATGCCCAATTTAAAGCCGTGACAAACTATTTACAAATTCTCCCCCAAAGTCTTGATATTGCACTAAGAACTCTCTCGGGAATTCGGGGTGTTACAACAAAACTGGAAATTCTATTCTCACTGCTCCAAGGTCAAACAATGTTTACTCTTTGAATACTAACAAAGTTGCAGGAGAAATTCAGAAATGTCTCAAGGCTTTGAAAGAGGATTCAAAGCTTTGACACAGAAAGCTTAGACACATCAGCTTGAATTCACTGAACAAACTAGTCTCTAATGACCTGGTCAGAGGATTGCCATCCATAAAGTTTAAGGATGAAAAGGTATGCAAGGCTTGTGTTCAAAGGAAAACTGACAAGGAGCTCATTCAAGCCTAAGAACTTTGTAAGTACAACTACACCTATTGAACTGCTTCATATGGATCTATGTGGTTCTATGAGAGTTCCAAATGCAAATGGTAAGAATTATATGCTGGTTATTGTACATGATTTCTCTATTTTTACTTGGGCAATGTTTTTAAGAGAAAAGTCTGAGGCACTGTCTGAATTTTCAAACAGTGTAAAGAGCTGCAAACTTTAAAAAAACCTGCCTATTGCGTCAATAAGGAGTGATCCTGACAGAGAATTTGATCAACTGGGTTTGATTTATTATGTGCTAAGTATGGCATTTCTCACAAATTTTCTGGTCCTATAACTCCTCGACAAAATGGTGTAGTTGAAAGGAAAAACAGGACTCTTGAGGACATGCTTAGGACAATACTCTAAGAAAAACAGTTGACAAAGTCTTTTTGGGCAGAGACTGTTAATACTGCAATTTACATTTTGAACAGGTGCCTGATTAGGCCTATTTTAAAGAAGTCCCCTTATGAACTTTTCAAAGGCAGAAAGCCAAATATTTCATATTTCAAACCTTTTGGTTGTACTAGTTTTGTTCACAACAATGGTAAGGATAATATTGGCAAGTTTGATGCCAGGAGTGATGAAGGTATTTTCCTTGGTTATTCTTTGACTAGCAAAGCCTACAGAGTTTACAATAAGAGAACCAAACTTGTTGAGGAATGCATACATGTTATATTTTATGAAAGCAATTATGGTTCTTTAAGTGAAGGTTTTGCAGACTTAAATTTGAACAAGCATGATCAGAGGATGAAGCAGATGCAGAGAATGTTTCTAAGACTAACATGCAGGAAAACATAAGAGATTTTCAAAGCCTAGAAAGTGGCTCTCAAAGCCTTGAATTTGGAACTCAAGGAAAACAGATTGGTCAAGCCACTACACCAAGTTCTCAAGACCTTGAAAAGATACATGGAGAACCAGAACCCTGAAAACAAAGAAAGAAATTCAAATATTTGTCATCTCATCCAGCATACATCATTTCTGATCCATCCACGGGTACCCAACAATATCTTAGTTAAAGAAATTGTGTTTTTAATGCTTTTGTGTCTCTTGAAGAACCTAAGAATGTGAAAGAAGCACTACAAGAAGCAGATTGGATCATTGCAATGCAAAGTGAGCATAACGAATTTGAAAGGAACAAAGTCTGGAATCTAGTTCCTCTTCCCAAAGATAAGTTTGTAATTGGAACAAGGTTGGTGTTCAGAAACAAGCTGGGTGAAAATGTTAAGGTAATTGGGAATAAGGAAAGACTAGTAGCTCAAGGCTACAACCACGAAGAAGGTATAGATTATGAGGAGACTTTTGCTCATGTGGCCAGGTTGAAAGCAATAAGAATGTTACTTGCATTTGCATCACATAAGAACATCAAACTTTTTCAAATGGATGTTAAATATTCATTTCTAAATGGTTATCTGCAAGAAGAAGTATATGTTTCTCAACCTCCTGGTTTTGAAATTAATAAGTTTCAAATTATGTTTATAAGTTTGACAAAGCTTTTTATGGCCTCAAACAAGCTCCAAGAGTTTTGTATGAAAGATTTTCAAAATTCCTACTTGAAAATGATTTCAAAAGAGGCTTAGTTGACAAAACTCTTTTCATAAAGACACATGAGAAATACATTTTAGTAGTACAATTATATGTTGATGATATTCTATTTGGTGCTACTAACGATTCTTTTCAAGGATTTATCTAGTCTTATGAGCAGGGAATTTGAGATGAGCTTGATGGGAGAGCTAAATTTCTTTCTTGGACTTCATGTACATCAAATGAAAAAAGGAATTTTCCAACACCAGAATAACTACACCAAGGATTTAAGTAAACAAGTATAATATGTCTCAATCCAAGGTAGCCTAAACTCCCATGACCTCTACACTATCCCTAGAAAATGATTAAAATGGTATGAGTGTGAACCAAAAAGAGTTCAGAGGTATGATTGGTTCACTTCTCTACCTCACTGCAAGTAGGTCAGACATTATGTTTAGTGTTTGTATGTGTGCTAGATTCCAAGATGATCCTAAAGAGTCTCAGTTGGTTGTTTTCAAAAGGATTTTCAGATATCTGAATGGTACCAATGACTTAGGGCTTTGGGATCCTAAAAAGTCTAATTTCTCTGTGTGTGGCTATTCAGATGCTGATTTTGCAAGATATAAAGTTGACAGAACAAGAACTTCAGGTTGTTGCCAATTCCTTGAATCATCTCTGATAAGCTGGCATTCTAAAGAGCAAAATTCATTAGCTTTATCAACAGCAGAAGCTGAATACATAGCAGCAGGAGCTTGCTGCTCATAAGTGTTGTGGATAGCTCAACAGATAAGAAATATGGGTTATGACTTCAGATATATCCCCGTCAAATGTGACAACAATAGTGCTATCTCAATTAAAATTTAAAGAATCCCGTAAAATATTCAAGGACTAAGCAAATTGATGTCAGACATCACTTCATTAGAGATCATTTGGAAAAGGTGATGTATATTTATCTTATGTGCCAACTAACTTGCAGTTTGCAGATATCTTCACTAAACCACTGCCAGAGGATAGATTCACAGCCCTGAGATTAGAACTTGACATTTTAAATAAGGAAGCACTGGTTTAGGGGGAGCATCAGGTAAATTATTTGTGTTTCGATGTTTTGAAAAAAAATTGAAGGCCTTGAAATATTATATATAGTACAACAGTTTTTCAAAGCCTTGAAATCATTTTCAAAGCTTTGAATATAAATATGTATACTATATATATCAATGAAGGATCCCTAATTTTGAGTGTTATCTTTGTAGATAATTGCCTGACATTATTTTTACATTTTAAGACGGATCTTTTTCAAATCAGTATAATACTATTTTCTTTGCATATGAGTTTGAATTTCAAACAAGTTTCCTTCCTCAAATATTAGGTATTTAGTTTCCGTCTTTCATTCCAACTCTTCAATATATATCTTCTTTCTTTTCTCTCTCTATTCTATCTTTCATGCCTCTCTATTCTAAACCACAAACCCTATGGATTCACAGAGATCTTCTCAAAGAATCAAGATGGCTGAAAGCTCAAAGAAGAACACATTGAAGAAAAGAAAAGCTAGAGAAAAAGAATTCCAAGCTATCAGTGACAGCTCCAGTTCTAGAATTGTCAGTGCACCAAAGCAGCCCACTCCTCCTCCGAAGAAGAAAAGCAAAAAGGACAAGGATGATCAGACTGCTAATCCCAGCAAGAAGAAGTCAAATCTAGTAGCTACTTCTGGGAAACAAAAGGGTGTTCAAATTGATAGTCCAAGAAAGGGTAAGAAGGTAAAGGAAGATCAGAAATCTGACAAGGGGAAGAAGATACAGAGATCAGAAATAGAAAAATGGAAGGCTATTCAAATTTACACTAAGAAGGAAAAATTTGAAAAGAGATCATCTTCTGGTAAGATATTTCTCTTCCTGATCATTGGTTCATCAATCATGTTTCTCATGGAATTTGGTTAGATGGATTTTCCCCTACTCCAATTGCTTACTTTAAGTTGATCAATACTAGCGTGCTGGATAATATGAATTTGAATTGTATTAGGAGATTGAAACAGAGTTCAATTTGGAAAATCCTAAACCCCTATGAGATTGCATGCCCTAGGCTTACCAGACTCTTTTACCTGAATCTGAAACAAGTGGATACTTTGGGTTTAACTGTATCATCTAAGAAGTTGGTATTGATACGAAATTAGATCATGCTGAATTTGCTGGAGTCTTGGGTTGTCCAAAGAGGTATAATACAGAAAACTACCCTAGCAAGTGATGGTATAAGGATGGCTATGGAAGATTTCTTTTTGACTAATGTAGGTACTACCTCTAAGCAGCTAACTCAATATGTGTTAACTGTTGAAGCCAAAATCTTGTTTACTATTTTGATGAGGTGTGTGGTACCAAAAGAGAATTCTAAGGAATTGCTATATGATAGGGTGTTGTATCTGATGTACTTGGTGATGCATGAATATGAGAATGACATACCAAGCATTGTAATGGAACACATGTTGTATTGTTGTACCAAGAACATGAAACATCCTCTACTCTATGCCACCCCCCACTTTTCTTTCACCATCTTGACATATATGTTGAGAGGGAAGAGACAATCACTGCTGTTTTTGGAGTGATAGATGATAAGTCTTTTTGAATGGTTGGAATTGTGTAAACCAATGAGGGAGAATGGAAATTCTACTTAGAGTTATCAGCTGATATCGAAGGCGAATTTTTTTTCAAAACCTAATTTCTTAACCACTCCATCAACCCTACCTTCTACCTCTTAAGAACAGTCTCAAGTTCTTCTGAAACTGGACTTTATTAAAAATGGACTGCATGAGCTAAAGCAGGGACAGTATCAGATGAGTGCTGATTTCAGGCAGATGAAGTACATGATTGAGAGTGTTTTCGAGAGCATCAACTTGGTACATGTGGAAGAAGAGGATACACAAGCTCCAGACCGTTCAAGGAAGTCAGGATCTACCAAGGACCTGTTTGATGAGCATAGTACTTGGGATAAGGTTTTTGGGAATAAGGATGCTGGAGAAAAGGTTGCTAAGGATAAGGAACCTGGTAAGGAAGACATTATTGAATCAGGTTTGCTACTCACAGAAGCTCGACAGCAGAAGAAACAGAAAGGAAGTGTTCCAGCACCTGTCAACTCAAATGACTTGTTTGAGGATGATGTGGTGGTTGATGAGCCCGGTGAATAAGTTGCACAAGAAGAGGATCAACAAGAGAATGGGGAAGAAGAGGAAGAAGAAAGTTGTCAAGAAGATGCTGCAGGCCCTAAGGCTGATGAAGATACAAAGCCTTAAATCCGGCCTTTCTTCTTTTCAAATCCTTGAAAATCCCCTCTCTTCTTTCAAAACTTTTATTTCTTTCAAGTTTTTATGTTTTCAAAACAAATGATCCAACATTTTCTCACTTTTTTGATGAATGTCAAAAAGGGGGAGAAATTTAGAAATATTCTATGGTTGTGGGAAATATTGTTTTGGATCTGTGGAAGTTTGTGTGATGAACCGTTAAAATGCTTAGTTAGTTTCGAATTGGTTATCTAGTTTGATTTTGATTTAGCTATTATAACTGTCGGTATTGCTATATGTTTTTGATCTTATGTAACTGTTTATGCTATGCTACTAATGTCTATCTTTTGCAGAAATACAGTTCAAACAGAATAGTTGGTTTTGTCTTTCATCAAGGGGGAGATTGTAAGTTCAATGTTGTTTTCAAAGCTTTGAAACTGGTTTCAAAGCCCTGAAAACTTCACAGCATGAACTCCTATTCATTCTCTTATCTCCTGCACTTGTTCATGCTATATTATATGATGAAAGAAAAACTAATTCTATGTTATAACATGCTTTGATCTTATCATTTTCTTAATTTATTTTGCATGGATTGTTAGCTAACTCTGTGTTGCAGGTTTAGTTGAAGTTTACTTATTTGCATGATTGCGGAACAATCAAGGCCTGCAGATTGGTGCTATTCTTATGGAAAGTTGTCTGGACTTACCGTAGGCTTGCATAATGAAGATCATATCAAAATAAATTGAGAGAATCATGCAGCTAGCCGTTGGGAGAAAGCTGTTGAGAGTCAATTATCTGCAAGAGGATTTTTAGGTATTTCTATTGAAGCTTCCAATATAGTCTGCAATTCAAATTGAGAGAAGGTGATTGATTCAGACTAATTCAGAGAGATTGACAAGTACAGAGCTTTACACAGAGATTCACATATTCTCACGGTTTCACAAGCATCATTGAAGAAGATCATTCATCCACTCAATCCATTACAGATTCCTGAAGAACACTTCAAGCTTCATTGCTTCATTGTCTTCACAGTGTTCTTCATCCAGACCTTAATATGCATATCATTTTGTTATATTACTTAATGATATGTTAGAGTTAAGTTGTTCAAGTGGAAAAACTTGTATTCTTATTGCATCAGTTAGCTATAGTTGTTACCAGATAGGTTAGGAAGAACCACATGCTGAAAAAATGTTAGACATTTCTTTTGGGCTGAGATCTAGGGCTTAGCTTTTGATAAATAAGAAGTTGTTGAAATCCTTGAAGGATTAGATCCCTCAGGCGTAGAGTAGGTCACTTGGGACCGAACTTCGTTAAAAATTACTTTGTTCATTGTTGTGCACAAGAGATTCCGGCGGGGAGACCTCCGTGTACACCGTAAGTAGAGGATCAGAGATGGCACAGAAGAGTTGGTTTGTGTGTAGGGAGAGAGTAAGGCAGTAGTAATGTCTGAGAGAGAGACAGAGGTTTGGCAGAGCTCCCGCGTATGGCTTAGTGTGTTCTCCTTTGTATGGAAAGGTTAAGTCCTATATATAATGGAGAACGTGACCGTTGCCTTGTGGTTAATGCGCCCATCAATGGCGGCTTAATTAGCTTAACCGCAACGGCACGTTCGTCCGCCTATATAGGGACCGTTACAACACGTTATGCGCGAATACCGGAACCGTTATGAGGTTGACCGGGTTTGACCGGATTGACCGGGTTTATGGAGCTCGTGCCATAAATCTCTCAAAAGCAGTTACTAAAGGTCGCGCGCGAGCTTGACTCGCACGCGACAGGACTTACTCTAGCCTCCAAACCACTAAGTCCCTACAAGTCCCGTGCAGTGGTATGCGAGGGCTCTGTCTCGTAGCCCCCACATGGATCAGCGCGGTTGGTGATCCAGTGTGTGTGGAGCACAATATGGTGTGCTAGATGGTTGCCACGTGGCCAAGATCTGTCAGCTCAGAAAGCACTATCTACATTAGCCCCCTTTCTGCGCGTGAAGACTCATAGCTGTATAGACTTCCATGTGCGGAAACCAACATACGCGTCGCCGCCACGCACCCATTCAAATATGAGCAAATTAAGCCCCCGTGCGTGCCATTATGACCTAAAACCCCTAGAGTCGTGCCGTCTGGCCTTTTAGGGTTTTAGGCGTGACGTCAGCTTGTCCTGTGATTGCGCGATTCGACGGTGACGGTTGCGATTCGACTACTGAAAGGACGCAACCCTTCATTGTTTTTGGATAAGTACTCTGTACTCTCCATTGTTGCAAAGCATCACTTCTTTCTCTTAAAGTGAATGATACCCGGAAGTCTTCAAGAGCAGATTCAAATAATCAATCACCAGTTCACTCTTGTCAATCGTCTTCTTCGACTGTGTGCAGCCAAGCAAGCTTCATCAAAACAAGGTTGGCCTTGTTCAATTTTGCTTATCATACCAATGTATGCTTTGAACTGTGTTGGATCTGCAAGAAACTCTAATCTTTGAACCCA
Source organism: Linanthus parryae (assembly GCA_023055425.1). Lineage (NCBI taxonomy): Eukaryota > Viridiplantae > Streptophyta > Magnoliopsida > Ericales > Polemoniaceae > Linanthus > Linanthus parryae. The sequence continues at coordinate 11,820,003 of JALGPY010000010.1, read as the reverse complement.
ATTTCGGCTTAATCCCCCAATGATAAGGACCTTGGATGTAGGGTTTTGAAATTCCTGATAATGCAAACAATTTCCAACTCCTAATTTCTGAAATTGATACCAGAAACTGTTCATCTTTCTTCCCATAGATCTTGAATCTCCAAATTCAAACTGAAGTGTGTGCATATTTCTCCCCCCTTTTTTCTTGCTTTTCCGCAGGAATGGCAAAGACAAAAGGAACTAGACCCACCAAGGAGGACGAATAAATACCTGATCTTCCGCAAGCTTTATGGCGAAAAGCCCCCTATCTGGGTGGCAAAGACTTCTACCAAGCGAGGGTTAAGGAAAAGAAACTGCCTGCTTCTGTCCCTAATGAGGGATTGCTAACATTAACCCCTCCAGTTAACTCAGCCTTGCTTGATTTGATTGGCTCCGAGGACGTGGTTCGATTGGGAATCGAAAATGGGTACTTCCCGTACGCCGCGATTTCCACCCAAGCTTTTGTTCAGAAATTGGACTACATGGATGAATGGATTGACCATGTGTTGACCAATCATGCCGTGACTCTCAACGAGGCCGGCGTATACTTCGCCGTTCGTTCTATGAAGGGTGCTGCCGTGAAGCTGGACCAGTCCATGCTTCTAAACCTTCTTTCCCGCTACTCGCTTGCGACTCACACTTTTCACTTTGCTGAGTTCGAGGCTGCCCCCACGCTCGAGGACGTACACATGCTGTATGATTTATCTCCCATGGGTGAGGTGGACCCTTTGAGTCCCTTGAGGACGGATGCGGAGATTGCTTTGTACACGCAGATGGAGGAGTGCTTGTCAGAGGTAAAGAAAATCTCCACCCGGTGGACCACTACCAAAGCCCTTCCTGACTGGCAACTGGTTGACACGTCTGCGAAGAATACTTGGAACAAATGGGTGCAGTACTTCCTCCGCGACTACGCGAATAGCAGCATCACCAAGAAGCTTCTGAGTCAAGACCCAGAGGCCAAGAATTACGTGGAGGGTAAAGGCTATCACTTGACCCTTTGTGCCTTCCTCTGTGCCTGGATGTCGAGGTACTTAATCGATGGTCACCCGCACGATGGGGTCTTCAATCACGTTCTGCCGCTTGCTGTGAAACTGGCCCTTGGCCAGAAAGTCGCACTCGGACCCTTGGTCTTGGGTACGCTGTACTACAGACTGGATCAGCTAGTCGTGGCTATGAAAGAATCGCGCGGCCGCCTCGACATACTGACTTTCGTCAACATTGCCTTCTTGACGATGTGGGTCTTTGAGCGATGGCCTTCCTATGCCCCAACTGCTTATAAGCCCAACAAGTGGTGTCCCCCAGGCGCGATGGAGGAGCGTAACAGCGGCAGAGCTGCGAGGTGGTTCGGAACGAACAATACCAAGTGCGTTTGGAGCCTGATATGCGACAACCGGCGAGAGTTCATTGCCAGGCCCTATGCCGTGCGTATTGAGAACGTGCGATGGTTTCCAAAGCAGTACCCTTCTAAGGGTGTTGTTTTCTCAGAAGAGCTCCTCTTTGAAGAGGGATCGCATTTCCACGAGCACTATCGCGAATTCTTTTGCTGGTGCCAGCGAGGTTCCCTTCCTGCTCTCGCAGAGCATATTCGTGAGCTCGCGCCGAGGTATGAGAGGATTACCGTGGATGTTGACCCCACTCGAGTTTCTCCCCAGTTCGGCTTTGATGCAGTGGCACCCTCAATCTGGCCACAGTCCATTATCAGAGGCTGCTATAAGCGCTTGTTGACAAAGGAGTGCAAAACAGTCTTCATGAGCAACCTTCCCTTTGAGCAACCCGTGGGTAACCGCGAAGGTGGTTGTTCCAAGAACTGGCTCGCATACTGGCATGCCCAGCAGACAAGATTTGAGACGCAGTCAGCCCCTCAGCCAAGCAGAGCTCCTGTAATCAAAAGAAACTCTTTTCCGTTTCGTCCCAACTGCAGTCTGGACGAGTCTGAATATGGTTGCTCCTCATTGTTGGATCATGAGAACCATTTGTGCCCTGCCGTCATTCTGGATGAAAAGATCGCCGCAGTTAAGAAAGGCGACTCGCATGTCATCAGATATAGCGAGACTTTTGCTAAGGTAAGCAACTTCTTTTGCATGCGTTAAGCTTCTTGATTTTCTCATATTGACATCTTTATTCTACACTGCTTGCTATAGTGACATGTGCGGAGATTCGCATCCGGCGATCGTTCCAAATCGCTGGTTAACACTATTGTTACCACAAGAAGACAAGGACAGTCATTCCTGCTAGCATCGAGGATGGACCCTGAGGTCGAAACCAGGATTCGCGAGGTCATGAATGCTTTTGCTGACTCGCTGATAGACAATGCTCCGGCCCCGTCTCCCAGAGATGATCCGTCTCCTCTAGCGACTGCCGCGCCAAGAGCAAAGAGACCTAGGCAAAGAGGAATTACAATTTCTTCTCCTAGAAGCGCTCCAACTTCCCCTCCTGCGAGACCCCTTTCTGCCAAGGACAAGGGCAAAGGTCGCATGACGAGTAAAACGCGGAAGGAGCTCGCAGTGGAGACCTTCGTTCCATGTGGCCAGGAGGAAGAAGAGGAGAGGCGGGAGCCAAGAGAAGGAGATGAAGAAGAAGAAGAAGAAGAAAGAGAAAATGTGATACATGAGGAAGAATCAGGAGGTACCTCCATCGCGTTTCCCTTCTCATTATCGTAATTCTTTTACAACTCGATCTTGAACCAATCGTTTCTTCGCAGATGATGATGATGACGAGACCATCGGTGGCCTTTTGGCCAAGAGACAGAAGAGGGATGCTCATTCTGGCATTTCTGACGAACCCATAAGCGAGGACGTTCTCACCGAGTCCAGGAAGACAGCCGCGGAAGCTGCTGAAAGGAGAAGGCAGCAAGAAGAGGAGGAGCTCGAGCGTGTGAGGCAGCAGAGCCTCGAAGAGCAACATGTTGACGACTTAGTGCGTCCAGCTGATGAGGAAGATGCGCTTCCCGAAGAGGTGGCTCCTCAAGCTGAAGAGGAGGACGCGGCTCCCGAAGAGGATGTGGCAGCCTTAGAGCAAGCCCAAGCAGACTTTGAAGAAATCGCAAGCAGCAATGAAGGTGAGATTTTTAATCTCGCAGTAACTTATCGAGATGTGATTGTGGGTGCATTAAAGCATGGTGTGTCAAAAACTGACATTCGCCGTTGGCTAGTAGGCAAGTGCGGTGAACCCTCAAATAATCACTCGAACAATATGCATGAACTAGGCTTAGCAACTCAAGACATAATCATGACCGGTTTCTTCGCACTCCAGGTCACGCTCATCTTAAGGACATGCTTAATGAAGACACATTAATAGAGAGAGGTTCCGCGTCCTTAGCGTATGACGAGGATATGGCAATCCCACCTTCGCGTGGAGGTGCTTGCTCTTAGCTTAGCAAAGATAATAAAATATCATACGATACAAGTTACCTCATACTATCGCATTTTTATTCGCAGGCAATGCTGATGGACCCGTGCGGGAGCAAAGAAGTCAACCTTCTGCGTCCTATGTCCTGGTGCCGAGTTCCCATACCGAGAAGCCCGTCGCAGCTGCTGAATACGCAGGAGAGCCTTTTGAGGACGTCATCGAACTTTCTGATGATGCCGAGGCTGACACTGTGCTAATGGAGGACGATGTCCACGCTGGTGCTGAGGAAATGGGAACAAGTGCTGTTCATGCTACCGCACCTGAGAGTGTCCCTCGCCAAGCAACTTCGGCTGTCACTACGCCTCAAGCGATGACTGAGTCGGCGGCACCTCTTCCTGCGTGGAGCTTTTGGGGCTCGCAGGTCGGGGCTGCAATCGCAACTGGTGCGGCCTATACTCTTCCCCCAAATTATGAGGAGTTAGAGCTCGCAGCTGATAGAAGGGCTATGGAACGAGGAAAATCTTCGATCACCCCAGCAATGCGCATTCCTTCTCTTCATGAGATCCTTGAAGGAACTGGTAAGTCGTGGTTTGCTGTTTGCATTTCGCATTTTTCTTTTGCAATTTCGATAGCATGACTTGGCTTTGATATTGCTTCAGGTTTGAAGCAAGCCGATGTGGACTGGCTGGTTCGGATGCGCCTCGCGTAGCCCCAATCATTTGCGAGATCTCTGGAGATAGGGCCCTTTGACAGGAGGTTGTTTCTTACCGAGGCCATTTGGATTTTGGAGCAGTTGTCTGCGGCCACGCCTGCGACCATTTCTCCTCAGAGTGCCGAATTACTTTTTGGCATGTGCCAAAATCTTCTCGCCAAAGTTCAAGGCAGGCTGGGTTTCAAGTTTCTTATGAAAAGAGTTACCCTGATTCGCGCAGCCGTAACTTTGAAACTCGGCCACCAAAACCTCGTAGCTGAGAAGCAGAAGGTGGAGCAGCAAAAGCAAAAGGTTGAAGAGGCTATGAAGCTCTATCATGAGATGAATGCCAAGTGCGAGCAATTGAAGCAGGAAGTGGAGCAGGTGGAGAATCTGAGCCGTCAGTTCACCCCTCATGACTCCTTGATCAAGGGTTTACTTTGACTTTTGAATTTGAAAAGTAGCAAACAAATAGCTAAAACATTAATGTAATGTTGCTAGGGTTTCTCCCCCCTTTTTTTTAACAAAAGAATCGAAGTGCCCATTTTGCCCTTTCCGGGATTTGATGGAATATCTCTGTGCATATCAATTTATGACGTCAGCAATTGATATTCTGCCTTGATTTTCGCGCTAATTTCTCATAAGATAAGCACGCTTTCCTTGGGAAGTCCATCCAAATCATGACCATCCGTCATTAATTAGGATACGCAACTGAATCGTCGTAGCCTTTAGTAGGGTAATTGATCGTTACCGCTTTTCAAGCCGTAAGTGATTGACCTTACCATTTTTCCGAATTCTGCTGACTCATCTTGGCAACTGAAGAGTCTCCACAAGGTCTATATAAACCCTGCCTTTTGCCATTTGGGTTCTTCATCCCAAAAATGTGCTTTGCCGTGAGTCCTTACGACTGCTGGCTTCAACGCTTGCTTTTCGTTGATTCATGGCAATTCCAAGTTTTGAAACCTGAGTTTGCGCTTTGTGCTATAGAAACAGCTTCCAAGATCCGCTTCATAAGGCTTATTGATCTTTATAACCATCGCAAAGATTATGAAGATAATACCTCATGTTTGTTCGAAGAATTTTCTTCGTCTATTATGTTTGCAGGTCATGTTTCCGGCCGCCTCCCGTTGAGGTGCAGCGCCGTAGTGACCCTGCTACCGACTCGTAATGAAGGGCGGGATTCTCCTCCAGCATCCCTGGAGGAGGATTTCTTGCCTCCTCGTTCTTGAACTCAGGAGGCGAGCCAATGCCCTTGTCTATCAGGACAAGGAGCCCAGTACCAGAGGAATGACTGCTTCCCCTGTTTTGCACGACTGCATACGCCGGAACAGGTGGTTCCTCTGGTACATATCTTGATGAGACAGGGGCCTTGTCAGATCCTGAGATCTTGGACGTAGCATCACCCAGATCTTGCTGCTAGGGATGTAGCGAATGGCGAGTTGATCTCTTCGCAGAAGCGTCCTACTTGCTACAGATCTTTGGCCGCAGATCTGCGTATCGCATAGCCGGTGTTAGGACCGTTAGGTTCATCCTTTTTCAGTCAGGATTCCCGCGATGTGTAACTTCGTGCTTGTAAGTTACTTTTCGAATACATTGTAAGCCGTGTTGGCTGCGTAGTTAGATTTGAGCTTTTTTTCGCTTGTAAGCTGCTATCTAGACAGATAAATTGTAAATCCTTTTGACTCATAATGATAAATTGCTTTGTACGATTTGCTGTTTTGTTACAACAAATTACAATTTCGCATGCGTATCGGCAGATTTCGCCTTTGGAGTGCTATATGAGCACTTTGTATTGTTTTTAAATCGTTCAAGATCGTGTTTTCGCAGCTGCGCCATCTTAGCATATGGACTTGCGGTTTGCTTTCAGATTCAAGTGCAGGTGCCATCCCATCAGATAGACCTTTGTAGATCACTTAAGATCATTTTGCATAATGTTGCTATCACAATAGATAGACTTAACAACTAATTTCAAATCGCATTCGTAGAATGCTGCTATGGCGGCAGATAGGCTTGAAAGATCATTTAAGATCATGTTCGCAGGGGCTGCTATCTTAGGAGATAGGCTTAGAAGATCGATTAAGATCGCATTTGCATAGGCTGCTATCGTAACATATAGGCTTAGAAGATCAATTAAGATCGCATTTGCGTAGGCTGCTATCGTAACAGATAGGCTTAGAAGATCAATTAAGATCACATTTGCATAGGCTGCTATCGTAACAGATAGGCTTAGAAGATCAATTAAGATCGCATCTGCATGGCTGCTACCGTAACAGATAGGTTTAGAAGATCAATCAAGATCGCATTCGCATGGGCTGCTATCGTAACAGATAGGCTTAGAAGATCAATTAAGATCGCATTCGCATAGGCTGCTATCGTAACAGATAGGCTTAGAAGATCAATTAAGATCGCATTTGCATAGGCTGCTATCGTAACAGATAGGCTTAGAAGATCAATTAAGATCGCATTTGCGTAGGCTGCTATCATGACAGATAGGCTTAGAAGATCAATCAAGATCGCATTCGCATGGGCTGCTATCGTGACAGATAGGCTTAGAAGATCAATCAAGATCGCATTCGCATGGGCTGCTATCGTAACAGATAGGCTTAGCAGATCAATCAAGATCGCATTCGCATGGGCTGCTATCGTAACAGATAGGCTTAGAAGATCAATTAAGATCGCATTCGCATAGGCTGCTATCGTAACAGATAGGCTTAGAAGATCAATTAAGATCGCATTCGAGTAGGTTGCTACCGTGGCGGATAGGCTTTTGCTAACAGTAATAATAAACCAAATGAAGCAATATAAAAAAAAACCAGAAGTATGAAGTTTTTCTCATTTGGGAGAAGCCTTTTATTATAGTACTCTCATATGGGAGAGATGAGATTACAATTCTCTCATATGGAAGAGACGATTGCGCGAATCATAGCTACACAAGGCATAAGGCAACGTTGTAATGAAACGCATAAAATGAGAGAAGTCAAGGATAGTACTTCTTAATCCAGCGCATGTTGACTGAGCATGGGGTCGAGGTCGTTCCATGCAACCTCCGTATGCTGCAGTAGCCACTGTCAAAGACTTCTGTGACTTCAAAGGGTCCTTCACAATTGGCTGCGAACTTTGGGTGAGCCGCTTCTCGCATGCAATGGTCGGATGCGCGCAAGACCAAATCTCCAACTGCGAAATCTCTACGTTGGACTGTTTTGTTGTACGCACGAGCGATCCTTTCTTGAAACCGCTTGTTGTTCCTTTTAGCTTGTTCTCGCTTTTCTTCCAGCAAGACTAAGTCATGATCGCGTTGATTGTCGTACAATGCGTGGAAGGCCAATCTTGCCGAATTAACTTTCACCTCCGCAGGTACCACAGCCTCAGCCCCATAGCATAGGAGGAATGGTGAGACCCCTGTGGGCGTCCTTAGAGAAGTTCGATAAGCCCACATGGCTATGCTTAGAGAATCAACCCACTTTTTGTGGTCATCTGCGACCATCTTGCTCAAGATCCTCAACAGCGTCTTGTTGGTCGCTTCTGCTTGACCATTCCCCTTTGGGTAGTAGGGGGTGGAGCATATCTGCCTGATGTTGTATTCTGCTAGCTTCGCAGCCACCTGGCGATTAACAAAAGGAGTACCCATTATCTGAAAGGATGGTGTTGGGTATTCCGAACCTGCATATGATGTTTTCTTGAATGAAGTGGACCACAGCTAGCGCATTTGCCGTCTTCAGTGGTATCGCCTCCACCTATTTGGTGAACAGCTCGGTCGCGGTGAGAATGAAATGATTTCCATGCGAAGTTGGTTGGATGGGACCAATGAAATCTAGGGCCCATGTGTGAAATGGCCATGGCGTTCCCAATGCATGTAGATCTACAGCGGGAGCATGCACTAGGTTCCCTTTGAACTGACACTCCTGACAGCGTCGTACTTTGGTGCGGCAATCAGCCTCCATCGTGGGCCAGAAATATCCAATTGAGAGGAGTTTCCTGCATAATTTCGCACCTCCCTGGTGTTCCACCTGATGAGAAAGGTCCATGACTTATTGTGCTTCCCTGCCGTCTAGACATCGCAGCAAGTTGCCCTCATGACCTATTCTCCAAAGCAGGTTCTTTTGTACCACGTATCGGGATGCTTTCCTCTTCAATTTCTCAGCTTCTTTTCTCGATTCGGGTACGGTGCCCTGGGTGAGAAATTCGAAGAGTGGTTTCCTCCAATCCGCATTATCATCGGTTAGAGCAATGAGTAAAGAATCCTTGATCAGTGCGCAACTCTCGCACTTTCCCTGTATTAGTGCTGCGGCTGTTGACATGTCAGGCCAGTGAATGCCATATCTCTGAGCCTTCCGGTAGATTGACACTTCACTTTCTCCGCAAGCATGTTGGTGAATCTTCTTTAGCAGCAGTTGTCCCTCTTGTTCGGAGACGCATCGCATGAGTATTCTGCCAGGGCCCTTGTAGTAAAGGGTGTTGTCATGTATGCAATACCCCTTTGTGAGTTTCCAATTCTAGCTGCTGGTGCCTTCTGCGATGGCTCGTAAGATTGCCTTTCTCCAGTCCGCATCGTCAATGTGTTCATCATCGCACGTGTCTTCTGTTAGCGCCGACGATGTCCGCACTTCGATCGAGATTCTTGCGGGACATTTGTCCGTACTAACCTTGGACCCCAGGGTGGCCAAAGCGTCTGCATGCCTGTTGTCTGCTCGGGGCTTGTGCTCGTACCTAACGTCGCAGAATTGCTGCACCAACTTTAGTACTAAAGTTCGGTAGGACAGGAGATTAATCTCCTTCAAACCGTACTCGTCTGAAGCTTGCTTGACAATTAGCTTGGAGTCTCCCATGACCGTCAAATTGCTTACTTCCGGAGCTTTCGCTGCACGAAGTCCCGCTATGAGGGCTTCATATTCTGCCTCGTTGTTGGTGACTGCGAAGTCAAGCTTTGCGGACATTTGTATGACCTCCCCATCTGGTTTGGTCAAGACTATCCCAATGCCTCCACATTTCCTCGTTGACGAACCGTCGAAATGGAGCGTCCAATAGGGCACATCGATTGCATAGATTTCAGGTCCCTCGAGTTCTTCTTCGACCACAGGCTCATGACTGTTGTCGGGGAATTGTGCCAACAAATCCGCTACCGCCTGCGACTTGATCGCCCGCGGCCGAACGCATGTGATATCAAATTGGGAAATGGTCATATACCATTTTGCCAGTCTTCCTCCAGGAGTAGTGTGAGTTAGCAAATATCGTATGGGATCACTTTTTGTAACTACCACCACTTTGTGCGACGTAAAGTAGTGTCTCAACTTCTCTATTATGAAGAATAAGGCAAGGCAATGACGCTCAATGTCCGTGTACCTTGATTCTGCGGGCTGCACAATGCGATAGATGTAGTAGATGGGCCTTTCTTGACCCTCGTACTCCTGAGCCAAAAGTGCTCCTATGGATTTCCTCGTTGACGTCAGATACAGCAAAAGCGGCGATCCCAACTGAGGCGCGATCATTATTTTTGAAGACGTCAGCAGTTCTTTTAGCTTCCCGAACGCACCTTCGTGCTCCGGAGTCCAATTGTATGCGGCATCTTTTTTGAGAAGATTACTGAAGCAGAAAGTAATCTCGGCAATCGCTGGGATGAATCTTCGCAGATACGACAGCTTCCCCAAGAATGTCTTCAAGGCACTCTGGTCATGCGCCGGAGTCATGCTGATGATGGCTGAAACTTTCGCAGGGTCAGGCTCGATTCCTTGACGATGCACCACGCATCCCAAGAATTTCCCTGACGTTACCCCAATGACTTTCGAGCATCGGGTCTTTGCACTCCAAAGACTTCGCCCTGAACTTCTTGATGAAAGTTATCCCGTCCTCCTCGCGCTTCTGATACATCCGCGAGAGGTGGATCATTGTCACCTTTTCTTCCATCTGGAAGAACTTGGTGTAGAACTTTTGGACCATGTTGTCCCAAGTCTTGACGGACCCATCTTCCAACGTCCTGTACCACTTGTATGCCACGTTTCCCAAAGACTTAGGGAATTCTCGCATCAGCAGTTTGGGATCGGCTCCATACGGCCCCATGACATCGATGAAACGCATGACATGTTCATGAATGTTTCCATTGACATCCTCGAACTTATCCCATTTAGGAGCCTTGTACCCAACCGGGTTAGGCATGAGATAGATCTCCCGCGGGATGGGTGGATCGTTGTCTAGCTTCGGGATGATGGTATCCGCGAACGATTGGTGAGCAAGAATGGTGTCTATGCGCTTCTGCAGAGACGTCATACACTCTGGGGTGTTTCCCTCGGTAGCAGGTGGAGGGGTCGCCGAAGGCGGAGGCGACACATATGCCGTAGGAGGATTGGGGACGTATTGAGCGTTCGCAATACCCCAGATTGCCGTTGGAGGAGGCAAGGGATATTGCGAGGCCGGATTAGGTACCAAGGCCGGAGGCTGAGGGGTGTGAGCCGTGAGGGGCAACATTTGAGCTGTCGAACCTTGAATCGAGGGTAGCTGCGTAGTTGCTGGTGGAGTCTGCAGATTAGGGTGGGAGGTGTGGTTGACACTCCCAATCCTTGAGCGGTAGAAGTTCCTCCTCCCTGAGAGACGGCGGTGGCTTGCGCAGGGTTCGGTGCAAGAGTCCCCAAGACAGCCATGATCCGTTCTAGCTGCGCAGATTGAGCTTTGAGGGCTTTCGCCTTGCCTTGGATGATGGCGTCCAAGGATGTCGGTGCCTCACCAGGGGTCGTAGGAGTACGGCGGGTCTCCTCTCCCGAGGCAGCTTCGGTGGAAGGCGATCTGTTGCTAACATCATCCTCCTGAGACATGGTTGTTTTTGTTGGTAAGTTCACGTCGGGTTCACCAAAATGTGCACAAGAGATTCCGGCGGGGAGACCTCCGTGTACACCGTAAGTAGAGGATCAGAGATGGCACAGGAAGAGTTGGGTTGTGTGTAGGGAGAGAGTAAGGTAGCAGTAATGTCTGAGAGAGTGACAGAGGTTTGGCAGAGCTCCCGCGTATGGCTTAGTGTGTTCTCCTTTGTATGGAAAGGTTAAGTCCTATATATAATGGAGAACGTGACCGTTTCAGTGTGGTTAATGCGCCCATAAATGGCGGCTTAATTAGCTTAACCGCAACGGCACGTTCGTCCGCCTATATAGGGACCGTTACAGCACGTTATGCGCGAATACCGGAACCGTTATGAGGTTGACCGGGTTTGACCGGATTGACCGGGTTTATGGAGCTCGTGCCATAAATCTCTCAAAAGCAGTTACTAAAGGTCGTGCGCGAGCTTGACTCGCACGCGACAGGACTTACTCTAGCCTCCAAACCACTAAGTCCCTACAAGTCCCGTGCAGTGGTATGCGAGGGCTCTGTCTCGCAGCCCCCACATGGATCAGCGCGGTTGGTGATCCAGTGTGTGTGGAGCACAATATGGTGTGCTAAATGGTTGCCATGTGGCCAAGATCTGTCAGCTCAGAAAGCACTATCTACAATTGTCTTACTTTACTGTTCTTTACGTGTCTTCAAAACTGCTTTAAAACAGGTTTCTATTCAAAGCATTAAAAAGCTTTTCAAAGCTTTGAAAATACTCAGTTTCGTTTAAACATTTTGTTTTGGTTTCAAGGCCTTAAAACTGAGTTCAAAGCTTTGAAATACTTAAAGTTCTTCCCATCTTTTTTTAAAACCACACTTTTAGCAAAAGTTGTCATACTCTATTCATCCCCCCCCCCCACTCCACCCCCTCTCTTGTAGAGTATTTGATCCAAAAATATTATACATGCATACAATCTTCAAAACCGAAACTAAACCACGAAGTGATAAATGTAAACATTCACATGTAGGCCTCATTCATGCACCAGAAACTATTCACTCAACACATATGCCAAACATTAGTATATTTCTCTCTAAGTCTCGAACAATATATGGACACTAAGATATTTTGAGTCACCAAAAATAGAATAGGTGCCAAAATATTAGGATAGAGTTAGTAGAAATGTATCATTTTAGAAATTAAAATAATAGATTTGGCTGCCAATAAATTCCAGTTCTACGTTTTTTTAAACTTATCAACTATTGAATCCAAAAAAAAAAAAAAAGTTATCAACTACAATTAGTTTTGACAAGTCTACGAAGAAAATATGATTAGTTTCTTTGTAAAACTTTCTTTTTCAGCTTTTGAGCAGTGTCATGAGGACACGAGTAATTTTGTAGCTCCAAATAATAAAATAAGTGGTACACCCAACACACACATGTATAATTTGGGTGCATGTCAGTGGTAAATGAAGGAAAAATGACTTGAAAAATAAAATTCCAAAGTATCTTTATCATAAGCTGGAATTAAACTGCAAGTTTGGTACTCAATAGAAAGCAAAACAATGCATAAATTATCATTTCACATGGTGCTTTCAACTTGTTGGTAATCTAAGAGCTTGTTTCGTATTTGTTTAAAAACAAGAAAAACAATGGGAAAAAACATGCTGAAAAAACACGTTTAAAACAAAATAAAAAAACTATATGGTATTCGTTTAAAAATAGTGTTTAAAATCAAAAACACGTTTAGCAACGTTACTAAATTTTAATATTAATTTGCTTGAATATCATATTTCGTACAATAACAACATATAATTTGATATTTTTTTAATCTAATTATAGTTGAAATATCTTTAAACACCAATTGTATGGAGAAAAAATAACACCAAAAAAATACCACGTTTGTTGTTTTACTAAACCGGAGTTTTTCAGCATGTTTTGTTTTTAAACAGTCAAAAAACAAGCATACTACCAAATGAGCTTAGAAAAAACACACTTTTTAATCAAAGTTGATTAAAACAAGAGATGTCAAACATGTACTACTTAGCTTGCTGGGAAACCTTCTCGAAAGAATTGGCCAGAAGGCAGTGGAAATGTTTTCCACTGCCGAGAAGCACCAACAATTAAGGAGTTGGTGTTTAAGGGTAATAAGTGTAATTATACTACTTAATTCTCCGAAAATCTTAATTTACTTAACAAAAATCCAAAAAAAAAGAAAAACTTCTCTCTCTCTCTTCCCTTCTGGTGAAACAAATTGACGAACCCAGGGGCAACCTTCGTCGTTACCTTCGTCGTGTCTTCTTCTTCTTCACAGGCAAGATAGCCAAGATCGTTCTCTTCTTCTTCACAGGCCCGTCTTCTTCGTCTCCGGCGAAGAACCCAGATTTCTTCGTCTCCGGCGAAGAACTCGAAATTTGTTTGAAATTGATACTTTTTTTGAAACTATTTCTATGAAATCGGTATGAAATCGAAGAACAAACACCAAAATTGGTATGAAATCGAAGAACAAACACCAAAATTGGTATGAATTTGAACAAAATTCTGGGTTTTTGACGACGAACTGTCGACTGTCGACAGTTGGATGTCGACAAAAAAGGCAAAAAATAATGCCCTCTGTCCATGTTCTCTGTGTAACCCCTGTCTTGGCTGTCGACAATCGACCTGTGGTAGTCGACTAAACAGCCAGAAATTGATGGTTTCTGTCCCTGCTGTCTTTGAAATTAAAGCACCCAGACAATACCTTAGAAAACGATAAATTCATTAAATTAAAGAATCCAAAACCAACAAATTCATGAACTTTAAGAATCCAGAAATAAAACAACTAATTAATAACTATGAACTCTAAAAAGAAACTATTATAATTCATCCTTCGCCGATCATATGCTAGCTAGCTGCACGTACTCCTTCCACGGGCGGTTACTGCATGCACCAACAAAACAAGATAGATACATGTATATATTAGTTTAATGAATTTATAAATATAGCACGTATGTACGTATCGGTGAGGTGAGGGAAACATACCTTAGAAAACGGTAAATTCATATCGTACGCATTGGCCATCAGATCCACCATATAACGTGGGAACAAACCAATGATTTGACTCTCAATGTACTCCCCGTCGAGCCAGTCCTTTTCATCCGGGAGATTAAGGTAGTTGTCGCAGGGCTTCCGAAGATATCATACGCGTTCCTAACGAACAAGTAAAAGGACACGGTGGTGTCATCATAGCCCTTGGTCCACTGCGAAAATATCGGTTTCCGTTTCTTCCGTAAACTCTTGTGGCACAGTACGCGATAGAGGGGGTGGCCATGGGGTGCCTTACCTGGAGGGATTAGGTCTCTCCAGTCCGTTGTTGCATGACCTGTAGTGCCTGCAAGGGGGTTGGTCTTCTTCATGCAATCTTCCCAGCTAGCCTGTCCATTACTAGGGGGCTTATACTTCTGTGCTTGGTATTCTCTGCACACTCGTAACACTTTTTCCATCCTCTCCTCCCCAGACCACATAGACGAGTGGTCAACGCAAATTGGCAGATATTTCCTAACCCGGTCAGAATCGTTGTGGCTCAGAGTGTCGTGCAAATCTTGTACGTCAGCCGGATAGGTTTCACCCTTCAGAATATGCTTGAAGATGGTATGGATCAACCCTGTCGTTCCTGGCGGACCCTCCATGGAAGAAGCATCGTCAGTCTTCAGGTTTACTGCCAATATTGTACATGCAAAGTCAATTTCTTTTTCTACGTGAGGATCATGACGGACGTCCCAGCTGCCCTTTTGGCGCTTGAAGATGAAGTTTTCAGAGTTCTTTAGTGCTCGTTGCAGTTGTTCGTCCCAGTCTGCACTGCATTGTACGTATTCACTGAGAATTGCTCTAATCATTCCTCTAGTATGTGCAGACAGCTTGTTTCTGTACGTGCGACTACTGTGATCTATTTTATATGCGATCCACTCAGACAAATCAAAATCGTAACCCCGATTACATGAAAATATCTTCTTGTCTCGGTCAACCAATTGAACTTCATCGGTCTGCAGCTTGGCTTCAACCAATTGAACTTCATCCGTCTCCTGCTTGGCTTCAACCAATTGAACTTCATCGGTCTGCAGCTTGGTTTCAACCAATTGAACTTCATCCGTCTCCTCCTTGGCTTCAACCAATTGAACTTCATCGGTCTGCAGCTTGGCTTCAACCAATTGAACTTCATCCGTCTCCTGCTTGGCTGCAACCGTGTTGTTCTTTCCCTTCTTCTTCTTTTTCTTCTTGTTTATCTTCTTATCATCTCTATCATCTATGACGCTACATACTTCATCCATGTCCATGTTTGTCCAAGTTACGATAGGGCGCTTCTTTCTTTCGCGACGGGCTTTCATTATGTTGAATTCCACTCTACGAATTTCTTCCGCATATGTTTCCATTATTGCCGCCATCACCTACAAAGAACAAAATATAGAGAAGGGTACATAATGTTCTGAACGTGTGAAGGAAAAACAACATGCAAAAACAACATGCAAACCCTCAATATACTAACTGGGTCAAAAAATTATTATTTGAATCCTAAATTTGGTTTGAACCCTCAAAAACTGAGTCACTAAGAAACCCTAGATATGGTTCGAACCCTAAATATACTAACTGGGTCAAAAAAGTTCAGAAATCACGGTAGGAACAGTGAGTTGTGAGGGAGGGTTGTTGAATAAACATTCAGAAAGCACCGACACCACAGCCACTGTTTCTACCGTGTAGCCTCATTCGTGAGCTTGCATATTCACTGTTTCGCCTCATTCATGAGCTAGCATATTCACTGTTTCTACCCTAAAACTGAGTCACTAAGAAACCCTAGATATGGTTCGAACTCCAGCGAGTTGTGAGGCAGTAACAGAGCCTAACGTACATCAACATTCATCGATCACAAAGCATGCATATTGTAATATTACATACCTGCCGTTGGGGATTAACCATATCGAGTTTGTGTGCTTGCGTTGGAGAAGAGACGAGTTTGTGTGCTTGCGTTGGAGAAGAGACGAGTTTGTGTGCTTGCGTTGGAGAAGAGACTGAGGACAGGACCACGGTTTGCATGCAGTAAGGTTTATATATACAATATATGTATATATATGTATGGGCCAAACCGTGGTTTTGGAGGCGGTTGGCCCAAACCGTGGTGTTGGAGGCGGTTGGCCCGGTTGGGCATAATTTTGCAGTTTTTTTCGACTACAACATATCGACGGTCGACGTCTACACGTCCATGGTCGACGTCTAAACCCTAAACCCTAAACCCTAAGTCGAAAGAATGACCAAAACGTAACGAAATCGTGAAACAAACAAATAAAACATCAATCCATAGTCTTACAAACATATCAAACATCCTTAGTCTAAACCCTAAACCCTAAAACCTAAACCCTAAACCCTAAACCCTAAGTCGAAAGAATGACCAAAACGTAACGAAATCGTGAAACAAACAAATAAAACATCAATCCATAGTCTTACAAACATATCAAACATCCATACAACGTCACCATTAGTCTTACAAACAAATCAAACCATTACCTTCAATACGGTTTGAGATTCGGACAGTCTCTCAACGTAACTTATACCGACACGGATGGCAAAACCCTTTTGGCACCATAGTCTTTTGTTTTGTCCAAACGTATATACATTCCATCATCACATCTCCATATGTACCGAGCTCTTTTCATTGCAGCATCGAATGAAACCGCCCCATAATCTCCCGGATTAGCCTGTCGTAACTTATACCGACACCGATGGCAAAACCCTTTTGGCACCATAGTGTTTTGTTTTGTCCAACGTACGTATACATCTCCATTCCCCATAGCATGATTATAGACAAGTCTGAAATTAGAGAAAATCAAACATAGTTAGGGTCCTAGGTCAAAAAAATCAATTTTAAGGATGATTCAATTGTGTCGACCTATATAGGTCGACAGCCGACCTACACATATCGACGGTTGACCTAGGCAGGTAGACAACCGACCAAGAGAAGTCAACCGTCGATCTACCTAAGTCGAATGTCGACGTGACTAGGTCGACAGGCAATTCCGGCATGTCGACCGTGCATGTCGACTATCGACTGGTTCAGGTCTGCTGTCGACTTAGTGAAGTCGACGGCCGACTCCACTAGGTCGATTCTCGGGCTCTTCAACTCAAACCGGAAGGGTAACTAACCGAGGGTATTTTGGTACTTCAAGTTAAAAGAGGGGTAGCCACATAAGGGTATTTCTGTACTTTCATCCATAAGTGAGTTAGTTACCTATGTTGGTGCTTTGTTGCAACGGGTTATGCACCGTGTGCTTTGTTGCAATGCTTTTCCGATTTACCGCTTATGAGCAATATGGCCCGAAACCTTCTCTACATGAGCAAGCAAAGGTAGGTCTCCAAGCCTCTCCAAGGAGACGGGAATTGTCACAGCTGTCTCCCAATTGGACAATTGTGCCCCTGAAATGGAGCTTCCCCGAAAGGGACAGGCAATTGCTGTAGCAACCTACTGAACCGACCCTTTAGCGTTTCTTGTACAGTTGTCTCTCTCCGAAGTTCATTCTACCCGCAAACCCCTCTTATTTATCTCCACAACCCACCTCTCACTTTCAACACTCAATTTGCGCATCTCTCTACCACTTTCCATATCTTGAATTCAATGGAGTCCTTCTCTTTCAGTGATGAATCAATCTATTTGGAAGATATGCTCCCCACCATGGCACAAAAATTGGGCGGCGAAGGTCTAATCGGAGAGATCTGTAAGGGTTTTCAATTACTTATGGACGTTGATAGAGGCGTCATCACTTTCGAGAGCTTGAAGAGGAACGCCACTGTACTGGGTTTGCAGGAATTGACGGACAGCGATCTCAGGAGTATGATGTCGGAAGGAGACGTGGACGGCGACGGAGTGCTGAGTCAGATGGAGTTTTGCGTGGTCATGTTCAGATTAAGCCCCGAGTTGATGGAACAGTCTGAAGAATTACTGGAGGAAGCTCTGCATCGGGAGCTGCATAATTTCTACTGATTATCTCTTACACTGTAACATGATCGTTTGATTTGATTATTCGCCTGATCCAATTGTTTTGACCTCTGTTTTGGTCTTCTCACAAATGGAGTAATATATTTTATACTATACAAGTTTCATCATACAAATTGTCGGGTTTAGGAATCTCCAGATTAGATCAAGTGAGATCGGATGTGCATGAGCAATGAAATGTCACATGAAGTGCAAAAAATTCTATAATAAACTTCATGAATTCGGAGAGTGTTGAAGATAATGAAGGGTCGCACAAAATCATCTAAAGACTAAAGGAATCCCAGTATTGATGATCTGAGAGTATGATGACCTCGTGATTTAGTTACAATAAAATAAAATTTTAGGGCTAGTTTAGAAATGCTGTGGCGGTGCTAGAAAGCTGCGGTGTGAAAACACAGTGGAAAAGTTGTTATGAATTCTTGATAAAATGTTGTTTGATAAATATTACGTAAAAGCTGATGTGAAATATATTGATATAGTAATTTTGTGTTTGGTAAAATCAACTGTGAAGTTGCTAGGAGAGGGTAAAATGACAAAAATATATGACACGTGTCATTTCCGTAAAGATAACTATTGATATTTTAAAAATTATAAGGTTAAAATCAGTTGTAGATAAATTAATCAAAAGTACTTTCTGGAAAAGCATCTCCCTCCTTGCTTCCTGAAAACTGTTGTGGGACAGCAGAAACTGTCCTGAAAAGCAGAAATTTTATTTTTACCAAACACACTAAAACTGCTTCTGCTGTCGGAAAGCAGCTGTGCTGGCAGCAAAAGCATTCCCAAACTCACCCTTAGTTTTTTTGTTTTTTTTTGAGGAAATATAGAATCTTAGTTGGGTAAGATGAATTTGGAAGCATATCTTACCTCCTCTTGGTTTTGAAAACATTTTATCTTCCTCTTTGAATACTTGCTACGCGGTTGATTGGATTCTGCAAGCCAAATCTCAAAACAGTCTCTTGGTGGAAGGTGTGCCTTCAAATTTGATTTTTCTCTTTGGGATCTCAAATATTTGTCTCTAAGAGGGCACATGATCCAACTTTTCTGTTGATTTTCGAGCCTATCCTTGCCGAACTCTCTTTTGATGCCACTAGCATTGTGCAGAAACTTGTTCTTGTATCTTGGTTTAAACCGCCTCCAAATCATGTTATGCTTAATGTGGATTGTGGTAAGTGTGCTTCAAATGGGATGCTAGCTATTGCTGGGGTCTGTAGAAATGATTTATGCTACTGGCTTTGGGATTTTCAGGAATGTGTTAAACAATGTAATGATTCAGACAGGGGTGGTAACTGCAATTAGTCAAAGTATAGAGCAGAGGGAGGTAGGTGTAGTTTTCTAGAATTAGTAACAACTTTACCTATGATTCCCACCTTCTTAATAAGTGGTGATTAACCACTCTGTAATGAATTCATTAATGAAATGGTTTTCTCTCTCTACTTTCTCTCACTTGTTCATTTGTTCATCGTCTTCAACATGGTATCAGAGCCAAATCGAGGCTAATCGCCCTGGTTCTTGATTCATTTTTCGATCTAATCCCGTGCGTTCGTCTTTATTCGTGTTAAATTTCACTTTGATATCGTATTCAACCGGTCTCGTCATGGTTTCTGCAACGGCAGAACTTCCTCTACGACTCAAATTCTTCATTCGCAATCTGAATTCTCTGGTTCAGATTTGTCTCGACGGCAGCAATTATGGCGTGCTCAGATGATGACTATTCTCTAGATAAATGATCTTCATGAGTTCGTTTCGTCCTCGGTTGTGCATGAGATATTTTTTTTCGTCAGAATCTGCTTCGTCTGCTCCGATTGTGTCGCCGGAGTATTCACAATGGTTTCTCACTAATCAGCATATGACGAGTGCTCTCATGGCGACGATTTCAGCATCAGTTCTTCCGTTTATTCTTCATCTTCCTATGCTTTCTTGATCTGGACTGCACTTGAGCAACACTTGGCTTCACTCTCCAGATTGAAAATTTACCAATCGAAGCTTCATCTATGTTCAATTTCTAAAGGTTCGAGCTCCATTTCCTCTTATCTTGATCAGATAAAGCATATTACAGATCAGCTTGCTCAGGTTAATGAATTCATTAAGGATGATGATCTAATTCTCTACATTCTCAAAGGTTTACCTAGTGAATATGATGTGTTTAAGTCTACAATTCGGATTCGAGGCGGGCCTATAACTGTGTTTGAGCTTAATTCTCCACTGATTTCTGAGGAATTACATCTCCAGTCAGAAAAAACTCCATTATTGCCTACTCCTTCATCTTCATCACTGGATAATTCTGAATTAATGACTGCTTACTTTGCGCCTAAGCCAGAGTATTCTGCATCTGACAAATAGAAACACTATGGATCTTCTGCTGGTTCCTCATTTACCTCACAGGCTAAACCACAGTGGTCTCATGATACTGTATCACCTTCTTCTGGTTCTAAATTTCTTAGTTGAATGTCAAATTTGTGGAAAACAATGGCACACTGCAAGAAACTTTTTGTACATGATGGATACACAGACGTTTGCTTCAACCAAACCACTCAAGAAGGCTTACAATACAGTACATCTTTCTCAATTCCCACATAATTCTTCTAAATGTAGCTCATCCAAAGGTGTTCTTCAGCAACATTTTATGCACCACATCAGTCTCTTGGAGATCATTCCTATGGTTCAGCTCGAGCTTCTATTACAGCTGTCTCTTCAGGATCAATTCCACCTCCATGGCTGTTGGACTCTTATGCTAATCATCATGTGACAAATCAGTATGATCACCTTCACAATGCTAATCCTAATTCTGATTTCGTGCTTATTGGTGATGGTTCTCATGTCTCTGTTTCTCATTCTTGTACATCACATATCCCCACTTCTAATCCATATTTACATTTACACAATGTTCTTTATTCACCTCAATTTAGTGCCAATATTGTCTCCAAATATATACATGCAGTAGATAATAACTGCACCATTTCATTTAATGCCTCTATCTTTGTTATTCAGGACAACCTTACTAATTCAATATTGCATCAAGGGTCCTGCAACAATGGTCTTCGTGCATTAACACCGACTGCATCTTCTCACTCTCAGTGTCATTTTGCTTAGAATCTTGGTGATTCCACTACTTGGCACCACATATTAGGTATTCCAGCACCAGCTATCATGCAGCATTTTTCGTCTCAACATTACTTCAAGTTCAAGCCCTCTGTTTGTAATTCTTGTTAAGTTACCAAAAGTCACATATTAGCTTTTTCTAAGAGTACTAGTGTGACTATTTTTCCTTTTACTCTTGTACACCTTGATGTCTGGGGACCTTGTCCCTTAATTTATTTTCAGAATTACAAGTACTATATTGTATTTCTGGATGATTGCACAAAATATTGTTGGCTATATCCTCTTAAATCAAATTAGATGCTTACATGGCATATTTGCATTTTTCTGCATATATAGCTAATCAGTTCTTAGCCACTGTCAAAACTTTTAGAGGTGATACTAGCTCAGAGTACCTCAATCATGACTTTGCTCTCTATTTAAAAAATCATGGTATCATACACCAAACTTCATGTCCTCACACACCAGAGAAAAATGGCAAAGTTGACACAGACACTTAGTTGAGACAGCAGTCACTCTTCTCACTCAGTCTCATCTTCCAAGCTCTTATTGGTTAGATGCTCTTTTGACTGCAAATTTTCTCATCGACTGAATGCCAAAGAAATCACTTAACTACATTTATACATTTCAAAGTTTGTTCTCACTCCCTCCAAATTATGAACATCTAAAAGTATTTGGAAGTCTTTGTTATCCATGGTTGAAACCCTACTCCACCTCCAAACTTATCGCAAAATCCATTGCTTGTATTTTTCTTAGCTATTGTCCACATACCAAAGGCTATAGGTGCCTTGATCTTGTTACAAAAACTATATACATTTCAAGGCATGTTGTTTTTCATGAATCTGTGTTTCCACTTTCTGACTCTGCATTAGCATCTAATTTTGCTAAACCAAATTATACATTTGACTGGTATTTTCTTACACCCCTTTTTATGAGCACATCTCCTCTCCCATCCTCTTCAATATTCATGTCTCCACCATCTACTATTCCTCCTCCTACAGCAGAGTTAAATGTCCCTTCTTCTACTCATGTTTCACCTCCATCTTCTTTTGCTACTTCTCTACCTTCCCACTTAGCACCACCACTTTATATTTCTTCTTCCCATTCCATGAGAACCAGAGCCCAAAATGGAATCAGGAAACCAAATCCCAAATATTGTCTCACATGAGTTACTAAGTCCTGTTTGGACGGTTTCAGTTTGAACCTCATTCTGTTCAAGAAGTACTTTCACAGCCCATTTGGTTGACTGCTATGAGAGAAGAATTTACTGCTCTTCTCCAACAAGGTACTTGGAAGCTGGTTCCTTTTCCACTAACTAGAAGAGCCATTGGCTATAAATGGGTGTTTAAAATAAAA
This sequence comes from Linanthus parryae, assembly GCA_023055425.1. Lineage (NCBI taxonomy): Eukaryota > Viridiplantae > Streptophyta > Magnoliopsida > Ericales > Polemoniaceae > Linanthus > Linanthus parryae. Next base: position 11,797,687 of record JALGPY010000010.1, on the reverse strand, counting down.
AAGAATGATGATGGTTCAATTTCAAGACACAAGGCAAGACTTGTTGCCAAGCAATTTTTTCAGAAAGAAGGAATAGATTATAAAGAGACATTCATAGTGGAATAGGTGCCCTAGAGGCAATCTATATTTGGTATGAACAATGTTTGGCGAGAACATTCAATTTATTATATATTTGTGATATTTAATATAATGAATTCCTTCGATACAATGTGTTGTTTTTCTTAAATATCCCAAGTCCATTGTATTGATTAACGGGACGATCAACTATACACTAGTATGTGGGTAGATTGATATAGAGATATCAAGTCTAACACATGGGTATGCATTAGGAGTAATGCCATACTGGATTGGCCCACAACGAGAAGGATGCATTAGATTATGTCGAAATCACAATCGCTTCTGGTAGTGTTAATGATATTGTAATCCTTAGACTTGAAGTCACTAGATACTTTAGTTGTGAAATACCGTGCTTTGATATTATCAAACGTTGCGCTTTAACCGGGTAATTATAAAGATAGTTATCGGGCATGATAGAAAGCAAGCTTGGAGATCGTAGTGACGTAGAGAGGATTTATCCCTCCCACATAATGGGAGAAAGTATCCATGGGCCACTCGAGGGATGGTGCTTTTAGAATGTTTGGCCAGACTCATATAAATCATTATGGAGATATTGATGTTATATGCTCGCATAAGCATATTCCCAGGATCGAGAAACTATAGATTGGTTTGTCGGGATCACTGACTTATTTCTATTAGTTGGGTGGCATGGATGTGTTGCTAGACACCGCTCCATGTTAGTAAATAGTTACTACCAACTAAGTATAAACCTATGGGTTCACACACGGATGGATTAAATTGGATATTGGCATTAATTAGTTGGAATAATTAATAAAAGGATCATAATGCAACCACAAGCAAACTTATTAGGATTAATTTGCAAGTGGACTAATCCATCTAAGGACATGAATAGTACTCGGGCTTTTATGTAGTTAATAACGAGTTATTACTATATAAAGGAACTCTATCTTGTTATTTCTCAACACAAGTCATTATTGAGAGAACATAACAAAGCAAGAGAGAGAGAGAGACAAGTTGGGAGCCGAAGCACCCAACCCGTCCCCCTAGCTGACGTCGTCGGCCTCCCCTTGGGCGCGGCTTCGCTTCATTTTGCGTGATCCGTTCCTCCTTCTTCCGTTGCTAGAACTACACGGTGAGAAGGAATCCAATCATGAATCCAAGGTGTGGATATTCATAGAGACCAAGACACTATTCTTCGTGTGATCTCCCAAACTAAGGTACATATCTTTTATGCCCTTATCATGTTATGATAGCTTGCCTGTGATCCTTGGAGAGATTTGAGCAGGATTAATTTTGTTATTCCGCTGTGTAACCTGCATCAAAACCCTACAGTGGTATCAGAGCCACATGTCCTAGCGCATAACATGATCATATGTGTTACAGTTTTTCAGTTTATACAACGCATTGTTAATATTACGCAATAACTTAAATTAATTGGCATATTAGATGCAAACTGAATTTGATTCAAGACAAACAAGACCTAATTTAACATGGGATGTGATCATTGGGGAGTTTGATAACATAGGATGTGAATAAAATTTAATCTAGGAACTAGGATTTGGGCACAAGCTTGGAATAGGGGTTTTTCAAACTTGGAAACAACTAAGCTTGGGCAACAAGGCAAGGAATTGTTTTGGAAACAATTCAATAGGGATGTTCGGCCCCTATAGGGACCGCCCCCTTGCCTTGCCACCCAAGCTAGGGCACGACCAAGGGGTTGGGCCAGCCTAGCGTGCTGTCTAGCTGCGCGTGAGGCTCGGCCGACCGCCCCAAGTTCCTGCCTTGGTCCTTGGGTGGTTCGGTTATGGTGGATGGTGGACTCCTTGGACTATTTTGACCCTAGTTTCCTAATTTCAAACTAAAATTGAACAAGCGTGTTAAAAATTGGTTTTTAACTGTTTATGTGCTTTGTTGCATGGTGGATGGATATGGCCTAGGTTGTGGATGTTTACTTTTTTTGGTTTGGTTTACGGCCTGCGAGCTGCTCAAATTAATGTAATAGTTAATTAATTTTACGGCCTGCGAGATGATCATCTTCTCCACATGTGTGGTTTTATTTATTTATTCTAGATGCTAGGGTAGAATTAGAATATTTAGATGATAGCCAATAGCATGGATAAGAAGATCGGAGGACCAAGAAGCTACAAAGACGATGAGGACTCCTATCCTGGGCGCGCGTCTATGGTGGAGCACATGGAGATGATCTTGTCACTTTAGGGCATATATATATTATCAATGGCTTGGTAATATCTTAGTCTAGGGGCCATATTCATGCCATGTTATTTTTATTTTGTGGATGTTTATTATTTATGTCTTGTTATTTATTTTTGTGTCTATGGGTGATACAAGCAAAACGTTAACAAGATAATAATAAACAAGGTTGATCTTTTATCGTGGATTGCCCAATCCAAATAAGTAGATCATGTTGATGAGATCAACCAAACAAGAAGATAATGACTATAAAATCCCTCAATGGAAATATTGCATTTTGACTTCTCTTGCCTAAACACCCTTCATGATCAAGGTCTATTAAATTTGGGCTTGCCAAAGCAAAGCGTTTTAATTCAACTTGGTATGTTGCGGCGGCACAAGCAAGTAATGTGTGATTGTTGAAGAAAGAGTTGGACGCAATTGGGCAACGTCAATTGGATTGATGAGCCTAGAGGCATGGCAATTAGATGTTATCTAAAGGATAATGAATAAGGGATTATTCGCCTAATTGGACCAAGAGTTGCATAGGATGCAATTGGAAGGGTTCCTACCTAAATAACCAATTATTGGGTGACTTGCCAAAGCAAGCTCAAGAAGAAGTGAAATATAGATCTTGGACTCACTATAAAATATATGTGATATTTTCCGCATTAATGGTGAGGGCTATTGACACGATCCAACCGCAAGTGTACGGCTGTCGCGTGTAGTAATATCCGGTAATCCGGGTTAGTCGAACCCAAGGGACTTGTCGTGAATTAACGAGGATGATTAACTTAGTGTGGGCAAGCAATTGTATTGTTTTACTAAACTAATAATTTAAATAACAAAATAATTATTAAAAGAGAGATTAATACGAGGGACAAGTATCAGGATTTTTCTAGGATCACTAGGTGAACACCGTTAACGAATTACGTTTTGAAACACAGATAATGTTTTAATTTGCCAAACGAGCAATAAGGCTAACCGAGTTACCAAGCTAGCTTTCTATGCCTAGGTCAAATTACAACCGAGTTACAAAGTTCTAATTATCCCTAAAACATATAATGACGATCATCTCATTCTACTCAACGTTCATAGTCGGTGGTTGATTTCTCTAACCTGTGACTACGTGCTTAATTCAATTACCCGACAATTCGTTGCTTTCACTAACGTATTACCTATAATCTTCCTACTGCAACGTCTCACAATTGCAAGATAGATTAAGAGTATGAATTAAACATAGCAAACAAGAACATCATCAATTAAGTTTAAGCAAAACGTGAATCAAAATTCATAATCCGCTAAAACGGCTTCAAACCCTAGCTACCATGGAGAAATCCCGATAATGAACTTAGCTACAGAGATTCATGAGTAACAAGATGAAGTTTTTGTTTTTCATGATCAAAACAATGAAAAAGATAGAGAAGAGAGATCAAACGATGGAATCCTCGCTCTCACGACGAACTCCAAGCTCCAAGCCTTCCTCCAATGTGTTCTTCTTTGTCTCCAGCAGCCTACTCTGCCTTTAGGTCCTAAAAATCGTCATGTATAGGGCTGGGCACGATTTTTAATGTATTCTGGCCGAATTTGCAATTCAGCCCCTCTAGTTTGCAATTCTCGGACAGATTTCATAAGCTGATCTTGCGTGGGCCTTTTCTTTCTCATCCGGACTCCTTTTTGGGCCTATCTTATATTGCTGGAAAGACCTGGATATCTAATTTCTAATGGCGTAGGCCTTGCTCCAAAATTGTATATGTAACTCCAGATACAGACCGAATACTAAAGAATGATCCAGTGAACTTTTCCAGCTCTTCTTCGTTTTTGCGTCATCTTCGGCGGACCATATCTTTCTCGTCGTGCCTTTGATTGAGCTCCGCGACCTAGCGTTGGAAAGATAATTGAGTCTAGTTTCAGTTGGAACTGGTCTCACTATAGCAGGTCTTGTAGAACTCAAGATATCATCAAAATAGTGAAGGTTGGTCACTTTTGCTCCTCTAACTTTGCCTCTCCTCATTCTTCTTGGCCATTCTTGAGCTTTTCTCATCTTCCGAAGTTCGTTTCATGCCTCATAGCAATCGTCTAGAATCCTTTCCTATCATGACAACATGAGCAAGCATACCAAGCGATTATATTTGACAAATAACATCTAAAAACGCATAGAAACGCTCGAACTAGCAATAAATCACAACAAACTCATTCTTCACAAGAATTGGCCTAAATTCCATCACTTTTCACCGAAACGCACATAAATAGCAATGTATTACATACGAAAGATGACTCCATCTAAGGAATTATCAAATACCCCCACACTTACCATTTGCGCGTCCCGAGCAAAGTCTCATCTACTGCATTTATTTGTCTACTAGTCAACAAGACTCAAACGACTCTAACATGACTCACGACTCTATAAGTGCAGCAATGATGCAAATGCAATTCTAGACTCAATCTTAAAAAAATTATTTAAAACATCCAATTTCTCTTTTTTTGGCAAGAATAGGCAATCTCCCTCTCATCAGCTGAAAATCATCAAGCTCTCACTAATCCTCTTTGAAATTCCCATACACGTAGCAAGAAGTTGAAATAAAAAATGATTATATGCAAAAGATCACTAAGGTGTCCCCTTTCTTCAACCAATTCAAACCAAGACACAAGCACGTCCTAAGCTTCATTGGGTCTAATTCAGATCAAATTTAACTGTAGCCTTTCTTCGCCGAACCATCTGAGGTTTTCAGACCCTCTTAGCCTTTATTGCGTTTGAATGCAAATTGTCCCAGTGAAGGGAGTCACAACTCCTGTGAAATAAGGCTTGACTCTAGTTTTCCTCTCTAAGCTCTACTTGGACGGAATCCAAATTTTCCGTGTGACCGGAAGCACATTAGGTTGTTTCTCCTTGAAGCACACTTCTTTTTTTCTCGTTTTTTTTATATATATATATATATATATATATATATATATATTTTCAGATTTTCTCATTTTCTTTTCTTTCCTCCTCTTTTTTTACAACCGTGCAGTAGAGCATAAAGAGTGTGGGCTTTTTCGGTTAACTCTAGTGACCACCGGGATGGTTATGTGCGCCCCTCAACTTCACTTAGGCTGAGGCAACCGTACCACATGGAACCAACTCTACACGAAGGTCCACCCCATATCAACAAGAGACCACAAGTTTCAACTTGAAAACAGAATATTCAGCTACAAGCAAAACTCAATCTAATTAGCACAATATAGGAAACTTAAATATACTTTACATGTCATTCTTTGAAAACTTCCAAAAATTCCCGGGACATCCTTAGTGAAACCTCTACACAAAATATTAAAGAATAAAATTGTCCCTACTACGGCACTTCCTACTCAAAAGGATTCATTCACTAAGCTCTCTTCAGTTTCAAGATCCTCAATTGCCTTTTTCTCAAATTTTTAAATTTTTCAATTTTTATGAATTTTCTATTTTCTCATTTTTTTTCATTTTTTATTCTTCACAATATCCTAACTCTATATGCAAGGCTTTGACACGAAAAAAATTTGACACAACACAACTCAACTTTTGGTGGGTAGACTCAATTATGTAAATGTGTAAATCAAATATAAATCTATCCTACACAACACGACAATATAAATAAAAACTCAACATAAAACACAATACTGATTCACAATACGAACTAAACACATCCTACATGTAACTGGCTATGCAAGACACTATGGCTAGCAAACAGATAAATCACCCCCACACTGAATGCTTCGTTGTCCTCAACGAATTTAGAGATTAAACATAGGACTCAGCAATCAATGCGGAGGGCCAGGAGATGAGATGGAGCTATGACATACTTATATAAAATAAACACAAAATTAAGCAAGAGAAAAAGATACTCACAACCACCTCAAGGGTGGGGACGAAATCACGCCAAGCAGTCCCCAAGCACAGTAGTGGTGCCACGATGCTCCTTTTACAGTCAATGTGTACTCGCACACCGGGGTCGACTGCCCTCCTCTACTAAAATTCATGTCTGAAGAATCCCCAACTCACATGCACGAGTCCCTGTGAAGGTCATATGTGCCATAGCACATTAGGGTAGATTCTACCATAACTTGCTCAAGTATGTCACTAGGAAAACATCATTAGTCCCTCTCTCTCTCATCTCTCCAAATAAATAACTAAAAACACGAAACTGTATTAAAAACTCACTCCCTAACGTAAGCAGAAAATACGTTGGGTTGCCTCCCAACAAGCGTCGTGTAATTCAAGGTCGACGACCCGACCCCGTTATCTCAAAAGATGTTAAGGAGGTTTTTCTCTCCACTTTTTCTTCTTCCACCATCGCTTATCTCTTTGTCTCTTCTCAAGTAAGCATGCATGAGATGCGTATGGCGCAACAAAATTGTAGAAGACGGCCTGAAAAAATTTCTGCTTTATGTGCTTCCACTCCTTGATCACCAGTCTTCTCGAGAATTCATTCTCCCCATCATGATCCCTTGTACCTCTCCTCCTCTTCTTCTTCTTCTTCTTCTTCTTCTTCTTCTTCTTCTTCTTCTTCTTCTTCTTCTTCTTCTTCTTCTTCTTCTTCTTCTTCTTCTTCTTCTTCTTCTTCTTCTTCTTCTTCTTCTTCTTCTTCTTCTTCTTCTTCTTCTTCTTCTTCTTCTTCTTCTTCTTCTTCTTCTTCTTCTTCTTCCAATTCTTCAAAATCAATATCATTGAGGCCTGGTCATGTGGAAATAAACTGCCAAATGGAACAGTAATGGCAAGGAGTGCCGTCTTGATTGCTTCCTTCCCTAGATCTTGTCTTGGAATCACAGGTGGCAAATCATGTATTGCATAAAACTGGGGTCTTTGCACTTCCACGTGTGACTCATCCCATTTTATGATCTCCAAAAGATAAGGATTAGGCTGAATACTTTCTTGATATATGTCCATGTGAACATCTCCACGCAATAATTTCTTAGCTTCATGGATTTCTTCCTCACAGCAAATATCTTCAGTGGGCCATAAGCTAGCGATGTCCACACTCTCCCATTCATGCCATGGATCCAAAATTATGCGAGGCACAAGTTGTATAGGCGTCACAATATCATCCCAATCTGAGTCCGAATCTGAGTCTGAAGCGACCAGAGGATCTATTACTTCATGATGGACAGTATTATAAACATAGATCTCTGGGAGTTCTTCTTCTTCCTCTTCGCACTCCTCAACTAAGTCAGGAATGATGTTGATTGGCTCATTGTCATTGTCTGCGTATGCACGAGAAAGTTCTGAAAGTTGTTGTCCATGACGCTGGAGAGTTTCATCTATCCTATCCAGCCCTTCCTCCATTCTGTCCCTTTTTACTAGCATGAGCTTCAATATTTCTTTCTTATGCTCATCTTCTTGATTACAAGGAGGAGGAGTGTAAAAATCTCCATAGGAGTAGTACGGCGAATAGCCTGAATATTGCCCATAACAATTTTGCCCCCACATGATCACAAAGATATCTGCACAATAATTCGCTAGGAAGCAGAAGAGATCAACAAATAAATAAACAAAAGAAAAAAAATTCCCTAAAGTTAATAATTCTAACTAATTCAACCGAAGTCCCCGGCAACGGCGCCAAAAACTTGACACGATCCAACCGCAAGTGTACGGCTGTCGCGTGTAGTAATATCCGGTAATCCGGGTTAGTCGAACCCAAGGGACTTGTCGTGAATTAACGAGGATGATTAACTTAGTGTGGGCAAGCAATTGTATTGTTTTACTAAACTAATAATTTAAATAAAAAAATAATTATTAAAAGAGAGATTAATACGAGGGACAAGTACCAGGATTTTTCTAGGATCACTAGGTGAACACCGTTAACGAATTACGTTTTGAAACACAGATAATGTTTTAATTTGCCAAACGAGCAATAAGGCTAACCGAATTACCAAGCTAGCTTTCTATGCCTAGGTCAAATTACAACCGAGTTACAAAGTTCTAATTATCCCTAAAACATATAATGACGATCATCTAATTCTACTCAACGTTCATAGTCGGTGTGACTACGTGCTTAATTCAATTACCCGGCAATTCGTTGCTTTCACTAACGTATTACCTATAATCTTCCTACTGCAACGTCTCACAATAGCAAGATAGATTAAGAGTATGAATTAAACATAGCAAACAAGAACATCATCAAATAAGTTTAAGCAAAACGTGAATCAAAATTCATAATCCGCCAAAACGGCTTCAAACCCTAGCTACCATGGAGAAATCCCGATAATGAACTTAGCTACAGAGATTCATGAGTAACAAGATGAAGTTTTAGTTTTTCATGATCAAAACAATGAAAAAGATAGAGAAGAGAGATCAAACGATGGAATCCTCGCTCTCACGACGAACTCCAAGCTCCAAGCCTTCCTCCAATGTGTTCTTATTTGTCTTCAGCAGCCTACTCTTCCTTTAGGTCCTAAAAATCGTCATGTATAGGGCTGGGCACGATTTTAAATGTATTCTGGCCGAATTTGCAATTCAGCCCCTCTAGTTTGCAATTCTCGGACAGATTTCATAAGCTGATCTTGCGTGGGCCTTTTCTCCCTCATCCAGACTCCTTTTTGGGCCTATCTTATATTTCTGGAAAGCCCTGGATGTCTACTTTCTAATGGAGTAGGCCTTGCACCAAAATTGTATATGTAACTCCAGATACAGACCGAATACTAAAGACTGGTCCAGTGAACTTTTCCAGCTCTTCTTCGTTTTTGCGTCATCTTCGGCGGACCATATCGTTCTCGTCCTGCCTTTGATTGAGCTCCGCGACCTAGCGTTGGAAAGATAATTGAGTCTAGTTTCATTTGGAACTGGTCTCACTATAGCAGGTCTTGTAGAACTCAAGATATCATCAAAATAGTGAAGGTTGGTCACTTTTGCTCCTCTAACTTTGCCTCTCCTCATTCTTCTTGGCCATTCTTGAGTTTTTCTCATCTTCCGAAGTTCGTTTCATGCCTCATACCAATCGTCTAGAATCCTTTCCTATCATAAAAACATGAGCAAACATACCAAGCGTTTATATTTGACAAATAACATCTAAAAACGCATAGAAACGCCCGAACTAGCAATAAATCACAACAAACTCATTCTTCACAAGAATTGGCCTAAATTCCATCACTTTTCACCGAAACGCACATAAATAGCAATGTATTACATACGAAAGATGACTCCATCTAAGGAGTTATCAGCTATTAACCCATAAAAAATAGTGAGAGCTATATTTAATGATCTAGCCATTGTTGAATATAGTTAAACTGTTCAAAATACTAAAATTGCATATTTCTCATTTTGTAGAATTCTAATGGCAAACAATCACGCATCGACTTCATCCGAGCGATATTTCCTTGAGAAGGACAAGTTGTCTGGAACAAATTGGCTGGTACAGTAACTTAAGGATCGTCCTTAAGCAGGAAAAGAAACTGTACGTCTTAGACAATCATATACGAGAACCACCCCAGGATGAGTCTGTTGTAGCTTCCGTGAGAGCACATTAGAAACATCTTGATGATTCTAAGGATGTGACTGTCTCATGCTTTGCACCATGACCTCTGAGCTTCCGAAGCAACACGAGAACATGGAAGCCTATGATATGATCGAACACTTGAAACAGTTGTTTGAACGGGCAAGGCATGAGCTGTATGAAGTGTCCAAGGAATTGTTCAAAAGCAATCTCGCATAAGGGAACCCGGTTGGACCTCATGTACTCCGAATGATCGGATACAAAGAGAACCTCACGAGGCTGGGGTTCCCAATCGGCCAAGAGTTGAAAACTGATCTTGTCTTGCAATCGTTGCCTGATAGTTATAACCAGTTCATCATGAACGATAACATGAATGAGATCAGTAAAGCTCTGCCGGACTTGCTGAACATGCTAAGGACAGTTGAACAAAGCATCAATAAAGGCAAAGGCAAAGCCATAATGATGGTGAAAAAAGAAGAAGGGCAAGGGAGTTGCCTCTACTTCTGAAGGAAAGAACAAGAAATTTGCGAAGTCCAAGGAATCCCTGAAGACTAGTGGGGGCGTGGCTAAAGGTGATTGTCACTACTGTAGCCAGCCGAGTCACTGGAGGAGGAATTTCCCCAAGTATCTGGAGGATAAAAAGCTTGGAATAGTGATTCCACCACCACCAGGTATTTTTGTTATAGACGTCAATCTATCTATTTCTTCATCTTGGGTGTTGGATACTGGATATGGATCTCACATTTGTGTAAATGTGCAGGATTTGAAAAGAAGTAGAAGATTGTCTAAACGGGAGATAGATTTGCATGTCGGGAATGGAACAAGAGTTGCTGCATTAGCAATAGGCGTGTACGAGCTGTCTTTGCCTTCTGGACTTATTTTAGAATTAGACAATTGCTATTATTTGCCTTCTATGAGAAGAAACATTATTTCCGTTCCTTGTTTGGACGAGAAGGGTTTTTCTATTCCAATAAAGGACAAGTGTTGCTCCATTTATTTTGATAGTATGCAATATTTTAGTGCGCATTTGTCTAATGGGTTGTATATCCTTGATCTAAATAATTCCATCTATAACATAAATACTAAAAGAATTAAAACTAATGATTTAAATCATACTTATCTATGTCAATGTCGTTTAGGCCATATAAACGAGAAACGCATATCTAGACTCCATAAGGATGGACTTCTAGAATCATTTTTATTTAGGATCATGTGAGATATGCGAGTCTTGTTTATTGGGAAAAATGACAAAGTCCACATTCAATAAGAAAGGTGAGAGGACTAGTGAGTTACTTTCCTTATACATACTGATGTATGTGGGCCATTTCCCACCCCTGCTAGAGGTCGTTACACCTACTACATTACGTTTACTAATGAATTCAGTAGATATGGATTTGTATACCTTATGAAGGCCAAATCCGAATCCTTTGAATTGTTAAAGGAATTCAAGAATGAAGTAGAGAAGCAACTTGGTAAGAGTATAAGGCTTTGCGATCGGATCATGGAGGAGAATACTTGATTCAAGAGTTTCACGAATATCGTAGAGAGTGTGGGATCCCAACTCAATCCACGTGGAACGCCACAGTGGAATGGCGTGTCCGAAAGGAGGAATCGCACACTATTGAATATGGTGCGATCTATGATGTGTCAAACGGATCTTCTAGTATCATTTTGGGGACATGCTCTATTGACTGCAGCTTTCACCATTAACCGTGTTCCATCCAAATTAGTCATGAAGACACCATATGAGATATGAAATGGGAAGCGTCCCATAGTGTCATTCATGAAGATTTGGGGCTGCGATGTCTATGTAAAAAGGTTACAAACAGATAAGCTCGGACCCAAAGCGGATAAGTGTAAATTTGTGGGATATCCTAAGGAAATGAAAGGATATTATTTCTACAATCCAACCGAGAACAAAGTGTTTGTAGCTCGGACTGGCATGTTTCTAGAAGGAGAGTTTGTATCTAAAGAAGAACGTGGGAAGACTGTAGAACTTGTAGAAATTCAAGAACCACAAACCACAAAACCGATGATGGAGCATGAACATGAACCGCAAATTGTTGTGGAAGAGCCTGTTCAGGTAACACAGGAACTCAGCAGGTCAGGTAGGGTACGTCATGAAATAGAGAGATACGGACTTCTCGTGACTGAGCCCGATACCTATGAGGAGGCCATGAAAGGGCCAGAATCCAAGAAGTTTCTAGAAGCCATGAGATCCAAAATGGAATCCATGTATATCAATAAAGCATGGACTTTGGTGGAACCACCTGAAGGGGCTAGGCCCATAGGGTGCAAGTGGGTCTTCAAGAAGAAGACTGACATAGATGAAAAGGTAGTTGCCTATAAGGGGCGATTGGTGGCTAATGGTTATACACAAATTCATGGTATTGACTATGATGAGACCTTTTCACCAGCCACCATGACTAAATTCATTTGAATCCTACTTGCTTTGCAACTTAATATGACTATGAAATTTGGCAGATGGATGTCAAAACAGAATTCCTTCATGGGAACCTCCTCAAGGATGTGTACATGACACAACCGGAGGGTTTTGAGGATCCAGAAAATGCCAATAAAGTCTGTAAGCTGAGATGATCCATTTATGGATTAAAGCAAGCTTCTAGGAGTTGGAATCGACGTTTTGATGACGCGGTCAAAGAGTCTGGTATCATCAAGAACGAAAATGAGCCCTGTTTTTACAAGAAGGTTAGTGGGCTCTCTGTTGTGTTTATGGTCTTGTATGTGAATGACATACTGCTCATTGTAAATGACATTCCTACTTTACAATCTGTAAAAGATTGGCTAGGAAAGTTTTCGCAATGAAGGACTTAGGGGATGCAGCTTCTATAATTGGTATCAAGATCTATAGGGATAGATCTAGGAAGCTGCTCGGCCTAAGCCAAAGTACATATATAGACAAGGTGTTGAAGCGGTTCAACATGCAAGATTCCAAGAAGGGATTATTGCCCATGTCAAATGGAGTCATTCTCTCTAAGACTGACTGTCCTTCCAATGAGATTGAGAGGGACCGCATGAGTAGGATACTTTATCCTTCGGCCATAGGATCCATCATGTATGCCATGTTGTGTACTAGACCAGAAGTAACGTACACATTGAGTATGGTAAGCAGATATCAGTCTAATCCTGGTGAGAGTCATTGGATTGCTGTCAAGAACATACGTAAGTACTTGAGAAGAAATAATGGGTTACACTGATGCAATCTTCCAAACCGACAAGGATGACTACAGACCGCAGTCGGGGTATGTGTTATACCTGATTGGAGGAGCAGTGAGCTGGAAGAGTTCCAAGCAAGAGACAGTTGCTGATTCTACAACTGAAGTTGAGTACATTGCTGCTGCAGAAGCAGCAAAAGAGGCTGTTTGGATAAAGAAGTTTATCACTGAGCTCGGTGTGGTCCCTAGCATCGTGGATCCCATGACGTTCTACTGTGACAACTCTGGAGCGATCACACAAGACAAGGAACCAATATCACACCAAAAATCGAAGCATGTACTTAGGAGATTCCGTCTTATTCGTGATATGATCGATAGAGGATGACAATCTTTCAGATACTCTCGCAAAGCCGCTTGTTCAGCGAAAGCATGAAGGAAACACTGGATCTATAGGCATACGAGATGCACCAGATTGGCTCTAGTGCAAGTGGGAGACTGTTGAAATAGGTGCCCTAGAGGAAATCCATATTTACAATGAACAATGTTTGGCTAGAACATTCATTTATTATTTATTGCGATATTTTATATAATGAAGTTCTTAGATACAATGTGTTGTTTATCTTAAATATCCCTAGTCCATTATATTGATTAACGGGATGATCAACTATAGACTAGTATGTGGGTAGATTGATATAGAAATTTAAAGTTTAACACATGGGTATGCGTTAGGAGTAATGTCATACTGGATTGACCCACAACGAGAAGGATGCATTAGATTATGTCGAAGTCACAATTGCTTCTCGTAGTGCTAATGATATTGTAATCCTTAGACTTGAAGTCACTAGATACTCTAGTTGTGAAATATCGTGCTTTGATATTATCAAACGTTGCGCCTTAACCGGGTAACTATAAAGATAGTTATCGGGCATGATAGAAAGCAAGCTTGGATATTGTAGTGACGTAGAGAGGATTTGTCCCTCCCACAGAATGGGAGAAAATATCCATGGGCCACTCGAGTGATGGTGCTCATAGAATGTCTAGCCAGACTCAGATAAAACAATATGGAGATATTGATGTTATCTGCTCGCATAAGCATATTCCCATGATCGAGAAACTATGGATTGGATATACGAGTGTGACTAATATGTCTCGTGTACAATCCGGATATGGAGACAAAGGGATAATACAATACATGAATATTGAGCACAAGGTTTGTCGGAATCACTAACTTATTTATATTAGTTGGGTGGCATGAATGTGTTTCTAGACACCTCTCCATGTTAGTAAAAAGTTACTACCAACCAAGTAGAAACTTATGGGGTCAATCACCGGATGGATTAAATTGGATATTGGCATTTATTAGTTGGACTAATTAATAAAAGGATCATAACGCAACCACAACCAAACTTAGTAGGACTAATTTTCAAGTGGACTGTTAACGACTTAAAATTGCATATTTTAGTACGTTAATGAATTCTTCATAACTAGCTAATATGTGTTATTCATCTATTTTATCTCTCTTTCTAGACTTATGCTTGTTTTCGTAGTTTTGGTTGTTTTTATCTTATATTGTAGGCAAAGATGTCTCTTAGAATACAAGAGGCTAGTTCGGGAGAGCTTGAATGATGAATTGAGATGCTTTGGATGGGCCAAGATTTAAGACAAACCATGTTAGAAGGCCAAAGTTACATCAAAGGGGCTTGTTTGAAGTCAACTTAACGGCAGGGGGGCGCTAAGTGATGTTTTCTAGACTTCCAAAGGGCTGCAATGAATAGTATTTAACAATTGGGGTATAGGTTCCATTTCCTAAACGTTTTAAGGAGTTTTATGAACAAATTTTAACACCTAGGGGAGGGGGGGGGCAATTAAAGGCCCCCGGCAAACTAGAGGGGGCCGAATTGCATTTAAGCCAAAACGATTCACAGCCAACAAGTGTGGTTCTCTCTCCTTGACGGAAGAAACACGCTGAACCCAGCAGCTTCCATGGAAGCTCGTCCAAAGCTCCGAACAACCCTCAAAAATCGATCAAAACTTCACCATATGGCTTGAAATTAGTACCAAAACGCTGCCCAGCCCAAGCTCTCTCCACTACAACCATCAATTCGGCCCAATAAGAAGAAACGAAGAAAGCCCCAATTCTCCTAGGGTTTGTGAAGGTACTGGATATCAACGAAGGAGGCTCTCTCAGTTTAATCCGAGGGTGGAGATCACTCCTTGGAGACCAAGAAACCCATCCCTCAAGTCTATATAAACACAAGAGTGAAGAAATTCGGACCCTCTCTCTCACACCTTCGGCCCATAGTACACAACTTCGTTCCTCTGTTTCTCATCTCTCTCTCCGATTTCACCAGATTTTGGAATTGTTCTTGAGCTCATGAGCTCTCTCTTGAGCATATTCAGGGCCAAGAACAAGTGAAAGAGGAAGAGAGGGAGAGAGGAGATCGAAATAGGGCTTGTCTTGGTTAAATTGAGTTCTCTGTTTTGCAGTGCTCTGTTCTTGGTGCGTTTTGCTGTGTTAGTGACTGTAGCAGCAGCAGCAGATGCTACAATACTCATTGGGTCTCAATTCTTAATGACTTTTGTGTAGTTTTGGAATCAAGTGATTTATTTCTTCAAGTTATAGCTTAATCTTGTGTTATTGGAGTTGATTTTGAGATAGACTCGTGTTACTCTTGAAGTTGAGATTAATTTCTATGAAATCTTATTTGAGTATGCTTGTGAAAATCTCTTTTCAATTCAAGAAAATGAGTGATTATTTCATTTGTTGGGTTGGTTGATGAATTTGGATAGCTTGTTGTGAAGATTTAATTGTTCTTCAAAGTTTCACAAATTTGGATGTCAAATTCATTGAATTCTTGTGTCGAAAAACAAATCCGAATTTTGGCTTGATCTTGTATGTGGACTCACTTGGCGGAGTACATATCCTTGATTCTTGACATAACTCGATTTTGGGTTTCGCTCTTGAATTCGTGAGCTAGACGATTCTGTTTGCTTTAGAATCCATGTTCCGTCTCTTCATAAAAATTTTGGGTGTTGAACTTCACTTGCAAGTTTTCTAGCAAAGTCAATTGACCCAAATTCACTCTATTTAATCGTAGAGTATTATTAGTAGTCGCTTATTTTATTTCTTAGTTTCAAACACAACTTGCTCCATCAATTAGGTGGTGGATTTGATAGCTTGGCTAGCTCTAAAGCCTATGAGAATTTGCGTTACTTGCTTTAGTTAGTCGTTTTCTACTTTTTATTGCTAGTATAGTAAGTCATTGTCTAACCCTCCTCTCCTTGTGGATTCGAATCCGGTCTTACCGGATTAATACTTGTAGCGATATCCTATACTTGGGATTTCAAACAAACATGGACTAATCCATGTAAGGACATGATTAGTATTGGGGATTTTATGTAGTTAATAAAGAGTTATTACTATATAAATGAACTCTAGCTTGATATTTCTCAACACAAGTCATTATTGAGAGAACATAACAAAGCAAGAGAGGGATAGAGAGAAGTTGGGAGCCGAAGCACCCAAATCGTCCCCCTAGCCGACGTCGTCGGCCTCCCCTTGGGGGCCGCTTTTCTTCGTTTTGCGTGATCCGTATCTCCTTCTTCCGTTGCTAGCACTACACGGTGGTAAGGAATCCAATCAAGAAGACAAGGTGTGGATATTCATAGAGACGAAGACACTATTCTTCGTGTGATCTCCCAAAATAAGGTTCACATATTTTAGGCCCTTATCATGTTATGATAGCTTGCCTGTGATCCTTGGAGGGATTTGAGCAGGATTAATTTTGTTATTCCGCTGCGTAACCTGCATCAAAACCCTACAATTCAGTCCTACGATTAAGCATCAAACTGTTGGACTTGTGATGTGCATAGCAGTTGGTTGGGACATTAGACAATTGGATGTGTCTTATTCCTTTCTTCATGACACACTTCAAGAGGAAGTGTTTATGTCTCAACCTCCAGGCTTTGCTCATCCTCATTTTCCTCATTTCGTTTGTCAACTTCAAAAGTCTCTTTATGGCTTAAAACAAGCTCCAAGAGCTTGGTTCACCATGTTTTCTTCAATTTTAGTACATCTGGGATTCAAAAAGAGTGCTGTTGATCACTCTCTGTTTTTTCAAAGAACTGCTACAACCTTCACCATTTTGCTAGTTTACGTAGGTGACATTCTCATTACTGGGAATTGTTCATCTAACATATCCAATCTCATAAAAGATTTTCATACAAACGTTGATCTCAGACTTGGGTTTAGCTCATTACTTCTTGGGTATTGAGATTGCTAAAAATTCACTCACTGGAGCTTTGACTCTCACACAGACTAAGTATACAAAGGACCTCATTCAGAATGCTGCTCTTGCATATTGCACGCCTTGTGATAATCATGTGGCCACCAAAGATTCCACCCTTCGGAATTCTACTGCTTCATTTGACAATGTCCCTTTGTTTAGAACTTTGCTTGGTAGTTTACAATATATGACTATTACAAGACCTGAGATTCAGTTTTCAGTAAATTCCTTGTGTCAGAAAATGCATAGTCCTGCAGTTGGTGATTTTGTTGCTCTCAAGAGGATTCTCAGTTTTATTAAAGTAACTTTCAAAAATGGTATTACACTAGCTCCCAACAGCTTCAATCTTGTCTGCTACTCAAATGCAGACTGGGCTGGTAGTAGTCTTGACAGAAGATCTACCATTGGGTATTGCATCTTTTTGGGGGCTAACCTCATTTCTTGGTGTTCTACGAATCAACAAACAGTTGCCAGATCCTCCACAGAAGCTTAATATAGAGCTCTGGCATCTACTTCCTCAGAAATGAAGTGGCTCACTTTTCTTTTTAGAGATCTTGGTGTTTTGAACAGAGAGGTTCCTACATTACACTGTGACAATTTATCAGTCATTTAACTGTTGGAATAGATTCCCTAGAGGCAATCTAGTTTAGTATGAACTTATTTTGGCTAGAACATTCATTAAATTATTTATTGTAAATATAATGAAGTCCTTAGATTTAAAATTGTGTTGTTTATCTTAAATATCCCTAGTCCATTATAATGATTAAATGGGACAATCATCTATAGACTAGTATGGGGTTGGATTGATATGGAGATATCATGATCCAACAAATGGGTATGCATTAGGGGTAATGGCATACTGGATTGAACCATCTCCGAGAAGGCTACATACATGTTATGTTGAGTCAAAAGCACTTCTCGTTGTGACAACGGTATTGTCATCCTTAGAATTGAAGTCACTAGATTACCTAATTGTGGATTATTGTGATTTTGGTAGCGTCAAACGCTACACCGTAACAAGGTAGCTATAAAGGCGTGTACTAGATACAATATGAAGCAAGCTTAGAGATCGTAGTAGACGTAGACAGAATTTGTCCCTCCCACATAACTGGAGCAAATATCCTAGGCCACTCGAGGGATAGTGCTTATGGAATGTCTGGCCAGACTCAAATAAATCAATATGGGATATTGATGTTATTTGCACGAATATGGCTATTCCCAGGATCGAGAAACTATGGATTGGATATACGAGTGTGACTTGTATGTCTCGTGTCCAATCCAGATATGGAGACAAAGGGATGAGACAATTAATTGCACAAGGTTTGTCGGATGACTTTTCTATTAGTTGGCTAGAATTGATGTCTTGCTAGAGACCGCTCCATATTAGCAAATTGTTGCTACCAACTAGATAGAACCTATGGGGTCACACGCCCAATAGGATTGAACTAGATTTTGGAATTATATAATATGATTAATTAATTGGAAGGATCACTTTGCAACGACTTGTAAACTTAGTAGGACTAATATGCAAGGAAGGGACTAATCCGAACTCATGTAGGATTAGGAAGGACCTTTAGGTAGTTGTCAAGGAGTTTTTGGACTATATAAAGGATGCTCCTAGCTTCCTTCCCAGACTAATGCTCATAGCATAATTTGAGTGGGAAGGAAGCAAAAGAGAGAGAGCAAGACCACAAGGAGGCCTACCGCCCCTTGCGACCGCCCCTACCCGTCGGCCACAAAGAGAGGCCGAAGCCCTCTCTTTGATCCTCGTTGCGTGATTTCTTATTCCTCTTACTCCAGTCCAAGCTAGCACAAAGGAGTAGGAATATCTAGACATCAACCCTAGGCGTGGATCAACCGTAGAGACGTGACACAATTCACGTTACAAGTCATCACAGGAGATCTCTAAGGTGTGTTACGTGTTTCTTCCTTTACCATCGTTATGATTCTCTTCCTGTGATCCTTGAAGGGTCTTGAATGGATAATTCTTTCTTCCACTGCGTATCCATGATCAAAACCCTACACTGGTATCATAGCCACAGGTCGTAGAACATAGACGTGGTTTATGTATTACGTTTTATGTCCTTTACACCCATAATTGTTATATTATTGTTTAAAACGGACAAACTAAGCATAAATATGCATGTTAAATTTGATTCAACCAAACAAGACCTATTTTGTGCATTGGATGCATGAATTAGTGAGTTTGAGAAATTTTAGGATTTTAGATCTCGGGTTTTGGGCAAAAATTGGAAACTAGTTCTAATTTGGAAACGTTTTGGACATGGGGAACAAGGAAGGAGTTGTTTTTGGAAACAACTAAGAGGTTCGCCCACCCTAGGGACCGCCCCTCACCTTCCTTGCCGCCCAAGCCACCTAGGCCGAAGGCCTAGGCGGTCGGCCAACCCCACGGGTTGGGCCGGCCATCCTAGGCTCGGCCCGGGGCGGCTCCAAGGTGGTGCGGCCATGTTATGGTTGAGCCTCTTGGACTGTTTTTGACCCTAGTAATCCTAAAATCAATTAAAATTGACCAAGCGCGTTAAAATTGGATTGTAACTGTTTATGTGCAAATCACATGGGGATTGGATATGGCCTTAGGATGTGGTTTGGTGTGATTGTTTAATTTTGTGGTTTGGTTTACGGCCTGCGAGCCGATCAATTTGATGTAATAATTAATTAGGGTTTACGGCATGTTTGCCGATTTTTTTCTCAACTTCTGAGATTTATTTTATTTAGTATAGTTGTTAGCTAGTGCTAGATAGAATAGATTCTTAGCCAAGATTGGAGAAAAGAAGCCCAAAGAAAAAGAAAAGCCACAAAGATGGAGCATGGAGCATTCCACAAGACTATGAAGGATTGACCAAAAGATGAAGACGCACGGAGTTGTGTTTGCTTTTAGGGTTCATATATATTTCCATTGGCTTGGGAATATCTTAGTCTAGAAAAGGCCATACCCACATCACTTTTTATTTATTTTGTGATTTTTTTATGTTTCTGTCTTATTATTTTATGATTGGTGTATGGATGATGCATGCAATTAGGATAATAAGATAATTAACAACCCGGATCTATTATTTGGAGCTGTGCCCAAACTCAAAATAGATAGATCAGTTGATATGAATCAACAAAACAATTAAAATTGAATTTTAAAATCCCTCAAAGTTCAAATATGTGTTTTTGCCTTCTCTTGATTTAAACACTCATCAACATCAGGATTTATCAAGCTCGTGCATGCCAAAGCAAGGCGACTTGCTTCATAATGATGTGATGCGATGGCACAAGCAAGTAATGCGCAATTGTTTAAATAAGAGGTTTGACACAAATGGGTTATTAATATGATTGAAACCTAGAGGCAATCAATTGGGATTAGCCATACGGATGGATAAATAAGGAGTTATTTGCCCAATTGAACCAAGAGTTGCATGGGATGCAATTTCAATTGTTCCTACCTAAAGTAGTCAATTTTTGAGTGACTTGCCAAAGCAAGCTCAAGAGGAGATGAAACATGGATCTTGGCCCACTAGAAAATATAATGATATTTTCCGAACTAATATCTTGAGGGTTTAATAATCCTTAGTAAAATAGTGGGAGCTATGTTTGATAATCTAGCCATTATTAAATATAGTCAAAATTTCACAAATACTAAAACTTGACTATTTTCCTTTTGTATTATTCCAAATGGAAAACAACTCATCGAGTTCACAACATTCCCTACGCTCTTTCCTTGAGTAGGACAAGTTTTCTGGAACCAATTTCCTCGACCGGTACATAATCTCGAGAATTGTTCTCAAGCAAGATAAGAAACTGTACGCGATAGAGGAGCAAGTTCTAGCAGGTCCAGAAAACAATACTCCTGCAGCCCTAAAGGAGTATTATAAGCGTGTTGACGATTCTAATGATGTGGCCTGCCTCATGCTTTGCACCATGACCTATGATCTTCCGAAGCAACATGAAAATATGAATGCAGTCGATATGATCGAACACTTGAAGCAGCTCTTCCAAGAGAAGGCAAGGGTTGAGAGGTGTGTAGTTTCTAAGGCATTGTTCAAATGTCATATGGCTGAAGAAAACCATGTGGGACCTCATGTACTCCCTATGATCAGGTACTTGGAGAATCTCGCACGACTAGGTTTCCCGGTCGGTCAAGAGTTGGCCACCGATCTCGTATTGCAATCGTTGCCTGAGAGTTTGGACAATTCATCATGAACTATAACATAAACGAGATCGTGAAATCATTGCCAGATTTACTCAACATGTTGAGGAAAGATGAACGAAGCATCAACAAGGGTAAGGGATTGGCCATTATGATGGTGCAGAGAGGAAAGGGCAAAAGGTTTGCCTCATCCTCCAAGGGCAAAGGAAAAGCAGTTGCCAAGTCCAAGGAACCTGCCCTTAAACCTGTTGATGGCACTGCCAAAGGTGTGACTAAAGGTGAATAGACCTGCGCGTTGGAAATGGAGAAAAGGTTGCTGCATTAGCCGTAGGCGTGTACGAGCTGTCTCTGCCTTAGGATTAGTTTTAGAATTAAATAATTACTATTTTGTGCCTACTATAAGAAGAAACATTATTTCTATTTCTTGTTCGGAGAAGGAAGGTTTTATTACTTCAATAAAGGAAAATTGTTGTTCCATTTATTTTAATAATATTCACTATTGTAGTGCGCAATTATTTAATGGATTGTACGTCCTTGATCTAAGCAATCTTGTCTACAACATTAATACTAAGAGAATTAAGATGAATGGTTTAAATCCTGCTTACTTATGGCACTGTCGTTTAGGCCTCATAAACGAGAAACGTGTATCTAGACTCCATAAGGATGGACTACTAGACACATTTGATTTTGAATCATATGATACATGTGAGGCTTGGTTATAGGGAAAAATGACAAATTTCCCTTTCAATAAGAAAGGTGAGAGGACTAGTGAGCAATTGGAACTCGTGCATACTGATGTATGTGGGCCATTTGCCACGCCTGCCAGGGGTGGTTACGTCTACTTCATCACAATTACTGATGATTTCAGTAGATATGGATTTATATACCTTATGAAGGACAAATCTGAATCTTATGAAAGGTTCAAAGAATTCAAGAGTGAAGTAGAGAAGCAACTTGGCAAAAGTATCAAGGCTCTATGATCGGATCTGGAGGAGAATACTTGAGCCAAGAGTTTGACGACTATCTTAGAGAGTGTGGGATTGTGTCCTAACTCACTCCACCCGGAATGCCACAATGGAATGACGTGTCCAAGAGAAGTAATCGAACACTATTGGATATGGTTCGATCTATGATGTGTCAGACCGATCTTCCATTGTCATTTTGGGGCTATGCTCTATTAAGTGCAGCTTTCACCATTTACCGTTTTCCATCTAAATGAGTCATGAAGACACCACATGAGATGTGGAATGGGAGGCGTCGTACACTGTCGTTCATGAAGATTTGGGGCTGAGATGTCTATGTAAACGCTTACAATCTGACAGACTAGGGCCCAAATCGGATAAGTGTAAGTTTGTGGGGTACCCTAAGAAACTAAGGGTTACTATTTCTATAATCCAACTGAGAATAAAGTGTTAATTGCTCGGTCTGGCGTGTTTCTAGAAAGAGAGTTTACTCTAAAGAAGCAAGTAAGAGGACTGTAGAACATGAAGAAGTTCAAGAACCAAAAAGCACTAATCCTACTATGGAACATGAGCACGAACCAGAAGTAGTTGTGGAGCATCCTGTTCAAGTAGAACAAGAGCTTCGTAGATCTAGGAGAGTGCGCCAGGAGCCAGAGAGGTATTGACTTCTCGTGACTGATTCTGGTGACACGATGCTCATGAATGATGAGCCTACTAGCTATGAAGAGGCCATGAAAGGACCGAACTCTCAGAAGTGGCTTGAAGTCATGAGATCGGAGATGGAATACATGTATACCAAAAAAGTATGGACTTTGGTGGAACCACCCGAAGGGGCACGACACATAGGGTGCAAGTGGGTCTTCAAGAAGAAGATCGACATTGATGGTAATGTGATTACCTATAAGGGCCGATTGGTGGAAAAAGGATTCAGGCAGATTCATGGTATTGACTATGATGAAACCTTTTCACCAGTCGCTATGACCAAATCCATCCGAATCCTACTTGCCATTGCAGCATACTACGACTATGAGATTTGGCAGATGGATGTCAAAACAGCATTCCTCTATGGGAATCTCCTCGAGGACGTGTATATGATAAAGCCTGAGGGTTTTGAAGATCCAAAGCAAGCCAACAAAGTATGTAAGCTGCAACGGTCCATTTATGGATTAAAGCAAGCTTTCTAGGATTTGGAATTGACGTTTTGATGAAGTAGTCAAAGAGTTTGGCTTCATCAGAAACGAAGATGAGTCTTGTGTCAACAAGAAGGTTAGTGGTAGCTCTGATGCTTCTCTGTTCTTGTAAGTGGATGACATACTACTCATTGGAAATAACATTCACATGCTGCAATCTATTAAAGATTGGCTAGGAAACTGTTTCGCAATGAAGGACTTAAGGGAAGCAGCCTATATACTTGGTATAAAGATCTATAGAGATAGATCTAGAGGACTGCTAGGCCTAAGTCAAAGTACATATATAGACAGGTGTTGAAGCGGTACAACATGAAATATTCCAAGAAGGGATTCTTGCCCATGTCACATGGAATCACTCTTTCGAAGAGTTATTGTCCTTCCAATGAGATTGAGAAGGAACGCATGAGTAGAGTTCCCTAATCCTCGCCCATAGGATATATCATGTACGCCATGTTATGTACTAGACCAGATGTGTCATATGCCTTGAGTATGACAAGCATATACCAGTCCAATCCAGGTGAGAGTCACTGGATTGCAGTCAAGAACATCCTAAAGTACTTGAGAAGAACTAAATATTCTTTCTTGATATTTGGTGGTGAGGAGAGTTGCGTGTAAAGGGTTACACGGATGCAAGCTTCCAAACGGACATAGATGATTTCAGATCACAATCGGGATATGTGTTTTGCCTGAATGGAGCACCAATGAGCTGGAAGAGTTCCAAGCAAGAGACGGTGGCTAATTCTACAACAGTGGTAGAGCACATTGCTGTGAATGACGCAGCAAAGGAAGCTGTTTGGATTAAGAATTTTTTTTCTGAACTTGGTGTGGTTCCTAGAATTGCGGATCTAGTAGAGTTGTACTGTGAAAACACTGGGGCAATCGCTAAATCAAAGGAGCCCCAATCACACCAAAAATCCAAACACGTACTAAGGAAGTTCCATATTATTCGAGATATTATCGATAGAGGAGACATTCGGATATGCAAGATTCCTATAGATGAGAATCTGTCAGATCCACTTACAAAGCCGCTTGTTCAGCGCAAGCATGAAGGTCACACTAGGAGCCTTGGCATACGGGATGCATCATATTCGCTCTAGTGCAAGTGGGAGACTGCTGGATAGATGCCCTAGAGGCAATCTAGTTTAGTATGGACTTTATTTGGCTAGAACATTCGTTGTATTATTTATTGGATATTTAATATAATGAATTCCTTAGATTTACAATTGTGTTGTTTATCTTAAATATCCCTAGTTCATTATAATGATTAAATGTGACATTCATACATAGACTAGTATGGGGTTAGATTGAAATGGAGATATCATGATCCAACACATGGGTATGCATTAGGGGTAATGGCATACTGGATTGACCCATCTCCGAGATGGCTACATACATGTTATGTTGAGTCACAAGCGCTTCTCGTGGTGACAACGGTATTGTCATCCTTAGACTTCAAGTCACTAGATTATCTAGTTGTGGATTATTGTGATTTTGGTAACGTCAAACGCTACACCGTAACAGGGTAGCTATAAAGGCGTGTACCGGATACAATAAGAAGCAAGCTTAGAGATCGTAGTAGACGTAGATAGAATTTGTCCCTCCCACATAACGGGAGCAAATATCCTAGGCCACTCGAGGGATAGTGCTTATGGAATGTCTGGCCAGACTCAAATAAATCAATATGGGATATTGATGTTATTTGCACGAATAAGACAATTCCCAGGATCGAGAAACTATGGATCGGATATACGAGTGTGACTTGTATGTCTCATGTCCAATCTGGATATGGCGAAAAAGGAATGAGACAATTACTTGCACAAGGTTTGTCATATGACTATTCTCTTAGTTGGGTAGAATGGATGTCTTGCCAGTGACCGCTCCATATTAGCAAATTGTTGCTACCAACTCGATAGAACCTACACGCCCATTAGGGTTGAACTAGATTTGGGAATTAATTAATATGATTAAGTAATTGGAAGGATCACTTTGCAACACTGGTAGCACCTTTTAGGCGCTATATATATTAATGCTATTTTCCACATTATCATGAGATATTTGAGCTTAATTGTAGAGAATATGTTGCGTTTTAGCACTTGAGGCATCATATGCACTATAATGTCAGTCCGGGCGTTTCTATGCATATTTAGATGTTAATTGTAAAATATAGTCGCTTGGTATGTTTGTTCATGTTGTCTTGGAAGGAACGGATGCTAATAGGTTGATAGAAAGCATGGAACGAACTTCGGAAACAACGGGAGCTAAAGTGGAGTTAAGAGAAGCAGAACTGGAGGAGCTTGGATGAATAGTTTGTACTATTTTGACCCTATATGGAGTTATACAAAGTATTTGGGATTCATACCGGTTCCAAATGAAAGTAGACTCATACAGCTTTCCAATGATAGGTCACGGAGTTAAATCCGAGTTCGAACAAAGACGTTATGGCCCGACGAAGTCAGGAGCAGATTTTAGGGGGCTATTGTCCAATTATTGAAGACTTGTGACGGGTTATAACTAAAAAACGACCTAGGGACAGAAAAATACATTCATTCACGCATAGAGGTAGTCAAGAAGAAGGAGGAGTGCAACGGGACACCGTTGGAGAGCATCTTGGAGCTGGGGATTGCACGGATTCGTCGGAGCTTTGGCGATTTCACCGTTCGATTACTTTTCTCTTCTTTTTATCATTCTATGGAGAAACTTGTGTATATTTTCATTGCCATGAGCAGCTAGATTCTTTTCTAGGCTCTATGGAGAGCCTAGGGTTATGTTAGACTTTGATTTTCCGGATTATTGAGATTGATACATGTTTTGGATAATTGATTATGATGAATCTTAAACTCTTTTGGTGTATTGTTGAACTAGGGTTATTGACACACCCGAATTACGAGATGAATAGCCATTAGAAAATGATTTTGCTTCATGATTGTGTTATCTTACTTAATGTTTAATTTAGTTTAGTTATTGTTCAAGTGCTATGCTTAATCCTTAGCAACAATGGAGTAGCTACCCAGAATTGCTAGTACTTAGGTGGAGTGCTTGAAAGAGACTTAGCCTAGGGTGATAGAGAACATGAACACAATTCTAAATCAATGAGACTGAGAGGTGATTTGAATAGGATTTGCCATTTGGTTGAGGACAGTGGACCGACCGGACCTGTAGTAGTCCGAGACATAGAACTGCATGAGATCGACAGAAGATTGCAGTAACTAGTAACTTGGTATAACGATTAGCGTGTTTCAATACAGTATCCGGAATTGTCTAACAGCCCTAGGTGATCCGTAGATCGCCTAGTCTTTCTTCATAATTGATTATACCGTGTTTAATTATAAATCCTAAAACATTGTCTTTTCATTATTTTAATACAGCCACTTGTTTGGGGGTAGCAAACTCTTAAACCATCAAACATTCCTCCTGGTTACTTCAATCTTAACTAATATTATAACTAAATAATCTCGTGATTGTCCTCATGGGATCGATAACTCGGGGTTGAAATACTACCCTATATTACTTGAACTGTGCACTTGCGGTAACACGTAAGAAAGCGTGTCAAGTTTTTGGTGCCGTTGTCGGGGACAGCGGTAGATTGTTTAGTTAGAAATTAGTTTGGATTTTTTATATTATTTTATTTTTGTTACTATCTATTTACCTCACGTATGTGCTATTGTTGTCTTCTCAGGTAGCTATGGCGGAAGGCCAAGGGCAGATTAGCCTCACGACGGAGCAGCTACAAGCTATGGTGGTTGTAGCCGTAGAGAAAGCACTAGCGGCAACATCTAGACCGAAGTCGACCTCAATGCCGTACAACCGTTCTGGAAAAGAAATAATCCAGGCATTTGAGGCGAATCTTAAAGGAAGGGAGCCAGCAATTGTGGTGCCACAAATTCAGGCCAAGAGCTTCTGCCTAAAGCTAAGCACCATCCAATTTGCTCAGGAATAGTGCACCTTTGCTGGTACATATGAGGAAGACCCACATGAATTTATTGGAAGATTTAAGATCCATTGTGGGCTAATTCGGTATAGTGGGGTCACTTCTGAAGCAATTAAGCAGATGCTCTTCCCTCATTGTCTCAAGGGAGCTGCTTTGGATTGGCTAGATTCGATGCAATCCAAATCTATCGAGACATGGTAAGAGTGTTCCTCCTTATTTATGGGTAAATTTTTTCCCATCTCACGCGTCATTCAGCTCCAGAACAAGATATGGTCATTCAAGCAAAAGCAGCATGAATCTATGGTCAAAGCATGGGAGCGTCTCAACTGCTTGCTACGCAAATGCCCCAACCATGGAATTGCCAAAGCCCATAACATCCAAACATTTTATGATGCACTTGGAAATCTAGACAAGGACAAGATTGACAGAGAAGCTGGCGTAAATTGAATTGTTCAAATGCGATGAAGAGGGTGCATATGAGTTGATGAGACGTGTGGTGGAACAAGAGAAGAGCTTGGATTATGAGTCCCACCAGCAAGAAATGATGAAGCAAAATGCAATTGATTATGGAACAGTTCAGGTGAATGTGGTGGAGGCAATGCATGAAGCAGTTGTTTGAGAGTTGCTGCAGCAACAAAAAGAATTAGCTACAGATTTGGCAGAGCTGAGAGGAGTGATGAAAGTGATGGGTCAGCACGTGATGACCATGATTGCAGAAAGCACTACTTCTGCAGTTGCGCTTCGGGAAGCTCTAGCAGAAGTTAAGGATCTTAAGCAGCAACTCGAACACAGAACACTGGAACACACTATTATTGCATCTTAGGAACATGTTCAGGCCATCACCACTCGCAGTGGTACAACACTCAAATACCCTCCATATCCTACTCATGCCAGAGCAATAGAATCCAAGGCAAAGGAGCATGAAGTCTTCGATTATGAGAAGACTCCCATCATGGTCCCCCAATCAAAGGGCATGACTCAGCAAGACGAGGAGGATTCCACTCAGGTATTAATTTCATCTCCTCCTTCTTCTTCAGAAATTCCATATCCGTTGCGTAATAGGAAGAAGAAGGATGATTTTTAGGAGCACAAGCGCTTTCTTAATGTATTTTCGAAACTACATATTAGTATTCCCTTGATTGAGGCACTTCAAAAGATGCCTAAGTATTCTCCGTTTATTAAGGATTCAGTCCATCGTAAGAAAGCAGTGGACGAATTTCAGGGAGTGAACTTAAATGAGCATGTTAGTTCATGTGTTTTGCATGGGCTACCTAAGAAGAGGAAGGATCCAGGTAGCTTTGTCATTGAAGCTACATTGGGTGATGCCTACACTGGGAGATCTCTCTGCGATTTGGGAGCTAGCATTAACTTGATGCCTCTGTCGGTATTCAAAAAGTTAAGTGTGGGGGAGCCTCAGAAAACCTGGATCACTCTTCATTTTGCAGACAAATCATCGAATAGAGCCTGTGGGATGATACATGATGTACTTGTGAGAGTTGGAAGCTGACTTTTTCATATTGGACATGCCAGCTGGTGATGTGCCTATAATTCTAGGTAGGCCGTTTTTAGCAACTGGGCATACTCTCATTGATGTGGAGAATGGAGAGCTAATTATGAAGGTACAAGATGACATGGAGACTTTTCAGGTCTTCAAACCAACACCTCAGTCCTCGTGGGAGCATAAGCCAGGGGTTCCATTTGCTGTACAAGTGAAGCGACAACTTCCTGATTTATCGCAAGGGGATCCACCTGACTATTGGGAAAGAAATAAGCCATCAGCGGTGCACGCACTCAAAGCAGTTCTTCAAATTCAGCATAGGAAAGCTAAACTGCAAGTGGCACAATGTGCAAGACGACCCTCGTGAGGTGGCAGAGGTAACTGGGTCGAGCCGTCAACCTTAAATTACAGTGCTTCTTGGGAGGCAACCCAATGTAGAGTAGGGATTTTGTTATTTCATTTTGTTTATGTTCTTTGAAAGCTCCCTATTTGATATTGAGAGATTTGAGAGAGAGTGCTTTAATATTTTCCATGAGTGTGCAGGATACAGGTACCGAAGACCGTTTGGAATCCCTTTCTTGATGCATGTGCACTAAATTGCACGCAAAACGAGGCACAATGAGCAATTTGATAATAGGATCTTGGAAGAGATGCTACTCGAGGTCGACGAGTAGCTATTCATTTATTGAGTATATTGGCAGCTATTTGTGGCCTAGAGTTGCACGCATCGGAATCCGAAGTGGGATGAAAAAACACAAGTTTAAAAGGGGCACGATTCTTGCGCTAGAGAGAAATTTTGGAGATGAGTTGAAAAATTCCCCGGACTTTGGGAATTTTCCAGTCAATATTGGATTCTAAATTCAATGACGAGTTCATGAGCGTGAGAATCGAAGGAATCGGACATCGAACGAAGAAACTAGAGCAAAAACAATATCCCGTAAGTCCCAGGGTATTTCGGGCCGAAATCAATTCATTTTTGGCCGATATCGATTCATTTCGGGCCGAAATGCCCCTTGATTTTGGGCCGAATTAAAAAGAGGCTACTGTTTTGAGTTTTCCAAATCATTTCGGGCCAAAATGATTTGATTTCGGGCCGAAATCAGAAATCAAACCATTTCGGGTCGAAATGGTCTGGACAGCTCATTTATTGAGGGCATTTTTTGTATTTTGGGTCTATTCTTTAAAACAAAAACCGGATTTTAACCCTCATACACCCCAATTTCAGATCAAATGAACCCTCCTTCATCTTCTTCCTCTCAAACTCTCAAGAACACTCACAAACAAAATCCAAAACATGTCCAAATCGAAAACTTTTTGGTGGGTTTTGCCCCTTGCAACCTCGCCATCAACATTAAGTCTTAGAGATTTGAGAGATAGTGCACGGTTTGAGTGTGGGGGAAAAAAGGAGGAAGAGCTCCAAGAACAAAAAAAAATCGTTTCGCATACTTGGAGTAGGATTTGGCCTTAGCTCAAGAAGAGCATTGTGACGGGGACACCGAGGAGCTAAGAAGGTACTCTTGCCTTCACTTGCTAGTGTTTCCGAAAAATTTGGTACAATTTTCTCTCTCTCGGCTTTAATTTTTTCCTTAGACACTCTTAGGGCTTAATTTTCTTGAAACTTTTACTTGCTCATACCCGGATTGTTGGATACTTGTTTAGTTCACTCTAGACCTCACGTGAACTCACTCCGACTAGACCCACCGGCCCTACGCTTAGGCAGCCGAGTCCTCTTGATTTCACATTATATTTTGTTGAGGACAACGAAGCGCTTAAGTGTGGGGGAGTTTTTAGCTATCCGCTAGTTAGCCATTGCATAGCCTTGTTACATGTAGTTTAGTGAGTCGCGTTTGCATGTAGGTGTCGAGTCAGTTAGTTTTGTATGTGCAGGTTTATTTTATGCATTGTATAATTTGTTGCACTTTTATTTATGGAGTCCACCTACCTTATGTTGTTGGTTAGTCGAGTTGGCAAGTTACATATCGTGTCCAGAAAAAAATTATTATTAAAAATAAAATTAAAAAACAAGAAAAATCGTAAAAATTGAACATTTTGAGAAAGGGAAATTGAAGACAGTGAGCGTGAAGAGGGCTTATGATAGTATTCCCTAGGTGGTATAAAAATCTGAGGTGAGGTAGACGCAAGAATCTGGAGTAGGAAGGCTATAGGGCTAATGCACTCGAGTGGCAACCCTCCTCGTAGTGGCAACGAAACAGCTGTGCGAGTAATTTTTATGGGGACCTCACGTCCCGTCTCCATAACTTAGGTCCACTAGTTACCCAATTTGATCCTTTTACCCCTTTATTCGCAGCCTCTAGCCTAGGAAACTGTTCCTTGTGACTTTCATCACTAGTTAGAATGGTCCCTTCCTATGCGTCATGATAGAGGGAGTTGAGTTAGGGAGGTTCGTTGAGGGTGAGCTGATATTATACATCTTGAGTGGATTATCTTACGGTAGCACACTTTGGTGTGGCGGTGAGTCGTGTCAATACATCACGATCACAGGTGGAGTGTCGTAGTTCGTGAAATTCTTCCGCACGATATGGGGTGGGGTTGGTTGTTCTTATAGGAGGACGTGCTTGTGACTCATTTATATTTTCTACATCTTAGGTGAGGAGGTGGATTGGTTTGAATTAGCATGTGTAACGTTGACTACCGGGTTCGGGATATGGTTTACATTGAGTGTGGGGGTGTCGAAATTTATTTTGATTACATCATTGATTTGACACATTCCCCCCACGTTATTTGCTTTGACGGATTTTTCTCCTCGGATATTTGCTACTACTATGAGCTCCATGTGATATAGTGTGTTGTGAAATGAGAGAAAAAAAAAAAGCAATTTAAAAGTGAAATGGAATAGTGAGCCGGAAATTAAAATGCATGAAGACCAAGGAGATGAGCCATGAGTTTTGATCACTTCTTCAGATTTGTGGCCGCGAGAACGGCGTTGCACCAAGATTGATGGAATGAGGGTCAGAGTAGTAGATTCGGTGAAGTTCCTTAGATTTTGGTGAGGGAGTGTGAGAAAGGTTTTTGTGTGTGAGTTATATCATGACGTCTAGGGCTGCGCTTCTAAATACCCTATCCTACCCGTCCTAAGCCGTCAACAATTGAAACCCGTGGATAAATAGCTCGGAAGGTAAGTTCTAGGTATACTTTTGATGAGTGTGCGAAAGCAACTTATTTTGTTTCATGCCCGTTCTGTCTGACGAAACTGGCCGCAAGTTCTACCGATCACCAAATTTATATAATCTTCTAGGGGATATGAGAGCCTTATGACATGCCGCTTTGCTGTTCGAGATTTTCCAATCTCCAACCAAAAAGAAAAAAACATATGTTCTTTACTTTAATGCATTGTTCATAATCGAGTTGCATTGTTTATAGTCATGTAGATTGCATAGTCTGGTGTTTGAGTCGATGTGTCCAAGGCAAAGTAAAGATATATGTGACTCTTGGAAGCAAGAATTGCTCAGGACGAGCTAGAAGGCACTGTGGGGGAATTTGATAGCACCTTTTAAGGGCTATATATATTAATGTTATTTTCCACATTATCATTAGATATTTGAGCTTAATTGTAGAAAATATGTTGCGTTTTAGAACTTGAGGCTTCATATGCATATTTAGATGTTATTTGTCAAATATAATCGCTTGGTATGTTTTTTCATGTTTTCTTGGCAGGAACGGATTCTAATCGGTTGATAGGAAGCATGGAACGAACTTCGGAAACAACGGGAGCTCAAGTGGAGTTTAGAGAAGCCGAACTGGAGGAGCTTCGATGACTAGTTTGCACTATTTTGATCCTAGCTGGAGTTCTACAATGAATTTGGGAGTGAGACCAGTTCCAAATGAAATTAGACTCGGAGACCTTTCCAACGATAGGTCACAGAGCTAAATCCGAGTTCGGACAAAAAAGTTATGGCCCGGCGAAGTCAAGAGCAGATTTCAGGGGGCTATTGTGCAATTACTGAAGACTTGTGACGGGTTATGACTAAAAAAAGACCTAGGTACGGAAAACTACATTCATTCACGCATAGAGGGAGTAAAAAATAAGGGGGAGAGCAACGGGACACCATTGGAGAGCATCTTGGAGCTTGGGAATTGCACGGATTCGTCGGAGCTTTGGCGATTTCACCGTTTGATCACTTCTTCTCCTCTCTTTATCATTCTATGGAGAAACTTGTAATTCTTTTCATTGCCATGAGCAGCTAGATTCTTTTCTAGGCTCTATGGAGTGCCTAGGGTTATGTTAGACATTGCTTTTCTGGATTATTGAGATTGAGACATGTTTTGGATCATTGATTATGAAGAATCTTCAACTCTTTTGGTGTATTGTTGAACTAGGGTTATTGACACACCCGAATTATGAGATGAATAGACATGAGAGAATGATTTTGCTTCATGATTGTGTTATCTTATGTTTAATTTAGTTTAGTTATTGTTCATGTTCTATGCTTAATCCTTAGAAACAATGGAGTAGCTACCCGGAATTGCTTGTACTTAGGTGGAGTGCTTGAAAGAGACTTAGCCTAGGGTGATAGATAACATGAAAACAATTCTAAATCAATGAGACTGAGAGGTGATTTGAATAGGATTTGCCATTTGGTTGAGGACAGTGGACCGACAGGACCTGAAGTAGACCAAGACATGGAACTGCATGAGATCGACAGAAGATTGCAGTAACTAGTAACCTGGCATAACGATTGGCGTGTTTCAATACAATATTCAAAATTGTCTAACAGCCCTAGGGGATCCATAGATCGCCTAGTCTTTCTTCATAATTGATTAAACCGTGTTTAATTATAAATCCAAAAACATTGTCTTTCCATTATTTTAATACAGTCACTTGTTTGGGGTGGCAAACTCTTAAACCATCAAACATTCCTCCTGGTTACTTCATTCTTATCCAAATAATCTCGTGATTGTGCTCGTGGGATCGATAACTCGGGGTTGAAATACTACCGTATATTACTTGAACTGTGCACTTGCGGTAACACGTAAGAAAGCGTGTCAAACACCTTGTAAACTTAGTAGGAATAATATGCAAGGAAGGGACGAATCCAAACTCATGTAGAATTAGGAAGGGCCTTTAGGTAGTTGACAAGGAGTTGTTGGAATATATAAAATATGCTCCTAGCTTCCTTCCCTGACTAATGCACATAACATAAGTTGAGTGTGAAGGAAAAAAGAGAGAGAGAGAAAGACCACAAGGAAGCCGACCGCCCCTTGTGTCCGCTCCTACCCGTCGGCCACAAAGAGAGGCCGAAGCCCTCTCTTTGATCATCGTTGCGTGATTTATTCTTCCTCTTCCTCCGGTCCAAGCTAGTACAAAGGAGTAGGAAGATCTAGACATCAACCCTAGGTGTGGATCAACTATAGAGACGTGACACAATTCACGTTACAAGTCATCACAGGAGATCTCTAAGGTGTGTTACTTTTTTCTTCCTTTACCATCGTTATGATTCTCTTCCTGTGATCCTTGGAGGGTATCGAATGGATAATTATTTCTTCGGCTGCGTATCCATGATCAAAACCCTACATTCACTAGACAAGAACTTTGTGTTCCATGCTAGAACCAAACACATTGAGGTGGAATTCCAGTTTGTAAGGAAGCAAGTCTCAGCTGGAATTTTGCATCTTTTCCATGTTCCTACCTCTGAAAAGCCTGCTGATGTTCTTACTAAATCTTTCTCTGTCTCCAAATTTCTGGATATTGTTTCCAAGCTTCTCCTTAAACAAGGTTCAGCTTGCAAGGGTGTGTTAAACAATGTAATGATTCAGAAATGGGAGGTAATTGTAATTAGTCAAAGTATAGAACAGAGGGAGGTAGGTGTAGTATTCTAGAATTAGAAATTACTTTTCATGTGATTCCCTCCTTACTAATAAGTGGTGTTTAACCACTTTGTCATGAATTCGGTGATGAAATGATTTTCTCTCTCTTGCTCATCTGTTCATCGTCTTCAACAATGTATTGGAAATATCTCATTATTAATGAAGAGATTTGGACTATATCAAGAGGTTTAAGCTTAATCCATCAATATGGCTTGAGGGAGGTGCTTGTAGAAACTAACTCCAAGGATGCAGTTGATTTGGTTCAGAATGGGAAGGCTTCTCTGCCTTTTTGGTCACTCATATCAAAAATTCAGGAGTTACTGGCGGAAACTCGCAGTTCTTTGTGCCACTGAAAAAAGCTTCAACTACAAGTGTACAGTTGTCGGTGTAGTAATAATTCTGCTAAGACCGGTTTGTCGAACCCAAAGGACTTCTTGTAATTTAGTTATTGATTCTAAATCCTATGTGGGCAAAGTGCAGTGTTTGTGTTTTTCTAAGTCTACAAAAATTGAAAGACAGTGGAAAGTTCACCGTTTAGATGATGCCACAATTAACGAGAATAATTGCAAAGAAGACTAATGTGGGATAAAATACCGGGAATTCTCTCTAGGTTCACTAGGAAAGATATGAGTTATGTTTTGATTCATGAAACACTAACATATCTTCTATTATTAATCAAGCATCACACAACTCACCAAGTTACTAAAAAAGTGATCCATGTCTAAAATCAATTTAAACCGAGTTACCAAGTCTAATACAATTTTAAGCATGCATTACGCTCATTATTCTACTTTACGATCCTAACCAACACTACCGAGTTACCAAGTAGTGATACAATTAGTTGAATAGTTCAATTTACCAACTAGGAATGACGGAGTTACCACGTGAATCGCAATTAAGATCAATCCTACGTTAGCTACGCGCAAGAAAGATATAGATTTAACATAAACTATTCATAATAATAGAAGAACATTCTTAATTTAGTTCCAAACGTGAATCACAATCTAAAAACATTGAGTTCATACCAAAAACCTAGCTACCAAACGAGAATTCCCAGCAAAAGGGAGTTTAGCTACTACTAAACATGATAAAAATACCGAGTTTGATGATCATAAACAAAAACTAGCAAAAAGAAAGAGTTTGGGTAGCAAACGAAAAAATCCAATCGCTCCTCAAGCTCCAAAAGCGTCTCCTTGCTCTCAAACACGTCCCAAAACCTTGCTTAGTCCCAGAAAATACGACCTAAGTTGCTTAAATACGTATCCGTAATGATATTACAAAGTCTGGATAAATTGCATAAACACCCCAGCGCAAATCTGCTTCTGTCAGCGAATTCTTCGTGCGAACAGCATCCTCTTCGTGCGAAGACTTTCTCTTCGTGCGAAGAGGTCTTCGTGCGAAGACTGTAAAGTCTTTGTGCGAACTTCTTTCCAGATAGGTACTGCACTGTGTTCTGCGAAGACAACTTTTGCAGCTTCAAAATTTGGCTAACTGCCAAGTCTTCGTGCGAAGACTTTTTCTTCGTGTGAAGACAACCTTCCTGCTGAAATTTCTTCTAAGTCTTTTGGCTCCTTCTTTGAGTTCCTTGTTTCCGAAGCTCGTTTCCTTCTCTCGTATGATCTCCAAGCCCTATTTCCCTGCGAATCACAACATGAAAATACAACCCGCTTATAACACAATAAAAGCTCGCTATTGCACTAAAAACACAAGGATTTAACAAGAATAGAAGAACTCATCTTCACAAATATTAGCACAATTTACTCGAAAAGACGATATTCTCCATGTTGAGCACACAAAATGCAGAAAAGTAAGGATTAAAATAACTGCAAAAACGGAGTAATCAACTTCCCTCACACTACATTTTACTCGTCCGTAGCAAATTCCCAAGCCAAACTCAATCTCTCGCGTCAATACTCTCTCAATTCTTACAAAATTCCAACTTTGCATACATTCCCAGTTTATCATTGCATAACTTTCCTACGCCAATTGCATACTTTCACCCACATTGCATACGTACACCAGAATTGTATACGAGTCCGAGACGACAATTAAACCACAAACCACCTTTTACTAGCCGACACGACTCAATTATACACAATGAAAGTACATGAAAATGCAATGTATACAATGCAAGTATTAAAATAACAATTTTTTTTCTCTTTTTTTTGCGAGATCGCCAATCTCAATTAGCTCAAACCGGTAATCACGGAGCGCTGAGAAATCTAGAAAATATGCATGATTTAAAAAAAATTAAATTCAACAACGAGAATTTCCCCTAGCTAGTATAGGGAACCTAGCCTTACTAACTATAAGAACACTCTACCTCTTCGTGTGTGCCAAAAAAATAAGAGGCTATGCTAGGCTAAGACACGTTCACGGTCCCATCTCCTATTTCACTAACGGGTTAAAATAATGAGGGTTAGGGACATAAAAATAATCATGAAGTATAAGTCCTAAAGCGTCACATTCTCACAATTAAACCCACATCTCACACACCCTCACCACGATGATATAAACCGCAACCCGAAACTCATCGTCTCCGGCCCTCGATCCCCTCAAACCCCAGTACAATAATGATCTTCGTGGCCCTCGTTGCGAACTGTGCATGAATTGTAAACCGTCGTCAATGAAGTAGTTTCTTCCACCACTCGGTCTCCGTTAAGCTCAATTTCCTTTCTTTATTCCATCTCTACTTTTCTCTCTCTCTTGTTTTCCTATATTTTTTATCTCTCATAATTCATCAAATTCTTCCAATGTCCGAGTGGTCTTCCAAGAGTAGCTAAGAAAATATGAAAAGCGGGAGGAAATAACCAAAATGATGAATATGTATCACAAGCAAGATCCATCTTCCCCTAATCTAAATTAAGTACACGGTGCAATCAAACAAGCTGCAAACAATCAAAGCACTTGTGTGGGGGTGGAGTCGTCAAAATGCAATCTTTATGTCTGTAGTTAATAGTCGACACCCCCACACTAGTATCTATCCATGTCCCCTCTCAAGTAGTGTATAAAGGAATGAATCTAGTGCCTAATCCAACCGAACCTCCTACTCCAAGATGAATGAAATCTGGTACCTAGCACGATCCACCAATTAAGACCAACCAACCCATTTTCGTGCGGATTAGACGTCACGCACTCGCGGCTCTCCACAACTGTGTCCATGGTGTACTGACATGGAGAACACCGCCACACCGAAGTGAGCAAGCCTACACACTCACCCTTGGACCCCCTCGAAAATATCAAATGAAGCACATACGATCATGTAGAACTCACAAATATGTGCATATAAGCTCTCCCTCATCGAACCCCCTCAACAATGAATCCCTCGTGACGCACTAGAGCGGTGATTCTAAATGATCTATGATGAAATCCAAGAATCGTCACCCTAGGTCAAAAGGTTAGCAAATAATCCAAGGTTCAAAGCGGGTTTTCTAGTGGCCCTACAAGGTGAGATCTAAAAGCACTGAGGGCTCTAATACGAATCCTCGCACAGTTGTTATGTGTGCCACTATGAGGCGGGCTGGAGACTACCTAAGACGTACACATGAACGTCCGGCTTGTTTAGCTCACACCTAGCTTAACTCTCGTAAGAAAACAAGGCACACACTTTAGATTTGAAAAATCAAGTAAGTGTCAAGAAATATGTTGGCATTCCCATAAAGAAAGTATCTCTATACACACTAGGGGGAACTCACGTCGTCACTCTCGGTCGCAAATCATGCCCTACGCCTAAAATTCTCACACTCCTCGATTCTACCAAGTTTTAGCTTCTTTTGATTGCCCTGTCTCAAATTTTTAAGTTTTTATGGCTTTTTTAATTTTTTTTAGACTCCTACTTGATAGCACATTTTAGGGGCTATAATTCTTTAGCATTTACCACATGATAATATGTATTTGGAGAGTGTTTTGATCCCAATGTTAAAGATTATATGTCGTTTTATCACTTGTTGCTACCATGTGCTATATTGTTAGTCCGGGCATTTTTCATGCATATTTTATTGTTATTTATCAAATATAATCGCTTGGTATGTTTGTTCATGTTGTTTTGGCAGGGACAAATGTAAATCGGTTGATAGGAGGCATGGAACGAACTTCGGAAACAAAGGGGAGCTCAAGTGGAGTCAAGAGAAGCCGAATTGGAGGAGCTTGGATGACCAGTCTGCACTATTTTTATCATATCCTGAGTTCTACAACTCATTCTGGGGTGAAACAAGTTCCATATGAAAGTAGACTCAGATAGCTTTCCAACGATAGGTCACGGAGCTAAATCCGAGTTCGAACGAAGAAAATATTGCGTTTTGAAGTCAGGAGCAGATTTCAGGGGGCTATTGTGCAATTACTAAAGACTTCTGCGGGTTATGAAGGAAGGACGACTAGGGACGGAATTAATGATCATTCACGCAGCCATAGAGCCACGATCAAGAAGGAGGGAAAGGAGACTCCATTGGGAGAAAACTCAAGAAAGGGGAAGAGCCCGGATCACGTCAATCTTCACGATTTCTAGCGTTTGATCTCTTCTTCCCTCTTTTAATCACTTGCATGGAGAAACTCTATTGCTTTACTATGATTTCAATTAGTAGCTAGACGTTTTGCTAGGCTTCTATAGAGAGCCTAGGGTTTATGTAGACAATATGTTTTCCGGATTTTAGACTTGTCTCATGCTTTTGGATTTTGATCTCTTGGATGAAGTTTAATTTCATGAAGTTTTTAATGAGTGTAGTCTATTGACACGACTTTGTTAGGAATTGATATTCATGAACTTAGAGTTTATTATTAGATTGTAATCTTGCTTAAAGTTGATATTTGTTTCAGCTAATTGTTCATATGCTATGCGTAATACTTACCAAGAATGGAGTAATTAACCGGACTTGTCAATTAGCTAGCGAGTGCGTGAGAGCGACTTAGACCTAGTTGTGATGAGATATGAACAACAATCCTTAATCACTGATACTGAAAAGAGAAGTGTGTAGGATTGGCCTTAGTCGGTAGATTCGGTAGGAGATAGTGAGGTGTTCGTGTGGTGGTGGTCTGAGAGGACATCATTCAGTGCACTGTCGTTAGCTACTAGAACCGGACGGGCAGATGTAGGTGGACCGACAGGACACCAAGTAGACCGTGACTTAGAACGACATGAGACCGAGAGGAGATTTTCATTGCTATTACCCGGCTTAACTAGAATAGGATTAACATGTTACTTTGCTAATCTGGAAATCGTCTACAGCCCTAGGTGATCTAGAGAATGCCTAGTTTCTCCATATTTGTTTTAATAAAAATAAAAACCCAAAAATATTAGTTTAGTTGCAGTTTTAATTATTAATCAATCATAATTCTTCCTCCTGTTACAATACTCTAAGTTAATAACTAATTAAAAAATCTAAATTTTGTCCTCGTGGGATCGATAAATCGGGGTTGAAATACCACCCCTATATTACTTGACCGTGCACTTGCGCATACTCGTAAGAATTCGTGTCAAGTTTTTGGCGCCATTTGCGGGGATAGCGGTAGATTATTTATTTAGGAGTTAGTTTAGAGTACTTTTCTTTTAGTTTGTTATATTTTGTTTCTATCTCTGTGCTTCACGGGTTTCTTGTGAGTTTGTTTTTGCAGGAACACAGGAAGCAGGAGACGTAATGAGCATGTGGAGCGACGAGGATTATGTGGGGATCTTTTATTAGCCCTGCTACTGTGCTAAATGCAGAGTTTGGCACAATGATGACACATGCTCAATGATTTGGTGCTACAAATGCAAGAAGGATCACAAGTATGAATACGCATGCATATTCGATCCACCACAGCTTCATCAACATAAGAGGACTCATCAGCAAGCATGGAAGACTTGCACAATATTATGGGGAAGATCCAAGCGCGCATCACAAGGATTTCCCTTATTACAGATGAGCCACAAGAGGAGCCAGTGCCACATGCCATTGAGCCCTTAATCAAGCCTCTATGGTCACCGCAACAAGATGGTTTGGATGAACCTCATTGGCTACCAGCTGTCCTAGAGATGCAAAGGACACTGATAGCTAGGATGGAGAAAGAACGAGAATCAGAATCGCAAGCTGCATTTGTGGAAGAAGAGATACATGAGCCGAGCAAAGAATGCAGTGTCCATGAACCATTGGTGGACTCTGCCATTTATGAGGACTCAGGCTCTGATTCAGATTGGGGTGGAGTTGTGTGTCCAACAATAGAGGAGGCGATGCTCGCTGCAAGGAAATCTCAAATTATCTTACAACCTTGGCATGATTGGGATGACACATACATTGAGAGCTTGTGGGGGTGCTGATGATGAAGCTGATGAAACACTTGTGATTGTTGCTATTGAGGATTTGGAAATCAGCAAGTGTGGGGGTGTGCGTGAACTGCATGCGTTGACTGAAGATCATTTAGCACCAAAGGAGTACTACTGGGATGATTTCATGGCCAGAGACTCATTTGAGCCCAGTGGAACTTTGTGGAAGTTGATCAAGAGGATCAAGTGCAAGATGAAAAGAGTCGGATTCTAAAATTGCTCACCATCTTCTTTGTACAGGGGTGCACTTCGTGAGAATAAATTCATTGAGAAAAGATGGTGGAAGAAGAAGAATTGGAGAGTTAAGCATCCTTCACTATCCTAGACGGTTGAGGTAACCGGGTCGGGCCGTCGACCTTAAATTACAAGCGCTTCTTGGGAGGCAACCCAATGTAGAGTAGGATATTTGTTATTTAATATTTGTATTTAGTTCTCCATATTTGATTTTGAGGGTCGATAGAGAGTTGTTTTAATATTTTCTATGAGTGTGGACGACACAGGTACCGAAGAACTCTCCGGATTCCCATTCTTGATGCATGTGCACGAGTTCGCACGCAAAATGAGGAACAACTAGCTAACCGGAAGCATTGAGCTTGATAAAGAATCTACTCGAGTTTGAGGAGTATCCAATTAGTCATGAGGAGCATGGTAGCGAGTTGGAGTATCGGGGTTGCACGCATCGGAATCCGGAGTGAAAATATAGTTCAAGAACTTTGGAGGCGAGATTCTTTTCCCAAGAGAGATAAATTGAGAAGAAATGAAAATTTCTTGGTTTGGGAACTTTCGAGTCAAAAATATATTCCTCTTCGAGTTTGGAGTCCAACGGTTCAAGAATCGCGCAAAACGGATGTCGGATTAAGAAGATAGAGCAAAAACCAGTTGGAGAGTTCCAGGCATTTCA
The DNA here is from genome assembly GCA_023055425.1 of Linanthus parryae. NCBI lineage: Eukaryota > Viridiplantae > Streptophyta > Magnoliopsida > Ericales > Polemoniaceae > Linanthus > Linanthus parryae. Next base: position 11,755,756 of record JALGPY010000010.1, on the reverse strand, counting down.
GGCACCATTTCGGGCCGAAATGGAGGCCGAAATGCCCCTATTTCGGCCCGAAATGAAAAGGGCATTCTGCTTTGAAAAGCTACAGTGATTTCGGCCTCTATTTAGGGCCGAAATGGAGGTCAAAACCCAGTGATTTCGGGCTCCATTTGGGGCCGAAATGGGGGCCGAAATGGCCCTGACAGCTCACTTTTTGGGGGTATTTTTATGCTTTTGGGGGGTTATTTCGACATTTTTTTGAAGGATTTTTAAATCCAATAACCAACCAACAAGTCCCCCAACACCCCAATTTGGATCAGACACTCCTTTTCTTCACATTCTTCCTCTTTAAACCCTCAAGAACACCAACACACCCCAAACCCAAAACACATCCAAATCGCGAAGTTTTTGAGATAGTGAGTGGATTAACTCTTGAGCTTTTGAGATAGTGAGCGGATCGAGTGTGGGGGAATTCAAAGAGGGAGATCTCCAAGAACTTAAATCTTCCAATTCGTTGCTTTGGAGGGGGATTCGTCCAAAGCTCAAAGAGGAACTTAAGACGGGGACACCGAGGAGCTTAAGGAGGTACTCATGCCTATACTAGCTCGTGTTTCGGAAAAATTTGATACAACTTTCTCTCTCTCGGCTTTAATTCTTGCTTAGACACTCTTAGGGCTTAATTTCTTGAAAAATTTTACTTCCTCATACTTGGATTATGGGATACTTGTTTAGTTGACTCCGACTAGACCTCACGTGCACTCACTCCGACTAGACCCACCGGCCCTACGCTTGAGCAGCCAAGTCCTCTTTATTTCACGTTATATTTCGTTGAGGACAACGAAGCGCTTAAGTGTCGGGGAGTTTTTAGCTATCCGCTAGTTAGCCATTGCATAGCCTTGTTACATGTAGTTTAGAAAGTCGCGTTTGCATGTAGATGTCGAGTCGGTTAGTTTTGCATGTGCACGTTTATTTTATGCATTGTATATTATTGTTGCAATTTTATTTATTGAGTCCAACTACCATACTTTGTTGGTTAGTCGAGTTGGCCAGTTACATATAGTGTCGAAAAGATAAAAAAATAAAATAATAATAATAATTAAAAATTCAAGAAAAATCCTAAAAATTGAATTTATTTGAGAAAGGGAAATTGAAGAGAGTGAGCGTGGAGAGGGCTCAATGATAGTATTCCCTAGGTAGTATGAAACTCTGAGTTGAGGTAGACACGCGAGAATCTGGAGTAGGAAGACTTATAGGGCCAATGCACTTGCGAGTTGTGAGTAGCTGTCTCTTAGATTAGTTATCCTACTAGCGCTACACCACCGTCACTTAGGTAGTCGTCAACCCTCCTCGTAGTGGCAACGGAATAGCTGTGAAGGTGATTGTTATGGGGACCTCACGTCTCCAATTTGATCCATTTACCCCTTTTATTCACAGCCTCTAGCCTAGGAAGCAATTCCTTGTGACTTTCATCACTAGTTAGAATGATCCCTTCCTATGCGTCATGATAGAGGGAGTTGAGTTAGGGAGGTTCGATGAGGGTGAGCTGATTTGATACATCTTGAGTGGACATTCTTACATTTCATATTTTGAGGGGATGTGAGGGTGAGTTAGAGACGGCAGCACACTTCTGTGTGGCGGTGAGTCGTGTCCATACATCACGATCACAGGTGGAGTGCCGTAGTGCGTGACATTCTTTCCGCACAATATGGGGTGGGTTGGTTGATCTTATAGGAGAACGTGCTTGTGCTTCAGTTACATTCTCTATATCTTAGGTGATGAGGAGGATTGGTTGGATTTAGCACGTGTCACATTGACTACCGAGTTCGAGATATGGTTTACATTGAACGTGGGGGTGTCGACATATATTGATTACATCATTTGATTTGACACATTTCATCCCCACATTATCTATTGTGATATTTGATCTCCTTGGATATTACTATCGTATTGGTGGCTACATGTGCTTATTTGTATGGAAATGTAATTAGAAAAAAAACAAAAAACAAAACTTGAAAGTGAAATGGAATAGGGAGCCGGAAATTAAACTTCATGAAGACCAAGGAGATTAGCTATTGTTCGAGATCACTTCTTCACATTTGTGGCCGCGAGAACGGTATTACACCAAGATTAAGGGAATGAGGTCCGGAGTAGTTAGTTCGGTGGTGGTTCCTTGGATTTTGGTGAGGGAGTGTGAGAATCAGGTTGTGTGAGTTTTATCATGACGTCTAGGACTGCGCTTCTAAATATCCTATCCTACCCGTCCTAAAGCCGTCAACAATTGAAACCCGTGGATAAATAGCTCGGATGGTAAGTGCTAGGGATATGTTTGATAAGTGTGCGGAAGCAACTTATTTTGTGTTCGTGCCCGTTCTATCTGACGAAACTGGCCGCAAGTTCTACCGATCATCAAAGTTATATAATCTTCTAGGGGATGTGAGAGCCTTATGACATGACGGTTTGTTCTTCGAGATTGCCCAATCTCTACTAAAAAAATATGTTCTTTAATTTCTTGCATTGTACATACTTGAGTTGCATTGTACATATCATGTAGTTGCATAGTCGTGTCTTTGTGTATTGAGTCGTGAGTCATGTTGCCTAGTGGAAATTTAAGTATGCAAAGTGGTGGGGTATGCATTGGTTTGGTTTTTGGTATGTATGCAATGTCTCAAGTGTGGGGGTTGCGTGCTTCATTGTTGCTCGAGACGAGCAAGAGAGTAAGTGTAAGGGAGTTTGATAGCACCTTTAAGGGGCTATAATTCTTTAGCATTTACCACATGATAATATGCATTTGGAGAGTGTTTTGATCCCAATGTTAGAGATTATAGGTCGTATTATCACTTGTTGCTACCATGTGCTATATTGTTAGTACGGACGTTTTTCATGCATATTTTATTGTTATTTGTCAAATATAATCGCTTGGTATGTTTGTTCATGTTTTTTTTGGCAGGGACGGATGCTAATTGGTTGATAGGATGCATGGAACGAACTTCGGAAACAAAGGGGAGCTCAAGTGGAGTCAAGAGAAGCCGAATTGGAGGAGCTTCGATGACCAGTCTGCACTATTTTGATCATATCCGGAGTTCTACAACTCATTTTGGGGTGAGATTAGTTCCATATGAAATTAGACTCAGAGATATTTCCAACGATAGATCACGGAGCTTAATCCGAGTTCGGACGAAAAAGATATCGCGTTTTGAAGTCGGGAGTAGATTTCAGGGGGCTATTGTGCAATTACTAAAGACTTCTGCGGGTTATGAAGGAAGGACGACCTAGGGACGGAAATAATGATCATTCACGCATCCATAGAGCCACGATCAAGAAGGAGAGCAAGGAGACTCCATTGGGAGAAACCTCAAGCAAGGGGAAGAGCCCGGATCACGTCAATCTTCACGATTTGTAGCGTTTGATCTCTTCTTCCCTTTTTTAATCACTTGCATGGAGAAACTCTATTGCTTTGCTACGATTTCAATTAGTAGCTAGACGTTTTGCTTGGCTTCTCTAGAGAGCCTAGGGTTTATGTAGAGAATAAGTTTTCCGTATTTTAGACTTGTCTCATGCTTTTGGATTTTGATCTATTTGATGAAGTTTAATTTCATGAAGTTGTTAATGAGTGTAGTCTATTGACACGACTATGTTAGGAATTGATATTCATGAACTTAGGGTTTATTCTTAGATTGTAATCTTTCTTAAAGTTGATATTTGTTTTAGCTAATTGTTCATATGCTGTGCATAATCCTTAGCAAGAATGGAATAATTAACCGGACTTGTCAATTAACTAGCGAGTGCGTGAGAGCGACTTAGACCTAGCTGTGATGAGATATGAACAACAATCCTTAATCACTGAGACTGAAAAGAGAAGTGTGTAGGATTGGCCTTAGTGGGTAGATTCGGTAGGAGATAGTGAGGTGTTCGTGTGGTGGTGGTCTGAAAGGACATCATTCCGTGCACTGTCGTTAGCCTACTAGAACCGGACCGGTAGATGTAGGTGGACCGACAGGACACCAAGTAGAACGTGACGTAGAACGACATGAGACCGAGAGGAGATTGTCATTGCTATTACCCGACTTAACTAGAATAGGATTAACGTGTTACTTTGCTAATCCGGAAATCGTCTACAGCCCTAGGTGATCTAGAGAATGCCTAGTTTCTCCATATTTGTTTTAATAAAAATAAAAACCCAAAAATATTATTTTAGTTTTAATTATTAATCAATCACAATTCTTCCTCCTGTTACAGTACTGTAAGTTAATAACTAATTAAATAATCTCAAGCTTGTCCTCGTGAGATTGATAACTCGTGGTTGAAATACCACCCCTATATTACTTGACCGTGCACTTGCGCATACACGTAAGAATTCGTGTCACTACTCTATATGCAAAGGCGAAATTGACTGACAACTCGATTGGGGTAGGGGGACTCAATAATTAAAACGTGCAAACAGAATAATGAATAACAAAAAGAAAATAAGGACATAACCAAAATTTATCTATATGTAACAGGCGATGGAAGAATCGATAAACTGGCTAGTACAAGGTACCACCAACCCCACACTAGGATGCATCGTTTTCCTCAACGATACGACGAGGACTCAACAATCCTAACGCAATGGCTCTCTCACCTCCCTACTCATCATCATCGAAGTACGGGGCATCCCTGTCTCCATCCTCATCATCCCCCACATTCTCTTACTATTCTTCATCTTCTTCCTCCTCATCATCACTGGGTGGAACCAGATTCTCGTACTCATCCTCCACAAACCACTGTTCAGTACTCGAAACCGGTGGGACAAAGTCCTCTTCAGCCTGATCACTAGACTTCACCACCCATTGACCTACCATCTGAATCAAATTCCCCAAATTTACATGATTTCTCCTGGTGTGAGTGGTAACTCCTTAGTTGGAGTCATATTTTGTATGTGAAAAATTGATATTTGTGTGCGTTTCGGTGCTTAGTGATGAGATTCAAGCTTAATTGAGAAGAAAATGAGATTTTGGATGTTTTTCATCTTAAACGCGCGATCCGGACGTTTCTTGAATAGTTTACGTATGATTTCCATGAGTTTGTCACATTTGATCTTCGCGGTAGTGTTCGTGTTGTGATTTACAGGAACATTTCACGAGGCGAGCAAGTGGAGAGAAGAAGCGAGCTTCGGAAGTCAAGAGAAAGCAAGAGGAGCAAAGTGGGAGGAGCAAAAGAGACCAATCTTCACTATTTTGAGAATATCTTGAGTTATACAATGAATTTGGAGTGAGACTAGTGATAAATGAAAGAAGACTCAAAGAGATTTCCAACGACAGGTCACCGAACTCAAACGTAGATTGGACGAGAAAGTTATGGTCCGGCGAAGAGGTTGAAAATCAGAGCTCATATCTAGGGGTATTTGTGCGAACACTTTTGTGTTCGTGCGAACAGAAACTTTAGAAACTCTCTGAAATAAGTAGGAACAACAAAAGTTGCTCGTGGGAACAGAGTGTTTGTGCGAAAAGTTTTATGTTCGTGCGAACATAACGGAAACTTCAGAATTTCGGGGCTGTTTTGTAATTTTTGGAAAGTTTAAAGCTTTGAGGACTTGTTTTAGACCTAGTAGTCCGTGTCTTGCCATCATTATACCATCGGTGGAGCTGTGGAACGTGCTTGGGAGCGTTGGAAACCCTCGTTTGATTTCTCTCTTCTTCTCCTCTTTAGTTTTTGTTTGATGATCAATAAACCTTGTATTTTGATCATGACAACTAGTAGCTAAACTTCTTATGCTGGGAATTCTCATTAGGTAGCTAGGGTTTGATATGAACAACTCGTTTTGAGATTATTCTTCATGTGTTGGCTTAATTAATGCGATTCTCTCTTGTTATGTTTAGTTTATACTTGAATCTCTATCCTTCTTCCGCTTAGCTACCATAGGATTGATCTCAATTACGATTGATGTGGTAACCCTCTAAATTGTAGTCGGTAAATTGAACTTCTCACCTAGTTGTATCATTACTTGGTAACTCGGTAGTGTTAACTAGGATCCTTAAAGTAGAATAACGAATTGCAATGCGTACTTAGAATCAAATTAAGCTTGGTAACTCGGTTTGAATTGGCTCTAAGTATAGTCGACTTGTTTGGTAACTCGACGAGTTGTATTTTGCTTGATTAACAAGAGATAGGCGAGTTAGTGTTTCATAAATCAAAGCGTATTTCATATTATCCCTAGTGATCCACGAGAGAATTTCCGGTACTTGTCACTTTATTGAGTACTCTTACATTCATTCTCAATTAATCGTGAAGTTATTCACTCGATTATTTGAGTATTTTTTTCTTTATTTTAGTAGAATTAGAAAAAAACCAACGCGATTTTCCCACACAAGGTTAAGAACCAATAACTAGTTTACATAGAAGTCCCTTGGGTTCGACAACCCGGATTTTGGGAATTATTACTGCACCGACAGCTGTACACTTGTCAGTGAGCAAATTGGCGCCTACTCTCCATACGATCCCTTTTCATCTCCTCTCTCAACGCATCGTAGGCCACCTCATTGTCAAACCTAAAGCTCGTCTTCTTCTTACCTTTTGGAGGCCGACTCATCAAACCAAGACCACTTGCGGTCAGGGAACCTAGGCAAGTCCATGTACCCTCCCGGTATGTGAACCTCCGCAGTCATGTCAAGATGAGTTAACAAACAAGTATGCCCCGGACCCAGCTTGTTCTCCTTAGACACCCTCTCTAGACAGTTGGCCCAAATCATCTTAGGGATGTCAATCCGCTCCCCATACCAAACACACATGGTCATTACACACAGCTTAAAGGAATTCATGGGATTCTGTGTGATTCCTAGAACCCAGTTTTCCAACAACTCACAAGACCACCTAGCTTGGGCCCTAAAGTAGTTCTTATGTGTAGGGTTTTGATTCATGGATGCGCAACGGAATCAATAATTAACCATGCAAAACCCTCCAAGGATCACAAGTTAAGAGACATAACGATGGTAAAGGAAGAAATCAATAACACACCTTAGGGTTCTCCTTTAATGACTTCAAACGCGAATTGTGTCACGTTCTCTATAGTTGATCCACGCCCAGAGTTGACTTCTAGATCTTCCAATCCTTGGTGCTAGCCCGAAAAGAGGAAGAGGAAGAAGAATCACGCAAAACGAGACGAGCCAAAGGAGGTTTCGGCCTCCTTTGGGGCCGACGGAGACGGGCGGCGGGCTAGGGGGGCGGCAGCTCCTCTAGCTTGCTTGCTCTCTCTCCTTTTGTTCTCTCCCACTCAAGTTATGATCAGTTATGAGCATAAGTGTGGGAAGGAAGGAAGGTAGGTCCTTTAAATAGTCCAACAACTCCTTGCCAACTACCTAAAGGACTTATTCTAGTCCTACTAGAATTCAATTTAGTCCCTTCCTTGGTAATTAGTCCCTACTAAGTTTGCAAGGTTTTGCAAAGGGATCCTTCTAATTAATTATTCCAATTAATTAATTCCCAAATCTAGTTCAACTCTATCTAGCGTGTGACCCCATAAGTTCTATCTAGTTGGTAGCAACTATTTGCTAATATGGAGCGGTTTCTAGCAAAACATCCATTATAGCCAACTAATAGAATAGTCATGTTGACAACCTTTGTACAAGTAATTGTCTCATCCATTTGTCTCTATATCCGGATTGGACACGAGACATACAAGTCACACTCGTATATCCAATCCACAGTTTCTCAATCCATGGGAATAGCCTTATTCGTGCAAATAACATCAATATCCCATATTGATTTATTTGAGTCTGGCCAGACATTCTATAAGCACTATCCCTCGAGTGGCCTAGGATATTTTATCCCGTTATGTGGGAGGGACAAATTCTATCTACGTCCACTACGATCTCTAAGCTTTCTTCTTATTTATCCAGTACACGCCTTTATAACTACCCAGTTACGGTGTAGCGTTTAACGCTACCAAAATCACAATAATCCACAACTAGAATATCTAGTGACTTCAAGTCTAAGGATGACAATACCATTGCACCGCGAGAAGCGCTTGTGACTCAACATAACGTGTATGTAGCCTTCTCGGAGATGGGTCAATCCAGTGTGTCATTACCCCTAATGCACACCTGTGTGTGGGATCATGATATCTCCATATCAATCCAACCCCATACTAGTCTATAGATGATTGTCCCATTAATCATTATACTGGACTAGGGATATTTAAGATAAACAACACAATTGTAAATCTAAGGACTTCATTATATTAAATATCCAATAAATAATAAATGAATTTCTAGCCACAAATAAATTCATACTAAACTAGATTGCCTCTAGGGAATCTATTCCAACAGTCTCCCACTTGAACTAGAGCCAATCTGGAGCATCTCGTATGCACATACTCCTAGTGTGCCCTTCATGCTTCCACTGCGTGAGCGGCTTTGTAAGCGGGTCTGACAGATTCTCATCTGTAGGAATCTTGCATATCCGAACTTCTCCTCTATCGATAATATCTCGAATTACATGAAACTTCCTGAGCACGTGCTTGGATTTCTGGTGCGATCTGGGTTCCTTTGATTGCGCGATCGGCCCAGTGTTGTCACAGTACAACTCAACTGGATCCGCAATGCTAGGAACCACACCAAGTTCAGAAACAAAATTTCTGATCCAAACAGCTTCCTTTGCTGCGCCATTTGCAGCAATGTACTCAGCCTCTGTTGTAGAATCAGCCACCGTCTCTTGCTTGGAACTCTTCCTGCTCACCGCTGCTCCATTCAGGAAAAACGCATATCCCGACTGTGATCTAAAGTCATCTCTGTCGGTTTGGAAGCATGCATCAGTGTAACCCCTTACACGCAACTCTTCCTCACCGCCATATATCAAGAAAGCATCCTTAGTTCATCTCAAGTACTTTAGAATGTTCTTGACTGAAATCCAGTGACTCTCACCTGGATTGGATTGGTATCTGCTTGTCATACTCAAGGCATATGACACATCTGGTCTAGTACATAACATGGCGTACATGATAGATCCTATGGCCAAGGCATAGGGAATTCTACTCATGCGTTCCTTCTCAATCTCATTGGAAGGACAACCACTCTTCGAAAGAGTGATCCCATGTGACATGGGCAAGAATCCCTTCTTGGAATCTTGCATGTTGAACCGTTTCAACACCTTGTGAATATATGTACTTTGACTTAGGCCTAGCAGCCTCTTAGATCTATCTCCATAGATCTTTATACCGAGTATATAGGCTTCTTCCCCTAAGTCCTTCATTGGGAAACACTTCCCTAGCCAATCTTTAACAGATTGTAGCATGCGAACGTTGTTTCCAATGAGTAGTATGTCATCCACATACAAGAACAGAAAAGATACAGAGCTCCCACTAACCTTATTGTAGACACAAGACTCATCTTCGTTCCTGATGAAGCCAAACTCTTTGACTACTTCATCAAAATGTCGATTCCAACTCCTAGAAGCTTGCTTCAATCCATAAATGGATCGTTGCAGCTTACAGACTTTGTTAACTTGCTTTGGATCCTCAAAACCCTCCGGCTGTATCATATACACGTCCTCGAGGAGATTCCCATAAAGGAATGTTGTTTTGACATCCATCTGCCAAATCTCATAGTCATGGTATACTGCAATCGCAAGTAGGATTCGGATGGATTTGGTCATAGCGACTGGTGAAAAGGGGTTTCATCATAGTCAATACCATGAATCTGTCTGAATCCTTTAGCCACCAATCGGCCTTTATAGGTAATCACATTACCATCCATGTAGATCTTCTTCTTGAAGACCCACTTTCACCCTATGGGCCGCGCCCCTTCTGGTGGTTCCACCAAAGTCCATACTTTTTTGGTATACATGGATTCCATCTCGGATCTCATGGCTTCTAGCCACTTCTGAGAGTCTGGGCCCTTCATGGCCTCTTTATAGGTAGTAGGCTCATCATCTATGAGCATCGTGTCACCGGAATCGGTCACGAGAAGCCCATACCTCTCGGGTTCCCGGCGCACTTTACTAGATCTACGAAGCTCTTGTGTTACCTGAACAGGTTGCTCCACAACCGCTTGTGGTTCCTGTTCATGTTCCATAATCGGTTCAGTGATCTGTGGTTCTTGAACCTCTTCAAGTTCTGAAGGCCTCCCACTTGCTTCTTTAGAGACAAACTCTCTTTCTAGAAAAACGCCGGTCCGAGCAACAAACACTTTGTTCTCGGTTAAATTGTCGAAGTGGTAACCCTTAGTTTCCTTAGGGTACCCCACTAATTTACACTTATCCGATTTCGGCCCTAGCTTGTCTGATTGTAAACGTTTTACATAGGGTGGGTTTGGTATGACTTTTGGACTTTTTAAGTCGACTTTTAAGTTGTTGTGAAAAAAGTTCATGACAAAGAAGTTGATGAAAAAAGATGTGTAGGTTTGGTGAAAAAAGTTATGCTGTAAAAAAGTTAGGATGCAACATTTTTGTTTGTTAGTGAAAATTATCATATATATTTTTTATATTTACGAATAAAATTATAGTAGGTCTAATTAGATGTCATAGTATGTTGGTACAAAAAAAAAGTAGAGGTAAATTGGTCATTGTTATTGTTTAGGAAGAAAAAAGTCCAAAAAAAGTTCATAAAACCCAACTTTTTTCAGAACTCAATTTTACACTATAAGACAAAAGCCAAAATCCAAAAGCTGGCACAGCAAAAGTCATACCAAACCTTTCAGAAAAGCTCAAAACAGATTAAAAGTCCAAAGTGGATTAAAAGCTGGAAATAAGTCATACCAAACCCGCCCATAGACATCGCAACCCCAAATCCTCATGAACGACAGTGTGGGACGCCTCCCACTCCACATCTCATATGGTGTCTTCATGACTGATTTAGATGGAACACGGTTAATGGTGAAAGCTGCACTTAATAGAGCGTGGCCCCAAAATGATAATGGAAGATCAGTTTGACACATCATAGATCGAACCATATCCAATAGGGTTCGATTCCTCCTCTGAGACACGCCATTCCATTGTGGCGTTCCGGGTGGAGTGAGTTGGGACACGATCCCACACTCTCTAAGATAGTCGTCAAACTCTTGACTCAAGTATTCTCCTCCACGATCCGATCGTAGAGCCTTGATAATTTTGCCAAGTTGCTTTTCTACTTCATTCTTGAATTCTTTGAACACTTCAAAGGATTCGGATTTTGCCCTCATAAGGTACACAAATCCATATCTACTGTAGTCATCAGTAAATGTAATGAAGTAGACATAACCACCCCTGGCAGGCGTGGCAAAAGGCCCACATACATCAGTATGTATGAGTGTCAATTGCTCACTAGTCCTCTCACCTTTCTTATTGAAAGGGGACTTTGTCATTTTTCCCAATAAACAAGACTCACATGTCTCATATGATTCAAAATCAAATGAGTCTAGTAATCCATCCTTATAGAGTCTAGATACACGTTTCTCGTTTATGTGGCCTAAACGACAGTGCCATAAATAAGCAGGATTTAAATCATTTATTTTAATCCGCTTGGTATTAACGTTGTAGACAGGATTGCTTAGATCAAGGACATACACTCCATTAAATAATTGCGCACTAAAATAGTGAATATTATTTAAATAAAAGGAACAACAATTGTTCTTTATTGAAATAATAAAACCATCCTTGTCCAAAAAAAATAGAAATAATGTTTCTGCTCTTAGCAGGCACAAAATAGCAATTATTTAATTCTAAAACTAATCCTGAAGGCAGAGATAGCTCGCACACGCCTATGGCCAACGCAGCAACTTTTGCTCCATTCCCAACGCGCAGATCTACCTCCCCTTTAGCCAATCTTTTACTTCTCTATAGATCCTGCACATTTCGACAAATGTGAGATCCACATCCAGTATCTAATACCCATGATGTAGAGACAGTTAAATTGACATCTACAACAAAAATACCTGGTGGTGGTGGAATCACTATTCCAAGCCTCTTGTCCTCCAGATATTTTGGGCAGTTCCTCCTCCAGTGTCCAGGCTGACTGCAGTAGTGACATTCACCTTTAGTCACACCTTTGGCAATGCCACCAACAGGCTTAAGGGCAGGTTCCTTGGACTTGGCAACTGACTTGCCTTTGCCCTTGGAGGAAGAGGCAAACATTTTGCCCTTTCCTTTCTGCACCATCATAATGGCCTTGCCCTTACCCTTGTTGATGCTCTGTTCAGCTGTCCTCAACATATTGAGTAAATCTGGCAGTGGTTTCACGATCTCGTTCATGTTATAGTTCATGATGAACTGTCCATAACTCTCGGGCAACGATTGCAACACGAGATCGGTTGCCAACTCTTGGCCGACCGGGAACCCCTGTCAGGCGAGATTCTCCAAGTACCCGATCATACGGAGTACATGGGGTCCTGTTGGAATAGATGCCCTAGAGGCAATCTAGTTTAGTATGAATTTGTAATTGGCTAGAAATTCATTTATTATTTATTGGATATTTAATATAATGAAGTCCTTAGATTTACAATCGTGTTGTTTATCTTAAATATCCCTAGTCAAGTATAATGATTAAATGGGACAATCATCTATAGACTAGTATGGGGTTGGATTGATATGGAGATATCAAGATCCAACACATAGGTGTACATTACGGAATGTTGCACTGGATTGACCCATCACCGAGAAGGCTACATACATGTTATGTTAAGTCACAAGTGCTTCTCGGGTACAATGGTATTGTCATCCTTAGACTTGAAGTCACTAGATATTCTAGTTGTGGATCATTGTGATCTTGGTAGCGTTAAACGCTACACCGTAACTGGGTAGTTATAAAGGCGTGTACTGGATACAATGAGAAGCAAGCTTAGAGATCGTAGTGGACGTAGAGAGGATTTGCCCCTCCCACATAACGGGAGCAAATATCCAAGGCCACTCGAGGATAGTGCTTATAGAATGTCTGGCCAGACTCAAATAAATCAATATATGGGATATTGATGTTATTTGCACGAATAAGGCTATTCCATGGATCGAGAAACTAGGGATTGGATATACGAGTGTGACTTGTATGTCTCGTGTCCAATCCGGATATGGAGGCAAAGGGATGAGACAATTACTTGTACAAGGTTGTCTAGATGACTATTCTATTAGTTGGCTAGAATGGATGTTTTGCTAGAAACCGCTCCATATTAGCAAAGAGTTGCTACCAACTAGATAGAACCTATGGGGTCACACGCTATATAGAGTTGTACTAGATTTGGAATTAATTAATTGGATTAATTAATTAGAAGGATCACTTTGCAAACCCTTGCAAACTTAGTAGGGACTAATTTGCAAGGAAAGGACTAAATTGAATTCTAGTAGGACTAGAATAAGTCCTTTAGGTAGTTAACAAGGAGTTGTTGGACTATATAAAGGACCCTCCTCATTCCTTCCCTAAACAACTTATGCTCTAGAGAGATCATAACAAGAGTAGGAGAGAACAAAGGAGAGAGAGAGCAAGCCACAAGAGGGACGCCGCCCCCTTGCCGCCGCCCCTTGTCCCCGACGCCACAAAGGGGCCGAACCCCCTTTTGTGCTTCGTTTTGCGTGATTCCTTCACCCTCCTTTTCATTCCGGGCTAGCACCAAGGAGATTGGAGATCTAGGAACAACTCTAGGCGTGGATCAACTATAGAGAACGTGACACTATTCGCGTTTGAAGTCATCAAGGAGAACCCAAAGGTGTGTTTATGATTTCTTACCTTCACTATCGTTATGCATCTAGACTTGTGATCCTTGGAGGGTTTTGCATGGTTGTTTGTTTGATTATGCTTCCGTTTGCGCGATCCATGAATCAAAACCCTACAGTGGTATCAGAGCCACAGGTCATAGAGCATAAACGTAGTTTATGTGTTACATTCTTGTTGTTTTACACCTTAATTTGTTGTTTATCGCGTAAAACAAGACAAATCAAGCATTGGATGCAATTTGTCAAAGAATTAATCATGACAAGACCCAATTATTGCATTGGATGCATGAATTGGTGAGTTTGAGAAATTTTAGGATCTTAGATCTAGGGTTTGGGCATCCTTGGGGAAGAAGGAGTTTTCCCACAACAAGGAAACAACCAAACTTGGGCTCCAAGCAAGGAGGTTGTTTTGGAAACAACCTCCACAAGGAGGTTCGGCCCCCTAGGGGACCGCCCCCCTTGCTTGCCGCCCAAGCTTGGAGCCCTAAGGGGCCGGGCGGCCCTAACCCGCGGGCCTAGCTTGCGGGTTTTTGGCCGGGCCGGCCCTAGGGCTTTATGGTTCACTTATTTGGGCCCGGGCAATTCGATTGTTGGGCCCATGGACCGTTTTAACCCTAGAAATCCTAAAATCAATTAAAATTGACCAAGCGCGTTAAAATTGGATTTTAACTGTTTATGTGCAAATCGCATGGTGATTGGATATGGCCTTAGGATGTGGTTTGATGTGGATGTTTAATTTTGTGGTTTGGTTTTACGGCCTGCGAGCTGATCAATTAATTGTAATAATTAATTAGGGTTTTATGGCCTGCGTGCCATTTTTTTCTCAACTTGTGAGATTTATTTTATTTAGTATAGATGATAGCTAGTGCTAGATAAAGTAGATTGTTAGCCAAGATTGGAGAAAAGAAGCCCAAAGCCAAAAGGAGCCACAAAGATGGAGCATGGAGCATGGAGCACACCACATGACTATGAAGGATGGACCAAAAGATCAAGACGCATGGAGATGCGTTTTTTTAGGGTTCATAGATAATTCCATTGGCTTGGAATTATCTTAGTGTAGAAAAAGGCCATATCCACATCACGTTTAATTTCTGTTTTGTGGTTGTTTATTTATTGTCTTATTATTTGTGTGGTTGGTGTATGGATGATGCATGCAATTAGGATAATAAGATAATTAGACAACCCGGATCTATTATTTGGAGTTGTGCCCAAACTCAAATAGATAGATTAGTTGATATTGATCAACAAAATAATTAAAAATTGAAAAATCCCTCAAATTTTAAAAAATATTGTGTTCTTGCCTTCTCGTTATTTAAACACTCATTATCATCATTATTTATCAAGTTCGTGCGTGCCAAAGCATGGCGACTTGGTTCATAATGATGGAATGCGATGGCACGTAACAATGTGCAATTGTTTAGGTAAGAGGTTGAACACAACTAGGCTATTAATTTGATTAAGAAACCTAGAGGCAATCAATTGGGATTATCCATATGGATGGATAAATAAGGAGTTATTTGCCCGATTGAACCAAGAGTTGCATATGGGATGCAATTGGAATTGTTCCTACCTAAGAAGTAATCAAATTATGGGTGACTTGCCAAAGCAAGCTCATAAGGAGATGAAAAAGATGGATCTTGGCCCACTAGAAAATATAAGGATATTTTCCGCATTAATATCTTGAGGGTTATTAATCCGTAGAAAAATAGTGGGAGCTATATTTAATAAACTAGCCATTATTAAATATAGTCAAAAATTCACAAATACTAAAACTTGCGTATTTTCCTTTTGTAGAATTCCAAATGGCAAACAACTCATCGAGTTCACAACATTCCCTACGATCTGTCCTTGAGAAGGATAAGCTCTCTGGAACCAACTTTCTCGATTGGTACAGAAACTTGAGAATTGTTCTCAAGCAAGAAAAGAAGCTGTACGCAATAGAGGAGCAAGTTCCAGAAGGTCCAGAGAATCAGACACCTGCTGCCTTAAAGGCGTATCAAAAGCGTGTTGATGACGCTAATGATGCGGCCTGCCTAATGCTTTGCACCATGACCTCTGAGCTTCAGAAGCAACATGAGAACATGAATGCTGTCGATATGATCGAACATCTAAAGCAGCTCTTCCAAGAGCAGGCGAGGGTAGAGAGGTATGAGGTCTCAAAGGCACTGTTCAAATGTCATCTGGCAGAAGGGAATCCGGTGGGACCCCACGTACTCCGAATGATCGGGTACTTGGAGAATCTCGCCCGGCTTGGGTTCCCGGTCGGCCAAGAGTTGGCAACCGATCTCGTGTTGCAATCGTTGCCCGAGAGTTATGGACAGTTCATTATGAACTATAACATGAACGAGATCGTTAAACCACTGCCAGATTTGCTCAACATGTTGAGGACGGCTGAACAGAGCATCAATAAGGGTAAGGGCAAAGCCATTATGATGGTGCATAAAGGAAAGGGTAAAAAGTTTGCCTCTTCCTCCAAGGGCAAAGGCAAATCAGTTGCTAAGTCCAAGGAACAAGCCCTTAAGCCTGTTGGTGCCATTGCCAAGGTCGTGACTAAGGGTGAATGTCACTACTGTAGTCAACCTGGACACTGGAGGAGGAACTGCCCAAAATATCTGGAGGACAAGAGGCTTGGAATAGTGATTCCACCACCACCAGGTATTTTTGTTGTAGATGTCAATTTAACTGTCTCTACATCATGGGTATTAGATATTGGATGTGGATCTCATATTTGTCGAAATATGCAGGATCTAAAGAGAAGTAAAAGATTGGCTAAAGGGGAGGTAGATCTGCGCGTTGGGAATGGAGCAAAGGTTGCTGCGTTGGCCATAGGCGTGTGCGAGCTATCTCTGCCTTCAGGATTAGTTTTAGAATTAAATAATTGCTATTTTGTGCCTGCTATGAGCAGAAACATTATTTCTATTTCTTGTTTGGACAAGGAAGGTTTTATTATTTCAATAAAGAACAATTGTTGTTCCTTTTATTTGAATAATATTCACTATTTTAGTGCGCAATTATTTAATGGACTTTATGTCCTTGATCTAAGTAATCCTGTCTACAACATTAATACCAAGCGGATTAAAATAAATGATTTAAATCCTGCTTATTTATGGCATTGTCGTTTAGGCCACATAAATGAGAAACGTGTATCTAGACTCCATAAGGATGGATTACTAGACTCATTTGATTTTGAATCATATGAGACATGTGAGGCTTGTTTATTGGAAAAATGACAAAGTCCCCTTTCAATAAGAAAGGTGAGAGGACTAGTGAGCAATTGGCGCTCATACATACTGATGTGTGTGGGCCATTTGCCACGCTTGCCAGGGGTGGTTATGTCTACTTCATTACGTTTACTGATGATTACAGTAGATATGGATTTGTGTACCTTATGAGGGCAAAATCCGAATCCTTTGAAGTGTTCAAAGAATTCAAGAATGAAGTAGAGAAGCAACTTGGCAAAAATATCAAGGCTCTACGATCGGATCGTGGAGGAGAATACTTGAGCCAAGAGTTTGACGACTATCTTAGAGAGTGTGGGATCGTGTCCCAACTCACTCCACCCGGAACACCACAATGGAATGGCGTGTCCGAGAGGAGGAATCGAACCCTATTGGATATGGTTCGGTCTATGATGTGTCAAACCGATCTTCCATTATCATTTTGGGGCTACGCTCTATTAAGTGCAGCTTTCACCATTAACCGTGTTCCATCTAAATCAGTCATGAAGACACCATATGAGATGTGGAGTGGGAGGCGTCCCACATTGTCGTTCATGAGGATTTGGGGCTGCGATGTCTATGTAAAACGTTTACAATCAGACAAACTAGGGCCCAAATCGGATAAGTGTAAATTTGTGGGGTACCCTAAGGAAACTAAGGGATACTACTTCTACAATCCAACCGAAAATAAAGTGTTTGTTGCTCGGACCGGCGTGTTTCTAGAAAGAGAGTTTGTCTCTAAAGAAGCAAGTGGGAGGAATGTAGAACTTGAAGAAGTTCAAGAACCACAAATCACAGAATCGATTATGGAACATGAACAGGAAACACAAGCAGTTGTGGAGCCACCTGTTCAGGTAACACAAGAGCTTCGTAGATCTAGTAGAGTGCGCCAGGAACCCGAGAGGTACGGACTTCTCGTAACTGATTCCGGTGACACGATGCTCATAGATGATGAGCCTACTACCTATGAGGAGGCCATGAATGGCCCAGACTCGCAGAAGTGGCTTGAAGCCATGAGATCCGAGATGGAATCCATGTATACCAACAAAGTATGGACTTTGGTGGAACCACCTGATGGGGCACGACCCATAGGGTGCAAGTGGGTCTTCAAGAAGAAGATCGACATGGATGGTAATGTGATTACCTATAAGGGCCGACTGGTGGCTAAAGGATTCAGACAGATTCATGGTATTGACTATGATGAAACCTTTTCACCAGTCGCAATGACCAAATCCATCCGAATCCTACTTGCAATTGCAGCATACTACGACTATGAGATTTGGCAGATGGATGTCAAAACAGCATTCCTTTATGGGAATCTCCTCGAGGACGTGTATATGATACAGCCGGAGGGTTTTGAGGATCCAAAGCAAGCTAACATAGTCTGTAAGCTACAACGATCCATTTATGGATTGAAGCAAGCTTCTAGGAGTTGGAATCGACGTTTTGATGAAGTGGTCAAAGAGTTTGGCTTCATCAGAAACGAAGATGAGTCTTGTGTCTACAAGAAGGTTAGTGGGAGCTCTGTAGCTTTTCTGGTCTTGTATGTGGATGACATACTACTCATTGGAAACGACATTCCCATGCTGCAATCTGTGAAAGATTGGCTAGGAAAGTGTTTCTCAATGAAGGACTTAGGGGAAGCAGCCTATATACTCGGTATAAAGATCTATAGAGATAGATCTAAGAGGTTGCTAGGCCTAAGTCAAAGTACATATATTGACAAGGTATTGAAACGGTTCAACATGCAAGATTCCAAGAAGGGATTCTTGCCCATGTCACATGGAATCACTCTTTCGAAGAGTGGATGCCCTTCCAATGAGATTGAGAAGGAACGCATGAGTAGGATTCCCTATGCCTCGGCCATAGGATCCATCATGTACGCCATGTTATGTACTAGACCAGATGTGTCATATGCCTTGAGTATGACAAGCAGATACCAATCCAATCGAGGTGAGAGTCACTGGATTGCTGTCAAGAACATCCTAAAGTACTTAAGAAGAACTAAGGATGCTTTCTTGATGTTTGGCGGTGAGGAAGAGTTGCGTGTAAGGGGTTACACTGATGCAAGCTTCCAAACCGATAGAGATGACTTTAGATCACAATCGGGATATGTGTTTTGCCTGAATGGAGCAGCGGTGAGCTGGAAGAGTTCCAAGCAAGAGACGGTAGCTGATTCTACAACAGAGGCTGAGTACATTGCTGCAAATGGCGCAGCAAAGGAGGCTGTTTGGATCAGAAAGTTTGTTTCTGAACTTGGTGTGGTCCCTAGCATTGCGGATCCAGTGGAGTTGTTCTGTGACAACACTGGGGCGATCGCGCAATCAAAGGAACCCAGATCGCACCAGAAATCCAAGCATGTGCTCAGGAAGTTTCATCTGATTCGAGATATTATCGATAGAAGAGACGTTCGGATATGCAAGATTCCTACAGATGATAATCTGTCAGACCCGCTTACGAAGCCTCTCACGCAGTGGAAGCATGAAGGGCACACTAGGAGTATGGGCATACGAGATGCGCCAGATTGGCTCTAGTGCAAGTGGGAGACTGTTGGAATAGATGCCCTAGAGGCAATCTAGTTTAGTATGAATTTGTAATTGGCTAGAAATTCATTTATTATTTATTGGATATTTAATATAATGAAGTCCTTAGATTTACAATCGTGTTGTTTATCTTAAATATCCCTAGTCAAGTATAATGATTAAATGGGACAATCATCTATAGACTAGTATGGGGTTGGATTGATATGGAGATATCAAGATCCAACACATAGGTGTACATTACGGAATGTTGCACTGGATTGACCCATCACCGAGAAGGCTACATACATGTTATGTTAAGTCACAAGTGCTTCTCGGGTACAATGGTATTGTCATCCTTAGACTTGAAGTCACTAGATATTCTAGTTGTGGATCATTGTGATCTTGGTAGCGTTAAACGCTACACCGTAACTGGGTAGTTATAAAGGCGTGTACTGGATACAATGAGAAGCAAGCTTAGAGATCGTAGTGGACGTAGAGAGGATTTGCCCCTCCCACATAACGGGAGCAAATATCCAAGGCCACTCGAGGATAGTGCTTATAGAATGTCTGGCCAGACTCAAATAAATCAATATATGGGATATTGATGTTATTTGCACGAATAAGGCTATTCCATGGATCGAGAAACTAGGGATTGGATATACGAGTGTGACTTGTATGTCTCGTGTCCAATCCGGATATGGAGGCAAAGGGATGAGACAATTACTTGTACAAGGTTGTCTAGATGACTATTCTATTAGTTGGCTAGAATGGATGTTTTGCTAGAAACCGCTCCATATTAGCAAAGAGTTGCTACCAACTAGATAGAACCTATGGGGTCACACGCTATATAGAGTTGTACTAGATTTGGAATTAATTAATTGGATTAATTAATTAGAAGGATCACTTTGCAAACCCTTGCAAACTTAGTAGGGACTAATTTGCAAGGAAGGGACTAAATTGAATTCTAGTAGGACTAGAATAAGTCCTTTAGGTAGTTAACAAGGAGTTGTTGGACTATATAAAGGACCCTCCTCCTTCCTTCCCTAAACAACTTATGCTCTAGAGAGATCATAACAAGAGTAGGAGAGAACAAAGGAGAGAGAGAGCAAGCCACAAGAGGGACGCCGCCCCCTTGCCGCCGCCCCTTGTCCCCGACGCCACAAAGGGGCCGAACCCCCTTTTTGTGCTTTGTTTTGCGTGATTCCTTCACCCTCCTTTTCATTCCGGGCTAGCACCAAGGAGATTGGAGATCTAGGAACAACTCTAGGCGTGGATCAACTATAGAGAACGTGACACTATTCGCGTTTGAAGTCATCAAGGAGAACCCAAAGGTGTGTTTATGATTTCTTACCTTCACTATCGTTATGCATCTAGACTTGTGATCCTTGGAGGGTTTTGCATGGTTGTTTGTTTGATTATGCTTCCGTTTGCGCGATCCATGAATCAAAACCCTACAGGTCCCACCGGGTTCCTTTCTGCCATATGACACTTGAACAGTGCCTTAGAGACCTCATACCTCTCTACCCTTTCCTGCTCTTGGAAGAGCTGCTTCAGATGCTCGATCATATCGACAGCATTCATGTTTTCGTGTTGCTTCTGAAGCTCAGAAGTCATGGTGCATAGCATAAGGCAGGCCGCATCATTAGCGTCATCAACACGCTTTTGATACGCCTTTAGGGCAGCAGGTGTTTGGTTCTCTGGACCTTCTGGAACATGCTCCTCTATTGCGTACAGTTTCTTCTCTTGCTTGAGAACAATTCTCAAGTTTCTGTACCAATCAAGAAAGTTGGTTCCATAGAGCTTGTCCTTCTCAAGGACAGATCGTAGGGAATGTTGTGAAATCGATGAGTTGTTTGCCATTTGGAATTCTACAAAAGGAAAATACGCACGTTTTAGTATTTGTGAATTTTTGACTATATTCAATAATGGCTAGTTTATCAAATATAGCTCCCACTATTTTTCTACTGATTAAAAACCCTCAAGATATTAATGCGGAAAATATCCTTATATTTTCTAGTGGGCCAAGATCCATGTTTCATGTCCTTATGAGCTTGCTTTGGCAAGTCACCCATAATTTGACTACTTTAGGTAGGAACAATTCCAATTGCATCCCTTATGCAACTCTTGGTTCAATTGGACAAATAACTCCTTATTAATCAATCCATATGGATAATCCCAATTTATTGCCTCTAGGTTTCTTAATCACATTAATTTCCTAGTTGTGTTCAACCTCTTATTTAAACAGTTGCACATTACTAGCTTGTGCCATCGCATTCCATCATTATGAACAAAGTCGCCATGCTTTGGCACGCACGAACTTGATAAATAATGATGATCATGAGTGTTTAAATAACGAGAAGGCAAGAACACAATATTTGAATTTTGAGGGATTTTAAATTCAACTTTTAATTGTTTTTGTTGATCATTATCAACTAATCTATCTATTTGAGTTTGGGCACAACTCCAAATAATAGATCCGGGTTGTCTAATTATCTTATTATCCAAATTGCATGCATCATCCATACACCAACCACAAAATAATAAGATAATAAAGTAAACAACCACAAAACAAAAATTAAACGTGATATGGATATGGCCTTTTCTAGACTAAGATAATTCCAATCCAATGGAATTATCTATGAACCCTAAAAGCAAACACATCTCTGTGCCTCTTGATTTTTTGGTCCATCCTTCATAGTCATGTGGAATGCTCCATGCTCCATGCTCCATCTTTTGTGGCTCCTTTTTGGCTTTGGGCTTCTTTTCTTCAATCTTGGCTAACAATCTACTTTATCTAGCACTAGCTAACTTTTATACTAAATAAAATAAATCTCACAAGTTGAGAAAAAAAATGGCACGCAGGCCATAAAACCCTATTTAATTATTACAATTAATTGATCAGCTAGCAGGCCGTAAACCAAACCACAAAATTAAACATCCACATCAAACCACATCCTAAGGCCATATCCAATCACCATGCGATTTGCACACAAACAGTTAAAATCCAATTTTAACGCGCTTGGTCAAATTTAATTGATTTTAGGAATTCTAGGGTTAAAACGGTCCATGGGCCCAACAATCAAATTGCCCGGGCCCAAAAAGGTGAACTGCAAGGCCCTAGGGCCGGCCCGGCCCCTAGGGCGGCAAGCAAGAGGGGCGGTCCCCTTAGGGGGGCGAACCTCTATAGGGAATTGTTTCCAAAACAACTCCCTTTCTTGGTGCCCAAGTTTGGTTGTTTCCTTGTTTTGGAAGAACTCCTTCTTCCCCAAGGATGCCCAAACCCTAGATCTAAGATCTTAAAATTTCTCAAACTCACCAATTCATGCATCCAATGCAAAAATTAGATCTTGTTATGATAGATTATTGACAAATTGCATCCCATGCTTGATTTTTCTTGTTTTACGCGATAAACAATCAATTTAAGTTGTAAAACTACTAAAACGTAACACATAAACCACGTTTATGCTCTACGACCTGTGGCTCTGATACCACTGTAGGGTTTTGATTCATGGATGCGCAACGGAATCAATAATTAACCATGCAAAACCCTCCAAGGATCACAAGTCAAGAGACATAACGATGGTAATGGAAGAAATCAATAACACACCTTAGGTTTCTCCTATTATGACTTCAAACACGAATTGTGTCACGTTCTCTATAGTTGATCCACGCCTAAAGTTCATTTCTAGATCTTCCAATCCTTGGTGCTAGCCTGTAAAGAGGAAGAGGAAGAAGAATCACGCAAACGAGACGAACCAAAGGAGGTTTCGGCCTCCTCTGGGGCCGACGGAGACGGGCGGCGAGCTAGGGGGGCGGCTCCTCTAGCTTGCTTGCTCTCTCTCCTTTTGTTCTCTCTTACTCAAGTTACGACCAATTATGATCATAAGTGTGGGAAGGAAGGAAGGAAGGTCCTTTATATAGTCCAACAACTCCTTGCCAACTACCTAAAGGACTTATTCTAGTCCTACTAGAATTCAATTTAGTCCCTTCCTTGCTAATTAGTCCCTACTAAGTTTGCAAGGTTTTGCAAAGTGATCCTTCTAATTAATTAATCCAATTAATTAATTCCCAAATCTAGTTCAACTCAATCTAGCGTGTGACCCCATAGGTTCTATCTAGTTGGTAGCAACTATTTGCTAATATGGAGCGGTTTCTAGCAAAACATCCATTCTAGTCAACTAATAGAATAGTCATCTTGACAACCTTTGTACAAGTAATTGTCTCATCCCATTGTCTCTATATCCGGATTGGAAACGAGACATACAAGTCACACTCGTATATCCAATCCACAGTTTCTCGATCCATGGGAATAGCCTTATTCGTGCAAATAACATCAATATCCCATATTGATTTATTTGCGTCTGGCCAGACATTCTATAAGCACTATCCCTCGAGTGGCCTAGGATATTTGCTCCCGTTATGTGGGAGGGACAAATTCTATCTACGTCCACTACGATCTCTAAGCTTGCTTCTTATTTATCCAGTACACGCCTTTATAACTACCCAGTTACGGTGTAGCGTTTAACGCTACCAAAATCACAATAATCCACAACTAGAATATCTAGTGACTTCAAGTCTAAGGATGACAATACCATTGCACCGCGAGAAGCGCTTGTGACTCAACATAACATGTATGTAGCCTTCTCGGAGATGGGTCAATTCAGTGCGTCATTACCCCTAATGCACACCTATGTGTTGGATCATGATATATCCATATCAATCCAACCCCATACTAGTCTATAGATGATTGTCCCATTAATCATTATACTGGACTAGGGATATTTAAGATAAACAACACAATTGTAAATCTAAGGACTTCATTATATTAAATATCCAATAAATAATAAATGAACTTCTAGCCACAAATAAATTCATACTAAACCAGATTGCCTCTAGGGCATCTATTCCAACATTATGGGCTCTCCACTGAGGCACATCTCCTTTCCGATCCCACAGCACTACCCCTTTTGCAAAACAGAAATAGTTCACCCTGTTAAAAATTTCCTCCCTTCTCACTGTAACATGGTAGGCACAATTTTCTGTCAATACCGGGAACCCGAGGGCAAGGCGAATAGTCTTTGGCGTGAAGACTATCCACTTGCCTCCGCAGTAGACAAGTCGGGGATCCTGACTCTCGCCCTTCTTGGCATAGCTTAGGTTAAAGAAAAATTCTCGGGCTATCTTTGAGCTAGAATTCCCTACAAATTTAAACCAGTTGTTCAATTTTTCACGCTCATAGATAGCCTTCATTACCAAGGACATATCCTTATGAAAAGGAAATTCCCTCGCCGACTGCCCTTTCTTCTTCAAATAGTGGTCAGTTAAGTAATCAAGATGGGCCTCATAAGTCACATACAGATAGCTACAAAACCAATCGGGCCCCACTCTGATCTCTTTATTGTTCACCTTAGACTTCTCTCTACCCGAAACCCAGGATCACGAGGCAGCGTTTCGCCGAAATAGAGTACTTTGGCGATTCCGAATCTCTAAAGGAAGGTCACGCGAGCCGGATTCCTCATGGGACGACCCCTCTCCCGTCTTCCTTTTCTTTCCACCACCCTCCATTTAAATGCACAAATTTATGAATAAAACGTAACAACGTGTGCACGGTGACAAGGAGTGTGTACGGAAAGTAAGCACGTAACAAGAACGCAAGTAATTTCCTACGACTCTAGTCAATCGCCCCCAAACGCCGCAACTAAGCAACAACAAAAATAAATTGGACTTTTACTCAATTGTGCCTAGAATCAATTAAATTAAATTGAGAGATTAAGAATTTGTACCTGGGCACCCGGAGTACCTTTCTTACGGGTTCCGTTCCGCAAAAAATTCAACAAGAAAGGGCTAATTTAGCCGTCGAAAAATTTTCCAGAAAATTCGCGCTAACCTCACTTTCTGCTATCCTCAAGTAGTCTCCTTCGATATTCCCTTCTTCACCGTGAGCCAATTCCTCACCAAAAGCCGCCAATTTCAGATCTACCACTTGAAGAACCCTAAACCCACTTGTGCAAATTTGGGTGAGCGAGGGTCTATGAGTGATGATTTGTTGGTATTGCTTGAAGAACGACCCAAATCACTTCAAACCCAACTACAAGGAGTTAGATTCAAAGCCAAATGGGGCTGAGATTGTTCTTGGTGAAGGAGGGAGAGAGAGTCGATGGGTTGAAGATGGCGAGAACAATTTTATTTCTTCTCCTTCTCTTTTCTTTCAGATGTTGTGCTCAAGGGGATTAACTAAAATGCCCTTAAAAGACTCCTCTTCTTCTCCTTTTTCTTTTGTCATTTTTCTGTCTTTCTGCGTTATGTCTTCGCACGAAGAAGAAAGTGTTCGTGCGAAGAGGTCTTTGCACGAACACTTTAACCTCTTCGTGTGAAGACCTTCACAGTTAGATATCGAGAGCTGTTTCAAGAAGACTTTTCCAACATCCAAATAAATTTATAAGTATAAAGTCTTCGTACGAAGAGAACTCTCTTCGCACGAAAACAATCCTGGACAGCGCCAAAAAAAAATACTTTTTCATCGTTTTCACGTCTTTGATTGTGCCTTTGCCTTCCGAAGGATCTCCTCGTCCTTGAGACTCCTTTTATGATATGAAAAATTCCCAAAGTCAAAAAATATTTTATTCTTCAATTTTTCTCCTTGAAAGGCGTGTCTGGCATTTCCGGATGTTTTTGGCCGCGTTTTACTAACTTGAGCATCCTTTTTGTCATAACTTTCTCGTCCAGACTCCGATATACGCGATCCAACTGTCTACACAAATTTCTCAACCACACCCACACAATGTTACTCTTCAATTCCGTTTTTAGTACTTTTAAAAAAAATATACCTCGTAATCCATGTCACTGTGTCATCTTTCTCTATTCTCCAATGCCTTCTTCACGTATATCAAGACGGGGAGTGCGGATATTCATTCTTCCTAGGGTGCATGTGCTGGGTAAGTGTAGGAATGGCGTCCTACATGAATTTATTCATTCTGGATCCCGATATGCATTTTAGTCTGCTGTTTCTCGGTTTTCATGCTATTCTTCATACGCGCATTAAGACGGGAGGCCCGAAATAGGCCTTCACCTAGAATTCCTGCACACACTCAATGGAAATATTAGTCCCTCTCTCTCGCACCTCTCAAATGGATCAAACAGAATAAAATATACAAAACATTATTAAAATCTACACTAAAGCAATAAATGGGTTGGGTTACCTCCCAACAAGTTCTTTGTAATT
The DNA here is from genome assembly GCA_023055425.1 of Linanthus parryae. Taxonomy (NCBI): domain Eukaryota; kingdom Viridiplantae; phylum Streptophyta; class Magnoliopsida; order Ericales; family Polemoniaceae; genus Linanthus; species Linanthus parryae. Next base: position 11,729,174 of record JALGPY010000010.1, on the reverse strand, counting down.
TACGGTCGACTGTCTGACCCAGTTACCTCAGAGAGAATCAAATAGCGGAAGTTTCCTGGAGCCATTCAATGACTACAATGAATTCCCGTCCACATACGGCTTCGCTCTCTGGCCATTTACCTTGAATCGGACCCCGTTTTCATCCTCCACCTCAAGATAACCCCACGGGTAGACTGCAGTGATCGTGTATGGGCCACTCTACCTGGACTTCAACTTGCCTGGAAACAGCTTCAGCCTGGCATTGAAAATCAACACCCTCTATCCTACCTTGAAATCTCTCGGTGTTTTGTGTATGTCGTGCCATTGCTTTGTCCACTCTTTATAGATTCTTGCACTCTCATACGCCATCAAGAGAAAATCCTCAAGTTCAAGTAACGCATGTTTCCGTTGCTCACCTGAGAGCTTAGCATTCAGGTTAATCTTCTTCAGCGCCTAAAAAGCCTTGTGCTCAAGTTCCACCGGGAGATGGCATGACTCCCAAATACTAACTAGTAGGGAGACATGCCCAAGGGAGTATTGTATGCTGTCCGGTATGCCCATAGACTATTATCTAAGTGTAGGGACCAATCCTTGCGTCCCAGATTGACTGTCTTCTCTAGAATTCCCAAACCGCGTAAATATGTTTTTTCCCACAAATTTACGGTAGCGCCATCAGTCTTCAGTAATGCCAATGTCTCCACCTACTTAATCACATAATCAATAGCTAACAAGATATAAAGATTACCAAGCGAAGATGGGAATGTCCTCATGAAGTCAATACCCCAAACATCAAACGGCTCTACTTCCAACACAAAATTTTGAGGCATCTCATTCCGATTGGATATATTGCCGGTTCTCTAACACCGGTCACACTGCTGCACAAACAGATGAGCATCCTTATGTGATGTAGGACAAAATAAACCACTCCGAAGTACCTTGTCCACCGTGCGCGACTTGCCGAAATGACCCCCACATTTGTGTTGGGTTTTGACGTAGGTAACGCAACGGTATAAAAAAAATCCTACTCAAAGCCCACCAAGGATCACAGGAAGATCTATCATAACTTGATAAGAGCATAGAAGATGTGTACCTTGGTTTGGGATATCACACGAAGAATAGTGTCTTCGTTTCTATGAATATCCACACCTTGGATCTTGATTGGATTCCTTCTCACCGCGATGTGCTAGCAACGGAAGAAGGAGGAGGATGATCACGCAAAACGAAGTACCTATCCGTGCCTACGGAGGCCGACGGCAAGGAGGGGCGGACGGGTGAGAGGCTTCGGCCTATTTCTCCTCTTTGCTTTGTTATGTTCTCTCAAAATAATGACTTGTGTTGAGAAATAACAAGCTATAGTTCCTTTATATAGTCATAAATCTTTATTAACCACATGAAGGCCCCACAACTAATCATGTCCTTACATGGATTAGCCCATTTGCAAATTAGTCTTACTAAGTTTGCTTGTGGTTGCGTTATGATCTTTTTATTAATTACTCCAACTAATTAATACATGTATCCAATTTAATCCATCCGGTGGGTGACCCCATAGGCTTCTACTTTAGTAACTTATTACTAACATGGAGCGGTGTCTAGCAACACATCCATGCCACCCAACTAATAGAAATAACTCAGTGATCCTGACAAACCTCGTGCCCAATATCACATATTGTATTATCCCTTTGTCTCCATATCCGGATTGGACACGAGACATAATAGTCACACTCGTATATCTAATCCATAGTTTCTCGATCCTGGGAATATGCTTATGCATTCAGATAACATCAATATCTCTATAGTGATTTATATGAGTCTGGCCAGACATTCAATATGCACCATCCCTCGAGTGGTCATGGATATTTGCTCCCATTATGTGGGAGGGACATCTCTACTACGATCTCTAAGCTTGCTTCCTATCATGCCCGATAGCTATATTTATAGTTGCCCGGTTAAGGCGCAACGTTGAATAACATCAAAGCATGATATTCGACGACTAGTGTAGCTAGCGACTTCAAGTCTAAGGATTACAATATTTTTAGCACTACGAGAAGCGATTGTGACTTTGACATAATCTAATGTATTCTTCTCGTTGTGGGTCAATCCAGCATGCCATTCCTCCTAATGCATACCCATGTGTTAGATTTGATATCTCCATATAAATCTACACACATACTAGTCTATATTTGATCGTCTTATTAACCCATATAATGGACTAGGGATATTTAATATAAACAACACATTGTATATAAGGACTTCATTATATTAAATATCATAATAAATAATAAATGAATATTCTAGCCAAACATCGTTCATACTAAATATTCCAACAAGTTCAACTTGTGGCAGTGTATGAGAATATCTAACGTGTCTGGCTCTGCGACACACCTCTGCAATACATTATTTGCTCCCAGTTTGAACATATAAGGATCATCCCAGAAGTATTGTCGCGCATCTGCAAAGAATTTCTTTCTATGGTGGGAGGACATGTCTTTGTGACTATATTGAGCGCCTTGAGGTTTCCCAAGTCAGCAAACCAAGGTACTGCTGCAGCCACTGCCATAAGTTGTTCATCTGGAAATTCTTCTCTGATTGGCACATCCTCATGCTTCTCATTCTCCAAACGTGAAATGGTCAGCCACTACATTTTCTACCCCTATCTTGTCCTTTATCTCTATGTCAAATTCTTGCATCAACAATACCCACCGGATTAGTCGTGGCTTGGCGAATTTCTTGGTGAGTGAATATTTGAGGATTGCATGATCAGTAAATATGGTCACCTGAGATTCCACAAGATATGGCCGAAACTTGTCTAATGCAAAGATAATCGCTAGCCTCTCCTTCTCAGTAGTAGCATAGTTTACCTGAGCATTGTTCAAAGTTCAACTAGCATGGTAAATAACATGAGCAACCTTGTCCTTCAGCTGTCCCAGAAATGCTCCCACCGCATTGTCACCAGCATCACACATGAGCTCAAATGGCAGGGTCCAGTCTGGCGTGGTGATGACGGGTGCGCTAATCAGCTTTTTCTTGAGCAAATCAAAATTCAATTTGCACTCTGCGTTGAAATCGAAGACTGCATATTTCTCAAGCAACCCATACAATGGCTTAGTGATCTTTGAAAAATTCTTGATGAAACACCGGTAAAACCCTGCATGTCCCAAAAAACTCCTTACCCCTTTGACGGAAGTAGGGTACACAAGCTTCTCAATAACTTCAGTCTTTTCCCGGTCTACCTATAAGCCTTTGCTCGAAATCTTGTGCCCCAATACAATACCCTCAGTAACCATGAAGTGACACTTCTCCCAATGAGCACTAAGTTGGTGCCAATGCATCTATCTAGTACACGGGCCAGTTGATGTAGGGAGTCTTTAAATCCATCACCGTAGAGCGAAAAGTCATCCATCAACACTTCAAACTTCTTCTCCATCATATCAAATAAGATCGACATCATGCACCGCTGAAATGTGGCCGGTGCATTGCATAACTCGAGAGGCATGCGTCGAAAAGCAATAGTCCCATAGGGACTGTTGGAATTGTGCCCTAGAGGCAATCAATTTAGACTTTTAATGGACTTACTGTTCATTATGTTATCAATATGGAGATATGCTAACATGAATGAAGTCCTTAGAATATAAGTTTTATATTCTTGAATATCCCTAGTCAACTATATTGATTAACAGGACGATCAACTATAGACTAGTATGGGGTTGGATTGATACGGAGATATCACGATCCACCACATGGGCATGCATTAAGGGTAATGGCATACTGGATTGACCCACCATGAGAAGGCTACATGGGAGTTATGTGAATGTCACAAGCACTTCTCATAGTGAAAATGGTGTTGTGATCCTTAGACCTGAAGTCACAAAATATTCTAGTTGTGAATTATCATGTTTTGATATCGTCAAACGTTACACCGTAACTGGGTAACTATAAAGGCTTTAATCGGACATGATATGAAGAAAGCTTAGAGATCGTAGTGACGTAGAGAGGATTTTTTCGTCCCACATGACGGGAGTAAATATCCATGGCCACTCGATGAGTGAGACTTAGGAAAATGCATGGCCATGCTCAAATAAATCAATATGGGATATTGATGTTATTTGTTTATCTATGTCTACTCACAGATCGAGAAACTATGGATTGAATATACAAGTGTGACACTCCATGCCTTGTGTCCAATCCGGATAGATGAGACAAAGGGATTATACAACACTGTAACATTGGTCACAAAGGTTAGTCAGATCACTGACATTCCTATTACTTGGGAGCATTGATGTATTGCTAGATACCGCTCAATCTTTGTAATAATTATTATTACTGCCACGTAATTAGGAACCTACAGGGTCACACACAATAATAGATCAAGCTGGGATTATTTCTAAATAGTTGGACTAAATAACAATAATGAATTAATTGGACTAAAGTGTAAATTGTGCTCATTAGTTGGACTAAAGAGCAATTGTGGCTAGAATGTAACTAGTCCCACATTGGTGGATATATGGGCAAAGGTTAATTTCTCTAGCTATAAATAGGATTTGTAGGCTATGAGAAGTCATACTTAATAAGTCCCACATTGTTGAATTAATGGGCAAAGAGGAATTTCTCTAGCTATAAATAGGATTTATAGGCTACGAAAATTCAAGCTTAATTAATTCATACACACCACAAGTTTACTAGAGAGCTAGAGAGAAAAGAAGAAAAGGAGTTTCTTCTTCCCATGAGGGTTCGGCAAACCCTAGACGCCCCTAGGAGCCGCCGGCTTTCTTCTTGGTGTCGCCCATCTCTTGTGCCCACGGCATGGGGATTTCGTGTCTCTTCCTTTCCGCGTTGATGGATGTGATCCAGCCCATGTATGTCCAAGTTCATCCTTCTTCTCAGATTGCTAGCACCATTGGAGAAGAAGCCCGATTGAGGTCTATTCGTGTGGATACCGTAGAGACAAAGATACTATTCTTTGTATGTGATCGTCACCAGCCTGGTATGGCTGAGGTAACCTTTCTTCCTTTCATCATGTTATGATGCTTCACCTGTGATCCTTGGTGGGATTTGAGTAGGACAAATTTTGTTATTCCGCTGCGTAATCTACGTCAAAACCCAACAGTGGTATCAGAGCCACAGGTCGATAGAGCATAACATGATTTTATGTGGTTATCTGTTTTATTAGTTTTATTAGTTTTACACCGTTCTGGTGAGATTGACCGTGAAACTGTAGCAAAACGGATATGCGTATTATGATGCGCCATGAATGTAATGCATGTGTAGATTCAATTATTTACATATGATGTGAAAATAATGAATTTTGGGTATATATTTGATATACTAAATTTGTCAGTTTTGACCGTTTCTGTCAGTTTGATCGTAAACTGTAATAAAATTAATATGCGTATTTTGATACGCCATGAATATGATTCAGGAGGAAATCATCTAATTTTACATAGGATGTGAAAATTAGTGTTTTTCATGTACATTGATGTACAAACTAATTGGTGACATAAAGGTAGGGTTTGGGCACAATGTAGGGAGAAAAGGTATTTTTGTCCCACATTGGGTTTGGCCAAGGAAAGGAAGGAGATAATTTTGATTTAGCCCCTAGAGGGGTTCGGCCAAGAGTAACGTCCCCCTCCCTTTGGAGCTGCGACCCAGCCAACCGGCCACCCCGGTTTGGCCAGCCGACCGGTTTGACCGGGCGGGCCCGGTTTGGCGGGTCAGTTCGGTTCGGCTAGTTTGACTAGTGCGATTGTTTTTGACTATTTTACCCCTAGTGTCCCAATTTAATTAATTAAAATTGAACAAGCGAGTTAAAAATTAGTTTTAACTGTATTATGTGCTTTGTCGCATGGTGGATGGATATGGCCTAGGTTGTGGATGTTTGTGTTTGTTTGTGTTTTGGTTTACGGCCTGCGAGCTGATCAAATTAATTTAATAGTTAGTTAATTTTACGGCCTACGAGCTAATCATCTTCTCGACATGTGAGGTTTTATTTATTTAATTTAGATGCTAGCTAGAATTAGATAATTAGATAATAGCCAAGAGCATGGAGAATTAGACCAAAGAACCAAGAAGCCACAAAGACGATGGAGGACTTGCACACCTTGGACGCGCACCTATGGTGGAGGCACATGGAAATGAGCATGTCACTTTAGGGCATATAGATATTATCATTGGCTTGGTAATATCTTAGTCTTAGGGGCCATATCCATGCCACGTTAATTTTTATTTTATGGATGTTTATTATTTATGTCTTGTTTTATTTTGATGTATGGAAGATGCATGCAAAACGTAACTAGATAATAATAAACAAGTTTAGTCTTTTATTGTGGATTGCCCAATCCAAATAAGTAGATCTTGTTGATTGGATCTACCGAACAATGAATATTAAATCCCTCAATAGAATATTTCGATTTACCTTCTCTTGCCTAAACACCCTTCATGATCAGGATTTATTAATTTCGGGCTTGCCAAAGCAGGGCGATTTTAATTTACCATGATGTGTTGCGGACTACACAAGCAAGTAATGTGTGTTTGTTGAAGCAAGAGGTTGGACGCAACTGGGTAATATCAATTGGATTGATGAGCCTAGAGGCATGACAATTAGGGTTTATCTAAAGGATAAAGAATAATGAGTTATTCGTCTAATTGGACCAAGAGTTGCATGGGATGCAATTGGAATGGTTCTTACCTAAATAACCAACTCTTGGGTGACGTGCCAAAGCAGGCTCAAGAGGAGATAGAAATATGGATCTTGACCCACTAGAAAGTATGTGATATTTTCTGCATTAATGGTGAGGGCTATTAATCCGAGAAAAATAGTGGGAGCTATATTTAATAATTTAAGTCCTTATTAAATATATTTAAAACATCACAAATATTTTTCTTAATCCATTTTGTGTTGAATTTATATGGCATTGAACCAACAAACTCGACTCTATCGCTATGTCCTTAGGAAGGATAGATTGTCTGAAATCTATTTTAATAAACTGGTATAAAATTGAGAATTGTTCTCAAATAAAAGGAAATTGTTGTATATCTTAGAGCATAAAATTTCCTTCCACCAACTACCAAAACACACTAAAACCTAAGGGGTGGAACATCAAAGAATGGTCCGTAGGATGTGACTAGCCTCATGATTGGCTACCATGGACTATGAGCTTTTGAAGCAAGAAGAGAACATGGAGGTGTATGATATGATCATACATTTAAAGATGCTCTTTTCAAGAGCCGGCCATACAAGATAGGTTTGAAGTGTTGCTCCATTTGCGTTTACCTTCTATTGCTTAGAACTCGTCATGATCAAGATGAAATCAAGCTCGGTCTTTCCAAAGCAACGCGACTTGATTCGTCAAGATGTGACGCGACGGCAAAAGCTAGTAATGCGTTATTGCTGAAGCAAGAGATCAAACGCAACTAAGCTATATCAATAAGATTGAAAACTTAGTATATGGGAGTTATCTATGAGGTAGATAAAGAATAAGGAGTTATTCTCCCAGTTAGACCAAGAATTGCATTGGATGCAATTAGAGTTTTGTTCAAAGGCGATTTTCTCAATATTATTGAGAGCCACTGAACAAAGTTCTAGCCAAAAGGGTAGTTTAGTGGAAGAGGAACTGCCCAAAGTACATGGAAGGAAAAGGGAATTATGAATTTCAATTTAAGGTATCTTTGTTATAAAAGGCCAATATGTCTATCTCATCATCATAGGTATTTGATACTAGATGAGGATCTCACATTTATAGAAATGTGCAGGATCTCAAGAGGTGTAGACAATTGGAAGAGATACACCTACACGTGGGGCGATGAAGCAAGGGTTGCTGAATTAGCCGTAGGAAATTATCTCTACCTTTTGGAAATATTCATGAATTATACAAATACGATTATGTTCCTGCTATGTGTAGGAACATTGTCACAATTTCTTGTTTGGACAAGAAAGGATTTTTCTATTAAAATAATGGACAAATGTTGTTCCATTTATTTTGATAAAATGCATTATTGTGATGCTAATTTGTCTAATGGATTGTTGATCCTTGATCATGACAATTTCATTTATAACATTAAAGATATAAAATTTGGCATTGAGGTTTAAGTTCACGTAAAATGAGAACGCATTTCTAGACTCCATATGGATGAATTTCTGGACTCATTTGATTATGAATCATGTGAGAGATGTGAGACTTGTTTATTGGACAAAGAAATGATCTTTTGGACTCATAGATATTGATGTATGTGAACCGCTAAGCACAGTGCCAGAGATGATTTTGGTACTTCATCATATTTGCGTGTTCAGTGAATATGAAAATTGCGTCTTTTGAAGAACAAATCAGAATTCTTTGGAAGGTTCAAAAGAATTCAGGAATGAAGTAGAAAACTAGCTTGGCAAGAGTATCAAGACTCTACGATTAGATCGTGGATGAGAATGCTATAGTCAAGAGTTTGACAAGCATCTAAAGGAGTGTTGGATATGATCCAAACTCACTCCACCTAGAACACCATTATGGAATGGCGTGTCTAAGGGGAGGAGTCGGACCTTGTTGGACACGGTTCGGTTATGATGTGTCAAACAAGACTTCCAATTTACTTTTGGGGCTATGCTCTACTTATAGCAATTTCGCCCTTAACCTTGTTCCATCAAAATCAGTCATGAATACACCATATGTGATATGGACTGGGAGGTGTCCTTGTATTTCATAAATATTTGGGATTGTGAAGTTTACGTAAAGAGTTTACAGATAAACTTGGACCCATTCGGATAAATGTATTCTGTAGAATATTCAAAAGAATATTATTTCTAAAATCCAATCGAGGACAAAGTGTTTGTTGCTCAAACCGCTGTATTTCTAAAAGGAAATTTGTCTCTAAAAGAAACAGTGGGAGGATAGTAGAACTTGAAGGAGTTCAAGAACAACAACAAAACATTCATCCTTTGATGGAACATGAGTAGGATCACAAGGTGTTGTGGAGCAACCTACTCAAGTAGCACAAGAACCTCGTAGGTTAGGTAGGATATGTCAAGGAGATAGATAAATATGGATTTCTCGTAACCCTGTGATATATTGCTCATGAAGATGAGCCTACAACCTATAAGAAGGCCACGAGTGGGCCAAACTCTCAAGAATGGCCTAAGGCCATGAAATATGAAATGGAATCCATGTATATCAAAAAAGTTTGGGCTTTGTTGGAACCACCTAAAGGGTATGACCCATAGGGTGCAAGTGGGTTTTAAGGAAAACTAACGTGGATGGTAATAGGATTACTTTTAAGGGACGGTTGGTGGTTAAAGGTTTCCTATGAGTTCATAGTATGGACTATGACGAAATCTTTTCTCAGTTGCGATGCTTAAATCCATTCGCATCTTGCTTGTAGCAATCTGTCTACAGATTGAATCAAGTTTCTTGGAGTTGAAATCTTCGATTCAATGATGCAATCAAATGGTTTGATTCCATCAAGAATGAAGGTGAAGCTTGTGTTTACAAGAGGGTTAGTGGGAGCACAGTTATATTCTAGTCATGTATGTAAAGACATACAGTTCATTGGGAATGATTTCCCTACTCTGCAATCTGGTAAAGACTGGATAGGGAATCGATTTTCAATGAAATGACTTAGGCGAAGCAACTTATAAAATCTATGGAGATAGATCAATAATGTTGTACGGCTTAATTCAAAGTGTATATAATGACAAATGTGTTGAAACGGTTCAACATGAAAGAATATGGATTCTTACCTATGTCACATGGAGTTTGTCTTTGGAAGACTAATTGTTTTCCCAATTAGATTGTGAGGGACCATATGAATAAGATTAATAGGATACGCCATGTTATGTGCTAGGGCCAAACATGTCATTTGATAATGACATAAAGACACCAGTTATATCCAGATTAGAGTCATTGGATATTGATCAAGAAAATCCTTATGTACTTAAGAAGAACTAAGGATGAATTCTTGATACATGGAAGGGTTCACTGTAAGGAGTTACATGATGCGAACTTCCAATCCAACAAGGATGATTCCAGATATAGTCAAAGTTTTTTGTTTTGCCTTAGTTGAAGGGATTGTGAGCTGGAAGGGTTCCGGGAAAGATTTAGTTGCCGATTCTATCACAAAGGACTGAGTGTATTGTTGCATTAAATGCAAATACTCATAATATTTGATCTCATTCGATTGTCGATAGACGAGATGTGAATATTTGCAAAGTACCAGTGAATGTCTCTCTTACCTCTTGCGCAGCGAAAGCATGAGGGGCGCCATAGGTCAATAGGCATATGATGCACCAGATTGACTCCAGTGCAAGTGGGAGACTGTTAGGATTGTCCCCTAGAGGCAATCAATTTATTGTGAAATTTAATGGACTTACTATTCATTATGTTATCGATATGGAGATATGCTAACATGAATGAAGTCCTAAGAATATAAGTGTTATATTCTTGAATATCCCTAGTAACCTATATTAATTAACAGGACGATCAACTATAGACTAGTATGGGGTTGGATTGACATGGAGATATCATGATCCAACACATGGGTATGCATTAAGGGTACTGGCATACTGGATTGACCCACCATGAGAAGGCTACATGAGAGTTATGTGAATGTCACAAGCGCTTCTCATAGTGACAATGGTGTTGTGATCCTTAGACTTGAAGTCACTGTTGGAATAGATGCCCTAGAGGCAATCGTAGATTTAGTATGAACAAAGTTTTGGCTAGAATATTCATTTATTATTTATGGCGATATTTAATATAATGAAGTCCTTAGATAAATTGTGTTATTTATCTTAAATATCCCTAGTCCATTATATTGATTAATAGGACAATCAAGTATAGACTAGTATGTGGATAGATTGATGTGGAGATATCAAGTCTGACACATAGGTATGCATTACGGGTAATGGCATACTGGATTGACCCACGACGAAAAGGATACATTAGATTATGTGAAGTCACAATCGCTTTTCGTAGTGCTAGTATTATTGCAATCCTTGGACTTGAAGTCACTAGATACTCTAGTTGTGAAATATTGCGCTTTGATGTTATCAAACGTTACACCGTAACTGGGTAATCATAAAGGTGTCTATCGGGCGTGATAGGAAGTAAGCTTAGAGATCGTAGTGATGTAGATAGGATTTGTCCCTCCCACATAATGGGGGTAAATATCCACGGCCACTCGAGGGATGAGGCTTATTGAATGTCTAGCCAGACTCAGATAAATTAATATAGAGATATTAATGTTATCTGCAAGTATAAGCATATTCCCCGGATCGAGGAACTATGGATTGGATATACGAGTGTGACTATTTATGTCTCGTATCCAATCCGGATATTGAGACAAAGGGATAATGCAATATGACATATTGGGCACAAAGGTTTGTCGGGATCACTGACTATTTCTATTGGTTGGGTGGCATGGATGTGTTGCTAGACACCGCTCCATGTTAGTAATAGTTACTACCAACTATATGGAAACCTATGGGGTCACACGTCAAATAGAGTAGAGCTAGATTTGGGATTAATTAATAAAGATTAATTAATAGAAGGATCATTGTGCAACACCTTGCAAACTTAGTATGACTAATTTGCAAGGAAGGGAATAGTTCTAGTCCTACTCGAACAAGAAAACTCTAATATGGAAACAACAAGGAGTTGTTGGAGTATATATATAAGAGGCTCTAGCTTCCTTCCCACATGAGTTATTATTAGACATAACACAAAGAGTGGGACAAAGCAAAAGAGAGAGCAAGACAAAGAGCTAGGGCCGAAACCCTAGCCCCCCGTCCGCCCTCTCTACCCGACGGCAAAGAGGAGGCTGCCCCTCCCTTGTGCCTTTGTTGCTTTGTTGCTTTGATCTTCTTCCGTCTTCCTCCGGGTTCAAGCTAGCACTTGTGGAGAAGGAAGAATCTAGATCTCACCTCTAGACGTGGATCAACCGTAGAGACGAGGACATCATTCTTCGTGTGATCTCACAAATCAAAAGGTACACATCTTCTATGACCTTAATCATGTTATGATGTCTCTTCCTGTGATCCTTGGTGGGCTTTGAGTAGGATTAATTTTTTGTTATTCCGCTGCGTTACCTACGTCAAAACCCAACAGTGGTATCAGAGCCACAGGTCGTAGAGCATAACATGATATTATGTGTTTACGATTTCAGTTCATACACCGTATTATTGTTTATTACGCGAAAACTGAAAAATTGGCATAGTAGATGCAATATTGAATTTGATTCAATAAAAAAAGACCCAATTTAACATTGTATGTTAGAATTGGTGAGTTTAATCACATAGGATGTGAATAATTGGGTTCTTGAAAAATTAGGGTTCATGGGCACATGATTGAAAAGGGGTTTTCAATTATGGAAACAAAGTTATGGAAATAAATCCATAAGGAAACAACCTTGCTTGGGCAACAAGGAAGGAGGAAGGGGACTAGGGCCGAAACCCTAGCCGCCCGCCCCTCCCTTGCGCGCCAAGCAAGGCCGCGGGCCTCTAGGCGTGCGGCGGTCCTAGGGTTCGGGCCACTTGTTGGCTTGGGCCCTTTGGACCGTTGTAAAACCCTAGTTACCCAATTTCATTAAAATTAAACAAGCGCGTTAAAAATTGGTTTTAACTGTATTATGTGCTTTATTGCATGGTGGATGGATATGGCCTAGGATTTTGGATGTTTATTGTTTTGTGGTTTGGTTTACGGCCTGCGAGCTGATCAAATTAATGTAATAATTAATTAAGTTTTACGGCCTGCGAGTCGTCTTTTTCTCCTCGACATGTGAGGCTTTTGTTAGTTATTTATTCTAGATGTTAGGCTAGAATTAGAAGTATTTAGATGATAGCCAAGAACATGGAGAAGAAGACCGGAGAACCAAAGGAGCCAAAAGACATCCCTAGGCGCGCAGCTATAGTGGAGCACATGGAGATGAGCTCGGCACTTTAGGGGCAATTAGATATTATCATTGGCTTGATAATATCATTAGTCTAGGGGCCATATCCATGCCACGTTTTTTTATTTTGTGGATGTTTATTATTCATGCCTTGTTATTTATTTTGTGTGTATGGCGCTACAAGCAAAACGATAACAAGATAATAATAAACAAGGTTGGTCTTTATTGTGGATGTCCCAATCCAAATAAGTAGACCATGTTGATAAGATCAACCAAACAACTTAAAATAAATCCCTCAACTAAATATTGCCTTCTCTTGCCAAAACACCCTTCATGATCATGGCCTATTGAAATTCGGGCTTGCCAAAGAAAGGCGATTTTAATTTTTCATGATGTGTTGCGGACGACGCAAGCTAGTAATGCGTGTATGTTGAAAGCAAGAGGTTGGACGCAACTAGGCAAGAGTCAATTAGATTGATGAGCTTAGAGGCATGACAATTAGGAGTTATCCAATTGGATAAAGAATAAAAGGAATTTATTCACCTAATTGGACCAAGAGTTGCATGGGATGCAATTGGAATGGTTCCTACCTAAATAACCAATTCTTGGGTGACTTGCCAAAGCAAGCTCAAGAAGAAGTGAAAAAGGGATCTTGGTCCCACTAGAAAGTATAAAGATATTTTCTTTAATAGTGAGGGCTATTAATCCGAGAAAAACAGTGGGAGCTATATTTAATGATCTAGCCATTGTTAAATATAGTTAAATTGTTCAAAATACTAAATTGCATATTTCTTGTTTTGTAGAATTCCAAATGGCAAACAACAACGCATCGAGTTCATCCCTACGATCTGTCCTTGAGAAGGATAAATCGTCTGGAACAAATTTCCTTGACTGGTACAGAAACTTGAGGATTGTCCTCAAGCAAGAAAAGAAGCTGTACGTCTTGGACACTTCAATTCCAGACCCACCACAAGATGAGTCTCTACTAGCGGAAGTAAGGGCACGTCAGAAACATATTGATGATTCTAATGACGTGACTTGCCTCATGCTTTGCACCATGACTGGTGAGCTTCAGAAGCAACACGAGAACATGGAAGCCTATGATATGATCAGACACTTGAAACAATTGTTTCAGGAACAGGCAAGGCATGAGCGCTATGAGGTGTCTAAAGCGTTGTTCAAAAGCAGTCTTGCAGAAGCGAATCCAGTAGGCCCTCATGTACTCCGAATGATCGGGTACATAGAGAACCTTGAGAGACTTGGATTCCCACTCGGCCAGGACTTGGCGACTGATCTCGTCTTGCAATCGTTGCCTGACAGTTATAATCAGTTCATTATGAACTATAATATGAATGAGATCAACAAGTCTTTGCCAGACCTATTGAACATGCTAAAGACAGCTGAGCAAAGCATCAACAAAGGCAAGGGCAAGGCCATAATGATGGTACACAAGAAGAAGGGCAAGTCAGTTGCATCTACTTCAAAAGGAAAACGCAAGAAAGTTGCGAAATCCAAGGATGCCCTAAAGCCTAGTGGAGGCGTGGCTAAAGGTGAATGTCACTACTGCAGCCAGCCGGGTCACTGGAGGAGGAATTGCCCTAAATATCTGAAGGATAAGAAGCTTGGAATAGTGATTCCACCACCACCAGGTATTTATGTTATAGACGTCAATCTCTCTATTTCATCATCCTGGGTATTAGATACCGGATGTGGTTCTCACATTTGTCGTAATGTGCAGGATTTGAAAAGAAGTAGAAGATTACGAAAAGGGGAGATAGACTTGCGCGTCGGGAATGGAGCAAAGGTTGCTGCATTACCTGTAGGCGTTTATGAGCTATCTTTGCCTTCTGGAATTATTTTAGAATTAGACAATTGCTTTTATGTGCCTGCTATGAGCAGAAACATTATTTCCGTTTCTTGTTTGGACGAGAAAGGTTTTTCTATTTCAATAAAGGACAAGTGTTGCTCCATTTATTTTGATAGTATGCACTATTGTAGTGCGCATTTGTCTAATGGATTGTATATCCTTGATCTAAATAATCCAATCTATAATATAAATACTAAAAGGATTAAAACTAATGATTAAATCCTACATATCTATGGCACTGTCGTTTAGGCCACATAAATGAGAAACGCATATCTAGACTCCATAAGGATGGACTTCTAGACTCATTTGATTTGGAATCATATGAGACATGTGAATCTTGTTTATTAGGAAAAATGACAAAGTGCCCTTTCAATAAGAAAGGCGAGCGGACTAGTGAGTTATTGGCACTCATACATAATGATGTATGCGGACCATTCCCCACGCCTGCCAGAGGTGGTTATACCTACTTCATCACATTTACTGATGATTTCAGTAGATATGGATTTGTATACCTTATGAAGGCCAAATCTGAATCCTTTGAATTGTTCAAGGAATTCAAGAATGAAGTAGAGAAGCAACTTGGCAAGAGTATTAAAGCTCTACGATCGGACCGTGGAGGAGAATACTTAAGCCAAGAGTTTGATGAGTATCTTAGAGAGTGTGGGATAGTATCCCAGCTCACTCCACCCGGAACACCACAATGGAATGGTGTATCTGAGAGGAGGAATCGCACTCTATTAGATATGGTGCGATCTATGATGTCTCAAACAGATCTTCCGATATCCTTTTGGGGACATGCTCTAATGACGGCAGCTTTTACCATTAACCGTGTTCCATCCAAATCAGTCATGAAGACGCCACATGAGATATGGACTGGGAGGCGTCCCATAGTGTCGTTTATGAAGATTTGGGGCTGCGACGTCTATGTAAAGCGTTTACAGACAGACAAGCTCGGGCCTAAGGCGGATAAGTGTAAGTTTGTGGGATATCCTAAAGAGACTAAGGGATATTATTTCTATAACCCTACCGAGAACAAAGTGTTTGTTGCTTGGACCGGCGTGTTTCTGGAAAGAGAACTAGTCTCTAAAGAAGCAAGTGGGAGGGTTGTAGAACTTGAAGAAATTCATGAACCACAAACCACTGAACCAATAATGGAACATGAACAGGAACCACAAGAAGTCGTGGAAGAACCTGTTCAGGTAACACAGGAACTCCGTAGATCAGGAAGAGTGCGTCATGAGCCAGAGAGGTATGGACTTCTCGTGACTGAGCCCGATGACGTACCACTCATGGAAGATGAGCCTGCAAACTATGGAGAATCCATGAGTTGCCCAGACTCTAAGAAGTGGCTAGAAGCCATGAGATCCGAAATGGATTCCATGTATACCAACAAAGTATGGACTTTGGTGGAACCACCCGAGGGGGCTCGACCCATAGGGTGCAAGTGGGTCTTCAAGAAGAAGACCGACATGGATGGCAAGGTAGTTGCCTATAAGGGCCGATTGGTGGCCAAAGGTTATAGACAAATTCATGGCATTGACTATGATGAGACCTGTTCACCAGTCGCCATGACTAAATCCATTCGAATCTTACTTGCTATTGCAGCATACTACGACTATGAGATTTGGCAAATGGATGTCAAAACAGCGTTCCTTTATGGGAACCTCCTTGAGGATGTGTACATGACACAACCAGAGGGTTTTGAGGATCCAGAGAATGCCAATAAAGTCTGTAAGCTGCAAAGGTCCATTTATGGATTAAAGCAAGCTTCTAGGAGCTGGAATCGACGTTTTGATGACGCGGTCAAAGAGTTTGGCTTCATCAAGAACGAAGATGAGCCTTGTGTTTACAAGAACGTTAGTGGGAGCTCTATAGTATTTCTGGTCTTGTATGTGGATGACATACTAATCATTGGCAATGATATTCCTACTCTGCTATCTGTTAAAGATTGGCTAGGAAAGTTCTTTGCGATGAAAGACTTAGGAGACGCAACCTATATACTTGGTATAAAGATCGATAGAGATAGATCTAAAAGGTTGCTTGGCCTAAGTCAGAGTACATATATTGACAAGGTGTTGAAGAGGTTCAACATGCAAGATTCCAAGAAGGGATTCTTGCCCATGTCACATGGAGTCACTCTTTCCAAGAATGACTGTCCCTCCAACGAGATGGAGAAGGACCGCATGAGCAGGATACCCTATGCTTCGGCCATAGGATCCATCATGTACGCCATGCTATGTACTAGACCGGACGTATCATACGCGTTGAGTATGGTGAGCAGATATCAGTCCAATCCGGGTGAGAGTCACTGGATTGCTATCAAGAACATCCTAAAGTACTTGAGAAGAACTAAGGATGTATTCTTGATATTTGGAGGAATGGAAGAGCTAAGTGTAAAGGGTTACACTGACGCAAGCTTCCAAACCGACAAGGATGATTACAGATCGCAGTCTGGATACGTGTTTTGCCTGAATGGAGGAGCTGTAAGCTGGAAGAGTTCCAAGCAAGGCACAGTTGCTGATTCTACAACAGAAGCTGAGTACATTGCTGCTGCGGAAGCGGCAAAAGAGGCAGTATGGATAAAGAAGTTTATCGCTGAGCTCGGTGTGGTCCCTAGCATAGTGGATCCCATAGAGTTGTACTGTGACAACTCTGGGGCAATCGCACAGGCAAAGGAACCAAGATCGCACCAAAAGTCAAAGCATGTACTTAGGAGATTCCATCTTATTCGTGATATGATCGATCGAGGAGATGTGAAGATGTGCAAGATTCCGACGGATGACAACGTGTCAGATCCGCTCACGAAACCTCTTGCGCAGCGAAAGCATGAAGGGCACGCCAGATCTATAGGCATACGACATGCGCCAAATTGGCTCTAGTGCAAGTGGGAGACTGTTGGAATAGATGCCCTAGAGGCAATCGTAGATTTAGTATGAACAAAGTTTTGGCTAGAATATTCATTTATTATTTATGGCGATATTTAATATAATGAAGTCCTTAGATAAATTGTGTTATTTATCTTAACTATCCCTAGTCCATTATATTGATTAATAGGACAATCAAGTATAGACTAGTATGTGGATATATTGATATGGAGATATCAAGTCTGACACATGGGTATGCATTAGGGGTAATGGCATACTGGATTGACCCACGACGAAAAGGATACATTAGATTATGTGAAGTCACAATCGCTTTTCGTAGTGCTAATATTATTGCAATCCTTGGACTTGAAGTCACTAGATACTCTAGTTGTGAAATATTGCGCTTTGATGTTATCAAATGTTACACCGTAACTGGGTAATCATAAAGGTGGCTATCGGGCGTGATAGGAAGCAAGCTTAGAGATCGTAGTGATGTAGATAGGATTTGTCCCTCCCACATAATGGGGGTAAATATCCACGGCCACTCGAGGGATGAGGCTTATTGAATGTCTTGCCAGACTCAGATAAATTAATATAGAGATATTAATGTTATCTGCAAGTATAAGCATATTCCCAGGATCGAGGAACTATGGATTGGATATACGAGTGTGACTATTTATGTCTCGTGTCCAATCCGGATATGGAGACAAAGGGATAATGCAATATTACATATTGGGCACAAAGGTTTGTCGGGATCACTGACTATTTCTATTGGTTGGGTGGCATGGATGTGTTGCTAGACACCGCTCCATGTTAGTAATAGTTACTACCAACTATATGGAAACCTATGGGGTCACACGTCAAATAGAGTAGAGCTAGATTTGGGATTAATTAATAAAGATTAATTAATAGAAGGATCATTGTGCAACACCTTGCAAACTTAGTAGGACTAATTTGCAAGGAAGGGAATAGTTCTAGTCCTACTAGAACAAGAAAACTCTAATATGGAAACAACAAGGAGTTGTTGGAGTATTTATATAAGGGGCTCTAGCTTCCTTCCCACATGAGTTATTATTAGACATAACACAAAGAGTGGGAGAGAGAAAAAGAGAGAGCAAGACAAAGAGCTAGGGCCGAAACCCTAGCCCCCCGTCCGCCCCCTCTACCCGACGGCAAAGAGGAGGCCGCCCCTCCCTTGTGCCTTTGTTGCTTTGTTGCTTTGATCTTCTTCCCTCTTCCTCCGGGTTCAAGCTAGCACTTGTGGAGAAGACAGAATATAGATCTCACCTCTAGACGTGGATCAACCGTAGAGACGAGGACATCATTCTTCGTGTGATCTCACAAATCAAAAGGTACACATCTTCTATGACCTTAATCATGTTATGATGTCTCTTCCTGTGATCCTTGGTGGGCTTTGAGTAGGATTAATTTTTTGTTATTCCGCTGCGTTACCTACGTCAAAACTCAAAAGTCACTAGATATTCTAGTTGTGAATTATCATGTTTTGATATCGTCAAACGTTACACCGTAACTGGGTAACTATAAAGGCTTTAATCGGACATGATATGAAGCAAGCTTAGACATCGTAGTGACGTAGAGAGGATTTTTCCCTCCCACGTGACGGGAGTAAATATCCATGGCCACTCGATGAGTAAGACTTAGGAAAATGCATGGCCATGCTCAAATAAATCAATATGGGATATTGATGTTATTTGTTTATCTAAGTCTACTCACAGATCGAGAAACTATGGATTGGATATACAAGTGTGACACTCCATGTATTGTGTCCAATCCGGATAGATGAGACAAAGGGATTATACAACACTGTAACATTGGTCACAAGGTTAGTCAGATCACTGACATTCCTATTACTTGAGAGCATTGATGTATTGCTAGATACCGCTCCATGTTTGTAATAATTATTATTACTGCCACGTAATTAGGAACCTGCAGGGTCACACACAATAATAGATCAATATGGTATTATTGCTAATTAGTTTGAATAAATAGCAATAATGAATTAATTGGACTAAAGTGTAAATTGTGCTCATTAGTTGGACTAAAGAGCAATTGTGGGCTAGAATGTAACTAGTCCCACATTGGTGGATATATGGGCAAAGGTGAATTTCTCTAACTATAAATAGGATTTGTAGGCTATGAGAATTCATACTTAATAAGTCCCACATTGTTGAATTAATGGGAAAAGAGGAATTTCTCTAGGTATAAATAGGATTTATAGGCTAAGAAAATTCAAGCTTAATTAATTCTTACACACCACAAGTTTACTATAGAGCTAGAGAGAAAAGAAGAAAAGGAGTTTATTCTTCCCATGAGGGTCGGCAAACCCTAGCCGCCCCTAGGAGCCGTCGGCCTCCTTCTTGTTGTCGCTCCTATCTAGTGCCCACGACATGGGATGTCGTGTCTCTTCCTGTCGCGTTGATGGATGTGATACAGCCCATGTATGTCCAAGTTCATCCTTCTTCTCAGATTGCTAGCACCATTGGAGAAGAAGCCTGGTTGAGGTCTATTCGTGTGGATATCGTAGAGACAAAGATACTATTCTTTTTATGTGATCGTCACTAGCCTGGTATGGATGAGGTAACCTTTCTTCCTTTCATCATGTTATGATGCTTCACCTGTGATCCTGGGTGGGATTTGAGTAGGATAAATTTTGTTATTCCGCTGCGTAACCTACGTCAAAACCCAACAGGGACATGTGAATGTCGTCTTCTCCTGATCTGCTGGCTCGATGGCAATCTGGGTATACCCGGAGTACCCATCCAGAAAGAAATAATGAGAATGATGCGCCAGCCCATCAAGCATCTGATCAACAAAATGGAAGGGGGAAATGATCCTTCAATGTGGCTCATTGAGTTTGCGGTAATCCATGCAAACTCTCCACACATTAACAGTCCGAGTGGAAATTTGATCACCTTTCTCCCCTTCCACCACAGTAATACCTCCCTTCTTAGGGACACATTGCTCCAGGCTAGTCCATGTGCTTTCGGTAATCTAGTAGATGATTCCCGCCTCCAACCATTTAAGCGCCTCTTTCTTCGCCACCTCCTGCATATGAGGGTTGAGGCGGCGCAGAAATTGAACTACCGGCTTCTTGTCCTCCATGAGCCGGATCTTGTGCTGGCAAACCTTGGGGCTGATCCCCTTAATATATGCTATGGTCCATCCCATAGCTTCTTTCCTCTCCTGCAACAATTTCAAAATTTTCTCCTCCTGTTCCCTGTCCAAACAAGAAAACACAATCGCATGTAAAGTATCATTAGATCCAATATATAAATATTTCAAATGTGCAAGTAAAGGTTTTAACTTTAAAATAGGAGCAATATCAAGAGAAGGAACAAGAGTCTTCCTCCTTACCTCATTAAACAAGGGTAGGGGCTGGATCCAATGAGTCTCCATACCCTTCTCCTTTTCGCTAGAGTCAAGTAGAGCAAGTTCCTCATATAGTCTATCCAATAACATGTCTTCCTCCTCATCCGGTGTGTATGCCTCCACACCAAAACACTATCACTCACCACATAAGCGAGAAACTTCATAGCTTCAAAGACGTTGAAAGAAACTTTCTCATCATTAATCCTCATTGTCAACTCTCCATTAGCTACATCAATGATGGTCCTCCCCGTGGCCAGGAATGGAAGGACTAGAATAAGGGGAACATCCTCATCCGCCTCCATGTCTAGGTTCACAAAATCAGCTGGGAAGATAAGTCCTTCAATTCTCAGTAGTACATCCTCCAAGACGCCCCGTGGACGTTTGATGGTGCGGTCTGCCATCTGCAAGAACATCCTAGTTGGTTTTGGTTCTCCCACACCAAGCTGCTCAAAAATTAATGTGGGCATCAAGTTGATGCTTGCGCCAAGATCACACAATACCCCACCATGAAAGGCATCTTCCAATGTCACAGGAATGATGAAACCACCCGGATATTTCATCTTCTTAGGCAACGCCTTTTGCATCATCGCGCTACACTCCTCATTCAGAGTCACGGTCTCAAAATTATCCATGCGCCTCCTATTAGAGAAGAGGTCCTTGAGAAATTTCATATACGTTGGCATTTGTGAGATGGCTTTCACAAATTGAATATTGATGTGCAACTTCCTGAAGATATCCACGAACTTCTTGAAGTACTTAGCATCCTCTTGGCTCTTCAATCTCTGCGGGTATGGCACACGCATGCTATGCTCCTCTTTGGATTAGGCTTCTCCTACGACTTCCTACTTGTGTCCTTTGATTGGGGAATCACGGTAGCCACGTGAATATATTCGTCAATGCTTTGTCAGTGGCCTTGGTTGCCTCATCTCGCGCATGGGTAGAATATGGAGGATCCTTAGTGTTGTCCCACTGCGAGTAGTAATAGCCTTCAACTGCTCGGTGGAGTAATTGTGTTAGAAGGAAGCATACCAGGTGCGAGTCTAGTATTTTGATTGGCAATCTGCCCAATCTGCGTCTCATGGCTCTTCATTGTGGCCTCGATAGAGACAATTTTTCTCTCCATTCTATCTTGATTAGCAAGCAGTTTTCTCAATAAAGTGTTTGTCTCTTGGTCTTCTGGTTGCTGAGCATGTTGATGTGGAGCTTTTCTCTGCATTTGGTATAGGGCATTAGGCTTCTGGCTGGGTGCATATAATCCACTATTTGGATTGGCATAGCTGAAGTTGGGGTGATTGCGGTTATTGGGATGATAAGTGTTGGACCACTGCTGCTGTCGCGGTTGACCTATGTAGTTCACATCTTCGAATGCATCGCAGTATCCCTAATTCGCATCCGCCACCATCTCTCCAACAGATTTCACCTCTGCTGATGGATTCATGTCGCTGAAATCCGAACTCATAACTGCCATTTGCTGCTCGAATTTCCGCTCCACCATTGTTTCAATTTTGCTGACTAACGCCCCATCGGATTTTGAGTTCCTTCCAGTCTCAGACCTCGTAGATTCCCTCTTTTCTACACTGTTAAGCAAGTCCTGGCATCTCTGCACTCCTAAGACCATAAAATTACCCTAAGCCTTCATGTCCAGTTCCTTTGTTGTCTCTCTATCTAGGGTATTATAGAAGTAGTGCAGTAGTTTAAACCATGGCTCTCTGTGAGTAGGACATCTGCGAAGGAGATGATTGAATTTCTCCATGTGTCTCCCAAACAATCATCCTCTTGCGGAGTAAACTTTGTTATGTCAGCCATTCGTTGTGCAACCTTGGACGGTGGAAGATATTCCTTGAGGAACTCTTGGCAACACTCTGCCCATGTAGTAATACAACCCGCCGGAAGCTCTAGGAGCCATGTCTTTTCTTTCCCCGATAAAGAAAAGGGAAAGAGCATTAGCTTTACCGTGTCATCTAGCACCCTCTGATCACGAATTGTGGAAGTAATTGTTGGAATTGTGCCCTAGAGGCAATCAATTAATTGTGACATTTTTTGGATTTACGATTCATTATGTTATCGATATAGAGATGTGATAACATGAATGAAGTCCTTAGAATATAAGTGTTATGTTCTTAAATAATCCCTAGTCGATTATAATGATTAATAGGACAATCATCTATAGACTAGTATGGGGTTGGATTGATATGGAGATATCATGATCCAGCACATGGGTATGCATTAGGAGTAATGGCGTACTGGATTGATCATCTCCGAGAAGGCTACATACACGTTATGTTAAGTCACAAGCGCTTCTCGCGGTGCAACGGTATTGTCATCCTTAGACTTGAAGTCACTAGATTGTCTAGTTGTGGATTATTGTGATCTTGGTAGCGTCAAACGCTACACCGTAACTGGGTAGCTATAAAGGCGTGTACTGGATACAATAAGAAGCAAGCTTAGAGATCGTAGTAGACGTAGATAGAATTTGTCCCTCCCACTTAACGGGAGCAAATATCCTAGGCCACTCGAGGGATAGTTCTTATAAAATGTCTGGCCAGACTCAAATAAATCAATATGGGATATTGATGTTATTTGCACGAATAAGGCTATTCCCAGGATCGAGAAACTATGGATTGGATATACGAGAGTGACTTGTATGTCTCGTGTCCAATCCGGATATTGGGACAAAGGGATGAGACAACTACTTGCACAAGGTTTGTCATGATGACTATTCTATTTGTTGGCTAGAATGGATGTCTTGCTAGAGGTCGCTCCATATTAGTAAGTGGTTACTACCAACTAAATAGAACCTATGGGGTCACACGCCATATAGGGGTGAACTAGACTTGAGAATTAATTAATTAATATGATTGATTAATTAAAAGGATCAAATCGCAACAACTTGCTAACTTAGTAGGACTAATATGCAAGTTGGACTAATCCATGTATAGACATGATTAGGATATGCCAAGGTGGCCTACTTCATGTAGAGACATGATTAGGATTAATTTGAAAATATAACTAATCCATGTATTGACATGATAAGGACTATTTTTGCAAAAGGGGACTAATCCGAATTCTAGTAGGGCTAGAATAGGGCCTTTAGGTAGTTAACAAGGAGTTGTTGGACTATATAAAGGATGCTCCTTCCTTCCTTCCAATACTAATGCTAATAAAATAAGTGAGTGGGAGAGAAAAAGGTGAGAGAGAGAGCAAATCCCACAAGGGGCCGAACCCCTACCCGTCGGCCCTAAAGGAGGTCGGGACCTCCTTGGTTTGTCTCGTTTTGCGTGATTCTTCTTCCTCTTCCTCTTTCCGGGCTAGCACCAAGGATTGGAAGATCTATATCTCACCTCTAGGCGTGGAACAACCGTAGACGTGACACAATTCGCGTTTGAAGTCATCAAAGGAGAAACCCTAAGGTGTGTTATTGATTTCTTCCCTTACCATCGTTATGTCTCTTGACTTGTGATCCTTGGAGGGTTTTGCATGGTTAATTATTATTTCCGTTGCGCATCCATGAATCAAAACCCTACAGTGGTATCAGAGCCACAGGTCGTAGAGCATAAACGTGGTTTATGTGTTACGTTTTAGTAGTATTACACCTTAAATTGATTGTTTATCGGGTTAAACAAGACAAATCAAGCATGGGATGCAATTTGTCAATAATCTAACATAACAAGATCTAATTTTTGCATCGGATGCATGAATTGGTGAGTTTGAGAAATTTTAGGATCTTAGATATAGGTTTTGGGCATCCTTGGGGAAGAAGGAGTTCTTCCAAAACAAGGAAACAACCAAACTTCGGCACCAAGCAAGGGAGTTGTTTTGGAAACAACTCCCTATAGAGGTTCGCCCCCCTAGAGGGATCGCCCCTCTTGCTTGCCGCCCAAGCCTTGGCCGCTCTAGGGGCCGGGGCAGCCCTGGCCCGCGGCCTAGCCGCGTGGGCTAGGGGCCGGGCCGGTCCTAGGGCCTTGCGGTTCACCTTTTTGGGCCCGGGCAATTGGATTGTTGGGCCCATGGACCGTTTTAACCCTAGAAATCCTAAAATCAATTAAAATTGACCAAGCGCGTTAAAATTGGATTTTAACTGTTTATGTGCAAACCGCATGGTGATTGGATATGGCCTTAGGATGTGGTTTGATGTGGATGTTTATTTTGTGTTTTGGTTTACGGCCTGTGAGCTGATCAATTAATTGTAATAAAATAATTAGGGTTTTATGGCCTGCGTGCCATTTTTTCTCTCAACTTGTTAGATTTATTTTATTTAGTATAGAAGTTAGCTAGTGCTAGATAAAGTAGATTGTTAGCCAAGATTGAAGAAAAGAATCCCAAAGCCAAAAGGAGCCACAAAAGATGGAGCATGGAGCATGGAGCATTCCACATGACAATGAAGGATGGACCAAAAGATCAAGACGCATGGAGATGTGTTTGCTTTTTGGGTTCATAGATAATTCCATTGGGTTGGAATTATCTTAGTCTATAAAAGGCCATATCCACATCACGTTTAATTTTTGTTTTGTGGTTGTTTACTTTATTGTCTTATTATTTTGTGGTTGGTGTATGGATGATGCATGCAATTAGGATAATAAGATAATTAGACAACCCGGATCTATTATTTGGAGTTGTGCCCAAACTCAAATAGATAGATTAGTTGATATTGATCAACAAAAACGATTAAAAGTTGAAATTA
Organism: Linanthus parryae; assembly: GCA_023055425.1. Classification (NCBI taxonomy): domain Eukaryota; kingdom Viridiplantae; phylum Streptophyta; class Magnoliopsida; order Ericales; family Polemoniaceae; genus Linanthus; species Linanthus parryae. The sequence continues at coordinate 11,703,529 of JALGPY010000010.1, read as the reverse complement.
AAATCCCTCAAAATTTATATATTGTGTTCTTGCCTTCTCGTTATTTAAACACTCATGATCATCATTATTTTCGTGCGTGCCAAAAGCATGGCGACTTGGTTTATAATGATGGAATGCGATGGCACAAGCTAGTAATGTGCAACTGTTTAAATAAGAGGTTGAACACAACTAGGCAATTAATGTGATTAAGAAACCTAGAGGCAATCAATTGGGATTATCCATATGGATGGATAAATAAGGAGTTATTTGCCCAATTGAACCAAGAGTTGCATAGAGATGCAATTGGAATTGTTCCTACCTAAAGTAGTCAAATTATGGGTGACTTGCCAAAGCAAGCTCATAAGGAGATGAAACATGGATCTTGGCCCACTAGAAAATATAAGGATATTTTCCGCATTAATATCTTGAGGGTTATTAATCCGTAGTAAAATAGTGGGAGCTATGTTTAACACAATAAATCCTTGTTAAATATAGTTAAACGTCACAAACTTTGCATAATCCTATAATGTTGAATACCCATGACATTAAACAAACAAAAACACGACTTTATCTATTTCCTAGACTGGTATAAAAATGAGAATTGTTCTCAAATAAAAGAGAAATTGTTGTACTTCGTAGAACATAAAGCTCTCTTCCACCGACTACCAAAACACACTAAAACCTATGAAAGGAACCCCAAAGAATGGTTCTTTGGTTATGAATTGCCTCATGTCAACCGCCATGAACTCTGAGCTTTGGAAGAAAGAAGAGAAACATGGATAATTATGATATGATCATACATTGAAAGAAGCTCTTTCAAAAGAGCGAGCTAGACATGAAAGGTTTGAAGTTTTGCTCCACTTTGTGTTATGCAAACAAGCTAATTCAATATGATTGAAACATTAGTGAATGAGTATTATCTATGAGATAGATAAAGAATAAACGGTTATTCACCCAAGTGGACCAAGAATTGCATTGGATGAAATTATAGTTTTGTTCAAAGGAGATTTACTCAATATGATTGAAAAATCACTAAACGAAACACTCATAATGGGCATGGGCAAAAACTGTTAATAGTTAACAGCATGGGTGAGGGAAACTGGTTTGCGCCGAACCCATGGGTATAAAGCAAATTTGTTGCTAAAACCAAGTTGCCTTGGAGTCCCATAGTTCGTGTAGAGGAAGAGAGACTACCCAAAGTACCTGGAAGTAAATATTAAAGGAATTATGAATTCCGATTTGGGTATTTTCGTTTTAGAAATCAATGTGTCTATCTCATCATCATAAGTATATGATACTAGATGAGGATCTCACATTTATGGAAGTGTGGATGATCTCAAGAGACGAAGACAATTGGATAAGGAAGAAATAATCCTATACGTGAGGCTATGAAGCAAAGGGTTGCTGAATAAGCCGTAGGGAATTATTTCTACCTCTAAGAAATTGTTCATGAATTAGACAAAAGCGATCATGTCCCTGCTATGAGTAGGACCATTATCATAGTTTCTTGTTTGGACAAGAAAGCTCTTTATCATAATATAGGACAAATTGTTCCATTTATTATGATATGCATTATTGTAATGCAATTTTGTCTAAGTGGATTCTATATCCATGATCATGATAATTTCATCTATAAGATTAATACCTAGAGGTTTGCATATAATGATATGAACTTCACTTATATTTAGCATTATCGTTTAGGCCTCATAAATAAGAGATACATATCTAGAACTCCATGAGGATGGATTTCTGGAACTCATTTGATTATTGAATCATATGAGACATGTAAGACTTATTAGGCAAAGATATGATCTTTTGGGAATCATACATATTGATGTATGAAGGCCGCTAAGCACAAATTTTAAAGATGGTTTTCAGTACTTCATCATATTAGCTGATAGGATCAGAGAAATAGGGATTTGTGTATCTTATGAAGAAACAAATCAGAATCCTTTGAATTGTTCAAAGTATTCAGTAATGAAGTAGAGAACCAGCTTGGCAAAAGTATTAGGGCTCTACGATTGGATCATGGAGGAGAGTACTTGAGCCAAGAGTTTGACAAGAATCTATGGGAGTGTTGGATATGATCCAAAACTCGCTCCACCTAGCACGCCACATGGGTTTGGCGTGTCTGAGAGGAGAGCTCGGACCTTGTAGGACATGGTTCGGTCCATGATGAGTCAAACAGATCTTCAAGTTTACTTTTGGGGGCTATGTTCTAATTACAGCAAATTTCGCCCTTAACCTTGTTCCATCAAAACAGATTATGAAAAACACCATATGAGATATGGACTAGGAAGTGTCCTAGTATGTCATCATAAAGATTTGGGGTTATGAAGTTTATGTAAAAGAATTTACAAATAAACTTGGACCCAAGTCGGATAAATGTTTTGTGGGATATCCTGAAAAGGATATTATTTCTACAACCCAATCGAGAACAAACTGTATGTTGCTCGAACTACAGTGTTTCTAGGTAGAGATTGTTCTAAGAGAAACAGTGGGAGGGCAGTAGAACTTGAATAAGTTCAAAAACCACAATAGAACATTGATCCTTTTTTATGGAACATGAGCAGGATCACAAGGTGTTGTGGAGTAACCTACTCAGAAAACACAAGAACCTCGTAGGTCAGATAGGATATGTCAAGGGACTAGAGAAATAAGGATTTATCATAACGTGCGATATATTGCTCATCAAGATGAGCCTACAACCTATTAGATGGCCACATGTGGGCCATACTCCTAGAAATGGCTAGGAGCCATGGGGTACAAAATGGAATCCATGTATACCAACAAAGTATGGACTTTGGTGGAACCACCTGAAAGGTGCAAGTGGGTTATGAGGAAACCAACATGGATGGTAATATGATTACCTTTAAGGGACAATTGGTTGGGTAAGGATTTCCTGTGAGTTCATAGTATAGACTATGACGAAATCTTTCCCAGTTGTGATGCTTAAATCCATTAGTATCTTGCTTGTAGCAATCTGTTTATAGATTGAATCAAGCTTCTGGGAGTTGGACTCTTCGAATTGATGATGCAATCAAAGGAGTTTGGTTCCATCAAAATTGAAGATGAGACATGTGTTTACAAAAAGGTTAGTGGGAGCATAATTATATTTCTGGTCTTGTATGTGAAGACATACTTAATCATTGGGAATGTTGCCCCTACTTGGCAATCTTACGCAGATTGACTAGGGAGTTGACTTTCTAATGGTAGACTTAAGCGAAGCAACTTGTGAAGATCTATTGAGGTAGATCAAGATGGTTGTATAGCTTAGGTCATAGTACATAAATTGACAAAGGTGTTGAAATGGTTCAACGTGAAAAGAATATTGATCTTACCCATGTTACATGGAATTAGTCTTTGGAAGGCTAATTGTCTTTCCAATTAGATTGGGAATGGACCGTATGAATTAGATTCACGAGATACGCCATAAAATGTACTAGGCCAGATGTGTCATAAAGCATGAAACAAAGATACCAGTCATATCCGAGTGAGGGTCACTGGATAAATTATCAAGATTATCCTTTAGTACTTGAGAAGCACTAAGGATGAATTTTTGATAAATGGAGGATATGAAGAGTTTACTGTAAGGGGTTACAGTGATGCGAACTTCAAATCTGACGAAGAAGATTCAGATTATAAGTCGAGTTTTGAGTTTTGCCCTAGTGGGAGCGACTGTGAGATGGAAGGGTTCCAGGCAAGATTCAGTCACTGATTCTAACATAGAGGACTGAGTAAATTAATGCATAAGATGCATTTATTCAGAATATTCAATCTCAATCAAATTGTTGATGGAGGAGATGTGAATATTTGCAAGGTGCCAGCATATGTCTCGCCCCTACGCAGTGTACGCGTGGAGGGCCGCGCTGGATCAATAGGCATATGATGCAGGAGATTGACTCTAGTGCAAGTGGGAGACTGTTGGAATTGTGCCCTAGAGGCAATCAATTAATTGTGACATTTTTTGGATTTACGATTCATTATGTTATCGATATAGAGATGTGATAACATGAATGAAGTCCTTAGAATATAAGTGTTATATTCTTAAATAATCCCTAGTCGATTATAATGATTAATAGGACAATGGACAATCATCTATAGACTAGTATGGGGTTGGATTGATATGGAGATATCATGATCCAGCACATGGGTATGCATTAGGAGTAATGGCGTACTAGATTGACCCATCTCCGAGAAGGCTACATACATGTTATGTTAAGTCACAAGCGCTTCTCGCGGTGCAACGGTATTGTCATCCTTAGACTTTAAGTCACTAGATTGTCTAGTTGTGGATTATTGTGATCTTGGTAGCGCCAAACGCTACACCGTAATTGGGTAGCTATAAAGGCGTTTACTGAATACAATAAGAAGCAAGCTCAGAGATCGTAGTAGACGTAGATAGAATTTGTCCCTCCCACATAACGGGAGCAAATATCCTAGGCCACTCGAGGGATAGTGCTTATAAAATGTCTGGCCAGACTCAAATAAATCAATATGGGATATCGATGTTATTTTCACGAATAAGGCTATTCCCAGGATCGAGAAACTATGGATTGGATATACGAGTGTGACTTGTATGTCTCGTGTCCAATTCGGATATTGGGACAAAGGGATGAGACAATTACTTGCACAAGGTTTGTCATGATAACTATTCTATTTGTTGGCTAGAATGGATGTCTTGCTAGAGGCCGCTCCATATTAGTAAGTGGTTACTACCAACTAAATAGAACATATGGGGTCACACGCCATATAGGGGTGAACTAGACTTGGGAATTAATTAATTAATATGATTAATTAATTAAAAGGATCAAATCGCAACAACTTGCTAACTTAGTAAGACTAATATGCAAGTTAGACTAATCCATGTATAGACATGATTAGGATATGCCAAGGTGGCCTAATTCATGTAGAGACATGATTAGGATTAATTTGCAATTAGAACTAACCCATGTATTGACATGATAAGGACTATTTTTGCAAAAGGGCACTAATCCGAATTCTAGTAGGACTAGAATAGGGCCTTTAGGTAGTTAACAAGGAGTTGTTGGACTATATAAAGGATGCTCCTTCCTTCCTTCCAATACTAATACTCATAACATAAGTGAGTGGGAGAGAAAAAGGAGAGAGTGAGCAAATCCCACAAGGGGTCGAACCCCTTGGGATTGCCGCCCCTACCCGTCGGCCTTAAAGGAGGCCGAGACCTCCTTGGTTTGTCTCGTTTTGCGTGATTCTTCTTCCTCTTCCTCTTTCCGGGCTAGCACCAAGGATTGGAAGATCTAGATCTCACCTCTAGGCATGGATCAACCGTAGAGACGTGACACAATTCGCGTTGGAAGTCATCAAAGGAGAAACCCTAAGGTGTGTTATTGATTTCTTCCCTTACCATCATTATGTCTCTTGACTTGTGATCCTTGGAGGGTTAATTATTTTTTCCGTTGCGCATCCATGAATCAAAACCCTGCAGTAATTTGGTTGAAGTTGAGTAAATGGGCATTTGGATCATCCCCCAGAGCTCCAGTAAACACACACTCATCTCAAACCATATGAATTAACTGCTACGCAATTCAAAATGAGTTGCATTGATATGTGGCCTGACGATCATGGCCAAGTATCCATCCGGTGTGGTTTTGAAGTAGTCTACCAACAGACTCTCATCAACTTTGGCATTGTTGACTTGTGACGCGACATTCTACCTGTTATCTCGATCGTTATTTCCCCAATTATTGCCTCCATTATTCCCACCGTTGTTACCTCCATTGTTCCCCCTTGTACCCCCACACCAAGGAGTTGTGGATTTTGGGGGTTCAAGCGAGCCATTGCAGCTTGCATCTCGACGACCTGAGCTCTGAGCTGCTCAGTGTCTCTGGTACAATTAGCTGCAGCTTCCACAACTGCAAGTCTAGCTGCCTCGGCATCTTGCATACCCTTGTGGATCCTCTCAAACTCAGCTCTAGTCTGCTCATCCATTTGAACTGAGTTTCCTCTCCTCGAGTCTCTACGTTATGTGCGTAACAAAGTCTCTGGGTTTTCAAGTACTGGAAACAAGGGCTTGTCTCGAGAACGGGTCATGCACAGTGCTATTCAACCTGAAAACACAGATCACACATAAAATAGGTGAGTAACAGATATAAATAGAAAAATATAATTACCTAAGGCTAGGAATTATAACTAATTTAGCCGAAGTCCCTGGCAACGACGCCAAAAACTTGACATGCTCCAACTGCAAGTGTACAGTTGTCGGTGTAGTAATAATTCCGGTAAGACCGGGTTTGTCGAACCCAAGGGACTTCTTGTAATTAGTTATTGATTCTACACCCTATGTGGCAAAGCGGAGTGTTTGTGTTTTGCTAAGTCTACAAAAATTAAAAGACAATGACAAGTTAACCATTTAGATGATGGCACGATTAACGAAAATAATTGCAAAGATTACTAATGTGGGATAAAATACCAGGAATTCTCTCTAGGTTCACTAGGGAAGATATGAGTTATTTTTTGATTCATGAAACACTAACATGTATTCTATTATTAATCAGGCATCACACAACTTACCAAACAAGTTATCCAAGTCTAAAATCAATTTAAACCGAGTTACCAAGTCTGATTCAATTTTAAGCATGCATTACACTCATTATTCTACTTTACGATCCTAACCAACACTACTGAGTTACCAAGTAGTGATACAATTAGGTGAATAGTTCAATCTACCGACTAGGAATCACGGAGTTACCACGTGAATCACAATTACGATCAATCCTACGTTAGCTACGCGCAAGAAATATAGAGATTTAACATAAACTATTCATAATAATAGAAGAACATGCTTAATTAAGTTCAAAACGTGAATCACAATCTCAAAACATTGAGTTCATACAAAAAACCTAGCTACCAAACAAGAATACTGAGCAAAAAGTGTTTTAGCTACTACTAAACATGATCAAAATACCGAGTTTTATGATCATAAACAAAAACGAGCGAAAAGAAAGAGTTTAGGAAGCAAACGAATCAATCCAATCGCTCCTCAAGCTCCAAAAGCGATTCCTTGCTCTCAAACACGTACCAAAACCTTGCTTAATCCTAGAAAATATGACCTAAGTTGCTTAAATACGTTTCCAAAATGATATTACAAAGTTTTGATAAATTGCTTACACACCCCAGCGCAAATTTGCTTCTGTCAGCGAAGTCTTCTTGCGAACAGCATCCTCTTCGTGCGAAGAGGTATTCATGCAAAGACTCTACTTCTTCCCAGATAGGTATTGCACTGTGTTCTGCGAAGACAACTTTTGCAGCTTCAAAATTTGGCTAACTCCCAAGTCTTCGTGCGAAGACAACCTTCGTGCTGAAATATTTTCTAAGTCTTTTGGCTCCTTCTTTGAGTTCCTCGTTTCCGAAGCTCGTTTCCTTCTCCCGTATGATCTCCAAGCCCTATTTCCCCGCGAATCACAACATGAAAATACAACCCGCGATCATATCACAATAAAAGCTCGATATTGCACTAAAAATGTCGGGATTTAACAAGAATAGCTCATGAACTCAACTTCACAAATATTAGCACACTTTACTCAAAAAGACGATCAATTATCCATGTTTAGCACACAAAATGCAGAAAAGTAAGTAATAAAATAACTCCGAAAACGGAGTTATCAGCCACATCTAGAGAGAAATAAATCAGCTTGCTGATTAGCTAGTTGATGTCAGCTAGCCTCTAGTTAGAATGAGTTGATTTCTACTCCTCCCAGTTTTACTTATCTGTTTTGTTAACACATCAGGTTGAAGTAGGGTGTGTGAGAATGATTTTGTAGTTTTTTTTTTGTTATTTTTACCAAAAAATAAAGAATCTTAGTGTAAGTGGTGTGATTGCTCAATTATAGAACATTCACAGCTCTAAATTTCTCATGTTCGAACCTCGTAGTTGTATGTTTGAATAGAAATTTCTTGCAATGATGTTCTACTTGTTAGGATTCCAATATGCGAGAAAGCAAGAGAAAGCAAGAACAACAAGAGTATGATCAAGAACACAACTAGTTTTGAGACTACCTACATCCATGACAAAACCAAACCAATTTATTGATGAGAAGCCAAAACCAATTACAAGCACACTCCAAAGTCTTAACCCTACCATCTATTTACACTAGTACAAGACTTGGAGCCAAAGCAAAAAATCTACCCGTCCCAAGAAAAAAACTATTGCGTCCAAAGTAGTTTCCAAAAACAAGTTGGAAACTTTATAAACCCGCCAGCCACATTTGACCATTTCTATTGCACTAAACACAATTCAGACTCTTGTTTGAATTAACCCACAACACACACACACACGCATGCACACATGTTCACGTCCTTTTGGTTTATGGCTTCAACTAAGTGAGTTTCTCCTTGCTTGTCCAATTTAATAGTATTTGTTTGAATAAATAAAATAAATTCAACAAACCTCCCTCTTGATTCAAACTCCAGACCAATTCTTCTGATCAATCCAACAAACCCAGCACGAGTGTATTCCCAATTTGTGGAATCGAACACACTCCAATGCACCATTACTAATGCATACCCCAAGGTCGCTCAAATGACAGTTCGCAACAAAGTTCCTATCAAACGATTTCATGCCACTTTGCGCCGCCATCCGCACCAATGCGCAGAACCAATAACTGAAGCGCGCCGGTCCAAAATTCAATCGCGCCACCAACTGATGTGTGCACAATAACGTGTTACCAATCTGCGCGCCCAACAACACGCACTGATGCTCCATGCCTGGAGCCCAAATCGCCCCCAAGGGGCCTAGAGAGCTACATCGTCCTTGAGTGTTGTCCCTCCTCCTCCACCCGAAGTGAGATCTACAGGTGCACGATTCTTGGGACACTCCCTCTGCCAATGACCTTCCACCCTCAATTCGCTAGTTGATTCGAGTTGCCTGCACCTAGGCTTGAATCTTCCTAGACGCCAAATACAGATATAGATCCAGATCACTCACCGGGTTGAGCACGCCATATCGACTTACGCATGCCGAAACCGAAAGCGTGTCAAATGTACTAAACTAGATCCACAATTCTAATGCCCCACAACAAGAGCACGATACCTCCCCCAACAAATAACTCGATAGCCTCACAACAAAGGCTTGGTGTTCTTACACACCCTGTTTCAGAGGCCAACCAGCGGAAACCCAATCTTCCCATCAAACCCGACATAACTTGATCATAAATTCGACATTGCTTATCTTGAAACTCAACAAACCAGGCTCTGATAGCACTTGTTAGGATTCCAATACACGAGAAAGCAAGAGAAAGCAAGAACAGAAAGATTAGGATCAAGAACACAAGAGTTACGTGGTTCGCTAGTTTTGAGACTAGCTACATCCACGACCAAACCAAACCAATTTATTGATGAGAAGTCAAAACCAATTACAAGCACACTCCAAAGTCTTGACCCTAGCATCTATTTATACTAGTACAAGAATTGAAGCCAAAGCAAAAAAATATACCTGTCCCAAAAAAAAATACTGCGTCCAAAGTAGTTTCCAAAAACAAGTTGGAAACTTTCTAAACCCACCAGCCGCCTTTGATCATAGCTATTACACCAAACACAATTCAGAATCTTGTTTGAATTAACCCACAACACACACACGCACCTGCACACATGCACATGTGCACATCCCATTGGTTTATGGCTTCAACTAAGTGAGTTGCTCCTTGCTTGTCCAATTTAATACTATTTATTTGAATAAAAAAAATCCACCGCTACGTACATGAAGATGTATGTTTGAGTAGAAATATCTTGTAACGATGTGGTATGTACATTACAAAAAGAAAGATAAAGCATATTCTTAGACTTTAACTTAATATAATGGTGTACCTAATTATGTAAAAGTACATTCTAGGACGCACGTAAAATTTATCTTAGATTAAAAATGTTGATTATATTGTAGCCTTATTTTTTTTAAATTGAAGAAATCTTCATCTATCATTTTCACAATGGGAAACGAGATCATTCTGAATGAGCCAACTCAATTGAACGTCAAATCCAGTTTTGAGAATTAAAATCACCCACGAAATCATTAAGATCAACTAAGGTTGGTTCTCGTCTCGCAAGTCCTTAGTGAAGAAAACTACACCACATGTTGTTGCGCTGTGACTATGGCATTATCAGTAAAAAAACAAGCATGCCTTTGTCGAACGATATATTGTGAGACCAAGAAACGATGCATGCGAGGAACTGAAGAGTACTGGAGAACTACACTGGATTAGATACGGGTCAATCGTATCTTCATCGTCCGTTAGTATTGTTAGTCAGTTAATTAATTGGTAAAAGACAAAAACCACCCTCCATGTTTGGAATATTCAAAAAAATAACCCTCATGTTCGGGGATATACAAAACCCCCTGACGTTGGACAAATACCACCTTTCTGTTAGTGTCAGCGAGTAAATGGTACAATCTAATTTTTTATGACCATATTGCCCCTATTTGTGTTTTTTGTGTTTACTTTATTCATGTCCTTGTGTTCTTAGTGTTCTTTAACACCACTACCACACACCACATAAAGATTTTTACCCCAAATCTCCATGCTCTGTTCTCAGGCCAACTGTTATGGTGGAACCCTCCGACCTTCACCACCGAAGTTATAGCCCCAACCCACTAAATCAAGAACACTATGATTCTCCATGTTATCCTCTATTTCAAAATCAAACACTAGTACAGATCTCAAGAAACTCCAAGAAACTCAATCGAAGAAAATAGATCTCCAAGAAACTCATATCTCTCCGCTGCCAAAAGCACATTTCCCACCAACATCCTCCCCTTCCTGACCTCAAGAAACCCTAATCTGAACCTCCTCTTTGTACCCCAAATCCGAAGCCTTAACCGAATTAAGAAAACTAAGAAGAATAAAACAGAAGAATCACCATCTCATATAACCATTTCCAAATCTCCGACAAACACCCACACTGCCCAACCCCTGAACCGCCACAGTCCCCATCTCCGACAATCACCCACACCGCCGAACTCCTGAACCCACCGTATCTGTAAGTTCAATGTAGGTTCAAGACTTGAAATATCTAGTCTATTTCAAGGCCTTGAAACAGCATTCAAATCCTTGAAACTGACTAAGCCGTATGTGCATGAACTTAGGGGGGTTTCTAATTCTGTTTGAACTCCTAAACCCCTGTGCTTGATCTATTATTACTTAATGATGAAAGAAAAAGTATTTTGACATGTTTAACACTATCTAATCCATCTGTTTGACTTAGTTTTGCAGGGAAAGTTTATTTCCTATTTTACAGGATTTATTTCCTAACCTGAGTTTTGCAGGGATGGAAATTCTGAGATGATTTGATTCTGTAGTCAATCTAATGATTGTAAGAGCTTCTCAACATGATTATGGACAAGGTCAAATCAGTATCTCTGAAGATACTGAACAACTATCTGTTGGAGAAGACTGTTAAAGAAGTCAAAGTTGTTGCCTACTGTGTACGACAGAATCCTGCAGAGAGAATTCAATATACACCAAGAGTAGAGAATAGAAAGAACACAGGAGAAGTAAGGCTGTGTGTAGGGAGAGAGTAAGAAAATAGCACTGTATGAGAGAGAGAGAGAGAGACAGGATTTTGGCAGAGCTTCCGCATATCTCAGGTGATTCTCCCTCGTATGGAAGGGTTAACGATCCTATATATAACGGAGAATGTGACCGTTGTAGTGGGTTAATGCGCCCATTAATGGCGGCTTAATTAGCTTAACCACAACGGCACGTTCGTCCGCGTATATAGGGACCGTTACAGCAAGTTATCCGCGTATACCGAAACTGTTACGAGGTTGACCGGGTTGATCGGGTTTATGGAGCTTGTGCCATAAATCTCTCAAAGCAGTTACTAGGGGTCGCGCGCGGGCTAAGTTGTCGCTCGCGCGCGACAGGACTTACTCTAGCCTCCAAACCACTAAGTCCCTACAGGTCCCGTGTGGTGGTATGCGAGGGCCCTGTCTCGCAGCCCCCACGTGGATCAGCGCGGCTGTTGATCCAGTGTGTGTGGAGCACAGCTAGGTGTGCTGGATGGTCGCCACGTGGCTAAGATATGCCTATCTAGAAAGCACTATCTACATTAGCCCCCTTCCTGCGCGTGAAGACGCATAGCCGGATAGGCTTCAATGCGCAGGAACCAATGTACGCGTCGCCGCCACGCACCAATTCAAATACACGCAAATTCAGCCCCCGTGCGTGTCATTATGACCTGAAATCCCTAGATTCGTGTCGTCTGGTCTTTTAGAGTTTTAGGCATGACGTCAGCTTGTCCTGTGATTGCGCGATTCGACGGTGACGGTTGCGATTCGACTACTGAAAGGACGCAACCCTTCATTGTTTTTGGATAAATACTCTGTCCTCTCCATTGTTTGCAAAGCATCACTTCTTTCTCTTAAAGTGAATGATACCCGGAAGCCTTCAAGAGCAGATCTAAGTGATTAATCATCAATTCTTTCTTTTCAATCGTCTCCTTCAACTGGCTTCATCCAAGCAAGCTTTACCAAAACAAGGTTGGCTTTGCTCAATTCCATTTAATGTACTGATATATGCTTTGAATTGTATTGGATCTGCAAACCCGTGACTATCTGAAACATGTCATTCATTGAAAACTGCAAAAGAGACCTTGTTCCTTAAGCCCAGAACTGATCTAATCACCAGACTGTAACGATTTTGAATGTGGGGTTTCTGAGATTCCAATCAATATAAACGATCTGAACTTTCAAACCCAGAATTGACACTGAACTGTTCATCTTCTCATCGACAAAACGTCGTTGCTTCAAACTGTAATTCGAACTGATTCTTGAAATTCAAACTAAAAGTGTGTATTTCTCCCCCCCCCTTTTTTCTTGCTCTTCCGCGGGAATGGCCAAGACAAAAGGAACCAAACCCGTTAAAGAGGTCGAAGAAATACCTGATCTTCCCCAAACCTTATGGCGGAAAGCCCCCTATTTTGGGCGAAAAAGATTTTTACCATGCTAGGGTTAAGGTGAAGAACCTGCCAACTCCCGTTCCCTCTGAAGAGTTGCAGACATTGACCCCGCCTGTTAACGCAGCCATGCTTGAATTGATCGATTCCAAAGATGTGGTTCGATTAGGGGTTGAAAATGGGTTTTTCCCCCATACTGCGATTTCGACCCAAGCGTTTGTCCCAAAATTGGACTTCATGGATGAGTGGATCGACCATGTATTGACCCATCATTCCGTCGCATTGAACAATTATGGCGTCTATTTCGCAGTCCGTGCTATGAAGGGTGCTGCCGTGAAGTTGGACCAGTCCATGCTTCTAAACCTTCTTTCCCGCTACTCGCCTGTGACTCACACATTCCACTTTGCTGAGTTCGAGGCTGCTCCCACTTTGGAAGATGTACACATGTTGTATGATCTTTCTCCTGTTGGTGAGGTGGATCCTCTAAGCCCTTTGAGGACCGATCCGGAACTTGCTCTATACAAGCAAATGGAGGAATGCTTGTCAGAGGTAAAGAAAATTTCCACCCGGTGGACACCTGCGAAACTTCTTCCCGACTGGCAGTTGGTTAATACATCTGCGAAGAACACTTGGGGGAAGTGGGTGAAGTACTTCTTTCGCGACTATGCGAGTAGTAGTATCACCAAGAAACTCCTGAGCCAGAACCCGAAGGCGAAGAATTATGTGAACGGGAAAGGTTATCATCTGAACTTGTGTGCTTTTCTCTGCGCCTGGTTATCGAGGTACCTAATTGATGGTCACCCTCATGATGGGGTTTTCTACCATGTCCTCCCTCTTGCTGTGAAACTGACCCTTGGTCAAAGAGTCGCACTTGGGCCGCTAGTCTTGGGCACCCTGTACCATAGATTGGACCAATTGGTTGTGGCGACCAAGGACTCTCGCGGTCGCCTTGATGTGTTGACTTATGTTAACATCGCATTCCTGACTATGTGGGTTTTTGAGCGATGGCCCTCCTATGCCCCTGTTCCTTCTAAGCCCAGCAAATGGTGTGTCCCAGGTGCGGAGGAGGAACTTTCCAGTGGAAGGGCTGCTAGATGGTTTGGAACTCATTTTCATAAGTGTACCTGGAGCCTGATATGCGATGATCGCAACAAGTTTACGGCTAGGCCTTATGCCACGCGCATTGAAAATGAGCGATGGTTCCCAAAGTTGTATCCTGCCAGACCTGTTGCTTTCTCGGAAGAACTTCTCTTCGAGGGTCATAAGCGTTTCCATGAGCGCTATCGCGAATTCTTCTGCTGGTGCCTAAAGGGGTTCTCTTCCTACTCTTGCTGAGTATGTTCGCGAGCTTACTCCCAGGTACGAGAGGATCACAGTCGATGTCGATCCCACTCGCGTTCTCCCCAGTTTGGCTTTGATGCGGTGGCGCCATCAGTCTGGCCCAGATCCATTGTAAGAGGTTGCTACAAGCGGCTACTGTCTGGCGAGTGCCAAACGATTTTGAGGAGCAACCTTCCCTTTGATCAACCTTCAGGTAACCGCGCAGGTGGCTACTCCAAGAATTGGGTTGCCTACTGGACTACCCAGCAGGCTAGATTTGAGACACAGTCGACCCCTCAGCCAAGCAGAGCTCCTGTGATCAAGAGAAATTTCTTCCCCTTCCGTCCTAACTGTAGCTTGGATGACTCCCAATATGGCTGCTACTCATTGTTGGACCATGAGAATCACTTGTGCCCTTCCACCATCCTTGAAGAAAAGATGGCCGCAGTTAGGGAAGGTGCTTCGCATGTCATCAAGTACAGGTAAGATTTTGCCAAGGTAAACAATTTCCTCTGCGCGCTTTAAGTTTCTTTCCTTTGATATGTCAAAACTTATGCTCCATTTTCTGTTTTAGTGCTATCTAAGGAGATTTGCTTCTGGCGAGCGTTCCAAGTCGCTGATCAACACCATGGTTGCTGCGAGAAGGCAGGGTGAGCCAATTCGGCTAGCAATGGTAATGGCTCCCGCAATTGAGGCCCGAATTCGCGAGGTAATGGACGCATTTGCTGACTCGCTGATAGACAACACTCCAGCGTTGTCTCCTCCTAGGGATGCTCCATCTCCTCCAGCAGTTGCCGCCCCAAGGGCAAAGAGACCAAGGCAGAAGGGAATCACAATCTCTTCCCCTAGGAGTGCTCCAGCTTCCTCCCCTACAAAGTCCCTTACTTCCAAGGACAAAGGCAAAGGTCGCATGCCAAGCAAGGCGCGGAAAGAGCTCGCAGTCGAGACATTCGTTCCGTTTGGTCAGGAGGAAGGGGAGGATGAGAGAAGGGAGGTGAGAGAAAGAGATGATGATGAAGAAGAAGAGAGAGTCGAAGATGAAAGAGAAGAAGAAAGAGGTGAGATACAAGAGGAAGATTCGGAAGGTATCCCCAACGATCTTATCTTCTCTTTACCTAGACTCTCGCACTATTTACTGAACAGTTTGTTCTTTCACAGATGATGATGCAGAAACCATCAGCGGCCTTCTGGCCAAGAGGCAGAAGAGGGTTTCTCACTCTAGTGTTTCCAGCGAAACCATAGACGAGGACATCCTTGCTGAGTCTAGGAGAACAGCGGCGGAGGCTGCGGAAAGAAGAAGGAAGCGAGAAGAAGATGAAATCGAACTCATAAAGCAGAGAAGTTTGGAAGAGAAACATGTTGACCCCTTGGTGCAACAAGCTGATGAGGAAGATGCACCCCAAGTCGATGAGGAAGATGCGGCTGCTTTGGAGCAAGCTCAAGCGGATTTTGAGGAAATCGCAGGTGGCAATCAAGGTGAGATCTTTAATCTTGCAGTAACTTACCAAGAAGTGATTGTCGGTGCATTAAAGCATGGCTTATCGAAAGCCGATATTCGCCGATGGCTAGTAAGCAAGTGTGGTGAACCCTCAGGTAATCATCCAAGCAATGTTTGTAAACTAGGCTTAGCAACCCAATTATCATCATAACAAGTTTCTTCGCACCCCAGGTCACGCTCACCTTAAGGATGTGCTTAACGAAGATACGTTAATAGGATATGGTGTCGCGTCTTTAGCATATGATGAAGATGCTACAATCCCACCTACGCATGGAGGTGCTCGCTCTTGGTTTATCAAAATAGCAAAACATTGTATGATACAAGTTACCTCACATTTTCCTGTCTTATATCGCACGCGATGCTGATGAGGTCGTGCTAGAACAAAGAAGTCAACCCTCTGCATCCTATGCCCCAGAGAGAAGCTCTCATGTTGAGAAGCCTGTCGCGGCTGCTGAGTATGCAGGAGAGCCCTTGGAGGATGTCATCGAAGTTTCTGATGACATCGAAGCTGACACCGTGCTGATGGAGGAAGATACTAATGCTGCAGCTGAGGAAATGGAGACAGATGGTGCTGAGGCTGAGGTTCATGAGCAGGTCTTGGAAGATGTAGCATCACATGCGAATGTGAATGTCCCAATGAGTGCTCCCGAGTCTCACGAGCCCCTCGCACCCGAAGGAGTTCCTAATCAAGCAGCAGCTTCTGTTGTTTCCATTCCTCCTGTAGGGATTGAGCCTCCAGAGGTTCCTCAAGCGTGGAGCTTTTGGAGTTCGCAAGTGGGAGCTGCAATCGCACCTGGTGCGGCCTATACCCTTCTTGCCAACTATGAGGAACTAGAGCTCGCAGCTGATAGAAGAGCAATGGAACGAGGACAGACTTCAGGTGTTCCAGCAATGCGCATCCCTTCTTTGCGCGAGATCCTTGAAGGAACCGGTATGTTACCGTTTTTTTTTTCTTGTTCGCATCTTGCACTCTTCATTTACGAGTTTCATGTTCTAAACTTGAATCAACATTGTCAGGTTTGAAGCAAGCTGATGTGGACTGGCTGGTTCGGAGGCGTCTCTCCTATCCTCGGTCATTTGCGAGGTCTCTAGAGATAGAACCTTTTAAGAGAAGACTGTTCTTGACCGAGGCCATCTTGATTTTGGAGCAACTGTCTGCGGCCACTCCAGCGACCATTTCTCCTCAAAGTGCGCAGCTGCTTTTCAGCATGTGCCAAGGCCTTCAAGCCAAAGTTCAAGGCAAGCTGGGCTTCGGGTATCTTGTCAACAGAGTCACCCAGATTCGCGCAGCTGTGAATTTGAAGCGCGGCTTCCATAATCTCGCAACTGAGGGGCAAAAGGTAGATAAGCAAAGGCAAAAGGCTGAAGAGGCTGTCAAGCTCTTCCATGAGATGAGCGCCAAGTACGAGCAGCTGAAGGGAGAAGTGGACCAAGTGACAAATACATCACTCTTGTTTTCTTCTGATGACCCCCTGATCAAAGATTTATTTTGAAAAATAGCAAGTATTTGTTTTGAAACAAACATTATTGTAATTTTGCTAGGGTTTCTCCCCCATTTTTCTTATTCAAGGCTTGAATGCCCGTTTTGCCCTTCCCAGGATTTGCTCGAATACTTTTATGCGTATCAATTATGACGTCACCTGGTGACATATCTGCCTTGATTTTCGCGCTAACTGCTTATCAGATAAGAACGCTTTCCTTGGGAAGTCCATCCGTATTATGACCTCCGTCATTAATTAGGGCACGCCACCGAATCGTCGTAGCCTTTAGTAGAGTAATTGAATGTTACCTCTTTCAAGACTTAAGTGATTCATTCTTACCCCTTTTCCAAGCTTTGCTGACTTAGCTAGGGAACTGAAGGGTCTCCATAGGGTCTATATAAACCCTACCTCTTGCTGTTTGGGTTCTTCATCCCATAATGTGGCTTGCCATGAGTCCTTACGACTGCTGGCTTCAACGCTTGTATTTTGTTGATTCATGGAAATCTCAAGTTGTGAAACCTGAGTTTGTGCTTTGTGCCATAGAAATATCTTTCAAGATCTTCTTTACGAAGCTTATTGATCTTCATAATCATCGTAAAGAAGATGCACATAATACCTCAAGCTTGCTCGAAGAATTTTCTTCGTCTATTATGTTTGCAGGTCGTATTTCCGGCTGACTTCCGGCGAGGTGCAGTGCCGTACTGACCTTCTTACCAGCTCGTAACGAACGGGGGGTTTCTCCTCTAGCTTTCCCGGAGGACAACTACTTGCCTCCACGTTCTTGGACTCGGGGTGGCGAGCCATTATGCTCGTCTCCGTGGACAAGGAGCCTCCTGCCCCAGGAGTTGCTGCCTGCCTGTTCTTCACCGCCGCATACGCCTGAACAGGTGGTTCATCTGGCATATCTCTTGGGCAGAAGACCAGACAGAGGCCTTGTCAGATCCTGGGATCTTAAAGATGGCATCGCATAGCTTTTGTAGCGTTTTTAGGCCGTTCATTTTATAGTAAGATTTACCTTACCATTAGCTTTCACTTGTAAGCTGCTATCTAGACAGATAGATTGTAAGTCATTATGACTCTTCATGAAATATAGTTTGAGTATTTGATGTTCTTCTTATGACAGAACATTTTGTAATATCGCATGCGAGTTGGCAATAAAACGAATTATGTTTCTTTCGCCTTTTAAATTTGGATATTTGTGTGCACAATTATGCGTTTTACACAGGGTGTTGCTTCTTTGGTCAGCTATCGAATAGATAGGTTTGCAGACCAGTTAAGATCGTACATTAGAGCTGCAATCTTAGGCAGATGAGCTTGTAAATCATTTATGATTGCATTCGAATGCTACTGCTAATTCAGCAAATAGGCTTTAAGATCAATTCGGATCGCGTTTGCATAGTGCTGCTATCTCAGCAGATAGGCGTTAAGATCAATTCAGATCGCGTTTGCATAGTGCTTCTATCTGGGCAGATAGGCTTTAAGATCAATTTAGATCGCATTGGCATAGTGCTGCTATCTCGGCAGATAGGCTTTAAGATCAAGTCAGATCGCATTGGCATAGTGCTGCTATCTCGGCAGATAGGCTTTTAAGATCAATTTAGATCGTATTTGATTAGTGCTTCTATCTCGGCAGATAGGCTTTAAGATCAATTTAGATCGCGTTTGCATAGTGCCACTATCTCAGCAGATAGGCTTTTCGTTGTCAAGAAACAGAGAAGTAAATGAAGCGATAAAAGACAGCCAAAGTAATAAAATTCTTCCCATTTGGGAGAAGTCTTTTATTATAAGCACCTTCATATGGGAGAGGCGAAATTACAAGCCCCTCATATGGGAGGAACGACGCATGAGTCTATCATAATACTAGACATAAAGAGGCATTGTAATATGATGCATGTAAGGAAAGAAGTTAGGGATAATACTTCTTAATCCAGCGCATGTTGACTGAGCTTGGGGTTGTGGCCTTCCCATGTAGCCTTTGTATATTGCAGTAGCCACTGTCAAAGACTTCTTTGACTTCGAAAGGTCCTTCCCAGTTGGCTGCGAATTTCGGGTGAGCCGCCTCCCGCATGCAGTGATCCGATGCGCGCAAGACCAGGTCCCCAACTGCGAAGTCTCGACGTTGGACTGTTTTGTTGTACGCGCGGGCGATCCTCTCCTGGTACCGTTTATTAGTCCGCTTAACTTGCTCTCGCTTTTCTTCCAATAGAATCAAGTCATGATCGCGCTGATTTTCGTATAGTGCGTAAAAGGCCAACCTTGCAGAGTTGATTTTTACCTCCGCCGGTACAACAGCTTCAGCTCCATAGCACAAGAGAAATGGGGAGACTCCTGTGGGAGTCCTCGGAGAAGTTCGGTACGCCCACAAGGCTATGTTCAAAGAATCAGCCCATTTATTGTGGTCGTGCGCAACCATCTTGCTCAAGATTCTTAGCAGCGGCTTGTTGGTCGCTTCTGCTTGACCATTCCCTTTTGGATAATAAGGAGTAGAACATATCTGCCTTATGTTGTACTCCGCTAGCTTTGCAGCTACTTGGCGATTGACGAAGTGGGTACCATTATCCGAGAGAATTGTGTTAGGAATCCCGAAACTGTATATGATGTTCTCTTGGATAAACGGACTACAGCAAGCGCATTTGCTGTCTTCAATGGTATTGCCTCTACCCACTTGGTGAATAACTCGGTCGCGGTGAGAATAAACTGATTCCCATGCGAGGATGGTTGAATAGGGCCGACAAAATCCAGAGCCCAAGTGTGGAACGGCCATGGTGTCCCCAATGCATGTAGGTCTACAGCAGGGGCATCCACGAGGTTGGCTTTGAATTGACACTCCTGGCATCTCCTTACTTTAGCGCGACAATCTGCCTCCATGGTGGGCTTGAAGTAACCAACTGTGAGAAGCTGTCTGCATAGTTTCGCACCTCCCTGATGTTCCACTTGGTGAGAGAGGTCCATCACTTCTTGCGCTTCCTTACTGTCTAGGCATCGAAGCAGATTACCCTCGTGACCCCTTCGCCAGAGTATGTTTTCTTGAACCACGTACCGGGCTGCTTTCCTTTTCAGTTTCTCGGCTTCTTTTCTCGATTCGGGCTTGATTCCCTGTGTGAGAAAATCAGAGAGTGGCTTTCTCCAATCCATGTCGTCATCGACCAGAGCAATTGTTAAAGAGTCCTTGATCAGTGCGCAACTCTCGCAATTTCCTTGAATCAACGCCGCAGCCGCTGACATGTCCGGCCAGTGAATCCCATACCTTTGGGCTTTTCAATAGATTGATACTTCACTTTCCCCGCAAGTATGCTGGTGTCTTTTCTAACAGCGCTTGTCCCTCCTGCTGCGAGACGCATCGCATGAGTATCCCATCTGGGCCTCTGTAGTAGAGAGCGTTGTCGTGTATGCAGTACCCCTTAGTGGATGCCCAGTTTTCTTTACTCGTTCCCTCTGCGATGGCGCGCAATATTGGCTTCCTCCAGTCTGCATCATCCATGCATTCATCCTCGTATGCATCCTCCGTAAATGCCGACGACATTCGCGCTTCAATGAGATTTTTGCGGGGCACTTATCCGCACTAACCTCGGATACCAGAGTGGCTAAAGCATCAGCATGCCGATTCTCTGCTCTAGGTTTATGCTCGTACCTGACATCGCAAAATTGTTGCACCAGCTTCTCTACCAAAGTCTGGTAGGGCAATAGATTTACTTCCTTTAACCCATACTCGCCCGAAGCTTGTTTGACGATTAGCTTGGAATCCCCCATAACCGTCAAATTGCTTACTTCTAGTGCCCTGGCTGCGCGAAGACCTGCAATGAGAGCTTCATACTCCGCTTCGTTGTTGGTGACTTCGAAGTCGAGTTTTGTGGACATATGTATGACCTATCCATCGGGCTTGGTCAGAACTATTCCAATTCCTCCACATTTCCTTGTTGATGACCCGTCGAAATGGAGCGTCCAGTAAGGCAACTCAACTGCATAGATCTCAGGTCCCTCTAGTTCTTCCTCGATCACGTGCTCGTGGCTATTATCAGGGAACTGTGCAGGCAAATCCGCCACCGCTTGCGATTCGATTGCCCGCGGTCGAATGCACGTGATGTCGTATTGGAAGATGGTCATATACCATTTTGCCAGTCTTCCACCAGAAGAAGTGTGAGTCAAGAGGTACCGTATGGGGTCACTCTTTGTAACCACTACCACTTTGTGCGAAGCGAAATAGTGCTTCAACTTTTCTATTACAAAGAATAGAGCAAGTC
Source organism: Linanthus parryae (assembly GCA_023055425.1). Taxonomy (NCBI): domain Eukaryota; kingdom Viridiplantae; phylum Streptophyta; class Magnoliopsida; order Ericales; family Polemoniaceae; genus Linanthus; species Linanthus parryae. The sequence continues at coordinate 11,682,083 of JALGPY010000010.1, read as the reverse complement.
AATGACGCTCGATATCCGTGTACCTTGATTCTGCCGGCTGCACTATGCGGGAAATATAGTAGATCGGTCTTTCTTGCCCTTCGTATTCCTAAGCCAAAAGTGCCCCTATAGACTTCTTTGTTGATGTCAGGTACAACAAAAGCGGCGATCCGAGCTGTGGTGCGATCATTACCCTTTCTGACGTCAGCAAGTCCTTTCATCTCCCAAACGCGACCTCATGTTCTGCATTCCAGTTTTACACGGCATTCTTCTTGAGGAGATCGCTGAAGTAGAAGGTTATTTCCGCGATCGCAGGAATAACCTTTCGCAGGTAAGATAACTTCCCCAAGAACGTTTTTAAAGCACTTTGGTCGTGCGGCGCCGTCATGCTGGTGATGGCTGATACTTTTGCAGGATCAGGCTCGATGCCCTGGCGATGTATTACACATCCCAAGAACTTCCCCGAGGTCACTCCGAATGCGCACTTCATGGGGTTCATATTTAGCTGGAAACTTCTGCATCTCTCGAATACTTTTCGCAAGTCCCCCAAGTGGTCCGCTTCCTCCTTGGACTTGACAACCAAGTCATAAACATAAAATTCCACTTCCTTGTGCATCATGTCATGAAACAGAGCCATCATGGCTCGCTGATAAGTCGCGCCTGCGTTCTTGAGTCCGAACGGCATAACCGTGTAATTGAAGACTCCCACTGGCGTGATGAATGCGGTTTTTCGTGCGTCTTTAGAATCCATTTTTATCTGGTTGTACCCACTAAAGCCGTCCATAGCTGAACATGCGATGACCCGCAGTCGAATCGATGAGCAAGTCGATATTGGGCAGCGAAAAATCATCCTTAGGGCAGAAGCGGTTAAGATCTCTGAAGTCTACACAAATGCGAAGCTGTCCAGTTTTCTTCACCACGGGCACAATATTAGCCAACCATGTGGGATGGTTATTGGGCTCGATGAACCTGGGAGTCAGCAGCTTGTCAATTTATTGCTTGATTTTCATGTTTATCTCCGTCCTAAAACTCCTTGTGCTCTGCTTTACCGGCTTAGATCCTGGGATTACATCCAACCTATGCATGGTAATGCTCGCGTCCAGGCCAGGCATCTCATCATATTCCTATGCAAACACATCTTTGTACTCGGTCAGAAGCTGCAGCAGTCTTTCTTCCTCCTCGCTTGTGAGGTCTGCACTCAGAAAGACAGGTCTCTTATTTTCTTCGTTTGGGCTTATGAATACCTCCTTCAGCTCCTCCTTCTGCGGCTTGGGCTTATCCTCCATACATTCAGGCGCCTCTTTTAGCTTATCCTCCGAAACGTCTGGTGCTGGCTTGTCTAATTCCATGACAAGCTCGATTTGATTGATTTGCTCAGGGATATCCCCATGCTCGCGTGGGGGTATCCCCGCGCACCTTCATATGCGGTATCACTTCTTCCCGTTTGCGTATAAGCTTTCTATCTCTTTGCCCGCGGGATCGTGTTTTACTATCCTTTTCAGGGTGTACACATTCTTTCTTTGATAGGAAATCTACGGTGCCTCTTCTCGCGTGGACGGCTTTTCCTTGGCCTCCTCCCTTGTCACCATCAATCCCGCCGGTGATTGATCCTTGATGTCCTCCCATCAAGGCAAGGGAGTCGGATTAAACGGCCCTGGCGTTTGCTCGTCTGCCATTTCAGTGAACCACACTGCCTCGGTGAGATGCGCCTCGTCCAAATTGAAGGGGTTTACCGACGCTGATATCTCCACTACTCTGTCGTTCCAGATAGCCTTCATCACCTGGTGAGCAGTCGAGGGGACTGCATCAAAGCGATGAATCCAAGCTCGCCCTATGATCATATGATACGTAGTGTTCGAATCGATGACGTAGAATTTGGCTGAGCATTTGATTTTGCCTATCTGGACGCCCAGACGAATCCATCCTATCGTCATCCTCGATTCCCATCAGCGGGGATGGTCTTCTGCAAGATTCCAAGAAGGGATTCTTGCCCATGTCACATGGAATCACTCTTTCGAAGAGTGGTTGTCCTTCCAATGAGATTGAGAAGGAACGCATGAGTAGAATTCCCTATGCCTCGGCCATAGGATCTATCATGTACGCCATGTTATGTACTAGACCAGATGTGTCATATGCCTTGAGTATGACAAGCAGATACCAATCCAATCCGGGTAAGAGTCACTGGATTGCAGTCAAGAACATCCTAAAGTACTTGAGAAGAACTAAGGATGCTTTCTTGATATTTGGGGGTGAGGAAGAGTTGCGTGTAAGGGGTTACACTGATGCAAGCTTCCAAACCGACAGAGATGACTTTAGATAACAGTCGGGATATGTGTTTTGCCTAAATGGAGCAGCGGTGAGCTGGAAGAGTTCCAAGCAAGAGATGGTAGCTGATTCTACAACAGAGGCTGAGTACATTGTTGCAAATGGCGCAGCAAAGGAAGTTGTTTGGATCAGAAAGTTTGTTTCTGAACTTGGTGTGGTCCCTAGCATTGCGGATCCAGTCAAGTTGTTCTGCGACAACACTGGGGCGATCGCGCAATTGAAGGAACCAAGATCGCACCAGAAGTCCAAGCACGTGCTCCAGAAGTTTCATCTAATTCGAGATATTATCGATTGAGGAGACGTTCAGATATGCAAGATTCCTACAGATGATAATCTGTCAGACCCGCTTACAAAGCCTCTCACGCAGTGGAAGCATGAAGGGCACACTAGGATTATGGGCATACGAGATGCGCCAGATTGGCTCTAGTGCAAGTGGGAGACTGTTGGAATAGATGCCCTAGAGGCAATCTAGTTTAGTATGAATTTATTTGTGGCTAGAAATTCATTTATTATTTATTGGATATTTAATATAATGAAGTCCTTAGATTTACAATTGTGTTGTTTATCTTAAATATCCCTAGTCCAGTATAATTATTAATAGGACAATCATCTATAGACTAGTATGGGGTTGGATTGATATGGAGATATCACGATCCAACACATAGGTGTGCATTAGGGAATGTTGCACTGGATTGACACATCTCCGAGAAGGCTACATACACGTTATGTTGAGCCACAAGCGCTTCTCGCGGTACAATGGTATTGTCATCCTTAGACTTGAAGTCACTAGATATTCTAGTTGTGCATTATTGTGATTTTGGTAGCGTTAAACGCTACACCGTAACTGGGTAGTTATAAAGGCGTGTACTGGATACAATAAGAAGCAAGCTTAGAGATCGTAGTGGACGTAGATAGCATTTGTCCCTCCCACATAACGGGAGCAAATATCCTAGGCCACTCGAGGGATAGTGCTTATAGAATGTCTGGCGAGACTCAAATAAATCAATATGGGATATTGATGTTATTTGCACGAATAAGGCTATTCCCATGGATCGAGAAACTATGGATTGGATATACGAGTGTGACTTGTATGTCTCGTGTCCAATCCGGATATAGAGACAAAGGGATGAGACAATTACTTGTACAAAAGGTTGTCAAGATGACTATTCTATTAGTTGGCTAGAATGGATGTTTTGCTATAAAACCGCTCCATATTAGCAAATAGTTGCTACCAACTAGATAGAACCTATGGGGTCACACGCTACATAGAGTTGAACTAGATTTGGGAATTAATTAATAGGATTAATTAATTAGAAGGATCACTTTGCAAAACCTTGCAAACTTAGTAGGGACTAATTTGCAAGGAAGGGACTAAATCGAATTCTAGTAGGACTAGAATAAGTCCTTTAGGTAGTTGGCAAGGAGTTGTTGGACTATATAAAGGACCCTCCTTCCTTCCTTCCCATAGAACTTATGCTCATTATTGAACATAACAAGAGTGGGAGAGAACAAAAGGAGAGAGAGAGAGCAACAAGCAAAGGAGCCGACCGCCCCTTTGCCCGCCGCCCGTCCCGTCGTCCACAAGGAGGCCGAGACCCTCCTTTTGGGTCTCGTTTTGCGTTATTCTTCTTCCTCTTCCTCTTCCGGGCTAGCACCAAGGACTTGGGAGATTCTAGGATCAACTCTAGGCGTGGATCAACCATAGAGAACGTGACACAATTCGCGTTTGAAGTCATCAAAGGAGAACCATATGGTGTGTTATTGATTTCTTACCCTTACCATCGTTATATCTCTTGACTTGTGATCCTTGGAGGGTTTTGCATGGTTTTATGATTGTTTGTGTTTCCGTTGCGCATCCATGAATCAAAACCCTACAGTGGTATCAGAGCCACAGCTCGTAGAGCATAAATGTGGTTTATGTGTTACGTTTTAGTTGATTTACACCTTAATTTGATTGTTTATCGCGTAAAACAAGACAAATCAAGCATGGGATGCAATTTGTCAATAATTAATCATAACAATATCCAATTTTGCATTGGATGCATGAATTGGTGAGTTTGAGAAATTTTAGGATCTTAGATCTAGGGTTTGGGCATCCTTGGCGAAGAAGGAGTTCTTCCAAAACAAGGAAACAACCAAACTTGGGCACCAAGCAAGGGAGTTGTTTTGGAAACAACTCCCATAAGGAGGTTCGGCCCCCTAGGGGACCGCCCAAGCTTGGCCGCCCTAGGGGCCGGCCGGCCCTAACCCGCACCCTAGGATTGTGGGTTTTGGGCCGGGCCGGCCCTAGGGCCTTGTGGTTCATCTTATTGGGCCTGGGCAATTTGATTGTTGGGCCCATGAACCGTTTTAACCCTAGAAATCCTAAAATCAATTAAAATTGACCAAGCGCATTAAAATTGGATTTTAACTGTTTATGTGCAAATCGCATGGTGATTGGATATGGCCTTAGGATGTGGTTTGATGTGGATGTTTAATTTTGTGGTTTGGTTTTACGGCCTGCGAGCTGATCAATTAATTGTAATAATTAATTAGGGTTTTATGGCCTGCGTGCCATTTTTTTTCTCACCTTGTGAGATTTATTTTATTTAGTATAGAAGTTAGCTAGTGCTAGATAAAGTAGATTGTTAGCCAAGATTGAAGAAAAGAAGCCCAAAGCCAAAGAAGCCACAAAAGATGGAGCATGGAGCATTCCACATGACTATGAAGGATGGACCAAAAGATCAAGACGCGTGGAGATGTGTTTGTTTTAGGGTTCATAGATAATTCCATTGGCTTGGAATTATCTTAGTCTAAAAAGGCCATATCCACATCACGTTTAATTTCTATTTTGTGGTTGTTTATTTTATTGTCTTATTATTGTGTGGTTGGTGTATGGATGATGCATGCAATTAGGATAATAAGATAATTAGACAACCCGGATCTATTATTTGGAGTTGTGCCCAAACTCAAATAGATAGATTAGTTGATATTGATCAACAAAACAATTAAAATTGAATTTAAAAATCCCTCAAAATTCAAATATTGTGTTCTTGCCTTCTCGTTATTTAAACACTCATTATCATCATTATTTATCAAGTTCGTGCGTGCCAAAGCATGACGACTTGGTTCATAATGATGGAATGCGATGGCACGTAACAATGTGCAATTGTTTAGATAAGAGGTTGAACACAACTAGACTATTAATTTGATTAAGAAACCTAGAGGCAATCAATTGGGATTATCCATATGGATGGATAAATAAGGAGTTATTTGCCCAATTGAACCAAGAGTTGCATAAGGGATGCAATTGGAATTGTTCCTACCTAAAGTAGTCAAATTATGGGTGACTTGCCAAAGCAAGCTCATAAGGAGATGAAAGATGGATCTTGGCCCACTAGAAAATATAAGGATATTTTCCGCATTAATATCTTGAGGGTTATTAATCCGTAGAAAAATAGTGGGAGCTATATTTTATAAACTAGCCATTATTAAATATAGTCAAAAATTCACAAATACTAAAACATGCGTATTTTCCTTTTTGTAGAATTCCAAATGGTAAACAACTCATCGAGTTCACAACATTCCCTAAGATGTGTCCTTGAGAAGGACAAGCTCTCTGGGACCAACTTTCTTGATTGGTACAGAAACTTGAGAATTGTTCTCAAGCAAGAGAAGAAACTGTACGCAATAGAGGAGCATGTTCCAGAAGGTCCAGAGAACCAAACACCTGCTGCCCTAAAGGCGTATCAAAAGCGTGTTGATGACGCTAATGATGCGGCCTGCCTTATGCTATGCACCATGACTTCTGAGCTTCAGAAGCAACACGAAAACATGAATGATGTCGATATGATCGAGCATCTGAAGCAGCTCTTCCAAGAGCAGGAAAGGGTAGAGAGGTATGAGGTCTCTAAGGTACTGTTCAAGTGTCATCTGGCAGAAGGGAACCCGGTGGGACCCCATGTACTCCGTATGATCGGGTACTTCGAGAATCTCGCCCGACTAGGATTCCCGATCGGCCAAGAGTTGGCAACCGATCTCGTGTTGCAATCGTTGCCCGAGAGTTATGGACAGTTCATCATGAACTATAACATGAACGAGATCGTGAAACCACTGCCAGATTTACTCAATATGTTGAGGACAGCTGAACAGAGCATCAACAAGGGTAAGGGCAAGGCCATTATGATGGTACAGAAAGGAAAGGGCAAAAGGTTTGCCTCTTCCTCCAAGGGCAAAGGCAAGTCAGCTGCCAAGTCCAAGAAACCTGCCCTTAAGCCTGTTGGTGGCATTGCCAAAGGTGTGACTAAAGGTGACTGTCACTACTGCAGTCATCCTGGACACTGGAGGAGGAACTGCCCAAAATATCTGGAGGACAAGAGGCTTGGAATAGTGATTCCACCACCACCAGGTATTTTTGTTGTAGATTTCAATTTAACTGTCTCTACATCATGGGTATTATATACTGGATGTGGATCTCATATTTGTCGAAATATGCAGGATCTAAAGAGAAGTAGAAGATTGTCTAAAGGAGAGGTAGATCTGCGCGTTGGGAATGGAGCAAAGGTTGCTGTGTTGGCCATAGGCGTGTGCGAGCTATCTCTGCCTTCAGGATTAGTTTTAGAATTAAATAATTGCTATTTTGTGCCTGCTATGAGCAGAAACATTATTTCTATTTCTTGTTTGGACAAGGATGGTTTTATTATTTCAATAAAGAACAATTGTTGTTCCTTTTATTTTAATAATATTCACTATTTTTGTGCGCAATTATTTAATGGACTTTATGTCCTTGATCTAAGCAATCCTGTCTACAACATTAATACCAAGCGGATTAAAATAAATGATTTAAATCCTGCTTATTTATAGAACTGTCGTTTAGGCCACATAAATGAGAAACGTGTATCTAGACTCCATAAGGATGGATTACTAAACTCATTTGATTTTGAATCATATGAGACATGTGAGGCTTGTTTATTGGGAAAAATGACAAAGTCCCCTTTCAATAAGAAAGGTGAGAGGACTAGTGAACAATTGGCGCTCATACATACCGATGTGTGTGGGCCATTTGCCACGCCTGCCAGGGGTGGTTATGTCTACTTCATTACATTTAATGATGATTACAGTAGATATGGATTTGTGTACCTTATGAGGGCAAAATCCGAATCCTTTGAAGTGTTCAAAGAATTCGAGAATGAAGTAGAGAAGCAACTTGGCAAAAGTATCAAGGCTTTACGATCGGATCGTGGAGGAGAATACTTGAGTCAAGAGTTTGACGACTATCTTAGAGAGTGTGGGATCGTGTCCTAACTCACTCCACCCGGAACGCCACAATGGAATGGCGTGTCCGAGAGGAGTAATCAAACCCTATTGGATGTGGTTCGATCTATGATGTGTCAAACCGATCTTCCATTATCATTTTGGGGCTACGCTCTATTATGTGCAGCTTTCACCATTAACCGTGTTCCATCTAAATCAGCCATGAAGACACCATATGAGATGTGGAGTGGGAGGCGTCCCACACTGTCGATCATGAGGATTTGGGGCTGCGATGTCTATGTAAAACGTTTACAATCAGACAAGCTAGGGCCTAAATTGGATAAGTTTAAATTTGTGGGGTACCCTAAGGAAACTAAGGGATACTACTTCTACAATCCAACCGAGAACAAAGTGTTTGTTGCTCGGACCGGCGTGTTTCTAGAAAGAGAGTTTGTCTCTAAAGAAGCAAGTGGGAGGAATGTAGAACTTGAAGAGGTTCAAGAACCACAAATCACTGAACCGATTATGGAACATGAACAGGAACCACAAGCAATTGTGGAGCAACCTGTTCAGGTAACACAAGAGCTTCGTAGATCTAGTAGAGTGCGCCAGGAACCCGAGAGGTATGGACTTCTCGTGACCGATTCCGGTGACACGATGCTCATAGATGATGATCCTACTACCTATGAGGAGGCCATGAATGGCCCAGACACTCAGAAGTGGCTAGAAGCCATGAGATCCGAGATGGAATCCATGTATACCAACAAAGTATGGACTTTGGTGGAACCACCCGATGGGGCGCGGCCCATAGGGTGCAAGTGGGTCTTCAAGAAGAAGATCGACATGGATGGTAATGTGATTACCTATAAGGGCCGATTGGTGGCTAAAGGATTCAGACAGATTCATGGTATTGACTATGATGAAACCTTTTCACCAGTCGCTATGACCAAATCCATCCGAATCCTACTTGCGATTGCAGCATACCATGACTATGAGATTTGGCAGATGGATGTCAAAACAGCATTCCTTTACGGGAATCTCCTCGAGGACGTGTATATGATACAGCCGGAGGGTTTTGAGGATCCAAAGCAAGCCAACAAAGTCTGTAAACTGCAACGATCCATTTATGGATTGAAGCAAGCTTCTAGGAGTTGGAATCGACGTTTTGATGAAGTGGTCAAAGAGTTTGGCTTCATCTGAAACGAAGATGAGTCTTGTGTCTACAAGAAGGTTAGTGGGAGCTCTGTAGCTTTTCTGGTCTTGTGTGTGGATGACATACTACTCATTGGAAACAACGTTCCCATGCTTCAATCCGTTAAAGATTGCCTAGGGAAGTGTTTCTAAATGAAGGACTTAGGGGAAGCAGCATATATACTCGGTATAAAAATCTATAGAGATAGATCTAAGAGGTTGCTAGGCCTAAGTCAAAGTACATATATTGACAAGGTGTTGAAACGGTTCAACATGCAAGATTCCAAGAAGGGATTCTTGCCCATGTCACATGGAATCACTCTTTCGAAGAGTGGTTGTCCTTCCAATGAGATTGAGAAGGAACGCATGAGTAGAATTCCCTATGCCTCGGCCATAGGATCTATCATGTACGCCATGTTATGTACTAGACCAGATGTGTCATATGCCTTGAGTATGACAAGCAGATACCAATCCAATCCGGGTGAGAGTCACTGGATTGCAGTCAAGAACATCCTAAAGTACTTGAGAAGAACTAAGGATGCTTTCTTGATATTTGGGGGTGAGGAAGAGTTCCGTGTAAGGGGTTACACTGATGCAAGCTTCCAAACCGACAGAGATGACTTTAGATCACAGTCGGGATATGTGTTTTTCCTGAATGGAGCAGCGGTGAGCTGGAAGAGTTCCAAGCAAGAGACGGTAGCTGATTCTACAACAGAGGCTGAGTACATTGTTGCCAATGGCGCAGCAAAGGAAGCTGTTTGGATCAGAAAGTTTGTTTCCGAACTTGGTGTGGTCCCTAGCATTGGGGATCTAGTCGAGTTGTTCTGCGACAACACTGGGGCGATCGCGCAATCGAAGGAACCAAGATCGCACCAGAAGTCCAAGCACGTGCTCAGGAAGTTTCATCTGATTCGAGATATTATCGATTGAGGAGACGTTCGGATATGCAAGATTCCTACATATGATAATCTGTTAGACCCGCTTACAAAGCCTCTCACGCAGTGGAAGCATGAAGGGCACACTAGGAGTATGGGCATACGAGATGCGCCAGATTGGCTCTAGTGCAAGTGGGAGACTGTTGGAATAGATGCCCTAGAGGCAATCTAGTTTAGTTTGAATTTATTTGTGGCTAGAAATTCATTTATTATTCATTGGATATTTAATATAATGAATTCCTTAGATTTACAACTGTGTTGTTTATCTTAAATATCCCTAGCCCAGTATAATGATTAATAGGACAATCATCTATAGACTAGTATGGGGTTGGATTGATATGGAGATATCACGATCCAACACATAGGTGTGCATTAGGGAATGTTGCACTGGATTGACCCATCTCCGAGAAGGCTACATACACGTTATGTTGAGTCACAAGCGCTTCTCGCGGTATGACAGCTTGAAAATGGATTAGTCTGGGACATCTTTTTACCATTGGTTTTAACCCTGTGAGAGTTGAGTTTGGCCATTTTCAGCTTATTTTCCACCTGATACGAGGCAGAGACGTATAGATCATGATTGTAAAATTTGAGTAATTTTATGCATACTTTTGTTTGTTGGATATGATCGCGGGTGCGTGTTATGATGTGCAGGTAACAGGTGCCGAAAAATGCATGAGATTAACTTGGATGGGAGGCAGCGTGTCAGGAAAGCTGAGCAGAAAAAGAGGAAAAAATGCTAAGTGGTGCGTTCAAACGCAGGGCATCTGCGTTCAGACGCACGAGATGGGAGCAGCAGGAAAATGGCAGAAAATTGGCTAAGTCCTGCTTTCAGACGCAGGCAGTCTGCGTTCAAACGCAGGGTTCGGAGGCCGAAGTGCTGAAAAGTTAAGGTGTGCATTCAAACGCACTTCTTGCGTTCAAACGCAGGACTCAACACTCAAGAGAAGAGAAGGCCAAGGGGTGCGTTCAAACGCAGAGGAGCTGCGTTCAAACGCATGGGTCCAGGAGCCAGAAGAGGAAAAAGAAGAAAAACGGCTAAGGCCTGCGTTCAAACGCAGGAGGTGTGCGTTCAGACGCACTGCGTTTGAACGCAGGAAGTGTGCGTTCGAACGCACAGAAGGTTTCCAGAAGCTTCCCGGACGGGTCTTTTCGAAGGTAAAACAGGAATTTCGTGCATCAGTTTTGAAGACTGAGGCAGTATAAAAGGAGGGGTCCCAGCACTGAATTAGGGGGACGCATACATACTCACATCTATCATCATCATCAGCAGCCAGTTTCATAGCAGCCAGGAGTTGGAGCAGAGCAGGATTGGAGCAGTTTCCAGTATTTTCATAAAAATAACTAGTTTGATCTTTTCTCTCTTTATGAAACATTGTTTTTAAATAATGCAAGCTAGCTAGACCTTTTGCCTAGGTTCTTGGGGAACCTAGGGTTTATGAATTCAGCAGACTTGGTTGTTTGATTTTCAGATGCATGGCTAGCTAAGTCTTAATACAGGATGGTTTGTTTATTATTCTGTCTTTGATTTTATTTACATACATGAATGGCTTGATCACCCAGGAGTGTTACAGACAAGATCTGGTGCACGAGAGTGACCAGTGAAAGTTAGGAAGAAAAGACAGGATTTAGTACTCTGCCTTGATGGACCGAGAGGTGAAGAGAATCAGGGGACTAGCCCATAAGCATTAGACCAACTGCTAGACGTTTAGGGGGAGACCGAGAGGAGAACCTGTAACCCTAGTAGACTTAGAACGAACCTGCAGATTTAGGTGGACCGAGAGGACCCGAAAATCTGCAGTCGAGTGATAGGTGCATGAGACCGAGAGGAGATTGTACTGTTGGTATGCTGGCATAAACAAAAAAAACCACTGTGTGTTTCTGAAATCAAATATACTATGAAAGCTGGAAAGTAACCCTAGGGGATCCTGGAACCTAGATTTTTAGAATTATCGACTTTTACAACTACAACAATTTCTACGAAATATTCAACAGAAAAAATAAAATAAGCTTTTATAAATACTGTTTTATTTACTGCAATTTAGTGAGTAGAGTTAAATCCCAAACCCTCCTCCTTTTCATAAACTTTGTGTCTAATTCTAATTCTAATTAACAAAACTTAAACTGTTCTCGTGGGTTCGACAACCAGAGTCACAATTACATACTCTATATTACTTGACCGTACACTTGCGAAAAAGCAGATAGGTTTACGCTGTCAAGTTTTTGGCGCCGTTGCCGGGGAACGGTTACAGTTTTTGTTAAAGAGACATTAGAATAAGTCTCAGAGTTTTTTTTTTTTATTTTTACAGTTACTTTCTTTCGACTTACTCCTCTTGAAATCCGATTTTCAGGCTATTCTAGTTTATGCCCAGATTGCCTAGCAAACTGGTATCACCACTCGAAGATCCCGAAAAACTTTTCAGAGAGCAAAGTCGCAGACACCGAGCCGCGATGTATGAGCACGGAGAAGACACCACAACCGAAACAGGAACACCCACAGGACAGCCGCAACGTACTCCAGCACAGATGGCTCTTTACATTGAAGAGCTGATAGCAGCAGGTTTTGCTGCCAGGAACAATCAGAGGACTTATAACAGGTCTGGAAGGGCGCTGGTCGAAAACTTTGAAGTCCCAACCGGAGGACATCAACCAGCTATTGTAGTGCCTCCCATTACAGCAGAGCACTTCGACCTGAAATCATCCACCATTCAGACCGCCCAGACCCATTGTCCTTTTAATGGAAAGGAAGATGAAGATCCAAACGACTTCCTTGGAAAATTTGAGGATTACTGCAACAAGATTAAGTATAGAGGAGTCGAAGCGGACACGCTAAAGCTGATTTTATTCCCATACTGTTTGTTCGGAACAGCAAAGGATTGGCTGGAGGCAAGACCACCGAGGTCTATTACTACCTGGGAGGGGTGTGTTGCTGATTTCTTGGCAAAATTCTACCCTGCATCCCGCGTTATCAAGCTGCAGAGTGAGATCTTATCTTTCAAACAGCAGATGGGGGAGACAGTGGTAGATGCATGGGACAGGTTGATGAGACTCGTTAAAAAATGCCCCAATCACGGCTTCGGGGACGCAAAGATTCTGCAGGTATTCTACCATGCACTTGACAGGGAGAATGCAGACAGGATTGATAGGGAAGCTGGGGGTAACTTTTTATACCATGTGGACAAAGATGGAGCATACGAACTGATGAAGCAATTAGCCAAACAGGATACGCGCCTGTTTGATGATCGCAGGCTCGCAGCAGCAGCAGAACCAGTGGTTGATGACAGGATTGACAATCTCACGAAAGTGGTACAGGACCTAGTCAAGAAGGTGTATACAGAAAAGAAGCCGGTGGCATCAGTGGACGAACCTGACTTTGACGCAGCAATTCTGGAGCTTCAGACCGAAGATGCCAACTATGTTCAGCAGCAGTGGGATCCTAGTCGCTACAGACCAGGCACACGTGACCATCCAGGGTTTCGCTACGGAAATCCCAATGCAGCAGTATATGCACCAGGATTCCAGCACAGGCCACAGGCACAAAAGACAGCTCCAGCTCAGCCTGCACAAGCAGCACCACAACTAAACCTGTCTCAGCAACATTTTGAGTCCTATATGGAGAAATTCAATAAGCAGTTGGAAACGAGATTCGCACAGATGGACTCATTAACTGCTGATGTAAGCCAGATGAAGATTGCTATCCGAAACTTGGAAGTACAGAATGGACAGCTTGCACAGAACCAGGCAGAACGAGCCCCAGGGAATTTACCATCTAACACAGTGAACAATCCACGCGCTCAAATCAATGCTATCACAACTCGGAGTGGAATTGCACTGCAGGATCCACCGTATCCCAGTCATGCACGCGCAGAAAAGTCCAAGGTTATTGAACAGGAAGTGATTGACCGGGAAGACAGTTCAACCGCTAACCCTCAGAAAAGGGGTTCGGTCGAGCAGGAAGCAGCGCAGATGAATGAGGGTAATCCAGAGACAGTGCCAACTTCTAAGGAGGTTCCTTACCCTCTGAAGACACGTAAGAGAGATGACAGCAAAGACTACGCCAGATTTCTGGAGGTATTCAAGCAATTACAGATAAACATACCTTTTGCTGAAACACTTGCCAAAATGCCTACTTATGCTAGGTTTCTCAAAGACATCTTGTATGGTAGAAGGCGAATGAGTAACTTCGAAACAGTGAATCTGACGGCAGAAGCGAGCAGTTGTGTAAAAAATGGTCTACCACTGAAAAAGAAAGACCCTGGCAGCTTTGTTATTCCAGTAACCCTGGGCAGTGCATACACAGGAAAAGCCTTATGCGACTTGGGTGCCAGCATCAACTTGATGCCACTGACCATCTTCAAAAGTCTGGGAGTCGGAGAACCACGTCCAACAAGAATTATGCCTCAAATGGCTGACAGATCCGTGAAACCTGCCTATGGAGTAATTGAAGATATCCTGGTGAAAGTGGGAGAGCTTATTTTTCCAGCAGATTTTGTGATACTGGATATGGAGGCAGGAGAGGTTCCGCTGATCCTGGGCAGACCTTTCCTGGCGACTGGAGAAGCCATTATTAACTGCAAAAGTGGAGAGCTGTCCATGCAAATCAATGAAGAAAAAGTAAAATTTAATGTTTTCAAATCTCTCCAGCTTCCCGACCATTATGGGCATGAAAACTGTTTTGCAGTAGAGGTAATTGATGATCTGGAAAGCGATGAGATAGAAGATTTATGGGAGGAATTTGAAGACATATTTCCAGTGGAAACAGAAGAGCAACAGGATGAGCAGATCATGGGAACAGAAAGCTGGGTCAAGCTATACAGGGATGAAGGAAGCGAGCAGAAAATGACACTGGTCCCGTCACTCCAGGAACCACCAGCCCTGGAATTAAAACAGTTGCCAGAACACCTCAGGTACGCTTTTATTGGTGAAAATAATACCCTGCCGGTAATTGTTTCTTCTCTTTTATCTCAGGAACAGGAACAAAAGTTACTGGAGGTACTCCGAGAGCATAAAGAAGCCATAGGATGGACAATTGCAGACTTAAAGGGAATCAGTCCTTATTATTGCATGCACAAAATAAGAATCGAAGAAGGAAAGAAGCCAGTTATCCAGCCGCAAAGAAGACTAAACCCAATTATGAAAGATGTGGTACGTAAGGAGGTCATGAAGTGGCTAGAAGCAGGAATTATATACCCCATATCAGACAGCACCTGGGTGAGTCCTGTCCAGTGTGTACCAAAGAAGGGGGGTATTACAGTAGTGCAGAATGCTGATCAGGAACAGATCGCCCAGCGAACTGTCACTGGCTGGCGAATCTGTATGGACTATCGGAAGCTGAACGATGCCACACTGAAAGACCACTTTCCGCTGCCATTCATGGACCATATGTTGGACAGACTAGCGCACCATGCTTATTACTGCTTTCTTGACGGGTACTCTGGCTACAACCAGATCTATATAAATCCGGAAGACCAAGAAAAGACGACGTTCACTTGCCCGTACGGAACATTCGCCTTTAGACGAATGCCATTTGGACTGTGCAATGCTCCAGCAACATTCCAGAGATGTATGATGGCTATTTTCTCTGATATGATAGAGAAAAATTTGGAAGTTTTCATGGACGATTTTTCATTATTCGGGGACAGCTTTGAAGATTGCTTATACCATCTGGCCAGAGTTCTGATTCGCTGCAGAAAAACAAACCTGGTACTCAACTGGGAAAAATGCCACTTCATGGTTACTGAAGGAATAGTGCTGGGACACAGGATTTCCAGTAAAGGGCTGGAAGTAGATAGAGCAAAAATAGAGGTGATCAAGCAGCTGCCATATCCAACCACAGTGAAGGCAATCAAAAGCTTTTTGGGCCATGCAGGATTTTACAGAAGGTTTATTAAAGATTTCTCAAAGATTACAAAGCCACTATGTAATTTGTTGGGAAAAGATGTACCCTTCGTATTTGATGAGACCTGCAAAGAAGCTTTTGACGTGCTTAAAGAAAGGCTGACGACTACACCCATTATCACAACACCAGACTGGACCATCCCGTTCGAGCTGATGTGCGACGCCAATGATTACGCTGTGGGCGCGGTACTGGGACAGCGGAAGGACAAGGTGTGCAGCGTCATCTACTATGCCAGCAGGGTCCTGAATGAGGCGCAGATTAATTATGGGACTACAGAGAAAGAGCTGCTAGCAGTCGTCTTTACCCTGGATAAATTCAGATCGTACCTGGTAGGCTCTAAAGTCATTATTTTTACAGATCACAGTGCACTGAAATACTTGCTGGAAAAGAAAGATGCAAAGCCAAGGCTGCTGCGTTGGATTCTGCTGATGCAGGAATTTGACGTCGAAATCAGGGATAAAAAGGGAGTTGAAAATGTAGTAGCTGATCATCTATCTCGTCTGGAAAAACCTACAGAAGAAGTGGTGCCCATTCAAGAAAATTTTCCAGATGAACATATTATGAAGATCAAGACCAATAGACGGCCCTGGTACTATGCCATAGCCAATTATCTGGTCAATGGAGCACTCCCTGAAGACATCACCCCTTGGCAGAAAAAGAAATTTATTTCTGATTGCAGGCAATATTTCTGGGACGATCCCTATCTGTTCAAGCAAGGGGCAGATAATATTCTCCGTCGATGCATTCCATGTCACGAAATTTTGGAAGTAATTCAGCACTGCCACTCAGCACAGTGTGGGGGACACTTCAGCGGACCGAGAACAGCTCACAAGGTGCTGCAGTCAGGATTTTTCTGGCCAACAGTTTTCAAGGACTGCCATGACTATGCGCAGAGTTGTGATCGCTGCCAAAGGACAGGAAATATCTCCCAGCGGAATGAAATGCCCATGACACTTTGGCAGGAAGTCGAACCTTTCGACGTATGGGGTATCGATTTTATGGGTCCTTTTCCTTCGTCTCTGGGAAATCTCTACATCTTATTGGCAGTAGATTACGTGTCAAAATGGGTGGAAGCAATAGCCTGCCAGAAGAACGATGCGTCAGTCGTGGAAAGGTTCCTCAAACGTAACATCTTTACCAGATTTGGAACACCGAGGGCCATGGTCAGTGATGAAGGTTCTCATTTTATCAATAAATTCTTTGCCAAGGTTCTAAAGCAGTATGGGGTGTCTATCCATAAGGTATCACTGCCTTATCACCCTCAGGCAAACGGGCAAGCAGAGGTGTCCAACAGAGAGATAAAGAGCATACTGGAAAAAACTGTGAATCCAGGACGCAAGGACTGGTCGTTAAAGCTGGATGATGCACTTTGGGCGTACAGAACTGCTTACAAAACCCCACTGGGAATGTCCCCGTACCAGCTGGTGTTTGGAAAAGCATGTCACTTACCAGTAGAATTGGAACACAAAGCTTACTGGGCAATCAAGCAGCTGAATATGGATCACAGTTTATCAGGAAACAAACGGAAGATGGCACTCCTTGAACTGGAGGAATTCCGTAAAACTCCATATGAGAGTGCCAAAATTTATAAAGAGAAAACAAAGAAGTGGCATGACAACCGCATTCTACCAAAGAAGATAGACATCGGGCAGAAGGTTCTCCTATATAATTCAAGGATGAAATTCTATCCAGGGAAGCTGCGCTCAAGATGGTCTGGACCATTTATTGTAAAGGACATTACATCATGGGGAGTGGTGGAGATGGAGAACCCGAGGGACAATACAGTTTTCAAGGTGAATGGGAACAGATTCAAGCCATACAGGGATCCTCAGGAAATCATGGAGGTAGAGGCTCTCTACCTCGACATTCCGTGATTACAGCAAAGGTAACAAAGTCGGGCTGTCGACTGTAAATCACAAGCACTGGTTGGGAGGCAACCCAACATAGATTAGTTGTTTTTATATAATTTTTACAATGTTCATAATTCGAGAGAAAAGTGAGAAAGAGGGATTTAATGTTGAACTCAGGAAGCAGAGGCGTGCGTTCAAACGCAGAAGATATGCGTTCAAACGCACTTGTGCGTTCAAACGCAGAGACCCCGCGTTCAAACGCAGCCCCACCAAAGGACAGGAAAAGCACTGGAAACGGTTAACACTTTTGCGTTCAAACGCAGAAGAGCTGCGTTCAAACGCAGATCACACCATGAAAAATTCCAGCCACCAAGTGGTGCGTTTGAACGCAACTCATGTGCGTTCAAACGCAAGAAGACAGAGATGAGGTGGAAAAATCTAAGGACGTGCGTTTAGACGCAGATTCTGCGTTCAAACGCAGACCCAATCAGCAGAGAATTTTCAGAGACAAAGGCATGCGTTCAAACGCAACTTATGTGCGTTAAAACGCAGCTCATCCGAGATGCAGAAGATAAGCATTGCGTTCAAACGCAACTCATGTGCGTTCAAACGCAACTCATCAGACCCAGAAAGTTCAAGAACATTCAAGCACTGCGTTCAAACGCACACCGTGCGTTCAAACGCAGATCATCAGATCTTCAAAATTTCCAGAAAAAATTAAGCTGTGCGTTCAAACGCAGGAGCTGCGTTCAAACGCACATTTGAGCGGGATCAAAAATTTCGGAAAAATTTGAAAATTTTGAAATTTTGGGGCCATTCTGCAATTTCCGAAAGTTTGCCTATATATACTGTACGGATGACAGTGCCTCATTTTCACACAAGTCTTCCAGTTTTCAACTCTCTCTCTAGAAAATTCTCTCTGCCCTAGCAGCCGCCAGCAGCCTCCGACGACCACCGCAGGTCCACCAGAAGGTCAGGAACAGTGTGGGGGTGGTCCAACTCATCCGATCCAAACACCGACAGATCCACTTCAGAGAGAAAATTCCAGATCTGTACCCGTAAGATTCACTCCGGGTAGCCAGGTTCTATCTTTTCATTCTCTTTGAGTATTTTCAATTTTTACTGTTTGCATCTTGAAATGGAGGAGGATCAACCTTACATGAGGCCGGATAGGGCGATTGCTCCTTTGAATATCATAGACTGCCGATTTCTTAGGGTTAACCATTTCTGCGACCATAGGTTTGTTAACATGGAGGCTCACCGTTTCTTTCTGCAAGACAAGAAGATTCGGTATGACATACCCGCTGAGAGGACTTTTCCCCGTGACAGAGTAGCAATGGGGGATGAACTGTTCAACTATACTGGGCAGGATCATTTTGGGGATTTGTTTACTGGGTTTACCAATCTGCAGGTCAGTTCTGTGCTGGCTAAGGAGATTTACAGCAATCTCCAGCAGTGCATGAACAGTGAAGCCCAGTCAATTGACTGGATTTACTGCAGAAAGAGATGGATTCGAATCACCCCAGAGAGTATCCGAGAGAGTCTGGGTCTGGAGTTAGTGTTGGATGACTGTCAGTTTCAGGAACTGAGACGTCATCCATCTGAGCAGTTGAGTGAGCAGATCTTGACCACCCTGTGTGCTGGTGTACCCGGCGCTGCTTGGTATCACCCTGAAAGGAGTCCTTCCTACCGGAAACTCCCTGCGACCTACCTGATTCGAGAGGCGAGATGGTGGACAGAGTGGGTGAACAACAGAGTTGTGGGTATAAAACACTTTACCCACATTGATTATAATATTGCCCTGCTTGTTTACTGTCTGATGGCCCGCGAGCCTGTGAGCCTCCCGGAGATTATTTGTGAGTTTTTCCGGGAACGGAGAGAGACTCACAGCAAGAAGGGTTTGGGTCTCCTGGGGATGTTAACAAAAATGGCACAGGACTATCTGGTGGTAATTCCTGGCGACCTGAGAGATATCCGACCAATTCAGGTTAGAAAATACAAGAACATGAGATGTGCGTTGCATGAGGCCGTGCACGGGCCTCCTGAATTTGTCCAAGTGGACGATGATGATGATGTTCCACCTCAGGGTGGGGGTGTTGGTATGCCACCACCGCCCCCTCCCGGTGATGGGGGTCTTCCAGCATTACCAGGTCCCTTCCCACTGCCCCGATCTGCCAGTTCCAGCGAACACAGGCAGGCCGACCCTGACTTGGGGCAGTCCAGCAGAGGGGCCAGGCGCAGCTCTTTTGGGCGCCTGGAGAGGACTGAGCATGAGGAGTGGGTCAGAAAGAAAATTAAGGCCCAAGAAAAAGTACAGAACTACCTGGTAAGGACGGTCAAGAAAATGGCCAGGGGTCTTGGCAAATTGTTCAAGACCCAGAAGCATATCTACCACGCTCACACATCCGCCATGAGAGCTCATGAGGCGGCACTTGCTGAAATACAGAGCAACATGCGTGGTAAGCGGTTTAATTTTCCAGACCGCTATTCGAGTGATAATTGTCCAAGCTGGACAATGGAGGATAGCCGGCCATATGATAGCTTCTCTGGCCATGACCCCACACCGAGCCCTGAACATGCAGACAGTGTAGGTGACCCCGGCAGACCCGGTACCCAGTACCCACCTAGGAGAGAGCATGCAGACCCAGGGGCCAGCAGTGCCCATCCCGGTGCCAGCCACGCTGGTACCCCTGCCGCAGCCCGCCATGCTGCGAGGAAACGCGCCAGAGGGCGAACCCCTTCACCATCTCCCGAGCCGACTGACCAGTCTACTCCGGAGAACACAGATTCGAGTTACCGACCAGATCAGTAGAGTCGCGAGGACGCGCCACCTCTAGTGTGGGGGTGGGGAATCGTTTCCTCCTGCATAGCCATGTCAGCATATTTTTGTCAATTTTATTTTTCATTTTATTTTCTTTTTTTTTGAGTCAGCACGTTTTTTATGTTGAGTCTACCCACCAACCTTTCTGACCTTGCATGATTAAAAAATAAATAAATAAATAAATAAATAAAAAATAATAATAAATAAATAATTCTAAAAATTTTTTGAGAAAGGGCAACTTAGGACCTAGAAACTGAAGAGAGTCCAATGAAAGAGCTTATGAGAGTAGGAAACACCGTAGCAGGGATACTTCAAATTTTAGTATTTTGTGCACAATTTTCACGACAGGCTATCCCGGGTATTCAGGAATGTGGAAAGTAGATAACAGGCATACTTTTGACTTCTCTAGTGTGCTAGGCAGATTTGGTCTTTAGATAGTTGAATATTCTGTTTCCCGTGGAAACTGGTGGACTCTTGGAATCTGGGGTGGACCTTCGTGTAGAGTCGGTTTTATGTGGTACAAATCTGTGGCCTAAGCGAAGTTGGAGAATGTACACCACCATCCCTTAAGGTGGTTCCAAGAGAAAATCCTAAAAAGCCCGCTCTCTTAACGCTCTACTGCACAGTTGTAAAAAACAGAGGGGATTATGAAAAGAAAAGAAAAAAAAAAAGAGAAAAAAAAATAAATAATAATAAATAATATTTTGTGCTGAAAGGAGAAACAACATAATGTGCTTCCATTCACATGGAATATTTGGATTCAATCCAATTTAGAGCTTAAGAGGGAAATTAAAGTCAAGCCGTATTACACAGGAGTTGTGTCTCCCAGCAATGGGACAATTTGCAAATCAAACGCAATAACGGCTAAGAGGGTCTGAAAACCTCAAATGACTTGGCGAAGAAAAACTATCTGTTGACTATAGATGCCTGGACCCTCAAAGTCAAGAGACGTGCTTTATCCTGGTTGGTTTGGTGGATGTTTGGGGATACCTTAGTGAATTTGTGCATAGGATCAGTTTATATCATTTCTTGCTGCGTGTTGTGGAATTTCGAAATAAGCTTGTGAGGGTTTGATGATTTCAGTTTATGATAGAGAGGTTGCCCAATTTCAGAAAATATATAAAAAAAAAAAAAAAAAAAAAAAAAAAAAAAAAAAAATTAGCTGTGTCTTGAGTCAGTTTGTGTATTATGTATCTGAGTCAGTCGTCTATTGAGTGTTTTGGTCTGTGTCTTGAATCTGTGAAAGAGGGGAAGTATGCAATTAAAGTATGCAAAAATGGGTCTGTAACGCAGTATGCAAGGGTCTGCTCGGGACGAGCAGAGGTTAGTGTGGGGGTATTTTGACAGCTTGAAAATGGATTAGTCTGGGACATCTTTTTACCATTGGTTTTAACCCTGTGAGAGTTGAGTTTGGCCATTTTCAGCTTATTTTCCACCTGATACGAGGCAGAGACGTATAGATCATGATTGTAAAATTTGAGTAATTTTATGCATACTTTTGTTTGTTGGATATGATCGCGGGTGCGTGTTATGATGTGCAGGTAACAGGTGCCGAAAAATGCATGAGATTAACTTGGATGGGAGGCAGCGTGTCAGGAAAGCTGAGCAGAAAAAGAGGAAAAAATGCTAAGTGGTGCGTTCAAACGCAGGGCATCTGCGTTCAGACGCACGAGATGGGAGCAGCAGGAAAATGGCAGAAAATTGGCTAAGTCCTGCGTTCAGACGCAGGCAGTCTGCGTTCAAACGCAGGGTTCGGAGGCCGAAGTGCTGAAAAGTTAAGGTGTGCGTTCAAACGCACTTCTTGCGCTCAAACGCAGGACTCAACACTCAAGAGAAGAGAAGGCCAAGGGGTGCGTTCAAACGCAGAGGAGCTGCGTTCAAACGCATGGGTCCAGGAGCCAGAAGAGGAAAAAGAAGAAAAACGGCTATGGCCTGCGTTCAAACGCAGGAGGTGTGCGTTCAGACACACTGCGTTTGAACGCAGGAAGTGTGCGTTCGAACGCACAGAAGGTTTCCAGAAGCTTCCCGGACGGGTCTTTTCGAGGGTAAAACAGGAATTTCGTGCATCAGTTTTGAAGACTGTGGCAGTATAAAAGGAGGGGTCCCAGCACCGAATTAGGGGGACGCATACATACTCACATCTATCATCATCATCAGCAGCCAGTTTCACAGCAGCTAGGAGTTGGAGCAGAGCAGGATTGGAGCAGTTTCCAGTATTTTCAGAAAAATAACTAGTTTGATCTTTTCTCTCTTTATGAAACATTGTTTTTAAATAATGCAAGCTAGCTAGACCTTTTGCCTAGGTTCTTGGGGAACCTAGGGTTTATGAATTCAGCAGACTTGGTTGTTTGATTTTCAGATGCATGGCTAGCTAAGTCTTAATACAGGATGGTTTGTTTATTATTCTGTCTTTGATTTTATTTACATACATGAATGGCTTGATCACCCAGGAGTGTTACAGACAAGATCTGGTGCACGAGAGTGACCAGTGAAAGTTAGGAAGAAAAGACAGGATTTAGTACTCTGCCTTGATGGACCGAGAGGTGAAGAGAATCAGGGGACTAGCCGATAAGCATTAGACCAACTGCTAGACGTTTAGGGGGAGACCGAGAGGAGAACCTGTAACCCTAGCAGACTTAGAACGAACCTGCAAATTTAGGTGACCGAGAGGACCCGAAAATCTGCAGTCGAGTGATAGGTGCATGAGACCGAGAGGAGATTGTACTGTTGGTATGCTGGCATAAACAAAAAAAAACCACTGTGTGTTTCTGAAATCAAATACACAATGAAAGCTGGAAAGTAACCCTAGGGGATCCTGGAACCTAGATTTTTAGAAATATCGACTTTTACAACTACAACAATTTCTACGAAATATTCAACAGAAAAAATAAAATAAGCTTTTATAAATACTGTTTTATTTACTGCAATTTAGTGAGTAGAGTTAAATCCCAAACCCTCCTCCTTTTCATAAACTTTGTGTCTAATTCTAATTCTAATTAACAAAACTTAAACTGTTCTCGTGGGTTCGACAACCAGAGTCACAATTACATACTCTATATTACTTGATCGTACACTTGCGAAAAAGCAGATAGGTTTACGCTGTCACGGTACAATGGTATTGTCATCCTTAGACTTGAAGTCACTAGATATTCTAGTTGTGGATTATTGTGATTTTGGTAGCGTTAAACGCTACACCGTAACTGGGTAGTTATAAAGGCGTGTACTGGATACAATAAGAAGCAAGCTTAGAGATCGTAGTGGACGTAGATAGCATTTGTCCCTCCCACATAACGGGAGCAAATATCCTAGGCCACTCGAGGGATAGTGCTTATAGAATGTCTGGCCAGACTCAAATAAATCAATATGGGATATTGATGTTATTTGCACGAATAAGGCTATTCCCATGTATCGAGAAACTATGGATTGGATATACGAGTGTGACTTGTATGTCTCGTGTCCAATCCGGATATAGAGACAAAGGGATGAGACAATTACTTGTAAAAAAGGTTGTCAAGATGACTATTCTATTAGTTGGCTAGAATGGATGTTTTGCTAGAAACCGCTCCATATTAGCAAATAGTTGCTACCAACTAGATAGAACCTATGGGGTCAAACGCTACATAGAGTTGAACTAGATTTGGGAATTAATTAATAGGATTAATTAATTAGAAGGATCACTTTGCAAAACCTTGCAAACTTAGTAGGGACTAATTTGCAAGGAAGGGACTAAATCGAATTCTAGTAGGACTAGAATAAGTCCTTTAGGTAGTTGGCAAGGAGTTGTTGGACTATATAAAGGACCCTCCTTCCTTCCTTCCCATAGAACATATGCTCATTAGTGAACATAACAAGAGTGGGAGAGAACAAAAGGAGAGAGAGAGAGAGCAACAAGCAAAGGAGCCGACCGCCCCTTTGCCCGCCGCCCGTCCTGTCGGCCACAAGGAGGCCGAGACCCTCATTTAGGGTCTCGTTTTGCGTGATTCTTCTTCCTCTTCCTCTTCCGGGCTAGCACCTAGGACTTGGGAGATTCTAGGATCAACTCTAGGCGTGGATCAACCATAGAGAACGTGACACAATTCGCGTTTGAAGTCATCAAAGGAGAACCCTAAGGTGTGTTATTGATTTCTTACCCTAACCATCGTTATGTCTCTTGACTTGTGATCCTTGGAGGGTTTTGCATGGTTTTATGATTGTTTGTGTTTCCGTTGCGCATCCATGAATCAAAACCCCACAGCTTTGTGGCGATAATGTATTCACCTCAGCCTCACGCCCCCTCTTGTAGCTAAACCTTCCAATTTTAAAAGTAGTTCCGCTCGGGGATCGTTCGGGTGCGTGTTTCTTCTTCTGCCTCTCCACTATAGGCTCTATGTTTTTCGTGCACTCCATCAATTTTGAAAAGGTAGGAGTCTGTAGGTTGATGAGCATACCTCTGTACTCGTCTCGCATACCTTGCAGACATATTTCCACGAGTCTGCCGTCAAGCACTTCGTCTGTGCATTCCAAGGACTTGGCCCTGAATTTCTTGATGAACGTTACTCCGTCCTCCTCGCGCTTCTGGTACATGCGAGAGAGATGGATCATTGTGACCTTCTCCTCCACCTGGAAGAATTTGGTATAAAACTTCTGAACCATGTCATCCCAGGTCTTCAAGGATCCGGCCTCTAACGTCCTGTACCACTTGTAGGTGACATTTCCCAAAGATTTGGGGAACTCACGCATTAGTAGCTTAGGATCGGCTCCATATGGACCATCACATCGATGAAACGCATGACGTGCTCGTGAGCATTCCCGTTAACGTCTTCGAACTTGTCCCATTTGGGAGCCTTGTACCCTGCGGGTTGGGCATGAGGTAAATTTCTCGCGGGATAGGCGGATCATTGTCCACCTTTGGAATGATGGTATATGCGAACTGTTGATTAGCCAAGATGGTTTCTATGCGCCGCTGCAGCGACGTCATGCACTCCGGTGCACTTCCCCAGCAGTAGGAGGAGGGGTTGTTGCAGTTGGAGGCGACACATATGTCGCGGTCGGGCTAGGAGCGTACTGTGAATTCACGTTGCCCTACGTCGCCGGCGGAGGAGGCAAAGGGTATTGTGAAGACGGATTGGGTGTCAGAATTGGCGGTTGAGGAATATGAGTGGTAGGAGGCAATATTTGAGCTGTTTGCCCCTGAACTGAGGGCAACTGCGCCATCGCCGGTGGGGTTTGCAGATTAGGGTTAGGTGGCGTGAGTAATACCCCCATCCCTTGAGTGGTGGAAGCTCCTCCTCACTGAGACGGTAGTGGCAGATAAGGGATTCGGGGCAAGGGTCCCTAGGATGGCCATTATCCGTTCCATATGTGGAGATTGAGCCTTAAAAGCCTTTGCCTGATTATGGATAGTGGCGTTCAAGGCCTCTAGTGTCGGAGCCTCACCGGCGGCCGTAGGAGTGTGAAGGGTCTCCTCTCCCGAGGTGGTCTCCGTGGAGGGCGATCTGTTACTCACATCATCTTCATGAGACATGGTTGCTTGCAGCGGTAAGTTTCACGTCGGGTTCACCAAATGTGTACGAGAGAATCCTGCAGAGAGAATTCAATATACACCAAGAGTAGATAATAGAAAGAACACAGGAGAAGTAAGGCTGTGTGTAGGGAGAGAGTAAGACAATAGAACCGTATGAGAGAGAGACAGGATTTTGGCAGAGCTTTCGCGTGTCTCAGGTGATTCTCCCTCGTATGGAAGGGTTAACGATCCTATATATAACGGAGAATGTGACCGTTGTAGTGGGTTAATGCGCCCATTAATGGCGGCTCAATTAGCTTAACCACAACGGGACGTTCGTCCCCGTATATAGGGACCGTTACAGCACGTTATCCGCGTATACCGGAACCGTTACGAGGTTGACCGGTTTGACCGGGTTTATGGAGCTCGTGCCATAAATCTCTCAACGCAGTTACTAGGGGTCGCGCGCGGGCTTACTCTAGCCTCCAAACCACTAAGTCCCTACAGGTCCCGTGTGGTGGTATGCGAGGGCCCTGTCTCGCAGCCCCCACGTGGATCAGCGCGGCTGGTGATCCAGTGTGTGTGGAGCACAGCTAGGTGTGCTGGATGGTCGCCACGTGGCTAAGATCTGCTTGTCTAGAAAGCACTATCTACACCTACAAAATAGGAAAGTTTGTTGCTGAAAATCTTGAAGATTTGCAGATCAAATGAGCTATATATAAGGAGCTCAGATTGAAGAATGTCATAGAGAACACAACGGGCAAAATCTAGAGACACTGAAAATACATTCAAGGATTGTCAAGTAACAAAGAAGCAGATCATTCTCTCCCAATCCAATCATTTGAAGAACACTGCACTTTCATTGCATTCTCACTCTCTGTGTTCTTCATTTCTAAACTTTATTTTTATATCATTCTTATACTACTTCTTTTTACATTCTCAAAGATTGTTCAAGGTGAACAATAGAGAATTCTTAGTTAATCAGATAGCTAGAGCAGGTAGTAGATAGGTTAGTGAGAACCACAAGCTGTAACAGAGTAAGGCATATCTTTGTGCTTGAGATCCAGGGCTTAGCTGTGGATTAATAAGAATTGAGTTGAAAATCCTACAGGGAGAAGATCCCTGAAATAGAGACGTACGTCAAAGTGGGCTGAACTCTATATATCTTGTGTCTCTTGCATTTACTTTTCAGTTACAAACTTAGAACTTTTGCAGCATTCAAAAAAAATCATTTCAAGGGTTTGAAGGTCATTTCAAGGACTTGAAATAGACTTATTCTTCTGTTTACTCTAACTGTTTTATTCCAAGGGCTTGAAACTCTTTTTAAGGCCTTGAATCTCCTTACAAATATTTTCAAACCACTATTCTTGCAAAGTTTGGCAAAAGTCTGCATACTCTATTCAACCCCCCCCCCCTTTAAGAGTATTGATCCTGTATTTCTACCTACTGTATACTCCTTCAGTCTCCTTTGTGGCAGAGCCCAGAACACCGTTTACACAGTTGTACCATGATTTGTTCTTGAGCAGCCAAACCCAATTGGCCCAAAAAGAGGTAAAAAAACTCTATTTTTTCCCGATCCAGAGCACCATCAAAAGGATCGACCATAGTTTCTGGTGGTATTTGCCGAGATTGGAAGAGATTGGGAAGAGGAGGAGTGGGAAAGGAGGGGGACGAGAGATAGAAACGAGGCGAGGACCAAGAATACGGAGGACCCACATGTGACACCTGAGGAGGAGCAAAGATTGGGACATCATCGCACATCGTCGCAATCGTCTCCATCTTCAACCGATAGATAGAGGAGCTGAAAGATGGGGACGGAGATGGAGGTGGATGAAGATCCTTTCGTGGTTTCTATGATTAGGAACCAAGAGAGAGATAGGGAGGAGCAAAGAGAGAACGAAATGGAGGAAGAGAAGGAGAAGAAGATATATGGATTGAGAGGAGTGACGACCACAACCACCAGCCTTCACTCCTCGCTGTGTTTGAGAGGTGAAGAGAGAGACAGAGACAAGATAGGGAGAGAGTTAGATATTGAAGAATAATGGGAAGAGAAAAGGTATTTATATGGTGTCAGTTTTCTTCAATCGTAGGGTAAATAGGTCTTTTTGCCCCTCTGTTATGGTTCTGTTACCTTCCTTCCACTGCAGGCGGGGTTTTGTATATCCCCGGACACGGGGGGGCGGGGGGGGTTGTATATATTCCAAATACGGAGGGTGGTTTTGATCTTTTACCCTTAATTAATTTATTTAATTAATTTTTCATTGTTATTAGTTACTTAGTTAATTGATTTATACGGTTAGTCGAAGTAAACCCCGCCCCTTAGGTCGAACAATCTAGGGTTAGAACACATTGTCTAGGGTTAGTTTCTATTTAAAAATAAAAATGAAAAGAATTGTATGTAATGTATTGCATTTTTCCCTTTTTCTAAGAAAACTGATATTTTCTTTAAGTAATTTCTCTAGCAAATCATGTTTTGAAATGCTACATGTTGATGTTGGGTGGATGGGGCATACAAAGTTTTATCTATATCTAGAGTACATTACTTTCTTACTATTAATGACTTTACTAGGTCTACATAGTCTTATATTTGATGAGTAACAAATTTTGGAACTCAAAGTCATATAACAAGTTTTGTCATCATTTTTGAAACCTAAGTCCCTTGCAAGATTAATTTCTTTTGTAGTGATAACGGGCCTAAATTCATAAATGAAGTCTACCACTTGTCTAAATGTATTATCCAACAAACTAATTGTGTGTACACCAAAAAACTTGAGTGATTAAATGCAAACAAAGACACTTACTTAACATGTCATGGGTCTTGCTTTTCCAAGCCCATTTCCATACGATGTTTTAAGGTGATGAAGTATTTTACCGACTTCTTATCCCATAAACCATAACTTACATTAATTTTACAAGGTAAAAATCTAAGAAGCGATTGTATTTCATCAAACTAAAATATTTATATCTAATTGTATTTCGATATTTATGTTTTACACCTACTCAAAAGTTAATCAAATTTTATGCTCATGCTACAAAATGCATATTTCTCAGTTAACCATACGGAGGAAAGTATCGTTTGTATGAACCTGAGCATCACAAGGTGTTTCTATCTCGTTATGTTACCTTTTATGAAACAAGTTTTCCCTTGTAAGAGGTATGTCATGAGAGTGAGAATCTCATAACATTCATTCCCCTCCTCCTATGCACCTTAGTATGTATGATGATCTTATCATAATTACGCCTCAAAATAAAATAAAGTATGTCAATGCTTGTTACCTATGACAATTTTATTAGAAACTCAAGACTAACAAATTTGGGCCTACACTACCACCACCATTACCTGATCAATGTTTCTTGTTCAGGCCAATAAAATGACAAAATTTTAGTAAGATTTACATATTAAATAGCCCTCCCAACACATCATGGACAATCACCCGCCTCTAGCATAGCCACTAAAACATGTACACCATATAATGTGCCTCATGTTCTTTTTATGATGATTGTCTTCCTCTCACAAATATTTTGTGTACTCCATATCTATTTTTAGAGAATCTACAGTTTACTTTCTAGCAATAAGAGGTCTGAAATGGCGTACACTCATAATGAAGAAATTGAAGCACTATAAGCTAACAATACATGGAACTTATGCCACCTCCACCTAGTAAGGTACCCATAGGATAAATAGGTGTATAAACCAAATTTGAAATGGGACGGGACTTTCAATCGCCAAGGGACATAAAAAAATTGAAGGGACTTGGTTATTAAGATACTTTTCCGGCAGTTGCCATTAGGGACATTGGAGTATCGTATTAGGGTTGTTCTTAAATTATTTACTCGTGTATGTAGGTAAAAGATGTTGGTAGTCTGGTCTAGAGCCTCTTGTTCGGTGCATTTTATTGTTTTCAAGTTTACTTGTAGCATATAGAGGTATTTACTCTACATACTCCATCTACACTAGTAGGTGTGTTCCTAGTGTGTTTACTAGTTGGAGTATGTCTCCTAGTGTGTGAGAAAAGCCCCATGGAGTCAAATTAGGAGTATGTCTCCTTCGTGTCCTCAAGTCATTAGTTTGAAAAAGTTTACTATTGTGCTGGTTGCCAACTGAATTCAGGTGCATCTTGGATTTCCTCGCTGGGGTGCTACAAAGCTGCATGAGATAGGCATATCAATTATTTAGTTATTTGATTTTTTATATATATATGTATATATATTTATATATATATATATCAGACGGTTTCTTGCACTATATATGGCTATATTAGTTGATGCTAGCAGATGAGGTTTTTTATCCCAACTTTCCTTCTCTGGGAAGAACGTAGTGAACGTTTCCCACTGTAAAAATTGTGCGTGCCGTGCATCTCTACTTTACAAATAACTGTTGTGATTGTCTGATTGATTTTACAGTTATATCGTCTTATCAACAAATGATCTTTACGCAGTCATTGATCATAAGAGATTAGATCTTATTGTCTTGCCTATTATCTCATTTATTGTGGCAAGGATCGATCATGTTAGCTCTACGAAGTCAACTTCTGTTGTCTCGCGATTTGCGGATATAGATAAGTCGACACACTTGTAGTCATGTGCTTGGTTGTCGTATACCAACTCTATATCCACTCACAATTGGTTGCTATCCCAGATGTGCCCCCTGTGTGTTATTAAAGGAGACTTGGTCGAATTCTATATATGCGGATGCAGTAACAATTTCTGAGATATCCGCAGTGATAACTGCAAAGGCTAACAAAATAATTGAATCTCCCATGACCGTTGTTACTGGATGTGCATATATAGGAGGCTTACCCTCTTCATAGAGGTTCTTCATGTTGGGAATTGTATTAAGAAAGCCATATTTATGGTTGAATTAATAATTCTTAATAGATAACTGTTTGCATCTTAATTTAGAAAACAAGTGAGTATGTCAATGCTATTGATTACTTTCCATATAAATATGCATTATAAAGTCCCATCTTCCATACCTAAGACAATCGGACATGCAGACGAGTTCCGACATGCGCGATACTGATCTTTAGTTATTTATGGAATATAAGTAAGGGTTCACAATCTAGATGATTTTGGACAAACCATCGGAACGACTGTAGTGTAACGTTATAGTGACACGTCTCGGTCAAGGAAACGGTATAGTTTCAACTTATTACACTAGCATACTTTGTTTATGTTGAACAGGACTGCCATATGAAATATAATTACTCGGACTGACCGACGTGAGATAATATAATATATCATTATTATTGGTAATATCGGAAACTCTTAATCTATGATTGTTTATGTGGAAAAAAATTTTGACTAATAATTATTTGATATATTGAGTGAGATTCAAATGCGAGGAACCAATCCTGGTATATTGGATAATGATTGTTATGATTTGGTGAAAGCTAAACGAATCATGGAATCCAAGTCTCGTATGAGAATTATGTACCCTCCTGTGAGCTCACTAGATTTTGTTATGTCAAGTCTGGCCAGCTGGTTATTTGTAACCAGACATAAAAAATAAGGGTTGAGTGATTTAGAACAGGGAAAACATAAGATGTTGATGAGATCAAAATTTTCAGTAAGAGTAGATCAGCATTAACGGGTATCTGTAATCTTAACGTGGGGAAAAATATGATATTAATAACAGGAGCTCATACATAATTATGAGAATAAATATCGGAGTGCAATTATAGTTTTATGGTGGAGTAAACTATAATTAATAATTAGTTTTGAATTTAATTCGGGTTGAATTATGAGTTCAAATATATTATTTGGAGCTGATTCATTTATTTTCTCCAGAGGTCCCCGACGTAGTCCAACTTAAGTGTGATCATGTGATTCACAAGTGTTTTTGATTCTCAAGTGTGTGGAATGTAAATTGAGATTATGTTTGGTGTTTTATAGTTGATGGGTATTACTCTAAACCATATGATTAGGACTTAATTGCAAGCTACACTAAATTTTGTAGGGAGGGACTTGCTATGTAAAGTTTTCCTACAGAGGACTTGTGTGCAATTATGGGTATTCCTAATATTAGGGTTAGTAATACGTCTCTATAAATAGTCAATCGTAGTTCTTAAGTGATGATGATTGTTAATACATCTTTTGCACACAAGAGAGAAAAACTCAGTTGTTCCTTCATGAGCTTTTCTTGTTCGAATCACCATCGAACTTGAATCGGAGCTTGGATCATACGTCGGAAGGCTTCCGGACACACCAGATTCGATTTTTGGGTGTTTAGGCCTAGATAAAGATCTCGGATCGTCTTTGGTAAAACACGAATGTTGTAGATCTCTAAAAAAATCTAGTTATCGCCGGTCAAAGTTTCTAGTTTGCAGTTGATTTTCCGTAGGATCTAATTCGGTTTTTGGAGCATAACTGGAGCTACTTATGTCGGATAGACGAGTCATATATGAAAATCATTTATCTCGACGAGACGGTTTCAATGTCATAGGTTTCGGTGTCAGATTCAGAACAGAACTTCGTCAGTGGCTGGTCAAAGTCCCGGGATTCGCGTCGTCCTAGCCTGGATGGACTGCGGTAAGTTTTGTTCCGCAAGATAATGTACCACAATAATTTTTTGAATGCCTGTGATTATTCTCTGCATAAATCACATGGCACGGAATAAATATCGTCAAACTTTCCCTTCACTTCGAATTCTTTATTCACTAGCCAAAACAATCATCTCTCTCCTTCATTAAACATTGCTTATTTTCAATCCCCATCTCCACCAATCTCCATATGTTTCCATACTCATAGATCACCGATACTTGTACTAGCTGTCCCAAAAAGCACCTTGTCTTTAATTCCATCACAAAAACCCATATACACATACAGCCTCATATACATGACATGTATTGGTAAGACTGCACCCTTGACTTGTGTAGATACAATTGGTTGGAGGATCATCTCAAGCTAGACTTATGTATTTAATTTTCTGCACTGGACATGAGGTTAGAAGATTGCTTATTTTTCTTAACTACAAGTATAAGCAACTAGAACCACTGTTCAAAAGAGATGTACAAGTTTATCAAGGTTTCCCTTACTTGGCAACCTTTTCCCAAGTAATGTATACGTACTACTTTAGTAAACTGCTGTGGTTAGATTCTGTTAAGCTGGATGGGTCTTCAAGTTAATATAGACCCTCGATCTCAGGGAAGAGACTCTACATGTCTCCCCATCTCCAATTTTCAATCTTGAGTATCATAATTATACTTAGTTGAGGCACAAGTACAACTCTGTTGGACTGATGATCCAATATGGGGTTTTGACACTTAAGATCTAATTATCTTGGTTATTATTAGATTGACATTTCCTTTTCAAATGTGAATATTATCTTCACAACCCTACGGATAATGAGATTTTAAATTCTAGGGACGTACCCAGATTTTGTTATAGGGGGTGCCAAGGTAAGAAAGAAAACTCTCAACATCAATCTCATATAAAATATATCAGTAGAACGACAAATAGTTCACAAAATTGAATAATTCTAATCATCGTCAAATTATAGGTAGAACGACAAATTGTACATAGAATAAATAGTCATAAACATCGCCAACTTTTATTTCATAATGGTATAATGCCTGCAAAATAAATGTATCACAATTTTTACCTGCTCAAATGTTGATGAAAATGGATTAAATTGAGACTGTTCTTGAAATGGGTACCGAAGTAGTCACAAAATTGGTACTGTCGTAGACTGTAGTGGAGTTAGGGTTTTAGACTTTTTGCCTCTTGACTCTGGAACGATTATTTACTAATCAGAATTTAAAATAACAAGATTGTTCTTTTTTATTAAAGTAACAATCACCTATGTGGACCAATCATAAATGACCTTCACGTCACCAAATTTTTAACGTAACTTGGTAAAAGTTCTAACAAAGTTTTGATTGCATTACTTGGTTTGTAACACTAACAAGTAACACATTTTTAATACTTGTGAAATTGTAGTTAATTAATCATAAGATGGTCACGTTATCAACTTTCTTTTATTGTCAAATTCTTTACCTACGAACGTGGTTAAATGTTGAGGGGAGGGGGGAGGGGGAACTTACTAGAAAAAAGTTGAATTTATAAATTTAGATATGTAAATAACTACCTCTACCAGAAATTCCAAGGAGGGCATCGCCCAAGCTACTCTTTCTGTAGTTTCGCCCATATGAAATCCCTTGTACGAGGTTGAACCAGTATGAAATATCGAGTATCAAAACTAAGAGGAAATGTTACTTAATTTAATATTTTCTCTTAAGCACTTGCTGTGTAACTGGTTTTCAACCCAGTTTGCACGTATTTTCTCAAAGCCAATTTTTTAACTGAATTGCAATGCTTTCATACTTTTCAAGCTTTTCGAACTCTATTGGACTAATGAAGCATTTCAAAATTAGAACATATTCTTAAAATTTTCAAAAATGATCTTCTTAAGCTCATTAATTTACTTATTTACTGTTGATTTATTTTCACTCAGACATCGTCCAGCCACAGGATTTATATTTTCTTAAACCTCGCAGGTGAGCGCACGAGATTGTAAGCTTAGTCACACTTTTAGTAAGCACGAGTCGTCACTTTGATGTTCTATTGAATTTTTTTAATTGCAAGATGGTTATACCTGATTCAATTTTCTCATAGATAATCTTCGGTTAACTCATTGTTGGGGCATTTTGTGGCTTAGCAGAAAAAACTCCTTTCAGTCCGGGGATATATCTAGGTTTACCAGCTTAGGATGGAGGGGGTGTTACAGAGTCGAGATGTTTAGAAGAGAAACATGGAGTGCGAGAGAGAGAAAGGGGGTGTAGAGGGAGGAAGAGTTGAAGCGTTATCATCACACATTGAATGTCGTTTTTTTGTGCGAAGATACCACAATTTCACGTGAGAGAGATGCATTTGGGTATTTGGAATTTGAAAAGATGAGAATTTGGTTAAAACTTGTCAGATTAACTTTCTAACAACTAATACAAGACGTTGTCCCAATTTCAACATTCCAAACTGTTATTTGTTGTGTAGGTGTTGTTTGGTATATGTCATGTTTTTTATGATAAACTACTCTCCATTGCTGTTTGTTCAGTAGTTCACATAAATTAGTGGTTTGAGCAAGCGGGGACCTCAGAAGTTGGATAGTCGAATTTACCTTTGACTTTTGAGTTGACTGATGACTTTATTTGACCAAAAGTAGTAGTTTGACATAGTGGTCTGCTTTTTTGGATTTCTAAACCCTTTCGGCGACTCTAGCACAAATTGCCGACTCTGCCTAGACGAACAATGATTATCGGTGGAGGCGAGAGCATTGGAGCCGTCGTCTTTCCGCATTCTCTTGAATGGACAATTCTTGAATCTTTAGCCACCTATCTATCTGTGATATGAGAGGATTAATTATGCATATCGATTAGGTACTCCTTTGTGTCTATATAATACTAATTAAAAGGATGGTGGTTGCGTGTACCATAGTACCAACAGAAATCGCTCACTCCACACCACCGCCAAAAAGAAATGAATTAGTTGTTTCTAGCGAATGAGTTTGATAAACTATTCCCCTAGGTTAATGGCATCACTAATCATTGGGGATGTAAATGTCATTAGATTTTGCTCACCAAAGAGGTGAAAATTCCCCTTCCCAAATTGAAGGGAGAAAGTGTCTTTGTGTCAACTTCAGGGGGTGAAAATGTCTTTCACTCAATTATCATATTCTGATCTACTTTAACTAGTATTGATACCCATGCAATGCGTGTGGACTATAATGTAAGAGAAAAAATAATTAATATGTGTGCGTTTAAAAAGAAAAGTAAATAAGTAAAATTGAACATGGGAGGGGTGAGTTGTATCTTCCATAATTTAATTAATAGTTTTACATTAAAGGTTGAGAGCAATAAGGGTAATTTAGGAGTACGAACACTTCATCAAAAATAGAAATCTTTGCATATATTATCCCATAGTGCAATACTCGTGCTCGAGGGAACTACTCGAGAAAGTAAGTCGCATGAGCACATATAAGAGAAATCGGGTGTCGTAGAGGTGAAAGCATGTATTATGTCTATATGAGTGTCGTAGGAGGTGAGTCGGCACGTTGAGAAGATAGACAGAGAGTGTGCAAGAGAGAGGGAAGAAGAGTTGATGCGTTATGTCATGCATAGATCACCATAGTTGATTTGTGCAAACAGAACAATTTCAAGTCAAGGAGAAATGTGAGTATTTGGAATTTGAAAATTTTAACTCGAACTAGTCAAATTAAATATTTAGTAATCAGTGAAAAATACTATCATAACTTTCTTATTTAAAAAAAATTATATTTTTACGGTGTATTTATAATTTTTGTTTGATAGAATATGTCATATTTTGATGGTAGGTTTTTAGCGATTTTGTTAGAGTAAATGTACATTTTAGGTGAGTTTGATATGACTTATAAACGACTTATAAGTTAGTTTTGGGCTATAAGTTGAAGCCAACTCATGAGAAGCCTATGATATGAGCTTATAAGGAGAAATTTGAACTTATAAGTCCGTAGTGATAAATATTGGTGTATAAAAAGTAAGATTTTTGAAACTTTTTTACGACTTTTTAATGTATAAACTTTTTCACCAAATACACCCGTCTAGTTTCTTCTATTGAGGTCCGGTGCATGGTTTGGTGATGTGGTTTTCTTTTCTTTTTTTTTCCTTTTAATAAAATTTTGTATTTTGTTTTTGAAAAAAATGTGATTGAGTATATTTTGGGATCTTTTTTATTAGGAAATACTACCTATGTTTCATTTGTTTCTTCCTAGTTTGACTTTATTCACTATTTACCGGGTCACTTTGACTTGGTGATTTGATTAGCAAAACGATACAAGAATTTTGTTATTTATTTGTGGTGTGGTAGAGTAAACATTTCGCTCTACAACGATATGAAAATAAATTCTAAAAATTGTATCATTTTGCTATCCAAATCACCGGGTCAAAGTGACAGTGATACGGGGAGAATAGTCAAACTAGGAAAAAACCCAAAAAATAGAGGTAGTAGTATTATAAGACAACATTCTCAATGAAACCGTGACCAGCGACTGCCTCTTATACACTAGTTTGTTTACGAGATCTTCCCCTATGGACTCCATGCCACGCTGTTAGACTTTCTCCATTGCCAATGTATACAATCCAGTGAACCGATCATTCCTGGAAACCCATGACACTCTGATTTTTAGAGTAGTCTATGAAGATCTGAAGACGTGGGGGCACGAAGGTACTCTTCACTGTACATGCTGACTATCGTTGCACAAAACTCGTGAAGTGTTTCTAGGGTCATTATTTTCCCATTCGAAAATTTTCATCAAGTGCATCAGCCAATGACCCGTAAGCCTACATTCTCAGTGCAACCGTCACCTTTTGGTGGGTGGAAAACCCATACGTTTTGTACAGTTTTGACGCTGCACAGAGTAAGGATTATGTAGTTAGACACTTTCGAGTATGCGTAGGAACACTGGATGCTTTATCCGATACCGCCATCAGTAGTCATCATCCAAGTACACATGATTGCGAATGAAATAGTCGTTCATCAAATGTGCATTCCCGACTTCACGGTAGCGCTCCTTTTGTTCTCCGTGTACACCCGGATCGACGAGATGATGAAGTCCCATCACTATCTTCATTTTCGAGTCCTGATACGATAGTCTCCATTGCAGCCACTGTATTTGCTATAACTGTATCTATCAGGTCCTTGTCAGAATTGAAACAGTTATCATAAACATCATTCCAATTTGTGTCCATGTAAATGAGATGAAAAATTTATTGGTAGTAAGTGAGATAGAACAGAATTAAGTTGTTGTTAACGTTCATGGCATCCTAAATCTATAGTTGAAAAATATCCACTACATGACAAAAAAAAATGCTGAACATTGTCAGCTAACATTCAATTCTTTCATGACCATTTCCCTGCATCAGAAGTTGTGTGCTTTGAAATGAAGAATGTCAGGATATGGCTTGGAAATGGGGAAATCTGAACGTCATGGCCATCCTCAATTAGTAGTTATAAAATATTCACTACAAGACAAAAAATTATCTCATACACATTCTAATTTTTAATGACAATGCTACACGTACCAACATACACATTATTACCCACAACACCTATTTACCTAATTATTTTTTTGATATTAGTGAATACATAGATGTGACAAGTTAGGATGTTTTTGGGACATGTCATTTTTTAATATGATATGCTTTGAGGATGACCATGACGTTCAATTAGTTGTTAAAAAATATTCACTATAAGACAAAAAAAGTATATCATACAGATCCTAATTCTTAATGGCAATGCTACACATACTTACCCACATAACCTACTTGACCCATCATTAAAGTGATAGAATCTCAGCTAATATACGATTCTTTCATATCTATTCCCACACAGCTCAATTGGAATACATTGGAATGATGAATGTCAGGATAAGGCCATACATGTAGCATATAAAAATGTCAGGATAAGACCATTCCCATACATATCACCAGAAGTTATTGTTCCTTGAAAATGAAAATGTGCATTGAAAACGAAAATCTCAGGATAACTCAATTTATGTAGCATATGATTTTTTAACTCAAAGATCTTTCAGTGTGTTTTGAGAAGTAACTGTTTTGAGTGATGAAAGACAAAGTATTTCTAAGGCTCCAAGGCCTTCAATACTGATCAAAGCTTCAAAACCTTGAGAATAGCTTTATTATGCTGAATGCTCTAACAGTCTTGTGTTACAGGTTGTATATCTGATAATTAAGATCAGAGATTTACTGCAAATACTTATGTGGTATATTCTTTATATATCTAACACAATTGCAGATATCCTGATCAGAAAGAATCAAAGATTTCTGGTCTTATTGAATGACTGTGAAGCATGTTCAGAGCTTCAAGGCCTTGAGATATGTCTTGAGCTGCTGACGGTTTTATAGAATTAATTTGATTCTTTCTTGCAGGGTTTGAACTTTATTATTATGATTAGTTAATGACTTCTAAAAGTCTTAAACTAGTTTCTCATGAGTTATTTGTTTCAAAATTTAATCAGATTATTGTTTTATTCACTCATCCAGTTTTTATTCAGAAATTGGAAATCCAAACAGACTTAGTACTGTTATATTTCTTAATTTTGTTATTGCTCTGTTTTAATGTTGTTGCAGGTTTGTTAAACGTGCAAATGCAATCTCAAAAAACTCCAATGGATATCTACTCAAAGTTGTTTGAATTGTAGTTGGAAAGGATGAGGATTTGCAGGAACTGAGATCCTAAAATCTCTCATTCATTTGCAGTGAGTGGATAAAATACTGGTTTGAAGTTTCGAAAGAAAGAGAAGTTTGCAGAGAACTGAGAGAGGTGTGGAAAATTCGTGGGAGATCAGACATTCAAACACACATACATTCAGGCTTCAATTACAGCTTTTAGAAGATCAATCATTTCAGTTTCCTGAAGAACACATCAAGGCCTTCACAAGCTTATTCTCCTACTGTGTTCTTCTTCTGTTTTGTAATCTGCTAATCTTTTGTATATCTAAAACCTCACTAAACCTAGTGGTTGGTTGTTCAAGTGAACAACAAGAGGTTCTTGTTATCTCAACAGTTAGTAGCTGGTACTAGATAGGTTTGGAACCACAAGCTGTATAGGTGTAAGGGATTTCACTTAGGTTTGATGATCTAGGGCTGTTTCTGTGTGAGTAATAAGAAGTGTTTGCCCAATACTAGTGGGATTAGATCCCTCGGGAAAAGATTAGGTCCATTGGGACTGAACTCTGTAAATTTCCTTGTGTTATTTACTTTACAGTTTTGCTATTTTTTGTTGCAAGTAACTCAAATCAAACTAGGGTTTATAAACTGTTTAGAACTGGTTATAGTTCAAGGCCTTGAAGCTTTCTATTTTGCCTTAGAAAGTTTCTGACTAGATCTCTAAAATCTCAAGGCCTTGATATTTGAGTTTCTCACATAGTTACTTAGTTAAATTTTGTGTTTAGAAAAAAGCATCCATACTCTATTCAACCCCCCCCCCCCTTATAGAGTATTTTGGTCCTGTAAAGTCTACATTACAAACTTTCAATTGGTATCAGAGCTTGAGTCACTAATATAGATCTAACAATCTTGTGACTATGAGTAATGTAGGAGATGGTGGATTCTCAAACGGAAGGGCAGCAAACAGACCTCCATTGTTCTGTGGTGATAACTTCATGCACTGGAAGGCATTAATGAAGATGTTCATCATAGATCAAGACATGGAACTGTGGTCAATAGTTCAGAATGGTCCTCATGAGTATTACACTACCATAGATGGAGTTAGATGCATCAAGTCTGAGGAAAACCTCTCAGTTACTGAACTGGAAAAGGTATCAAAAAAATTAAAAGGCTATGAATCTGTTATACTGTGCTCTTAATGCAGATGAGTTCAACAGAGTGTCAAATTGCAAAAGTGCCAAGGAAGTATGGGACAAACTGGTTGTGACTTATGAAGGAACAAGCCAGGTTAAAAAGACCAAGATTAACATACTTCTGAGGCAATATGAGCTGTTCAAGATGAACTCAGATGAGACTATCAAGGAGATGTTCAAAAGATTCACTGATCTGGTGAATAATCTGGAGTCGTTGGGAAAGAAGTTTTCAAATGAGGAAAAGGTTAGGAAAATTCTGAGGAGCTTACCAAACGCCAAGTGGGAGCCAAAGACAAGAGCTATTGAGGAAGCTCAGGATTTAAGTCTTCTTCAGCTAGATGATCTACTAGGAAAGCTGCTCACTCATGAAATGTCTATGAAAGATGTAGAAGGTGATCTAAGTGAAAACATCAAGAACTTAGCACTCAAGGCTAAATAAAATGAAAAATCTCAAAGCCTTGAGACTGAAGATGAGCATGATGATGAAGAGGCTTTAGCATTGATCTCCAAGGCCTTGGCCAGGATTCTCAAGAAGAAAAGAAACTCTGATAACAGGGACTACAAAAAAGAGAGATCAAGACCTTGAAGCAGCAAGGACTACAAAGGTAAGTCTTCATCACACTTACATAAAACTAAAGTAACGAATTGTTTTGAATGTGGTGATGCAGATCATTTAGTAAGGGATTGTCCACAAAAGAACAAGAACATGAACTTTCAAAAGAAAGACAATGACAACAGAAGGAAGAAAGCCATGATGGCCTCTTGGAGTGATTCTGATTCATCAAGTGACTGAGACACAGAAGAAGATCAAGCAAATTTGTGCTTCATGGCTAAACATGATGAAGAAAAGTCATCAGACAGACATATTGAGGAAATGGTAAAAAATCTTCTTGCTAGTCCTTCTGATGTACTTCCTGAAATTCTCAAAAGTATGTTTTTAAATGAGGAAAGTTATAGAAATGATATTTCTTCTT
Source organism: Linanthus parryae (assembly GCA_023055425.1). Classification (NCBI taxonomy): domain Eukaryota; kingdom Viridiplantae; phylum Streptophyta; class Magnoliopsida; order Ericales; family Polemoniaceae; genus Linanthus; species Linanthus parryae. The sequence continues at coordinate 11,641,045 of JALGPY010000010.1, read as the reverse complement.
TAAAGATTAAGATTCACGAGCAGGTAAAAGAAAACTTGGACCTAGTTTTTGCCAACAAAACTGTTGAAGTTTCTAAGACAAAAATTGAAAAGGACTTCAAGGCCTTAGATGGCAGGTTCAAAGCCTTGAAGGCTCAGATAAAAGAGATTGTTGACCAAAACACTCTTTTAACTGAAAGATATGCTGATCTAAAGACTCATTCTGAGGATTTAGAACAACAAATATGTTCTTTGACTGAGAAACTTCAAGAGTCTAAAAAGGTCCTAGCCAGTTTTACAGGCTCAGAACATAATCTAAATCTCATTCTTGGAGGAAGTCTGAAATCAATGCATAAAAGTGGGATTGGCTATAATCCAAATTTTCCAAAGAAAAGTCAAACTACTTTTGTCAAATATGGTAGCAGACATTCTCCAAAGTGTCATTACTGTGGAAAAATTGGTCATATCAGATTAACTTGTCCCTTCAGAAGATCAGAACCTCGCATTATGAGGAATAATTATCATTATCATATTAAGGGACAGGTTAGGCATTGGGTTCCAAAAGGAATTAGACCACCAAACATGGCTGATTCTGAGTATGATTCAAAGTTCTGCACTTGGTCTATCAGGCTGTTAAGGCAATGATCTACTTTTGCAGGATGTCACCAAGGCCTTGAAAGATCAGAAATGGATATTACACAGTGGCTGTTCCAGACATATGAGTGGAAAGAAATCTCTCTTTACTAAGCTTACAAAAAAATCTGGAGGAACAATCACACTTGGTGACAAATCAAAATGCAATATTATTGGTATAGGTAGTATTGGTAATGGTTCTACCAACTTTATCTCTGATGTTTATCTTGTGGATGGACTTAAATATAATCTGCTTAGTATCTCCCAGTTATGTGATAAAGGTTATAAAGCTATATTTAACAAGGAGAAATGTGTGGTGCAAGATGAGAAATATGGAGATTGCATACTCACTGCTCCTAGACATATAATCTATATGCTATGCGTACTAACAGTATTGCAGGTGACAAGTTAAAATGCCTCAAGGCCTTGAAGGAAGATTCAAAGCTTTGGCATAGAAAACTTGGGCATATTAGCATACACACCTTGAAAAAACTCATCTCAAATGATTTAATAAGAGGATTACCATCACAAAAAAATTCGGATGATGAGGTTTGCAAGGCATGTGTACAAGGTAAACAGACAAGAAGCTCATTCAAGCCAAATTACTTTGTCAGTACTTCTAGACCTTTAGAACTGTTGCATATGGACTTGTGCGGTCCTATGAGAGTTCAGAACCCAAAAGGTAAGAGGTATATGCTTGTTATAGTAGATGATTACTCTATATTTACATGGGTGATGTTTATTAGAGATATAACTGAAGCTTTATTTGAATTTTCTAGACTGTGCAAAGAGCTTAAAACTATGAAAAATTTACATGTTGAATCTATCAGAAGTGATCATGGTAGGGAATTTGATCAACTTGACTTTGATTTATTTTGTTCAAGGCATGGCATATTACACAACTTTTCTGCACCTAGAACTCCACAACAAAATGGAGTAGTTGAAAGGAAAAATAGGACACTTGAGGATATGTCTAGAACCATGCTACTTGAAAGTAATTTGCCAAAGTTCTTGTGGGCAGAAGCTGATAATACCGCCAATTATGTGCTGAATAGATGCTTGATTAGACCTATTTTGAAAAATACTCCTTATGAACTGTTCAAAGGTAGGAAGCGTAGTGTCTCTTGTTTCAAACATTTTGGTTGTATCTGTTTTGTGCATAATAATGGTAGAGACAATCTTCGTAAATTTGATGCTAGAAGTGATGAAGGTGTATTTCTTGGATATTCTCAAACTAGCAAAGCTTATAGAATTTACAATAGAAAAACCAAGATTGTGGAAGAGAGTATTCATGTTTTTTTGATGAAAGTACTAAAGATTCTCGGAGTGAAAGTTTTGCAGATCTAAATTTGAACAAGCATGAATCTGATGATGATGCTGCGAAAGAGGACAAAGGCAAAACTAAAGTGCAGAATCAATCAATAGAATCTCAAGGCCTTGAACCACCTGCAGTGCCAAAATCTCAAAGCCTTGAGACTGAAACTGAAACTTTCTATGATGCTCCCTCTACTGTTTCAAGAACTCAAGGCCTTGAAGGAACATATTCCTAGATACCAAGGAAGAAGTTTAAGTATCTTTCAGATCATCCAGCTGACAATATTATATCTGATCCAACAACTGGAACTCAGACAAGAGGACAGTTGAAGAACTTGTGTTCTTTTAGTTCCTTTGTACCATTGATTGAGCCTAAAAATACTAAGGAAGCACTTGAAGATGCAGAATGGATCATTGCAACGCAAAGTGAGCTGAATGAATTTGAAAGAAATAAAGTATGGAATCTGGTTCCCAGACCAAAAGATAAATCAGTTATACGAACCAGATGGGTATTCAGAAATAAGCTTGATGAGAATGGCAAGGTGGTAAGGAACAAAGCCAGACTTGTGGCACAGGGATACAATCAGGAAGAAGGTATAGACTATGAGGAGACATTTGCTCCTGTTGCCAGGTTAGAAGCTATTAGAATACTTCTTGCATTTGCATCTCACAATCACATAAAGCTTTATCAGATGGATGTCAAATGTGCATGGTTATTACAAGAAGATGTTTTTGTAGCACAACCTCCTGGTTTTGAAGATGAAAACTTCCCTCATCATGTTTACAAACTAGACAAAGCTCTTTATGGTTTAAAACAAGCTCCAAGGGCTTGGTATGATAGACTTTCAAAAAATTTACTTGACAATAATTTCAAGAGAGGTCTAGTAGATAAAACTCTTTTTATTAAACATCATGAAACTGATTTGTTAGTAGTTCAGATCTATGTTGATGATATTTTGTTTGGTGCTACTAATGATGCTCTTTCAAAAGAGTTCTCTAGTCTGATGGGCAGGGAGTTTGAGATGAGCTTAATGGGAGAACTGAATTTCTTTCTTGGACTTCATATTTTACAAATGAAGAAAGGAATATTTGTAAATCAAGGAAAGTATACCAAGCACTTATTGAACAAGTACAATATGACACAGTCCAAGGTACTTAAAAATCCTATGAGTTCATCACTCTCATTAGACAATTATTCAAATGGTAAGAGTGAATCAAAAGGAATATAGAGGTATGATTGGATCTCTTTTGTATTTAACTGCTAGTAGACCTAATATTATGTTCAGTGTTTGTATGTGTGCAAGATTTCAAGCAGATCCTAAGGAAAGTCATTTAACTGCTGTCAAAAGAACTCTTAGATATTTGAATGGAACCAAAGACTTGGGGCTTTGGTATCCAAGGAGATATAATTTTATGTTGAGTGGCTATTCAGATGCAGATTTTGCAGGATATAAAGTAGATAGGAAAAGTACTTCTGGATGTTGCCAATTTCTTGGATCTTCACTGACCAGTTGGCATTCTAAGAAGCAAAATTCTTTAGCATTATCAACTGCAGAAGTTGAATACATTGCAGCTGGAGCTTGCTGTTCACAAGTGTTATGGATTGCACAGCAACTTAGAGATCTTGGCTATAATTCCAGAAATGTGCCTATTCATTGTGACAACACAAGTGCTATTTAAATCTCTAAGAATCCAGTACAACATTCAAGAACCAAGCACATAGATGTGAGACATCACTTTCTTAGAGATCATGCAGAACAAGGTGATGTTGTTCTATCTTTTATTTCCACCTCTATGCAGATTGCTGATATTTTCACTAAACCTCAGCTAGATGATAGGTTTTCATCCCTAAGGCTTGAACTGGGTATGTTAAACAAGGATGCATTGGTTTAGGGGGAGTATTGGTACTTGTGTTTATGTGTTGAAATCTCAAAGCCTTGAGATTATACTTTCCAAAGCCTTGAAAGTATAGTTCAAAGCCTTAAAATTTCTAAGACTGCAGAAAATATCAAGGCCTTGAGATTGTTCTCCAGGTCGTGAAACATCAGTAATTTTTTTTAAATATCATCAAATATTATATCTTATCTCTTTAGATAATTGTATAATATTTGAATTACTCAAAGCATTTTCTAAAATATCCAAAAATATTTTCAAAGATTCTTTTTGCATGTTGATTTCAGTAGAGTCTTATTATAACTCATTCTTTCAACCTACTTAAGCTGAAAGTCAGGGCTTATTCTTCTTCATTCTCTCTCAATTATGTACGTCTCTCTGCTCTCTCTCTCTATTTCTCTCAATCTCATTCTCCTCTCAAAACCCTAAACCCACAATGGAGCGCAAATCAGCCAGAATTCAACAACAAGGAAAGTCTTCTGGCAGATCTAAGAAGAGGGCAAACAAGAAGGAGAAGATTGTAATCTCTGATTCGGATTCAAAGAACACTCAAAGTTTTCATGAGGACACTCCTCCTGCAAAGAAGATCAGAACAGAAAAGGGAGATGAAGGTTCAAGTATTGATCCACAGAAGGAGACAGAGACTCAGGGTGGTGATCAACCTAGGTCAGACAAGAAGAAAGGGGGAGAGAAGAAAAATACTGGTGAAGAAGAAAAGGGGAAATCTGCACAGGAAAGCAAGAAGAAGTTAACTGAAGGAGAAAAAGAGAAGGACAAACCCACTGAGAAGAAAACAAGGGTTAAGCAAGTTGCTGCTGCAACCAAAGAGGGTTATCAAGGTAAAAATGCACTTCCTTCAGATTGGTTTGTTAGTTCTGAAGTTAGGACAGTTTGGATGCAAGGGTATGCTTCTTCTAAGGTTGCTTTTTGTAGTATGATTTATGAAGAGTTATTAGATAAACTGGATATTGACTGTATGAGGAAGTTAAGGGATTCTGCAGTTTGGAAGGTGTTAAATCCTAGTTCAAAAGCTTATCCTAGATTAACTAGGTTGTTTTATCTGAATCTGGTTCAAGAAGGTGATGATAAATTGGTGTTAACCTCTAAGGTGGCTGGGATAAACTTAAGGCTAGATCATAGGACTTTTGCCAAAGTATTGGGCATTCCTAAGAAGTACAATGTTGGTGATTATCCTGATAGGAAGGAGTGTCTACAAAAGGCCAAAGATATGTTTTTCATTGATGGTGTTCCCTCTGGTGCCAAACAGTTGACACACTTTGTGCTCAACTGTGAAGCTAAGATTTTGTTTACAATTCTGATGAGGAGTGTTGTTCCTAGGGAAAACTCAAGAGAGTTGGTTACTGATAAAGTTCTCATCCTGATGTACCTAATATGTTAAGGGTTTGAGATAGACTTGCCAACAGTGGTTATGGAGCATATAATCAACTGTACTACTAGAACTAGAAACCATCATCTTCCCTATGCCAACTTATTACCTCTTTTCTTGAGGATTTTGAGGTAGCTGTGAAAGGAGAGGTAAAGATTACTAGAGGTTTTGCGTTAATTGATGAAACTGCTTTACAGAGGATTGGAGTGGTTCAGACAGGAAAAGGTCATTGGAAGTTCTATTCAGAGTTGTCAAAGGCTGAGCTTGAGGAGAAGGAGTTTCTTAAACCAAAGGGGGCTACATCAGCAAGGGGACAAGCAAATGAGGATTAATCTTTGTTGTTTGAGAAGTTTGAAGATCAGCAGGTTGAGATTGAAGATCTCAAACAAAGGCTATTTGATCTGTCTTCTGAATTTAATCAGTTCAAGGGTTTGATGAATGTGATGAATGGCAAATTGGATGTTGTCATCAAAGGTTTGAACTTGGAGAATATTCCTTCTGTTACTAGTCATGACACCATTTTTGACTCAGATGAAAGGCTAGGTGATTTCTTGAAGAAGAAAAAGAAGCCTATTCCAGTGGTGCTCACTTCAAAGGATCTGTATGAGCAAACTGATGAAGAAGAAGCTGGTGAAGACACAGGTGTTGATGCAGCTACAGAAGGTGAATCAGTACTGATTAAAAACAAGAAGGTGGATGAGATCATTGAGGAAGTTGTTGCTGAGGTAGATGCTGAACAAGAAGAGAATCAGTCTGCTGGAGATGCTGATAGTGATGAAGAAGTTGGAGAAGACTCAGAGAAAGGCCAAACATCAAAGAAGAAGTGAAGATCTGAAAAGACCAAAGCCTTGATCCTTTCTTTCTATCTTTTTCTTTTCTTCTTTTCTGTTCTCAAGGCCTTGACATTCAGTAGGAATTTCTTTTTGTTAAGTTTTTTTTAAAACTCTGATTAATGATCCAACATTTCTACAACTTTGTTTGATGAAAGTAAAAAAGGGGGAAAAATTTTGTGGTTTTTGTGGTTACTTTTCAGTGTTTAAATAATAATAATAATATTTTGGAGTTCTTGGTTAATCAGTGCTCTGGTATTATTTGTGTTTATGTGTTATCTATGAATTACTACTAATTATTTGTGTTATTTACTTTACAGTTTTGCTATTTTCTGAACTCAGGAAGAGATTAGGTCCATTGAGACTGAACTCTGTAAATTGCCTTGTGTTATTTACTTTACAGTTTTGCTATTTTCTGTTGCAAGTAACTCAAATCAAACTAGGGTTTATAAACTGTTCAGAACTTGTTATAGTTCAAGGCCTTGAAGCTTTCTGTTTTGCCTTAGAAAGTTTCTGACTAGTTTTCTAAAATCTCAAGGCCTTGAGATTTGAGTTTCTCACATAGTTATTTAGTTAAATTTTGTGTTTAGCAAAAAGTTTCCATACTCTATTCACCCCTCCCCCTTCTAGAGTATTTTGGTCCTGTATTTAGTCTACATTACAAACTTTCATGATTGTCAGGCTATGGCCACACTTCACTAAATCAGTGAACGATTGGTCTACAGTTGGATTGTAAAAGCTATAAATAGAGTAGAAGGACATGACTAAATATTACACTTGCTACTCTACTTATATATCTCGCTTATTACAATACCTATTTGTTTATTCATTACCATATTTTAAGACAATGTCTAATGAGAAGGACAATCGGTGGTCTGTAGATGAAGATGAAGCTCAATGTCATTCTCACACTCATATTTCTTATGATGCAATTGTGTGTACAAACCAAGACGAAGGAGGATTCGGGAAAAGAATCCACATAGCCATGTATGTGATGCACGATAGTATTAGTGTACGCAGGTGAAGTGTTCGTCGAACAAAACAAGCCTGCATAGCACGATGGAAGAGATAGATCAGCAACCAGTGTACGTATCGGAAGGAATCTCAGGAAGAGGTCCGCAGAATCGAAGCAACCGAAACAAATCTGTTAGACGAATTAAGTAATAATTAGTTGTATTTTGTTATCATATTATTCTAACAACTCTCATTATTTATATTCTTTTGTCAAGAGTATAACATGGCGCAACGACTATTTAAAAAGAAAGATAAAGGGAAAAAATTGTTCCAGCTGTTTCATTGTTGGGACATTTTGCATCATACTGTTGCTTTTCAACCATGCTCTAACATGGAGTCACAATGGTTTAGGCCTGTGGTAGCACCTACTGCGGCTGAAGAGACGGCTCCACCACCATGTTCATGGCCAATCCTCCCTACACATCAGATGCGCATCCATGGGAAACTGGTTTTGAATCATCCCCATTTTTTCCCTCACAATATTTAGGAATAGACTCTCAAGTACCAACCACTAATTCCGGAGCAAAAAGTTCTAGACCTAAATGGAGAGATCAAGCTAGGCCAAAAGGAAATGCTACTGCAAGCTCTTCGAGCAACATAATGACCGATCAAGTAAGAGCACTGATCGAGTCAAACAATAAAATTGCAGTTGAAGCTGCGTCTACACATGCTGATATACTTCGCATGAAGGAGAAAGGTAACCAAATTAGGCGAGCAAATAAAGTGACAAAGATTATGTCTATGTATATAACACTTTTGACGCCTAAAATACAAAACAATTGGTCTGAACGAGACATGATTTACGTGGTGGTATGAATCCACGTATGCTATTTGGAGATGAGGAAGAACCATCATACAGTTATTCAGCAGACCTCGATGAATACTGAGTCTTCTTGTGTTCGGGGCCAGCGTTTCATTTTTTATCTGAGCAAAGTATTTCATTTAGTTAAATTTGGAATAATGTTTGTTTGTTATTATTGTTCTTCAACTTTACATTAACGCTCGGGTGTGGGCTATCATTTTTTTCCTTTTGAAACATGTATTCACTTTTTCATATGAATTATGATTTTTATTTTCATATTTTGTATGAAGTAATTATATTTTTAATTAGATTATAAGTTAATACAATTTTAATAGTTTACCATATTAAAATAATATATTATTTCGTAAATACTAATGGTTATTTGTAATATACACTAGGTAATGACCCGTGCCCGTAGGGCACTACCAAACTTTAATGTTCCGAATTTGAAAATTTGATGAAATCTCTTTGGTTTAGAGCATACATAAACTTGAATATTATTTTCCACTGTCATAGTGCTAAGTAACTACCTGTTACGACATAGTAGAAAAATGCACATCTTTACACAAAAAAAGCCTATAAATGTAGAAGTTCAAATCCTGCTTCCTTGCTTGCTAAAATGGTTCTTTATCCTTGAAACTTCTTGGTTTTACCACCCTGAAATTCCACGAATTTCTTGTCAACAATACCTCGTTGAAGTAAACATGCAACTATAGCTGATGATGGGCACATAATGAATAGAAGACTGCACCATAAAATAATGTAGAATTATATGTAGCTTGTTATGCCATGGTTCATACACTTCTTGACATGTATAGAGTATTCTGATATATCTCTTAGCGCGCCACAAAATCAAAAACATTAAATCATCCTGTTGATTTGGTTTCACAATAACCAAGAAGAAGAAGAAGAAGAAGAAGAAGAAGAAGAAGAAGAAGAAAAGGTAACATCGCAACAACTCCACAATAATTACTTAGAGCACAAATTACAGATTTTCTACTTGGAATGCTGGCTTTAGTGAAAATAAAGAAGACGGATGATACCTTTACGGCTTGATAAATTCAAATGAAGATAAAGACATCCGATTGATTGATTAAAAACTCATTTCCCAAACACAATATGTCAAGAAATCACAATCAAAAAATAAATAAACCAAATTAAAAAATAAATACACCAATATTACCGAGAAAAAGATGAAGATTTCAATACAAAGAAGAAGAGACTCATGGAAGAAAATTTGTTTGAATCTGTGAAAGCAAAGGAAAAGTTACATAGTAAAGATTGACTGGTCAATCAAGAGATTTTTCCTAAATGGGTCAATCAAGAGATTAATAGCAATTGAGTAGGATTTTCTTTTTTTCTCTAATTATAAATTATTTTCTTTTATAATGTTTTTCATTTCTTCAGTGAATGGAGGTATTATAGGAGGAAATAATGTGATTGGAATGAATTATGGTCACCAGATGATTTTTGATAAGGCAAGAGATTAGCAACAGTATGTTACTATTTTTATTTTCCATCTAATTAACCGGTTATTTCGTTTCACGATTTTTTGTCAACTTCAAAAGCGAACATTAAAGAGGCATTGAAGTCGAAAGAAAGTGATGAGAATGTAATAATGAGAATTCCATTTTAATATTAATGTCAGTCTTGTAATATTATTAAAAGACATGGTTGTTTATAAAATATATCAAGAGACAAAGAGCGGTCGAGATTGAAAGTTGAGAAAATGAATGATAAAGATTGCTCCATTGAAATTGTTTTGGCGGGAAACACCGTTCTATTTTATTATATAGATATACACACACTACAAAATGACGGGCACTATAGATACAATCACTCAAATTAAAAAAAGGAGATATAATTGGATCTATATTCAAAAATAATAAATAAATCAAATTTTTAAATGAGAATTTTTTAAAATGAAATTTTAAGGGCTAGTTTAGGAATGTTGTGGGGTTGCTAGAAAGTTGATGTGTGAAAACACTGTGGAAAAATTGTTGTGAATTCTTGATAAATGTTGTTTGGTATTTAATACGTTAAAGGTGCTGTGACATATTGATATAGTAATTTTGTGTTTGGTAATATTAAATGTGAAGTTGTTGTGGGAGGATAAAATGACAAAAATATATGACACGTGTCATTTTTGTAAAGATAACTATTGATATTTTTAAAAATTGTAAGGTTAAAATCGGTTGTAGATAAATTAATCAAAATCACTTTCTGAAAAAGCAACTCCCCCCTAACTGCTGTGGGACAGCAGAAACTGTCCGGAAAAACAGAAATTTTAGTTTTACCAAACACACCAAAACTGCTTTTGCTGTCGGAAAGCAGCTGTGCTGGCAGCAGAAGCATCCCCAAACTCACCCTAAGTAGTTCCTACAAAAATACAATTTTAAGTAAGATTTCATATTTGATATATACTTAATTATTTATATATACAATATGTGTAAAGAAATAAATAATGGAGATTATGTTTGAATAGTTAGTTAGATAAAGATTTTTTTGTCAAAAAAAGATGAAGATTTTCTTAAGATACTTTATGTATCTTATCATTTATTGGTGGTTGATCAAGAATGAAAACATAACTATTATTGATATGATCAATCAGACCAAATAATAATTGAAGTAAAAAAAAAAAAATAGTTATGAAAACTATGAACTTGCAAGGCAAAAATATTATACAAAAACAACATGCTGATTTCTTCTTTGTAAAAAATTACAAAGAACCCATCGAAAACAGGTAGAAATATACAAAGAATGTGATCCTCCACACCTCACAAACTCTTGGTCCATCGTCTTGTTTAGGAAGAGTACTCCTAAGGATTTTTATAGAAGAGAAAGAAAGAGGTGATGAATATTGATTAATAGGACGATTAAATATAAACTAGTATGTGTGTAGATTGATATGGAGATATCAAGTCTAACACATGGGTATGCATTAGGAGTAATGGCATACTGGATTGACCCACAACGAGAAGGATACATTAGATTATGTTAAAGTCACAATCGCTTCTCGTAGTGCTAATATAATTGCAATCCTTAGACTTGAAGTAACTAGATACTCTAGTTGTTGAATATTGTGCTTTGATGTTATCACACATTGCACCGTAACTGGGTAATTATAAATATAGCTATCGGGCATGATAGGAAGCAAGCTTAGAGATCATAGTGATGTAGATAGGATTTTTCCCTCCCACATAATGGGAGTAAATGTCCACGGCCACTCAAGGGATGAGGCTTATTGAATGTCTGGCCAGACTCAGATAAATCAATATGGATATATTGATGTTATATGCTTAAATTAGCATATTCCTCGGATCGAGGAACTATGGATTGGATATACGAGTGTGACTATTTATGTCTCGTGTCCAATCCGGGTATGGAGTCAAAGGGATAGTGCAATATGAGATATTGGGCACAAGAGGTTTGTCGGGATCACTGACAATTTATATTAGTTGGGTGGCATGGATGTGTTGCTAGACACCGCTCCATGTTAGTAATAAGTTGCTACCAACTAAGTAGAAACCTATTGGGTCACACGTCAAATAGAGTAGAGCTAGATTTGGGATTAATTAATATGATTAATTAATAAGAAGGATCATTGTGCAACACCTTGCAAACTTAGTAGGACTAATGTGCAAGGAAGGGACTAATCCAAGTTCATGTAGAACTAGGAAGGACCTTTATGTAGTTAACAAGGAGTTGTTGGACTATATAAAGGAGGCTCTAGCTTCCTTCCCACTTAATGTTATTAGACATAACACAAGAGAGTGGGAGAGAGCAAAAGGCAAGAGAGCAAGACAAGCTTAGAGGCCGACCGCGCCTAAGCCGTCCGCCCCTTCCCATCGGCGCCACAAGGAGGGCCAAACCCCTCCTTGTCCCTTGTTGTTTGATTCCTTCTTCACTCTTCCCTCCGGTTCAAGCTAGCACTTGTTGTAGGAAGAATCTAGATCTCACATCTAGACGTGGATCAACCGTAGAGACGAGGACATCATTCTTCGTGTGATCTCTCAAACCAAAAGGTACACAATTACTATGTCCCTTATCATGTTATGATATCTCTTCCTGTGATCCTTGGTGGGCTTTGAGTAGGATTAAATTTTTTTATTTCGCTGCGTTACCTACGTCAAAACCCAACAGGTTGAATAGATATGGGTTCGATCAAGATTTGTTTATCCGGAGTACCAAAGGCAAGCATGACATCATTATGAACATAAAGTCCCAAGGTATGGAACCCCAGAAAGAGGTTGGCCCAGCTTAAATGGGATATGATAGCTTCTTTATGTTCTAACATTCTTGCCAATACATTAGTATGCCCACTTTTTGCAAAACTTGCTAGGAAGATGAAAACTTGTACAAACAATGAAGTTCAAGGCCTTGAAATCTAGTTCAAGCCTTTTAAGTAGATGCAGTAAGTATAGAGAAAGTATGCCTTTTTCAAGGCCTTAAAAACAGGTTCAAACCCTTGAAAAATAAACAGTTTTTGTGTGCTGCAAAAGTTATGAAAGTAAATGAACGGAAAATGCAGAAGACAAGTGATTTATAGAGTTCAGTCCACTTGAACATACGTCTCTACCTCATGTATTAGATCCCTGCAGGATTTTCAACTCAATCCTTATTAATCAAAATCTAAGCCCTAGAACTCAAGCCCAGAGAGTTCCCTTACTTTGTTACAGCTTGTGGTTTTCCCTAACCTGTCTAGTACCTTCTCTAGCTAACTGATTAACTAAGAATCCTCTATTGTTCACTTTGAAAAATACTTGAGAATAGATGTAGAAATAATACAGAAATGATCTACCAATATAGCTCTATACAGAAGAACACTTAAGAGTAGAAAACTACAGTAAAAATGCGGTGAAATTCTGTCAATGGATTGGAAGAATGATGAACTTCTTTGATGCTTGTCAATCCAGAATTCTTTTTATGTATTTGTCCGTTGAGTGTTTTGTCTTGTTGCTTCGAATTTGAGCTCTATTTATACTTCATACAGCTCTGCAAATCTCCCCAGATATTCAGCAACAACCTTCCTATTTTGTAGGCAACAGAGTTTGACTACTTTGAAATCTTCTCCAACGGTTGGATGATCACAATCTTCAAAGATGTTGTTGTAATATTTCATTTAAACACCATGAGAAGGTGTCATATACGTCTGATTGATCACAGGATCAAAGTGTCCAAGTATTTCCAAATCTGCAGCAATTCAGTATAGGAAATAATCCTGCAAGCCTTAGAAACAAATTTTTCCTGCATTATCATGGTCAAACAAATGATATATTAAGATTAAAAACATGTTATAACAATTTTTCTTTCATCATATAATAACAGAGAATCAAACATATGAAAGAGAGAGAGAGTAAATCAATCCAGAGAGTTTGCAGAAAACTCCCCCTGAGAATGTGCATACAGGTTCAAGCAGTTTCAAGGCTTTGAATCCAGCTTCAAGGCCATAAACTATTTTCAAGCCTCTGAGACTGATTCAAGTATTTGAATGCTGGATCAAGGCCTTGAAATAGCCAAGCTATTTCATGTCTTGCACAACCTGATCTTTCAAATTGTTTGGTGAACGTATTTTCCATTGTTGGGATAGAATCACTGTTGGTTGATCTTCCCTATGTATGCAAGTCATGGTATAGAGCAACATGCGTTCCTGATTGTTGGAGCATTCACAATTTCACAAAAAGTGTTCTCAATCACTATGGTAGTAGGCATTGCCCTGAAACCTTAGAAGACGAATTTGATTTGTCTAGTGAAAACTTCCCACAAAGGTTAATAGTACAATATCAGTTGGACTGGAACCTTGATACCGCTTCCAGATTCATCAAGAGTGTAGCGAAACATGCCAACAAATATGCTACATATTTGAATCTGACATCTTCATGTTCGCAAGATGCATTCGGATTTATATCCGGTGAGTGTCCAAACTTAAAAACTTTGAAGTTTCATGTTTTGATGGATGACGATAGTGTCTATGTTCCCTTCTATCGTGTGTAATTGGAAAAGACTAGAGAAACTCTTAGCTGGAGCAATAGAATGCCCTAAATCATCCAGCATATTAGTATACACTGCAGCAACTTTGGAATGCTAGAGATTATCAATAGCCGGATCAAGGAAGGGGAGGTATCTTATCTAGCCACAACTCTACCGAACTTGAAGGGACATAGATTTCGTAATGCTGATAATGGTAAGGAGAATTTTTTATAGATACTGAATTGCTTCAAGAGGTTGGAGTACCTATATGCGAGGCGCTGTTATGGCTTTGGCTGCAATGATGAGGACATTTTAAATTCTACATCACATATTCGTGTATTGAACCTTGAAGGCGACACCATTTGAAGAAGTGATGAAGATGAAGACTGCTTTGACATTTTTATCCTGGAATCTACTTCTAATTTGTTTTCTTTATTTTGTTTTGGATTTACCACTAAGGGAAGGGAAGGGCTTTAATGTACACATGGCATTGGTCGTAAAAATCTGTTTTAATTTCATGTAGGGATGTCATGTTGTACTCTATATAATGGTGTTCGGTACGATTTATAAGCTGATTATATGTCAGTTCTAGATTACATGTTGAAGAGAACTTAAAAATATAGTTTTTGTTACAATGGTTTTAAAAACGACAAAACAAGTGCAGAGCGTCCGTCTTGTAACGAGAGAGAGTAAATGGGGTTTCAGATTTGTTGATCGTCTTCTTCATCTCTTCTCATTTTTCTTCCTCTTGTAATTTGGAACTGTAACTTTTTATTCTATTCTAATCTGTAAATACTGGTTTCAGATCAGTTTGTGTATTTATGTAGTTGTTTTTGTTGTTAAAAACTTGACACGATTTCTTACGTGTTACCGCAAGTGCACAGTTCAAGTAATATCGGGTAATATTTCAAACCCGAGTTATCGATCCCACGAGGACAAGCTTGAGATTATTTAATTATTTATTAGATTAGAGTACTATAACTAAGAGGAATAATTGTGATTGATTAAGAATTGAAAGAAATAACTAACTAATATTTTGGGTTTTTAGTATTAAAGAAATATTTAGAAACTAGGCAATCTCTAGATCACCTAGGGCTGTAGATGTTTTTCGGAATAGCAAAGTAACACGTTAATCCTATTCTAGTTAAGCCTGGTAATATTACTGACAATCTCCTCTCGGTCTCATGTCGTTCTACGTCACGGTCTACTTGGTGTCCTGTCGGTCCACCTACATCTACCTGTCCGTTCTAGTAGGCTAACGACAGTGCACGGAATGATGTCCTCTCAGACCACCACCACACGAACACCTCACTATCTCCTACCGAATTTACCCACTAAGGCCAATCGTACACACTTCTCTTTTGAGTCTCTGTGATTAAGGATTATTTTTCATATCTCATCACAACTAGGTCTAAGTCGCTCTCACGCACTCTCTAGCTAATTAACAAGTCCGGTTAATTACTCCATTCTGGCCAAGGATTAAGCATAGTATATGAACAATTAGCTAAAACATGTATTAACTTTAAGCACGATTACAATCTATGACTAACACGAAGATTCATAAGTTATTAATTCCTACCCTAGTCGTGTCAATAGACTAAGATCTTCAACAAGTTCATGAAATCAAATGTCATCCAATAGATCAAATCAAAAATCATGAAACAAAGTCTTAAATCCGGAAAACATAATCGTCTACATAAACCCTAGGCTCTCTAGAGAAGCCTAGCAAAACTTCTAGCTACTACTTGAAATCGTAGAAAAGCAATAGAGTTTCTCCATAAAATTGATGAAAAGAGAAGAGAAAGAAATCAAACGGTGAAATCTCCGGTTTGGGGATGATCCCAATCGATCTCCTCAGCTCCCTTGCCTCTCTTCCTTCCTCTGTATGCGTGAATGATGTGTTTTTTCGTCCCTAGGTCGTTCTTCAATCATAACCTGCAGAAGTCTTCAGTAATTGCACAATAACCCCCTGAAATCTGCTCCTGACTTTGCCGGGCCAAAACTTCTTCGTCCAAACTCGGATTAAGCTCCATAACCTATCGTTGGAAAGCTCTCTGAGTCTACTTTCACTTGGCACCGGTATCACTCCTAAATTAATTGTATAACTCCAGCTAGGATCAAAATAGTGCAAACTGGTCATCCAAGCTCCTCCAATTCGGCTTCTCTTGATTCCACTTGAGCTCCCGTTGTTTCCGAAGTTCGTTCCATGCCTCCTATCTACCGATTAGCATCCATTCCTGCGAGGAAAACATGAACAAACATACCAAGTGATAATATTTGACGAATAACATCTAAATATGCATAGAAAACGCCCGGACTAACAATATAGCACATGGTGAGCAACAGGTGACAAAACGACTCATTTTCTCTACAATTAAGCTCAAATCACTCGTGATAATGTGGAAAATAGCATTAATATATAGCCCCTAAAAGGTGCTATCAAATTCCCCCACACTACCTTCTTGCTCGTCCCGAGCAAAACATGCTTCCGAGAGTCATATATATCTTTACTTTGCCTTGGACACAACGACTCAAACAATGGACTATGCAATCTACAAGACTATAAACAATGCAACTCGATTATTTACAATGCAATAAAGTAAAGGACATATTTTTTTCTTATTGTTAGAGATTGGGAAATCTCGAAAAGCAAACGGCATGTCATAAGGTTCTCATATCCCCTAAAAGATTCTAAACATTAGTGATCGGTAGAACTTGCGTCCAGTTTTCAGACAGAACGGGCACGAACACTCAATAAGTTGCTTCCGCACACTCATCAAACGTATCCCTAGAAACCTACCATCCGAGCTATTTATCCACGGGTTTCAATTGTTGACGGATTAGGACGGGTAGGATAGGATATTTATAAGCGCAGTCCTAGACGTCATGATACAACTCACACAACCCGATTCTCACACTCCCTCACCAAAATCCAAGGAACCCCACCGAACTAACTACTCCGGCCCTCATTCCCTCAATCTTGGTGCAACGCCGTTCTCGCGGTCACAAATGTGAAGAAGTGATCAAGAGATTCATAGCTCATCTCCTTGGTCTTCATGAAGTTCAATTTATCGCTCCTTATTTCATTCACAATTTCAATTTCTGTTTTTGTATTTCTTTTTCTTTCTCTTTCACAACACAATATATCACATGGAGCTCATAGTAGTAACAAATATCCGAGGAGAACAATCCGTCAAATCAAATAACTTAGGGGTGGAATGTGTCAAATTAAATGTGTAATCAAGATAAATGTCAACACCCCCACACTCAATGTAAAGCATATCACAAAAACCCGGTAATCAATGTATATATGTGCTTTTTCCAACCTATCCTCCTCATCACCTAAGATATAGAGAATAATCAAACAAATCGAAGCACATCCTCCTATAAGATCAATCAAACCCCACCCCGTGACGTGCGGAAAAAGTATCACGCACTACGGCACTCCACCTGTAGTCGTGGTGTATGGACACGACTCACCGCCACACGGAAGTGTGCTTCCTCTCTAACTCACCCTCACATCCCCTCAAAAGATGACTTGTAAGAGAATCCACGTAAGATGTATAATATAAGCTCACCCTCAACGAACCTCCCTAACTCGACTCGCTCTATCCTGACTCATAGGAAGGGACCATTCTAACTACTGATGAAAGTCACAAGGAATGGCTTCCTAGGCTAGAGGTTGTGAATAAAGGGGTAGAAGGATCAAATTGGGATAACTAGTGGACCTAGGAGATGGAGACGGGACGTGAGGCCCCCATAAAAATCACTCGCACAGCTGTTCCGTTGCCACTACGAGGAGGGTTGACGACTACCTAAGTGACGGTGGTGTAGCGCTAGTAGGATAACTAAATTGAGAGACAACTGCTCACAATTCTCGAGTGCATTGGCCCTGTAGCCTTCCTACTCCAGATTCTCGCGTCTACCTCGTCTCAGATTGTCCTACTGCTAGGGAATTTCTATCATTGAGCCCTCTCCACGCTCACTCTCTTCAATTGCCCTTTATCAAAAAAATTCAAATTTTTTGGGTTTTTCCCATTGTTTTTTTTTAATCCATTTTCCTAACTCAATATGCTTGAGCCAACTCGATTAACTAACAATGTTTGGGTAGGTGGACTCAATAATTAAACGTGCACAAATAATATATACGATGCAATATAGAGACATGTACATGCAATCCTAAGGACTAACTCTATATGCAAAACCGACTCACTAATCCATATGTAACATGGTTATGCAAGGTAAGGCAAGTAAATATATATGTAACCCCCCCCCCCCCCCCCCACACACACACACTTGAGATAATCATTGTCCTAAATGAATTTAGAGTGTACCCCCAAAGGACATGATCTCAAAGTGTAAGGATTAGATGACAAAATTACAAGTGTTGCAGGGCACTTCGCATAGAGTGACTAGACAAGAATTCTAAAGTGAGAGAGAGAAAACGTACCTACAATCCCGGAGTACCGTTCGTACGGAACCGGTTTCGCGAAATTGGTCAAGAAGGACCGAATCGGTCGACTAAATTTTCCGAAAACTCAAGCAAGTCGAAGAAAGACTACATTGTTATGCTCCTTGGTGTTTCCGTTGCAAGTCTCTCTTGGAGCTTTGGCCGAGTCGCCCTCCAAAGCGATGAATTGGAAAATTTAATTTCTTGTAGTTCTTCCTCTTTGAATTCCCCCACACTCAAACCGCTCACTATCTCTCAAAACTCCGCGAGTTAATGTTGATGGCGAGCTTGCAAGGAGCAAAACCCACCAAAAAGTTTTGGATTTGGAGATATTTAGTGTTTTGTGTGTGTGAGTGTTCTTGAGAAGTTGAGAGGAAGAAGATGAAGAGGAGTGTTTTGATCTGAAATTGGGATTGGAAGTGTTAAAAATCCGTTTTTTACCTTTAAATAGTAGCCCTGGAATACCCAAAAGGCCCCCAATTAATGAAGCTTCCAGAGCATTTCAGCCCGAAATGCTTTTGATTTCGGCCCGAAATGTTTTGGAAATCTCAAAACAGAACCCCATTTTCATTTCGGCCCGAAATAAATGGATTTCGGCCCAAAATCAATGGATTTCGGCCCGAAATGATTTCATTTCTGCCCGAAAACAATTGATTTCGGCCCAAAATGCCCTGGAACTTACCGATTTTTTTTTTTGCTCTAATTTCTTCTTGCGGTGTCCGATTCCTTAGAGTCTCGCGCTCACGGACTCGTCATTGAACGTAGAATCCAATCTTGGCTGAAAAATTCCCAAATTCATCTCCTCTCCGAAATTTCTCTCTAGCGCAAGAATCGTGCCCCTTTAATCTTGTGTTGTCTTTCGTCCCTCTTCGGATTCCGATGCGTGCAACTCCGGGCCACAACTAGCTGAAAATATACTCAATTAGTGAATAGCTACTCCTCGAACTCGAGTAGCCTCTCTTCCAAGCTCCTATTAGCAAATTTCTTGTTGTGCCTCGTTTTGCATGCAATGTAGTGCACCTGCATCAAGAAGGGGAATCTGAAGGGTTCTTCGGTACCTGTGTCCTGCACACTCATAGGAAATATTGAAACAACTCTCTATCACCCCTAAAAATCAAATATGGAGAACTAAATACAAAAATAAAATAACAAATATCCTACTCTACATTGGGTTGCCTCCCAAGAAGCGCTTGTAATTTAAGGTCGGCAGCCCGACCCGGTTACCTCAACCGTCTAGGATAGTGAAGGATGCTTAACTCTCCAATTCTTCTTCTTCCACCATCTTTTCTCAATATGCTTTTTCTCTCGAGCAAGCAGGCTCTTTGGACATGGTGGAAAGCTTTAGAATTTAAACTCTTTCATCTTGCACTTTTTCTTCTTAATCAGCTTCCATGAAATAATAATGGGCTCAAATGAATCTATGGCCATAAATTCATCCCAATAGTACATCTTTTGTGCTTTATGCTCGTTAGTTAACACATGCAGTTCACTCCCACCCCCTCACTTGACGATTTCTAACCCCTTCACTATGGCATATAGATCGTCAATAGGATAGCCAATCGAACAAGAAATAGGAAGTTTCCCATCACGTTCGTCCCCAAAACATTCTCCATACACAAATATTTTCAACTCATTGTGGACTTGATTTATATGAGATATGGAAAAGCCTTCAAAAAACTAAGTAGGGGCTTTTACCTCATTTGTAATGGACACTATTTCTTCGCAAGCTCCATAATCAGCATACCACAAGTTCCCAATGTCGGTATCATCCCAATCATTCCAAGGTTGTGAGATAATTGGAGGTTCCCTTGCAGAGAGCACCGCCTCCTACATTGTTGGACACACAAGTCCACCCCAGTCTAAATCAGAGTCTGAGTCCTCATAAGTGGCAAAGTCCACCAATGGTTCATGGACACTGCATTCTTCACTCGGCTCATGTATCTCTTCTTCCACGACTGCAGCTTGGGATGCGGATTCTCGTTCTCGCTCCATCCTAGCTATCAGTGTCCTTTGCATCTCTTGGGCAGCTGGTAGCCAATGAGGTTCATCCAAACCATCTTGTGATGGTGACCATAAAGGCTCGATTAGGGGCTCAATGGCATGTGGCAGAGGCTCCTCTTGTGGCTCATCTGTAATAAGGGACATCCTGGTGATGCGTGCTTGGATCTCCCCCATAATATTGTGCAACTCTTCCATGCTTGCTGATGATTCCTCTCGATGCTGATGAAGCTGTGGTGGATTGAATATGCATGCATCTTCATACTTATGATCCTTCCTGCATTTGTAGCACCAAATAATTGAGCATGTGTCATCATTGTGCCAAACTCTGCATTTAGCACAGTAGTAGGGGGTAATCAGAGATCCCCACTTAATCCTCGTCGCCCCACATGCTCATTACGTCTTCTGCTTCCTGTGTCTCTGCGAAAACAAGCTCACAAGATACCCGTGAAGCATAGAGATAGAAACAAAACAAAACTAAACTAAAAGAAAAGTACTCTAAACTAACGCCTAAGTAAATAGTCTACTGCTGTCCCCGGAAACGGCGCCAAAAACTTGACACGATTTCTCACGTGTTTCCGCAAGTGCACGGTTCAAGTAATATAGGGTAATATTTCAACCCCGAGTTATCGATCCCACGAGGACAAGCTTGAGATTATTTAATTAGTTATTAGATTAGAGTACTATAACTGGGAGGAATAACTGTGATTGATTAAGAATTGAAATAAATAACTAACTACTATTTTTGGGTTTTTAGTATTAAAGAAATATGGAGAAACTAGGCAATCTCTAGATCACCTAGGGTTGTAGATGATTTCTTGAATAGCAAAGTAACAAGTTAATCCTGTTCTAGTTGAAGTCGGGTAATAGTACTGACAGTCTCTTCTCGGTCTCATGTCGTTCTACATCACGGTCTACTTGGTGTCCTGTCGGTTCACCTACATCTACCGGTCTGTTCTAGTAGGCTAACGACAGTGCACGGAATGATGTCCTCTCAAACCACCACCACCACATGAACACCTCACTATCTCCTAACGAATCTACCCACTAAGGCCAATCCTACACACTTCTCTTCTCAGTCTGTGTTATTAAGGATTGTTGTTCATATCTCATCACAACTAGGTCTAAGTCGCTCTCACGCACTCGCTAGCTAATTAACAAGTCCAGTTAATTACTCCATTCTTGCCAAGGATTAAGCATAGTATATGAACAATTAGCTCAAACATGTATTAACTTTAAGCACGATTACAGTCTATGAAGAACACGAAGATTCATGAGTTATTAATTCCTACCCTAGCCGTGTCAGTAGACTAAGATCTTCAACAAGTTCATGAAATCAAATGTCATCCAATAGATCAAATCAAAAACCATGAAACAAAGTCTTAAATCCGGAAAACATAGTCGTCTACATAAACCCTAGGCTCTCTATAGATGCCTAGCAAAACGTCTAGCTACTACTTGAAATCGTAGCAAAGCAATAAAGTTTCTCCATAAAATTGATGAAAAGACAAGAGAAAGAAATCAAACGGTGAAATCTTCGGGTTGGGGATGATCCCAATCGATCTCCTCAGCTCCCTTGCCTCTCTTCCTTCCATTGTGTGCGTGAATGATGTTTTTTTTTCGTCCCTAGCTCGTTCTTCAATCATAACCCGCAGAAGTCTTCAGTAATTGCACAATAACCCCCTGAAATTTGCTCCTGACTTCGCCGGGCCATAACTTCTTTGTCCGAACTCGGACTAAGCTCCTGTGACCTATCGTTGGAAAGCTCTCTGAGTCTACTTTCATTTGGCACCGGTATAACTCCCAAATTATTTGTATAACTCCAGATAGGATCAAAATAGTTCAAACTGGTCATCCAAGCTCCTCCAATTCGGCTTCTCTTGATTCCACTTGAGCTCCCGTTGTTTACGAAGTTCGTTTCATGCCTCCTATCAACCAATTAGCATCCGTTCCTGCCAAGACAACATGAACAAACATACCAAGCGATTATATTTGACAAATAACATCTAACTATGCATAGAAAACACCCGGACTAACAATATTGCACATGGTGAGCAACAAGTGACAAAACGACTCATATTCTCTACAATTAAGCTCAATTCAATCGTGATAATGTGGAAAATAACATTAATATATAGCCCCTAAAAGTTTCTATCACTGGTGTGGGTAGTGGTGGCGCGGTGGAGTTGTAAATGGAGGGAGAATGGGAGGCAGGAAGAGGGACACAGTAGGGAATTTTTGTGGGAGGGGAGGGCGAAACAGACACCCTGAATCAAAAATACCAAGTATTGTTGGAGATGAACATATTTTCCTCTAAAAATGGAGAAATGAAAAAATTGTGTTGTCGTAAACAGGGTCCTCAGGCAGGGGCTTCCAAAGCTTTACAACTTGAGCTACCACTCTAGCTGCGCCATTAGAGATAAATATTAATATTACATGCTAATCAAGAAAATAGGGTGGACTCTTCATTCTCCATATTTTTAATGGATGATTGTTGTAGACTAAGGGATTGCCCGATGACGCTATCTCAAAAGAAACTAAGAACGTTTCACCAATGTCATGAAACAAAATAAATATTTCATCCACAAAATATAAACACGTTATTTTAAGGTGCAGGTTTACATCAGGTTGATTTTATAATTACAATTATTGGAAACTTTTTCTTAAATGTTCTCTTCAATTTTATTTTTAAAAGAATCTCCAAGCTAAAAAGACATTTCAAAACTAATAATAAGACATTATTATTTAAAAATTTTAAAAGTAATACTCCCTCTGTCCCGCAAAGATAGTCTACTTTTGGAAATACAATTTTTTTTGGAGACATGCAATTAATGCATCCCACTACAAGTTTTTGACATGCTATTTCCACTATTATCCTTGACTTTGTTTTCTCCATTTCATTATGTTTTCTACCTTGAAAATGTAAGTGAACAACTATTTTGTGACATACCAAAATAGAAATATGGACAAATATCTTTGCGCGACGGAGGGAGTAATGTGAAACCAAAAGGGGAAAGGAGACTTCTCAAAAGAAAAGGAAGGGAGGGAGTCCAGTACATGGAGGAAGTAGTGGTGGAGCCCATTACTAACAACTAACCTCCACCCAATAATTTTGTGAATTCTAACTATGAGTGGGTGAGATCTAAAGGTTGGAGTTAATTTAATCTAAAGGTCGAAATAAAGTCAACCATCATGTTTTATTAGTAGAAAATTCCCAAAATTTTAGGGAGGGTTTTAAAACACACGTTCTAGACAGAATCATAACAAAATCTAGACTACTTAACACTTCACTACAGTAGTAGAGCAGAAGTTTTTCTCTCTAATTGCTCTCTCTAATGAGCCTCTTCTGCTCCTCCATGAGCATCATCAGCAGCTCCTTGAGCCCATCAAAATCATACTCATAACCTAATAACCTAATCCATTGTCAACGCCTATTCTCCTCCAAAATTATCCACCATCTCTCTCCTTCTGATTTTAGGTTTCATCATTTGCATGCCTTGTTTCATGTGAATTGAAGATTTCTTTAGTAGATTTAGTCGGGTTTGTCGTATCTTTTGCTTGATTCATCTGTCTTGCAGATTAGATTTCACTAGTATTTAGAGACTCCTCTTCTTCCAGTTCTTTTCAGTTCCTCACACCTGCATCTCCCTTTGTTCATCTCTGTTGTCTTGTTCTCTGTGATTCTTCATGTCTAATCCATATTGCACGAATTTTAATAGTTTTTATTCTAATGATTCTAGAGAGGAGAGGCTAGATGAAAGGGGATCAGTTCCTGCTCTTGATCCTGTCAAAGCATATGCTTTCAGAGAGCTCAAAAAGAACACCCTGATAGCCAAGTTCATTGGGTCTAAAACCCTCTCTCCTGCTGTCATGCAAAGTGAAATCACAAAGAATTGGAAAACTTTTGGAAATGTTTTGATTGAGGGGAAAGAGCTTTCATAGAAAGATGTTAGATATCTGTTCCATTTCCAAAAACAGGAAACAAATATTTTTTTCTGAATGAATCAGTGGTCACTTTTCATGGCTTAAGCCTAGTTTTTAAAAAAGAAAACCTAATCAAGCTCTTATGGAGGTTGATTTCTCACATGCATACTTATGGTTTCAAGTTCCTAACTGTCCCCTTGAAGGTTTAAATTTTGATCATGCAAACGATTTGGGTGTTCTTGTTGGAAATTTACTAGTGATTGATTGGTCGTATGAAAGATTCAGAAACTGGTATGGATTAAGAATCAAAGTGAGGATCAACTTAGAAAATGATTTGGTTCCTGGGACTTATGTGAAACTGGAAAATGAACCCCTTAAGTGGGTTTATTTCAGCTATGAAATGGTGTTCAAATTCTGTTATAGATGTGGATTGGTTGGACACACAAACAAAGAATGTAAATCAAACCTGGTTGAAGTCTTGGAAAGACTGGAGATTAGGTATCTTCAATCCCACTTCCTCTCAAGCTTACCCTTCTATGTGAATTCCAACCGACCACTCTTCACTAACCTACTCAAAGCTCACTCAAAGAATGGCCCTTTCCGTACTACGAAATTTGATACTAGTGTTATTCCTATCTATGATTTCTCCATTCCTCCTACCACTCAAGAACAAACCCAAAGCTATCACACAATCTCATATTTTCAGTGGATAGCATGTCATCATCCCCTGAACCCTTTTACACCCCCATGCTCTCAGACTCAATGTGAAGAACTCAACCAAACCCCTCCAATCCCACCAGATCCAGAATTTATAGGCAACACCTCCACCAACCCTACATGCACAGTATTTAATATGACTCATCAATTCCAATGGCCGGATCACATTCCTTCTGCAGTTTATCCATCCCCTTTTTCAAACCATCTGCATCTGTTTAATGAGAGCACTGCAACCAAAGCGGTTTCTCTCCCTCTTAATTCAAAGCCTCTTTCAATGCATGAAGAAGTTACGGGTTCCCAACACTCCTCTGTAACTGCAAAGCCACTCTTTCACAATTCCCTTCCCCAAGAGGTTGTTCAACTGCCTCCGATCATTACTACTAAAGGGAAATAAATTGCTGTGGCAGAAGTTTTTCCCACCACTTTACCACCTTCATTTGCTTCATTTGCTTCAACCACTCACCTTCAGTGCTCTTTCAATTCCAACGCCATGCGCACCCTACCAACCACCTATAAGATGTTATGAAACTCTGGCTTTGTGATGAAAGCCCCTGATTTTACCCCATCAGTCACAACGGAGCATGAGTTTGATCCTTCCCAGAGAAAGAAATAAATCGCAGAGTTAGACAAGGCCATTGCTGAGAAAGATAAGAATGTGCCCAGAAAACAAAGAGCAAAGGCCAAAAAATCCAAATTGTGGTAGGTGTCAAGATCAAGAAAGGTGAAGGTTCCTCTGTCAAAATGAAGAAGAAAGTTGCTCTCTCAAAAAAGGCCAAGGAAGACAAAGTGCAGAAGCCAATCAAGAAGAGAGATGCTGGTTCCTCACAGATGGGTTCTTCTTTCAGTATGATCAAGGGTAAGAAGCCAAGAACAAAAACTAACAAAGCCATGCAGAAAGGTACTCGATTGTTTTTTATTTTAATCCTTTTTCACCGTTTTTTCTGAATTTTAAGTTTTAAAAACGACCTAGAGATGAAATCTTGCTACCAGATTGTAGTCCTCCAAGCAAATTTTTTAAAAACTTGTAGGGGTTTAAGATGGTTGTCCCACAACAACCATCCAAATCACCATGAAACTTTTAAGTTGGAACTGTGGTGGAATTGGCCAGGCCTCTACAGTTTCCGAAGTGTTCTCTCTGGCCAAGAACCTAAGCCCTCTCTAATATTCTTGTTTGAAACAAAAAAAAAAAGAAGTTTCTTTTTTAGATAATAAATTTCGAAAGTTAGGCATTTATTCCACTTTTGGGGTTGATCCTGATGATACTAGACGTGGTCTTTGGTGTGCTTGGAACAATCTTTATTTGGATTTTTCTGTTAGCTATTCTTCTCTTAATTTGTTGCTTTTCAAATTCTCTGATAACATTAGGGGTCTTTGGTATCTTGGATTAGTGTACGGTTCCCCTTACTTTGAACAAAGAAATGATGTTTGGAATGAGTTTCATAATGTTCTCCCTATCAATGAACCTCTTGTTCTTATTGGGGACTTTAATCAAGTTGTTTTTTAGCATGATAAAAATGGTCATGGAGCCTCTACTCTCAGAGGAGCCAATTCTTTCATTCATTACATTAATTTATGGAATTTGATTGAGGTTCGTAATAGTGGTCCTTGGTTTACTTGGTCCAACAACAAATCCTCCTCCACCCCAACTTTTGAAAGATTAGATAGAGCCTGGTGTAATCTAGCTCTCCTAAATCTTTTCCCTGACCTCTTTGTCACCACCCTGGGTATGTCTGTTTCTGATCATTCTCCAATATTGCTCAATCTTGTTCCACCACCGCTGCATGTTGGGTACAGATATCCCAAATTTGAGGCATCTTGGCTGAATTTTGATGATGCTTTTGAACTCATTAATTATGTTTGGCACCTGTATATTCCTGGATCTCCTAGCTATAGAGTTGCTAAAAAGTTTTTCATTACTCTTCAGACCCTTAGAACGTGGGCTAATAATAAACCTAGCCTTAGAAATAGGATTAAACAAGTCAAGAATGATCTTTGTCGTCTGCAAAATGATCTACCCCTCTCTCACAACGTTTTTTCCCAAAAAAAAGTTGAGTTACTTACTTTATTAAAATGTGAAGAAACCTTCTGGGCTCAAAGAGCTAGATGTTCCTGGCTTAGAGATGGGAATAAGAATACAAAATTTTTCCATGCCTATACTAAAGTTAGAAGACAAACTAATTATATTCGATCTATACAAAGCCATCAGGGTATTGTATTAACTGATCCTCTTCAAATCTCTATGGTTTTTGTTAATCATTTTTAAGACATTTACTCTGATCCCTCACCCTCATATCATGATTTACTTTTAGAGAATAGCAATCTGTTTTCTTTTGATCTCCTTTTTAATATTAAGAAAACTTTAACTACTGATCAACAAACTTTCCTTTCCTCTCCTTTCACTGCAAATGAAGTAAAGACTGCTGTCTTTTCTCTATCCCCTCTTAAGGCTCCAGGCCCTGATGGGATGCAGGCTATATTCTTTCAAAAAGCTTGGCCTCTCATCTCTGTTCAGGTTACTTCAGTCATTCTCTCTTTTCTCAATTCTGGTCATCTGCTGAAAGAATTCAACAAAACAGTTATTGTGCTCCTTCCTAAGAAAAATAATCCTGTTTCAGCTAATGATTATAGGCCTATTAGCTTATGTAATGTGATATATAGGATTATTGCTAAAGTACTTGTTAATAGACTCAAAATTGTTCTTCCTTCCCTCATCTCCTGTGATCAAAATGGTTTTGTTCCAGGAAGACTAATCCAAGATAATTTACTTATAGCCCAAGATCTAGTTCACACCATTCATAAAGCTAATTCTCCCAATCATAAAAAGTTAGGAGCTCTAAAGTTGGATGTCTCCAAAGCCTTTGATAGGGTTAGATGGGACTTCGTAGAAGCCCTTCTTCATCAAATGCATTTTCCTTCTCATTTCATTCATCTTATCCTACTATGTGTCTCTACAGTTTCTTACCAGGTTCTTATTAATGGAAAAGCTTCTGTCTCTTTTAAGCCTCTTACAGGATTAAGGCAGGGGGATCCACTGTCTCCTTTTCTTTTTTCTCTTTGTGCTGAGGTCTTTTCTGCCTCATTACAGCATGCTAATGATATAGGACTTATTTCAGATATTCCTTACTCACGTAGAGATGAGCTTACTCATTTGCAATTTGCAGATCATACTCTTCTCTTTTTCCAAATTACCCCAAGTGTAGGATTGCATATTCAATCTTTAATCACCACATATGCTACACAATCAGGTTTAAATATTAACATTAATAAATCTTCAATTGTGTTTAGTCCTAATTGTTCTCAAAATGACAAACAAAATTTATATCAAGCTTTACATGTCACTGAGAAGCCTCATTTAGGAAAATATCTTGGTATCTTCCTCAATCACAAAGGAAACAATAAAGAACTCATAGCTGATACAGTTAGTAAAGTTTATCAGAAATGCTCTGGTTGGAAGGGACTTATGTTAAACTTTGTAGGAAGATGTGTACTTATTAAGGCTGTTCTAAATAGTCTTCTTGTTTACCCCATGTCCATTAGTGTATTCCCTAACAAAACTTGTAATCTCATCACATCTTTACTAGCAAAATTCTTATGGTTTGGAAATACTTCTACTAAAGGTATCCAGTGCCTTCCTTGGAACTTTCTTTGCAACAAGACTAATAGAGGGGGCTTAAGTTTTAAGGAAATTTCTTCCTTTAATAATGCTTTAGTAGCTAAAAATAGTTGGAGAATGCTTAAACTCATTTTAGTATTATTAGACATAGTTCCTCTTCTTCTACTGCTTGGAGAACCATCTGTAAAGGAAAAGACAATCTTTCTAAAGGATTGGCTTGGAAAATAGGTAATGGGAAAGATATCATGATTAGATCCTATGGATGGATCCCTGATGTTCCTGCTGATTCTTTACAGTAAGTTTTGAATTCCACTGATTCTAGGCATATTTTTGCATATGTTGATCAATTGCTTGACTCATCTATTGATGTAAGTGGCAGATGGTGTAGACATACTGTTACCCAACTCTTTCTTCAATGGTTGGCAAAAAATATTATGAAACAGGATTGTGGTTCCTTTGAACAGCAGGATATCCCCTTTTGGAAAGCCTCCTCTTCTGGCATCTTCTCAGTTTCTTCAGCTTATAATCTCCTTAATTACAATAATTCTTCTCCTAATTTATCATATTCTCCTTTGCATTTTAAATCCATTAGTCACAGCTTGTTTACCTAATCAAATTATAGGTTTTATCTGGAGAATTCTAACTAGTTCTCTTCCTACTTTACAAAATTTGCATGCTAGAGTTGCTTCTATTAGCCCTATTTGCCCTTTTTGTAATGTTAGTACTGAAACTACAACTCATCTTTTCCTCTTTGTCCAAGGGATCAAGGGGTCTGGCATAAGGCTCATATCTTAATCCTTTCCCCCCCCCCCCTCTTGATATTACATCCTGGATCAAGAGTTGGCTCAAACAAAAGAAGGATTGGAAATGTAATCCCCATTGGTGTTGGATTCGTGCCATCATTTGGACCCCCTGGAAATCTAGAAACCATATGATATTTTACAAAATTATCATCAATGGGGATCAGCTGCTTCACCTTGCTCAGGATTTGGTGGAGTTTATTATTTTATCTGCTAGTACTAATTAATTTTCCTCTTCCACTCAGACTCCACACCTTTGGTCAAGATTGCTTCAGTTGATGGTGCCCCCTCTTGGGTAAAGGCTAGTGATCAGTTTGCAGCATGTTCCAGTGTTCAGCAGGTGCTTGATGTGGTTCCTTTGGCCTCTGAGCCTCCTCTGAGTGATCCATATCAGGTTCCAGCAGTAGGTGTCCTAGAGTTTGGTTCTCTCCAAGCTGAAGGTGGTGTTCCTCCTCAATCTACAGAAGGTGTTGCAGTCCCTCCTCCTTTGTCTCCCTCTTTGGTGCCCTCTGATGCTATCATCCCCTATATCATGGAGTGATTTTATGGCTATGGTTCTTTGCTCTGGTTAGGAGTCTCTTTTATCTTTGTAATGTTTATAATGTTGGTTGCTACTCCCTGAATTTGGATTTGTAGTTGGTGTTTTTCTTTTGATGAACTTGTTTGTAAGTTTTTGTTTATTCTATGGTAATTATCATGTTCTTAAAAAAAGAAAACACGTTCTTATCACTTTTAGAACCCCACTGTATGTAGAAACAACTACCCACTAATTGAAAACTTACCTATTTCTCGGGAAAACCAATCGAATTAAACGCTACTAACCATACATATTTTCCATGTAACAATCATACATAATTTTCAAATAATTGATTAAAGACTAATAAGTGTCGAAGAATAGAATCAGTTTTCATTTGTACTTTTGTTCATAAAAGGATTAATTTTTGCATCTTCTTTGGTTGCTCTATAATTGGTGAACCATTTTAATCTTGTTCTTTGGGGGTAGTGCCCTAGTCTATATGATAAAACATGTCGGTTTACTTAAAATTTATTTTTAATAATGGTGGGTTGTGTAGGTGATGGGGGTAAGTTGGCATGTTGTTGGGATTTAAAACGTGTAGCATTACTACTCGTTCGGAGAATTTGAGAAATGTGGATTTGAGATTGGAGGGTTTAATATGGAGAATGGTATATGGTTGGACATGCTCTTCTCTAAGAACTTTTTAGTGCTCCATTACACCATTAGAGCACCACGTGGTGCTCCACAACCAGTTAAGATGCAACATTTAAACAAATTGTCAATGACGGGCATATACCCATTGATGTTGAGCACCACGTGGTATTCTATTGAAGCACTAAAAAATTGCTCGCTCTTTAGGCCAACCCCATCAAAAAGGGTTTCTAGGAGCACTACTGGTATTTATTATCATCATTTTCCCCCACCTAAATTCTTATATGTTTCTTCTGTTTCTTCCATTCTTGACTTTTTCATCCGTAACCATGTCACTTTGACCCGGTAATTTGGATAGTGAAATGATCCAAGATTTTGATAATTTTTCATGGTAATATTCTACGACACAATGAAAAATTACCAGAAAATTGAATCATATTGATAATTAAATTATCGGGTCAATGCGGCTAGATGAATAGTGAAAAGTCGAAGTAGGAAGAAGGAGAATGAACAGAGGAAGGTTTTAATGCCAAGGAAGTGAGGAACAGAGAAAGGTTTTGGGGATAGCTTATTGTTGGAATAGGTACCCTAGAGGCAATTTATATTTAGTATGAACATTGTTTGGCAATGATATTCATTTTTTTTTTAATGGCAATATTTAATATAATGAATCACATTTTTACCATGATACAAGCTGGTACTAAATAAGATAATATTTAAACAATTGCCCCTAAAACTTTTAATTATTGTACTTGAGTCCCTAAAAAATTTAGTGGGAGTTACAAAGCAGGATTTGTGCGATAGTATGTGACCCTCTGAGGCTAGTCGAGGAAGTAGTCTTGGGCTACACCGGTTGTGTATTCGCATGACTCTTCAACGGTTTTGACACGAGTGTTTCGCCTTGGACTGGGTCCAAGTTTATAATATAAGGTGTTGGGCAATTTCCTGAAGTGAGGTGTGCCTTACCCCAAGAATTATCCACACAGCCATACTATATGTTCTTGGAGCCAGACATTAGTGTAGTTGGATGGGCATTGGTCGCCCCTAGGAAACAGACTCAGTTTGACACCTGGGATGCGCGGTGGGCTTCACTGTTTAACAGTGTTAGTCCTTTGGGATCCAAACATGCGCTCCCCGGTTAAGAAGAAGATTACGGATACTCACATGTTATGTATATTCGCTCCCCGGTTAAAAAGAAGATTATGGACACTCACATGTTACGTATATTCGGTGTCAGCACTTTTATACTATAAGGTGTTGGGCAATTTCCTGAAGTGAGGTGTGCCTTACCCCAAGAATTATCCACACAGCCATACTATATGTTCTTGGAGCCCGACATTAGTGGAGTTGGATGGGCATTGGTCACCCCTAGAAAACACTCAGTTTGACACCTGGGAGGCGCAGTGGGCTTCAATGTTTAACAGTGTTAGTCCTTTGGGATCCAAACATGCGCTCCCCGGTTAAGAAGAAGATTATGGATACTCACATGTTACGTATATTCGCTCCCCGGTTAAGAAGAAGATTATGGATACTCACATGTTACGTATATTCGGTGTCAGCACTTGAATTGCCTCTGAACCGGACCCGACCAGTGTCAGCACTTGTACTTGTTCAAGGTCATCAACATGTTCAAGGTGTCATGAGTCATGACCAGGAACAGAGCAACTAAAGTTGGATTCCCACTTGGGATGGCTATTCTTGAGCCCCATTCTCCTACAACATTTTGGAGAATTCAAAGAGAACAACGCAAATTGAAAAAAAAAACAAATTATTGGAAAGAAATCATAAGAGCAATTTGGAAAGAATTGCTGCAGCCTGAGAAAATTGCCACAGTTTATGAATTGCAAACCAAAATTTGGATTGATCATAAACTAGATAAGGCATTTTTGCGACACTCGCACAATAAGAAGGCTCGTGAAGTGGATTTAAGAGTTGAACCCCAGCAAGCCAATATCATCTGATATAAGATAGAACAAAGTTTAGTCCCAAAGAAAAGGACGGACCTCGAGCCAAACATTGTCAATAGATAAAGCAAAGACAAGTTATATCCTCCTACCCAAAATAAAATCAAATCAAACCACCCGAATGAAGCTACACATACTTAACAAGTCAGCCAAATCTATCAACATATTCTCATAACAAGTCTGCCAACACTTTGAATCTTCATCACTGGCTTGAAATAACTCAAATAAGATTCAATACCCTACAGAGCAGAAAATAGTCAGCTCCTACGCATGCGTCTCCTGACAAAGTATGTCTCTGACTTTGATGAAGGATTCTTCCCCCTACGCGGAGAACTTGTCTATGCTGCCGGGCTGCAAACAACCAAAGGGAAACTTAATGCTTCACTTGAGTACGTCAACAAATTTCAAAGGCAATACGCATAGACAGGGCATGCTCGTTTTCACTAATTCACCCTTAATGAGTTGCAACTAGCAAGCTGTCCAGTTTTATGGCCTTCTTTGGCCAGATGTCAGTGTATCCAAATTTTTATGGCCTCAACATTTGCAGAGAGTGCGACAGTGATGTGAGAAGTGAACATATATTGCTCCTATTACAACTGTTCTGCCCTGTGAGGTGGCCTCCGCTTGTGCACATACTGTGTTTTATGCTTTCAATCCCAGAGCTTTCCTCTATCGACCAAACCAACCAACATATGTTGTCTCTACTAAGCTAAAGATAAATAAGCCTGATATAACCCTTCTTCTCAACGCATTCATCAGTTACTAACACACATCAAAAATCCACCCAAACACAATGTGAAAGCAACTTTTCACCTCACACTAATCAGACTATGAAAGAAAACAATAGAGTAGGTAACTTACTACATGCAAAAGAACCGCAGAACAGGGATCAAGTGAACTTACTTTAATCCCGAAATAAATCTATGCTGAAGTGCCTGTTGAGCCGTTATCCTCCTTTTAGGATTCATGCACAAAAGCCTCTGAAAAACCACCGCCGACAATAAGTTCAAGTTGACCGAGTGGCAACTTACAAAAGATGCATTATAAGCTCAGACTTGAAGAATGCAAATTAGTGTTTCGTCAAATAAATTTAAATGCAGCGAAATCGGTACGGAAAACTCACTGATAGTAGGTCAGCCGCATCAGGCTCAAGACCCGGAAGAAGTTGTGCACCTGTCTGCATGGTGAGGAAAAAGTAAAGGTATTTAAACCCATTCGTACAAAAAGTCGAAACAAAAGGAGTTACCCATTGAATTCAAAGACAAATTACCATGGGCGACTCAGTGGGGCGAGTACTGGGAAGACGATCAGACACTTCTGGCCAGCTTTCTTCACTGGGAACTCCGAGTTTACTACATTCGAGATACTTTGTTATGAAAATTTTAAAACTAGGATTACAGTTGTTTATATAATAAGTCAAGAAAAAAAACCTGACAATCTGCGAAAAGACATCACGGTGTGTACCACCAGAAAGACGGAACAAAGCTACGCCGTTAACTAACTCATAGAAAATGCAGCCGATTGCCCATACATCGACGGCGTCAGAATAATCGAGACCGAGTAAAAGTTCTGGTGCTCTATAGATTTCAGTCATCACCTGAGAACCAACCAGCATATCAAAATGAAATAAAAGCAAATGGAATCGCAAAATAGTGGAAACAATCCAGCGTACCTCAGGAGTATAGTCAGAAGTGTCGAGTCCGTGTGTCCGAGACATTCCAAAGTCAGAAACCTTAGCCACAGACCCATCTTCACTGACCAATATATTTCCTGGTTTGAGATCACGGTGCATTATATTCTTCCCATGACAGTAAGCAACCCCGGAAAGGATATTCTTCAGCAACCTCTGCAAAAACAGAGAAAAACCAAACCCTTTGAGAAATTTAAACAAAAATCTTAGGCAGGCGGAGGTTTTTTTAACTATCCTGTCAACAAAAAGGTAGGACAAAAATAGTTCAGATTCTTTACTTTGATTGTTCCTACAGGTAGTTGAGATGATTGTTTAGCTATAAACTTCTTCAAGTCAAGATCCATCATTTCGAGCACGCAGAAAATTTCATTCCCGTCATGCTCCACCTCCAGCAATCTGGTGATAAAAGGAAAACAAATAGAGGTAAATACTTCAAAAAACAAGAGATGAAGTAACATCACGGACTACTTTAATGCAAGGACAAAATGGAAAAGTTCACGGATATGGCCATATGATAAGACAGCTTTGGTAGCTTCGAGGTTGTCTAAAGGCGACTAAGTGAGGATTTCATGTGGGATACCAATCACTAATATTGTGTACCTCCAGTGATGCCAAGTTGAAGGTGTCAATGAGAACAATGTAAGCAACTTTCAACTTGCTGAGAATGATTGCCTCACTTTCAATAAATTTATTAATGGTTGTTAATACAAGTAACCATCATTGCGCGTTGGAAAATGAGGCACTAAACTTCGCAAGCGCAAGACTATCCATGACACAACAGATCATTTTCCTTGCATTTACATCACCTTTAATACACCCGATGTCACAACAGAAGTGAAAGCGTTATTCTAAAACAAGCCATAAAGGACCAATAGACTCCACCAATCCATGCAGCAGACTAACACGTAACAAACTATCATTGCCCACGTTTCTTTCGTCAAAACACCATGTATGCTCAAAAGAAAATCCGGGGAAAAAGAAATAGGAAGGGAAAAGAGTAAAATCACTTGGAATAGTGGGGCATCATAAGGGAAAATTTCGCAAACTAGAGATGAGAGCAGGAAATCTCTGCCTTCCACTTTTATTATAAGATGCTATATTTCTACTACCAAATCAATGTATCCACACAAACTGTACAATCCAAATGCAGTAAATGCCATTAGTGATTCCTATTACAGAAAACAAGCAGACAATTACCCATTGACAAGTCGAAGTTCGGATTCAAACCATGAGCACGTAGCATAAAACAATCTTCAAGTTCTAAACAGACGCAAACAGCTCAACAATCAAACATTATTTGCTACCGAGTTCAGCGGACAAAAGTGTGCCCACAGCAACGACTCTGCATGTTGGAATATAACATCGCTGAAGCTGTAAGATTGTCGCAACGAGTTGGCAGAACAAAAGCTGCCCGGACTCTTTCCCACCTAAGAATCAAATGCAGTAAATGCCACTAATGATTCCTGTCACTGGCTGGAAACTTGGGAAGGACCTGAATAAGGTCCATACCATAGGGTGGGAACTTATTCTAACAAATACAGCGCTGTGTTTCATTTGCCTGACTCGGTGAGAAGTATGCAGCTCAAACACCAAAGATTTCAGCAATGAATTATAACCATCTGTGCAAAATGAATGAATAAGGAAAAGGGCTCTCATACTTGACAATATTAGGATGGTCCAAAGACTTGAGCAATGCTATTTCTCGCACAGTGGAATAAGGAACAGTGACACGGGCAGGGTTAGTAGCAGTTGTGTGAGCTGGAGTAACCTTCACCACTATGGGACGATCGGGTTCTTCCGGGTTGATCCCCCGATATACTTTGCCGAAACTGCCCTGGCCAATAAGTACACCACCAACTTGATACTGACCACATCAAGAAACAATCAGGAACTTCAATGAAATCAATATGGAAAGTTAAAACAGTATGAAATAAAAATAGAGAATACCTTTTCCCGCAGATTAGGTTTAGAACCCATTTTCTCTGTAGAATTTCCAAAATTAAAAGAACGGTGAGCACGCAAGAGGAAATACAAAAGAAAAGCAGACCAAACATAGCACATGATTGTTTAATCGATTGGGGAACAGGAGCAAAGGAAATCTAAGCATGTCGAAGTAATCGATCGAATACCTTCGTCTCTGAATGTCGACCACAATTCGAGTTCTTAGTCGACGCCGAACGATTGATTAGGGTTTCTTCTCCCTCAAGAAGAGAGAGTTTCCGAGCCACCTTGGTACCTTCACAACCCCTTTCTGCCCCACCTTTTTTCTTTTCTTCGCAATCCAAACTACCCACCCTATTTACATTTTAAGCCCCCCTAGTTAGGGGTTTGTGCGAAATACCCTTGGGGTTCCAACACCGTCGGGAGATAAACAACAACGCCATCATAGGCCACTCGCTTCTTCCAGTCACGCAGCCCTCATTTCTCTCTCTCTCTCCCTCCCTCCCTCCCTTATGTTCTTTGGACTATCAACTGCGACTCTCCACTCAATTGGCCTATTGATCTTACTAATGAACTCCATAAGACCATGGTTTTGGTCTGGTCAGCGACATCGTCATGCTTGTTATTAGTAATTAATCTTTTTCAATGCCTTGAAATCCTCTTCAAAGTCTTGAAAACTTCTATCTTTAAAACTGCTTTCAAATTTTTTTTCCAATACTTTGATCCAACATTTTTTTTTCTTTCTCTGTCTTTTTTTATGGAAGTCAAAAAGGGGAGAAATTTAGGTGTTTTTTTTTTATGTTTTAGAGACCTGGTTTTGGTCTGGTCAGCGACTATCTGAAATTTTGTTACAATTAGTTGTTTAATAAGTTGGATTATTTGGATACTATGTGGTTCAGTTTATTGTTACGATGTTTCTGCTATGACCTAATGAGTATTTATTTTGCAGAGACTTAGTCACTAACAAATTATGGTTTAGTCTTTCATCAAGGGGGAGATTGTAAGTTCAATATAGTTTCAAAGGCTTGAAATAGCCATACTACTTCAAGGCCTAGAAACAGCTTTCAAAGCTTTGAACCAGACAGTGCAGTTCAAGCATGAACTTAGGGGGAGTTTTCTGATTCTTTTCTGCTTGATGATTTGATTATGTGATCAATCTACTGTGTTTGAAAGCTTCCCAACATGTTTCTAAACAAGATCAAATCAGCATCTTTGAAGATACTGGGCAACTATCCGTTGGGAGAAGCAGTTAAAGAAGTCAACAATGCAGGTATGAAATAGGAAAGTTGGTTATGAAAAGATCTTGAAGATCTGCAATTTAAACGAGCTGAATAAGAAGGACATTGAATGAAGAATTTGGTAAACACGACAAAGAACAAGATACAGAGACATTCAAACAACATTCATGATTGACAAGCAGCAAAGAAGTAGATCAAACATCATTCAATCCATCAGAAGAACACTGCACATTCACTGGAGAACTTGTTCTGTGTGTTTCTTCTTTCTGAGCATTACATTTGTATATCATATGTATACTTCTTCTCATTTCTTTCTCGTGGATTGCTTAAGGTGGAGAATAGAGAATTCTTATTTAATTAGTTAGCTAGAGCAGGTACAAGATAGGTTAGTGAGAACTATAAGCTGTAACAGAGTAATTGCAACACCCTCAAATCGCACGGTCGGTCGGGCCGCACGTTTGGAGAGATGCCTCCGCCCGAGGTGATGAAACCCATTGGGAACGGATAAGGATCGTCGGTTCATATCTAGTACAACCATCGATAATAATTCAAAATATAACTTATTACAACTTCAAGATAAACAGTGATAGCATTTGAAAAGCTAAGAAATACAATATTTTGTGGTATGTATTGAAATACTAGGTGATTGATGTTCTAAGCATCAAGTCTTCCCTATCAAATTGTGTCGTGAACGTCCCCCACCGTGAGAAATAACATGCGGTTTTAAAATAGCAAAAGTCGACGCAGTTTTACAGAAAATGATCAGCAAACGGCTGAGTAAGCTAATACCCATAGCACGTAAACAAATTATGAGACATATGACAGGAATAACATATTCGCTAATAAAGATCAGATATATATCTATGGGTAATAGCATTCTCGTTGATTTGATGTGTCAAGCTTCCTGACGATTTCAAATTTCGTATTCCAACCTAAAGATGTGGACCATCTCGGGAAACCACTGTTAATAGTACTTTTCAATATTCCACAAGTCATAACTTTAGATCTCAAGAGATAACCTTCTCATCGATAGGAATAGAGTCCAGAAATTCATTTTAGTAATTAGTTGATACGTGGAGTGACCATATCCACAACCGCTTTCTCATAATGTGCAAAAGCACTGCCATAACCATCACTCAATCACAGGAAGTTCGCATCATAGCGCCTCATAACCATAACTAATCAAAAGGAGGTCAACGCCTCATAATCTCATAATAGTAATCAATCACAATATGTCAGAAATGTATCGTATCAAGGATATGGCACGAACCCACGCACAACAGTTTCCACTTTACGTCATTACAAATTTTCTTTCAGGATGTAGAATCGAGTAGGGAGCTCCAAACTAAAGCCGGTGTGGCACATTCATAACAATCAGTGTATGATTGAGAGATATTCAGATTTGACCAATAAGTGAGCGATGTGCTACCTTTGGATAATTGTGGTAACGATTTCTAATTTCATACTTCAAACCCAATTACGTGGTCCGTCTTGGAAAATCACAGTTAAAGATATATTTCAAGTTATTTCACAATAGTATTTAGATGTTCGTCTTTCGGATTCATTAATTTGGATTTGGATTACCAATTTCATGCAATACTTCCGAAGTAGAGTTTTTCAAAAGCAAGTAAACAACTCAAATAAAACATGTATAGTAGTCGTTCAAAAATAACACATGTGATACCCGAATGAATGAAAGGCACACGAGGCTAGGCATATTAACTTACGAAAATCCAAGGACGTCCTAGAAGTCGTTCTCGCCTACGAAACCGTCACCTACAATTGGAGCTTCTAACTCAATACAACTTCAACCAAATATATTTGCTCTAATAAAAACAACCTATATATTCTGTCTCCTTTTTATTTTTCTCAAAAATGTCTTTTTCGATAATATTCACCCCAACTATTTTATGAAAAATATAGTTATTAATTTATAATAATAATCCAAATAATTTAAAGAAAAACTAATTTTATAAATGAATCTGAAATTAAAAACTACACTTAGTACCCCAAAAGTTGCTGAAAAGACAATTTCCTCCCCCATAAGTTTCTGAAACTGCAAAATAAACCCCAGAAACTTTCTGAAAAATAACATTTTAACCCCCCAAACCAAGAACACCCAAACTCACTAATCAAAACATGGATTCAAGGTCTTAAAACATGATTTTGATTATAGAAAACAACTAAGGAGGAGATTTTAAGCATACCCACACCAAAAATCGCGAGAAACGGTGAAGAAACGGGACTGGTCGAGCTCGCCATCGATGTCGCCGGAGATGGAGCTTCGCCGGGCTTTCGCCGGTAGTTCTTGGCCTCGTTTGAGGCCTCCTCTAGCTAGGTCGGACCTCCAGGAGCTGAACGGTACTTGTTTTGAGGCGTGGGTCGTCACGGTTGAGCTCCAGCGAAGAATTCACCGGAAACAATGGAGGTCGCTGGTGGGTTCATGGCGGCTGCTGCTGTGGCTGCCTCTTTTTGTGCTGTTTTCGTCTTCTTCTTCTTTGAGGTCGAAACATGGAGGGGATTGAGAGAGGGAGAGAAAAACAGTAGGGTGTAGGTTGTGGTGGTTTGCCGGAGGGTCTCCCGTGGTGGCAGCGGCCATTGTTGCCGCTGCTGCTGCTTCCTCTTCGTCCGGCAGAACAGAGAGAGAGATGGTGGGTAAGAGATCAGAGAGTGGAGAGGGAGGTGATCGTGGTGATGGTTGTTGGTGGTGTCGGGGGTGATGGTGGTGAAGGAGGTGAAGAAGAGAAGAGAATAAATAGAGGAAGAAAGAGAGAGAGAGGGTGACGGGTGAGAGGGAGAGAGAGAGAGAAGAAATCTTGGGGTCCAAAATTTGGCAGCAGACTTGGGGAAACAAACTAACATTTTTTTACTATTTTATTATTACTATTATTATTACAAAAATATATATAGTATAAATACAATATAAATATATAGTATGTATACGGTACGAATACGGGTAGGATACAATATGACAATACGTATAGTATAAATACATATACAATTATTAAATACTAACAGTTATGTAAAAGACTAGTAATACCCCCAGCAAAAACTATTTAATATCATCTAAAATTACAACTACCTCCTCACTAGCTATATATTTTGAAAATAACTATTTAAACTTTACGGAAAAAATACTTCAATAATACTCAGAAAAATATGGGGTGTTACAGTAATTCATCTCTCTGTGCTTGAGATCTAGGGCTTAGCTTTTGATTAATAAGAATTGTGTTGAAAATCCTGCAGGGATCAAGTCCATGAGGTAGAGACGTAGGTCCAAGTGGACTGAACTCTATATATCTTGTATCTCTTGCTTTTACTTTTCATTTCTATACTTATCTTATTTGCAGCAAACAAAACACGTTTTATTTCAAGGGTTTGAAACTCATTTCAAGGCCTTGAAATAGACTTAACTTTTCTACAAAAACTGTTTTGATGCCAAGGACTTGAAATTCTACTCATTACAAATCTTTGAAACCACTCTTCTTGCAAGTATAGCAAAAGTTGGCATACGCTATTCAACCCCCCCCCCCCTCTAGAGTATTGATCTTGTATTCTGCCTACTGTACACTCCTTTAATTATGTTGAAGCAGAACATACTGGAAGAAGGGGGAGAGAGACAAATATATACTTGAAGAAATAAACAAGCGCGAAATGAAAACATGAACACAAATCAAAACATTTAAATAGGAATCTCCCCCCCCCCCTTACCAGTCAAAGCCAAAATAACGCATCCTGGTTCCCAAATGAACCAGAATCACGAACAAAATGCATTTGTTCATGACTCAATTGGGGCGAGTACATGTGAGTTTCAATGTTTGCATGTTTGAGCAGGCCGACATAGTCACGAAGCCCCCAACGAAGACTCTTACTTGCGTAACTCAATGGTAGCAGGTCTCTGTACGAATTCTCCGACACACTCTGCGCAATGATTTCGAAAATATCAAAGTGAGCACGCTCCAGAAATGAATCACGTTCACGTGACATAGCCATTTCTAGATATTATATTTGCACAACTGGTTTATAAATCGGAATCTGCTGGACTCCACTTTAGTTTGGTGATAGGTGTTGGAATCAAGAGAACTACTTAAAATCAAGACAACTCAACTAGTTTGAGGAGAAAAAGACTTCACTATATTGCTTGACTTGAAAAAAGACTTATGTAGTACATCTAGTACTTTCTACGCACTAAGTACGTACCAGTTTGTCTCTCCTCTTTGTTTTCATTGCAAATGGGCACAGGGATTAAGAGGAGAGGCACAAAGACAAAAATGCCCCGAACACATTGAAGAAATACACACATATCAATCGCTGACCACAACCACCACCACCACCTATACTAACAGTGAGACTATTTCCACCACCACCATCAACAGCCACATAAAAATCAACACCACGAACAGATCAAAACTAATCAGATCTAAAATCAACTCTTTAAAACATATTTCAATTTATTTTACAAATCAATCAACAGATCTGAAACTAAATGAGAAAATAGAGAAGGAGGAGGTTAAGAAGAAGAACCAGAAGAAGATGGGGGAGAAATCGAACAGCAGAGGAGGAGGAGAAGAACCAGAAGAAGATTCCTAAATTTAATTGCTTTGATTTGTGTTCATGATTTAAAAAAATGTTTAAATGTTTTTACCCACTTTTTCTTCTCTCTTTTCACGTGAATGAACCACGTCTTAAAAAAACAAAATAGAGTATTCTCCACATACTTTTTTAATAAAGGCTTTGTTTGGGAAAGATAGATTTTAGGATAGATAGATTATCAAAAAATTGAGTTTGAAATGTAGATTTTGCGGGAAGAGGATCAGCATCCGGGTAAAGATGACCAGGATCCGGGTGAAGGTGATCAGGATCCGGGTGAAAGTGAACAGGATCCGGGTGAGCGAGTTAAGGATCCGGGTGAGAAGAAAAACTCGTATTTTTAAGGCAAAATAACACGTGTCATTGTGGGAATGGTGGTTAGAATTTTGAACTTCGACCAGTTCTTGGTGAGCTGGATCCGGATAATCATGTTTGGGCATTTTTTAAAACAAAAAGGAGAGAATTGAATTTTTAAATTACCTGGGTCCGGCTCAAACCGAAACCGAATCCGGTTGATCCATGAAAAATCTAGCTTATCCAAACGACCCGAATTAATATTCAAAAAGTAATCTATTTATCCTTTAATTCAGCTCTCCAAACAAAGCCAAAACATTTCCTTTAAAGGATTGATCAAAGGATTGAGATCAATTCAATCTAATGGATGAAAAGCTCTTTCAAAGTCAACTTTCTTGTCTTATCAACTTGTAATAAAGGACATGCCGTTGAGGCCCCAAGACAGAAGGCAAGGGGCGCTGGGGTCTCTGTGGAGTGCGGGCACTATTCACTAGCTTTTGACCTCTGTTTCCACCCGTTTTGACATTAGGCAAGAAATTGTTCACTGTTCTAAAATTGTTATAAAAACTAAAAAGGGAGCATTGTTTGAATGAGATAGGCGTGATGGAGCGTTCTAAAAAAAGCAGCATTGTTTGAATGAGATAGGCGTGATGAAGTGTTCTCCTCTGGAGATTCTTCCTTCAGATGTCTTTGCTCTAATCGGTGTTCTAGTGGCAAGCAAATCAAGCGCTGACTTAATCTTCCTAAGATTAGGCAGTAAGACCATAAAGGAGAAGATCACCCATCGGTCTTTCCGGGAAGCTAACTTGCGACCTTTCTTGACTCTTGAAGAATTGACGGTTGATGTTCGTCTTTTCTTAGAGTTATGTAAGGAGTGCGGCCATCCGGAGGCCGATTACTGGCTGGGACTAGTATGTTCATTTCACACCTTCCCATGTTTTTTATTAGTATTACCACTCTGTCTCTGCTCTTTCTACCCAATTTAAATTTTGCCACTATTCACTTGATCACTTTGACCCGTCGATTTGAATAGAAAACTGATGCAATTTTTTGATAATTTTTTCATGGTGTTACAGAGTAAAAGTTCCTCTATAATATGGTGAAAAGTTATAAAAAATTCATATTATTTTTCTATCCAAATTACCGGGTCAAAGTGAGCCCAATACGAGTCAAAAAGTCAATTTTGGTATAAAGAGTAGAGACGAAGTGGTGTTTGTTTCAATATTTATCTTTTTCGTAACTGCGCCTTTCTATTTCAGTTGTTAGCCAAACCGCTACTTCAACAATCCTTCGACAGTGGCTTTGCTCAGGCAGGAAGCTTGGGGTTTGTTTCTGTGGTTTGCGACGGACACGACAATGTTATCCATATACTTGACGGATACAGTCATGCTGATGATATCGATCGACGGATCTTTCTAGCCCATTGTTCGCCGTTTCACAAGCTCATGGATGACGTCTCTAAAACACCTATTCTTTGCCGGAGCGGGTCGCGTAACCCTTTTTTCGTACAGATTGGAGCTCGCGGACTGATGATCATGTGTGATCGCCCGTGTCATGCAGTTGGTACAGATCATGATGGCGAGATGAGGAAGTGTTTAAGGTGCTTCTGGACATTCTATGCCAGTCGACTCTGGTGGTACATGTGGATGTTAGGTTTGGTATAGTAGTCACCATAATTAAATACCTTGAGTATGTAATTTGTGGAATTCATTAATTAACGCCTTAAGTGAGCGGTTAAGCATGATATTATGTTTTTAATTATGTTCTGTAGTACCATTGCGAATAAATATTGTGAGTAACATGCTATATTTATATTGCTTATTGTGTGACACCTTACTATAACTGTGAAGATCCAAACGTACTCTGAGAGTCATTTCATTTAATCTTAACCCTTTGATCACATATAAAAGTGGGATGAACATTTTACGATTCCACAATTAGAATTGGGACCACAATGGGCTCGCTTGGATACTTAGGTTTGGTTAACAATTAACCAACCCTAAAAA
Organism: Linanthus parryae; assembly: GCA_023055425.1. Classification (NCBI taxonomy): domain Eukaryota; kingdom Viridiplantae; phylum Streptophyta; class Magnoliopsida; order Ericales; family Polemoniaceae; genus Linanthus; species Linanthus parryae. Next base: position 11,596,831 of record JALGPY010000010.1, on the reverse strand, counting down.
AAATTCTGGTTGATGAAATAAACCAGTGGACGGAGAAAACAAGCGGTGAATTGTAATAACGTAGCGGTGACCGGTTTGAGAGAGAGAGGGAGAGAGAGATCATGTGAAAAAGTGAGAAGAGAAAAGAAAAAGTGGGTACAACCAGCAGGTGAGAGAGAGGAAAATTTAAAGAGTGAGAGAGTGAGGCCTTCTCCAACGGTGGTGGCTGTGAAGACTTTTTGGTGGATTAGCACCCAACAAGGAGGTGGTAGTGGTGAGGAAGGCTCTTAATCCGCAGGGGCAGGGGCGAGGCGGCGAGCACGCGGGCGAGACGAGAGTGGGCCTGCAATCTCGCCTCCCTCTCTCCTTCTGTTCCCATAGTTTCTCTTTTATTTTTATTCAATTTGTTAATCGGATATGGGATATGGGATAGAAAAATGAGGAGAAATTGGTGGGATATAGTTTGAATGATGGAGGTGATAATCCGTGAGAGATTCATAACGATCTATTTTTTTATTTAAAAATTTCTAAAAATTAGGAGAAGATAGTTTGATTTATTTTTGTTTCTTTTTTTTTGTTATATTTGAGGTGGGAATTGATGAGAAAAGTTAGCAAAAGATTGTGGATATATCATAAACGACCTGATCATTTTTTTTCTCAATAATTAAATTATTTTGACTTTTCTTTGTTATTACATATTCATACATAAATACAATTTAGGAAGTATTGTTTTGTATGTTTACTTTTCTTTTTCTTGTTTGCTTTGTTGATAAGATTTTTAGTGTTAATAATAATCTACTGGTAATTCATTTTAAAAAGGTGTTAACAATTTATCTTTATGTAATTATTATATAGATGTTAGCAATTATTTCTTTATGGATGTCTACATTTCAATTGTTAAAAAACAACACTCTTTATAATTCATTTAAATCTTTATTGAATTATAATCTCTCTTTTGCATAAAATTTGTATACACGGAATATCTCCATGGATACCTCTAAACTAACGTCGGGCCAAAAAGAACACTTTGCTTCAAAGAGGCGTGAAATTAATGCTCGTCGCAACTTATTCGGAGACCCTTCTAAATTTCCAAACTCAGGAGACCTTCCGCCATATAACTATTAGATGTTTGGAAAAATTGACCGTTGTGACGTTTCGCTTTTAGTTATTATATTTTTGAGTATTTTCGTGTGCTATTTCTTTGAAGTGTTGTTCATGTATTTTAGTTTTGTAATCAATTATTATGCATGCACAATTCAGTCAAGTTTTATATAATTATTATTGGTTGTCACAAATAAAAAAAATTATTTTTTAAATTAATATGTTTTTTAATTATTATATTAAAAAATAATATTAATTATTCAGAATTAACAATTATATATTAATAATAAAATATAACTAATTAATGAATTATAAATAGTATAAAATGATAATGTAATTTAGTTATTTGAATAAAATAATAAATGATGTTAGGTGGAAGGGGTGGGGGAGACCTCCACTGTTGGAGGGTAAATGACAGTCTTGTAAATATTAAGAAGTTAAACAGTGGGGTCAAGGCGTGGGGGAGACCTCCACCATTGGAGTTGGCCTGAGAGGTTGCACGTGAAGGAGAGAGAGAGAGAGAGAGAGAGAGAAGAGAAAGCGATAGGTTGCACGTGAATGAACGAAGTTGTATTTGTAAGTAAAAGTATGTTATACTACTATTGATTTCCCCACTTGTTGATCGAACTTCTTTCTTGGTTGTTCGAGATTCCATTCTAGTTAGAGTTTGCTAGTTAAAGCCTAACGGCTTTCATGAATCATTTACTAGAGTGGCCTCAATTCCTCAAAGAATCAAATAGGAGTCCTAGGAATGGCTATGGCAGCTGAAGGTAATTCTTTTCTGGAGCGTGTTCACGATGATGTCTTCGAAATCATCACGCGAAGAGTGTCGGAGAATTCTTACAGAGACCTGCTATCATTGAGTGCCGCATGTAAGACTCTCCGTTGGAGGCTTCGTGACTATTCCGACATGCTCAAGTATGCAAACATTGAAACTCTCCTAGCCTTGCCACTATTGAGTCGAGAAAAAAATACATTTTGATCGTGATTGTGATTTAAGTGGGACTTCAGAGGCGTCTATCTGGCTCGGACTAGTGAGGGGGCGGTTTTGATTAATTAAATGTTTCGATTTGTCTTCATGTTTTCATTTTGCAATTTTTTATTTCTTCAAGTAATAGTTGTCTCTCCCTCTTCATGCAGTATTCTATGCGACAACATGATGACTGGGATTGGTCGAGCGATCTTTTAAATGTTGCGGGTGACAATGGGCATTATATTTCGATGTACACATGGGGTATGTTTGCTATTGTTATGATGAGTGGAATTAGGAGTTGCTAATGCACTTTTTGATGCTCAGGCGTCGGAATCATTGGAAAGTCTGAGTACACGCCTAACCATGTATATCACTAAAAACCCGACGATAGTTGGTCTTGTCACAAGGAGGAACTGGCCAACCTGACAAATGAGTTACTGGACCGATCAAGCATTTTCTTTTTTGAAGCGAGTGTATCAACTTATGGAAGAAGAATATTTTGTTTAAGAGCATCTCCGAGGACGGGGAAAGTTTTTTGGGCCTTTCGATCCAGTTTGGTTCTGCAGCAAAAAATAATAATAATAATAATAATAATAATAATAATAATAATAATAATAATAATAATAATGATAATAATAATAATAATAAAAATCCCAAAACTAAAAGAAAAAAGCACTCCCTTAAGTGTATTGCTAAATGTATTTACCAGTGTTTCTTTTGATTTTAAATATTTTTTTAAATATTGTACCAGCATTCAATGTTTTTTACCTGCTAAAACCGTGCATGAGGCCCCATCACTTGAGGTCCCAAGTTTAGTCCCGGTTGATAATATCTACATAATAAGCTGCTATGGGGAATAAGCTATCCCCAAAATGTGATATGTGGAATAGCTTATCCCCATCTATATAATAAGCTGTTATGGGGAATATGCCATCCCAAAATAGCACTCCTTGAGTTTCAATGGCTGAGATTATTTTATTATGAAGTATTTAGTTCTTAGGATATAGTACTAGGGATAAGCATATTTACCAGTGTTTCTTTTGCTTTTAAAGATTTTTTTAAATATTGTACCAGCATTCAATATTTTTTACTTGTTAAAACCGTGCATGAGGCCCCATTACTTGAGGTCCCAAGTTTAGTCCCGGTTGAAAAAATCTACATAATAAGCTGCTATGGGGAATAAGCTATCCCCAAAATGTGACATGTGGAATAACTTATCCCCATATATATAATAAACTGTTATGGGGAATATGCCATCCCAAAATAGCACTCCCTGAGTTTCAATGGCTGAGATTATTTTATTATGAAGTATTTAGTTCTTAGGATATAGTACTGGGGATAAGCATATTTACCAGTGTTTCTTTTGCTTTTAAATATTATTTTAAATAGTGTACCAACATTCAATGTTTTTTACTTGTTAAAACCGTGCATGAGGCCCCATCACTTGAGGTCCCAAGTTCAGTCCCGGTTGATAAAATCTACATAATAAGTTGCTATCGGGAATAAGCTATCCCCAAAATGTGACATGTGGAATATCTTATCCCCATCTATATAATAAACTGTTATGGGGAATATGCCATCCCAAAATGTAACATATGGAATAGCTTATCCCCAGTACTATATCCTAAGAACTAAATACTTCATAATCAAATAATCTCAGCCATTGAAACTCAGGGAATTATCATACTTTTGTTGTAGTTCTACCCTCGGGCATGGGATATGCACTAGTTACAAAAATGATATGTGTCCCAACATAGACATCCCTACTGTGACCGGGTCAATTTTTCGTGCTAAAATCGACGCGATCTGGCAACCAAGTTTTCTCCTAACTCATTTCAGCCTTCTCTCATTCACCAACGTGGTTTGTGTTATGAAGAGTAAAGACAATGGAAACCTGTGATTTGGACTGCAAGTTTCTTCTTGTTTTATTGATCTAAAAACAAAGAATACAAATTGATTCACGCCCAAATCACATGGCTACAACATCCCTCTTAACAAAGGCTTAATAATGCCTTGTAAAAATTTCTTGCTCAATTGTGTATGTATATATCTAAACAATGACACGAAATACAGATAAACACAACCAGCATATGGCGGTTTACGACAGTTACAACATTCAAAAACTCAAATACAAAATCTGATTCTGAATGTAACCGCCTTGCAGGAAGTAAACGATGAACTGCAGAAAGTAATCGACTCCAACCGCCCCTTCGTCCAGTCCACCGGCTGGAACGTTCGTTGCCATTGCATCGTTTCTGCAACTCTGTGCACGCTAAGTCTGCTCAAATCTGCTGCACGATAAATACATGGCATCGTACAATCCAGCAAGCTGCTATGCAACGAAGGGTGGTGCATTCTACCGTACTCGACTTCGCTGCATGCTAACAATTCTGGCATGTTGTGGTGCAAGTCCTACCACCACCGTTCACAGCCAATTCTGGTGCACGATATTCGCTGCCTTCATTGCCGCCACTGCACTCCACGTTTCCCGTCCATGTTTCTCGCACCGTCGCATCGACAAGCCTGCACAAAGCCAAAGGAACATCACACCAAAAGGCCACTGAGTTTAGCCAAGGCACGCAGCCAAGCCAAGGCAACGACACATATTCGAAGCCTAAAACACGGCGTTATCTAATCCGTCTTGCACCCCGCACCAATATTGGTTCGCTTGCTAGACCGGCGTGCACATCTAGCAAACCATCGTCGAGCCAAAAATCCAAGGGGGTAACACCTACCATGTCCCAACTTTCCATATCAACTATACACCCACAAATCACTTTGAAAATAATAAGAATAGTGGTGGGTCCTGTTGTTGTGGTCAAGTTGGGACATGGTTGGGATGTTTATGTGTGGATATGTAGCATTGCTCAAAACATTGTTATTTAAAGTTAATTTTTCTTTTTGGAAATGTGTGGCAAACATTTCGAGTAGGGCGAAGATACAAACAATGATCGCACACCATTTACATGATTCAATAGCTACAACCATGGCCAAACAATAGTACCAATTGATTGATGACAGACAAATAGTACAATCAACCACACTAAAATAATCACAATCCTTACATATAGGCCTAGGAAATCGACTTAGTGCCCAATAAAAATAAAAAAAAGATACCAAAACGATCAAGGAAACAAACCGAGAATATAGAACTGTCCGGTCCCAACTGTTCTGCTAATTTTCTCCTTGGTACGAATCTTCAATGCTTCGCCAATTCGGTTTTATAAACTTAAAGCTATTGAGAATGTCCAACATTGGACATTCAAGAAGAGTTAAAATAGCTAATAAGTATTATGGGCTACTCCTCTTATTGCCGATTGGTTTGGAGGTGGAACCCCATGGATTCTTAACATGGTATCAGAGCAGTAGAAACCTTTCTACTCGATTCACATTCCTGTCGCAACTTAAGCCGACAAAATAATTTCCACGTGTTACATTCCACGAATGCACACACGTGACGTGAGGGGGCGTATTGAGAATGTCCCACATTGGACATCCAAGAAGAGCTAAAATAGGTAATAAGTACTAGTATTCTGGGCTACTCCCCTCATTTCCAATTGGTTTTGAGGTGGTACCCTGTGGATTCTTAACACAACCAAGCTGTTTGAATCATCAATTTCAACTGGAAACTTTGGTATGATCAAAGGAGAGTTTCAGTAGGTAGAAAGGTCAGGATGTCTCAGTAGGTAGAAAGGTCGAGCTCTCCTTTGATCAACAACTCCCACCCCGCAATGTTGGCTTAAACATGTAATCTGTTGGAGTAGTGGAATACCGGGACTGTTGAGACTACTAGTAGTGAAATGTTACTAGTGAAAAGATCAAGGGTATTTTAGTCTTTGGGCTTTATTTCTTAGTTACTCACATATTTGTGTACAATTGTGGTTTGCTGAGTGATTAATGTAATTTCTCAATAGCAAATAAATATAAAGGTAGTAAAATTTTGATGGAAGAGCACATTTACTCTAATTGGCTTGTTTGGGAAGCTAAATTATTCGCTTAATTAATTCAATTTTGATAATTAATCTGACCCGTCTGGCAAAGATTGATAGATTGTAGAATGTTTGCAATCATCCGAATCCAGGTACTTTAAAATCGAGATCGGACATTTTTTAAATTATTTTTATTCCCCAATCTATTAAAAGGATCCAGGTAGTGGTTGACCGGATCCGGGTAAGGCCTAACCGGATCCGGGTTCAACACGCTTTTTTTACATATTAACCAACAAAAGGGAGCCAGGTGTGCAAATCACCCAGCCGAATCCGGGTCAGGGTCCAACCGGTATCGGGTCAGACCCTACTAGATCCGGGTTAGGCCCAATCGGATCTGGGTCAGACCCCATCCGGATCCGGTTCAGACTTATTCGGGTTCGGGTACTTCCCCACGAAAATTAAATTTTCCCTCAAGATTATAAAAAAATAATTGATCTAATAATTAATCTTTCCCAAACGAGGCCACTGTTGGAGTAGAACTGTAAATTGGAGAGCCAAATATTGGGGAATGCCAAACTTGGTTAAAAATTGCCTACAATTTTTGTACTCATCTTTGGAGATACTACTAATAGCCAAAATACTCTTCTTCAAAGATCTGATACACTCCCTCCAACACGATAATGCTTTTCCTGCCCAGTAACCCCTTAGGCATCTTTCCGCTTCTCGATTTTCATTATGATGATGGAGATAAAAACATGTCATTGAGACCTTCCAAGGTTTCCCAGGTTGGCTAGTTCCGCCTTACGGTGAGACCAACGATCGTTGGGTTTTCTGTGAGACATTTGGCTAGGCGCTTACTCAAAGTTTCCAATGATTCCAATGCCTCGGCATCCTGAAGTGCATTCACAATCTTATCATTCCACTCATCATAATCAATGGCAAGTAGACCCATGTGTACATTGAAAGAACACGCCCCTTGTCAGCTGCATATTTTAAGAGATCGCTCGACCGCTTCCAGTCATCATGTTGTAGCAGAGCATACTGTACGAAGACAACAGAGAACAATTATTTGAAGAAAGAAAAATGTGCGAAATGACAACATGAACAAAACTCAAAACATTAATAATTCATAACCCCCCTTACAAGTCCGAGCCAGAAAGACGCCTCCGATTCCCATTTGCATCACAATCACGTACAAACTCCATTTCAACACGACTCAATTGGGGTAAGGCTAGGAGAGTTCAATGTTTGAGTTATTGAGGAAGCCAGAATAGTCACGAAGCCACCCATGGAGGAGTGTCTTACTTGTTTCCCTCAATGATAGCAGGTCTTTGTAATAATAATAATAATAATAATAATAATAATAATAATAATAATAATAATAATAATAATAATATTAGTAGTAGTAGTAGCAGCAGCAGTAGTAGTAGTAGTTGTTTTTGAATTTTAAAGATGAAATTGCAGAAAGAATACTTTAGTCTAGTTACTCCAGTGTTCAACGTCACTTTCCTTAACAATTTTTGTACTTTAGTTTTTTTCTTTTCTTTATTTATTTCTTTCTGTTGATTAATCTGTGAGGAACATGTTGTTTGTACTATGTTCTCAACAGATTTATGCACTGCAAAAGTTGTTTAAGTCGAAGATCAATTTGTTTAAACGTGCTATTCATATCATGCTTCTTATCTCGCCTAATATTCAGCACCCAAACACAGTTAGCCAACATATCATATCAGGCCTTATCCTACATCATACATATCCTACCTTGTATCCAACATAAACCATAGCCGCTCTATCTTATCCGCTACCATAGTTGTGAATACCGTTCCGGTCACCGTTCCGGTTTGCTCTTGGGAACGGAACGATCCTGGTTCCGGACGGAACGGTACCGTACCTTTTTATTTTTATTATATATACACACAACATTTACTGTGAATAAAAACATACACAATAATAATGATGCCCAGACCATCTTAATACAAATTTGTCCAAAAAACTTACCAACTCGCAACTTTATGTCATGAATATGGGGTGTCACTGAAATTATGAATTGTTTGGGGGTTAATTTTTAAATAGATAAGATTTTAGGTTGTTTCTATGATTTGGATATTTGTAGCCTTGTAGCCTATAACGCCTGTTTCAGAGAAGAGGATCAATTAATGAAATTTCCAGAATTCTCAATTAATGAAATTAACGACGGAGCGACAAATCCGTTCGTTCAAAAAACTTACCTAGTCGCAACTGATCTGTGCCTAATTCTCAAGCAAGATCCGTTCGTTCGCCGTTCACAAATCGAATCAAAAATCGCCGTTCACAAGTTCACAAGTCGACGAAGCAGAGTCGGGAGGAAGAGCAAATCGAATCAAACCCCGCCTAAATCAAACGTCGAATCACACCCTTGGGTCATCAAACCCCGTTTGCAGAGAGGGGGCGAAAAGGACAGCGGCGACTGTTTTAGGGGTTAAGGGTTATGCAAAGAGCGTTTTGGGTGGGAGAAAAAAATTTCGGAAATTACAATGTTTACCCGATCCGGAATTCTCCGGATTTGGCCCGATTCGGGCGAAACTAACCGGATCCGACCGGAACGACCCGGATCGGACCGGATTTTTATTCGGTACGAATCGACCTGGGTACCGTTCCGATTATGTTTAAAACCGGACCGTTTCGACCGTTCCGGACCGGAACGGAACGGTATCCACAACTATGTCCGCTACCCAAACGTGGATGGGGTTATTAAGACTTTATTAGTATTCAATCCTTCCTACATGGTGGGATTAGATTTTAGGCACATAGGGGGGGGTATAGATAATTAAAATGAAGAAGGAATGCGCACGGTAAGGGTGGTGGCTCTTGTGTGCCCATGGATTTAGCAACAGTACGAACCATTCCTCTCATGGCAAGTCGATGAATTGCTAGGGAGATGAAATCAATGTCTACCATTACCAACTAGGAGGAGGCGACAACAGGGAGTACATAGGTTTCCTAGGTAGACAACTCTATAAAAATATTTAAATATCCCGCATCATATGAAACAAAAATGTTGCTCGTCTTTCTGTCAAGAACATGATTTTAGAATTGTTGTTTTCTTCATGGAACATATGTAATCAAGTAATCAAGCAGGTCTACACAATCTGGTTTCATGGAGTGTAAGGGCATCTATTGTCCTATAAGTTGTCTTTGGTACGAATATACGCCAAATTTTCCCAAAAACTAGTTCTAACAGTTGATGCAAAATCTGGCCTCAAGTTGACACAGGCCTATAATTGGACCTGTTTATAGCCTAAACAAAGGAAAATTTGAAGTTGGTGTAAAAAATAAAATCTCAGTTTTATTCCTTTGCTTATCCTCTGATCCTCCTCCTAATCCTCTACTGCTCCTCCAATGTTCGGATTCATTGTAGCAACGACAAATTTAGAAAATTAAGAAGTATTGTATTTGTCAACAATAAAAGTGAAAAACATAAAAAAATTGCAAAACAAAATGCCGATCTAACCCAAGCGCACTTGTCACAATCAAGAGAACTATGACCGCCTTCAGAGACCTCATTCTGGTGGGCAAATATATTTTCTAAAAGGTTCATGCCGTTGTAGATAGTGCATTTCAGACAGACAGAGCATAGCCACATGGCGGCCATCAAGCATATCAGACTGTGCTCCGCACACACCAGATCACTGATCATACTTATCCACATGGGGACTGCGAGACAGGGCAACCCCCGATACCAACCACACGAGACTTGTAGGGACTTAATGGTTTGCACGCTAGAGTAAGGTCCGTCGCGCGCGAACGACAACCAAGATCTCGCGCGACCGTTAGTAACTGACTTGAGAGACTTAATGACCACGTCCTATAAACCCGGTCGATCTCATAACGGTCTCCGGTTTATGCGGGCAGGTGCGTAACCACTACAAGAAAAGATACATTTTGCGAGATCAAAATACGGTAACAAAAAGAGAACCCTCGCAAAAGATTATTTGCGAAGACTTTGTGCCATCGCATGGCGTCACAATAGCTATGGTAGGAGAACACTTTTATGCAACAAGCCGTCGCAAATATGAGATTTAGAGACAGCAGTGTGCCCTATCAAAACGGGAAATATCTGTCACAAAACGTGTATTCTTGAGCACGCTTTCTCATCACAAACGAATATTCGTCCTTGAAATTTTTCGTTTAGCGAGGGCTATAATATATCCTAAAAACGTCGCCCCTCACACAAAAGAATATAGATTTTGCGAGAGACATATTCTTTAACAAATAATGCCAATTTTCCTTAAAAAGTTATTTTCCTAAAAAGCATATTACTATTCACTATCATCACAATGTAAGTATCATACTTCAAATCACGAAAATATAATTTTTTATTAAGTATCGATATATAATTTTATAATTTGTACATGTCTAAAGAGGAATGAACTATAAGCCCAATTCCCTAAAAAAAGATAAAAAAATAATACTATGAGATCGATCCACATTACAAAGAGAAATATTTTCTTCCACTAATACGTTAATGCTATTGTCTTTTCAGTCACTATCTTCAACACGATGCGGGCAATTTTCTCCTCTACCAGTAAAATTACTATTAACATGCAATATCCATGAAAATAAATGATTAAATACTCACAAGAGATAAATGAAATTTCCAAACAAAAAAGGGTGAAAGTGACTTCAAAATTTATGAATAAATTTCTATAAATAATAATGAAGAAAGAAATGATTTTTTTTTGTTTCAAATCATGCCTGATTTTGAAAAATCTTCAATACTTATACTCAAAAGTCAAGATTTGCCAAAATTGATGAACAAATAAAAAGGGCTAAAAGTGCCATTTCCCACACAGGAAAGGGAGAAAGTGTCTTTGCATCATACTTGAGGGGATGAAAGTATCTTCCACCCAATAAAGACTGATGAAACATGAAATACTTGTACAAACTTAGAATTGGTTCATAGTAATTCACTGAAACAAAAAAGTATAAATGGTGGATGACAGAGAAAGGATATCTATGTGAAAAATGGCATCATAACGCTCACCTTCTGACTACACCAAATCTCCAAGGACGTCATGATCCGAGGAAAACCTTCCTCGAACCTCACATCAACCATCACCCCAATCACTAAGAACACAATCTTGATCGCCCCAGAGTACTCCTCTATGATCTTTTCGCTCACATTCATGTTTATAGCGGCCGTCATTTGCGACTCCTTCGCTGCTGCGGAGGTCACGTAGTATACGAATCAGTTTAAATGAAATCTAATCGGTCAAGAGGGAGAGGCGATAAAGGGAAATATGTACCTAATCGCGGGCCTTACAGAGGCAGTGATGAAGGGAAGAGAGGATTGGAAAGAAAGGCCTTTCGTAAGCCATTGATGAGTTGAGTCTACAAATATAGGTCGGAGATGGATTTCAATTTCTCGGAGATGCCGATTATGGTGGTGTTCTTGGAGATCTATAAGAACTGGCATGTTTTATGGATGAGGAGAGAAATGGGTCTCGGAGGTTATGAATATGTAATCAAAAGAGTTTACCTAGTTAGTGAGCCGCCGCCTACCCCAACCCAAGGTTATTAAGAGACATAGGATTTTGATCTTATGGCTACAAAAAATAATCAATATTATTGTGATGGAAAAACTTAAGATTTTTATTACTTAAGAGTAAATGAGTTATTTACTTCTTCTAAATTTTTGAGTAATTCCTATTTTATCCTCAAATAAGTTCTTTTGCGAGGGTGTCAATCATGTTTGTGACAGTGAATTTCTCTCATCACAAATAATTTGACGCATTTTTCGCTTATTGAGAGAGTAATATTTTTCCGTAAAAAATAACACCTAAAGCGACGATATTTATTTACCCTCACAAATTTACGTCGCAAAAGCCAATAATTCTTGTACTGAACGTTCCCTATATATAAGGTCGAACAAACGTTACGGGTCTATCATTAAGCCGCCATTTATGGGCGCATTAACCCCTAACAACGGTCACTTCCCTACTATATATAGGATCGTTAGCCCTCCATTGCAATCTTCTGGTTCTTCTTGGATGCTCTTGGACTTTCTGGACTTCTGGATTCACCGAAGCTCCGTCATTAAGTTGTCTCTCTCTCAAGAACAATTACCAATTCTTACTCTCTCACTACTCACTACCCTTCATCTCTCCGTGTTCATACTCTCATTCCCTACTTGAGGTGCATACTTGGATCTCTCTCGAGGATTTCCAGAAAGACAATTTGGTGAACCCGACGTGAATCCATCCACCTTCAAAGCTTCAACCAATCAACCTAGTAGCCATGTCTCTTGAGGCTAACCTTTGTGATGGTGATCAATCTCCTTTGGGGCCCATGGGAGTTATGCACCTCCTCCTCCCTATGATCCCAACATGCCCTATATTACGGGTCTTGCTGTGACACCGTCATCGACCCCAGGGGAAAGCACGCCTGCTAGCGTCGCACCCCTGGAACAACGCTTAGGCAGCACCATTGCAAACCAGAGTTTTGTGGATACTGTAATCCCAAAAGTTGACAGTGCGCCTCCTATCCCGCGGGACATATATCTGATGCCCAATCCTGCCGGGTACAAGGCGCCCAAATCAGAAAATTTTGATGAAGTCAGCGGGAACGGGCACGAACACGTGATGAGATTCGTTGACTTGATGGGACCGCATGGGGTCGATACTAGGCTGCTTATGCGCGAATTCCCTAAATCTCTGGGGACTGTCGCGTATAAATGGTACAGGACCCTTGAAGAAGGTTTTTTCAAGACGTGGGAAGACATGGTGAAGAAGTTATACACCAAATTCTTCCAATTTGAGGAGAATATCACCACCATATCTCTCTCTCGCATGCACCAGAAACACGACGAAGAGGGTGTCGCCTTCATCAAGAGGTTTAGAACCAGGTCCTTGGAGTGCATCGATTAAGTGTCGGAAGGTCCCCGGGTGGAGATATGCCTTCAGGGCATGCACGACGAGTACAAAGGTATGTTAATCAATTTGAATATGCCTACCTTTTAAAATTTGATTGACTGCACCAGGAACATTAGCCACTGGTGGAGAAGATGAAGAAGAGATATAGTAATGATCGCGCGCTAGCAAGCTCTAGCTTCAAGATTGGGAGGTTCAGCTACAAGCGAGGACGGGATGTCGAAGTAAACGCGGTATCATCCCCTCACAATCAACAGTGACCCACGCCTATGGAGGCATCACCCTTTCCTTGTTCGATCGAAGACGCGATAGATCTTTGTAAGAGGTGGCGAAAGGATGGAATTTTACCAACACTGGTGCATAAACCCTCTGGCGAGCAACTGCGAGATCCCAGATGGTGCGAGTGCCACGGACAGGTCATGCACCCAACGAGGGAATGCAAGAAGCTCATGTTGCTGGTGGATAGAAAGATCAAGGAGGGACAATTGGTCGTCGATGAATCGGCCAAGGATGTACGCAGCAATTCCTTGCCATCTCGTGCGCAACAGGAACCCAAGGGAAATGAGATAGCCATGATTTCAATCATGGAATTTGAAGAGGTCGCAGATGCAGGAATCCCAGTGGGTGCTGAAATCTGCAAAGACGAAGATCATGGCGTGGACACAGAGGATTCACGCGCCGAACGGATGAAAGATTCCAACAAGTTTGAGAAATTCTTTAATGACATGAATTTCTCCAGCACATGCAGGCATGAGATGACAAAGGCCATTTTAAGGGTGGCAGAAGACTATGGATAAGAAATTATCGTCTCAAACAGCAAAGTCATCAGGTCCGCGCAATCTAGTTGCCTAGTCATGACGTTCGATGAGTCGGATAAGAGTGCAGACGCGAACCATCAGAGGCCGTTATACGTGACCGCCATTGTCAATAATGTAGAGTTCAAAAGAGCTTTTGTCGATGGGGGAGCTGCAGTGAATGTGATTCCACTCAGCACCCTAGATTTAGCTGAAATACTAGAAAGCAAGATTGTTAAGAGGCCATCACCATTGATGGGTTTTGGAAGCGACTCCAGAATGACTGTTGGATGGATTCGCCTGGGAATCCAGATTGGCCAAATCAAGTGTTCTGCGAAGTTCCACGTCATCGATGCCAATACCACTTATCATATGATCATTGGTCGGGCATGGATACACGGCTTTGATGCTGTGCCTTCCACGGCTTAGCAAGTAATGAAGGCCATTTGGAAAGACAGAGTGGTTGCAATACCGGCCTCGGTTATTCCTTTTAACTTGGAAGAGGCGCACTTGTCGGAGGCAGTATGGTTCACGAAAATGGCAGATGAGGTAACTCCAGCTCTGCTTCAGCCGGCTCTCTTGCCCAAATGGGAGGACATCAAGGACCAGTCACCAGCTAGGGTGATGGTGATGCGAGAAGCGCTGAAAGATAAGCATCCTATGCGGTAGGAAGCACCCAAAATAACTTACATCAAGAAGAACGTCTACACCCCGAAGAGGGTTGTCGAGCATAACAAGGAAGGCAGGCAGGTAGGCATCTTCTACTCCAATGGGAAGAAATGCTATCGCATCTGAAGGTGCGCGGGGTCATCTTCGAACCGTCCCATCAAAGGTGTCCCTGAGAAAATTTGCAAGTTGATAGAAGCTCCAAGCGAAGATAAGGGAAAGACACTGCTGGAAGAATTGAAGGAGGCTCCTAAATGCATGGGGGATCGCCCAAAACCTCAGAAACAAGAATTGAAGGAGGTATTCTGAGCCCAACTGAGGAAAAGAAGAGGCCAATCTTCTTGAGTGCAGATCTTAACAACGAGGGGGAGCGAGAATTGCTCGAATTGCTGAAGGAATACAGGGACGTTTTCGCGTGGGACTACGACGAAATGACGGGGCTAGACCATGAAATTACCATGCATGGACTTGAAGTTATCCCAGGGTCGAAGCCATTAAAACAAAGTGTGAGGAACTTTCGCCGTGAAGTTAATGTCATGATAAAGGAGGATATAGTGAAATTGCTAAATGCAAAATTCATCGAGCCCTATCACCATCCCACCTGACTGGCTAATATTGTGTCTGTCCTGAAAAAGAACGGGAGCCTTCGCGTTTGTGTCGACTTTAGAGATATGAACAAGTTCTTCCTAAAAGACGATTTCCCGTTGCCAAACATAGATCTCCTGATCGACTCTACTACATGTTGTGAAATGTTTAGCTTAATGGATGGATTTAGCGGCTATAATCATATCAAAATTGATCCATAGGATGTGAAGAAGACGGCGTTCATCACACCTATGGGGGTCTTCAACTATACAGTTATGCCTTTTGGTCTAAAGAATGCAGGAGCTACTTATCAACGCGCAATGATGTCACTATTTCATGATATGATGCATCAGGAAGCTGAGTTCTATGTGGACGACTTGGTGGTTAAGTCAAGGAAGAAGTAGGACCATTGGAAAGACTTGAGGAAAGTCTTTGAAAGGTGCCGAGCTTTCCGGCTGAAAATGAACCCCATGAAGTGCACGTTTGGGGTAACTTTAGGAAAATTCTTGGGCTTTGTAATTCACCGGCACGGGATTGAGTCCGATCCCGCAAAGATCTTGGCAATTACCAGCTTACCTACGCCACAGTCTCAGAGTACACTGAAGACTTTTCTAGGAAAACTGTCGTACCTGAGAAGATTGATACCAGCTATTGCAAAGTTGACCTTTTGCTTCGGTAATTTTCTCAAAAGTACGCGACGTGCTTATGGACAGAAGAGCATCAAGCTGCGTTTGAAAAGCTGAAGAAATTATTAGCATCTTCGAGAGTTATGATCGCACCTCAACTAGGATCGC
Source organism: Linanthus parryae (assembly GCA_023055425.1). Lineage (NCBI taxonomy): Eukaryota > Viridiplantae > Streptophyta > Magnoliopsida > Ericales > Polemoniaceae > Linanthus > Linanthus parryae. Next base: position 11,581,102 of record JALGPY010000010.1, on the reverse strand, counting down.
CGTTGCTACTGTACTTAACCTAAAAAAAAGACCTTTTGGAGCGTTGCTTGCTCAGGAGTTTGAAGGACAAGAAAGGCCAGTGTACTACATCTCGCGTATAATCTAGTCTGCAGAATCCAGGTACACAGAAATTGAGCGTCATTGCCTCGCTTTATTTTTCTCTATTGAAAATTTAAAGCACTATTTCGCATCCCACAAAGTGGTCATCATAACAAAGAACGATCCTATACTTTATTTATTGGAACACTCTCCTCCTTGTGGGAGACTGGAAAAACGGTACATGACCATTTCCTAGTATGACATAGTCTGTGCCCGACCAAAGGCCATCAAATCCCAATCACTGGCCGACTTGTTGGCACAGTTCCCGGACAAAAATTCTGAACCATTAGTAGAGGAGGAACTCGAAGGGCCAGAGATATACACAATCATCCATCTTTATTGGAAGTTGTACTTCGATGGATCAGCGACAAGGTAAGGGGGTGGAATTGGAGTTGTGTTTGTTGACTCAAAGAATTCTAAGTGTGTTTTGAGAAGTAACTGTTTAGAGTGATGAAAAACAAACACTAAGTATTTCTAAGGCTCCAAGGCCTTGAGATACTGATCAGAGCTTCAAAGCTTTAAGAGTAGTACTTTACAGTATGATCCAATAATCTTGTGATGCAGGTGTTCTATTTGATGTGTTAAGATCAGAGATTTACTGCAAATATCCTTGTTATACATTCTTTATTTATCAAACACAATTGCAGATATCCTAATCAGAGTGAATCAAAGGTCTCTGGTCTTAATATTGAGAGACTGTGAAGCATGTTTAGAGCTTCAAGGCCTTGAGATGTGCCTTAAGCTGCTGACATTTTTATAGAATTAACTTGATTCTCTCTTGCAAGATTTGATCTTTGTTATTATGATAGTTTAATGACTTTTACAAGTCTTAAACTGGTTTATCATGAGTAATATGTTTCAGAAGTTAATCAGGTTATTCTTTTATTCATTCGATCCAGTTTTATTCATAAATTGGAAATCCAAACAGACTTAGTGCTGTAATATTTATGGATTTTGTTGTTGCTGTGTTTTAATGTTGTTATAGGTTTTTCAAACGTGAAAATGAAATCTCAACAAACTCCAACGGATATCTACTCAAAGCTGTTCTTAATTGCAGTTAGAAAGGATGAGGATTTGCAGGAACTGAGATCCTAAAATCTCTCATTCAGTTGCATAGAGTGGATAAAAGACTGGTTTGAAATTTGAAAGGTAGAGAAGCTTACAGAAAACTGAGAGAGGTGTGATACATCCGTGGATGATCAGACATTCAATCCCTCACAAATTCAGGCTTCAGTTACAGCTTTCAGAAGATCAATCATTCCAGTTTCCTGAAGAACACATCCAGGCCCTCACAAGCTTATTCTTCTACTGTGTTCTTCTTCTATATTGTAATATGCTTATCTTCTGTATATCTAAAACCTCACAAAAGCTAGTGGTTGGTTGTTCAAGTGAACAACAAGAGGTTTTTGTTAGCTCAACAGTTAGTAGCTAATACTAGATAGGTTTGGAACCACAAGCTGTATAGGTGTAAGGGAGTTTACTTAGGCTTGGAGATCTGGGGTTGTTTCTGTGTGAGTAATAAGAAGTGTTTGCCCAATCCTGGTGGGATTAGATCCCTCAGGCAGAGATTAGGTCCATTGGGACTGAACTCTTTAAATTGCCTTGTGTTATTTACTTTACAGTTTTGCTATTTCTTTCTGCAAGCAACTCAAATCAAACTAGGGTTGATAAACTTTGTAGAACTGGTGATAGTTCAAGGCCTTGATGCTTTCTGTTTGCCTTAGAAAGTTTCTGACTAGTTTTGCAAAATTTCAAGGCCTTGAGATTTGAGTTTCTCACTTGTTCACTTAGTTAAAATTTGTGTTTTAGCAAAACGTTTCCATACTCTATTCAACCCCCCCTTCTAGAGTATTTTTGTCCTGTATTTAGTCTACATTACAAACTTTCAATTGGTATCAGAGCTTGTGTCACTACTATAGATCTAAGAATCTTGTGACTATGAGTAATGTAGGAGATGGTGGCTTCTCACAAGGAAGGAAAGCAAACAGACCTCCATTGTTTTGTGGTGATAACTTTGTGCACTGGAAGGCATTGATGAAGATGTTCATCATAGATCAAGACATGGAACTGTGGTCAATAGTTCAGAATGGTCCTCATGAGTATTACACTACCATAGATGGAGTTAGATGCATCAAGTCTGAGGAAAATCTCTCAGTTACTGAACTGGAAAATGTATCAAAAATTTACAAGGCTATGAATATGTTATATTGTTCTCTTAATGCAGATGAGTTCAACAGAGTGTCAAATTGCAAAAGTGCCAAAGAAGTATGGGACAAATTGGTTGTGACATATGAAGGAACAATTCAAGTTAAGCAGACCAAGATTAACATACTTCTGAGGCAATATGAGCTGTTAAAAATGAACTCACATGAGACCATCAAGGAGATTTCAAAAGATTCACTGATGTGGTGAATAATCTGAAATCATTGGGAAAAAAGTTTTCGAATGAGGTAAAGGTCGGGAAAATTCTGAGGAGCTTGCCAAAAGCGAAGTGGGACCCAAAGACAACAACTATTGAGGAAGCTCATGATTTAAGTCTTCTTCAGCTAGATGATCTACAAGGAAAGCTGCTCACTCATGAAATGTCTATGAAGGATGTAGAAGGTGATCTGAGTGAAAACATCAAGAACTTAGCACTCAAGGCTAAAGACAATGAAAAATCTCAAAGTCCTGAGACTGAAGATGATCATGATGATGAAGAGGATTTAGCATTGATCTCCAAGGCCTTGGCCAGGATTCTCAAGAAGAAGAGAAACTCTGGTAACAGAGACTACAACAGAGAGAGATCAAGACCTTCACGCAGCAAGGACTACAAAGGTAAGTCTTCATCACAGTCACATAAAACTAAAGTAATGAATTGTTTTGAATGTAGTGATGTAGATCATTTAGTAAGGATTGTCCACAAAAGAAGAAGAACAAGAACTTTCAAAAGAAAGACAGTGACAACAGAAGGAAGAAAGCCATGATGGCCTCTTGGAGTGATTCTGATTCATAAGTGATTCAGACACAGAAGAAGATCAAGCAAAGTTATGCTTCATGGCTAAACATGATGAAGAAAAGTCTTCAGACAGACATATTGAGGAAATTGTAAAATATCTTATTGCTAGTCCTTCTGATGTACTTCCTGAAATTCTCAAAAGCATGTTTTTAAATGAGGAAATTTATAGAAATGAGATTTCATCTTTAAAGATTAAGATTCATGAGCAGGTAAAAGAAAACCTGGACCTAGTTTTTGCCAACAAAACTGTTGAAGTTTCCAAGACAAAAATTGAAAAGGACTTCAAGGCATTGGACAGCAGATTCAAAGCCTTGAAGGCACAGATAAAAGAGATTGTTGATCAAAACACTCTCTTAACTGAAATGTATGTTGATCTGATGACTCATTCAAAGGATTTAGAACAACAAATCTGTTCTTTGACTGAGAAACTTCAAGAGTCTAAAAAGGTCCTAGCTAGTTTTACAGGCTCAGAACATAATCTGAATCTCATTCTTGGAGGAAGTCTGAAATCAATTCATAAAAGTGGGATTGGCTACAATCCAAATTTTCCAAAGAAAAGCCAAACTAATTTTGTCAAATCTGGTAGCAGACATTCTCCAAAATGTCATTACTGTGGAAAAATTGGTCATCTTAGATTAACTTGTCCCTTCAGAAGACTAGAACCTCACATTATGAGGAACACTTATCCTTATCAGCGTAAGGTACAGGTTAGGCAAATTTGGGTTCCAAAAGGAATTAGACAACCAAACATGGCTGATTCTGAGTATGACTCAAAGTTCTGCACTTGGTCTAACAGCCTATTAAGGCATAGATTTACTTTTGCAGGATGTCACCAAAGCCTTGAAAGATCAGAAATGGATATTAGACAGTGGCTGTTCCAGACATATGAGTGGAAAGTAGTCTCCTTTTACTGAGCTCACAGAAAAATCTGGAGGGACAATTACACTTGGTGACAAAGCAAAATGCAATATTATTGGTATAGGTAGTATTGGTAATGGTTCTACCAACTCTATCTCTGATGTTTATCTTGTGGATGGACTTAAATATAATCTGCTTAGCATTTCTCAGTTATGTGATAAAAGTTATAAAGCTATATTTAACAAGGAGAAATGTGTGGTGCAATATGAGAAATCTGGAGATTGCATACTCACTGCTCCTAGATCATATAATCTATATGCTATGAGTACTAACAGTGTTGCAGGTGACAAGTTGAAATGCCTCAAGTCCTTGAAGGAAGATTCAAAGCTTTGGCATAGAAAGCTTGGCATATTAGCATACATACCTTGAATAAACTCATATCAAAGGATTTGGTAAGAGGATTACCATCACAAAAGTTTTCAGATGATGAGGTTTGCAAGGCATGTGTACAAGGTAAACAAACAAGAAGCTCAATCAAGCCAAAGAACTTTGTAAGTACTTCTAGACCCTTAGAACTGTTGCATATGGACTTTTGTGGTCCTATGAGAGTTCAGACTCCAAAAGGTAAGAGGTATATGCTTGTGATAGTAGATGATTAGTCTAGGTTTACATGGGTGATGTTTATTAGAGACAAAACTGAAGCATTATCTGAGTTTTCTAGACTATGTAAAGAGCTTCAATCTATGAAAAATTTGCATGTTGCATCTATTAGAAGTGATCATGGTAGGGAGTTTGATCAACTTGACTTTTGGTTTATTTTGTGCAAAGCATGGCATATCACACAACTTTTCTGCACCTAGAACTCCACAGCAAAATGGAGTTGTTGAGAGGAAAAATAGGACACTTGAGGATATGTCTAGAACCATGCTACTTGAAAGTAATTTGCCAAAGTTCTTGTGGGAAGAAGCTGTTAATACTACCAATTATGTGTTGAATAGATGTTGGATTAGGCCTATTTTGAAAAATACTCCTTATGAACTGTTTAAAGGTAGGAAGCCTAGTGTCTCTTATTTCAAACCTTTTGGTTGATTTGTTTTGTGCATAATAATGGTAGAGACAATATTGGTAAGTTTGATGCTAGAAGTGATGAAGGTGTATTTCTTGGATATTCTCAAACTAGGAAAGCTTATAGAATTTACAATAGAAAAACCAAGATTGTGGAAGAGAGTGTTCATGTGTTTTTTGATGAAAGTACTAAGGATTCTCTGAATGAATTTTTTGCAGATCTAAATTTGAAAAAGCATGAGTCTGATGATGATGCTGTGAAAGAGGAAAAAGGAAAAACTAAAGTGCAGAATCAATTAGTAGAATCTCAAGGCCTTGAACCTCCTGCAGAGCCAAAATCTCAAAGCCTTGAGACTGGAACTGAAACTTTCTATGATGCTCCCTCTACTGTTTCAAGACCTCAAAGCCTTGAAGGAACATTTCCTGGATACCAAGGAAGAAGTTTAAGTATCTTGCAGATCATCCAGCTGACAATATCATATCTGATCCAATAACTGGAACTCAGACAAGAGGACAGTTGAAGAACTTGTGTGCTTTTAGTGCTTTTGTATCATTGATTGAGCCTAAGAATACAAAGGAAGCACTGGAAGATACAGACTGGATCATTGCAATGCAAAGTGAGCTGAATGAGTTTGTAAGAAACAAGGTATTGAATCTGGTTCCCAGACCAAAAGAGAAATCAGTTATAGGAACCAAATGGGTGTTCAGAAATAAGCTTGATGAGAATGGCAAAGTGGTAAGGAACAAAGCCAGAATTGTGGCACAGGGATACAATCAGGAAGAAGGTATAGACTATGAGGAGACATTTTCTCCTGTTGCCAGGTTAGAAGCTATTAGAATACTTCTTGCATTTGCATCTCACAATCACAAAAAAGCTTTATCAAATGGATGTCAAATGTCCTTTTCTGAATGGTTATTTACAAGATGATGTTTTTGTAGCACAACCTCCTGGTTTTAAAGATGAAAACTTCCTTGATCATGTTTACAAATTATACAAAGCTCTTTATGGTTTAAAACAAGCTCCAAGGGCTTGGTATGATAGACTTTCAAAATTTTTACTTGACAATAATTTCAAGAGAGGTCTAGTAGATAAAATTCTTTTTATTAAACATCATGAAACTGATTTTTTAGTAGTCCAGATCTATGTGGATGACGCTTTGTTTGGTGCTACTAATGATGCTCTTTCAAAAGAGTTCTCTAGTCTAATGTGCAGGGAGTTTGAGATGAGCTTAATGGGAGAACTGAATTTATTTCTTGGACTTCATATTTTACAAATGAAGAAAGGGATATTTGTACATCAAGGAAAGTATACCAAGGACTTGTTGAACAAATACAATATGACACAGTCCAAGGTACTCAAAACGCCTATGAGTTCATCACTCTCATTAGACAAGGATTCAAATGGTAAGAGTGTAAATCAAAAGGAGTATAGAGGTATGATTATATCACTTTTGTATTTAACTGCTAGTAGACCTGATATTATGTTTAGTGTTTGCATGTGTGCAAGATTTCAAGCAGATCCTAAGGAAAGTCATTTAACTGATGTCAAGAGAATTTTCAGATATTTGAATGGAACCAAAGGCTTGGGGCTTTGGTATCCAAGGAGATCTAATTTTATGTTGAGTGGCAATTTCAGATGCATATTTTGCAGGATATAAAGTGGATAGGAAGAGTACTTCTGGATGTTGCCAATTTCTTGGATCCTCACTAATCAGTTGGCATTCCAAGAAGCAAAATTATGTAGCATTATCAACTGCAGAAGCTGAATACATTGCAGCTGGAGCTTGCTGTTCACAAGTGTCGTGGATTGCTCAACAACTTAGAGATCTTGGCTATAATTTCAGAAATGTTCCTATTCATTGTGACAACACAAGTGCCATTTCAATCTCTAAGAATCCAGTACAGCACTCAAGAACCAAGCATATAGATGTAAGGTATCACTTTCTTAGAGATCATGCAGAAAAAGGTGATGTTGTTCTATCTTTTATTTCTACTTCTATGCAGATTGCTGATATTTTCACTAAACCTCTGCCAAATGATAGGTTTTCATCCCTAAGGCTTGAACTGGGTATGTTAAACAAGGATGCATTGGTTTAGGGGTAGTATTTGTACTTACTTGTGTTCATGTATTGAAATCTCAAAGCCTTGAAATTATACTTTCCAAAGCCTTGAAAGTATAGTTCAAAGCTTTGAAATTTCTAAAACTGCAGAAAATCTCAAGGCCTTGAGATTGTTCTCCAAGGTCTTGAAACATCTGTAATTTTTTTAAAACATGGATCCCCAAATATTATATGTTATCTTTTTAGATAATTGTATAATATTTGAATTACTCATAGAATTTTCTAAAATATTCGAAAAGATCTTGTAGATTCGTTTTGCATGTTGATTTCAGTAGAGTCCTTTTATAACTCATTCTTTCAACCTACTTAAGCTGAAAGTCAGGGCTTTTCTTCTTCATTCCCTCTCAATTCTCTACGTCTCTCTACTCTCTCTATCTCTCTCAATCTCATTCATCTCTCAAAACCCTAATCCCACAATGGAGTGCAAATACCCCAGGATTCAAAAACAGGGAAAGCCTTCTAGTAGATCTAAGAAGAGGGCAAACAAGAAGGAGAAGATTGTGATCTCTGATTCAGATTCAAAAAACACACAGAGTTTGCATGAGGACACACCTCCTGCAAAGAAGATCAGAAAAGAGAAAGGGGATGAAGGTTCAAGTGTTGATCCACGGAAGGAGATAGAGGTTCAGGGTGATGATCAACCTAGATCAGACAAGAAGAAAGGGGAAGAGAAGAAAAAGGCTGTTGAAGAAGAAAAAGGAAAATCAGCTAAGGAAAGCAAGAAGAAGTCTACTGAAGGAGTACCAGAGAAGGAGAAACCTGCTGAGAAGAAATCAAGGTTTAAGAAAGTTGCTGCTGAAACTAAAAAGGGTTATCAAGAGAATTGGAGTGGTTCAGACAGGAAAGGGTCATTGGAAGTTCTATTCAGAGTTGTCCAAAGCTGAGCTTGAAGAGAAGGATTTTGTCAAACCTAAGGGGGCTACAACATCAAGGGTATAAGAAAATGAGGATTACTCTCAATTGGTTGAGAAGTTTGAAGAACAGCAGGTTGAGATTGAAGATCTTAGACAAAGGCTGTTTGATCTATCTTCCGAGTTTAATCTAATAAAAGGTTTGATGAATGTGATGAATGGAACACTGAATGTTTTCATCAAAGGTTTGAATTTGGAGAAGATCCCTTCTGCTACTAGTCATGACACTAGTGTTGGCTCAGATGAAAGGCTAGGTGAATTCTTGAAGAAGAATAAGAAGCCTATTGTAGTTGTGCTCACTTCAAAGGATCTATATGAGCAAACTGATGAAGAAGAAGCTGGAGAAGACACAGGTGTTAATGCATCTACAGAGGGTGATTCAGTGCAGGTTATGAAAAAGATAGTGGATGAAATCATTGAGGAAGTTGTTGCTGAGGTGGATGCTGAACAAGAAGAGAATCAGTATGCAGAAGAAGCTGACAGTGATGAAGAGGTTGGAGAAGGCTCAGAGAAAGGCCAAGCATCAAAGAAGAAGTGAAGATTTGAGAAAGCCAAAGCCTTGATTCTTTCTTTCTTTCTTTCTCTCTTTCTTTCTTTCTTTCTTTCTTTCTTTCTTTCTTTCTTTCTTTCTTTCTTTCTTTCTTTCTTTCTTTCTTTCTTTCTTTCTTTCTTTCTTTCTTTCTTTCTTTCTTTCTTTCTTTCTTTCTTTTCTGTTCTCAAGGCCTTGACAATCAATAGGAACTTATTTTGTTAAGTTTTTTTTAAGACTCTGAGTAATGATCCAACATTTCTTCACCTTTATTTGATGAAAGTCAAAAAGGGGGAGAAGTTATCTGTGCTATTTGTGTTTACTATTCAGTGTTTAGATAATAAGATTGTGAGTTTTTGTGTTAATCAGTTGTGTTCTGTGATTATTGATTATCTATGATTACTGGTTATCTGTGTTAATTTGGTATAAACAGTGTTAATGTTCATCACTTTTCTGCAAATGATGATATCTAATTCTTACAAAAAGTTGCAGGGATATTTACACAAGATTATGGGTTTTGTCTTTCATCAAGGGGGAGATCGTTGACTCAAAGACTTCTAAGTGTGTTTTGAGAAGTAACTGTTTACAGTGATGAAAGACAAACACTAAGTATTTCTAAGGCTCCAAGGCCTTGAGATACTGATCAGAGCTTCAAAGCTTTGAGAGTAGTTTTCTTTATAGTATGTTCTAATAATCTTGTGATGCAGGTGTTCTATCTGATGTGTTAAGATCAGAGATTTGCTGCAAATATCCTTGTTATACATTCTTTATATATCTAACACAATTGCAGATATCCTAATCAGAGTGAATCAAAGGTTTCTGGTCTTAATATTGAAAGACTGTGAAGCATGTTCAGAGCTTCAAGGCCTTGAGATGTGCCTGAAGCTGCTGACAGTTTTACAGAATTAACTTGATTCTCTCTTGCACGATATGATCTTTGTTATTATGATTGTTTAATGACTTTTACAAGTCTTAAACTGGTTTATCATGAGTAATATGTTTCAGAAGTTAATCAGGTTATTGTTTTATTCATTTGATCCAGCTTTTATTCAGAAATTGGAAATCCAAACATAATTAGTGATGTTATATTTCTGGATTTTGTTGTTGCTGTGTTTTAATGTTGTTGCAGGTTTTTCAAACGCGCAAATGCAATCTCAACAAACTCTAACGGATATCTACTCAAAGCTGTCCTGAATTGCAGTTAGAAAGGATGAGGATTTGCAGGAACTGAGATCCTAAAATCTCTCATTCAGTTGCAGAGAGTGGATAAAAGACTAGTTTGAAATTTGAATGGTAGAGAAGCTTACAGTGAACTGAGTGAGGTGTTATACATTCGTGGAAGATCAGACATTCAATCCCTCAAAAATTCAGGCTTCAATTACAGCTTTCAGAAGATCAATCATTCCAGTTTCCTGAAGAACACATCCAGGCCTTCAAAAGCTTATTCTTCTACTATGTTCTTCTTCTGTATTGTAATCTGCTTATCTTATGTATATCTAAAACCTCACAAAACCTAGTGGTTGGTTGTTCAAATGAACAACAAGAGGTTCTTGTTAGCTCAACAGTTAGTAGCTGATACTAGATAGGTTTGGAACCACAAGCTGTATAGGTGTAAGGGAGTTCACTTAGGCTTGGAGATCTAGGCTTGTTTCTTTGTGAGTAATAAGAAGCGTTTGCCCAATCCTAGTGGGATTAGATCCCTCAGGCAGAGATTAGGTCCATTGGGACTGAACTCTGTAAATTGCCTTGTGTTATTTACTTTACGGTTTTGCTATTTCCTTCTGCAAGCAACTCAAATCAAACTAAGGTTTATAAAATGCTTAGAACAGGTGATAGTTCAAGGCCTTGAAGCTTTCTGTTTTCCTTAGAAAGTTTCTGACTAATTTTGCAAAATCTCAAGGCCTTGAGATTTGAGTTTCTCACTTGTTCACATAGTTAAAATTTGTGTTTTAGCAAAACGTTTCCATACTCTATTCAACCCCACCACTTATAGAGTATTTTGGTCCTGTATTTAGTCTACATTACAAACTTTCAGTGTTAATTAAGCGTGATCAAGAGGTCATTTAAATGTCGACCAAGCTAGAATTCGTTGTGACCAACAACGAGGCTGAATACGAAGCTCTAATCGCAGGATTACTTTCAGCCAAGGCCTTGGAAGTTCAGAATTTCATTGTAATGGGAGATTCTAAACTAATAGTGAAGCAAACTTCAGGAGAGTACAGATTGAAGGAGATTAACTTGCTGAACTACAGATCGATAGTGCAGAAGTTGGTTCAGAAACTTGATTCCATCAAGTATGAGCACACCCCTAGATCTGATAATCGACATGCGGATGCATTGGCTACTTTGGGGTCGAAGATTAGCTTTGATAAATGCCCAGCAAAAATCTCTATTGAAGTTAAGAAAACTCCAACCCTGGTAAAAGGCCTGTGCGAAGATGAGTATGAAGAAGAAGCATATTGGAGAAAGCCCATCATGCGCGCAATGGCCGAAGGAACAAGCAAGGAAAGCTGGGTTTCCATGAAAGGGTTTTGCATACACAATATTTTGTTGTACTACAAGGGACCTGCGGGAATTCTGATGTGATGCATGACGGAGGAGGAAGGCCGAGCAGTTTTGGAGAAAATCCATCAACATTTCTGTGGAGAAAATGAAAATTCTATCTACAGAAAGGCACAAAGATATGGAATCCACTGGCCGCCGATGGCATATTTTGCAGCTAATGTATAAAGCAACTGCGAAAAGTGCACGCTGATAAAAGACTCCCTGGAGGTCGCTGCAATTGAAGATGAGGATTGGCGGAGACCTATAATCGATTACCTGCAAGATGGAACTTTGCCGAGCGACAGAAAGGAAGCTGGCAAGCTTAAGTGAGGCAGCTCGATACACCTTGCAAGAAAATTTACTTTGGCAGAAAGGAAACAATGAGAACTTACTCAGGTGTCTGAATGGTCAAGAAGTCCAGGAGGTCATGGAAATGTCTCATCAAGTGGAAGACCAAGGGGGCGCGACGCTATGCAGACAACTCTTAACTGTTGGTTACTTCTGGCCAACCACGGAAGCTGATTGTCGCGTGAAGGTCAAGAGGTGCTAGCAATGCCAATTACATGGTAACCTAGATCACGCCCAAGCAGTTGATTTTCGTGCGTTAGGAACTCCCTGGCCGTTCCACACTTGGTCCTTGGGTTTCATTGGTCCAATCCGACCTCCATCGCGTGGTGATAGCGCCTTTTAGGAGCAATAATTCTTTAGCATTTACCACATGTTAATAGGTATTTGGAGAGTGCTTTGAGCCCAATGTTAGAGAATATGAGTTGTTTTATGACTTGTTGCTCACCATGTACTATATTGCTAGTTCGGGCGTTTCTATGCATATTTTGTTGTTATTTTTCAAATATAATCGCTTGGTATGTTTGTTCATGTTTTCTTGGAAGGAATGGATACTAATCGGTTGATATGAGGCATGGAACAAACTTCGGAAACAACGGGAGATCAAGTGGAGTAAAGAGAAGCCGAATTGGAGGAGCTTGGATGACAGTCTACACTAATATGATCATAGCTGGAGTTCTAAAATTAATTTGGGATGAGACCTGTGGCAAATGAAATTAGACTCAAAGATCTTTCCAACGACAGGTTGTTCGCGATAATTCCCAAGTATAGGAATATCGTTCTAAGTAGTACCCGAGTAAGAACGGGGTCGAATCCACAAGGAGAGGAGGATTAGAGAGTGACTTGCAAAACTAGAAAACGACTAACTAAACGATAAAAGCAACTTCTCTCAATGGCTTTAGAGCTTGCCAAGCTATCAAATCCACCAAAACTAATTGATGGAGCGAGTTGAGATTTGAGAATTTAAAGAACAAAGTAAACAACTACTAAAACTACGATTCAAGAAAGTAGTGAAATAATAAGTAATGAGGGGCTAGGGATCATCGGTTTCTCTAGTGACCAATCCCCCTATTATATTCAAGCCCGGTTCTCATATCACATGTAGAATTCCACAAGACAAGTGCCTCAAGAATCGATTGCTCATTGCAATCCAACTTGCCACAAATGAAGTGCCTAACTCTAACACACGATAATTAAGCACTAAAGAAGCGATTCAAATGAGATTTTCCAAATATCATTTGCCTCAAGCATCAAACATATGTAAACACACATAAGTGTTTCCACATGAAAGATCAAGCCACAAATGAGATTCCTAAATTCTCACTCAAATCACCTAACTAGTACTCAACTACTCAAAGTTAGGATTGACGAGTCACTTCAACGCAAGAGAAATTTCGAATCAAACATGTCAAGAACATTCGCACATCTACCTATTCAATGCATCAAATACTCCAACATGAGAAATTCAAGTATTAAACTACGTATTGAAGCTACTCAATTCAACCCATTCATCCTTGAAGTCCAACTTGAATCAATAAGAGGATTAGGGCACTAGATAGTCCCAAATCACCCAAGCAAGTTAACTAGCTAAGCATGATAGATTCAAGAGTAATAAAGAGAAATGATATTTTCATAGCCAACACTTGAATCAACCAATTGTTTTCACAAATTCAACCCCAATACTTGATTCAACTACACAAAACTAAGAGCAAAATAGCCAAAAACACAACTAAGCTACAACTAGTGGAGCAATTGCCCTAATAAGCTACTGCTGCTGCTGCTATAGCAAGAACTCAGCAGCAACAGTCACATAACAAAACCAGAATTGCTCAAGAACAACCCATGGTTAGGGCGAAATCAGAGAGAGAGAGAGAGAGGCGAAAACAGAGCACTGTGTGTAGCTCTCGGGTCCGAGCCCCCCAGTCCTTCGTCATTCTTCAAGTCCGATTTATATAGGCAGTGGGGATTCATTTCGTGGCCTCCAAGAGATGATCTCCGCCCTCCAATTGATCTAAGAGACCCTCCTTCGTTGATTTACAGCAGCTCTCAAGAACCCTAGGTGATTTAGGGCTTTCTAGTTCGTTCATCTTTGGGCCGAATTGAGGGAAGAGGGAGGTTGAGGTTGGGCTGGGGAGCGTTTTGGTGTTGGTCTCACTTGATTTGGTGAAGCAACGAAGGAGATAAGGCCCTCGAAGAGGCTTCGTGCGAGCTTCCATGGTGGCTCTGTTATGCTGCTGTGTTGAACCGACGGGGAGAGAGAGTGCCGAGAGAGAGAGGACGCGTGAGGTGAGTTGTTTTGAAGAATTAACACCCGGCTCCCCCTTATTCTCTGTTATATTTTAAAAGACCCCGAGTGCTTCCTTAAAACTTTCTGAAAATAGCGATAACACCCCAACTCCGTTAAAAGCTCTTTAGATCAGCCCTTGAAAAGTTTAGAAAATTCCACATGACACCCCCTTCCGTTAGAATCTTCTCAAACAAACCCTTGGATGCAACTTTGGTCCTACGAATTGTTCACTTGACTTCTTAAACTTCACTTTTTGGCCTATTTCTTCACTTCTCTTCAAACTTTAACCCTTGAAACTTTAAATTAACTTGCAAATTTGTCCTCCATCTCGCTTTATCTTCAATTTTAACCACTTTATCACTTGATTTCTTCAAATTAAGCCTTCAAATTCCTTCTTCGCGTCTCTTGGACCTTTCAAACGTCTCAATTCATCATTCAAGCTCTCCCCTAGCTAGTCTCACCTACAAAACAAGATAAAAACAACCAAAGCTACGAAGACAAGCATAAGTCTAGAAAGAGAGATAAAATAGATAAATTACACATATTAGTAAGTTATGAAGAGTTCATTAACATACTTAAACATGCAATTTTATGTTGTTAACACAGGTCACGGAGCTTAATCGGAGTTCGGACGAAGAAGATATGGCCCGGAGAAGTCAGGAGCAGATTTCAGGGGTTATTGTGCAAATACTAAAGACTTGTGATGGGTTTTGATTGAAGAACGAACTGGGGGCAAAAATAAACTCATTAACGCTTACAGAGAGCCAAGAACAAGGAGGAGAGCAAGAAGGCTTCATTGGGGAACATCATCTAGCAAGGAGAAGAGCCCGGATCGCGCGACAATCACAATTTCTAGCGTTTGATCTATTTTCTCTCTATTTTCTTGTATAATCTATTTAAACAATATGTTAATTTGTGCTAGCTAAACTCATACCTATGCATCTATGGAAAGCCTAGGGTTTATGTTTTGATGATATTTTTCAGATTTTGGATGAAGTTTCATGCTAGGGTTATGATTCAATAAATATTGTTTTGGTTTTCATCATGTTGAGTTCTTCCATTGACAAGTTAGGACTAAGGTGTATGATGTTTATTATCTATTTCTCCATTCAATCATGAACTAGGCTTAATGATGATCTTGGTGGCCTAGATATCTTGTTTATTGCGCTTAATCCTTAGTGACGTAGGAGTCATGACCTGAAATTTCTAATTAACTAGTGAGTGTGTGAAAGAAACTCTACTCTAGTTGGGATGAGTAAACAAGATCAATCTTAATCAATTAGACTAAAAGGCGAGTTGAGTAGGAATGGCTAGAAGAGGGTGGATTCGGTAGGAAATAGTGAGGTGTACGTGTGGTGATGGTCTGAGAGGACATTATTCCGTGCACGATCGTTAGCCTACTACAACGTATCGGTAGTTGGTGTTGACCTGAGAGGGACAAAACGGTACCGGTGTGTTGAACGACAAAAGACCGAGAGGTAATTGTCAGTGCCATTACCCAGCATAGGTTGCTAAGAGTTATCGTGTTAGAACATGAAATCCGGAATTGTCAAAACTACCGTAGGTGATCTATAGGTTGCCTAGTCTCATCTCCATTGATTTACCCTAAATCATTTCTTTTGCGTTAGTTTTACTTACTGATCTAGTCACTTGATTGAGGGTAAAAACACTCCATTCACAACCATTTTTTACCGGTTACTTGGGTAAATTGAATTTAATTGCTAAATCTAGAGCAAAGTAAACATCCTTCCCTTGGGTTCGATAACTCGGAGTCCAAAATACTCCATTATATTACTTGACCGTACACTTGATTCTAACGTGTTAGCATATGCGCATCAAGTTTTTGGCGCCGTTGCCGGGGAAGGCATTGGTTACTATTCTAGTTTAGCGATTAGTTAAATTTACCTATTTCTTTTTGTTTATTATTTCTGTGATTTATGATTTTTTTTCTGAATTGTGTTTCAGGTTCTCTGTGTATGCACCGGATTTCTAGAGACCTTGTGCCCCCACTTGAAGACCCAGAACAGTTATTCAGAACTCCGAGAAGAGGTCCAAGACAGATCGCAATGGGTGAGCAATTGACTAACGCTCAACTGAATCAGAAGTTGACTGAACTTCATGAGAAACTTGATAAGCAGCAGAACCGGATGACCTACAACAAATTGGGGCAAGCTTTGGTTGAAAAGTTTCAGTCAACTCAGAGAGGATGAAAGCTAGCTATTGTGGTGCTAGACATTCAAGCTGAGCACTTTGATTTGAATCCTTCCACCATCACGACAGTGCTGAATCAGTTTCAGTACTATGGGAACCGGGATGAAGACCCGAATGATTTCATTGGAAAGTTTGAAGCTTACATCAAAACAGTGAAGTACAAGAACGTGACCCCAAAGACACTAGAGTTGATTTTGTTTTCCTATTGTCTGAAGGGAGCGGCTGAGAAGTGGCTAGATACCAGGGAGCCAGAATTTATCACCACATGGGAGCAATGTTTTAATGAGTTCATGAGCAAGTTCTACCCCGCTCAACGTGTCATTGGTTTACAGACAGAGATTCTTGGTTTTCAGCAGCATGCAGATGATACGGTTGTTGATGCATGGGACATTTTCATGAGGAAGATATGAAAGTGTCCGAATCATAGCTGAAAGTGTGAGTGTGCAGGTTGTAATGCAGCTAAGATACTCTAGAAGGGGGGGGGGGGTGAATAGAGTATGCAAACTTTTTGCAAAACTTGCTAGGAAGAAGAAATCCTGTGAGAACAAGTGAAGTTCAAGGCCTTGAAATCAATTTCAAGCCCTTGGAAGATATGCAGTTAGCAAATAAACAGATAAGCCTTTTTCAAGGTCTTGAAAACAAGTTCAAACCCTTGAAAATCAGACAGTTTTGTGTGCTGCAAAAACTATGAAAAAGAATGAACTGTAAATGCAAGAGACAGATGATTTATAGAGTTCAGTCCACTTGCTTGACTAGTGTTTTCAAGGCTTTGAAACTGGTTTTCAAGGCCTTGAAATCACTGTCAGTTTTCTTCTGATAGATTTCAAGATTCTGATTTAGACAAACAAGTTGTAAGTTCTCTTTTGCTTGCTCATGAACTTTTTCTTTCAAAAGTCTGATTTTTTCCAGATAATCTTCCTCATTTAAAAGCATTGTTCTGAGATATTATGAAAGAGCTTCTTTTGGTTTTGAAATTAGACAGTTTACCATTACCTCAATGTTCTTCTTTGAACTTTCATCATGCTTGGCCATGAAGCATAGGTTGGCATGTTCTTCTTCTGATTCAGATTCACTTGAACTATCTGAATCACTCCATGAAGCTATCATAGCTTTCTTTCATCTTTCATGATCTTTCTTTTGAAAGCTCTTGCTTTTATTGTGTGGAAAATCTCTTATCAAATGTCCTGCATCACCACATTCAAAGCAGTTCATAACCTTTGACTTACTTTGTGAAGAATTCTTACCTTTGTAGTCCGTGCTACTGGGATGGTCTATGTCTTTCACTGTTGAAGTCTCTGTTTCCAAAGTTTTTCTTCATTTTGAGAATCCTTATCAAGGCTTTGGAAATTAAAGCATATGGATCTTCATCATCACCATCCTCATTTTCAAGTCTTTGAATTCTGTCATTCTCTTTGGCTTTGAGGGCTAAGTTCTTGACACTTTCTGGGAGCTCTCCATCAGATTCATTCATAGATATTTCATGTGTCAGAATCTTCCCTTGTAGGTCATCAAGTTGTAGAGTTGAGAGACTCTGAGCTTCTTCAATTGCTGTGGTCTTTGGTTCCTACTTTGCTTTTGGAAGACTTGTTAGTATCTTCCTCACCTTTTCTTCATTGGAAAAGTGTTTTCCCAGTGAATTAAGGTTGTTAACAATGTCTGTGAACGTCTTGAACATATCTCTGATAGACTCATCTGCATTCATCTGAAACAGCTCATACTGCCTGAGATAGATGTTGATCTTGGTTTGCTTCACTTGACTGGTTCCTTAAAAATTGACCACAAGTTTATCCCGGATTTCTTTGGTAGTAGTGCAGCTTGAAATCAGTTGAATTCGTCTGTACTCAAAGCACAATATAAGATGTTAGTAGCTTTGTAATTCTTAGAGAATTTCTCTAACTCAGAAGAGGAGAGTGAGTCTTCAGATTTTGGAGTTCTAATCCCATCTTTCTCTATATAGAAAGTGTGAGGTCCATTCTGAATAATGGTCCAAAGCTCTGTCTTGATCAATGATGAACATTTTCATCAAGGCTTTCCAGTGAGCAAAATTTTCTTTGCAAAATAGAGAAGGTCTGTTAGCAGCTCTTCCCTGTGAGAAACCACCATCACCTGCAGTACTCATGATCACCAGTTGGTTAAATCTGTACAGTGATACAAGATCTGATACCAATTGAAAGTGTGAGTGTGCAGGTGGTTATGCAGCTAAGATACTCTAGAAGGGGGGTTGAATAGAGTATGCCAAATTTTTCAAAACTTGCTACGAAGAAGATATCTTGTGAGAACAAGTGAAGTTCAAGGCCTTGAAATCAATTTTAAGCCGTTGGAAGATATGCAGTTGGTAAATAAACAAATAAGCCTTTTTCAATGCCTTGAAAACAAGTTCAAACCCTTGAAAAACAGACAGTTTTGTGTATTGCAAAAAATATGAAAAATAATGAATTGTAAATGCAAGAGACAGATGATTTATAGAGTTCAGTCCACTTGGACCTACGTCTCTACCTCAGGGATCTTCTCCCTGCAGGATTTTCAACTCAATTCTTATTAATCAAAATCTAAGCCTTAGATCTCAAGCACAGAGAATCGCCTTACTCTATTACAGCTTGTGTTTTTTCCTAACCTATCTAGTACCTGCCTAGCTAACTGATTAACTAAGAATTATCTTTTTTCACTTTGAAAAATCCTTGAGAATGAAGATAGAAATAATACAGAAATGATCTACCAATGAACTACAATACAGAAGAACTCTTAGAGTGTAGAAACTGCAGTGAAGTATGCAATGATCTTTTGTGAATGGATTGTGAGGTGAATGAAATTCTTGATGCTTTGTCAATCCCGAACTTTGTCACTATTTTTTCCCATTGAGTATTGTGTATTTTTGCTTTAGAATTGAGCTCTATTTAAACTTCAAACAGCTTTGAATATCTTCCCAGATTGCAACAAATCTCCTATTTTGTAGGCAACAAACTTTGACTCTTTGACAATCTTCTCCAACGGTTGAATGATCACAATCTTAAGAGATCATTTCGTGATCATGCATTTAAATAGGTTGAGAATCTGTCAAGTCATTCAGATCAAACACAGAATCATCTTCTTGATTATTTCCTTCCCTGCAAAAGTCAGATTAGGAAACAATCTCTGCAAACTTAAGGAAATAAAATCTCCTGCAAAAGCATAATAACACAGATGATATTCTATGTTCAACGAGTTAGGATAATTTGTATTTCATCTTCAAATAACAGTAGATTAAGTATATGAAGAATGGAGAGGGAATCAACTTAGAAGAGTTTACAGAAAACTCCCCCTGAGAATGTTCATACAGGTTAAGCAGTTTCAAGGATTTGAATCCAGTTTCAAGGCCTTGAAAATAGCTATACTATTTTCAAGCCACTGAAAACTGATTCAAGGCTTTGAAAGCTGGTTCAAGTCCTTGAACCAGTCAAACTATTTCAAGCCTTGCACAACCTGATTTTATAATAGCTTCGGCGACTACACGATTCTCCAGGTTTTCTATCACAGCCTGTATCATCCCAACCATGATTTGCTTAACATGGAAGCATGAGGTAACTTCCTATATAGAGTTGACAAGGAAGGAGCATATGCTTTGATGAAAAAAATTGAAAAACAGGATGCTCAATTCTATGACTCTAGGAGGTTTTCCAAGTTACCTGAGCCGACGAATGATGAGTGGAAAGATGGGATAAAGAAGATGGTGTCTCATATGGCAAAGCATGTGTATCATGATAAAAAGAATGTGTCTGCAGTAGAGGAGCAAGAGTTTGATGCAGCTTTGACTCAAGCTGCTAATGATGACGTCAGCTATGTGGGGGCACAGGGGCAGCGCAACTGGAATCAGGGGAACTACAGGCCAGGGACAAGAGATCATCCAGGATTCAGGTATGGAGATCAGACTGGAGCTTCATATGCACCCGGGTTTCAGCATAGGCCAGCTGGTCAGGTGCCACCACCACCACCATCCGCGAGCCAGAGTGCTGAGATGACAGATCTCAAGAACATGATGTATCAGATGGGCAAGAATGTGAATACCTTCACTTCTCAGGTGGAGACACTGACTGCGGATATGCACATCACGAAGACCTCACTTCGTAACTTGGAGGTGCAGGTAGGATAGATCGCCACTCAGATCTCCTCTAGAGCACCAGGATCCTTACCGTAGATACTCAGAATGTGCGCCAGGTGAACGCCATCACCACTCGTAGCGGGATAGTTCTTGATGATGCCCCCATATCCAAGCCACGCCATAGCTGAAGCCTCGAAGGCTAGGGAGCATGAGGTCTTTGACAAGACCCCTATCATGATCCCCCAATCAAAGGGCTTGACTCCACATGTTGATGATGAGGTAACACCACCACCACCTTCTATGTGTAAGAATCTTCCATATCTTCTTAAGGCAAGAAAGAAGAAAGATGACTCTGAGGAGTATAAAAGGTCCTTATACATTTTCTCGAAATTGCACATCAATGTTCCACTAATTGAGGCAGTCAAAATTATGCCTAAATATGCCAAGTATATGAAGGATGCAATTTGAGGAAAGCCGGCGGTGCCATACTTTCAGACAGTTGATTTGACTGAGCAGGTGAGCTCATGTGTGATGCATGGTTTGCCTTAGAAATAGAAGGATCCGGGAAGCTTTGTGATAGAAGCTCACTTGGGAGGAGCTTACACAGGACATGCCCTATGTGATTTGGGGGGTAGTGTCAACCTAATGCCACTTTCAGTCTTTCAAAAGCTGGGAGTAGAAGCTCGTTCCACATGGATCAACCTTCAGTTTGCTGACAAGTCTTGCAAGAGAGCCTATGGTGTGGTGGAATATGTGTTGGTAAAGGTAGGGAATTCTATTATCCCTGCATATTTTGTTATTCTTGAGATGCTAGTGGGAGATGTTCCGATCATCCTGGGTAGGCCCTTTCTGGCTACCGGTCGGACTCTCATCGATGTTGAGAACGGAGAATTGATCATGAGGATCAATGATGCGTGGGAAACCTTCTGAGTTTCTAAGACGACTCCAAAGCAGTCCCAAGAGAAGACACAAATGTCAGTGGTCGTGCAATCAGTGCACAAGAGCCCTGAGGTGCTTCGTGTTGAGCCACCAGATTCAAAAGCTAAAGTCCATCAATTTGTTTTGAGGATCCAGCAGAGGAAGCTGGAAGAGAGGGCACGGGGTGCCATGCCACCTGTGTAGGGGCTATGAGGTAACTAGGTCGGGTCGTCGACCTTAAATTACAAGCGCTGATTGGGAGGAAACCTAATGTAGTCAGTCGTTATTTTCTTTTCGTATTTTATTTTATAGTCATACTTGATTTTTGAGGGGTGAGAGAGAGCGGTTTAATATTTCCCATGATTGTGCAGGATACAGGTACCGAAGAACCCTCCGAATTCCCCTTCTTGATGCATGTGCACAATTTTTCACGTAAAACGAGGAACAACGAGCTAACCAGAAGAATTGTGCTTGATAAAGGAGCTACTCGAGGTCGAGGAGTAGGCAATTATTAATGAGGAACATGGTAGCGAGTTTGAGTATCGGCTTTGCACGCATCGGAATCCGGAGTGGGTATAGAGTTCAAGAGCTTTTGGAGGCAAGATTCTTTGCGCATGAGAGAGAATTTGAGAAGAAATGGAAAATTCCCCGGATTTGGAAATTTTCTAGTCAAAAATAAATTCCCCGTCAAATATGGAGTCCATCGGCGCAAGAATCGCGCGAAACGGATGCCCGATGAAGAAATTAGGGCAAAAACAAAGTGGCAATCTCCAGTGATTTCGGCCACCATTTCGGGCCGAAATGGGGGCCGAAATCACCTTATTTCGGCCCGAATAGAAAACGGCCATATGTTCCAAAACTGCTCAGCCATTTTGGCACCCATTTCGGGCCGAAATCCTCTTATTTCGGCCACCATTTCGGGCCAAAATGGGTCGGGCTGCTCATTATTTGGGGGTATTTTTGACCTTTTGGGGGGTATATTTAAGCCAAAAACCGAACTTTTGATCCTCCCCAACCAATTTTCGGATCAAAAGCTACCATCTTCATCTTCTTCCTCTCAAACCCTGAAGAACATCCACACACCCAAAACCCAAAATTCAACCAAATTGAATTTTTTTTGTTGGGTTTTGCTCCTTGCAAACCCAACAACAATTAAATATTGAGTTTTTGAGAGATAGTGAGCGGTTTGAGTGTGGGATAATTCAAGAGGAAGAACCCTAAAAACATAATTTTCCGATTCATTGATTTGGAGGGGGATTCAGCCTTAGTTCAAGAAGGGACTTTCGACGGGGACACCAAGGAGCACAACGAGGTAGTCTTGCTTTATCTTGCTCGAGTTTTCGAAAAATTGGTCGACCAATCGGTCCAATCTTGACCAATTTTTGCGAAACCGGTCCTGTAAAAATGGTATTTCGGGACCGTAGGTACAATTTCTCTTTTTCACTTTTAATTTCTTGCTTAAGAACTCTTAGGGCTTAATTTTCTTGAAAAATTTTACTTGATCATACTCGGATTGTCGGATACTTGCTTAGTTCACTCTAGACCTCACGTGCACTCGTATTTTCTTTTCTCTATCATTATGTCTACATCGGGAAGTGCTAAGAGGAGACGGGGTATAGTTGTTTATGATCACACCATCTTTAGTCCTGAGGAGGATGTAGTTATGAGTGAGGAGGAGAATGTGGACGAGGGAGACGGTTCTGGCAACCGTCGTCAGGTGCCTCCTTCTCCAATTCGTTATGATTTGAACCACGATATGCCTCCACTTCCACAGATTGGGTTGAGGGGTAAAGCTGCAAAGGAGGTTGACCTCGACGTTGTCTACAGTACCAAATTCTGCAGCTTCAGGTTCGTTAGTGCGAATGCCCATAAGGAATATTGCACTGACGCATTCCTTAAGAGGGTAGGGACTCCTGAAAAACCCTTCCCGCCAAGCGATAAGATGCCAAAAACAGCTTAAGGATCTCTTCAAGAATGAGAGGATAGATATGTTGTTTAAAATTTGTAAGAAGTCTAGCTCCCCTCTTACAAGATAGATTCTTGTAAATGCTCGTTTTTATGAGGAGGGAGAGGGAGATGATCTGAGGCAAGTGTACTGCCGGCGCGCCTATATAGTCATCACGCTTGAGACTATAGCGGCCGTCATGAACTTCAAGCCTCTCAAGGATGAGATGTTCGCCTACCATGAGACCATTAGGAGGTTGGATGTGGTTGAGGTAGTGAGTTCCATTTTTTTTGAGGGGGTGCCTGGGCAGGGTGGAATGAGAGGCCCACTTTACCTGAGTGGAACGTTTGTAGGAAACTCGTGCTTCCACGTGCGAGGTGGTAGTGCGAGCTTCTCCAGAACTGGGTTTATGGCATCACCGCTCAACCCACGTACTCCTTCCAGCTTTGCACCATGGCTTACTGTTTGTGGATGGGTAAGCTTATCAATGTCCCGTACTTCATTTATCATTTTCTTATGGAGAGGACTGAGCCTATAATCGTAGATCTCCCGCGCACACTTGCTTGCTCCTAAAGCTAGCACAAGATGCTAAAGCTAATTTGAGAAGAAGAAGTTAGACGTGTCGCGCACTTGGGAGAGAATACCCCACCCCCTCAAGGGCCAATTACCTGTTGAACCTCCACAACCTAGCAGAGACCAAGCAAATAGCTCGAGCTCCAACATGGAGCGACAGCTCAACACACTCATACATATGATGGAGTCTCAGAGACTCCAAGATGATGAGGATAGAGCTAGGGAGAGGAGACATTTTGAGCACATCCGGAGTAGTCATCGCCAGTTGGGCCGAGATATGGAGTCACTTATCTTTAACTGCGCCCAGCAGGGTGGGTGGATTCAGGACTTGGCTGTGGTGGCCAAGGTCGAGGTTCAGCACCCATATAACTATGATGGATTGTTCCATTACCAGTCTGATGTATACCCAGAGTCGAGTCCCGACGTCCGGGCTGACGACGACGGGAGGACACACTCCGACTAGACCCACCGGCCCTACGCTTGAGCAGCCGAGACCTCTTGATTTCACTGTATTTTTCATTGAGGACAACGAATCGCTTGAGTGTGGGGGCTAGTTAGCCATTGCATAGCCTTGTTACATGTAGTCTAGTTAGTCGAGTTTGCATGTAGGTGTCGAGTCGGTTAGTTTTGCATGTGCACGTTTAATTTAAGCATTGTATATAATTTTTGCACTTTTATTTACATGTAGTCTAGTTAGTCGAATTTTCAAATCCTAAAATATAATTTTTTTGAGAAAGGGCAATTGAAGAGAGTAAATGTGGAGAGGGCTTAATGATAGTATTCCCTAGGTAGTATGAAAATATAAGGTGAGGTAGACGCGAGAATCTGGAGTAGGAAGGCTATAGGGTCAATGCACTCGAGAATTGTGAGTAGTTGTCTCTCAAACTAGTTATCCTACTAGCGCTACACCACCATCACTTAGGTAGTCATCAACCCTCCTCGAAGTGGCAATCGAAAAACTGTGCGAGTGATTTTTATGGGGACCTCACGTCCCGTTTCCATCGCCTAGGTCCACTAGTTACCCCAATTTGATCCATCTACCCCATTTATTCACAGCCTCAAGCCTATGAAACCATTAAGTGTGACTTTCATCACTAGTTTGAATGGTCCCTTCCTATGCATCATGATAGAGGAAGTTGATTTAGGGAGATTCGTTCAGGTGAGCGGATATTATACATCTTGAGTGGATCTTCTCACATGTCATCTATTGAGGGGATGTGAGGGTGAGTTCGAGACGACAGCACACTTTGGTGTGACGGTGAGTTGTGTCCATTCATCACGATCACAGGTGTAGTGTCGTAGTGCGTGACATTCTTCCGCACGATATGGGGTGGGGTTGGTTGATCTTATAGGGGACGTGCTTGTGCTTCATTTACATTCTCTATATCTTAGGTGATGAGGAGGATTGCTTGGAGTTAGCACGTGTTACATTGACTATCGGGTTCGTGATTTGCTCTATATTGAGTGTGGGGGTGTCCACATAGATTCGGTGACATCATTGATATGACACATTCCACCTTCACGTTATCTATTATTATATTTGATCTCCTTGGATATTGTATCATCATTGGTGGCTCCATGTGCTTATTATTGAAATTGAAAAAAAAGAGAAGACCGAGGAGATGAGCTATGAGTTTTGATCACTTCTTCACATTTGTGGCCGCGAGAAAGGAGTTGCACCAAATTGAGGGAATGAGGGCCGGAGTAGTGAGATTCGGTGGGGTTCCTTCGATTTTGGTGAGGAAGTGTGAGAACGGGTTTTTGTGAGTTGTATCATGACGTCTATGACTACGCTTCTAAATATCCTATCCTACCCGTTTTAAGCCGTCAACAATTGAAACCCTTGGATAAATAGCTCGGATGGTAAGTGCTAGGGATACGTTTGATGAGTGTGCGGAAGAAACTTATTTTGTGGTCATGCCCGTTCTGTCTAATGAAACTGGCCGCAAGTTCTACCAATCACCAAAGTTATATAATCTTCTCGGGGATGTGAGAGCCTTATGACATGCCGGTTATTCTTTGAGATTGACCAATCTCTAACTAAAAAAGAAAAAAAATGTTCTTTAATTCCTTTAATTGTACTGAGTCGTGAGTCGTGTTGGCTAGCAGAAAGTGAAGTATGCAAAGCGGTGGGGGTATGCATTGATTTGGTTGTGATATGTATGCAATGTCTCGAGTGTGGGAGTCTTGTGCTTCATGGTTGCTTGAGACGAGCAAAGAGTAAGTGTGGGGGAGTTTGATAGCGCCTTTTAGGACCTATAATTTTTTAGCATTTACCACATGCTATTAGGTATTTGGAGAGTGATTTGAGCCCAGAGAATATGATTCGTTTCATCACTTGTTGCTCACCATGTACTATATTGTTAGTCCGGGCGTTTCTATGCATATTTCAATGTTATTTGTCAAATAGAATTGTTTGGTATGTTTTTTTTTTTCATTTTTTCTTGGCAGGAACGGATTCTAGTAGGTTGATAGGAGGAATGGAACGAACTTCGGAAACAACGGGAGCTCAAGTGGAGTAAAGAGAACCCAAATTGGAGGAGCTTGGATGACCAGTCTGCACTAATTTGATCATATTTGGAGTTATACAATTAATTTTGGAGTGAGACCTGTGCCAAATGAAAGTAGACTCAAATATCTTTCTAACTATAGGTCACGGAGCTTAATCTCAGTTCGGACAAAGAAGATATGGCCCGGAGAAGTCAGGAGCAGATTGAAGGACGACCTAGGGGGAGAAAATACACTCATTCACGCTTAGAGAGAGCCAAGAAAAAGGAGGAGAGAAAGAAGACTTCATTGGGGAACATCATCAAGCAAGGAGTAGAGCCCGGATCGCGCAACAATCACAATTTCTAGCGTTTGATCTATTTTCTCTCTATTTTCTTGTATGAACTATTTAAACAATATGTTGATTTGTGCTATGAGTAGCTAAAATCATACCTAGGCATCTATGGAGAGCCTAGGGTTTATGTTTTGATGATATTTTCCGGATTTTGGATGAACTTTCATGCTAGGGTTATGATTCAATGAAGATTGTTTTGGTTTTCATCATGTTGAGTTCTTCCATTGACAAGGTAGGACTAAGATGTTTGATGTTGATTATCTATTTCTCTATTCAATCATGAACTAGGCTTAATTATGATCTTGGTGGCCTAGATATCTTGTTTATTGCGCTTAATCCTTATTGACGTAGGAGTCATGACCCGAAATTGCTAATTAACTAGTGAGTGTGTGAAAGCAACTCTACTCTAGTTGAGACGAGTAACCAAGATCATTCTTAATCAATTAGACTGAAAGGTGAGTTGATTAGGAATTGCTAGAAGAGTGTTGATTCGGTAGGAAATAGTGAGATGTACGTGTGGTGATGGTCTGAGAGGACATTATTCTGTGCACGATCGTTAGCCTACTACAACGTATTAGTAGTTGGTGTTGACCTGAGAGGGACAGAACGGTACCGGTGTGTAGAACGACAAGTGACCGAGAGGTAATTATTAGTGCCATTACCCAGAATAGGTTGCTAAGAGTTATCGTGTTAGAACATGAAATCCGGAATTGTCAAAACTACCCTAGGTGATCTATAGATTGCCTGGTATCATCTCCATTGATTTACCCTAAATCATTTCCTTTGAGTTAGTTTTACTTATTGATCTAGTCACTTGATTGAGGGTGACAACAGTCCATTCACAACCATTTTTTCCGGTTACTTGGGTAAATTGAATTTAATAGCTAAATCTAGAGCAAAGTAAACATCCTTCCCTTGGGTTCGATAACTCAGAGTCCAAAATACTCCATTATATTACTTGACCGTACACTTGCGTCTAACGGTTAGTAGATGTGCGTCAAGTGGGAACCAAGTAATCCTTACTGGAACAGAGCAGTTTACCGTTGAGGCAGTCCCACTCAAGACGGAAAATGCATCGGCTGTGGTCAAATTCATACAAGAGAATATTATCTACCGCTTTGGTATTCCTAACACTATCTTGTCCGGCAACGGAACTCCCTTCGTTAATCGACAGGTGGCTTCAAAACTGATAGAGTATAACGCGATGCAGGTGTGCTCAACGCCTTACTATTCGAAAGGAAATGGACAAGCGGAAACAAACAAGACACTGCTCATAATCCTAAGTAAGATGGTTGCAGATGATCACAAAAAGTACGCAGATTCTCTGGGTACGGCGCTTTGGGCATATCGCACGTCATCAAGGACTCCTACAGGGACTTCTCCGTTTTTGCTTTGCTATGGAGCTGAAGCAGTGGTCCCTGCTGAGGTCAACGTAAACTCTGCTAGACTGACCTTCAGTGCCTTGTATGAAAATGAGCGCAACCGTGATCTCATTTTGCTCAAAGAGAATCGCGAACAGGACAAAAGGACAAATACCAAATACAAAGAAAGAATCTCGCGGGCCTATAATAAGACTGTCCAGCACCGGGACGTCGCACTGGGAGATTTGGTCCTACGAGCCTCTGATCAGTGCATGCGCGAAGCTACTCATCCCAAGTTTGCTGCTAACTGGCAAGGACCTTTTGAGGTGAAGGAAGTCTTTGACAGCGGCTATTGCACGATTCTACGATGCCATGAGACTGCTGCAACTCCCACTCCTATCAACATGCGATGGCTCAAAACGCATTACCATTAACTCTACTTTTTGGCTTTTCTACCTACATTGTATGCTTCTTATATCCTACCATATGAGGATCCAATTAATGATAACAACTCTCCCATATGAGAACTCTTTTATCAAATGTTGTTTATATCATACTTTGCATAGAATTCAAACGCTAATTTTAAGGCCTATCTGCCTAGATAGCCGTCTATTCTAAGCCTATATGTCTAGATAGCAGCAATATGCAACCGTAAGCCTATCTACTTTTATAGCAGCGATAAGAGATAAAGCCTATCTGTCTAGATAGCAGCCAAATGCGATTCTAAGCCTATCTGTCTAAGTAGCAGCAAAAACCGACTCTTGCTCTTTGATAGCATCATCATGTGAAGAAATACTGGCTTGCTCATAAATATATTATAGCAGCTACACGCGATACTTGCAAGGCATGTGTCTATCAACCACGCTTGCAAAATAGAACTCAATAGGGGTGTATGGAAAACCGAATAAATTGGTCAAACCGACCGAACCAAACCGAAATGCTTGGTTTTGGATGGTTTTTTTAGATGTTCGGTTTATCAACGGTTCAAATTTTCACAACACGGTCGATTTGGTTTGGTTTTTGGTTTGTAAGAATATCACACCGCACCAAACCGAACCGAACCGATATGTGCTTGCCGTACTTTTACTACAATGTATATTGCATAAAGTATATTAAATAATCTAATAAAGAGAAACACGAGTCAATAGATTAAATTAAAAGGATTATATTAATCTCATTCTTCTCCATTTCTCTCACGTTTCATCATAATTTCACTCTAAACTGATAGTTGTGCATATTTTTTTTAAGTCTATTTAATTTATTTTTCACTTAAAAATTGATATTAGTTGATAAAGTAGTATTATAATATCCATTCGATAATATTTACGCCAACCGACCACACCGAACCAAACCAAACCGATGTTTTTCGGTTTGCTTCGTTTCGGTTCATCCTTTCAAATGGTTTGGTTTGGTTACAAAATTAGTAAACCGATGTATCCGGTTCGGTTTATGATTTCAGCAAAAACCGCACCAAACCGAACCGCTTACACCCCTAGAACTTAATGTTCATCAAACAAAATTAAAAGAAAAATGAGCTTTTATATAAGAAAAACTTTGAAACAGAGAATCCATACATCAAAATCGTTCTCAAAGAACATCCAAAACTTTTACATAGGACTTGTAAACTATAGAAACTACTACGATTGACTCGTCTTCATCATCGATGCCCTCGATCAAAACAGAGCTCTTGTCGATACCCCTGACATGGTGAAATGCCAGATGAACTTCAAACAATGGAGGCTGCTGATGTGAAGAACAAATGGGAGAACAACCCATGGGGCAGGAAGCTAATTGTGCTAAAGAAAATTACATCCCACTCATCACTCTCTGGTTCATGCACTAGCTGCAGAGCGTCTTCGGAGGTCCTTCGAGGATAGCTTCCTTGGTGATGGCTAGGGAAAAGTCATCTCCACTTTGATAAGAGATTCTACACCACATGTCATTGGAAGGCTTGGGAAAATCAACGTTACTCCACAGGTCTTTGGAAGGCTTGGGAAAATCAATGGCTTCCTTTGTGGATTTCTTGGGAGCCATTTCTATAGCACAACATACACATACAGAGTTAGAGATCCAGAGCCAGTACGTGTTGTAAAAAAGTAAAGAGAAATAAAAAGGACCACAAAAACTCAGAGGAGGTTGCATTATTATTCAATCTTGGTTCCGGATCCACGAAGAGGAAGGAGAAAGTTAATAACTTAATTGTTTCTTGCTGCTGCTGGGATTCTCTCTCTCACTCTTAAGACCAAGGGGGTGGCAATGGTGAACAATAAAAGGCATGTAGGGTTTTGATCATGGATGCACAGCGGAAAGAAAATAAATTCATCCAATCAAGACCCTCCAAGGATCACAGGATGAGAAATCATGACGATGGTAAGAGAATAGTGTTATGTACCTTTGAGGTATCCTTGATGAATTCTAACGAGAAAATTATCACGTCTCTATGGTTAATCCACGCCTAGAGGTGAGATCTAGATCTTCCAATCGCCTTGTGCTAGGTAGGAGGAGTGGAAGAGGATGAAGAAATCACGCAACGGAGCACCAAAGAGGGGGGCAGCCCTCTCTTATGGCCGACGGGGTGGGCGGACGGCAAGGGGGCTTCGGCCTCCTTGTTTGTCTTGCTCTACCCTTCCTTCTCGCCTACTCAAAGTATGTTATGAGCATAAGTTCTAGGGAAGGAAGCTAGGAGCATCCTTTATATATTTCAACAACTCCTTGTTTACTACATAAAGGCCCTATCCTAATCCTACTCAATTTCGGATTAGTCCAACTTGCATATTAGTCCTACTAAGTTAGCAAGTTGTTTCGATTTGATCCTTCTAATTAATTAACATATTAATTAATTATTTCCCAGGTCTAGTTCATATATATATGGCGCGTGACCCCATAGGTTCTACTTAGTTGGTAATAACTGTTTACTAATATGGAGCGGCCTCTAGCAAGACATCTATTCTAGCCAACAAATAGAATAGTCATAATGACAAACCTTGTGCAAGTATTGTCTCATCCATTTGTCTCAATATCTGGATTGGACACGAGACACACAAGTCACGTTCGTATATACAATCCATAGTTCATTGATCCTGTGAATAGCCTTATTCGTGCAAATAACATCAATATCTTATATTGATTTATTTGAGTCTTGACAGACATTCTATAAGCACTATACCTCGAGTGGCCTAGGACATTTTCTCCCGTTATGTGGGAGGGAAAAATTCTATATACATCACTACGATATCTAATCTTCCTTCCTATTGTGTCCAATACACGCCTTTATGACTAGCCAGTCATTGTGTAGCGTTTGACGCTACCGA
This sequence comes from Linanthus parryae, assembly GCA_023055425.1. Taxonomy (NCBI): domain Eukaryota; kingdom Viridiplantae; phylum Streptophyta; class Magnoliopsida; order Ericales; family Polemoniaceae; genus Linanthus; species Linanthus parryae. The sequence continues at coordinate 11,550,110 of JALGPY010000010.1, read as the reverse complement.
AACACAATATTCTACATGAACAACTAGTGACTTCAAGTCTAAGGATGACAATACCGTTGTCACCGCGAGAAGCACTTGTGACTTTTCATAACATGTATGTAGCCTTCTCGGAGTTGGGTCAATAGTATGCCATTACCTTTAATGCACACCCATGTGTTGGATCATGATATCTCCATATCAATCCAAACCCATACTAGTCTGTAGATGATTGTCCTATTTAACCATTATAATGGACTAGGGATATTTAAGATAAACAACACAATTGTAAATCTAAGGACTTCATTATATTATATATCCAATAAATAATATAATGAATGTTCTGGCCAATTTATTGTTCATACTAAACTAGATTGCCTCTAGGGCACCTATTCCAACAGTCTCCCATTTGCACTAGAGCCAATCCGATGCATCTTGTATGCCAATGCTCTTACTGTGCCCTTCATGCTTGCACTGAACAAGCGGCTTTGTAAGATGATCTGTTAGATTCTCATCTGTAGGAATCTTGCATATTCGAACGTCTCCTCTTTCGACAATATCTCGAATAAGATGGAACTTCCTAAGTACATGCTTGGATTTCTGGTGCGACCTGGGTTCCTTTGATTGCGCGATCGCTCCAGTCTTGTCACAATACAACTCTAATGGATCCGCAATGCTGGGAACCACACCAAGCTCAGTCACAAACTTCCTAATCCAAACGGCTTCTTTTGCTGCGCCATTTGCAGCAATATACTCAGACTCTGTTGTAGAATCAGCCACCGTCTCTCACTTGGAACTCTTCCAGCTCACCGCTGCTCCATTTAGGCAAAATACAAACCCTGACTGTGATCTGAAATAATCTTTGTCGGTCTGGAAGATAGCATCCGTGTATCCCCTTACGCAACTCTCTATCACCTCCAAATATCAAGAATGCATCCTTAGTTCTTCTCAAGTACTTAAGGATGTTCTTGACCGCAATCTAGTGGCTCACCTGGATTGGACTGATATCTGTTTTTCATACTTAATGCATATTACACATCTGGTCTAGTACATAACATGGCGTACATGATGGATCCTATGGTTGGGGCATAGGGAACCCTACTCATGTGTTCCTTCTCAATCTCATTGGAAGGACAACCACTCTTCAAAAGAGTGACTCCATGCGACATGGGCAAGAATCCCTTCTTGGAATCTTGATGCTGAACCGTTTCAGCACCTTGTCTATATATGGACTTTGACTTAGGCCTAGCAGCCTTTTAGATCTATCTTTATAGATCTTTATACCAAGTATATAGGCTGCTTCACCTAAGTTTCATTTAGAAACACCTTCCCATCCAATATTTAACAGATTGCAACATGGGAATGTCATTTGCAATGAGTAGTATGTCATCCACATACAAAACCAGAAAAGCAATAGAGCTCCCACTAACCTTCTTGTAAACAAAAGACTCGTCTTCGTTTGTGATGAAGCCAAACTCTTTGACTACTTCATCAAGATGTCGATTCCAACTCCTAGAAGCTTGATTCAACCCATAAATGGATTGTTGCAGCTTACAGACTTTGTTAACTTTATTAGAATCTTCAAAACCCTCAGGTTGTGTCATGTACACATCCTCAAGGAGATACCATGAATCTGTCTGAATCCTTTAGCCACCAATCGACCCTTATAGGTAATTACATTACCATCCATGTCGATCTTTTCCTTGAAGACCCACTTGCACTCTATGGGGCGTGCCCCTTCAATGTCCATACTTTGTTGGTATACATGGATTCCATCTCGGATATCATGGTTTCAAGCCACTTCTGAGAATCAGGCCCTATAATGGCCTCTTCATAGGTAGTAGGCTCATCATCCATGAGCATCGTGTCACCAGATTTAGTCATGAGAAGTCCATACCTCTCGGGCTCCTGTCGCACTCTACTAGATCTACGAAGCTCTTGTGCTACTTGAACAGGCTTCTCCACAACCTCTTGCGGTTCCAGCTCATGTTCCATAGTAGGATCAATGCTTTTTGGTTCTTGAACTTCTTCAAGTTCTACAGTCCTCCCACTTTCTTCTTTAGAGAAAAACTCTCTTTCTAGAAACACGCCGGTCCGAGAAACAACAAATTTGTTCTCAGTTGGATTGTAGAAATAATACCCCGAAAGTGTTTAATGTAGGTGTAAACAGGTATATTAATAATCTAGAAGGGGGGGTTGAATAGAGAATGCTAGCTTTTCCCAAAACACAAGTTTTTGAAACTTTAGTAGAGCAAACTGTTGATATCTCAAAGCTTTGAAAAGAACTTGAAAATCTTAAAGATATAACAGCAGAGTATAGAGGCTTCAAATCTTTGAGACTTGGAAAGCTCCAAAGATTTGAAACTTGAAATATAAACTGTATGTAAAAACAACAAAAGTAAATAGCAAGAACACAGAGATTTTACAGAGTTCAGTCACAATTGGACCTAGTCTCTGCCTAAGGAATCTAATCCCTCCAGGATTCAAAGCCATGACCTCTGTGTCTCATACAATTCTATGCAATTCAAATTTAAGTAGCTGATCTCAATCTGCAACTGACTTGAGAGATTGCAGGAACAAAATTCCTAAATAACTCCTATCTAAGAAGCTCCTGTCAACATCTTAATTTAAATGCATTGCTGATCTGTTTATGGACGTTGGAGTGTCCAACAAACCTGCAAATACTTAGCAAACAAGATCAAACAAATAACAATACAATCTAGCAAGAAGATCTGCTTGAAACAGCAGCTAACAAGTATGAGAAAACTATGCTAGAATTGTCTTGCTGACAGTTCTGAGTTTAACAAATATATTCAAACTTATGAATATATCAAGTAACCAATATAGCGTCCACAATAATATACAATAATCAGCTTGTATCAAGATCTAAGTATCACTGAATCCACCTGCATACAAGAAGATGATTAGAAGAACTTAGCAATAAAGAGTAACCAGATGATTACAATATCTCAAAGCTTTGAAGCTTTGCCTGCTAACTTCACCAGAATGAGCATTGGATTTTCAATCCAACTTAGTCCTGCAATGATCAGATTAGAACATAGATTGCTGAATGTAATTATATAATTAAACCATCATCACCAAAACATAACCAAAACCTGCACAAAATAGTTAGATAAATCAGCATATAGGAACTGCTATAGTGACTCAAAGCTTTGAAGCTTTAGTACTTAGCAATTTCTTATGCTTGTGTTTCTGGCTTTCATCATCAAGGAGCTAAGCTCTCTGCATGTATTTTCATAACATAATGTCCATGAGCTTCAGACTTATCAATCTCCCCCGTGATGAAAGACAAAACACATATCTGGATATAGATATCCTGCAACTTACAATCAGTGGTAAAAATCACAGAACATAAATTCAAAAACCACAGAATTGCATAGATAACATCTACCAGATCCAGAATTTATTACAAACCATAAAACATAAAACTACTAAAAGCATAAAAACACATAACACATAATCTTCTCCCCCTTTTTGACTTTCATCAAAAGAGTAGAAGAAATGTTGGATCTGTTCAGAGTTTTTAAAAAAAAAATAAGAAAAATAACCTAAGCTTCAGAAATGAGAAGAGTAGAAAGAATAGAGAGAATAGGTACAAGTCTTTGAAGATCCTGTGGACTTTGATGTTCCCTTGCCTTTGCCCTGATTCTCCTCTTGCTCTTCTTCTGAAACTTCTGCATCTTCAGCCTGTTCCTCGGCCTGTTCTCCTTGTTCTTCAGATTTCTTTCCATGATCTTCGTCACCCTGCATCTTTTCAACAACCTCATCAACCAACTTGTTCAGATCAGCAGCTTCCTTTACAGCTTTTTCTGCAGCAGTTTCCTCATCATCTGCCTCATCTTCAGATTGGTCAAAGAGATCCTTTGATGTCAGAACAACATGAATATTTTCTTCTTCTTCTGTTTCTTGAGAGCGTCTCCCAGAACTTCCTCTGAATCAATGCTTGTATCTCTACTTTCTAAAGAAGGCACTTTCTCCATATCCAAACCTTTGATGATCAGGTCAAGCTTGTTAAGCACCAAACCTTTGAACTAAGTAAGGTCATTGGACAAGTTAAACAACCCTTGTCTCAAATCCTCCACACCATCTTCCAGAAACTCAACCCCATCTATAATCTGTGAGAAATCCAGATTACCAGGCACCTTAGGGGTTGAAGAAGCTCTAGGTTTGATGAACTCCTTTTCCTTCAGCTCCTTAACATTCAACTCTGAATAGAACGTCAATTTCCTTTAGCAGTATACACAATCCCAATCCTTTGAAGGGATGCTTAATCAACTACCCCAAAACCAGTAGTAATCTTCTCTTTATCCTTCGAAGACACTCCAAAATGTTTGAAAAACAATGATAAAACATTGGCATGGGGTAAAGAGTGGTTCCTAGTCCTTGTCCCACAGTAGACCATATGTTCCATCACCCCATTAGGAAGGTCTACCTCAAACCCTTGACAAATCAAATACATCAAGAGTAAAACCTTGTCTGTTACCAACTCTTTGGAGTATTCTCTGGGGACCACAAACCTCATAATGATAGAAAATAGGATTTTGGCTTCACAATTAAACACAGAATGTGTTAAATGCTTGGGTTCAGAAGTGGTTCTCTCCAAGAAAAACATGGCTTTGGCTTTCTCTAGGATTTCTTTTCTATCAGGATAGTCACCAACCTTATACTTACTAGGCACTCCTAAAACTTTGGAGAACACCCTGTGATCTAACCTAATGTCCACACCAGCCACTCTTGAAGTAAGGATGTATCTATCACTGTCATCAAGCACTTGAACCAGATTCAAATAGAACAGTCTGGTTAACCTAGGGTAAGCTTCAGAAGGTGGGTTCAACAGACTTCCAACAGATGAGTTTTTCAAGTTCTTAATGTAGTCTAAGTCTAAAATCTCCAATAAATCAGAAATGATTAGACTACAAAAAGACACTTTAGATGATGCATACCCATTCATCCATACCTTCTTGACATCAGAATTAACAAACCAAGATTCAGGCAAGAGGTTCTTACCAAAGTTTGTGGCTTTCTTGGTTTTCACTGCACCGTGCTTAACCCTCTTCTTCTCTGGGATTTCTTCACCCTTCTTTTGTGGAGTTTCTTATACTTTCTTGTCACCAGCCTTCTTCTCTTTTGAAGATGGTACACTCTTCTTTTCCTTCTCAGCAATCACTTATTTCTTCTTCTTACTTGAATCTTCTTCCTGATCCTTATTCCCCTTTTCTTTCTCCATTTCCTCAGTTGTAGATTCTGAATCTGACTCAGCCCTTACTTCTTCTTGAACTTCCTTCACTTTCTTGGTCTTCTTTGTAGGAGGAGAAGTCTCATGAACACTAGCCGTGTCCTCTTAGTCTGATCCATGAATGGTGATCTTCCTGTTAGCCTTTCTCTTCACCCTCTTGTTGGAGGTCTGACCTAGCTGCTTGATCCTTTCTGATTTTCACTCCATTTGGGTTAGGGTTTGAGAGAGATTGAGAGAATGGTAATAGAGAGAGATAGATACGAAGAAATAGAAGTAGAGAATGAGAGAAAATATGTCCTAAAGCTGGCTTAAGTAAGTAGATGAGTTTGACTAAAAGTAGGAGATTTGCATGCAAAAAAAATTCAAAAGATTTTCAAGATATTTGTAGATATTTTGATCAGATCTCTGAACATTTGAAAATATTTTGTAATTATCTAAAAAGATATCATAAAATTTTTCATGATTCAATATTTTTAAAGATAATGCATATCCACTCATCAAAGCAGTGAAACAGTAGTTCAAAGCTTTGAGAAGTTTCAGACTAATACAGAAACTTCAAAGCTTTGAGCCATATTTTCAAGGCTCTAGAAAATATAATCTCAATGCCTTGACTCACACAGATAATACATATAGTAACTATTTACTCCCCCTAAACCAATGCATCCTTGTTTAACATATCCAATTCACGTCTTAGAGATGCAAACCTCTCATCTGGCAGTGGTTTAGCGAAGATATCAGCTATTTGCTTAGAAGTAGAAATAAAAGATAGAACAATATAACCTTTTTCTATATGAATGTCAAATAATCCAGAAGTACTCTTTTTGTCTACTTTGTATTCTGCAAAGTCTGCATCTGAATATCCACTCAACAAAAAGTTATACCTTCTTGGATACCAAATATCCAAGTCTGTGGTTCCATTCAAATATCTAAAAATCCTTTTCACAACAATTAAATGACTTTCTTTAGGATCAACCTAAAACCTTGCACACATGCACACACTAAACATAATATCTGGTCTACTAGCAGTTAGATACAAAAGTGAACCAATCATACCTCTGTATTCTTTCTGATTTACACTCTTACCAGTTGTGTCCTTGCCTAAAGACAGTGATGAACTCACAGGGGTCTTTACCACCTTGGACTGTGACATGTTATACTTGTTTAACAAGTCCAGGGTGTACTTTCCTTGATGAACAAAAATTCCTTTCTTCATTTGATGTACATGAAGTCCAATAAAGAAATTTAGTTCTCCCATCAAGCTCATTTCAAATTCTCTGCACATTAGACTTGAAAACTCTTTTGAAAGAGCATCATTAGTAGCACCAAAAAGAATATCATCTACATATATCTGAACAACTAGCATATCTTTTTCCTGATTCTTGATAAAAAGGGTCTTATCAAGCAAACCTCTCTTAAAACCATTTTCCAACATAAATTTTGAGAGTCTATCATACCAAGCCCTTGGAGCTTACTTAAGTCCATATAACGATTTGTCCAGTTTGTAAACATAATCAGGAAAGGTGTCATTTTCAAAACCTGTTGGTTGAGCAACAAATAATTCTTCTTGTAAATAACCATTTAGAAAAGAACATTTGACATCCATTTGGAGAATTTTTATGTGATTATGTGATCCAAATGCAAGACGTATTCTAATTGCTTCTAACCTTGCAACAGGGGCAAATGTTTCCTCATAATCAATACCTTCCTCTTGATTGTATCCCTGTGCAACCAGTCTTGCTTTATTTCTCACAACCTTACCTTTTTCATCAAGCTTATTTCCGAACACCCATCTTGTTCCAGTCACTGATTTATCATTTGTTCTAGGAAAAACATTCTAAACTTTGTTTCTTTCAAACTGATTCAGCTCATTCTGCATTGCAATGATCCAGTCTGCATCTTCTAGTGCTTCTTTTGCAGTTTTGGGCTCAATGAGTGATACAAAAGCACTGAATTCACACAGATTTCTCAATTGACCTCTTGTCTGAGTTCCAGTTGTTGGATCTGATAAAATATTCTCAGCGGGATGATCTGAGAGATATTTGAACTTATTTTTGGGTGTCCAAGTGTATGGACCTTCAAGGCTTTGAGTTCTTGATACAGTAGAAGGAGCATCATATTTCCTGTCAATCTCAGTCTCGAGCCTTTGATATTTTGGCTCAGCAGGAGGTTCAAGGCCTTGAGATTCTTCTAAAAGTTTTTGGTGCTTAGTTTTCCTCTTGCTCTCAAGGTCTTCATTAGTCTCATATTTATTCAAACTAAGATCCAAAAAATTTTATCTTAGAGAATCATCAGTACTTTCATCAAAAACAACATGATTACTCTCCTCTACAATCTTAGATTTTTATTGTAAATCATGTAAGCCTTGCTGGTTTGAGAATAACCAAGAAACACACCTTCATCACTTCTATCATCAAACTTACCAAGATTATCTTTGCCATTGTTATGCACAAAACAAGTACAGCCAAAAGGCTTAAAGTAAGCAACACTAGGCTTTCTGCCTTTAAACAGTTCATAAGGAGTTTCTTCAAAATTGGCCTGATCAAACATCTGTTGAGCACATAGTTGGCAGTATTAGCAGCTTCTGCCCACAAAGATTTTGTAAAATTACTTTCAAGTAGCATGGTTCTAGACATATCTTCAAGAGTCCTATTTTTCCTCTCAACTACTCCATTTTGCTGAGGAGTTCTAGGTGCATAAAATTTGTGTGAGATGTCATGCTTTGCATAAAATAAATAAAAATCAAGTTGATCAAATTCCCTACCATGATCACTTCTAATAGACGCAACAGGTACATTTTTCAAAGTTTGAAGCTCTTTGCAAAGTTTTGAAAATTCAGATAATGCTTCAGACTTTTCTCTAATAAACATTACCCAAGTATATCTAGAGTAGTTATCAACCACAACAAGCATATATTTTTACCTCTGGGTGTTTGAACCCTCATAGGACCACACAAGTCCATATGCAGCATTTCTAAGGGTCTGAAGGTACTTACGAAATTCTTTGGCTTGAATGAGCTTCTGGTTTGTTTACCTTGAGTACAAGCCTTGCAAAACTCATCATCCTGGAATTTAAGGATTGGTAATCCCCTTAACAGATCTTTTGAGATGAGCTTATTCAGAGAATGCATGCTTATATGACCAAGCTTTCTGTGCCATAGTTTTGAGTCATCCTTCAAAACTTTGAGACACTTCAGACTATCACCTGCAACTTTTTCAGTGCATAGTGCATAAAAATTATGTGACCTAGGAGCAGTGAGTATGCAAGCTTCTGAGAATTTTCCTGAGTTTTTCTTCATTTGAGAATACTTTTCCCAAATTCTCCAAGTTGTTCACAATATCTGTAAACCTTTTGAACATATCTTTGATGGATTCATCAGAATTCATCTTAAACAGTTCATAGTGCCTCAAAAGGATATTAATCTTTGTCTGTTTGATTTGGCTAGTTCCTTCATAGGTAACAGTCAAGTTATCTCAGATCTCCTTTGCATTTTTGCAGTTGGATATCCTGTTGAAATAATCTGCACTAAGAGCACAATATAATAAGTTCAAAGCTTTGTAATTTTTTGATATCTTTTCAAGTTCAGTAATTGAGAGATCTTCATCAGGTTTGACTGTTCTAACACCATTCACAGTAGTATAGAACAGGTTTAGCCCATTCACAATAATAGACCATAGTTCTATGTCCTGATCTATGATGAACATTTTCATCAATGCCTTCCAATGCACAAAGTTATCACCACAGAACAATGGGGGTCTATTAGATGCCTTCCCTGTGAGAATCCTCCTTCACCTACAAAACTCATTGTCACAAGATTGTTAGATCTTTAAAATGTGACCCAAATCTCTGATACCAATTGAAAGTGTGTAATGTAGGTGTACACATGTATATTAATACTCTAGAAGGGGGGGGGGGTTGAATAGAGTATGCTAGCTTTTTCCAAAGCACAAGTTTTTGAAACTTTAGTAGAGCAAACTGTTGATATCTCAAATCTTTGAAAACAACTTGAAAAGCTTAAAGATATAACAACAGAGTATAGAGGCTTCAAAGCTTTTAGACTTGGAAAGCTCCAAAGCTTTGAAACATCTAATATAAACTGTATGTAAAAACAGCAAAAGTAAATAGCAAGAACACGAAGATTTTACAGAGACACGAACTACTGCAATACCTGACTACTAATCCTCAAAAAGTCTTTTAGGAGTGAGTCTCCAGTAGACAGCTTTATGCAATTAGCAGATAGGGAATCCAGGTGATCCTTGTTGATCTTATCATCCTGTACAACTTCCTCAAACTCTTTGATAGATTTGTTAAGTATCTCCTTGCGCGCCTTAAGGGTAGCATGTTCCTTGCTATAGTTGGAGTATTCAAACCTGAGTTGCGCAGAATTGTTGATCTTGGTCAGCCTCTGTACGAGGAAATCCAGGTTTAGTCTCCCTGTCGCGACTTGTTGAAGGCCATTCGTGCTTGAAAGAAGGATTTGAGCACTGGCAACCGAGGTGCTTGCTAGAGTTGTATTATGTACTCTTTCTAAGAGAGAAGCAATCTCTTTGAGAAGATTCGCTCTATCTCTAGGAGCTAGCTCCAGAATTCTTGCAAACGTAGTTAGATACGATATGTGCACCTTCATAAGCCATTCAAGGCAAGCTTGATCAATACCTAGACACGCGAAGATGAAAGGAAATCAGTTAGTAAAGGCATGAGGTCATGAGCCTGACACCATAAGGGGAATTGTCTTACCAGTTCCTTCAGCAATCTGCTGAAGTGAGGCAACAGGAGTCGCCCTTAACCACCACTAGAAGAGGCTATTGCAGCTAACCTTTGGTCTGTTAAAGCTTCACGCGCGAAATATTTTGCAGCAATGGCATATTTCCTTTCAGCAACAACTGGTTCGGCAAATTGCGAGCCCCATATTGCCCATGGATTTTGAGCAAAGAGCATATCCAGGTCAAGGCCAGAGAATCAATGACCATGCTAAGAAGTGACAAGTTTTCACTGGGGCCCTCTAAGGATGCAATACCTCTGGAGGTATCTTGTGCAGGAGGGGGAGCGGTCTTTGCTGACACCTCATCCGCGACTATAGAAGTACTGGTCTTCGAGGTCGCGTCTTGATGAGGCTCAGTTATAACTGCACCATCGTTCCCTTCTCCTTCTGCTTCATTTACACTTGGTGCAGACTCCGGTGCTTCTAGCACACTTTCACGTGCGACGTCAGGTTGCGTCCTGAGAGTTACGGCAATATCAACATCTAGAACGGTCGACTGAACATCCATCCTGACTTGATCAGGTGCAATGTCATCCCCATTAGACTCAGGATCAGCCTCTCCTTTGTTAGTTTTCGCATTTTGAGGAAAATAACTGGAATTTCTTGCCTCATCAGCGACCTCAAATCGCTCTGCCATTTCAGGAGGAGTCTCAGCTGGCAACGTGGCTGTAGGAGCAACACTTGGAGTAGCAGCGACATTAACTCTATTCGTGGGAATAGCCTTATTCGTGCAAGTCACACTCGTATATCCAATCCATAGTTTCTCGATACTAGGAATATCCTTATTCGTGCAAATAACATCAATATCCTATATTGATTTATTTGAGTCTTGCCAGACATTCTATGAGCACTATCCCTCGAGTGGCCTAGGATATTTTCTCTCGTTATGTGGGAGGGACAAATTCTATCTACGTCCACTACGATCTCTAAGCTTTCTTCTTATTGTATCCGGTACACGCCTTTATAGCTACCCAGTTACGGTGTAGCGTTTGACGCTACCAAAATCACAATAATCCATAACTAGACAATGTAGTTATTTCAAGTCTAAGGATGACTATACCATTGCACCACAAGAAGCGCTTGTGACTCAACATAACATGTATGTAGCCTTCTCGGAGATGGGTTAATCCACTACGCCATTACCCTTAATGCACACCCATGTGTTGGATCGTGATATCTCCATATTAATCCAACCCCATACTAGTCTATAGATGATTGTCCTATTAATCATTATACTGGACTAGGGATATTTAAGATAAACAACACGATTGTAAATCTAAGGACTTCATTACATTAAATATCCAATAAATATACAATGAATGTTCTAGCCAAAATAAATTCATACTAAACTAGATTGCCTCTAGGTCATCTATTCCAACAGTCTCCCACTTGCACTAGAGCCAATCTGACGCATCTCGTATGCCCATGCTCCTAGTGTGCCCTTCATGATTCCACTGCACAAGCAGCTTTGTAAGCGGATATGACAGATTCTCATCTGTAGGAATCTTGCATATCTGAACGTCTCCTCTATCCATAATATCTTGAGTAAGATGGAACTTCCTGAGCACGTTATTGGATTTTTGGTGCGACTTGGGCTCCTTTGATTGCGCGATCGCCCCAGTGTTGTCACAGTACAACTCTACAGGATCCGCAATGCTAGGAGCCACACCAAGTTCGGAAACAAACTGTCTGATCCAAACAGCTTACTTTGCTGCACCATTGGCAGCAATGTACTTAGCCTCTGTTGCAGAATCAGCCACCGTCTCTTGCTTGAAACTCTTCCAGCTCACCACTGCTCCATTCAGGCAAAACACATATACCGATTGTGGTCTAAAGTCATCTCTGTCAGTTAGGAAGCTTGCATCCGTGTAACCCTTATACGTAACTCTTCCTCACTGCCAAATATCAAGAAAGCATCCTTAGTTCTTCTCAAGTACTTTAGGATGTTCTTAACTGCAATCCAGTGACTCTCAGCCGGATTGGATTGGTATCTGCTTGTCATACTCAAGGCATATGACACATCTGGTCTAGTACATAACATGGCGTACATGATAGATCCTATGGAGGAGGTATAGGGAATTATACTCATGCGTTCCTTCTCAATCTCATTGGAAGGAAAACCACTCTTCGAAAGAGTGATTCCATGTGAAATGGGCAAGAATTCCTTCTTGGAATCTTGCATGTTGAACCGCTTCAACACCTTGTCAATATATGTACTTTGACTTAGGCCTAGCAGTCACTTAGATCTATCTCGATCTTTATATCAAGTATATGGGCTGCTTCCCCTAAGTCTTTCATTTAGAAACACTTTCCTAGCCAATCTTTAATAGATTGCAGCATGGGAATGTCGTTTCCAATGAGTAGTATGTCATCCACATACAAGACCAGAAAAGCTACAGAGCTCCCACTAACTTTCTTGTAGACACAAGACTCATCTCCTTTTCTGGTGAAGCCAAACTCTTTGACTACTTCATCAAAATGTCGATTCCAACTCCTAGAAGCTTGCTTCAATCTATAAATGGATCGTTGCAGCTTACAGATTTTGTTGGCTTGCTTTGGATCTTCAAAACCCTCCGGCTGTATCATATACACGTCCTCGAGGAGATTCCCATAAAGGAATGCTGTCCTGACATCCATCTGCCAAATCTCATAGTCATGGTATGCTGCAATTACAAGTAGGATTCGGATGGATTTGGTCATTGCGATTGGTGAAAATGTTTCATCATAGTCAATACCATGAATCTGTCTGAATCCTTTAGCCACCAATCGGCCCTTATAGGTAATCACATTACCATCCATGTCGATCTTCTTCTTCATAGATCGAACCATATCTAATAGGGTTTGATTCCTCCTCTCGGACATGCCATTCCATTGTGGCGTTCGAGGTGGAGTGTGTTGGGACACGATCCCACACTCTCTAAGATAGTCGTCAAACTCTTGGCTCAAGTATTCTCCTCCACGATCCAATCAAAGAGCCTTGATACTTTTTCCAACTTGCTTCTCTACTTCACTCTTGAATTCTTTGAACTTTTCAAAGGATTCTTATTTGGCCATCATGAGGTACACAAATCCATATCTACTGAAATCATCAGTAAATGTAATGAAGTAGACGTAACCATCCCTGGCTAGCGTGGCAAATAGCCCACACACATCATTATGTATGAGCGCCAATTGCTCACTAGTCCTCTCACCTTTCTTATTGAAAGGAGACTTTGTCCTTTTTCCCAATAAACAAGCCTCACATGTCTCATATGATTCAAAATCAAATGAGTCTAGGAATCCATCCTTATGGAGTCTAGATACACGTTTCTTGTTTATATGGCCTAAGCGACAGTGCCATAAGTAAGCAGGATTTAAATCATGTATTTTAATCCTCTTGGTATTAATGTTGTAGACATGATTGCTTAGTTCAAGGACATACAGTCCATTAAATAATTGCGCACTACAATAGTGAATATTATTAAAATAAAAGGAACAACAATTGTTCTTTATTGAAATAATAAAACCTTCCTTGTCCAGACAATAAATAGAAATAATTTTTCTGCTCATGCAGGCACAAAATAACAATTATTTAATTCTAAAACTAATCCTGAAGGTAGAGATAGCTCGCACACGCCCACGGCCAACGCAGCAACTTTTGCTCCATTCCCAACGCGCAGGTCTATCTCCCCTTTAGCCAATCTTCTACTTCTCTTTAGATCCTGCTCATTTCGACAAATGTGAGATCCACATCCAGTATCTCATAACCATGATGTATAGACAGTTCAATTGACATCTACAACAAAAATACCTGGTAGTGGTGGAATCACTATTCCAAGCCTCTCGTCCTCCACATACTTTAGGCAGATCCTCCTACAGTGTCAAGGCTGACTGCAGTAGTGACACTCACCTTTAGTCACACCTTTGGAAATGCCACCAACAGGCTTAAGGGAAGGTTCTTTGGGCTTGGCAACTGACTTGCCTTTGCCCTTGGAGGATGAGGTAAACCTTTTGCCCTTTCCTTTCTGTACCATCATAATGGCCTTGCCCTTACCCTTGTTGATGCTTTGTTCGGCTGTCCTCAACATATTGAGTAAATCTGGCAGTGGTTTCACGATCTCGTTCATGTTATAGTTCATAATGAACTGTCCATAACTCTCAGGCAACGATTGTAACACGAGATCGGTTGCCAACTCTTGGCCGACCGTAAACCCTAGTCGAGAGAGATTCTCCAAGTATCCGATCATTCGGAGTACATGAGGTCCCACAGGGTTTCCTTCATCCAGATGACACTTGAACAATGCCTTAGAGACCTCATACCTCTCCACCCTTGCCTACTCTCGGAAGAGCTATTTCAGATGCTCGATTATATCGACATCATTCATGTTTTCGTGTTTCTTCTGAAGCTCAGAAGTCATGGTGCATAGCATAAGGTAGGCCGCATCATTAGCGTCATGAACACGCTTTTGATACGCCTTTAGGGCTGCAGGGGTATTGTTCTCTGGACCTGCTGGAACTTGCTCCTCTATTGCGTACAACTTCTTTTCTTGCTTGAGAACGATTCTCAAGTTTCTGTACCAATCAAGGAAGTTGGTTCCAGAGAGCTTGTCCTTCTCAAGGACAGATCATAGGGAATGTTGTGAACTCGATGAGTTGTTTGCCATTTGGAATTCTACAAAAGGAAAATATGCAAGTTTTAGTATTTGTGAATTTTTGACTATATTCAATAATGGCTAGTTTATCAAATATAGCTCCCACTATTTTTCTACGGGTTATTAACCCTCAAGATATTAATGCGGAAAATATCCTTATAGTTTCTAGTGGGCCAAGATCCATGTTTCATCTCCTTATGAGCTTGCTTTGGAAAGTCACCCATAATTTGACTACTTTAGGTAGGAACAATTCCAATTGCAGCCTATGCAACTCTTGGTTCACTTGGGCAAATAACTTCTTATTTATCCATCTGCATGGATAATCCCAATTGATTGCCTCTAGGTTTTTAATCATATTAATGGCCTAGTTGTGTCCAACCTCTTATTTAAACAATTTTACATAACTTGTTTGTGCCATCGCATTCCATCATGATGAACCAAGTTGCCTTGCTTTGGCATGCACGAACTTGTAAATCATGATGATAATGAGTGTTTTAAATAACGAGAAGGCAAGAACACAATATTTGAATTTTGAGGGATTTTCAAATTCAATTTTAATTGTTTTTGTTGATCCATATCCACTGATCTATCTATTTGAATTTGGGCATAACTCCAAATAATAGATCCGGGTTGTCTAATTATCTTATTATCCTAATTGCATGCATCATCCATACACCAACAACAAAATAATAAGACAATGGCTCGCAGGCCATAAAACCTTGAGAAAAATCTCACAAGTTGAGAAAAAAATGGCTCGCAGGCCATAAAACCTTAATTAATTATTACAATAAATGGATCAGCTCGCAGGCCGTAAACCAAACCACAAAAATTAAACAATCACACCAAACCACATCCTAAGGCCATATCCAACCACCATGAAATTTGCACATAAACAGTTAAAATCCAATTTTAACGCGCTTGGTCAATTTTAATTGATTTTAGGAATATTTCTAGGGTTAAAACGGTCGAAGGGGCCCAACAATCTAATTGCCCGAACCCCAAAGAGGACCGCCTAGGCCTTGGGTCGGCCGGTCCCTAGCCCACACGGCTAGGCCGTGTGCTAGGGCAGCCCCCGGCCCCTAGGCCGCGCCTTACTTGGGCTGCAAGCAAGGAGGGGAAGTCCCCTAAGGGGGACGAACCTATTAGGGAGTTGTTTCCAAAACAACTCCCTTGCTTGTTGCCCAAGTTTGGTTGTTTCCTTGTTTGAAAAGAACTCCTTCTTTCAATAGGATGCCCAAACCCTAGATCTAAGATCCTAAAATTTCTCAAACTCACTAATTCATGCATCCAATGCAAAAACTAGCTCTTGTTTTGTTTGATTATGGACAAATTGCATCATATGCTTGATTTGTCTTTTTTACGTTATAAAAAATAAATTTAAAGTGTACAACTATCAAAACATAACACATAAACCACGTTTCTGTTGTACGACCGGTGGCTCTGATACCACTGTAGGGTATTGATCATGGGTACGCAGCGGAAAATATGATTTATCCATATAATACCCTCCAAGGATCACAGGACAAGAGGCATAACGATGGTAAAGGAAGAATCATGTTACATACCTTGGGGTTTCTCCTGTGATGACTTGTAACGTGAATTGTGTCACGTCTCTACGGTTGATCCACGCCTGGAGTTGAGATCTAGATCTTCCTTCTCCTTTGTGCTAGCTAGGAACGGAGGAAGAGGAAGAAGAAATCACGCAACACGAGTAAACAAGGAGGTGGCGGCCTCCTTTGTTGGCTGACGGGGTAGGGGCGGCGGCAAGGGGTCGGGCGGCCCTCTTGCTTCCTTGCTCTCTCTCATTTTTGTTCTCTCCCACTCAAGTTATGAACAATAGGATCATAAGTGAGCGAATGAAGGAATGAGCATCCTTTTCAACTACCTAAAGGACCTTATATAGTCCAACAAATCTTTTCAACTACCTAAAGGACCTATTCTAGTCCTACTAGAATTCAATTTTATCCCTTCCTTGCAAATTAGTCCTACTAAGTTTGCAAGGTCTTGCAAAGTGATCCTTCTAATTAATTAATCATATTAATTAATTCCGAAATCTATTTCAACTCTATATAGCGTGTGACCCCATAGGTTCTATCTAGTTGGTAGCAACAATTTGCTAATATGGAGCCGTTTCTAGCAAAACATCCATTCTAGCCAACTAATAGAATAGTCATCCGACAAACCTTGTACAAGTAATTGTCACATCCCTTTGTCTCTATATCCGGATTGGACACAAGACATACAAGTCACACTTGTATATACAATCTATAGTTTCTCGATCCTGGGAATAGCCTTATTCATTCAAATAACATCAATCTCCTATATTGATTTATTTGAGTCTGGCCGGACATTCTATAAGCACTATCCCTCGAGTGGCTTAGGATATTTGCTCCCGTTATGTGGGAGGGACAAATTCAATCTCAGCCACTACGATCTCTAAGCTTGCTTCTTATTGTATCTGGTACACGACTTTATAGCACCCAGTTACGGTATAGCGTTTGACGCTACCAAAATCACTATAATCCACAACTAGACAATCTAGTGATTTCTGTAGGGTTTTGATTCATGGATGCGCAACGGAAACACAAACAATCATAACCCATACAAAACCCTCCAAGGATCACAAGTCAAGATACATAATGATGGTAAAGGAAGAAATCAATAACACACCTTAGGGTTCTCCTTTGATGACTTCAAACGCGAATTGTGTCACGTTCTCTATAGTTGATCCACGCCTAGAGTTGAATTCTAGATCTTCCAATCCAATGGAGCTAGCCGGGAAAGAGGAAGAGGAAGAAGAATCACGCAAAACGAGACGAAACAAGGAGGTGTTCGGCCTCCTTGTGGCCGACGGGGACGGGCGGCGGCAAAGGGGGGCGGCGTGCTCCTCTTTGCTTGCTTGCTCTCTCCTTTTTGTTCTCTCCCACTGAATTTATGATCAATAAGGTCATAAATGTGGGAAGGAAGGAAGGAGTGTCCTTTATATAGTCCAACAAATCCTTGCCAACTACCTAAAGGACCTATTCTAGTCCTACTAGAATTCAATTTAGTCCCTTCCTTGCAAATTAGTCCCTACCAAGTTTGCACGGTATTGCAAAGTGATCCTTCTATTTCATTAATCCAATCAATTCATTCCCGAATCTAGTTCAACTCTATATAGGGTGTGACCCCATTGGTTCTATCTAGTTGGTAGCAACAATTTGCTAATATGGAGCGGTTTCTAGCAAAACATCCATTCTAGCCAACTAATAGAATAGTCATCTTGACAAACCTTGTACAAGTAATTGTCTCATCCCTTTGTCTCTATATTCGGATTGGACACGAGACATACAAGTCACACTCGTATATCCAATCCACAGTTTCTCGATCCATGGGAATAGCCTTATTCGTGCAAATAACATCAATATCCCATATTGATTTATTTGAGTCTGGCAAGACATTCTATAAGCACTATCCCTAGAGTGGCCTAGGATATTTGCTCCCGTTATGTGGGAGGGACAAATTCTATCTACGTCCACTACGATCTCTAAGCTTGCTTCTTATTGTATCCGGTACACGCCTTTATAACTACCCAGTTACGGTGTAGCGTTTAAAGCTACCAAAATCACAAATATCCTCAACTAGAATATCTAGCGACTTCAAGTCTAAGGATGAAAATACCATTGCACCATGAGGAACTTGTGACTTAACATAACGTGTATGTAGCCTTCTCGGAGATGGGTCAATCCAGTGCGCTATTACCCTTAATGCATACCTATGTGTTGGATCATGATATCTCCATATCAATCCAACCCCATACTAGTCTATAGATGAATGTCCCATTAATCATTATACTGGACTGGGGATATTTAAGATAAACAACACAATTGTAAATCTAAGGAATTCATTATATTAAATATCCAATAAATAATAAAATGAATTTTCTAGCTACAAATAAATTCATACTAAACTAGATTGCCTCTAGGGCATCTATTCCAACAGTCTCCCACTTGCACTAGTGCCAATCTGGCGCATCTCGTATGCCCATACTCCTTGTGTGCCCTTCATGCTTCCACTGCGCAAGCGGATTTGTAAGCGGATCTGAAAGATTCTCATATGTAGGAATCGTGCATATCCGAACGTCTCCTCTATCGATAATATCTCGAATCAGATGAAACTTCTTGAGCACGTGCTTGGATTTCTGGTGCGACCTGGGTTCCATTGATTGCGCGATCGCCCCAGTGTTTTCAAAATACAACTCAACTGGATCTGCAATGCTAAGAACCACACCAAGTTCAGAAACAAACTTTATGATCCAAACAGCTTCCTTTGCTGTGCATTTTGCAGCAATGTACTCTGCCTCTGTTGTAGAATCAGCCACCGTCTCTTGCTTGGAACTTTTCCAGCTCACCGCTGCTCCATTCTGGCAAAACACATATCTCGACTGTGATCTAAACTCATCTCTGTCGGTTTGGAAGCTTGCATCAGTGTAACCCCTTACACGCAACTCTTCCTCTCCGCCAAACATCAAGAAAGCATCCTTAGTTCTTCTCAAGTACTTTAGGATGTTTTTTAATAGAATCTAGTGACTCTCACCTGGATTGGATTGGTATCTGCTTGTCATACTCAAGGCATATGACACATTTGTTCTAGTACACAACATGGCGTACATGATAGATCCTATGGCCGAGGCATAGGGAATTCTACTCATGCGTTCCTTCTCAATCTCATTGGAAGGACAACCACTCTTCGAAAGAGTGATTCCATGTGACATGGGCAAGAATCCCTTCTTGGAATCTAGCATGTTGAACCGTTTCAACCCCTTGTCACTATATGTACTTTGACTTAGGCCTAGCAGTCTCTTAGATCTATCTCTATAGATCTTTATACCGAGTATATAGGCTGCTTCCCCTTAGTCCTTCATTGAGAAACACTTCCCTAGCCAATATTTAACAGATTGCAGCATGGGAATGTCGTTTCCAATGAGTAGTATGTCATCCACATACAAGACCAGAAAAGCTATAGAGATCCCACTAACCTTCTTGTAGACACATGACTTATCTTCGTTTCTGATGAAGCCAAACTCTTTGACTACTTCATCAAAACTTCGATTCCAACTCCTAGAAGCTTGCTTCAATCCATAAAAGGATCGTTGCAGCTTACAGACTTTGTTGGCTTGCTTTGGATCTTCAAAACCCTCCAGCTGTATCATATACACGTCCTCAAGGAGATTCCCATAATGGAATGCTGTTTTGACATCCATCTGCCAAATCTCATAGTCATGGTATGCTGCAATCGCAAGTAGGATTCGGATGGATTTGGTCATAGCGACTGGTGAAAAGGTTTCATCATAGTCAATACCATGAATCTGTCGGAATCCTTTAGCCACCAATCGGCCCTTATAGGTAATCACATTACCATCCATGTTGATCTTCTTCTTGAAGACCCACTTGCACCCTATGGGTCGCGCCCCTTCGGGTGGTTCCACCAAAGTCCATACTTTGTTGGTATACATTGATTCCATCTTGGATCTCATGGCTTCTAACCACTTTTGAGAGTCTGGGCCTTTCATGGCCTCTTCATAGGTAGTGGGCTCATCATCTATGAGCATCGTGTCACCGGAATCGGTCACGAGAAGTCCATACCTCTCGGGTTCCTGGCGCACTCTACTAGATCTACGAAGCTCTTGTGTTACCTGAACAGGTTGCTCCACAATTGTTTGTGGTTCCTGTTCATGTTCCATAATCGGTTCAATGATTTGTGGTTCTTGAATCTCTTCAAGTTCTACAGTCCTCCCACTTGCTTCTTTAGAGATAAACTCTCTTTCTAGAAACACACCGGTCCGAGCAACAAACACGTTGTTCTCGGTTGGATTGTAGAAGTAGTATCCCTTAGTTTCCTTAGGGTACGCCACAAACTTACACTTATCCGACTTTGGCTCTAGCTTGTCTCATTGTAAACGTTTTACATAGACATCGCAGCCCCAAATCCTCATGAACGACAGTGTGGGACGCCTCCCACTCCACATCTCATGTGGTGTCTTCATGACTGATTTAGACGGAACACGGTTAATGGTGAAAGATGCACTTAATAGAGCGTGGCCCCAAAAGGATAATGGAAGATCGGTTCGACACATCATCGATCGAACCATATCCAATAGGGTTCGGTTCCTCCTCTCAGACACGCCATTTCATTGTGGCGTTCTGGGTGGAGTGAGTTGGGACACGATCCCACACTCTCTGAGATAGTCGTCAAACTCTTGGCTCAAGTATTCTCCTCCACGATCCGATCGTAGAGCCTTCATACTTTTTCCAAGTTTCTTCTCTACTTCATTCATGAATTCTTTGAACACTTCAAAGGACTCAGATTTGGCCCTCATGAGGTACACAAATCCATATCTACTTTAATCATCAGTAAATGTAATGAAGTAGACGTAACCACCCCTGGAAGGCGTGGCAAATGGCCCACACACATCACTATGTATGAGCGCCAATTGCTCACTAGTCCTCTCACCTTTCTTATTGAAAGGGCACTTTGTCATTTTTCCCAATAAACAAGCCTCACATGTCTCATATGATTCAAAATCAATTGAGTCTAGTAGTCCATCCTTATGGAGTCTAGATACACGTTTCTTGTTTATGTGGCCCAAACGATAGTGCCATAAGTAAGCAGGATTTAAATCATTCATTTTAATCCGCTTGGTATTAATGTTGTAGATCGGATTGCTTAGATCAAGGACATACAGTCCATTAAATAATTGCGCACTAAAATAGTGAATATTATTCAAATAAAAGGAACAAAAATTGTTCTTTATTGAAATAATAAAACCTTCCTTGTCCAAACAAGAAATAAAAATAATGTTTCTGCTCATAGCAGGCACAAAATATCAATTATTTAATTCTAAAACTAATCCTGAAGGCAGAGATAGCTCGCACACGCCCACGGCCAACGCAGCAACTTTTGCTCCATTCCCAACGCGCAGATTTATCTCCCCTTTAGCCAATCTTCTACTTCTCTTTAGATCCTTCACATTTCGACAAATGTGAGATCCACATCCAGTATCTAATACCCATGATGTAGAGACAGTTAAATATACATCTACAACAAAAATACCTGGTGGTGGTGGAATCACTATTCCAAGCCTCTTGTCCTCCAGATATTTTGGGCAGTTCCTCCTCTAGTGTCCAGGCTGAGTGCAGTAGTGACACTCACCTTTAGTCACACCTTTGGCAATGCCACCAACAGGCTTAAGGGCAGGTTCCTTTGATTTGGAAACTGACTTGCTTTTGCCCTTGGAGGATGAGGCAAACCTTTTGCCCTTTCCTTTCTGCACCATCAAAATGGCCTTGCCCTTACCCTTGTTGATGCTTTGTTCAGCTTTCCTCAACATATTGAGCAAATTTGGCAGTGGTTTCACGATCTCGTTCATGTTATTGTTCGTGATGAACTGTCCATAACTCTCGGGCAACGATTGCAACAAGAGATCGTTTTCCAACTCTTGGCCGACCGGGAACCCTAGTCGGGCGAGATTCTCCAAGTACCCGATCATACGGAGTACATTGGGTCCCATCGGGTTCCCTTCTGCCAGATGACACTTGAACAATGCCTTATAGACCTCATACCTCTCAACCCTTGCCTGCTCTTGGAAGAGCTGCTTCAGATGCTCGATCATATCGACAACATTCATGTTTTCGTGTTGCTTCTGAAGCTCAGAAGTCATGGTGCATGGCATAAGGCAGGCCGCATCATTAGCGTCATCAACACGCTTTTGATACGCCTTTAGTGCTGCAAGTTTCTGATTCTGTGGACCTGCTGGAACATGCTCCTCTATTGCGTATAGTTTCTTCTCTTTCTTTAGAACGATTCTCAAGTTTCTGTACCAATCAAGGAAGTTGGTTCCAGAGAGCTTGTCCTTATCAAGGACAGATCGTAGGGAATGTTGTGAAATCGATGAGTTGTTTGCCATTTGGAATTCTACAAAAGGAAAATACGCAAGTTTTAGTATTTGTGAATTTTTGACTATATTCAATAATGGCTAGTTTATCAAATATAGCTCCCACTATTTATTCTACGGATTAATAACCCTCAAGATTTTAATGCGAAAATATCCTTATATTTTCTAGTGGGCCAAGATCCATGTTTCATCTTCTTATGAGCTTGCTTTGGCAAGTCACCTATAATTCGACTACTTTAGGTAGGAACAATTCCAATTGCATCCCTTATGCAACTCTTGGTTCAATTGGGCAAATAACTCCTTATTTATCCATCCGTATGGATAATCCCAATTGATTGCCTCTAGGTTCTTTAATCATATTAATAGCCTAGTTGTGTTCAACCACTTATTTAAACAATTGCACATTACTAGCTTGTGCCATCGTATTCCATCATTATGAACCAAGTCGCCATGCTTTGACACGCATGAACTTGATAAATCATTATAATAATGAGTGTTTAAATACCGAGAAGGCAAAAACACAATATTTGAATTTTGAGGGATTTTAAATTCAATTTTCTTAATTTTTTTGTTGATCAATATCAAGTAATCTATCTATTTGAGTTTGGGCACAACTCCAAATAATAGATCCGGGTTGTCTAATTATCTTATTATCCTAATTGCATGCATCATCCATACACCAACCACAAATAATAAGACAATAAAATAAACAACCACAAAACAAAAATAAAACGTGATGTGGATATGGCCTTTTCTCGACCAAGAAAATTCCAAGCCAATGGAATTTTCTATGAACCCTAAAAGCAAACACATCTCCATGCGTCTTGATCTTTTGGTCCATCCTTCATAGTCATGTGGAATGCTCCATGCTCCATGCTCCATCTTTTGTGGCTTCTTTTGGCTTTGGGCTTCTTTTTCTTCAATCTTGGATAACAATCTACTTTATCTAGCACTAGCTAATAACTATACTAAATAAAATGATTCTCACAAGCTGAGAAAAAAATTGGCTCGCAGGCCATAAAATCCTAATTAATTATTACAGTTTATTGATCAGCTCGCTTGCCGTAAACCAAACCACAAAAATTAAAAAATCACAACAAACCACATCCTAAGGCCATATCCAATCACCATGCGATTTGCACATAAACAGTTAAAATCCAATTTTAACGCGCTTGGTCAATTTTAATTGATTTTAGGATATTCTAGGGTTAAAACGGTCCATGGGGCCCAACAATCTAATTGCCCGGGCTCAAAAGAGAACCGCAAAGGCCTTGGGCCGGCCGGCCCCTAGCCCATGCGGCTAGGCCGCGGGCTAGGGCAGCCCCGACCCCTAGCCCGAGCCTTGCTTGGGCGGCAAGCAAGGAGGGGCGGTCCCCTAGGGGGGCCGAACCTCCTTTGGGAGTTGTTTCCAAAACAACTCGAAACAACTCCCATGCTTGGTGCCCAAGTTTGGTTGTTTCCTTGTATGGGAAGAACTCCTTCTTCCCAAAGGATGCCCAAACCCTAGATCTAAGATCCTAAAATTTCTCAAACTCACTAATTCATGCATCCAATGCAAAAACTAGGTCTTGTTATGATTGATTATTGACAAATTGCATCATATGCTTGATTTGTCTTGTTTTACGCGATAAACAACAATTTTAAGGTGTAAAACTATCAAAACGTAACACATAAACCACGCTTATGCTCTACAACCAGGCTCTGATACCACTCTAGGGTTTTGATTCATGGATGCGCAACGGAAACACAAACAATCATAACCCATGCAAAACCCTCCAAGGATCACAAGTCAGGAGACATAACGATGGTAAAGGAAGAAATCAATAACACACCTTAGGGTTCTCCTTTGATGACTCCAAACGCGAATTGTGTCACGTTCTCTATAGTTGATCCACACCTAGAGTTGAATTCTAGAACTTCCAATCCAATGGAGCTAGCCCGGAAAGAGGAAGAGGAAGAAGAATCACGCAAAACGAGACGAAACAAGGAGGTGTTCGGCTTCCTTGTGGCCGACGAGGACGGGCGGCGGCAAAGAGGGGCGGCGTGCTCCTCTTTGCTTGCTTGCTCTCTCCTTTTTGTTCTCTCCCACTGAAGTTATGATCAATTTGGTCATAAGTGTGGGAAGGAAGGAAGGAATGTCCTTTATATAGTCCAACAAATCCTTGCCAACTACCTAAATGACCTATTCTAGTCCTACTAGAATTCAATTTAGTCCCTTCCTTGCAAATTAGTCCCTACTAAGTTTGCAAGGTATTGCAAAGTGATCCTTCTAATTAATTAATCCAATTAATTCATTCCCAAATCTAGTTCAACTCTATATAGCGTGTGACCCCATAGGTTCTATCTAGTTGGTAGCAACAATTTGCTAATATGGAGTGTTTTCTAGCTAAACATCCATTCTAGTCAACTAATAGAATAGTCATCTTGACAAACCTTGTACAAGTAATTGTATCATCCCTTTGTCTCTATATCCGGATTGGACAAAGACATACAAGTCACACTCATATATCCAATCCACAGTTTCTCGATCCATGGGAATAGCTTTATTCGTGCAAATAACATCAATATCCCATATTGATTTATTTAAGTCTGGCCAGACATTCTATAAGCACTATCCCTCGAGTGGCCTATGATATTTTCTCCCGTTATGTGGGAGGTACAAATTCTATCTACGTCCACTACGATCTCTAAGCTTGCTTCTTATTGTATCCGGTACTCGCATTTATAACTACCCAGTTAGGGTGTAGCAATTAATGCTACCAAAATCACAATAATTCACAACTAGAATATCTAGCGACTTCAAGTCTAAGGATGAAAATACCATTGCACCACGAGAAGCACTTGTGACTTAACATAACGTGTATGTAGCCTTCTCGGAGATGGGTCAATCCAGTGCGCCATTACCCTTAATGCACACCTATGTGTTGGATCATGATATCTCCATATCAATCCAACCCCATACTAGTCTATAGATGATTGTCCCATTAATCATTATACTGGACTAGAAATATTTAAGATAAACAACTTAATTGTAAATCTAAGGAATTCATTATATTAAATATCCAATAAATAATAAAATGAATTTTCTAGCCACAAATAAATTCATACTAAACTGGATTGCCTCTAGGGCATCTATTCCAACAATTTCAATTATAAGAATGACAATACCATTGCACCACGAGAAGCGCTTGTGACTCAACATAACATGTATGTAGCCTTCTCGGAGATGGGTCAATCCAGTGCGCCACTACCCTTAATGCACACCCATGTGTTGGATCATGATATCTCCATATCAATCCAACCCCATACTAGTCTATAGATGATTGTCCTATTAATCATTATACTTGACTAGGGATATTTAAGATAAACAACACGATTGTAAATCTAAGGACTCCATTATATTAAATATCCAATAAATAATACAATGAATGTTCTAGCCAAAATAAATTCATACTAAACTAGATTGCCTCTAGGGAATCTATTCCAACACTTATGATAACAAAGACCTACACAATCGTATGGGATATCTACGTAAGTACTATGACTCAGATTATCATCGATTCCTTTTAAAGTTGCGTGCCCTGGTTATACGCGAGATAGCTTGTTGTTATTATTTGGAAGAAATGGAGCCAAGTATAGCAATCCTAAGGAAAAATTGCTTATGTGAATCTTCACCACATTGGTCCACTAACCAACGACGAATGTCGCTTTTAGACACTCCATGTTTTAAGGCTTCGTAGATAAGTTCCTGACAAGATAAGGAGAATAGATATACAGTACCTTCCTCATCTTTGTCGCCAACAATCTCCGGGAAATCCTGTTGGGCGCGTTCCAGTTGACCCACAACGGATTGCGAACGCTGAGTCTGCTCTTCAAGGCTCTTCTTCATCGCTTTGGCGACATCGCGCTCTTCTTGCAGCCTTGCTTCTTCCTCGTTCTACTTCGCCATAGACACAGACTCTGCGATCATGTCTTCCTCAGTAGGGCCTTCTGGAGCTTTTTTAGAATTCCCGCTATCAGCCAAAGTCTTTGATTCAAGATCGGTCAAATGCGACATGTTGAAGGAAAAGTTATTACCTTCCCGCCTGGAAAAAGGGGCCTCTGGAACGTACTCGACAAAGTCTTCCAAGCTATTCTGCTTTGAGCTCTGGCCTCTCTTAATAGCCACTTGCTTCCGGGGAGTAGGGTTCCTTCGCGCACGCTTCGTTGGCCTAGGTGTCGTGTCATCTGTCAAGGGCTCTTCGGAAGCTTTGTTTTTCTTCGCGTTGGCGTCTTGTTCTGCAAGAGATGTGATGAAAACAGCAAGAGCAGACCAAATTCTGGCTTTGATCTCTTGCCCTATTGACATCTCAGGTTCGATGGCGATGTTAGCTTCGTTCGAGCGCAAGATAGTGATGAGTGCACTACTGCGATCACCCGAACCGAATCTACTAAAGAGACACTGAAAACAAAACAAGAAGGTAAAATTCATCATTACATTTCTAAACTGTGTCAAAGGGAAAAAATGATTTGACAACATACCTTGTTGAACTCGTCTGCTTAACCCATTCATTCTTTGAAGGACTCCTTCTGAACTGCTTCAATTTTCTCCGCGAGAACCAGTTCCGCGCACAAATGATGATCTTTATCCAATGGAGAATAGAATCTGTACTATTTCACGTTCCTGGAAGCCTTATATTTAAAAGGGTAGACTCCTATTCTGATTGCAGGGGATATCGAGGGATGAAATTGGAGCCAAGACCTAGCTTGAAGGCGAGTTTGGGCATTCAAAAAGGATGCCCAATCCACAGTCGCCTCCCCCAGTCTATTTCTGGACGATTGAGTTAATGGGAGCATGCCAACCAGCAGGTCGTTGCACTCTTTGTACAACAGCCTCTTATAGCAGCCCTTCAAAACTGAGTCAAACCACAATGAAGGGGCCACGGCGTCAAAGCCAAACTGGGGACTGACCCTAACTGGATCATAGGGAGTTGTGATGAGTGGATAGCTGGTACACTCGATTCCATCTTCGCATAAAGCGGGTAGATACCCCCTCCTGCACCAGTTGATAAACCTGGAGTAGCAGATTGATCCCTCAGTGATGTGCGCACGAGTGTACTTCACACTCCGATAGGGATACATGGTGTCTCTGAAGACAATATTGTCCAACTGTTGGACGTATGGCATGGGATTAAAAAGCTGGCATCATCGCATATCAAAGGGAATGAGCGACGAACTTCCTTGGTTTTGAACCAACGCCCGAGGGCAGAAGAGTTTCTTCTTAGACTTAGGCGCGTCCCATAAGGTCACGGGTGAGGGGATCGGAGCGTATAAAGGCCATCGCTCGTACACCCACATTGACAAGAACGCGGCGTTGACATACATCACCACGTCGACCCCACCCTGGGACTGCTCCATATGCGACATCGACATATCTAGGCGGTGATACAAAGAACCAAGGACCAAGGGACCTAATGCTAACTTCTTCCCAAGGTCTAGACGAATGGCCAGAGAAAGAACGTGACAGAACACACCATCGTGGGGGTGACCGTCAATAAGATATCGTGACAACCATACGCAGAGAAAGCCACAAAGAGTACATTGAGAACCCTTCCCTTCAAACAAGGTGGGGGCCTTCAGGTTCTTCGCAGTCACTTCCTGGGCAATCTTAGAATTGGCGAGTTGCGGTAGAAATAGGTCACCTGCTTGGACCAAAGGTTTTCGCGCCTGAAGGAACTGATACGCATGTCTTCGCAGGCTTACTCGATGCCCATCTGGTGGCATTCTTCTTCAGATCGCCGATATAATCCTTCATTTCTTGGCGTCAGTACTCAAAGCAGCTAGAGGATCTATGGCGCCCATACAGGGAAGCTTCAGCAGCATCTCGACATCTTCGAGTGTCGGCCCGGCCTCAAAAGTCGCAAAGTGAAAGATGTGAGTTTTCTTCGAGTACCGCGAGAACAATGTCATCAGCATGTCTTTATCAAGCTTCACGTTTAATCCCTTCGTCGCGCGCACAGCACCATAAATCCTGTGCTGGTTAACTCAGTCTCAAAATGGGTGAGAATGTATACCGTCCACTCGTCCATGTAATCCAGCTTCTCGGTGACGGTCTGGTGAAAAAGATCTATGAAAGGATAAAGTCAAGCCCCGAGGCGAAGTCTATGAATATCATTTACATTGGCAAGATCCCAATCGTCTCTTTCTGACTCATATGTCAATTTCAAAGCATTCTTTGGGGGAGGCGTCTCAATTGAAGCGCCTCTGATGGTGGCCAGATAAAAATCTTCCCCTCCTAGGTAAGGGGCCTTACACCATATCTCTTTTGGGACCTCTGGAAGAGCAACTGCTTCCTTCAAACTTTTAGTTCCAAACCCAGACTGGGTACTAGTTTGGATCCAGAAATTAAGGCAAAGGATAAAGGTCACTAAACTTGTTTTCTTTTGAGTGACTGGATTGTTTGGACAACATCTGGTTGAGGAGCTGAACGTCTTGTTGGGAATTTCCTCTCCGGCTCATAAAATTTCAGAAGCAATGACGGTAGAAAAGTTCTAATTGAAGAAGCAAAGGGTTTAAATAGTCCTCAAGATTGAAGAGTCGCGACTGCTGACATTCGCTGAGTCAGCATCACTTCGGTAATCGGCGAAATTGGTGACCTATCAGATCATTTTGAGTTATTCTTGCCTCAAAAATCGGATAAAATATGTGGATGGCGTCTGGTTAACCTCGCAATGACGACACATCATCAAAGGCTATATGGCGTCTCGAACCCCTAGGCAATCATGGCTATATCAGGGGGCTAGGGATTCGAATTTTATTCAAAACAATACGAGGATCTGCGTGGGGACCACGCACGACTGATTTTGCTCGACTACACGGCAAACGCGCGCGTGACTTTTGCGCAAAAGGGGGCTATTGTTGATAGTGCATTCGAGACAGACAGTGCATAGCCACGTGGCGGCCATCCAGCACATCTGAGTGTGCTTTGCATACACCTGATCACTGATCATACTTATCCACATGGGGGCTGCGAGACAGGGCTACCCGTGATACCAACCACACGGTAATTGTAGGTACTTAGTGGTTTGGAGGCTAGAGTAAGGTCCGCCGCGCGCGAACAACAACCAAGCTCGCGCCCGAACCTTACTTACTGACTTGAGAGACTTAATGATCACGTACTATAAACCCGGTCAATCTCATAACGGTCTCAAGTATATGCGGGCACGTGCGTAACGTTCCCTATATATACGGTCGAACGTGCCGTTACGGGTCTATCATTAAGCCGTCATTTATGGGCGCATTAACCCCTCACAACGGTCACTTCCCTACTATATACAGGATCGTTAGCCCTCCATTGCAATCTTGTGGTTCTTCTTTGATGCTCTTGGACTTTCTGGACTTTTGGATATACCGAAGCTCCGTCATTATGCTGTCTCGCTCTCAAGAACAATTACCATTGCTTACTCTCTCCCTACTCACTACCCTTCATCTCTCTGTGTTCATACTCCATTCCCTACTTGAGGTGCATACTTGGATCTCTCTCAAGGATTTCCAAAAACACAGCCGCATTGCATCAGCTTTTTTGAATCCCTGTGACGCCATTCGATTACGCAAGCCATTAAAGGTGGTTCGACGAGAAGCGTATGAAGGCGTCTTTCCATAAAATCCAACGCTAAGGCCTTCCCGGCCACATGGAACATGAGATCAACTTCAGAACCCCAGTCACCATGAAAAATGGAGAGCTAACCCACTGCAAACTTCGCAATGAGTTGCCCTTGCCAGGCCTTATACCATAGGCACTTGCGCGCTTTTTCCAATTTGTAATCCATAAGAATAACATAATACAAAAGGTAATGTGAGATTACTCCGATAAGAAAAATGGAGCAAGACTGGTGAGGAGAATTGAACGAAATCAAAACAGCACCGCCTTGCTAGGCCAAGCCAGAAGTTACTTCCGGATTTGCATCCCTCCAACAATTCTTCATAAATTTCAAATTAGCCACATGCCACTTCGGCTAGCCAATAAGAGAGAAAAAATTGGAAGATTTAAGGTACAGACACCGGTCCTCTCCAAGCAACAGCCTCCGGATGATCTTGCTTGTTGCACTCAAAGAAAGTAAATCCTTAAACGAACTGGCGGCCACACGCTGCACGATCATGCAAAAAACATCACCGTGTGCAGTCTCTAGAAGAGAATTCCCTTAAGCGGCCTCATCAATTTTCAAACTTTTTGCTACAAGATTTCGTACACCTGTTAGGGTAGAACGGTAAAGGGGAAATAGTAGGTTGGAAATAGTGCTTTGGTTAATGCATTGTCATTAATGGGAAGTAGGTTGGACATAGTAGTGTCGCAGTAATGATTACCTATCACTGTGTTGAAGCTTTCATCAAACTAGTTATGAGCACGTGTGTTGCATGTGAAACTTTATTTATTACAATAATCATACTTAATCAAAACAAAAAAAAATCAAGACAAGAAGCACCGTGATATTTTAAAGTCGGTGAGTAATATAGTAAACCCAACAAATAAGTGAGAGATGAAATGTGTGTTAAGAAATTTAACATACTACCAAAATTAAGACCTATATGTCCCTCAACGATGCAAATGGGTTCGGAATAACGTCTCCGATGATATCTGCTTCATTCGTATAGTGCGGTCCACGTAGGCCTTGCCAAGTCTCTAATGTATGCTTCAGTCTCAAAACTGGTCGCCAAATTCTATAAAGAAGACCACATTGAAATTAAGTGGTGATTGTAAAGAAATTTTGGCGGAAATTGCTGAGAATAACGATGACATAATCAGTAATCTTCCGGATGCAATTATCCATCACTTATTTTCCTTCTTGCCCATGAATACATAATCAAAAAACTGTTTGCGATGTGTTGAAACAGTGTTTAAAATCAAAACACATTTATTCATAAAAACACAAATAAACTGGTGGAAGGAGAGAAAAAGCGGTGAACTGTAATAATGTAGCCAGTGACCGACTTGAGAGAGAGAGATCAAGTGAATAGGTGAGAAGAGAGAAAAAAAAGTGGGGACAACCTGTAGGTGAGAGAGAGGAAAGGTGAAAACGTGAGAGAGTGAGAGGTTGCACGTGAAGGAGTGGGAGAGAGAGAGAGAGAGAGAGAGAGAGAGAGTGAGTGAGAGAAAGAGAAGAAAGAGTGAGAGGCTGCACGTGAATGAAGGAGTGAGAGAGAGAGAGAGAGAGAGAGTGAGAGAAAGAGAAGAAAGAGTGAGAGGCTGCACGTGAATGAAGGAGTGAGAGAGAGATAGAGAGAGTGAGTGACAGAAAAGAAGAGAGCGAAATGTAAATGGAGATGGACAAATTATCCCAAATTATTAATTTTTTCCAAAATTTCATTTTATTTTAATATTTTTTGCATTATAAAGTTATTTTTTTAACGATAATATAAATTAACGTTTAAAATATATATAAAAGAGTGTTCTTACCAATTCTCCCTCGGACACGGGCAATCCTTTGGTATATTTTAAAAAAAACAACGTTTTATGTGAGTTATGCTTGATTTAACAATGAGATTTTGGTATCCGTTCAAAAACAATAAAAATAGTGAAACAGAACAAGCTGCAAAAACAGGTTTAAAAACATAATAACAAAACTGACACGATTTCTTACGTGTATGCGCAAGTACACGGTCAAGTAATATAGGGGTGGTATTTCAACCCCGAGTTATCGATCCCACGAGGAGAGACTTGAGATTATTTAATTAAAAGCTTAATTTAGAGTTAAAGTAACCGTGAGCAATGTTTGTTCGTTTAAGAGTTTGCCTACCCAAAAAAGTGGCTGTACTGAAATAACAATCTTTTTGGATTTTATAATTAAACACAGTTTAATCAAATATGGAGAAAGACTAGCGATCTATGGATCACCTAGGGTTGTTAGACAATTCTGGATATTGTATTGAAACATACTAATCCTAACTCTGTTATGCCAGGTAACTAGTCACTACGATCTTCTCTCGATCTCACGTAGTCCTACGTCACGGTCTACTACAGGTCATGTCGGTGCACTGTCGTCTACCCAATGGCCAATCCTATTCAAATCACCTCTCAGTCTCATTTATTAAGTATTGTGTTCATGTTATCTATCACCCTAGGCCAAGTCTCCGTCGAGCACTCCACCTAAGTACAAGCAATTCCGGATAGCCACTGCATTGTTGCTAAGATTTAAGCTCAGAACAGGAACAATATCTAAACTCAATTAAAGCATTAAGTAATAATAAAGATTATGCATCAAAAACATCTTCTTATGGTCATTCATCTCATACCAAGGGTGTGTCAATAACCCTAATTCAACAATACACAAAAAGAAGTTGAAGAATATTCATAGTCATGAATCCAATACATGAATCAATCACAATAAGCCGGAAAAAGATGAATATAACATAACCCTAGGCTCTCCATAGAGCCTAGTAAAGAATCTATCTACTCATAGTAGATGAATGATAAAAGAGTTTCTCCATAGATAATGAAAGAGAAGGAGAAGAAGTGATCAAACGATGAAATCTCCGAAGAGTAGACGAATCCGTGCACCTAAGCTCCAAGCTTCTCTCCAATGTTTTCCCGTGCGTGATTGATGTCTCTCTAGGTCTTCTCTCACGTTTTTTACCAACTGGGGCGAGTTTTTAATGTAACTTGGCCGAAATTGCATTTCAGCCCCTCCAGTTTGTAATTCCCAGACAGAATTGGAAGCTGATATTGCGCGGGCCATATCTCCCTCATCTGGACTCGTATTTGGAATGACCATATATCGTTGAACAGCTATGGATGTCTACTTTCCAATGGCTCAGGCATTGCTCCAAAAATCATTGTAGATTTTCCTAAGAATTGAAAAGGGTGAAGGCTGGTCCTGAGTGACTTTTCTAACTTTGCTACCTTTTTGCATCTTCTTTTCTCCTCTTCATTCCAAGCATATCCAAGCCTCTCATAATCTCCATTGAAGCTATTTTACCCGAGTTACACAACACTAAACAACCCGTGCAATTATCTTCGCAAATATGAGAGAAAACATGCTCGAATAAGCTTGAAACTACACTTTTCACTCTTAGGCTAAAAAATCATCAATTTCACATATTTGTGCACATATACCATATAAATCATGTGAAATAAGCCTAATGCAAGTGATAGAAAGTATCATGATAACTCCTAAATGAGAGTTATCAAATACCCCCACACTTACCTTTAGCTCGTCCCGAGCAAAACTTGTTTCACTCCCCCATGATTTGCATCTATCATTACTAGCCATGTGACAAAAACGACTCACGTACACGACTATGCAATTTACATACTTTGTACAATGCAACTCGATTATAATACAATGCAAGTATTGAAATAACATAAAAAAATCTTCTTCTTTGGATATCAGGCAATCTCGCTATTACCAACCAAACTCATCAAGTTCTCACAAGTCTCAATAGAAAATCACACAACCAATAGCAAGAAATTTAAGTAGAATGAACCTACGCACAAGTTCACTAAAGGGTCCCCAAACATCCACCATAAACAATCCTAGACTCGGGAAAGTCCTTTAGCTCAGAGGGTCTAGGAATCCTTAGTACTAAGGTATTCTTTCGTCGCCAAGTCATTTGAGGTTTTCAGACACTCTTAGCCCTGATTGCATTTGAATGCAAATTGTCCCAGTGACGGGAGACACAACTCCGTGTAATACGGCTTGAATTTAAGTTTCCTTAGAAGTTCTAATTGGATTGAATCCAAATTCTCCAAATGAATGGAGGCACATTAGGTTGTTCACCGTATCTAATCCAAGAGAAGATTTTTTTCATTCTCGTCTAATTTTTTCAACCGTGCATTTAGAGCTACTAAGTGTGCGATTTTTCGGTTAGCTCTTGGGACCGCCTTAAGGGATGGTGGTGTACACTCCCTAACTTCACTTAGGCTAGAGCAACGTACCACATGGAACTGACTCTACACGAAGGTCCACCCAAGATTTCAAGAGACCACAAGTTTCCACTGAAAACAGACCATTCAACTCCTTAGAACTAAATCCTCCTAGCACAATAAAGGAACTAAAGGTATGCCCTCTTCTAATTTCCACTTTTCCCTGAATACCCGGGACATCCTTTCGTGAAACAGGCGCGCAAGATACTAAAAATTAAGGTTTTCCCTACTACAGCGCTTCCTATTCTCAGAGACTCTTTCACGGAACTCTCTTCGGTTTCAAGCTTCATCAATTGCCATTATTCTCAAAAAATTCAAATATTTCTGATTTTTCATTTTTCTAGTTTCTTTGATTTTTTCAATTTTTTCCTAAACTCTATATGAAACTGGCCAACTCGATTAATCACACAACTATTGGGTAGGGGGAATCAATATTTAAAAGTGCAAACAAATGCATAAAATACACAATCTAATATGATACAACAATATATAAAACACTCCACCTTAACCACGAATATGACACAATTCTACACATACTACATGTAACAAGGCGATCCAAGACGGACATGGCTAGGAAAGGTAGACATAACCCCCCCCCCCCCCCCAGACTTGAGATATTCATTGTCCTAAATGAATTTAAAGAGTACCCCCAAAGAACATGATATCAACGTGTAAGGAATTAATAGCGAAATGGCAAGTGTTGCAGGGCACTTCGCCAAGAGTGACTCGACGTGAATTTTAAAGAGAGAGAGAGAGAAATTGTACCTTCGGTCCCGGAGTACCGTTCTTACGGGACCGATTTCGCAAAATTTGGACGAGAATGGACCGGTTGGTCGACCAATTTTTCGAAAACCCGAGCAAGTCGAAGCAAGACTACCTTGTTGTGCTCCTCGGTGTTCCCGTTGCAGGTCCCTCTTGGAGCTTTGGCCGAATCCCCCTCCAAAGCGACGAATTGTAAAATTCTCATTCTTGGAGTTCTTACTCTTTGAATTCCCACACACTCAAACCGCTCACTATCTCTCAAAAACTCAATAGTTAATGTTGTAGTTGGGTTTACAAGGAGCAGAACCAAACAAAAACTTCACGATTTGGATGAGTTTCGAGTTTTGGGTGTGTAGGCGTTCTTGAGGTTTCAGAGGAAGAGAGATGAATAAAAAAGGAGTGTTTGATCCGAAATTGGGGTTGGGAGTGTGATAAATCCGGTTTTTGTTTTAAATAGTAGCCCCGAAATACCCAAAATGCCCCCAATTAATGAGGCTTCCAGAGCATTTTGGCCCGAAATGCTTTTGATTTCGGCCCGAAATACAGTGTATTTCAGCCCGAAATCAAAACCATTTCGGCCCGAAATGATTTGGAATTCTCAAAACAGATCCCTCTTTTCATTTCGGCCCGAAATCAAGGGTATTTCAGCCCGAAATGCCCTGGGACTTACCGGTTTTTGTTTTTGGTCTAGTTTCTTCATCCGGTGTCCGATTCCTTCGATTATCGCGCTCAAGGACTCGTCATTGAATGTAGAATCCAATGTTGACTGAAATATTCCCAAAGTCTGTGGAATTTTTCATCTCATCTTGAAAATTGCTCTCTAGCGCAAGAATCGTGCCCCTTTAAACTTTTGTTTTCTTCCATCCCTCTTCGTATTCCGATGCGTGCAACTCCGGGCCACAACTAGTTGCCAATATACTCAATAAATGAATAGCTACTCCTCGACCTCGAGTAGCCTCTCTTTCAAGCTCCTATTATCAAATTGCTCGTTGTGCCTCGTTTTGCGTGCAATGTAGTTCACGTGCATCAAGAAGGGGAATGCGAAGGGGTCTTCGATACATGTGTCCTGCACACTCATAGGAAATAATAAACCACTCTCTCGCTCAACTCTCACTATTAAATATGAAGGATTCAAAGAACATAAACTAAATAAAATAATGAAAGTCCTACTCCACATTAGGTTGCCTCCCAATCAGCGCTTGTAATTTAAGGTCGACGGCCTGACGCAGTTACCTCTGCCACATCACGAGGGTGGTCAGGCACATTGTGATGCTTCCATCTTAGCTTTCCTATGCTGAATTTGAGGCACTGCTTCATGTGCTTGCACAACTGATGGCTTGTTCCTTTCTGAGTAGTCAGGTGGATCCCCTTGCGACATATCAGGAAGTTGTCGGTTCACTTGTACAGCAAATGGAACCCCTGGCTTATGCTCCCACGAGTACTGAGGTGTTGGTTTGAAGACTCGAAAAGTCTCCATGTCATCATGTATCCTCATAATCAGCTCTCCATTCTCCACATCAACGAGAGTACGCCCAGTTGCTAAAAACGGCCTACCTAGAATTATAGGCACATCACCAGCTGGCATGTCCAATATGACAAAGTCAGCTGGCATGATCAGGCTTCCAACCCTCACAAGTACATCCTGTATAATCCCACAGGCTCTCTTGGATGATTTGTCTGCAAAATGAAGAGTGATCCAGGTTTTCTGAGGCTCCCCCACACTTAACTTTTTGAATACCGACAGAGAAATCAAATTCACGCTTGCTCCCAAATCGCAGAGAGCTCTCCCAGTGTAGGCATCGCCCAACGTAGCTTCAATGAAAAAACTACCCGAATCCTTCTTTTTCTTAGGTATCCCATGCAAAACTCATGAACTATTATGCTCATTTAATTTCACACCCTGAAATTCATCCACTGCTTTCTTACCAATGATTGCATCCTTAATAAACCGAGAATATTTAGGCATCTTTTGAAGTGTCTCAATCAACGGAATATTCATATGAAATTTAGAAAATACGTTCAGAAAGCGCCTGTATTCCTCAGAATCAATGGATATGGAAGAACTGAAGAAGAAGAAGAAGAAGGAGATGAAAGTAATACCTCAGGGAGTTCCTGCTCATCCTGCTGAGTCATGCCTTTTGATTGGGGGACCATGACAGGAGTCTTCGCAGAATCGAAAACTTCATGCTCTTTTGCCTTGGATGCCCCTCCTCTGGCATGAGTAGGGTATGGCGGGTCTTTGAGTGTTGTACCACTGCGAGTGGTGATGGCCTGAACATGTTCCTCAGATGAAATAACAGTGTGTTCCAGTGTTCTGTGTTCGAGTTGCTTCTTGAGATCCTTAACTTCAGCCAGAGTTTCTCGGAGTGCAACTGCAGAAGTCGTGCTCTCGGAAATCATGGTCATCACGTGTTGACCCATCACTTTCATCAATCCTCTCATCTCAGCCAACTCTGAAGCTGATTCTTGTTGTTGCTTCTGCAACTCTGAAACAACTTCTTCATGCACCGCCTCCACCTCATTCACCTGAACTGTGCCATAATCAATTGCATTTTGCTTCATCAGTTCTTGCTGATGGGAATCATAATCCAAGCTCTCCTCTTGCTCGACCACTTGGCTCATCAGCTCATATGCACCCTCCACATCGCATGTGAACAAGAAATTTCCCCCAGCATCTCTTTCGATCTTGTCTTTATCAAGATTTCCAAGTGCATCATAAAATATTTGGATGATATGAGCTTTGGAAATTCCATGGTTGGGGCACTTGCGTAGCAAGCAATTGAGACGCTCCCATGCTTTGACCATAGATTCATGCTGGTTCTGCTTGAATGACCATATCTCGTTCTGGAGCTGAATCATGGGTGAGATGGGAAAAAATTTATCCATGAACAAGGAGGCACACTCTTCCCATGTCTTGATTGAGTTGGATGGAAAGAATCTAGCCAAACCACAACAGCTCCCTTGAGGCAATGAGGGAAGAGCATCAGCCTTATTGCTTCAGAAGTGACCCAACTATATCGGATTAGCCCACAATGGCTCTGAAATCTCCCAATAAATTCATGTGGGTCTTCCTCATGTGTCCCAGCAAAAGTGCACTGTTCCTGAGCAAACTGTATTGTGCCAAGCTTGAGGCAAAAAGTTTCTTCCTGTATTGGTGGCACCACAACTGCTGACTCCCTTCCTTTAAGATCCCCCTCAAATGCCTGGATTATTGCTTTTCCAGAACGGTTATATGGCATTGAGGATGGATAATGTCTGGATGTTTCCGCCAATGATTTCTCTACAGTTGCAGCAACCATAGCTACTAGCTTCTCCGTTGTGAGGCTAATCTACCCTTGGCCTTCCGCCATAGCTACCTGAGAAGACAACACTAGCACACCCGTGAGGTATACAGATAGTAACAAAAAGTAAAAATAAAATAAAAGCTACAAACTAATTTTTAACTAAACAATCTACCGTTGTCCCCGGCAACGGCGCCAAAAACTTGACACGCTATCTTACCTGTTACCGCAAGTGCACGGCTCAAGTAATATAGGGTAATATTTCAATGAAAGAGAAGGAGAAGAAGTGATCAAACGGTGAAATCGCCGAAGAGTAGACGAATCCGTGCAATCCTCAAGCTCCAAGCTGCTCTCCAACGGTGTCCCGTGCGTGATTGATTTCTCTCTAGGTTTTCTCTCACGTTATTTACCAGATGGGGCGAGTTTTTAATGTAACTTGGCCGAAATTGCATTTCAGCCCCTCCAGTTTGTAATTCCCAGACAGAATCGGAAGCTGATCTTGCGCGGGCCATATCTCCCTTATCGAGACTCGTATTTGGACCGACCATATATCGTTGGAAAGCTATGGATGTCTACTTTACAATGGTGCAAGCCTTGCTCCAAAAATCATTGTAGAGTTTCCTGAGAATTGAAAAGAGTGAAGGATGGTCCTGAGTTACTTTTCCAACTTTGCTTCCTTTTTGCATCTTCTTTTCTCCTCTTCATATACCTTCATTCCAAGCATATCTAATCCTCTCATAAGCTCCACTGCACCTATTTCACATGAGTTACACAAAACTAAACAACCCGTGCAATTATCTTCGCAAGTATGAGAGAAAACATGCGCGAATAAGCTAGAAACTACACTTTTCACTCTTAGGCTTAAAATCATCAATTTCACATATTTGTGCACATATTCCCTATAAATCATGTGAATAAGCCTAATGCAAGTGATAGAAAGTATCATAATAACTCCTAAATGAGAGTTATCAAATACGGTTTGCTACGCGCTGAAAAACAGTATTGAAAATCAAAAACACATTTGTTTATCAAAAAATCAAATATATATTTGGCAACGTTACTAATTTTCATTGTTAATTTGATTAAATATTCGTTTTACGTACTATAAGGACATATACTGCAAGTATTTGATAACTTAGGCATCTAATCATAGTTGAAAATGTCTTTAACCACCAATAGGAGGTCTAGGGCAATAGCCTAGAAGGTTGATTGAGAATATTAAGTAAATCTTCGATTTCTATGTGACCAAGATCGTGGCAGGATTTGATGTTCTAGTGGAATATATCACGGTGTCTAAATCCATCTCCTTAATGGGTGTAGTTGAAGTGCACTAATGTTGGATGTTTCAGAAATTTATTTAATCATGTTGTTGTAAGCTCTATGTATTTCTCAAAGTTTCGAATAAAAACTATATTTATAAAAACATATGATTTTTAAGAACAAAAACATGTGTTTAGAGTATTATTCGTGATTTACCAAGAGATTTTGTATCCGTTTAAAAAAAATTATAACAGTGAAACAAAAAAAGCTGAAAAAACTATGTAAAAATATAATAAAAATATTTGATATGTGCCGAAAACAGTGTTTAAAATAAATAAAAAACACATTTGGCAATGTTACTACATTCCAGTGTTAATTTGCTTGAATATCATTTTAAGTACAAAATTGACATATACTACCAGTATTTGATAAATGCATCTAATCATAGTTGAAAGCCTATACGGTTTAATAGAAGATGAAGTAAATTTTCGATTTCGGTGTGATCAAGATCATGCATGATTTGATTTTACAATGGCAGTAATCACATTTTCTAAATCCATCTAATTAATGGGTGTAGCTGAATGCACTTATGTTGTGTATGTTTCAAACGTTTATTTAATCATGTTACAGTAATTGTAAGCTCTATATATCTCAAAAGCTTCAATTAGCAACTTAATATTTAAAAATAATGTTTTTTTATTGAGTGGTGTGATTTACAAATGAGATTTTTAGGTATCCGGTTAAAAACAATAAAAACAGTGAAAGAAAACAAGCTGAAAAAAGAAATTTTAAAAACACAATAAAAAACTGTTTGGTATACGCTGAAAACAGTGTTTAAAATCTAAGCACGTTTTTCATAAGAAAAAATAAATACACATTTTGCAACATTACCAAATTTCAAAGTTAATTTGCTTGAGTATCACTTTTAGGCCCAATACTTTTGACCCAAAAAAACACAATATTGACTTATTATGAAAAAATAAACAGATTATTCATAAAAAAAATAAAAACACTTTTGACAACAATTATCAAATTGCAAAGTTTATTTGCTTGAATTTCGTACTCACAAATTTATGCATCTTATCATAGTTGAAAT
Source organism: Linanthus parryae (assembly GCA_023055425.1). Classification (NCBI taxonomy): domain Eukaryota; kingdom Viridiplantae; phylum Streptophyta; class Magnoliopsida; order Ericales; family Polemoniaceae; genus Linanthus; species Linanthus parryae. The sequence continues at coordinate 11,509,256 of JALGPY010000010.1, read as the reverse complement.
GCAAAGTTTATTTGCTTGTAATTATCAGCCCGTGGATGGATCTCTGATCCAATGAGTGAGATTTGTCCAGCAAGTCAAATATGAACAAAAGAAGGGGGTTCCGTCTTTACAATAGTCGGTTATTGTTGGCGTCGTTCACCGTTCCTCTGCACTACGCGTTGTAAAGTGAGTGCATTGGGAGGAATATAGAACTCTCTTCTCAGATACAGTAAAAAAATGGAGCAAGTGTACAACAAGGGGGCGAAGAGGATGTCGATAACGTGTTGGAGGAAATGGGAGCACTTGGACATAAATTGTGACATTGTGAGTATGCAGATGTATAAGCAGCTAAGATACTCTAGAGAGGGGGTGAATAGAGTATGCAAACTTTTTTGCAAAAATTTCTAGGAAGATGAAAACTTGTACAAACAATGAAGTTCTAGGCCTTGAAAGCTAGTTCAAGACTTTGAAGTAAATGCGAAAGAATAGAGCAAGTATGCCTTTTTCAAGGCCTTGAAAACAGGTTCAAACCCTTTGAAAATAAACAGTTTTTGTGTGCTGCAAAATCTATGAAAGTAAATGAACTGAAAATGCAGAAGACAAGTGATTTATAGAGTTCAGTCCACTTGGACCTACGTATCTACCTCAGGGATTAGATCCCTGCAGGATTTTCAACTCAGTTCTTATTAATCAAAAGCTAAGTCCTATAACTCAAGCCCAAAGAGTTCCCTTACTCTGTTACAGCTTGTGGTTTTCCCTAACCTGTCTAGTACCTGCTCTAGCTAACTGATTAACTAAGAATTCTCTATTGTTCACTTTGAACAATCCTTGAGAATGGATGTAGAAATAATACAGAAATGATCTACCAATATAGCTCTATACAGAAGAACACTTAAGAGTAGAAAACTGCAGTAAAAATGCAGTGAACTTCTGTGAATGGATTGGAAGAATAAAGAACTTCTTTGATGCTTGTCAATCCAGAATTATTTCTCTGTTTTTGCCCGTTCAGTGTTATGTCTTGTTTCTTCGAATTTGAGCTCTATTTATACTTCATACAGCTCTGCAAATCTCCCCAGATTTTCAGCAACAACCTTCCTATTTTGTAGGCAACAGAGTTTGACTACTTTGAAATCTTCTCCAACGGTTGGATGATCACAATCTTCAGAGATATTGTTGTAATCTTTCATTAAACACCATGAGAAGCAGTCATATACGTCTGATTGATCACAGAATGAAAGTGTCAAAGTATTTCCAAATCTGCAGCAATTCAGTTTAGGAAATAATCCTGCAAGACTTAGAAACAAAATTTCCTGCATTATCATAGTCAAGCAGATGATATATTAAGATTAGAAACATGTTATAACAATTTGTCTTTCATCATCTAATAACAGAGAACCAAACATATGAAAGAGAGAGAGTAAATCAATCCAGATAATTTGCAGAAAACTCCCCATGAGAATGTGCATACAGGTTCAAGCAGTTTCAAGGCTTTGAATCCAGTTTCAAGGCCTCGAAAATAGCTAAACTATTTTCAACCCTCTGAGACTGATTCAAGGCTTTGAAAGCTGGTTCAAGGCCTTGATATAGCCAAGTCTTGCACAACCTGATCTTTCAGTCTCCCCCTTGATGAAAGACAAAACCAAATTTTGTTTGATCCTTAGTCTTTGCAAAATAAACTTATTGGTCCGCAATTTAAAACACGGTATTTCCAAAAAGATCCAACTTATTCATAATAGCAACAGAAAATTAAACAGTTCAGCAAATAAAACCAAATAAACCTAAGAGCTAAAAACCTAGAATTTTCTCCCCCTTTTTTACTTTCATCAAAAATATAGAAGATGTTGGATCAAGTGCCTGGAAAATTATGAAAATTTAAAAGAAAAAATTTGAAGAAGAGTGAATGGGGAAGAAAGAATAGGCAAGATTAAGGGGTTGGATCTTCATCTTCATCCTGATCTCCTTCCTCTTTCTCATTGTCTTCTTCATCAGTCTTGTCATGCTCTTCATGTTCCTCTGCAGTCCCACCTGAAACAGTTGCTTCTTCAGTCTTGTCCTTTCCAGCAGCCTTTGGAGATTTATTTTTCTTCTTCAAGGTGATCAGTAGTTCATCTGAGTCGGGGTCATTGGCTTCATCATCTTCCTGTTCTGCTACCTGCTTTCCCTTGTCTGAAACTTGAGTAGTTTCTTCCTGGTCTGAATGCTCACTAGGCAAATCCTTGTCAGAGTCTCCTTTCTTTGTTCCTTCAGGATCCTCAGGAACATCAATCAAATTCATGATTCTGAAGATGCTTTCCACCATGTACTTGACTTTCCCCAAATCACTCTCCAGTCCAAAAACATTTTCTTTGACATCCTCCATGTCTAGATCCAAACCATCAAGTCTCTGATTGTCTGTAGGCTGAGAAGTCTGAATTGAAGTGGGATTCAAGGTCTTGGGCTTAGAAAACTTCTTTGCACCTAGTTCTGCTACAGTCAAGTCTGAGTAAATTGGGTCAGGTTCAGGTAGAAGAGTCTGGTGAGTCTAGGGTAGGCTAATTCTCTAGGATTCAGCATACACCACAAATAACTCTTCTTCAACATAGAGATGCACTTAAGTTTCATGTGTTCCAACATATGCTTATTAACCAAACTGCATAAACCAATAGATCTTGAAGCAAAACCATCTAACCACTGACCTTTAGAGATGTTTGAGACAAACCATGTCTCATCTGGTGATGCGTTCTTTGTTGAGGCTTGTGAATATATTTGCAAAGACTTCTCCAATCGTCCTTCTGATTGTGCTTTTGTCACCTTTCCTTTCCCCTTTTCTGCCTGAGTTGATTTCTTCTTCACCTTCTTTGAACTTGTAGGCTCTGTTTCTGGTTGCTTTTCTGTAACAGCTTTCTTCTTCTTTTGCTTTTCTGAAGAGGAGGTTGTAACCTTCTTGATCTTCTTCTTTGGTCGAGGAGGATCTTGGACTGCCTCTGAACTGGGAGTTCTAGAGCTAGAGTCTCCACTGACTTCTTGAACCTCTTCCACTGCTGCTTTTCTTTTCTTCTCTGAGACTGGTTTCGAACCTCCAGCCATTTTGATTTTATCTGAGGCTCTCCTTGTGCTCATTAGGGTTTGGGAGAAGAAAAGAGAGAGATGGAATGATACGGAATGAAGGATAAGAGAAAAAGATAAATATTCAAAGAGTTTGAGTTTCAAAAGGAAACTAGTATCTCTCTGATTCTCAAAAGATTTGCCATGGTCAGAGAGATTTAAAAACTTTTATGCCGTTGGAAAATAGAATATACTAATACTATTTTTGGCTAAAACAAATTTTTGAAAAGGTTAGGGGCTATATTAGGAAAATATCTACAGAGATATCACCCAACACATAATGATCCAAGATTATTGACTATCAGTGTTGCAGACTCATTTTCAAGGCTTTGAAAAGGCTTTCAAGGTCTTGAAATACAGTAACACTGCAACAAGTAAAAGTCAAGGCTTTGAACTGATTTTCAAGGCTTTGAAACTCAGTTCAAATCTTTTGAAACACATAAAGCTTACCTGTCTTACAAGATGCTCCCCCTAAACCAATGCATATTTGTTTAGCATTCCCAATTCCAATCTTAGAGCTGAGAACCTTTCATCTGCTAATGGTTTGGTGAAGATATATGCAATTTGCATGTTAGTGGAACCAAATTCAAGAACAATATCACCTTTCTCATCATGATCTCTGATGAAGTGGTGTCTGACATCATTGTCCTTGGTTCTTGAGTGTTGCACTGGATTTTTTGTAATTGAAATTGCACTAGTGTTGTCACACTTAATTGTGATGCCCCTGAAGTCCAATACAAGGTCTCTTAGCTATTGAGCAATCCATAACACTTGTGATCAACATGCTCCTGCAGCTATATATTCAGCTTTAGCTGTTGATAGAGAAACTGAATTCTGTTTCTTGGAATGCCAACTAATCAAGGATGATCCAATGAATTGGCAAGTTCCTGAAGTAATTTTCCTGTCAACCTTGTAACATGCAAAGTCAGCATCTGAAAAGCCATGTAAAAGAGAAGTTAGAATGTCTTGGATACCAAAGCCCTAAGTCTTTGGAACCATTGAGATATCTGAACATTCTCTTCACAGCAGTCAAGTGTGATTTGTTTGGATCAGCTTGAAATCTAGCACACATACACCCACTAAACATAATATCTGGCCTGCTTGCTGTCAGATAGAGTAATGATCTAATCATGCCACTATACTCTTTTACATTGACACTTTTACCAGATTCATCCTTATCTAAGGATAGTGTAGAGCACATAGGAGTCTTGGCTTCCTTACATTGAGCCATGCTATATTTGTTTACTAAGTCTCTTGTGTATTTACTTCGATGCAGAAAGATGCCCTTCTTCAACTGATTTATTTGAATTCCTAGGAAGAAGTTCAACTCTCCCATCATGCTCATCTCAAATTCCCTGCTCATAAGACTTGAGAATTCTCTACATAATTGATCATTAGTAGCTCCAAACAGTATATCATCAACATATATCTGAACTACAAGTAAATATTTCTCATGAGTCTTAATGAAAAGAGTCTTGTCTACTAAACCTCTTTTGACTTCAATTTCAAGTAAAAACTTTGACAATCTTTCATACCAAGCCCTTGGAGCTTGTTTCAAACCATAAAGAGATTTGTCAAGTTTGTAGACATGATCTAGAAACTTTTCATTTTCAAAACCAGGTGGTTGTGCAACAAAAACTTCTTCTTACAAATAACTATTCAAGAAAGCACACTTCACATCCATTTGAAACAGTTTCATGTTCTTGTAAGATGCAAATGAAAGCAAAATTCTAATTGCTCCTAACCTGGAAAATGGAGCAAAAGTTTCCTCATAATCAATACCTTCTTCTTGATTGTAACCTTGAGCAACTAACCTTGCTTTTTTCTGATCACATTTCCACTTTCATCCAACTTGTTTCTGAATACCCATATGGTACCAATGATAGACTGGTTTGAAGGTGCAGGAACCAGGTTCGAAACCTTATTCCTTTAAAACTCATTGAGTTCACTTTTCATAGCAATGATCCAGTCTGCTTCTTGTACAGCTTCTTTCACCGTTTTTGGTTCTACAAGAGAAATAAAAGCATTAAAAGCACATAAGTTCTTCAACTGTGATCTAGTCTGTGAACCAGTGGTTGGATCTGATATGATATTATCAGCTGGATGGGATGAGAGATATTTGAATCTCTTTCTTGGAGACCATGGTTCAGGTTCTCCATAGATCTTCTCTGGTCTTGGAGTAGTGGCTTTGTCACTTGAATCCTTCTGATCATCTTTTTCAAGGCTTTGAGTTTTACTTTCAAGGCCTTGAGCACCATTTTCAAGGTCTAGAAAATGTCTTCTATTCTCTTCTGATCCTTTCTTGAATCCTAGTGGATTCTCAGTCTCTTACTCAGATTCATGCTTGTTCAAATTCAAGTCTGCAAAACTTTCACTCAAAGAACCATCATAGCTTTCATCAAAAATAACATGAATGCTCTCTTCAACCAGTTTGGTTCTTTTATTGTAAACACTATAAGATTTGCTATTCAGAGAGTAACCAAGAAATATACCTTCATCACTTCTTGCATCAAACTTACCAAGATTGTCTTTTCCATTATTATGGATAAAATAAGTACATCCAAAGGGTCTGAAGTAAGAAATGTTTGGCTTCCTCCCTTTGAATAATTCATAGGGGGTTCTTCAAAATTGGTCTGATCAAGCACATGTTCAAAATATAGTTTGTTGTATTCACAGCTTCTGCCCAATAATGTTTTGGCAGCTTGTTCTCAAGAAGCATTGTTCTTGACATATCTTCAAGAGTCGTGTTCTTTCTTTCAACAACACCATTCTGTTGAGGAGTTCTTGGAGCAGAAAAGTTGTGAGAAATACCATGCTTATCAAATAATAAATCAAATTCTAACTGATCAAATTCTCTACCATGATCACTTCTGATTGAAGCTACAGGTAGGTTTTTCAAGTTTTGAAGTTCTCTGCAAAGCTTTGAAAATTCAGAGAGTGCTTCAGATTTTTCTTTGAGAAACATAACCCAAGTATATATAGAAAAATCATCTACAACAACTAGCATATACCTTTTACCTTTTGGAGTGGGAGTCCTCATAGGACCACAGAGATCCATATGAAGTAATTCAATAGGTCTAGTTGTACTTGCAAACTTCTTTGGGTTGAAGGAACTTCTGGTCTGCTTGCCTTGAGCACAGGCTTTGCAAATTTCCTCTTCTTTGACTTTGATGGATGGTAATCCTCTTACCAAGTCTTTGGAAATCAACTTGTTCAAAGTATGCAAACTGATATGACCAAGTTTCCTGTGCCAAAGCTTTGAATCTTCTTTCAAGGCCTTGAGACACTTCAAACTTTCACGTGCAACTTTGTTAGTATGAAAAGTATAAACATTGTTTGATCTAGAGGCTGTCAGAATGCAATCTCCTGATTTCTCATTTTTCACCACACACTTCTCTTTATCAAAGATAACTTTGTTTCCATTATCACAAAGCTGAGATACACTAAGCAAGTTAAATTTCAAACCTTCAACCAGATACACATAAGAAATAAAGTTTTCATAAATTTTACCAACTTATCCAATACCAAGAATATTGCATTTTCCTTTGTTACCAAGTGTTATTGAACCTTCTGATTGCTCCATCAATTATGAGAATAGAGATCTCTTTCCACTCATATGTCTTGAGCAACCACTGTCCATGAACCACTTCTATTATTTGATATTCGTGACAACCTGCAAACACCAATCACTGCCTTACCCAGCTGTTAGACCAAGTGTGTAATTTGGATTCATATTCAGGATCCACCATGATAGGTGGTATAACCCCTTTAGGAACCCAAATCTTATTAACTTGTCCTTTGAGTTGAAAAGGAAAAGTGTTCCTCATTATGTGAGGGTCTCTTCTTCTAAAAGGACAAGTCATTTTAACATGACCTGTTTTGCAGCAGTAATGACATGTAGGAGAAGTTTTCTTTCTAGCTTTCATAAATCTGGTATTGTTTCTTCTTGGAAAGTTTGGATTGAATCCAATACCTGCTTTGTGAACAGACTGTGAACTTCCTCCAAGAATCAAGTTCAACTTCTGTTCTGATCCAGCAAGCTTGACTTTGACCAATTCAGATTCTTGAAGTTTCTCAGTAAGAGTAATCTTTTGTTTCTCTAAATCATCAACCTGATGTCTTAGATTAACAAGGCTGTCACTCACTGAGGAGTTTTCAGTGACTACTTCCTTGACTTGTGTTTTCAAGGCTTTGAAACTGGTTTTCAAGGACTTGAAATCACTGTCAGTTTTCTTCTGAGAGATTTCAAGATTCTGATTTAGGCAACCAAGTTGTAAGTTTTCTTTTGCTTGCTCATGAAATTTTTCTTTCAAAAGTCTGATCTCTTTCAGATAATCTTCCTCATTTAAAAGCATTGTTATGAGATATTCTGAAAGAGCTTCTTTTGGTTTTGAAATTAGACAATTTACCATTACCTCAATGTTCTTTTCATAACTTTCATCATGCTTGGCCATGAAGCATAAGTTGGCATGTTCTTCCTCAGATTCAGATTCACTAGAGCTATCTGAATCACTCCATGAAGCTATCATGGCTTTCTTTCTTCTGTCATGATATTTCTTTTGAAAGTTCTTGCTCTTTTTGTGTGGACATTCTCTTATCAAGTGTCCTGAATCACCACACTCAAAGCAGTTCATAACTTTGGACTTTTTCTGTGAAGAGGACTTACCTTTGTAGTCCTTGCTGCTGGATGATCTATGCCTTTCTCTGTTGAAATCTTTGTTTCCAAAGTTTTTCTTCATTTTGAGAATCCTTGTCAAGGATTTGGAAATTAAGGTAATTGGATCTTCATCATCACCATCCTCAGTTTCAAGGCTTTGTGTTCTCTCATTCTCTTTGGTCATCAAGTTGTAAAGTTGATAGATTCTGAGTTTCTTCAATGGCTGTGGTTTTTGGTTCCCATTTTGCCTTTGGAAGACTTCTGAGAATCTTCCTCACTTTTTCTTCATTGGAAAAATGTTTTCCCAGTGATTCAAGGTTGCTAACAATATCAATGAATCTCTTGAACATGTCTCTGATGGACTCATCTGCATTCATCTTGAACAGCTCATATTGTCTGAGATAAATGTTGATCTTGGTTTGCTTGACTTGACTGGTTCCTTCAAAGGTAACCACAAGTTTATCCCAGATTTCTTTAGCAGTTGTGCATCCAGAGATCCTGTTGAATTCATCTGTACTCAAAGCAGAATACCAAATGTTAATAGCCTTGTAGTTCTTAGAAAATTGCTCTAATTCAGAAGAGGATAGTGAGTCCTCTGTTGTTAGAGTTCTGATCCCATCTTTCTTTGTGTAGAAAGTATGAGGTTCATTTTGGATAATGGTCTAAAGCTCTAGATCTTGATCAATGATGAACATTTTCATGAGAGATTTCCAGTAAGCGAAATTTTCTCCACAAAATAGAGGAGGTACGTTAGCAGCTCTTCCCTGTGAGAAACCACCATCATCTGCAGTACTCATGATCACCATATGGTTAAATCATATACAATGATACAAGCTCTGGTACCAATTGAAAGTGTGAGTATGCAGATGTATAAGCAGCTAAGAAACTCTAGAAGGGGGGGGGGTTGTGTTGGAATAGATGCCTTAGAGGCAATCTTATATTTAGTATGAACATTGTTTTTTGGCTAGACTATTCATTTATTATATATTGTGATATGTAATAAAAATGAAGTCCTTAGATACAATGTGTTTTTTATCTTAAATATCCCTAGTCCATTATATTAATTAATAGGACTATGAAATATAGACTAGTATGTGTGTAGATTGATATGGAGATATCAAGTCTAACACATGGGTATGCATTAGGAGTAATGGCATACTGGATTGACACACAACGAGAAGGATACATTGGATTATGTTAAAGTCACAATCGCTTCTTGTAGTGCTAATATAATTGCAATCCTTAGTTACTAGATACTCTAGTTGTGGAATATTGTGCTTCGATGTTATCAAAGGTTGGGTAATTATAAAGATAGCTATCGGGAATGATAGGAAGCAAGCTTAGAGATCGTAGTGATGTAGATAGGATTTGTCCCTCCCACATAATGGGAGTAAATATCCACGGCCACTCGAGGGATGAGGCTTATTGAATGTCTGGCCAGACTCAGATAAATCAATATGGAGATATTGATGTTATCTTCTTGCATAAGCATATTCCCAGGATCGAGGAACTATGGATTGGATATACGAAGGTGACTATCTGTGTCTCGTGTCCAATCCAGATATGGAGAAAAAGGGATAGTGCAATATGAGATATTGGGCACAAGAGAATTGTTGGGATCACTGACAATTTCTATTAGTTGGGTGGCATGGATGTGTTGCTAGACACCGCTCCATGTTAGTAATAAGTTGCTACCCCCTAAGTAGAAACCTATGGGGTCACACGTCAAATAGAGTAGAGCTAGATTTGGGATTAATTAATATTATTAATTAATAAGAAGGATCATTGTGCAACACCTTGCAAACTTAGTAGGACTAATGTGCAAGGAAGGGACTAATCCAAGTTCATGTAGAACTAGGAAGGACCTTTATGTAGTTAACAAGGAGTTGTTGGACTATATAAAGGAGGCTCTAGCTTCCTTCCCACTTAATGTTATTAGACATAACACAAGAGAGTGGGAGAGAGCAAAAGGCAAGAGAGCAACACTAGCTTAGAGGCCGACCGCGCCTAAGCCGTCCGCCCCTTCCCGTCGGAGCCACAAGGAGGGCCAAGCCCCTCCTTGTCCCTTGTTGTTTGATTCCTTCTTTCCTCTTCCCTCCGGTTCTAGCTAGAACTTGTTGAAGGAAGAATCTAGATCTCACGTCTAGACGTGGATCAACCGTAGAGAAGAGGACATCATTCTTCGTGTGATCTCCCAACCAAAAGGTACACAATTACTATGCCCCTTATCATGTTATGATATCTCTTCCTATGATCCTTGGTGGGATTTGAGTAGGATTAAATTTTGTTATTCTGCTCCGTAACCTACATCAAAACCCAACAGTGGTATCAGAGCCACAGGTCGTAGAGCATAACATGATTTTACGTGTTACGATTTCAGTTCATACACCGTATCATTGTTATTACGCAAAAATTGAAAATAATTGGCATAGTAGATGCAAATTGAATTTTGATTCAATATAAACAAGATCTAATTTAACATTGGATGTTAGAATTGGTGAGTTTAATCACATAGGATGTGAATTATTGGGTTCTTGAAAAATTAGGGTTCATGGGCACATAGTTGAAAAGGAGTTTTCAATTATGGAAACAATTTTATGGAAACATCCATAAAAGGAAACAGCCATGCTTGGGCAACAAGGAAGAATGAAGGAGGCTAGGGCCGAAACCCTAGCCGTCTGCCCCCTTCCTTGCGCGCCAAGCAAAGACCGCGGGTCACATGGGGCGGCCGTCCTTGGGCCGGGCTCAAGTGGCGGGCGGCGGTTCTTGGGGTTCGGCCTAGGTTGGACCCCCTGGACCGTTGTAACCCTGATTACCCAATTCAATTAAAATTAAACAAGCGCGTTAAAAATTGGTTTTAACACTATTATGTGCTTTCTTGCATGGTGGATGGATATGGCCTAGGATTGTGGATGTTTATTGCTTTGTGGTTTGGTCTACGGCCTGCGAGCTGATCAAATTAATGTAATAATTAATTAGGTTTTACGGCATGCGAGTCGTATTTTCCCCTCGACATGTGAGGCTTTTATTATTTATATATTCTAGTGTTAGGCTAGAATTAGAAATATTTAGATGATAGCCAAGAGCATGGAGAAGAAGACCGGAGGACCAAAGGAGCCAAAAGATAAAGAAGACAACCCCCTAGGAATGCGGTTGTGGTGGAGCACATGGAGATGAGCTTGTCACTTTAGGGAAATTAGATATTATCATTGGCTTCATAATATCTTAGTCTAGGGGCCATATCCATGCCACGTTTTTTTATTGTGTGGATGTTTATTATTTTTGTCTTGTTATTTATATTTGTGTGTATGGCGATACTAGCAAAACGTTAACAAGATAATAATAAACAAGGATATTCTTTTATAGTGGATTGCCCAACCCAAATAAGTCGATCATGTTGATTGGATCAACAAAACAAATTAAGAAAAATTAAATCCCTCAATTAAATATTGCGTGTTGCCTTCTCTTGCCAAAACACCCTTCATGATCAAGGTTTATTAAAATTCGGGCTTGCCAAAGCAAAGCGATTTAAATTTACCATGATGTGTTGAGGACGAAACAAGCTAGTATTGTGTGTATGTTGAAGCAATAGGTTGGACGCAACTGGGTAAGACTCAATTGGATTGATGAGCCTAGAGGCATGACAATTAGGGGTTATTCAATGGATAAAGAATAAAGAGTTATTCACCTAATCGGACCAAGAGTTGCATGGGATGCAATTGCAATGGTTCCTACCTAAATAACCTATTCTTGGGTGACTTGCCGAAGCAAGCTCAAGAAGAAGTGAAAAAGGGATCTTGGACCTACTAGAAAATATTATGATATTTTCGCGTTAATGGTGAGGGCTATTAATCCGAGAAAAATAGTGGGAGCTATATTTGATGATCTAGCCGTTGTTGAATATAGTTAAATTGTTCAATATACTAAAATTGCACATTTCTCATTTTGTAGAATTCCAAATGGCAAACAACAACGCATCGACTTCATCCCTACGATCTTTCCTTGAGAAGGATAAACTGTCTGGAACGAATTTCCTTGACTGGTACAGAAACTTAAGGATTGTCCTTAAGCAAGAAAAGAAGATGTACGTCTTGGACACTCCAATTCCAGCCCCACCACAAGATGAGTCTGTTCTAGCGGATGTGAGGGCACGTCAGAAACATATTGATGATTCTAGTGACGTGACTTGCCTCATGCTTTGCACCATGACTCCTGAGCTTCAGAAGCAGCACGAGAACATGGAAGCCTATGATATGATCATACACTTGAAACAATTGTTTCAGGAACAGGCAAGGCATGAGCGCTATGAGGTGTCTAAAGCATTATTCAAGAGCAGTCTTGCAGAGGGGAATCCAGTAGGGCCTCATGTTCTCCGAATGATCGGGTACATAGAGAACCTTGAGAGACTGGGATTCCCACTTGGCCAAGATTTGGCAACTGATCTTATCTTGCAATCGTTGCCTGACACTTATAATCAGTTCATTATGAACTATAATATGAACGAGATCAGTAAGACTCTGCCAGACTTGTTGAATGCTAAAGACAGCGGAACAGAGCGTAAACAAAGGCAAGGGCAAGGCTATAATGATGGTACATAGGAAGAAGGGCAAAGGATTTGCCTCTACTTCCAAAGGAAAGCGCAAGAAAGTTGTGAAATCCAAGGAAGCCCTAAAGCCTAGTGGAGGCGTGGCTAAAGGTTAATGTCACTACTGCAGCCAGCCAAGTCACTGGAGGAGGAATTTCCCTAAATATCTGGAGGATAAAAAGCTTGGAATAGTTATTCCACCACCACCAGGTATTTATGTTATAGACGTCAATCTTTCAATTTCTTCATCTTGGGTATTGGATACTGGATGTGGTTCTCACATTTGTCGAAATGTGCAGGATTTGAAAAGAAGTAGAAGATTGGCTAAAGGGGAGATAGATCTGCGCGTGGGGAATGGAGAAAAAGTTGATGCATTAGCTGTAGGCTTTTATGAGCTATCTTTGCCTTCTGGACTTATTTTAGAATTAAAACATTGCTTTTATGTGCCTGCTATGAGCAGAAAAACTATTTCCGTTTCTTGTTTGGACGAGAAGGTTTTTTCTATTTCAATAAAGGACAAGTGTTGCTCCATTTATTTTGATAGTATGCACTATTGTAGTGCACATTTTTCTAATGGATTGTATATCCTCGATCTAAATAGTCCAATCTATAACATAAATACTAAAAGGATTAAAACTAATGATTTAAATCCTACATATCTATGGCACTGTCGTTTAGGCCACACAAATGAGAAACGCATATCTAGACTCCATAAGGATGGACTTCTAGACTCATTTGATTTGGAATCATATGAGACATGTGAATCTTGTTTATTAGGAAAAATGACAAAGTCCCCTTTCAATAAGAAAGGTGAAAGGACTAGTGAGTTATTGGCACTCATACATACGGATGTATGCGGACCATTCCCCACGCCTGCTTGAGGTGGTTACACCTACTTCATTACATTTACTGATAATTTCAGTAGATATGGATTTGTATACCTTATGAAGGCCAAATCTGAATCCTCTGAATTGTTCAAGGAATTCAAGAATGATGTAGAGAAGCAACTTGGTAAAAGTATTAAGGCTCTCGGATCGGTTCGTGGAGGAGAATACTTAAGCCAAGAGTTTGATGAGTATCTTAGAGAGAGGGGGATAGTATCCCATCTCACTCCACCCGGAACGCCACAATGGAATGGCGCATCCCAGAGAAGAAATCGCACGCTATTAGATATGGTGCGATCTATGATGTCTCAAAAAGATCTTTCGATATCATTTTGGGGACATGCTCTAATGACGGCAGCTTTTACAATTAACCGTGTTCCATCCAAATCAGTCATGAAGACACCATATGAGATATGGACTGGGAAGCGTCCCATAGTGTCGTTTATGAGGATTTGGGTCTGCGATGTCTACGTAAAACGTTTACAAACAGACAAGCTCGGGCCCAAAGCAGATAAGTGTAAGTTTGTGGGAAATCCTAAGGAAACTGAAGGATATTACTTCTACAATACCACCGAGAACAAAGTGTTTGTTGCTCGGACCGACGTGTTTCTAGAAAAAGAGTTTTTCTCTAAAGAAGCAAGTGGGAGGGCTGTAGAACTTGAAGAAATTCAAGAACCACAAATCACTGAACCGATGATGGAACATGAACAGGAACCGCAAGTAGTTGTGGAAGAACCTGTTCAGGTAACACGGGAACTCCGTAGATCAGGAAGAGTGTGTCATGAGCCAGAGAGGTACGGACTTCTCGTGACTGAGCCCGATGACGTACCACTCATGGATGATGAGCCTGCGAAATACGGAGAGGCCATGAAAGGCCCAGACTCTAAGAAGTGGCTAGAGCACATGAGATCCAAAATGGATTCCATGTACACCAACAAAGTATGGACTTTGGTGGAACCACCCGAAGGGGCTTGGACCATAGGGTGCAAGTGGGTCTTTAAGAAGAAGACCGACATGGATGGCAAGGTAGTTGCCTATAAGGGGCGATTGGTAGCCAAAGGGTATAGACAGATTCATGGTATTGACTATGATGAGACCTTTTCACCAGTTGCCATGACTAAATCCATTCGAATCCTACTTGCTATTGCAGCATACTACGACTATGAGATTTGGCAGATGGATGTCAAAACAGCGTTACTTTATGGTAACCTCCTCAAGGATGTGTACATGACACAACCGGAGGGTTTTGAGGATCCAGTGAATGCCAATAAAGTCTGTAAGCTGCAAAGATCCATTTATGGATTGAAGAAAGCTTCTAGGAGTTGGAATCGACGTTTTGATGATGCAGTCAAAGAGTTTGGCTTCATCAAGAACGAAGATGAGCCATGTGTATACAAGAAGGTTAGTGGGAGCTCTGTAGTATTTCTGGTCTTGTATGTGGATGACATACTGATCATTGGCAATGACATTCCTACTTTTCAATCTGTTAAAGATTGGCTAGGAAAGTGTTTTGCAATGAAGGACCTAGGAGACGCAGCATATATACTAGGTATAAGGATCTATAGAGATAGATCTAGAAGGTTGCTCGGCCTAAGTCAAAGTACATATATAGACAGGGTGTTGAAGAGGTTCAACATGCAAGATTCCAAGAAGGGATTCTTGCCGATGTCGCATGGAGTCACTCTTTCCAAGAATGACTGTCCCTCCAATGAGATTGAGAAGGACCGCATAAGAAGGATACCCTATGCTTCAGCTATAGGATCCATCATGTACGCCATGTTGTGTAATAGACCAGACGTATCATAGGCGTTTAGTATGGAAAGAAGATATCAGTCCAATCTGGGTGAGAGTCACTGGACTGCTGTCAAGAACATCCTAAAGTACATGAGAAGAACTAAAGATGCGTTCTTGATATTTGGAGGTAAGGAAGAGCTAAGTGTAATTGTTTACACTGATGCGAGCTTCCAAACCGACAAAGATGACTACAGATCGCAATCTGGATACGTGTTTTGCCTGAATGGAGGAGCTGTGAGCTGGAAGAGTTCCAAACAAGGGACAATTGCTTATTCTACAACAGAAGCTGAGTACATTGCTGATGCGGAAGCAGCAAAAGAGGCAGTTTGGATAAAGAAGATTATCACTGAACTCGGTGTGGTCCCTAGGATCGTGGATCCCATAGAGTTGTACTGTGACAATTCTGGGGCGATCACACAATCCAAGGAACCAATATCACACCAGAAATAAAAGCATGTACTTAGGAGATTCCATCTTATTCGTGATATGATCGATCGAGGAGATGTGAAGATGTGCAAGATTCCAACGGATGACAATCTTTCAGATCCGCTCACAAAACCTCTTGCGCAGCGAAAACATGAAGGGCATGCCAGATCTATAGGCATACGAGATGCGCCAGATTGGCTCTAGTGAAAGTGGGAGACTGTTGGAATAGATTCCCTATAGGCAATCTTATATTTAGTATGAACATTGTTTTTTGGCTAGAATATTCGTTTATTATATATTGTCATATGTAATAAAAATGAAGTCCTTAGATACAATGTGTTGTTTATCTTAAATATCCCTAGCATTATATTGATTAATAGGACGATTAAATATAAACTAGTATGTGTGTAGATTGATATGGAGATATCAAGTCTAACACATGGGTATGCATTAGGAGTAATGGCATACTGGATTGACCCACAACGAGAAGGATACATTAGATTATGTTAAAGTCACAATCGCTTCTCGTAGTGCTAATATAATTGCAATCCTTAGACTTGAAGTAACTAGATACTCTAGTTGTTGAATATTGTGCTTTGATGTTATCACACATTGCACCGTAACTGGGTAATTATAAATATAGCTATCGGGCATGATAGGAAGCAAGCTTAGAGATCATAGTGATGTAGATAGGATTTTTCCCTCCCACATAATGGGAGTAAATGTCCACGGCCACTCAAGGGATGAGGCTTATTGAATGTCTGGCCAGACTCAGATAAATCAATATGGATATATTGATGTTATATGCTTGCATTAGCATATTCCTCGGATCGAGGAACTATGGATTGGATATACGAGTGTGACTATTTATGTCTCGTGTCCAATCCGGGTATGGAGTCAAAGGGATAGTGCAATATGAGATATTGGGCACAAGAGGTTTGTCGGGATCACTGACAATTTATATTAGTTGGGTGGCATGGATGTGTTGCTAGACACCGCTCCATGTTAGTAATAAGTTGCTACCAACTAAGTAGAAACCTATTGGGTCACACGTCAAATAGAGTAGAGCTAGATTTGGGATTAATTAATATGATTAATTAATAAGAAGGATCATTGTGCAACACCTTGCAAACTTAGTAGGACTAATGTGCAAGGAAGGGACTAATCCAAGTTCATGTAGAACTAGGAAGGACCTTTATGTAGTTAACAAGGAGTTGTTGGACTATATAAAGGAGGCTCTAGCTTCCTTCCCACTTAATGTTATTAGACATAACACAAGAGAGTGGGAGAGAGCAAAAGGCAAGAGAGCAACACTAGCTTAGAGGCCGACCGCGCCTAAGCCGTCCGCCCCTTCCCGTCGGAGCCACAAGGAGGGCCAAGCCCCTCCTTGTCCCTTGTTGTTTGATTCCTTCTTTCCTCTTCCCTCCGGTTCTAGCTAGCACTTGTTGAAGGAAGAATCTAGATCTCACGTCTAGACGTGGATCAACCGTAGAGAAGAGGACATCATTCTTCGTGTGATCTCTCAAACCAAAAGGTACACAATTACTATGTCCCTTATCATGTTATGATATCTCTTCCTGTGATCCTTGGTGGGCTTTGAGTAGGATTAAATTTTTTTATTTCGCTGCGTTACCTACGTCAAAACCCAACAGGTTGAATAGATATGGGTTCGATCAAGATTTGTTTATCCGGAGTACCAAAGGCAAGCATGACATCATTATGAACATAAAGTCCCAAGGTATGGAACCCCAGAAAGAGGTTGGCCCAGCTTAAATGGGATATGATAGCTTCTTTATGTTCTAACATTCTTGCCAATACATTAGTATGCCCACTTTTTGCAAAACTTGCTAGGAAGATGAAAACTTGTACAAACAATGAAGTTCAAGGCCTTGAAATCTAGTTCAAGCCTTTTAAGTAGATGCAGTAAGTATAGAGAAAGTATGCCTTTTTCAAGGCCTTAAAAACAGGTTCAAACCCTTGAAAAATAAACAGTTTTTGTGTGCTGCAAAAGTTATGAAAGTAAATGAACGGAAAATGCAGAAGACAAGTGATTTATAGAGTTCAGTCCACTTGAACATACGTCTCTACCTCATGTATTAGATCCCTGCAGGATTTTCAACTCAATCCTTATTAATCAAAATCTAAGCCCTAGAACTCAAGCCCAGAGAGTTCCCTTACTTTGTTACAGCTTGTGGTTTTCCCTAACCTGTCTAGTACCTTCTCTAGCTAACTGATTAACTAAGAATCCTCTATTGTTCACTTTGAAAAATACTTGAGAATAGATGTAGAAATAATACAGAAATGATCTACCAATATAGCTCTATACAGAAGAACACTTAAGAGTAGAAAACTACAGTAAAAATGCGGTGAAATTCTGTCAATGGATTGGAAGAATGATGAACTTCTTTGATGCTTGTCAATCCAGAATTCTTTCTATGTATTTGTCCGTTGAGTGTTTTGTCTTGTTGCTTCGAATTTGAGCTCTATTTATACTTCATACAGCTCTGCAAATCTCCCCAGATTTTCAGCAACAACCTTCCTATTTTGTAGGCAACAGAGTTTGACTACTTTGAAATCTTCTCCAACGGTTGGATGATCACAATCTTCAAAGATGTTGTTGTAATATTTCATTTAAACACCATGAGAAGGTGTCATATACGTCTGATTGATCACAGGATCAAAGTGTCCAAGTATTTCCAAATCTGCAGCAATTCAGTATAGGAAATAATCCTGCAAGCCTTAGAAACAAAATTTCCTGCATTATCATGGTCAAACAAATGATATATTAAGATTAAAAACATGTTATAACAATTTTTCTTTCATCATATAATAACAGAGAATCAAACATATGAAAGAGAGAGAGAGTAAATCAATCCAGAGAGTTTGCAGAAAACTCCCCCTGAGAATGTGCATACAGGTTCAAGCAGTTTCAAGGCTTTGAATCCAGCTTCAAGGCCATAAACTATTTTCAAGCCTCTGAGACTGATTCAAGTATTTGAATGCTGGTTCAAGGCCTTGAAATAGCCAAGCTATTTCATGTCTTGCACAACCTGATCTTTCAAATTGTTTGGTGAACGTATTTTCCATTGTTGGGATAGAATCACTGTTGGTTGATCTTCCCTATGTATGCAAGTCATGGTATAGAGCAACACGCGTTCCTGATTGTTGGAGCATTCACAATTTCACAAAAAGTGTTCTCAATCACTATGGTAGTAGGCATTGCCCTGAAACCTTAGAAGACGAATTTGATTTGTCTAGTGAAAACTTCCCACAAAGGTTAATAGTACAATATCAGTTGGACTGGAACCTTGATACCGCTTCCAGATTCATCAAGAGTGTAGCGAAACATGCCAACAAATATGCTACATATTTGAATCTGACATCTTCATGTTCGCAAGATGCATTCGGATTTATATCCGGTGAGTGTCCAAACTTAAAAACTTTGAAGTTTCATGTTTTGATGGATGACGATAGTGTCTATGTTCCCTTCTATCGTGTGTAATTGGAAAAGACTAGAGAAACTCTTAGCTGGAGCAATAGAATGCCCTAAATCATCCAGCATATTAGTATACACTGCAGCAACTTTGGAATGCTAGAGATTATCAATAGCCGGATCAAGGAAGGGGAGGTATCTTATCTAGCCACAACTCTACCGAACTTGAAGGGACATAGATTTCGTAATGCTGATAATGGTAAGGAGAATTTTTTATAGATACTGAATTGCTTCAAGAGGTTGGAGTACCTATATGCGAGGCGCTGTTATGGCTTTGGCTGCAATGATGAGGACATTTTAAATTCTACATCACATATTCGTGTATTGAACCTTGAAGGCGACACCATTTGAAGAAGTGATGAAGATGAAGACTGCTTTGACATTTTTATCCTGAAATCTACTTCTAATTTGTTTTCTTTATTTTGTTTTGGATTTACCACTAAGGGAAGGGAAGGGCTTTAATGTACACATGGCATTGGTCGTAAAAATCTGTTTTAATTTCATGTAGGGATGTCATGTTGTACTCTATATAATGGTGTTCGGTACGATTTATAAGCTGATTATATGTCAGTTCTAGATTACATGTTGAAGAGAACTTAAAAATATAGTTTTTGTTACAATGGTTTTAAAAACGACAAAACAAGTGCAGAGCGTCCGTCTTGTAACGAGAGAGAGTAAATGGGGTTTCAGATTTGTTGATCGTCTTCTTCATCTCTTCTCATTTTTCTTCCTCTTGTAATTTGGAACTGTAACTTTTTATTCTATTCTAATCTGTAAATACTGGTTTCAGATCAGTTTGTGTATTTATGTAGTTGTTTTTGTTGTTAAAAACTTGACACGATTTCTTACGTGTTACCGCAAGTGCACAGTTCAAGTAATATCGGGTAATATTTCAAACCCGAGTTATCGATCCCACGAGGACAAGCTTGAGATTATTTAATTATTTATTAGATTAGAGTACTATAACTGGGAGGAATAATTGTGATTGATTAAGAATTGAAAGAAATAACTAACTAATATTTTGGGTTTTTAGTATTAAAGAAATATTTAGAAACTAGGCAATCTCTAGATCACCTAGGGCTGTAGATGTTTTTCGGAATAGCAAAGTAACACGTTAATCCTATTCTAGTTAAGCCTGGTAATATTACTGACAATCTCCTCTCGGTCTCATGTCGTTCTACGTCACGGTCTACTTGGTGTCCTGTCGGTCCACCTACATCTACCTGTCCGTTCTAGTAGGCTAACGACAGTGCACGGAATGATGTCCTCTCAGACCACCACCACACGAACACCTCACTATCTCCTACCGAATTTACCCACTAAGGCCAATCGTACACACTTCTCTTTTGAGTCTCTGTGATTAAGGATTATTTTTCATATCTCATCACAACTAGGTCTAAGTCGCTCTCACGCACTCTCTAGCTAATTAACAAGTCCGGTTAATTACTCCATTCTGGCCAAGGATTAAGCATAGTATATGAACAATTAGCTAAAACATGTATTAACTTTAAGCACGATTACAATCTATGACTAACACGAAGATTCATAAGTTATTAATTCCTACCCTAGTCGTGTCAATAGACTAAGATCTTCAACAAGTTCATGAAATCAAATGTCATCCAATAGATCAAATCAAAAATCATGAAACAAAGTCTTAAATCCGGAAAACATAATCGTCTACATAAACCCTAGGCTCTCTAGAGAAGCCTAGCAAAACTTCTAGCTACTACTTGAAATCGTAGAAAAGCAATAGAGTTTCTCCATAAAATTGATGAAAAGAGAAGAGAAAGAAATCAAACGGTGAAATCTCCGGTTTGGGGATGATCCCAATCGATCTCCTCAGCTCCCTTGCCTCTCTTCCTTCCTCTGTATGCGTGAATGATGTGTTTTTTCGTCCCTAGGTCGTTCTTCAATCATAACCTGCAGAAGTCTTCAGTAATTGCACAATAACCCCCTGAAATCTGCTCCTGACTTTGCCGGGCCATAACTTCTTCGTCCAAACTCGGATTAAGCTCCATAACCTATCGTTGGAAAGCTCTCTGAGTCTACTTTCACTTGGCACCGGTATCACTCCTAAATTAATTGTATAACTCCAGATAGGATCAAAATAGTGCAAACTGGTCATCCAAGCTCCTCCAATTCGGCTTCTCTTGATTCCACTTGAGCTCCCGTTGTTTCCGAAGTTCGTTCCATGCCTCCTATCTACCGATTAGCATCCATTCCTGCGAGGAAAACATGAACAAACATACCAAGTGATAATATTTGAAGAATAACATCTAAATATGCATAGAAAACGCCCGGACTAACAATATAGCACATGGTGAGCAACAAGTGACAAAACGACTCATTTTCTCTACAATTAAGCTCAAATCACTCGTGATAATGTGGAAAATAGCATTAATATATAGCCCCTAAAAGGTGCTATCAAATTCCCCCACACTACCTTCTTGCTCGTCCCGAGCAACACATGCTTCCGAGAGTCATATATATCTTTACTTTGCCTTGGACACAACGACTCAAACAATGGACTATGCAATCTACAAGACTATAAACAATGCAACTCGATTATTTACAATGCAATAAAGTAAAGGACATATTTTTTTCTTATTGTTAGAGATTGGGAAATCTCGAAAAGCAAACGGCATGTCATAAGGTTCTCATATCCCCTAAAAGATTCTAAACATTAGTGATCGGTAGAACTTGCGTCCAGTTTTCAGACAGAACGGGCACGAACACTCAATAAGTTGCTTCCGCACACTCATCAAACGTATCCCTAGAAACCTACCATCCGAGCTATTTATCCACGGGTTTCAATTGTTGACGGATTAGGACGGGTAGGATAGGATATTTATAAGCGCAGTCCTAGACGTCATGATACAACTCACACAACCCGATTCTCACACTCCCTCACCAAAATCCAAGGAACCCCACCGAACTAACTACTCCGGCCCTCATTCCCTCAATCTTGGTGCAACGCCGTTCTCGCGGTCACAAATGTGAAGAAGTGATCAAGAGATTCATAGCTCATCTCCTTGGTCTTCATGAAGTTCAATTTATCGCTCCTTATTTCATTCACAATTTCAATTTCTGTTTTTGTATTTCTTTTTCTTTCTCTTTCACAACACAATATATCACATGGAGCTCATAGTAGTAACAAATATCCGAGGAGAACAATCCGTCAAATCAAATAACGTAGGGGTGGAATGTGTCAAATTAAATGTGTAATCAAGATAAATGTCAACACCCCCACACTCAATGTAAAGCATATCACAAAAACCCGGTAATCAATGTATATATGTGCTTTTTCCAACCTATCCTCCTCATCACCTAAGATATAGAGAATAATCAAACAAATCGAAGCACATCCTCCTATAAGATCAATCAAACCCCACCCCGTGACGTGCGGAAAAAGTATCACGCACTACGGCACTCCACCTGTAGTCGTGGTGTATGGACACGACTCACCGCCACACGGAAGTGTGCTTCCTCTCTAACTCACCCTCACATCCCCTCAAAAGATGACTTGTAAGAGAATCCACGTAAGATGTATAATATAAGCTCACCCTCAACGAACCTCCCTAACTCGACTCGCTCTATCCTGACTCATAGGAAGGGACCATTCTAACTACTGATGAAAGTCACAAGGAATGGCTTCCTAGGCTAGAGGCTGTGAATAAAGGGGTAGAAGGATCAAATTGGGATAACTAGTGGACCTAGGAGATGGAGACGGGACGTGAGGCCCCCATAAAAATCACTCGCACAGCTGTTCCGTTGCCACTACGAGGAGGGTTGACGACTACCTAAGTGACGGTGGTGTAGCGCTAGTAGGATAACTAAATTGAGAGACAACTGCTCACAATTCTCGAGTGCATTGGCCCTGTAGCCTTCCTACTCCAGATTCTCGCGTCTACCTCGTCTCAGATTGTCCTACTGCTAGGGAATTTCTATCATTGAGCCCTCTCCACGCTCACTCTCTTCAATTGCCCTTTATCAAAAAAATTCAAATTTTTTGGGTTTTTCCCATTGTTTTTTTTTAATCCATTTTCCTAACTCAATATGCTTGAGCCAACTCGATTAACTAACAATGTTTGGGTAGGTGGACTCAATAATTAAACGTGCACAAATAATATATACGATGCAATATAGAGACATGTACATGCAATCCTAAGGACTAACTCTATATGCAAAACCGACTCACTAATCCATATGTAACATGGTTATGCAAGGTAAGGCAAGTAAAGATATATGTAACCCCCCCCCCCCACACACACACACTTGAGATAATCATTGTCCTAAATGAATTTAGAGTGTACCCCCAAAGGACATGATCTCAAAGTGTAAGGATTAGATGACAAAATTACAAGTGTTGCAGGGCACTTCGCATAGAGTGACTAGACAAGAATTCTAAAGTGAGAGAGAGAAAACGTACCTACAATCCCGGAGTACCGTTCGTACGGAACCGGTTTCGCGAAATTGGTCAAGAAGGACCGAATCGGTCGACTAAATTTTCCGAAAACTCAAGCAAGTCGAAGAAAGACTACATTGTTATGCTCCTTGGTGTTTCCGTTGCAAGTCTCTCTTGGAGCTTTGGCCGAGTCGCCCTCCAAAGCGATGGATTGGAAAATTTAATTTCTTGTAGTTCTTCCTCTTTGAATTCCCCCACACTCAAACCGCTCACTATCTCTCAAAACTCCGCGAGTTAATGTTGATGGCGAGCTTGCAAGGAGCAAAACCCACCAAAAAGTTTTGGATTTGGAGATATTTAGTGTTTTGTGTGTGTGAGTGTTCTTGAGAAGTTGAGAGGAAGAAGATGAAGAGGAGTGTTTTGATCTGAAATTGGGGTTGGAAGTGTTAAAAATCCGTTTTTTACCTTTAAATAGTAGCCCTGGAATACCCAAAAGGCCCCCAATTAATGAAGCTTCCAGAGCATTTCAGCCCGAAATGCTTTTGATTTCGGCCCGAAATGTTTTGGAAATCTCAAAACAGAACCCCATTTTCATTTCGGCCCGAAATAAATGGATTTCGGCCCAAAATCAATGGATTTCGGCCCGAAATGATTTCATTTCTGCCTGAAAACAATTGATTTCGGCCCAAAATGCCCTGGAACTTACCGATTTTTTTTTTTGCTCTAATTTCTTCTTGCGGTGTCCGATTCCTTAGAGTCTCGCGCTCACGGACTCGTCATTGAACGTAGAATCCAATCTTGGCTGAAAAATTCCCAAATTCCGGGGAATTTTTCATCTCCTCTCCGAAATTTCTCTCTAGCGCAAGAATCGTGCCCCTTTAATCTTGTGTTGTCTTTCGTCCCTCTTCGGATTCCGATGCGTGCAACTCCGGGCCACAACTAGCTGAAAATATACTCAATTAGTGAATAGCTACTCCTCGAACTCGAGTAGCCTCTCTTCCAAGCTCCTATTAGCAAATTTCTTGTTGTGCCTCGTTTTGCATGCAATGTAGTGCACCTGCATCAAGAAGGGGAATCTGAAGGGTTCTTCGGTACCTGTGTCCTGCACACTCATAGGAAATATTGAAACAACTCTCTATCACCCCTAAAAATCAAATATGGAGAACTAAATACAAAAATAAAATAACAAATATCCTACTCTACATTGGGTTGCCTCCCAAGAAGCGCTTGTAATTTAAGGTCGGCAGCCCGACCCGGTTACCTCAACCGTCTAGGATAGTCAAGGATGCTTAACTCTCCAATTCTTCTTGTTCCACCATCTTTTCTCAATAAGCTTTTTCTCTCAAGCAAGCAGGCTCTTTGGACATGGTGGAAAGCTTTAGAATTTAAACTCTTTCATCTTGCACTTTTTCTTCTTAATCAGCTTCCATGAAATAATAATGGGCTCAAATGAATCTATGGCCATAAATTCATCCCAATAGTACATCTTTTGTGCTTTATGCTCGTTAGTTAACACATGCAGTTCACTCACACCCCCTCACTTGACGATTTCTAACCCCTTCACTATGGCATATAGATCGTCAATAGGATAGCCAATCGAACAAGAAATAGGAAGTTTCCCATCACGTTCGTCCCCAAAACATTCTCCATACACAAATATTTTCAACTCATTGTGGACTTGATTTATATGAGATATGGAAAAGCCTTCAAAAAACTAAGTAGGGGCTTTTACCTCATTTGTAATGGACACTATTTCTTCGCAAGCTCCATAATCAGCATACCACAAGTTCCCAATGTCGGTATCATCCCAATCATTCCAAGGTTGTGAGATAATTGGAGGTTCCCTTGCAGAGAGCACCGCCTCCTACATTGTTGGACACACAAGTCCACCCCAGTCTAAATCAGAGTCTGAGTCCTCATAAGTGGCAAAGTCCACCAATGGTTCATGGACACTGCATTCTTCACTCGGCTCATGTATCTCTTCTTCCACGACTGCAGCTTGGGATGCGGATTCTCGTTCTCGCTCCATCCTAGCTATCAGTGTCCTTTGCATCTCTTGGGCAGCTGGTAGCCAATGAGGTTCATCCAAACCATCTTGTGATGGTGACCATAAAGGCTCGATTAGGGGCTCAATGGCATGTGGCAGAGGCTCCTCTTGTGGCTCATCTGTAATAAGGGACATCCTGGTGATGCGTGCTTGGATCTCCCCCATAATATTGTGCAACTCTTCCATGCTTGCTGATGATTCCTCTCGATGCTGATGAAGCTGTGGTGGATTGAATATGCATGCATCTTCATACTTATGATCCTTCCTGCATTTGTAGCACCAAATAATTGAGCATGTGTCATCATTGTGCCAAACTCTGCATTTAGCACAGTAGTAGGGGGTAATCAGAGATCCCCACTTAATCCTCGTCGCCCCACATGCTCATTACGTCTTCTGCTTCCTGTGTCTCTGCGAAAACAAGCTCACAAGATACCCGTGAAGCATAGAGATAGAAACAAAACAAAACTAAACTAAAAGAAAAGTACTCTAAACTAACGCCTAAGTAAATAGTCTACTGCTGTCCCCGGAAACGGCGCCAAAAACTTGACACGATTTCTCACGTGTTTCCGCAAGTGCACGGTTCAAGTAATATAGGGTAATATTTCAACCCCGAGTTATCGATCCCACGAGGACAAGCTTGAGATTATTTAATTAGTTATTAGATTAGAGTACTATAACTGGGAGGAATAACTGTGATTGATTAAGAATTGAAATAAATAACTAACTACTATTTTTGGGTTTTTAGTATTAAAGAAATATGGAGAAACTAGGCAATCTCTAGATCACCTAGGGTTGTAGATGATTTCTTGAATAGCAAAGTAACAAGTTAATCCTGTTCTAGTTGAAGTCGGGTAATAGTACTGACAGTCTCTTCTCGGTCTCATGTCGTTCTACATCACGGTCTACTTGGTGTCCTGTCGGTTCACCTACATCTACCGGTCTGTTCTAGTAGGCTAACGACAGTGCACGGAATGATGTCCTCTCAAACCACCACCACCACATGAACACCTCACTATCTCCTAACGAATCTACCCACTAAGGCCAATCCTACACACTTCTCTTCTCAGTCTCTGTTATTAAGGATTGTTGTTCATATCTCATCACAACTAGGTCTAAGTCGCTCTCACGCACTCGCTAGCTAATTAACAAGTCCAGTTAATTACTCCATTCTTGCCAAGGATTAAGCATAGTATATGAACAATTAGCTAAAACATGTATTAACTTTAAGCACGATTACAGTCTATGAAGAACACGAAGATTCATGAGTTATTAATTCCTACCCTAGCCGTGTCAGTAGACTAAGATCTTCAACAAGTTCATGAAATCAAATGTCATCCAATAGATCAAATCAAAAACCATGAAACAAAGTCTTAAATCCGGAAAACATAATCGTCTACATAAACCCTAGGCTCTCTATAGAAGCCTAGCAAAACGTCTAGCTACTACTTGAAATCGTAGCAAAGCAATAAAGTTTCTCCATAAAATTGATGAAAAGACAAGAGAAAGAAATCAAACGGTGAAATCTTCGGGTTGGGGATGATCCCAA
Source organism: Linanthus parryae (assembly GCA_023055425.1). NCBI lineage: Eukaryota > Viridiplantae > Streptophyta > Magnoliopsida > Ericales > Polemoniaceae > Linanthus > Linanthus parryae. The sequence continues at coordinate 11,482,356 of JALGPY010000010.1, read as the reverse complement.
TCGATCTCCTCAGCTCCCTTGCCTCTCTTCCTTCCATTGTGTGCGTGAATGATGTTTTTTTTTCGTCCCTAGCTCGTTCTTCAATCATAACCCGCAGAAGTCTTCAGTAATTGCACAATAACCCCCTGAAATTTGCTCCTGACTTCGCCGGGCCATAACTTCTTTGTCCGAACTCGGACTAAGCTCCTGTGACCTATCGTTGGAAAGCTCTCTGAGTCTACTTTCATTTGGCACCGGTATAACTCCCAAATTATTTGTATAACTCCAGATAGGATCAAAATAGTTCAAACTGGTCATCCAAGCTCCTCCAATTCGGCTTCTCTTGATTCCACTTGAGCTCCCGTTGTTTACGAAGTTCGTTTCATGCCTCCTATCAACCAATTAGCATCCGTTCCTGCCAAGACAACATGAACAAACATACCAAGCGATTATATTTGACAAATAACATCTAACTATGCATAGAAAACACCCGGACTAACAATATTGCACATGGTGAGCAACAAGTGACAAAACGACTCATATTCTCTACAATTAAGCTCAATTCAATCGTGATAATGTGGAAAATAACATTAATATATAGCCCCTAAAAGTTTCTATCACTGGTGTGGGTAGTGGTGGCGCGGTGGAGTTGTAAATGGAGGGAGAATGGGAGGCAGGAAGAGGGACACAGTAGGGAATTTTTGTGGGAGGGGAGGGCGAAACAGACACCCTGAATCAAAAATACCAAGTATTGTTGGAGATGAACATATTTTCCTCTAAAATTGGAGAAATGAAAAAATTGTGTTGTCGTAAACAGGGTCCTCAGGCAGGGGCTTCCAAAGCTTTACAACTTGAGCTACCACTCTAGCTGCGCCATTAGAGATAAATATTAATATTACATGCTAATCAAGAAAATAGGGTGGACTCTTCATTCTCCATATTTTTAATGGATGATTGTTGTAGACTAAGGGATTGCCCGATGACGCTATCTCAAAAGAAACTAAGAACGTTTCACCAATGTCATGAAACAAAATAAATATTTCATCCACCAAAATATAAACACGTTATTTTAAGGTGCAGGTTTACATCAGGTTCATTTTATAATTACAATTATTGGAAACTTTTTCTTAAATGTTCTCTTCAATTTTATTTTTAAAAGAATCTCCAAGCTAAAAAGACATTTCAAAACTAATAATAAGACATTATTATTTAAAAATTTTAAAAGTAATACTCCCTCTGTCCCGCAAAGATAGTCTACTTTTGGAAATACAATTTTTTTTGGAGACATGCAATTAATGCATCCCACTACAAGTTTTTGACATGCTATTTCCACTATTATCCTTGACTTTGTTTTCTCCATTTCATTATGTTTTCTACCTTGAAAATGTAAGTGAACAACTATTTTGTGACATACCAAAATAGAAATATGGACAAATATCTTTGCGCGACGGAGGGAGTAATGTGAAACCAAAAGGGGAAAGGAGACTTCTCAAAAGAAAAGGAAGGGAGGGAGTCCAGTACATGGAGGAAGTAGTGGTGGAGCCCATTACTAACAACTAACCTCCACCCAATAATTTTGTGAATTCTAACTATGAGTGGGTGAGATCTAAAGGTTGGAGTTAATTTAATCTAAAGGTCGAAATAAAGTCAACCATCATGTTTTATTAGTAGAAAATTCCCAAAATTTTAGGGAGGGTTTTAAAACACACGTTCTAGACAGAATCATAACAAAATCTAGACTACTTAACACTTCACTACAGTAGTAGAGCAGAAGTTTTTCTCTCTAATTGCTCTCTCTAATGAGCCTCTTCTGCTCCTCCATGAGCATCATCAGCAGCTCCTTGAGCCCATCAAAATCATACTCATAACCTAATAACCTAATCCATTGTCAACGCCTATTCTCCTCCAAAATTATCCACCATCTCTCTCCTTCTGATTTTAGGTTTCATCATTTGCATGCCTTGTTTCATGTGAATTGAAGATTTCTTTAGTAGATTTAGTCGGGTTTGTCGTATCTTTTGCTTGATTCATCTGTCTTGCAGATTAGATTTCACTAGTATTTAGAGACTCCTCTTCTTCCAGTTCTTTTCAGTTCCTCACACCTGCATCTCCCTTTGTTCATCTCTGTTGTCTTGTTCTCTGTGATTCTTCATGTCTAATCCATATTGCACGAATTTTAATAGTTTTTCTTCTAATGATTCTAGAGAGGAGAGGCTAGATGAAAGGGGATCAGTTCTTGCTCTTGATCCTGTCAAAGCATATGCTTTCAGAGAGCTCAAAAAGAACACCCTGATAGCCAAGTTCATTGGGTCTAAAACCCTCTCTCCTGCTGTCATGCAAAGTGAAATCACAAAGAATTGGAAAACTTTTGGAAATGTTTTGATTGAGGGGAAAGAGCTTTCATAGAAAGATGTTAGATATCTGTTCCATTTCCAAAAACAGGAAACAAATATTTTTTTCTGAATGAATCAGTGGTCACTTTTCATGGCTTAAGCCTAGTTTTTAAAAAAGAAAACCTAATCAAGCTCTTATGGAGGTTGATTTCTCACATGCATACTTATGGTTTCAAGTTCCTAACTGTCCCCTTGAAGGTTTAAATTTTGATCATGCAAACGATTTGGGTGTTCTTGTTGGAAATTTACTAGTGATTGATTGGTCGTATGAAAGATTCAGAAACTGGTATGGATTAAGAATCAAAGTGAGGATCAACTTAGAAAATGATTTGGTTCCTGGGACTTATGTGAAACTGGAAAATGAACCCCTTAAGCGGGTTTATTTCAGCTATGAAATGGTGTTCAAATTCTGTTATAGATGTGGATTGGTTGGACACACAAACAAAGAATGTAAATCAAACCTGGTTGAAGTCTTGGAAAGACTGGAGATTAGGTATCTTCAATCCCACTTCCTCTCAAGCTTACCCTTCTATGTGAATTCCAACCGACCACTCTTCACTAACCTACTCAAAGCTCACTCAAAGAATGGCCCTTTCCGTACTACGAAATTTGATACTAGTGTTATTCCTATCTATGATTTCTCCATTCCTCCTACCACTCAAGAACAAACCCAAAGCTATCACACAATCTCATATTTTCAGTGGATAGCATGTCATCATCCCCTGAACCCTTTTACACCCCCATGCTCTCAGACTCAATGTGAAGAACTCAACCAAACCCCTCCAATCCCACCAGATCCAGAATTTATAGGCAACACCTCCACCAACCCTACATGCACAGTATTTAATATGACTCATCAATTCCAATGGCCGGATCACATTCCTTCTGCAGTTTATCCATCCCCTTTTTCAAACCATCTGCATCTGTTTAATGAGAGCACTGCAACCAAAGCGGTTTCTCTCCCTCTTAATTCAAAGCCTCTTTCAATGCATGAAGAAGTTACGGGTTCCCAACACTCCTCTGTAACTGCAAAGCCACTCTTTCACAATTCCCTTCCCCAAGAGGTTGTTCAACTGCCTCCGATCATTACTACTAAAGGGAAATAAATTGCTGTGGCAGAAGTTTTTCCCACCACTTTACCACCTTCATTTGCTTCATTTGCTTCAACCACTCACCATCAGTGCTCTTTCAATTCCAACGCCATGCGCACCCTACCAACCACCTATAAGATGTTATGAAACTCTGGCTTTGTGATGAAAGCCCCTGATTTTACCCCATCAGTCACAACGGAGCATGAGTTTGATCCTTCCCAGAGAAAGAAATAAATCGCAGAGTTAGACAAGGCCATTGCTGAGAAAGATAAGAATGTGCCCAGAAAACAAAGAGCAAAGGCCAAAAAATCCAAATTGTGGTAGGTGTCAAGATCAAGAAAGGTGAAGGTTCCTCTGTCAAAATGAAGAAGAAAGTTGCTCTCTCAAAAAAGGCCAAGGAAGACAAAGTGCAGAAGCCAATCAAGAAGAGAGATGCTGGTTCCTCACAGATGGGTTCTTCTTTCAGTATGATCAAGGGTAAGAAGCCAAGAACAAAAACTAACAAAGCCATGCAGAAAGGTACTCGATTGTTTTTTATTTTAATCCTTTTTCACCGTTTTTTCTGAATTTTAAGTTTTAAAAACGACCTAGAGATGAAATCTTGCTACCAGATTGTAGTCCTCCAAGCAAATTTTTTAAAAACTTGTAGGGGTTTAAGATGGTTGTCCCACAACAACCATCCAAATCACCATGAAACTTTTAAGTTGGAACTGTGGTGGAATTGGCCAGGCCTCTACAGTTTCCGAAGTGTTCTCTCTGGCCAAGAACCTAAGCCCTCTCTAATATTCTTGTTTGAAACAAAAAAAAGAAGTTTCTTTTTTAGATAATAAATTTCGAAAGTTAGGCATTTATTCCACTTTTGGGGTTGATCCTGATGATACTAGACGTGGTCTTTGGTGTGCTTGGAACAATCTTTATTTGGATTTTTCTGTTAGCTATTCTTCTCTTAATTTGTTGCTTTTCAAATTCTCTGATAACATTAGGGGTCTTTGGTATCTTGGATTAGTGTACGGTTCCCCTTACTTTGAACAAAGAAATGATGTTTGGAATGAGTTTCATAATGTTCTCCCTATCAATGAACCTCTTGTTCTTATTGGGGACTTTAATCAAGTTGTTTTTTAGCATGATAAAAATGGTCATGGAGCCTCTACTCTCAGAGGAGCCAATTCTTTCATTCATTACATTAATTTATGGAATTTGATTGAGGTTCGTAATAGTGGTCCTTGGTTTACTTGGTCCAACAACAAATCCTCCTCCACCCCAACTTTTGAAAGATTAGATAGAGCCTGGTGTAATCTAGCTCTCCTAAATCTTTTCCCTGACCTCTTTGTCACCACCCTGGGTATGTCTGTTTCTGATCATTCTCCAATATTGCTCAATCTTGTTCCACCACCGCTGCATGTTGGGTACAGATATCCCAAATTTGAGGCATCTTGGCTGAATTTTGATGATGCTTTTGAACTCATTAATTATGTTTGGCACCTGTATATTCCTGGATCTCCTAGCTATAGAGTTGCTAAAACGTTTTTCATTACTCTTCAGACCCTTAGAACGTGGGCTAATAATAAACCTAGCCTTAGAAATAGGATTAAACAAGTCAAGAATGATCTTTGTCGTCTGCAAAATGATCTACCCCTCTCTCACAACGTTTTTTCCCAAAAAAAAGTTGAGTTACTTACTTTATTAAAATGTGAAGAAACCTTCTGGGCTCAAAGAGCTAGATGTTCCTGGCTTAGAGATGGGAATAAGAATACAAAATTTTTCCATGCCTATACTAAAGTTAGAAGACAAACTAATTATATTCGATCTATACAAAGCCATCAGGGTATTGTATTAACTGATCCTCTTCAAATCTCTATGGTTTTTGTTAATCATTTTTAAGACATTTACTCTGATCCCTCACCCTCATATCATGATTTACTTTTAGAGAATAGCAATCTGTTTTCTTTTGATCTCCTTTTTAATATTAAGAAAACTTTAACTACTGATCAACAAACTTTCCTTTCCTCTCCTTTCACTGCAAATGAAGTAAAGACTGCTGTCTTTTCTCTATCCCCTCTTAAGGCTCCAGGCCCTGATGGGATGCAGGCTATATTCTTTCAAAAAGCTTGGCCTCTCATCTCTGGTCAGGTTACTTCAGTCATTCTCGCTTTTCTCAATTCTGGTCATCTGCTGAAAGAATTCAACAAAACAGTTATTGTGCTCCTTCCTAAGAAAAATAATCTTGTTTCAGCTAATGATTATAGGCCTATTAGCTTATGTAATGTGATATATAGGATTATTGCTAAAGTACTTGTTAAAAGACTCAAAATTGTTCTTCCTTCCCTCATCTCCTGTAATCAAAATGGTTTTGTTCCAGGAAGACTAATCCAAGATAATTTACTTATAGCCCAAGATCTAGTTCACACCATTCATAAAGCTAATTCTCCCAATCATAAAAAGTTAGGAGCTCTAAATTTGGATGTCTCCAAAGCCTTTGATAGGGTTAGATGGGACTTCGTAGAAGCCCTTCTTCATCAAATGCATTTTCCTTCTCATTTCATTCATCTTATCCTACTATGTGTCTCTACAGTTTCTTACCAGGTTCTTATTAATGGAAAAGCTTCTGTCTCTTTTAAGCCTCTTACAGGATTAAGGCAGGGGGATCCACTGTCTCCTTTTCTTTTTTCTCTTTGTGCTGAGGTCTTTTCTGCCTCATTACAGCATGCTAATGATATAGGACTTATTTCAGATATTCCTTACTCACGTAGAGATGAGCTTACTCATTTGCAATTTGCAGATGATACTCTTCTCTTTTTCCAAATTACCCCAAGTGTAGGATTGCATATTCAATCTTTAATCACCACATATGCTACACAATCAGGTTTAAATATTAACATTAATAAATCTTCAATTGTGTTTAGTCCTAATTGTTCTCAAAATGACAAACAAAATTTATATCAAGCTTTACATGTCACTGAGAAGCCTCATTTAGGAAAATATCTTGGTATCTTCCTCAATCACAAAGGAAACAATAAAGAACTCATAGCTGATACAGTTAGTAAAGTTTATCAGAAATGCTCTGTTTGGAAGGGACTTATGTTAAACTTTGTAGGAAGATGTGTACTTATTAAGGCTGTTCTAAATAGTCTTCTTGTTTACCCCATGTCCATTAGTGTATTCCCTAACAAAACTTGTAATCTCATCACATCTTTACTAGCAAAATTCTTATGGTTTGGAAATACTTCTACTAAAGGTATCCAGTGCCTTCCTTGGAACTTTCTTTGCAACAAGACTAATAGAGGGGGCTTAAGTTTTAAGGAAATTTCTTCCTTTAATAATGCTTTAGTAGCTAAAAATAGTTGGAGAATGCTTAAACTCATTTTAGTATTATTAGACATAGTTCCTCTTCTTCTACTGCTTGGAGAACCATCTGTAAAGGAAAAGACAATCTTTCTAAAGGATTGGCTTGGAAAATAGGTAATGGGAAAGATATCATGATTAGATCCTATGGATGGATCCTGATGTTCCTGCTGATTCTTTACAGTAAGTTTTGAATTCCACTGATTCTAGGCATATTTTTGCATATGTTGATCAATTGCTTGACTCATCTATTGATGTAAGTGGCAGATGGTGTAGACATACTGTTACCCAACTCTTTCTTCAAAGGTTGGCAAATAATATTATGAAACAGGATTGTGGTTCCTTTGAACAGCAGGATATCCCCTTTTGGAAAGCCTCCTCTTCTGGCATCTTCTCAGTTTCTTCAGCTTATAATCTCCTTAATTACAATAATTCTTCTCCTAATTTATCATATTCTCCTTTGCATTTTAAATCCATTAGTCACAGCTTCAATTGGTCCTTACTTTGGAAATCTGGTTTACCTAATCAAATTATAGGTTTTATCTGGAGAATTCTAACTAGTTCTCTTCCTACTTTACAAAATTTGCATGCTAGAGTTGCTTCTATTAGCCCGATTTGCCCTTTTTGTAATGTTAGTACTGAAACTACAACTCATCTTTTCCTCTTTGTCCAAGGGATCAAGGGGTCTGGCATAAGGCTCATATCTTAATCCCTTTCCCCCCCCCCTCTTGATATTACATCCTGGATCAAGAGTTGGCTCAAACAAAAGAAGGATTGGAAATGTAATCCCCATTGGTGTTGGATTCGTGCCATCATTTGGACCCCCTGGAAATCTAGAAACCATATGGTATTTTACAAAATTATCATCAATGGGGATCAGCTGCTTCACCTTGCTCAGGATTTGGTGGAGTTTATTATTTTATCTGCTAGTACTAATTAATTTTCCTCTTCCACTCAGACTCCACACCTTTGGTCAAGATTGCTTCAGTTGATGGTGCCCCCTCTTGGGTAAAGGCTAGTGATCAGTTTGCAGCATGTTCCAGTGTTCAGCAGGTGCTTGATGTGGTTCCTTTGGCCTCTGAGCCTCCTCTGAGTGATCCATATCAGGTTCCAGCAGTAGGTGTCCTAGAGTTTGGTTCTCTCCAAGCTGAAGGTGGTGTTCCTCCTCAATCTACAGAAGGTGCTGCAGTCCCTCCTCCTTTGTCTCCCTCTTTGGTGCCCTCTGATGCTATCATCCCCTATATCATGGAGTGATTTTATGGCTATGGTTCTTTGCTCTGGTTAGGAGTCTCTTTTATCTTTGTAATGTTTATAATGTTGGTTGCTACTCCCTGAATTTGGATTTGTAGTTGGTGTTTTTCTTTTTATGAACTTGTTTGTAAGTTTTTGTTTATTCTATGGTAATTATCATGTTCTTAAAAAAAGAACACACGTTCTTATCACTTTTAGAACCCCACTGTATGTAGAAACAACTACCCACTAATTGAAAACTTACCTATTTCTCGGGAAAACCAGTCGAATTAAACGCTACTAACCATACATATTTTCCATGTAACAATCATACATAATTTTCAAATAATTGATTAAAGACTAATAAGTGTCGAAGAATAGAATCAGTTTTCATTTGTACTTTTGTTCATAAAAGGATTAATTTTTGCATCTTCTTTGGTTGCTCTATAATTGGTGAACCATTTTAATCTTGTTCTTTGGGGGTAGTGCCCTAGTCTATATGATAAAACATGTCGGTTTACTTAAAATTTATTTTTAATAATGGTGGGTTGTGTAGGTGATGGGGGTAAGTTGGCATGTTGTTGGGATTTAAAACGTGTAGCATTACTACTCGTTCGGAGAATTTGAGAAATGTGGATTTGAGATTGGAGGGTTTAATATGGAGAATGGTATATGGTTGGACATGCTCTTCTCTAAGAACTTTTTAGTGCTCCATTACACCATTAGAGCACCACGTGGTGCTCCACAACCAGTTAAGATGCAACATTTAAACAAATTGTCAATGACGGGCATATACCCATTGATGTTGAGCACCACGTGGTATTCTATTGAAGCACTGAAAAATTGCTCGCTCTTTAGGCCAACCCCATCAAAAAGGGTTTCTAGGAGCACTACTGGTATTTATTATCATCATTTTCCCCCACCTAAATTCTTATATGTTTCTTCTGTTTCTTCCATTCTTGACTTTTTCATCCGTAACCATGTCACTTTGACCCGGTAATTTGGATAGTGAAATGATCCAAGATTTTGATAATTTTTCATGGTAATATTCTACGACACAATGAAAAATTACCAGAAAATTGAATCATATTGATAATTAAATTATCGGGTCAATGCGGCTAGATGAATAGTGAAAAGTCGAAGTAGGAAGAAGGAGAATGAACAGAGGAAGGTTTTAATGCCAAGGAAGTGAGGAACAGAAAAAGGTTTTGGGAATAGCTTATTGTTGGAATAGGTACCCTAGAGGCAATTTATATTTAGTATGAACATTGTTTGGCAATGATATTCATTTTTTTTTAATGGCAATATTTAATATAATGAATCACATTTTTACCATGATACAAGCTGGTACTAAATAAGATAATATTTAAACAATTGGCCCTAAAACTTTTAATTATTGTACTTGAGTCCCTAAAAAATTTAGTGGGAGTTACAAAGCAGGATTTGTGCGATAGTATGTGACCCTCTGAGGCTAGTCGAGGAAGTAGTCTTGGGCTACACCGGTTGTGTATTCGCATGACTCTTCAACGGTTTTGACACGAGTGTTTCGCCTTGGACTGGGTCCAAGTTTATAATATAAGGTGTTGGGCAATGTCCTGAAGTGAGGTGTGCCTTACCCCAAGAATTATCCACACAGCCATACTATATGTTCTTGGAGCCAGACATTAGTGTAGTTGGATGGGCATTGGTCGCCCCTAGGAAACAGACTCAGTTTGACACCTGGGATGCGCGGTGGGCTTCACTGTTTAACAGTGTTAGTCCTTTGGGATCCAAACATGCGCTCCCCGGTTAAGAAGAAGATTACGGATACTCACATGTTATGTATATTCGCTCCCCGGTTAAAAAGAAGATTATGGACACTCACATGTTACGTATATTCGGTGTCAGCACTTTTATACTATAAGGTGTTGGGCAATTTCCTGAAGTGAGGTGTGCCTTACCCCAAGAATTATCCACACAGCCATACTATATGTTCTTGGAGCCCGACATTAGTGGAGTTGGATGGGCATTGGTCACCCCTAGAAAACACTCAGTTTGACACCTGGGAGGCGCAGTGGGCTTCAATGTTTAACAGTGTTAGTCCTTTGGGATCCAAACATGCGCTCCCCGGTTAAGAAGAAGATTATGGATACTCACATGTTACGTATATTCGCTCCCCGGTTAAGAAGAAGATTATGGATACTCACACGTTACGTATATTCGGTGTCAGCACTTGAATTGCCTCTGAACCGGACCCGACCAGTGTCAGCACTTGTACTTGTTCAAGGTCATCAACATGTTCAAGGTGTCATGAGTCATGACCAGGAACAGAGCAACTAAAGTTGGATTCCCACTTGGGATGGCTATTCTTGAGCCCCATTCTCCTACAACATTTTGGAGAATTCAAAGAGAACAACGCAAATTGAAAAAAAAACAAATCATTGGAAAGAAATCATAAGAGCAATTTGGAAAGAATTGCTGCAGCCTGAGAAAATTGCCACAGTTTATGAATTGCAAACCAAAATTTGGATTGATCATAAACTAGATAAGGCATTTTTGCGACACTGGCAGTCGCACAATAAGAAGGCTCGTGAAGTGGATTTAAGAGTTGAACCCCAGCAAGCCAATATCATCTGATATAAGATAGAACAAAGTTTAGTCCCAAAGAAAAGGACGGACCTCGAGCCAAACATTGTCAATAGATAAAGCAAAGACAAGTTATATCCTCCTACCCAAAATAAAATCAAATCAAACCACCCGAATGAAGCTACACATACTTAACAAGTCAGCCAAATCTATCAACATATTCTCATAACAAGTCTGCCAACACTTTGAATCTTCATCACTGGCTTGAAATAACTCAAATAAGATTCAATACCCTACAGAGCAGAAAATAGTCAGCTCCTACGCATGCGTCTCCTGACAAAGTATGTCTCTGACTTTGATGAAGGATTCTTCCCCCTACGCGGAGAACTTGTCTATGCTGCCGGGCTGCAAACAACCAAAGGGAAACTTAATGCTTCACTTGAGTACGTCAACAAATTTCAAAGGCAATACGCATAGACAGGGCATGCTCGTTTTCACTAAATCACCCTTAATGAGTTGCAACTAGCAAGCTGTCCAGTTTTATGGCCTTCTTTGGCCAGATGTCAGTGTATCCAAATTTTTATGGCCTCAACATTTGCAGAGAGTGCGACAGTGATGTGAGAAGTGAACATATATTGCTCCTATTACAACTGTTCTGCCCTGTGAGGTGGCCTCCGCTTGTGCACATACTGTGTTTTATGCTTTCAATCCCAGAGCTTTCCTCTATCGACCAAACCAACCAACATATGTTGTCTCTACTAAGCTAAAGATAAATAAGCCTGATATAACCCTTCTTCTCAACGCATTCATCAGTTACTAACACACATCAAAAATCCACCCAAACACAATGTGAAAGCAACTTTTCACCTCACACTAATCAGACTATGAAAGAAAACAATAGAGTAGGTAACTTACTACATGCAAAAGAACCGCAGAACAGGGATCAAGTGAACTTACTTTAATCCCGAAATAAATCTATGCTGAAGTGCCTGTTGAGCCGTTATCCTCCTTTTAGGATTCATGCACAAAAGCCTCTGAAAAACCACCGCCGACAATAAGTTCAAGTTGACCGAGTGGCAACTTACAGAAGATGCATTATAAGCTCAGACTTGAAGAATGCAAATTAGTGTTTCGTCAAATAAATTTAAATGCAGCGAAATCGGTACGGAAAACTCACTGATAGTAGGTCAGCCGCATCAGGCTCAAGACCCGGAAGAAGTTGTGCACCTGTCTGCATGGTGAGGAAAAAGTAAATGTATTTAAACCCATTCGTACAAAAAGTCGAAACAAAAGGAGTTACCCATTGAATTCAAAGACAAATTACCATGGGCGACTCAGTGGGGCGAGTACTGGGAAGACGATCAGACACTTCTGGCCAGCTTTCTTCACTGGGAACTCCGAGTTTACTACATTCGAGATACTTTGTTATGAAAATTTTAAAACAAGGATTACAGTTGTTTATATAATAAGTCAAGGAAAAAAACCTGACAATCTGCGAAAAGACATCACGGTGTGTACCACCAGAAAGACGGAACAAAGCTACGCCGTTAACTAACTCATAGAAAATGCAGCCGATTGCCCATACATCGACGGCGTCAGAATAATCGAGACCGAGTAAAAGTTCTGGTGCTCTATAGATTTCAGTCATCACCTGAGAACCAACCAGCATATCAAAATGAAATAAAAGCAAATGGAATCGCAAAATAGTGGAAACAATCCAGCGTACCTCAGGAGTATAGTCAGAAGTGTCGAGTCCGTGTGTCCGAGACATTCCAAAGTCAGAAACCTTAGCCACAGACCCATCTTCACTGACCAATATATTTCCTGGTTTGAGATCACGGTGCATTATATTCTTCCCATGACAGTAAGCAACCCCGGAAAGGATATTCTTCAGCAACCTCTGCAAAAACAGAGAAAAACCAAACCCTTTGAGAAATTTAAACAAAAATCTTAGGCAGGCGGAGGTTTTTTTAACTATCCTGTCAACAAAAAGGTAGGACAAAAATAGTTCAGATTCTTTACTTTGATTGTTCCTACAGGTAGTTGAGATGATTGTTTAGCTATAAACTTCTTCAAGTCAAGATCCATCATTTCGAGCACGCAGAAAATTTCATTCCCGTCATGTTCCACCTCCAGCAATCTGGTGATAAAAGGAAAACAAATAGAGGTAAATACTTCAAAAAACAAGAGATGAAGTAACATCACGGACTACTTTAATGCAAGGACAAAATGGAAAAGTTCACGGATATGGCCATATGATAAGACAGCTTTGGTAGCTTCGAGGTTGTCTAAAGGCGACTAAGTGAGGATTTCATGTGGGATACCAATCACTAATATTGTGTACCTCCAGTGATGCCAAGTTGAAGGTGTCAATGAGAACAATGTAAGCAACTTTCAACTTGCTGAGAATGATTGCCTCACTTTCAATAAATTTATTAATGGTTGTTAATACAAGTAACCATCATTGCGCGTTGGAAAATGAGGCACTAAACTTCGCAAGCGCAAGACTATCCATGACACAACAGACCATTTTCCTTGCATTTACATCACCTTTAATACACCCGATGTCACAACAGAAGTGAAAGCGTTATTCTAAAACAAGCCATAAAGGACCAATAGACTCCACCAATCCATGCAGCAGACTAACACGTAACAAACTATCATTGCCCACGTTTCTTTCGTCAAAACACCATGTATGCTCAAAAGAAAATCCGGGGAAAAAGAAATAGGAAGGGAAAAGAGTAAAATCACTTGGAATAGTGGGGCATCATAAGGGAAAATTTCGCAAACTAGAGATGAGAGCAGGAAATCTCTGCCTTCCACTTTTATTATAAGATGCTATATTTCTACTACCAAATCAATGTATCCACACAAACTGTACAATCCAAATGCAGTAAATGCCATTAGTGATTCCTATTACAGAAAACAAGCAGACAATTACCCATTGACAAGTCGAAGTTCGGATTCAAACCATGAGCACGTAGCATAAAACAATCTTCAAGTTCTAAACAGACGCAAACAGCTCAACAATCAAACATTATTTGCTACCGAGTTCAGCGGACAAAAGTGTGCCCACAGCAACGACTCTGCATGTTGGAATATAACATCGCTGAAGCTGTAAGATTGTCGCAACGAGTTGGCAGAACAAAAGCTGCCCGGACTCTTTCCCACCTAAGAATCAAATGCAGTAAATGCCACTAATGATTCCTGTCACTGGCTGGAAACTTGGGAAGGACCTGAATAAGGTCCATACCATAGGGTGGGAACTTATTCTAACAAATACAGCGCTGTGTTTCATTTGCCTGACTCGGTGAGAAGTATGCAGCTCAAACACCAAAGATTTCAGCAATGAATTATAACCATCTGTGCAAAATGAATGAATAAGGAAAAGGGCTCTCATACTTGACAATATTAGGATGGTCCAAAGACTTGAGCAATGCTATTTCTCGCACAGTGGAATAAGGAACAGTGACACGGGCAGGGTTAGTAGCAGTTGTGTGAGCTGGAGTAACCTTCACCACTATGGGACGATCGGGTTCTTCCGGGTTGATCCCCCGATATACTTTGCCGAAACTGCCCTGGCCAATAAGTACACCACCAACTTGATACTGACCACATCAAGAAACAATCAGGAACTTCAATGAAATCAATATGGAAAGTTAAAACAGTATGAAATAAAAATAGAGAATACCTTTTCCCGCAGATTAGGTTTAGAACCCATTTTCTCTGCAGAATTTCCAAAATTAAAAGAACGGTGAGCACGCAAGAGGAAATACAAAAGAAAAGCAGACCAAACATAGCACATGATTGTTTGATCGATTGGGGAACAGGAGCAAAGGAAATCTAAGCATGTCGAAGTAATCGATCGAATACCTTCGTCTCTGAATGTCGACCACAATTCGAGTTCTTAGTCGACGCCGAACGATTGATTAGGGTTTCTTCTCCCTCAAGAAGAGAGAGTTTCCGAGCCACCTTGGTACCTTCACAACCCCTTTCTGCCCCACCTTTTTTCTTTTCTTCGCAATCCAAACTACCCACCCTATTTACATTTTAAGCCCCCCTAGTTAGGGGTTTGTGCGAAATACCCTTGGGGTTCCAACACCGTCGGGAGATAAACAACAACGCCATCATAGGCCACTCGCTTCTTCCAGTCACGCAGCCCTCATTTCTCTCTCTCTCTCCCTCCCTCCCTCCCTTATGTTCTTTGGACTATCAACTGCGACTCTCCACTCAATTGGCCTATTGATCTTACTAATGAACTCCATAAGACCATGGTTTTGGTCTGGTCAGCGACATCGTCATGCTTGTTATTAGTAATTAATATTTTTCAATGCCTTGAAATCCTCTTCAAAGTCTTGAAAACTTCTATCTTTAAAACTGCTTTCAAATTTTTTTTCCAATACTTTGATCCAACATTTTTTTTTCTTTCTCTGTCTTTTTTTATGGAAGTCAAAAAGGGGAGAAATTTAGGTGTTTTTTTTTTATGTTTTAGAGACCTGGTTTTGGTCTGGTCAGCGACTATCTGAAATTTTGTTACAATTAGTTGTTTAATAAGTTGGATTATTTGGATACTATGTGGTTCAGTTTATTGTTACGATGTTTCTGCTATGACCTAATGAGTATTTATTTTGCAGAGACTTAGTCACTAACAAATTATGGTTTAGTCTTTCATCAAGGGGGAGATTATAAGTTCAATATAGTTTCAAAGGCTTGAAATAGCCATACTACTTCAAGGCCTAGAAACAGCTTTCAAAGCTTTGAACCAGACAGTGCAGTTCAAGCATGAACTTAGGGGGAGTTTTCTGATTCTTTTCTGCTTGATGATTTGATTATGTGATCAATCTACTGTGTTTGAAAGCTTCCCAACATGTTTCTAAACAAGATCAAATCAGCATCTTTGAAGATACTGGACAACTATCCGTTGGGAGAAGCAGTTAAAGAAGTCAACAATGCAGGTATGAAATAGGAAAGTTGGTTATGAAAAGATCTTGAAGATCTGCAATTTAAACGAGCTGAATAAGAAGGACATTGAATGAAGAATTTGGTAAACACGACAAAGAACAAGATACAGAGACATTCAAACAACATTCATGATTGACAAGCAGCAAAGAAGTAGATCAAACATCATTCAATCCATCAGAAGAACACTGCACATTCACTGGAGAACTTGTTCTGTGTGTTTCTTCTTTCTGAGCATTACATTTGTATATCATATGTATACTTCTTCTCATTTCTTTCTCGTGGATTGCTTAAGGTGGAGAATAGAGAATTCTTATTTAATTAGTTAGCTAGAGCAGGTACAAGATAGGTTAGTGAGAACTATAAGCTGTAACAGAGTAATTGCAACACCCTCAAATCGCACGGTCGGTCGGGCCGCACGTTTGGAGAGATGCCTCCGCCCGAGGTGATGAAACCCATTGGGAACGGATAAGGATCGTCGGTTCATATCTAGTACAACCATCGATAATAATTCAAAATATAACTTATTACAACTTCAAGATAAACAGTGATAGCATTTGAAAAGCTAAGAAATACAATATTTTGTGGTATGTATTGAAATACTAGGTGATTGATGTTCTAAGCATCAAGTCTTCCCTATCAAATTGTGTCGTGAACGTCCCCCACCGTGAGAAATAACATGCGGTTTTAAAATAGCAAAAGTCGACGCAGTTTTACAGAAAATGATCAGCAAACGGCTGAGTAAGCTAATACCCATAGCACGTAAACAAATTATGAGACATATGACAGGAATAACATATTCGCTAATAAAGATCAGATATATATCTATGGGTAATAGCATTCTCGTTGATTTGATGTGTCAAGCTTCCTGACGATTTCAAATTTCGTATTCCAACCTAAAGATGTGGACCATCTCGGGAAACCACTGTTAATAGTACTTTTCAATATTCCACAAGTCATAACTTTAGATCTCAAGAGATAACCTTCTCATCGATAGGAATAGAGTCCAGAAATTCATTTTAGTAATTAGTTGATACGTGGAGTGACCATATCCACAACCGCTTTCTCATAATGTGCAAAAGCACTGCCATAACCATCACTCAATCACAGGAAGTTCGCATCATAGCGCCTCATAACCATAACTAATCAAAAGGAGGTCAACGCCTCATAATCTCATAATAGTAATCAATCACAATATGCCAGAAATGTATCGTATCAAGGATATGGCACGAACCCACGCACAACAGTTTCCACTTTACGTCATTACAAATTTTCTTTCAGGATGTAGAATCGAGTAGGGAGCTCCAAACTAAAGCCGGTGTGGCACATTCATAACAATCAGTGTATGATTGAGAGATATTCAGATTTGACCAATAAGTGAGCGATGTGCTACCTTTGGATAATTGTGGTAACGATTTCTAATTTCATACTTCCAACCCAATTACGTGGTCCGTCTTGGAAAATCACAGTTAAAGATATATTTCAAGTTATTTCACAATAGTATTTAGATGTTCGTCTTTCGGATTCATTAATTTGGATTTGGATTACCAATTTCATGCAATACTTCCGAAGTAGAGTTTTTCAAAAGCAAGTAAACAACTCAAATAAAACATGTATAGTAGTCGTTCAAAAATAACACATGTGATACCCGAATGAATGAAAGGCACACGAGGCTAGGCATATTAACTTACGAAAATCCAAGGACGTCCTAGAAGTCGTTCTCGCCTACGAAACCGTCACCTACAAATGGAGCTTCTAACTCAATACAACTTCAACCAAATATATTTGCTCTAATAAAAACAACCTATATATTCTGTCTCCTTTTTATTTTTCTCAAAAATATCTTTTTCGATAATATTCACCCCAACTATTTTATGAAAAATATAGTTATTAATTTATAATAATAATCCAAATAATTTAAAGAAAAACTAACTTTATAAATGAATCTGAAATTAAAAACTACACTTAGTACCCCAAAAGTTGCTGAAAAGACAATTTCCTCCCCCATAAGTTTCTGAAACTGCAAAATAAACCCCAGAAACTTTCTGAAAAATAACATTTTAACCCCCCAAACCAAGAACACCCAAACTCACTAATCAAAACATGGATTCAAGGTCTTAAAACATGATTTTGATTATAGAAAACAACTAAGGAGGAGATTTTAAGCATACCCACACCAAAAATCGCGAGAAACGGTGAAGAAACGGGACTGGTCGAGCTCGCCATCGATGTCGCCGGAGATGGAGCTTCGCCGGGCTTTCGCCGGTAGTTCTTGGCCTCGTTTGAGGCCTCCTCTAGCTAGGTCGGACCTCCAGGAGCTGAACGGTACTTGTTTTGAGGCGTGGGTCGTCACGGTTGAGCTCCAGCGAAGAATTCACCGGAAACAATGGAGGTCGCTGGTGGGTTCATGGCGGCTGCTGCTGTGGCTGCCTCTTTTTGTGCTGTTTTCGTCTTCTTCTTCTTTGAGGTCGAAACATGGAGGGGATTGAGAGAGGGAGAGAAAAACAGTAGGGTGTAGGTTGTGGTGGTTTGCCGGAGGGTCTCCCGTGGTGGCAGCGGCCATTGTTGCCGCTGCTGCTGCTTCCTCTTCGTCCGGCAGAACAGAGAGAGAGATGGTGGGTAAGAGATCAGAGAGTGGAGAGGGAGGTGATCGTGGTGATGGTTGTTGGTGGTGTCGGGGGTGATGGTGGTGAAGGAGGTGAAGAAGAGAAGAGAATAAATAGAGGAAGAAAGAGAGAGAGAGGGTGACGGGTGAGAGGGAGAGAGAGAGAGAAGAAATCTTGGGGTCCAAAATTTGGCAGCAGACTTGGGGAAACAAACTAACATTTTTTTACTATTTTATTATTACTATTATTATTACAAAAATATATATAGTATAAATACAATATAAATATATAGTATGTATACGGTACGAATACGGGTAGGATACAATATGACAATACGTATAGTATAAATACATATACAATTATTAAATACTAACAGTTATGTAAAAGACTAGTAATACCCCCAGCAAAAACTATTTAATATCATCTAAAATTACAACTACCTCCTCACTAGCTATATATTTTGAAAATAACTATTTAAACTTTACGGAAAAAATACTTCAATAATACTCAGAAAAATATGGGGTGTTACAGTAATTCATCTCTCTGTGCTTGAGATCTAGGGCTTAGCTTTTGATTAATAAGAATTGTGTTGAAAATCCTGCAGGGATCAAGTCCATGAGGTAGAGACGTAGGTCCAAGTGGACTGAACTCTATATATCTTGTATCTCTTGCTTTTACTTTTCATTTCTATACTTATCTTATTTGCAGCAAACAAAACACGTTTTATTTCAAGGGTTTGAAACTCATTTCAAGGCCTTGAAATAGACTTAACTTTTCTACAAAAACTGTTTTGATGCCAAGGACTTGAAATTCTACTCATTACAAATCTTTGAAACCACTCTTCTTGCAAGTATAGCAAAAGTTGGCATACGCTATTCAACCCCCCCCTCTAGAGTATTGATCTTGTATTCTGCCTACTGTACACTCCTTTAATTATGTTGAAGCAGAACATACTGGAAGAAGGGGGAGAGAGACAAATATATACTTGAAGAAATAAACAAGCGCGAAATGAAAACATGAACACAAATCAAAACATTTAAATAGGAATCTCCCCCCCCCCCTTACCAGTCAAAGCCAAAATAACGCATCCTGGTTCCCAAATGAACCAGAATCACGAACAAAATGCATTTGTTCATGACTCAATTGGGGCGAGTACATGTGAGTTTCAATGTTTGCATGTTTGAGCAGGCCGACATAGTCACGAAGCCCCCAACGAAGACTCTTACTTGCGTAACTCAATGGTAGCAGGTCTCTGTACGAATTCTCCGACACACTCTGCGCAATGATTTCGAAAATATCAAAGTGAGCACGCTCCAGAAATGAATCACGTTCACGTGACATAGCCATTTCTAGATATTATATTTGCACAACTGGTTTATAAATCGGAATCTGCTGGACTCCACTTTAGTTTGGTGATAGGTGTTGGAATCAAGAGAACTACTTAAACTCAAGACAACTCAACTAGTTTGAGGAGAAAAAGACTTCACTATATTGCTTGACTTGAAAAAGGACTTATGTAGTACATCTAGTACTTTCTACGCACTAAGTACGTACCAGTTTGTCTCTCCTCTTTGTTTTCATTGCAAATGGGCACAGGGATTAAGAGGAGAGGCACAAAGACAAAAATGCCCCGAACACATTGAAGAAATATACACCTGTCAATCGCTGACCACAACCACCACCACCACCTATACTAACAGTGAGACTATTTCCACCACCACCATCAACAGCCACATAAAAATCAACACCACGAACAGATCAAAACTAATCAGATCTAAAATCAACTCTTTAAAACATATTTCAATTTATTTTACAAATCAATCAACAGATCTGAAACTAAATGAGAAAATAGAGAAGGAGGAGGTTAAGAAGAAGAACCAGAAGAAGATGGGGGAGAAATCGAACAGCAGAGGAGGAGGAGAAGAACCAGAAGAAGATTCCTAAATTTAATTGCTTTGATTTGTGTTCATGATTTAAAAAAATGTTTAAATGTTTTTACCCACTTTTTCTTCTCTCTTTTCACGTGAATGAACCACGTCTTAAAAAAACAAAATAGAGTATTCTCCACATACTTTTTTAATAAAGGCTTCGTTTGGGAAAGATAGATTTTAGGATAGATAGATTATCAAAAAATTGAGTTTGAAATGTAGATTTTGCGGGAAGAGGATCAGCATCCGGGTAAAGATGACCAGGATCCGGGTGAAGGTGATCAGGATCCGGGTGAAAGTGAACAGGATCCGGGTGAGCGAGTTAAGGATCCGGGTGAGAAGAAAAACTCGTATTTTTAAGGCAAAATAACACGTGACATTGTGGGAATGGTGGTTAGAATTTTGAACTTCGACCAGTTCTTGGTGAGCTGGATCCGGATAATCATGTTTGGGCATTTTTTAAAACAAAAAGGAGAGAATTGAATTTTTAAATTACCTGGGTCCGGCTCAAACCGAAACCGAATCCGGTTGATCCATGAAAAATCTAGCTTATCCAAACGACCCGAATTAATATTCAAAAAGTAATCTATTTATCCTTTAATTCAGCTCTCCAAACAAAGCCAAAACATTTCCTTTAAAGGATTGATCAAAGGATTGAGATCAATTCAATCTAATGGATGAAAAGCTCTTTCAAAGTCAACTTTCTTGTCTTATCAACTTGTAATAAAGGACATGCCGTTGAGGCCCCAAGACAGAAGGCAAGGGGCGCTGGGGTCTCTGTGGAGTGCGGGCACTATTCACTAGCTTTTGACCTCTGTTTCCACCCGTTTTGACATTAGGCAAGAAATTGTTCACTGTTCTAAAATTGTTATAAAAACTAAAAAGGGAGCATTGTTTGAATGAGATAGGCGTGATGGAGCGTTCTAAAAAAAGCAGCATTGTTTGAATGAGATAGGCGTGATGAAGTGTTCTCCTCTGGAGATTCTTCCTTCAGATGTCTTTGCTCTAATCGGTGTTCTAGTGGCAAGCAAATCAAGCGCTGACTTAATCTTCCTAAGATTAGGCATTAAGACCATAAAGGAGAAGATCACCCATCGGTCTTTCCGGGAAGCTAACTTGCGACCTTTCTTGACTCTTGAAGAATTGACGGTTGATGTTCGTCTTTTCTTAGAGTTATGTAAGGAGTGCGGCCATCCGGAGGCCGATTACTGGCTGGGACTAGTATGTTCATTTCACACCTTCCCATGTTTTTTATTAGTATTACCACTCTGTCTCTGCTCTTTCTACCCAATTTAAATTTTGCCACTATTCACTTGATCACTTTGACCCGTCGATTTGAATAGAAAACTGATGCAATTTTTTGATAATTTTTTCATGGTGTTACAGAGTAAAAGTTCCTCTATAATATGGTGAAAAGTTATAAAAAATTCATATTATTTTTCTATCCAAATTACCGGGTCAAAGTGAGCCCAATACGAGTCAAAAAGTCAATTTTGGTATAAAGAGTAGAGACGAAGTGGTGTTTGTTTCAATATTTATCTTTTTCGTAACTGCGCCTTTCTATTTCAGTTGTTAGCCAAACCGCTACTTCAACAATCCTTCGACAGTGGCTTTGCTCAGGCAGGAAGCTTGGGGTTTGTTTCTGTGGTTTGCGACGGACACGACAATGTTATCCATATACTTGACGGATACAGTCATGCTGATGATATCGATCGACGGATCTTTCTAGCCCATTGTTCGCCGTTTCACAAGCTCATGGATGACGTCTCTAAAACACCTATTCTTTGCCGGAGCGGGTCGCGTAACCCTTTTTTCGTACAGATTGGAGCTCGCGGACTGATGATCATGTGTGATCGCCCGTGTCATGCAGTTGGTACAGATCATGATGGCGAGATGAGGAAGTGTTTAAGGTGCTTCTGGACATTCTATGCCAGTCGACTCTGGTGGTACATGTGGATGTTAGGTTTGGTATAGTAGTCACCATAATTAAATACCTTGAGTATGTAATTTGTGGAATTCATTAATTAACGCCTTAAGTGAGCGGTTAAGCATGATATTATGTGTTTAATTATGTTCTGTAGTACCATTGCGAATAAATATTGTGAGTAACATGCTATATTTATATTGCTTATTGTGTGACACCTTACTATAACTGTGAAGATCCAAACGTACTCTGAGAGTCATTTCATTTAATCTTAACCCTTTGATCACATATAAAAGTGGGATGAACATTTTACGATTCCACAATTAGAATTGGGACCACAATGGGCTCGCTTGGATACTTAGGTTTGGTTAACAATTAACCAACCCTAAAAAAAATTCTGGTTGATGAAATAAACCAGTGGACGGAGAAAACAAGCGGTGAATTGTAATAACGTAGCGGTGACCGGTTTGAGAGAGAGAGGGAGAGAGAGATCATGTGAAAAAGTGAGAAGAGAAAAGAAAAAGTGGGTACAACCAGCAGGTGAGAGAGAGGAAAATTTAAAGAGTGAGAGAGTGAGGCCTTCTCCAACGGTGGTGGCTGTGAAGACTTTTTGGTGGATTAGCACCCAACAAGGAGGTGGTAGTGGTGAGGAAGGCTCTTAATCCGCAGGGGCAGGGGCGAGGCGGCGAGCACGCGGGCGAGACGAGAGTGGGCCTGCAATCTCGCCTCCCTCTCTCCTTCTGTTCCCATAGTTTCTATTTTATTTTTATTCAATTTGTTAATCGGATATGGGATATGGGATAGAAAAATGAGGAGAAATTGGTGGGATATAGTTTGAATGATGGAGGTGATAATCCGTGAGAGATTCATATCGATCTATTTTTTTATTTAAAAATTTCTAAAAATTAGGAGAAGATAGTTTGATTTATTTTTGTTTCTTTTTTTTTGTTATATTTGAGGTGGGAATTGATGAGAAAAGTTAGCAAAAGATTGTGGATATATCATAAACGACCTGATCATTTTTTTTCTCAATAATTAAATTATTTTGACTTTTCTTTGTTATTACATATTCATACATAAATACAATTTAGGAAGTATTGTTTTGTATGTTTACTTTTCTTTTTCTTGTTTGCTTTGTTGATAAGATTTTTAGTGTTAATAATAATCTACTGGTAATTCATTTTAAAAAGGTGTTAACAATTTATCTTTATGTAATTATTATATAGATGTTAGCAATTATTTCTTTATGGATGTCTACATTTCAATTGTTAAAAAACAACACTCTTTATAATTCATTTAAATCTTTATTGAATTATAATATCTCTTTTGCATAAAATTTGTATACACGGAATATCTCCATGGATACCTCTAAACTAACGTCGGGCCAAAAAGAACACTTTGCTTCAAAGAGGCGTGAAATTAATGCTCGTCGCAACTTATTCGGAGACCCTTCTAAATTTCCAAACTCAGGAGACCTTCCGCCATATAACTATTAGATGTTTGGAAAAATTGACCGTTGTGACGTTTCGCTTTTAGTTATTATATTTTTGAGTATTTTCGTGTGCTATTTCTTTGAAGTGTTGTTCATGTATTTTAGTTTTGTAATCAATTATTATGCATGCACAATTCAGTCAAGTTTTATATAATTATTATTGGTTGTCACAAATAAAAAAAATTATTTTTTAAATTAATATGTTTTTTAATTATTATATTAAAAAATAATATTAATTATTTAGAATTAACAATTATATATTAATAATAAAATATAACTAATTAATGAATTATAAATAGTATAAAATGATAATGTAATTTAGTTATTTGAATAAAATAATAAATGATGTTAGGTGGAAGGGGTGGGGGAGACCTCCACTGTTGGAGGGTAAATGACAGTCTTGTAAATATTAAGAAGTTAAACAGTGGGGTCAAGGCGTGGGGGAGACCTCCACCATTGGAGTTGGCCTGAGAGGTTGCACGTGAAGGAGAGAGAGAGAGAGAGAAGAGAAAGCGATAGGTTGCACGTGAATGAACGAAGTTGTATTTGTAAGTAAAAGTATGTTATACTACTATTGATTTCCCCACTTGTTGATCGAACTTCTTTCTTGGTTGTTCGAGATTCCATTCTAGTTAGAGTTTGCTAGTTAAAGCCTAACGGCTTTCATGAATCATTTACTAGAGTGGCCTCAATTCCTCAAAGAATCAAATAGGAGTCCTAGGAATGGCTATGGCAGCTGAAGGTAATTCTTTTCTGGAGCGTGTTCACGATGATGTCTTCGAAATCATCACGCGAAGAGTGTCGGAGAATTCTTACAGAGACCTGCTATCATTGAGTGCCGCATGTAAGACTCTCCGTTGGAGGCTTCGTGACTATTCCGACATGCTCAAGTATGCAAACATTGAAACTCTCCTAGCCTTGCCACTATTGAGTCGAGAAAAAATACATTTTGATCGTGATTGTGATTTAAGTGGGACTTCAGAGGCGTCTATCTGGCTCGGACTAGTGAGGGGGCGGTTTTGATTAATTAAATGTTTCGATTTGTCTTCATGTTTTCATTTTGCAATTTTTTATTTCTTCAAGTAATAGTTGTCTCTCCCTCTTCATGCAGTATTCTATGCGACAACATGATGACTGGGATTGGTCGAGCGATCTTTTAAATGTTGCGGGTGACAATGGGCATTATATTTCGATGTACACATGGGGTATGTTTGCTATTGTTATGATGAGTGGAATTAGGAGTTGCTAATGCACTTTTTGATGCTCAGGCGTCGGAATCATTGGAAAGTCTGAGTACACGCCTAACCATGTATATCACTAAAAACCCGACGATAGTTGGTCTTGTCACAAGGAGGAACTGGCCAACCTGACAAATGAGTTACTGGACCGATCAAGCATTTTCTTTTTTGAAGCGAGTGTATCAACTTATGGAAGAAGAATATTTTGTTTAAGAGCATCTCCGAGGACGGGGAAAGTTTTTTGGGCCTTTCGATCCAGTTTGGTTCTGCAGCAAAAAATAATAATAATAATAATAATAATAATAATAATAATAATAATAATAATAATAATAATAATAATAATAATAATAATAATAATAATAATAATAATAATAATAAAAATCCCAAAACTAAAAGAAAAAAGCACTCCCTTAAGTGTATTGCTAAATGTATTTACCAGTGTTTCTTTTGATTTTAAATATTTTTTTAAATATTGTACCAGCATTCAATGTTTTTTACCTGCTAAAACCGTGCATGAGGCCCCATCACTTGAGGTCCCAAGTTTAGTCCCGGTTGATAATATCTACATAATAAGCTGCTATGGGGAATAAGCTATCCCCAAAATGTGATATGTGGAATAGCTTATCCCCATCTATATAATAAGCTGTTATGGGGAATATGCCATCCCAAAATAGCACTCCTTGAGTTTCAATGGCTGAGATTATTTTATTATGAAGTATTTAGTTCTTAGGATATAGTACTAGGGATAAGCATATTTACCAGTGTTTCTTTTGCTTTTAAAGATTTTTTTAAATATTGTACCAGCATTCAATATTTTTTACTTGTTAAAACCGTGCATGAGGCCCCATTACTTGAGGTCTCAAGTTTAGTCCCGGTTGAAAAAATCTACATAATAAGCTGCTATGGGGAATAAGCTATCCCCAAAATGTGACATGTGGAATAACTTATCCCCATATATATAATAAACTGTTATGGGGAATATGCCATCCCAAAATAGCACTCCCTGAGTTTCAATGGCTGAGATTATTTTATTATGAAGTATTTAGTTCTTAGGATATAGTACTGGGGATAAGCATATTTACCAGTGTTTCTTTTGCTTTTAAATATTATTTTAAATAGTGTACCAACATTCAATGTTTTTTACTTGTTAAAACCGTGCATGAGGCCCCATCACTTGAGGTCCCAAGTTCAGTCCCGGTTGATAAAATCTACATAATAAGTTGCTATCGGGAATAAGCTATCCCCAAAATGTGACATGGGGAATATCTTATCCCCATCTATATAATAAACTGTTATGGGGAATATGCCATCCCAAAATGTAACATATGGAATAGCTTATCCCCAGTACTATATCCTAAGAACTAAATACTTCATAATCAAATAATCTCAGCCATTGAAACTCAGGGAATTATCATACTTTTGTTGTAGTTCTACCCTCGGGCATGGGATATGCACTAGTTACAAAAATGATATGTGTCCCAACATAGACATCCCTACTGTGACCGGGTCAATTTTTCGTGCTAAAATCGACGCGATCTGGCAACCAAGTTTTCTCCTAACTCATTTCAGCCTTCTCTCATTCACCAACGTGGTTTGTGTTATGAAGAGTAAAGACAATGGAAACCTGTGATTTGGACTGCAAGTTTCTTCTTGTTTTATTGATCTAAAAACAAAGAATACAAATTGATTCACGCCCAAATCACATGGCTACAACATCCCTCTTAACAAAGGCTTAATAATGCCTTGTAAAAATTTCTTGCTCAATTGTGTATGTATATATCTAAACAATGACACGAAATACAGATAAACACAACCAGCATATGGCGGTTTACGACAGTTACAACATTCAAAAACTCAAATACAAAATCTGATTCTGAATGTAACCGCCTTGCAGGAAGTAACCGATGAACTGCAGAAAGTAATCGACTCCAACCGCCCCTTCGTCCAGTCCACCGGCTGGAACGTTCGTTGCCATTGCATCGTTTCTGCAACTCTGTGCACGCTAAGTCTGCTCAAATCTGCTGCACGATAAATACATGGCATCGTACAATCCAGCAAGCTGCTATGCAACGAAGGGTGGTGCATTCTACCGTACTCGACTTCGCTGCATGCTAACAATTCTGGCATGTTGTGGTGCAAGTCCTACCACCACCGTTCACAGCCAATTCTGGTGCACGATATTCGCTGCCTTCATTGCCGCCACTGCACTCCACGTTTCCCGTCCATGTTTCTCGCACCGTCGCATCGACAAGCCTGCACAAAGCCAAAGGAACATCACACCAAAAGGCCACTGAGTTTAGCCAAGGCACGCAGCCAAGCCAAGGCAACGACACATATTCGAAGCCTAAAACACGGCGTTATCTAATCCGTCTTGCACCCCGCACCAATATTGGTTCGCTTGCTAGACCGGCGTGCACATCTAGCAAACCATCGTCGAGCCAAAAATCCAAGGGGGTAACACCTACCATGTCCCAACTTTCCATATCAACTATACACCCACAAATCACTTTGAAAATAATAAGAATAGTGGTGGGTCCTGTTGTTGTGGTCAAGTTCGGACATGGTTGGGATGTTTATGTGTGGATATGTAGCATTGCTCAAAACATTGTTATTTAAAGTTAATTTTTTTTTTTTGGAAATGTGTGGCAAACATTTCGAGTAGGGCGAAGATACAAACAATGATCGCACACCATTTACATGATTCAATAGCTACAACCATGGCCAAACAATAGTACCAATTGATTGATGACAGACAAATAGTACAATCAACCACACTAAAATAATCACAATCCTTACATATAGGCCTAGGAAATCGACTTAGTGCCCAATAAAAATAAAAAAAAGATACCAAAACGATCAAGGAAACAAACCGAGAATATAGAACTGTCCGTCCCAACTGTTCTGCTAATTTTCTCCTTGGTACGAATCTTCAATGCTTCGCCAATTCGGTTTTATAAACTTAAAGCTATTGAGAATGTCCAACATTGGACATTCAAGAAGAGTTAAAATAGCTAATAAGTATTATGGGCTACTCCTCTTATTGCCGATTGGTTTGGAGGTGGAACCCCATGGATTCTTAACATGGTATCAGAGCAGTAGAAACCTTTCTACTCGATTCACATTCCTGTCGCAACTTAAGCCGACAAAATAATTTCCACGTGTTACATTCCACGAATGCACACACGTGACGTGAGGGGGCGTATTGAGAATGTCCCACATTGGACATCCAAGAAGAGCTAAAATAGGTAATAAGTACTAGTATTCTGGGCTACTCCCCTCATTTCCAATTGGTTTTGAGGTGGTACCCAGTGGATTCTTAACACAACCAAGCTGTTTGAATCATCAATTTCAACTGGAAACTTTGGTATGATCAAAGGAGAGTTTCAGTAGGTAGAAAGGTCAGGATGTCTCAGTAGGTAGAAAGGTCGAGCTCTCCTTTGATCAACAACTCCCACCCCGCAATGTTGGCTTAAACATGTAATCTGTTGGAGTAGTGGAATACGGGGACTGTTGAGACTACTAGTAGTGAAATGTTACTAGTGAAAAGATCAAGGGTATTTTAGTCTTTGGGCTTTATTTCTTAGTTACTCACATATTTGTGTACAATTGTGGTTTGCTGAGTGATTAATGTAATTTCTCAATAGCAAATAAATATAAAGGTAGTAAAATTTTGATGGAAGAGCACATTTACTCTAATTGGCTTGTTTGGGAAGCTAAATTATTCGCTTAATTAATTCAATTTTGATAATTAATCTGACCCGTCTGGCAAAGATTGATAGATTGTAGAATGTTTGCAATCATCCGAATCCAGGTACTTTAAAATCGAGATCGGACATTTTTTAAATTATTTTTATTCCCCAATCTATTAAAAGGATCCAGGTAGTGGTTGATCGGATCCGGGTAAGGCCTAACCGGATCCGGGTTCAACACGCTTTTTTTACATATTAACCAACAAAAGGGAGCCACGTGTGCAAATCACCCAGCCGAATCCGGGTCAGGGTCCAACCGGTATCGGGTCAGACCCTACTAGATCCGGGTTAGGCCCAATCGGATCTGGGTCAGACCCCATCCGGATCCGGTTCAGACTTATTCGGGTTCGGGTACTTCCCCACGAAAATTAAATTTTCCCTCAAGATTATAAAAAAATAATTGATCTAATAATTAATCTTTCCCAAACGAGGCCACTGTTGGAGTAGAACTGTAAATTGGAGAGCCAAATATTGGGGAATGCCAAACTTGGTTAAAAATTGCCTACAATTTTTGTACTCATCTTTGGAGATACTACTAATAGCCAAAATACTCTTCTTCAAAGATCTGATACACTCCCTCCAACACGATAATGCTTTTCCTGCCCAGTAACCCCTTAGGCATCTTTCCGCTTCTCGATTTTCATTATGATGATGGAGATAAAAACATGTCATTGAGACCTTCCAAGGTTTCCCAGGTTGGCTAGTTCCGCCTTACGGTGAGACCAACGATCGTTGGGTTTTCTGTGAGACATTTGGCTAGGCGCTTACTCAAAGTTTCCAATGATTCCAATGCCTCGGCATCCTGAAGTGCATTCACAATCTTATCATTCCACTCATCATAATCAATGGCAAGTAGACCCATGTGTACATTGAAAGAACACGCCCCTTGTCAGCTGCATATTTTAAGAGATCGCTCGACCGCTTCCAGTCATCATGTTGTAGCAGAGCATACTGTACGAAGACAACAGAGAACAATTATTTGAAGAAAGAAAAATGTGCGAAATGACAACATGAACAAAACTCAAAACATTAATAATTCATAATCCCCCTTACAAGTCCGAGCCAGAAAGACGCCTCCGATTCCCATTT
Source organism: Linanthus parryae (assembly GCA_023055425.1). Lineage (NCBI taxonomy): Eukaryota > Viridiplantae > Streptophyta > Magnoliopsida > Ericales > Polemoniaceae > Linanthus > Linanthus parryae. The sequence goes on along the minus strand of JALGPY010000010.1, from coordinate 11,452,771 downwards.
GCATCACAATCACGTACAAACTCCATTTCAACACGACTCAATTGGGGTAAGGCTAGGAGAGTTCAATGTTTGAGTTATTGAGGAAGCCAGAATAGTCACGAAGCCACCCATGGAGGAGTGTCTTACTTGTTTCCCTCAATGATAGCAGGTCTTTGTAATAATAATAATAATAATAATAATAATAATAATAATATTAGTAGTAGTAGTAGCAGCAGCAGTAGTAGTAGTAGTTGTTTTTGAATTTTAAAGATGAAATTGCAGAAAGAATACTTTAGTCTAGTTACTCCAGTGTTCAACGTCACTTTCCTTAACAATTTTTGTACTTTAGTTTTTTTCTTTTCTTTATTTATTTCTTTCTGTTGATTAATCTGTGAGGAACATGTTGTTTGTACTATGTTCTCAACAGATTTATGCACTGCAAAAGTTGTTTAAGTCGAAGATCAATTTGTTTAAACGTGCTATTCATATCATGCTTCTTATCTCGCCTAATATTCAGCACCCAAACACAGTTAGCCAACATATCATATCAGGCCTTATCCTACATCATACATATCCTACCTTGTATCCAACATAAACCATAGCCGCTCTATCTTATCCGCTACCATAGTTGTGAATATCGTTCCGGTCACCGTTCCGGTTTGCTCTTGGGAACGGAACGATCCTGGTTCCGGACGGAACGGTACCGTACCTTTTTATTTTTATTATATATACACACAACATTTACTGTGAATAAAAACATACACAATAATAATGATGCCCAGACCATCTTAATACAAATTTGTCCAAAAAACTTACCAACTCGCAACTTTATGTCATGAATATGGGGTGTCACTGAAATTATGAATTGTTTGGGGGTTGATTTTTAAATAGATAAGATTTTAGGTTGTTTCTATGATTTGGATATTTGTAGCCTTGTAGCCTATAACGCCTGTTTCAGAGAAGAGGATCAATTAATGAAATTTCCAGAATTCTCAATTAATGAAATTAACGACGGAGCGACAAATCCGTTCGTTCAAAAAACTTACCTAGTCGCAACTGATCTGTGCCTAATTCTCAAGCAAGATCCGTTCGTTCGCCGTTCACAAATCGAATCAAAAATCGCCGTTCACAAGTTCACAAGTCGACGAAGCAGAGTCGGGAGGAAGAGCAAATCGAATCAAACCCCGCCTAAATCAAACGTCGAATCACACCCTTGGGTCATCAGACCCCGTTTGCAGAGAGGGGGCGAAAAGGACAGCGGCGACTGTTTTAGGGGTTAAGGGTTATGCAAAGAGCGTTTTGGGTGGGAGAAAAAAATTTCGGAAATTACAATGTTTACCCGATCCGGAATTCTCCGGATTTGGCCCGATTCGGGCGAAACTAACCGGATCCGACCGGAACGACCCGGATCGGACAGGATTTTTATTCGGTACGAATCAACCTGTGTACCGTTCCGATTATGTTTAAAACCGGACCGTTTCGACCGTTCCGGACCGGAACGGAACGGTATCCACAACTATGTCCGCTACCCAAACGTGGATGGGGTTATTAAGACTTTATTAGTATTCAATCCTTCCTACATGGTGGGATTAGATTTTAGGCACATAGGGGGGGGGGGGTATAGATAATTAAAATGAAGAAGGAATGCGCACGGGAAGGGTGGTGGCTCTTGTGTGCCCATGGATTTAGGAACAGTACGAACCATTCCTCTCATGGCAAGTCGATGAATTGCTAGGGAGATGAAATCAATGTCTACCATTACCAACTAGGAGGAGGCGACAACAGGGAGTACATAGGTTTCCTAGGTAGACAACTCTATAAAAATATTTAAATATCCCGCATCATATGAAACAAAAATGTTGCTCGTCTTTCTGTCAAGAACATGATTTTAGAATTGTTGTTTTCTTCATGGAACATATGTAATCAAGTAATCAAGCAGGTCTACACAATCTGGTTTCATGGAGTGTAAGGGCATCTATTTTCCTATAAGTTGTCTTTGGTACGAATATACGCCAAATTTTCCCAAAAACTAGTTCTAACAGTTGATGCAAAATCCGGCCTCAAGTTGACACAGGCCTATAATTGGACCTGTTTATAGCCTAAACAAAGGAAAATTTGAAGTTGGTGTAAAAAATAAAATCTCAGTTTTATTCCTTTGCTTATCCTCTGATCCTCCTCCTAATCCTCTACTGCTCCTCCAATGTTCGGATTCATTGTAGCAACGACAAATTTAGAAAATTAAGAAGTATTGTATTTGTCAACAATAAAAGTGAAAAACATAAAAAAATTGCAAAACAAAATGCCGATCTAACCCAAGCGCACTTGTCACAATCAAGAGAACTATGACCGCCTTCAGAGACCTCATTCTGGTGGGCAAATATATTTTCTAAAAGGTTCATGCCGCTGTAGATAGTGCATTTCAGACAGACAGAGCATAGCCACATGGCGGCCATCAAGCATATCACACTGTGCTCCGCACACACCAGATCACTGATCATACTTATCCACATGGGGACTGCGAGACAGGGCAACCCCCGATACCAACCACACGAGACTTGTAGGGACTTAATGGTTTGCACGCTAGAGTAAGGTCCGTCGCGCGCGAACGAAAACCAAGATCTCGCGCGACCGTTAGTAACTGACTTGAGAGACTTAATGACCACGTCCTATAAACCCGGTCGATCTCATAACGGTCTCCGGTTTATGCGGGCAGGTGCGTAACCACTACAAGAAAAGATACATTTTGCGAGATCAAAATACGGTAACAAAAAGAGAACCCTCGCAAAAGATTATTTGCGAAGACTTTGTGCCATCGCATGGCGTCACAATAGCTATGGTAGGAGAACACTTTTATGCAACAAGCCGTCGCAAATATGAGATTTAGAGACAGCAGTGTGCCCTATCAAAACGGGAAATATCTGTCACAAAACGTGTATTCTTGAGCACGCTTTCTCATCACAAACGAATATTCGTCCTTGAAATTTTTCGTTTAGCGAGGGCTATAATATATCCTAAAAACGTCGCCCCTCACACAAAAGAATATAGATTTTGCGAGAGACATATTCTTTAACAAATAATGCCAATTTTCCTTAAAAAGTTATTTTCCTAAAAAGCATATTACTATTCACTATCATCACAATGTAAGTATCATACTTCAAATCACGAAAATATAATTTTTTATTAAGTATCGATATATAATTTTATAATTTGTACATGTCTAAAGAGGAATGAACTATAAGCCCAATTCCCTAAAAAAAGATAAAAAAATAATACTATGAGATCGATCCACATTACAAAGAGAAATATTTTCTTCCACTAATACGTTAATGCTATTGTCTTTTCAGTCACTATCTTCAACACGATGCGGGCAATTTTCTCCTCTACCAGTAAAATTACTATTAACATGCAATATCCATGAAAATAAATGATTAAATACTCACAAGAGATAAATGAAATTTCCAAACAAAAAAGGGTGAAAGTGACTTCAAAATTTATGAATAAATTTCTATAAATAATAATGAAGAAAGAAATGATTTTTTTTTGTTTCAAATCATGCCTGATTTTGAAGAATCTTCAATACTTATACTCAAAAGTCAAGATTTGCCAAAATTGATGAACAAATAAAAAGGGCTAAAAGTGCCATTTCCCACACAGGAAGGGGAGAAAGTGTCTTTGCATCATACTTGAGGGGATGAAAGTATCTTCCACCCAATAAAGACTGATGAAACATGAAATACTTGTACAAACTTAGAATTGGTTCATAGTAATTCACTGAAAAAAAAAAGTATAAATGGTGGATGACAGAGAAAGGATATCTATGTGAAAAATGGCATCATAACGCTCACCTTCTGACTACACCAAATCTCCAAGGACGTCATGATCCGAGGAAAACCTTCCTCGAACCTCACATCAACCATCACCCCAATCACTAAGAACACAATCTTGATCGCCCCAGAGTACTCCTCTATGATCTATTCGCTCACATTCATGTTTATAGCGGCCGTCATTTGCGACTCCTTCGCTGCTGCGGAGGTCACGTAGTATACGAATCAGTTTAAATGAAATCTAATCGGTCAAGAGGGAGAGGCGATAAAGGGAAATATGTACCTAATCGCGGGCCTTACAGAGGCAGTGATGAAGGGAAGAGAGGATTGGAAATAAAGGCCTTTCGTAAGCCATTGATGAGTTGAGTCTACAAATATAGGTCGGAGATGGATTTCAATTTCTCGGAGATGCCGATTATGGTGGTGTTCTTGGAGATCTATAAGAACTGGCATGTTTTATGGATGAGGAGAGAAATGGGTCTCGGAGGTTATGAATATGTACTCAAAAGAGTTTACCTAGTTAGTGAGCCGCCGCTTACCCCAACCCAAGGTTATTAAGAGACATAGGATTTTGATCTTATGGCTACAAAAAATAATCAATATTATTGTGATGGAAAAACGTAAGATTTTTATTACTTAAGAGTAAATGAGTTATTTACTTCTTCTAAATTTTTGAGTAATTCCTATTTTATCCTCAAATAAGTTCTTTTGCGAGGGTGTCAATCATGTTTGTGACAGTGAATTTCTCTCATCACAAATAATTTGACGCATTTTTCGCTTATTGAGAGAGTAATATTTTTCCGTAAAAAATAACACCTAAAGCGACGATATTTATTTACCCTCACAAATTTACGTCGCAAAAGCCAATAATTCTTGTACTGAACGTTCCCTATATATAAGGTCGAACAAACGTTACGGGTCTATCATTAAGCCGCCATTTATGGGCGCATTAACCCCTAACAACGGTCACTTCCCTACTATATATAGGATCGTTAGCCCTCCATTGCAATCTTCTGGTTCTTCTTGGATGCTCTTGGACTTTCTGGACTTCTGGATTCACCGAAGCTCCGTCATTAAGTTGTCTCTCTCTCAAGAACAATTACCAATTCTTACTCTCTCACTACTCACTACCCTTCATCTCTCCGTGTTCATACTCTCATTCCCTACTTGAGGTGCATACTTGGATCTCTCTCGAGGATTTCCAGAAAGACAATTTGGTGAACCCGACGTGAATCCATCCACCTTCAAAGCTTCAACCAATCAACCTAGTAGCCATGTCTCTTGAGGCTAACCTTTGTGATGGTGATCAATCTCCTTTGGGGCCCATGGGAGTTATGAACCTCCTCCTCCCTATGATCCCAACATGCCCTATATTACGGGTCTTGCTGTGACACCGTCATCGACCCCAGGGGAAAGCACGCCTGCTAGCGTCGCACCCCTGGAACAACGCTTAGGCAGCACCATTGCAAACCAGAGTTTTGTGGATACTGTAATCCCAAAAGTTGACAGTGCGCCTCCTATCCCGCGGGACATATATCTGATGCCCAATCCTGCCGGGTACAAGGCGCCCAAATCAGAAAATTTTGATGAAGTCAGCGGGAACGGGCACGAACACGTGATGAGATTCGTTGACTTGATGGGACCGCATGGGGTCGATACTAGGCTGCTTATGCGCGAATTCCCTAAATCTCTGGGGACTGTCGCGTATAAATGGTACAGGACCCTTGAAGAAGGTTTTTTCAAGACGTGGGAAGACATGGTGAAGAAGTTATACACCAAATTCTTCCAATTTGAGGAGAATATCACCACCATATCTCTCTCTCGCATGCACCAGAAACACGACGAAGAGGGTGTCGCCTTCATCAAGAGGTTTAGAACCAGGTCCTTGGAGTGCATCGATTAAGTGTCGGAAGGTCCCCGGGTGGAGATATGCCTTCAGGGCATGCACGACGAGTACAAAGGTATGTTAATCAATTTGAATATGCCTACCTTTTAAAATTTGATTGACTGCACCAGGAACATTAGCCACTGGTGGAGAAGATGAAGAAGAGATATAGTAATGATCGCGCGCTAGCAAGCTCTAGCTTCAAGATTGGGAGGTTCAGCTACAAGCGAGGACGGGATGTCGAAGTAAACGCGGTATCATCCCCTCACAATCAACAGTGACCCACGCCTATGGAGGCATCACCCTTTCCTTGTTCGATCGAAGACGCGATAGATCTTTGTAAGAGGTGGCGAAAGGATGGAATTTTACCAGCACTGGTGCATAAACCCTCTGGCGAGCAACTGCGAGATCCCAGATGGTGCGAGTGCCACGGACAGGTCATGCACCCAACGAGGGAATGCAAGAAGCTCATGTGGCTGGTGGATAGAAAGATCAAGGAGGGACAATTGGTCGTCGATGAACCGGCCAAGGATGTACGCAGCAATTCCTTGCCATCTCGTGCGCAACAGGAACCCAAGGGAAATGAGATAGCCATGATTTCAATCATGGAATTTGAAGAGGTCGCAGATGCAGGAATCCCAGTGGGTGCTGAAATCTGCAAAGACGAAGATCATGGCGTGGACACAGAGGATTCACGCGCCGAACGGATGAAAGATTCCAACAAGTTTGAGAAATTCTTTAATGACATGAATTTCTCCAGCACATGCAGGCATGAGATGACAAAGGCCATTTTAAGGGTGGCAGAAGACTATGGATAAGAAATTATCGTCTCAAACAGCAAAGTCATCAGGTCCGCGCAATCTAGTTGCCTAGTCATGACGTTCGATGAGTCGGATAAGAGTGCAGACGCGAACCATCAGAGGCCGTTATACGTGACCGCCATTGTCAATAATGTAGAGTTCAAAAGAGCTTTTGTCGATGGGGGAGCTGCAGTGAATGTGATTCCACTCAGCACCCTAGATTTAGCTGAAATACTAGAAAGCAAGATTGTTAAGAGGCCATCACCATTGATGGGTTTTGGAAGCGACTCCAGAATGACTGTTGGATGGATTCGCCTGGGAATCCAGATTGGCCAAATCAAGTGTTCTGCGAAGTTCCACGTCATCGATGCCAATACCACTTATCATATGATCATTGGTCGGGCATGGATCCACGGCTTTGATGCTGTGCCTTCCACGGCTTAGCAAGTAATGAAGGCCATTTGGAAAGACAGAGTGGTTGCAATACCGGCCTCGGTTATTCCTTTTAACTTGGAAGAGGCGCACTTGTCGGAGGCAGTATGGTTCACGAAAATGGCAGATGAGGTAACTCCAGCTCTGCTTCAGCCGGCTCTCTTGCCCAAATGGGAGGACATCAAGGACCAGTCACCAGCTAGGGTGATGGTGATGCGAGAAGCGCTGAAAGATAAGCATCCTATGCGGCAGGAAGCACCCAAAATAACTTACATCAAGAAGAACGTCTACACCCCGAAGAGGGTTGTCGAGCATAACAAGGAAGGCAGGCAGGTAGGCATCTTCTACTCCAATGGGAAGAAATGCTATCGCATCTGAAGGTGCGCGGGGTCATCTTCGAACCGTCCCATCAAAGGTGTCCCTGAGAAAATTTGCAAGTTGATAGAAGCTCCAAGCGAAGATAAGGGAAAGACACTGCTGGAAGAATTGAAGGAGGCTCCTAAATGCATGGGGGATCGCCCAAAACCTCAGAAACAAGAATTGAAGGAGGTATTCTGAGCCCAACTGAGGAAAAGAAGAGGCCAATCTTCTTGAGTGCAGATCTTAACAACGAGGGGGAGCGAGAATTGCTCGAATTGCTGAAGGAATACAGGGACGTTTTCGCGTGGGACTACGACGAAATGACGGGGCTAGACCATGAAATTACCATGCATGGACTTGATGTTATCCCAGGGTCGAAGCCATTAAAACAAAGTGTGAGGAACTTTCGCCGTGAAGTTAATGTCATGATAAAGGAGGATATAGTGAAATTGCTAAATGCAAAATTCATCGAGCCCTATCACCATCCCACCTGACTGGCTAATATTGTGTCTGTCCTGAAAAAGAACGGGAGCCTTCGCGTTTGTGTCGACTTTAGAGATCTGAACAAGTTCTTCCTAAAAGACGATTTCCCGTTGCCAAACATAGATCTCCTGATCGACTCTACTACATGTTGTGAAATGTTTAGCTTAATGGATGGATTTAGCGGCTATAATCATATCAAAATTGATCCATAGGATGTGAAGAAGACGGCGTTCATCACACCTATGGGGGTCTTCAACTATACAGTTATGCCTTTTGGTCTAAAGAATGCAGGAGCTACTTATCAACGCGCAATGATGTCACTATTTCATGATATGATGCATCAGGAAGCTGAGTTCTATGTGGACGACTTGGTGGTCAAGTCAAGGAAGAAGTAGGACCATTGGAAAGACTTGAGGAAAGTCTTTGAAAGGTGCCGAGCTTTCCGGCTGAAAATGAACCCCATGAAGTGCACGTTTGGGGTAACTTTAGGAAAATTCTTGGGCTTTGTAATTCACCGGCACGGGATTGAGTCCGATCCCGCAAAGATCTTGGCAATTACCAGCTTACCTACGCCACAGTCTCAGAGTACACTGAAGACTTTTCTAGGAAAACTGTCGTACCTGAGAAGATTGATACCAGCTATTGCAAAGTTGATCTTTTGCTTCGGTAATTTTCTCAAAAGTACGCGACGTGCTTATGGACAGAAGAGCATCAAGCTGCGTTTGAAAAGCTGAAGAAATTATTAGCATCTTCGAGAGTTATGATCGCACCTCAACTAGGATCGCCGTTGCTACTGTACTTAACCTAAAAAAAAGACCTTTTGGAGCGTTGCTTGCTCAGGAGTTTGAAGGACAAGAAAGGCCAGTGTACTACATCTCGCGTATAATCTAGTCTGCAGAATCCAGGTACACAGAAATTGAGCATCATTGCCTCGCTTTATTTTTCTCTATTGAAAATTTAAAGCACTATTTCGCATCCCACAAAGTGGTCATCATAACAAAGAACGATCCTATACTTTATTTATTGGAACACTCTCCTACTTGTGGGAGACTGGAAAAACGGTACATGACCATTTCCTAGTATGACATAGTCTGTGCCCGACCAAAGGCCATCAAATCCCAATCACTGGCCGACTTGTTGGCACAGTTCCCGGACAAAAATTCTGAACCATTAGTAGAGGAGGAACTCGAAGGGCCAGAGATATACACAATCAGCCATCTTTATTGGAAGTTGTACTTCGATGGATCAGCGACAAGGTAAGGGGGTGGAATTGGAGTTGTGTTTGTTGACTCAAAGAATTCTAAGTGTGTTTTGAGAAGTAACTGTTTAGAGTGATGAAAAACAAACACTAAGTATTTCTAAGGCTCCAAGGCCTTGAGATACTGATCAGAGCTTCAAAGCTTTAAGAGTAGTACTTTACAGTATGATCCAATAATCTTGTGATGCAGGTGTTCTATTTGATGTGTTAAGATCAGAGATTTACTGCAAATATCCTTGTTATACATTCTTTATTTATCAAACACAATTGCAGATATCCTAATCAGAGTGAATCAAAGGTCTCTGGTCTTAATATTGAAAGACTGTGAAGCATGTTTAGAGCTTCAAGGCCTTGAGATGTGCCTTAAGCTGCTGACATTTTTATAGAATTAACTTGATTCTCTCTTGCAAGATTTGATCTTTGTTATTATGATTGTTTAATGACTTTTACAAGTCTTAAACTGGTTTATCATGAGTAATATGTTTCAGAAGTTAATCAGGTTATTCTTTTATTCATTCGATCAAGTTTTATTCATAAATTGGAAATCCAAACAGACTTAGTGCTGTAATATTTATGGATTTTGTTGTTGCTGTGTTTTAATGTTGTTATAGGTTTTTCAAACGTGAAAATGAAATCTCAACAAACTCCAACGGATATATACTCAAAGCTGTTCTTAATTGCAGTTAGAAAGGATGAGGATTTGCAGGAACTGAGATCCTAAAATCTCTCATTCAGTTGCATAGAGTGGATAAAAGACTGGTTTGAAATTTGAAAGGTAGAGAAGCTTACAGAAAACTGAGAGAGGTGTGATACATCCGTGGATGATCAGACATTCAATCCCTCACAAATTCAGGCTTCAGTTACAGCTTTCAGAAGATCAATCATTCCAGTTTCCTGAAGAACACATCCAGGCCCTCACAAGCTTATTCTACTACTGTGTTCTTCTTCTATATTGTAATATGCTTATCTTCTGTATATCTAAAACCTCACAAAAGCTAGTGGTTGGTTGTTCAAGTGAACAACAAGAGGTTTTTGTTAGCTCAACAGTTAGTAGCTAATACTAGATAGGTTTGGAACCACAAGCTGTATAGGTGTAAGGGAGTTTACTTAGGCTTGGAGATCTTGGGTTGTTTCTGTGTGAGTAATAAGAAGTGTTTGCCCAATCCTGGTGGGATTAGATCCCTCAGGCAGAGATTAGGTCCATTGGGACTGAACTCTTTAAATTGCCTTGTGTTATTTACTTTACAGTTTTGCTATTTCTTTCTGCAAGCAACTCAAATCAAACTAGGGTTGATAAACTTTGTAGAACTGGTGATAGTTCAAGGCCTTGATGCTTTCTGTTTGCCTTAGAAAGTTTCTGACTAGTTTTGCAAAATTTCAAGGCCTTGAGATTTGAGTTTCTCACTTGTTCACTTAGTTAAAATTTGTGTTTTAGCAAAACGTTTCCATACTCTATTCAACCCCCCCTTCTAGAGTATTTTTGTCATGTATTTAGTCTACATTACAAACTTTCAATTGGTATCAGAGCTTGTGTCACTACTATAGATCTAAGAATCTTGTGACTATGAGTAATGTAGGAGATGGTGGCTTCTCACAAGGAAGGAAAGCAAACAGACCTCCATTGTTTTGTGGTGATAACTTTGTGCACTGGAAGGCATTGATGAAGATGTTCATCATAGATCAAGACATGGAACTGTGGTCAATAGTTCAGAATGGTCCTCATGAGTATTACACTACCATAGATGGAGTTAGATGCATCAAGTCTGAGGAAAATCTCTCAGTTACTGAACTGGAAAATGTATCAAAAATTTACAAGGCTATGAATATGTTATATTGTTCTCTTAATGCAGATGAGTTCAACAGAGTGTCAAATTGCAAAAGTGCCAAAGAAGTATGGGACAAACTGGTTGTGACATATGAAGGAACAATTCAAGTTAAGCAGACCAAGATTAACATACTTCTGAGGCAATATGAGCTGTTAAAAATGAACTCAGATGAGACCATCAAGGAGATTTCAAAAGATTCACTGATGTGGTGAATAATCTGAAATCATTGGGAAAAAAAGTTTTCGAATGAGGTAAAGGTCGGGAAAATTCTGAGGAGCTTGCCAAAAGCGAAGTGGGACCCAAAGACAACAACTATTGAGGAAGCTCATGATTTAAGTCTTCTTCAGCTAGATGATCTACAAGGAAAGCTGCTCACTCATGAAATGTCTATGAAGGATGTAGAAGGTGATCTGAGTGAAAACATCAAGAACTTAGCACTCAAGGCTAAAGACAATGAAAAATCTCAAAGTCCTGAGACTGAAGATGATCATGATGATGAAGAGGATTTAGCATTGATCTCCAAGGCCTTGGCCAGGATTCTCAAGAAGAAGAGAAACTCTGGTAACAGAGACTACAACAGAGAGAGATCAAGACCTTCACGCAGCAAGGACTACAAAGGTAAGTCTTCATCACAGTCACATAAAACTAAAGTAATGAATTGTTTTGAATGTAGTGATGTAGATCATTTAGTAAGGATTGTCCACAAAAGAAGAAGAACAAGAACTTTCAAAAGAAAGACAGTGACAACAGAAGGAAGAAAGCCATGATGGCCTCTTGGAGTGATTCTGATTCATAAGTGATTCAGACACAGAAGAAGATCAAGCAAAGTTATGCTTCATGGCTAAACATGATGAAGAAAAGTCTTCAGACAGACATATTGAGGAAATTGTAAAATATCTTATTGCTAGTCCTTCTGATGTACTTCCTGAAATTCTGAAAAGCATGTTTTTAAATGAGGAAATTTATAGAAATGAGATTTCATCTTTAAAGATTAAGATTCATGAGCAGGTAAAAGAAAACCTGGACCTAGTTTTTGCCAACAAAACTGTTGAAGTTTCCAAGACAAAAATTGAAAAGGACTTCAAGGCATTGGACAGCAGATTCAAAGCCTTGAAGGCACAGATAAAAGAGATTGTTGATCAAAACACTCTCTTAACTGAAATGTATGTTGATCTGATGACTCATTCAAAGGATTTAGAACAACAAATCTGTTCTTTGACTGAGAAACTTCAAGAGTCTAAAAAGGTCCTAGCTAGTTTTACAGGCTCAGAACATAATCTGAATCTCATTCTTGGAGGAAGTCTGAAATCAATTCATAAAAGTGGGATTGGCTACAATCCATATTTTCCAAAGAAAAGCCAAACTAATTTTGTCAAATCAGGTAGCAGACATTCTCCAAAATGTCATTACTGTGGAAAAATTGGTCATCTTAGATTAACTTGTCCCTTCAGAAGACTAGAACCTCACATTATGAGGAACACTTATCCTTATCAGCGTAAGGTACAGGTTAGGCAAATTTGGGTTCCAAAAGGAATTAGACAACCAAACATGGCTGATTCTGAGTATGACTCAAAGTTCTGCACTTGGTCTAACAGCCTATTAAGGCATAGATTTACTTTTGCAGGATGTCACCAAAGCCTTGAAAGATCAGAAATGGATATTAGACAGTGGCTGTTCCAGACATGAGTGGAAAGTAGTCTCCTTTTACTGAGCTCACAGAAAAATCTGGAGGGACAATTACACTTGGTGACAAAGCAAAATGCAATATTATTGGTATAGGTAGTATTGGTAATGGTTCTACCAACTCTATCTCTGATGTTTATCTTGTGGATGGACTTAAATATAATCTGCTTAGCATTTCTCAGTTATGTGATAAAAGTTATAAAGCTATATTTAACAAGGAGAAATGTGTGGTGCAATATGAGAAATCTGGAGATTGCATACTCACTGCTCCTAGATCATATAATCTATATGCTATGAGTACTAACAGTGTTGCAGGTGACAAGTTGAAATGCCTCAATTCCTTGAAGGAAGATTCAAAGCTTTGGCATAGAAAGCTTGGCATATTAGCATACATACCTTGAATAAACTCATATCAAAGGATTTGGTAAGAGGATTACCATCACAAAAGTTTTCAGATGATGAGGTTTGCAAGGCATGTGTACAAGGTAAACAAACAAGAAGCTCAATCAAGCCAAAGAACTTTGTAAGTACTTCTAGACCCTTAGAACTGTTGCATATGGACTTGTGTGGTCCTATGAGAGTTCAGACTCCAAAAGGTAAGAGGTATATGCTTGTGATAGTAGATGATTAGTCTAGGTTTACATGGGTGATGTTTATTAGAGACAAAACTGAAGCATTATCTGAGTTTTCTAGACTATGTAAAGAGCTTCAATCTATGAAAAATTTGCATGTTGCATCTATTAGAAGTGATCATGGTAGGGAGTTTGATCAACTTGACTTTTGGTTTATTTTGTGCAAAGCATGGCATATCACACAACTTTTCTGCACCTAGAACTCCACAGCAAAATGGAGTTGTTGAGAGGAAAAATAGGACACTTGAGGATATGTCTAGAACCATGCTACTTGAAAGTAATTTGCCAAAGTTCTTGTGGGAAGAAGCTGTTAATACTACCAATTATGTGTTGAATAGATGTTGGATTAGGCCTATTTTGAAAAATACTCCTTATGAACTGTTTAAAGGTAGGAAGCCTAGTGTCTCTTATTTCAAACCTTTTGGTTGATTTGTTTTGTGCATAATAATGGTAGAGACAATATTGGTAAGTTTGATGCTAGAAGTGATGAAGGTGTATTTCTTGGATATTCTCAAACTAGGAAAGCTTATAGAATTTACAATAGAAAAACCAAGATTGTGGAAGAGAGTGTTCATGTGTTTTTTGATGAAAGTACTAAGGATTCTCTGAATGAATTTTTTGCAGATCTAAATTTGAAAAAGCATGAGTCTGATGATGATGCTGTGAAAGAGGAAAAAGGAAAAACTAAAGTGCAGAATCAATTAGTAGAATCTCAAGGCCTTGAACCTCCTGCAGAGCCAAAATCTCAAAGCCTTGAGACTGGAACTGAAACTTTCTATGATGCTCCCTCTACTGTTTCAAGACCTCAAAGCCTTGAAGGAACATTTCCTGGATACCAAGGAAGAAGTTTAAGTATCTTGCAGATCATCCAGCTGACAATATCATATCTGATCCAATAACTGGAACTCAGACAAGAGGACAGTTGAAGAACTTGTGTGCTTTTAGTGCTTTTGTATCATTGATTGAGCCTAAGAATACAAAGGAAGCACTGAAAGATACAGACTGGATCATTGCAATGCAAAGTGAGCTGAATGAGTTTGTAAGAAACAAGGTATTGAATCTGGTTCCCAGACCAAAAGAGAAATCAGTTATAGGAACCAAATGGGTGTTCAGAAATAAGCTTGATGAGAATGGCAAAGTGGTAAGGAACAAAGCCAGAATTGTGGCACAGGGATACAATCAGGAAGAAGGTATAGACTATGAGGAGACATTTTCTCCTGTTGCCAGGTTAGAAGCTATTAGAATACTTCTTGCATTTGCATCTCACAATCACAAAAAAGCTTTATCAAATGGATGTCAAATGTCCTTTTCTGAATGGTTATTTACAAGATGATGTTTTTGTAGCACAACCTCCTGGTTTTAAAGATGAAAACTTCCTTGATCATGTTTACAAATTAGACAAAGCTCTTTATGGTTTAAAACAAGCTCCAAGGGCTTGGTATGATAGACTTTCAAAATTTTTACTTGACAATAATTTCAAGAGAGGTCTAGTAGATAAAATTCTTTTTATTAAACATCATGAAACTGATTTTTTAGTAGTCCAGATCTATGTGGATGACGCTTTGTTTGGTGTTACTAATGATGCTCTTTCAAAAGAGTTCTCTAGTCTAATGTGCAGGGAGTTTGAGATGAGCTTAATGGGAGAACTGAATTTATTTCTTGGACTTCATATTTTACAAATGAAGAAAGGGATATTTGTACATCAAGGAAAGTATACCAAGGACTTGTTGAACAAATACAATATGACACAGTCCACGGTACTCAAAACGCCTATGAGTTCATCACTCTCATTAGACAAGGATTCAAATGGTAAGAGTGTAAATCAAAAGGAGTATAGAGGTATGATTATATCACTTTTGTATTTAACTGCTAGTAGACCTGATATTATGTTTAGTGTTTGCATGTGTGCAAGATTTCAAGCAGATCCTAAGGAAAGTCATTTAACTGATGTCAAGAGAATTTTCAGATATTTGAATGGAACCAAAGGCTTGGGGCTTTGGTATCCAAGGAGATCTAATTTTATGTTGAGTGGCAATTTCAGATGCATATTTTGCAGGATATAAAGTGGATAGGAAGAGTACTTCTGGATGTTGCCAATTTCTTGGATCCTCACTAATCAGTTGGCATTCCAAGAAGCAAAATTATGTAGCATTATCAACTGAAGAAGCTGAATACATTGCAGCTGGAGCTTGCTGTTCACAAGTGTCGTGGATTGCTCAACAACTTAGAGATCTTGGCTATAATTTCAGAAATG
The DNA here is from genome assembly GCA_023055425.1 of Linanthus parryae. Lineage (NCBI taxonomy): Eukaryota > Viridiplantae > Streptophyta > Magnoliopsida > Ericales > Polemoniaceae > Linanthus > Linanthus parryae. The sequence continues at coordinate 11,437,355 of JALGPY010000010.1, read as the reverse complement.
TTCCTATTCATTGTGACAACACAAGTGCCATTTCAATCTCTAAGAATCCAGTACAGCACTCAAGAACCAAGCATATAGATGTAAGGTATCACTTTCTTAGAGATCATGCAGAAAAAGGTGATGTTGTTCTATCTTTTATTTCTACTTCTATGCAGATTGCTGATATTTTCACTAAACCTCTGCCAAATGATAGGTTTTCATCCCTAAGGCTTGAACTGGGTATGTTAAACAAGGATGCATTGGTTTAGGGGTAGTATTTGTACTTACTTGTGTTCATGTATTGAAATCTCAAAGCCTTGAAATTATACTTTCCAAAGCCTTGAAAGTATAGTTCAAAGCTTTGAAATTTCTAAAACTGCAGAAAATCTCAAGGCCTTGAGATTGTTCTCCAAGGTCTTGAAACATCTGTAATTTTTTTAAAACATGGATCCCCAAATATTATATGTTATCTTTTTAGATAATTGTATAATATTTGAATTACTCATAGAATTTTCTAAAATATTCTAAAAGATCTTGTAGATTCGTTTTGCATGTTGATTTCAGTAGAGTCCTTTTATAACTCATTCTTTCAACCTACTTAAGCTGAAAGTCAGGGCTTTTCTTCTTCATTCCCTCTCAATTCTCTACGTCTCTCTACTCTCTCTATCTCTCTCAATCTCATTCATCTCTCAAAACCCTAATCCCACAATGGAGTGCAAATCAGCCAGGATTCAAAAACAGGGAAAGCATTCTAGTAGATCTAAGAAGAGGGCAAACAAGAAGGAGAAGATTGTGATCTCTGATTCAGATTCAAAAAACACACAGAGTTTGCATGAGGACACACCTCCTGCAAAGAAGATCAGAAAAGAGAAAGGGGATGAAGGTTCAAGTGTTGATCCACGGAAGGAGATAGAGGTTCAGGGTGATGATCAACCTAGATCAGACAAGAAGAAAGGGGAAGAGAAGAAAAAGGCTGTTGAAGAAGAAAAAGGAAAATCAGCTAAGGAAAGCAAGAAGAAGTCTACTGAAGGAGTACCAGAGAAGGAGAAACCTGCTGAGAAGAAATCAAGGTTTAAGCAAGTTGCTGCTGAAACTAAAAAGGGTTATCAAGAGAATTGGAGTGGTTCAGACAGGAAAGGGTCATTGGAAGTTCTATTCAGAGTTGTCCAAAGCTGAGCTTGAAGAGAAGGATTTTGTCAAACCTAAGGGGGCTACAACATCAAGGGTATAAGAAAATGAGGATTACTCTCAATTGGTTGAGAAGTTTGAAGAACAGCAGGTTGAGATTGAAGATCTTAGACAAAGGCTGTTTGATCTATCTTCCGAGTTTAATCTAATAAAAGGTTTGATGAATGTGATGAATGGAAAACTGAATGTTTTCATCAAAGGTTTGAATTTGGAGAAGATCCCTTCTGCTACTAGTCATGACACTAGTGTTGGCTCAGATGAAAGGCTAGGTGAATTCTTGAAGAAGAATAAGAAGCCTATTGTAGTTGTGCTCACTTCAAAGGATCTATATGAGCAAACTGATGAAGAAGAAGCTGGAGAAGACACAGGTGTTAATGCATCTACAGAGGGTGATTCAGTGCAGGTTATGAAAAAGATAGTGGATGAAATCATTGAGGAAGTTGTTGCTGAGGTGGATGCTGAACAAGAAGAGAATCAGTATGCAGAAGAAGCTGACAGTGATGAAGAGGTTGGAGAAGGCTCAGAGAAAGGCCAAGCATCAAAGAAGAAGTGAAGATTTGAGAAAGCCAAAGCCTTGATTCTTTCTTTCTTTCTTTCTTTCTTTCTTTCTTTCTTTCTTTCTTTCTTTCTTTCTTTCTTTCTTTCTTTCTTTCTTTCTTTCTTTCTTTCTTTCTTTCTTTCTTTCTTTCTTTCTTTCTTTCTGTTCTCAAGGCCTTGACAATCAATAGGAACTTATTTTGTTAAGTTTTTTTTAAGACTCTGAGTAATGATCCAACATTTCTTCACCTTTATTTGATGAAAGTAAAAAAGGGGGAGAAGTTATCTGTGCTATTTGTGTTTACTCTTCAGTGTTTAGATAATAAGATTTGTGTTAATCAGTTGTGTTCTGTGATTATTGATTATCTATGATTACTGGTTATCTGTGTTAATTTGGTATAAACAGTGTTAATGTTCATCACTTTTCTGCAAATGATGATATCTAATTCTTACAAAAAGTTGCAGGGATATTTACACAAGATTATGGGTTTTGTCTTTCATCAAGGGGGAGATCGTTGACTCAAAGACTTCTAAGTGTGTTTTGAGAAGTAACTGTTTACAGTGATGAAAGACAAACACTAAGTATTTCTAAGGCTCCAAGGCCTTGAGATACTGATCAGAGCTTCAAAGCTTTGAGAGTAGTTTTCTTTATAATATGTTCTAATAATCTTGTGATGCAGGTGTTCTATCTGATGTGTTAAGATCAGAGATTTGCTGCAAATATCCTTGTTATACATTCTTTATATATCTAACACAATTGCAGATATCCTAATCAGAGTGAATCAAAGGTTTCTGGTCTTAATATTGAAAGACTGTGAAGCATGTTCAGAGCTTCAAGGCCTTGAGATGTGCCTGAAGCTGCTGACAGTTTTACAGAATTAACTTGATTCTCTCTTGCACGATATGATCTTTGTTATTATGATTGTTTAATGACTTTTACAAGTCTTAATCTGGTTTATCATGAGTAATATGTTTCAGAAGTTAATCAGGTTATTGTTTTATTCATTTGATCCAGCTTTTATTCAGAAATTGGAAATCCAAACATAATTAGTGATGTTATATTTCTGGATTTTGTTGTTGCTGTGTTTTAATGTTGTTGCAGGTTTTTCAAACGCGCAAATGCAATCTCAACAAACTCTAACGGATATCTACTCAAAGCTGTTCTGAATTGCAGTTAGAAAGGATGAGGATTTGCAGGAACTGAGATCCTAAAATCTCTCATTCAGTTGCAGAGAGTGGATAAAAGACTAGTTTGAAATTTGAATGGTAGAGAAGCTTACAGTGAACTGAGTGAGGTGTTATACATTCGTGGAAGATCAGACATTCAATCCCTCAAAAATTCAGGCTTCAATTACAGCTTTCAGAAGATCAATCATTCCAGTTTCCTGAAGAACACATCCAGGCCTTCAAAAGCTTATTCTTCTACTATGTTCTTCTTCAGTATTGTAATCTGCTTATCTTATGTATATCTAAAACCTCACAAAACCTAGTGGTTGGTTGTTCAAATGAACAACAAGAGGTTCTTGTTAGCTCAACAGTTAGTAGCTGATACTAGATAGGTTTGGAACCACAAGCTGTATAGGTGTAAGGGAGTTCACTTAGGCTTGGAGATCTAGGCTTGTTTCTTTGTGAGTAATAAGAAGCGTTTGCCCAATCCTAGTGGGATTAGATCCCTCAGGCAGAGATTAGGTCCATTGGGACTGAACTCTGTAAATTGCCTTGTGTTATTTACTTTACGGTTTTGCTATTTCCTTCTGCAAGCAACTCAAATCAAACTAAGGTTTATAAAATGCTTAGAACAGGTGATAGTTCAAGGCCTTGAAGCTTTCTGTTTTCCTTAGAAAGTTTCTGACTAATTTTGCAAAATCTCAAGGCCTTGAGATTTGAGTTTCTCACTTGTTCACATAGTTAAAATTTGTGTTTTAGCAAAACGTTTCCATACTCTATTCAACCCCACCACTTATAGAGTATTTTGGTCCTGTATTTAGTCTACATTACAAACTTTCAGTGTTAATTAAGTGTGATCAAGAGGTCATTTAAATGTCGACCAAGCTAGAATTCGTTGTGACCAACAACGAGGCTGAATACGAAGCTCTAATCGCAGGATTACTTTCAGCCAAGGCCTTGGAAGTTCAGAATTTCATTGTAATGGGAGATTCTAAACTAATAGTGAAGCAAACTTCAGGAGAGTACAGATTGAAGGAGATTAACTTGCTGAACTACAGATCGATAGTGCAGAAGTTGGTTCAGAAACTTGATTCCATCAAGTATGAGCACACCCCTAGATCTGATAATCGACATGCGGATGCATTGGCTACTTTGGGGTCGAAGATTAGCTTTGATAAATGCCCAGCAAAAATCTCTATTGAAGTTAAGACAACTCCAACCCTGGTAAAAGGCCTGTGCGAAGATGAGTATGAAGAAGAAGCATATTGGAGAAAGCCCATCATGCGCGCAATGGCCGAAGGAACAAGCAAGGAAAGCTGGGTTTCCATGAAAGGGTTTTGCATACACAATATTTTGTTGTACTACAAGGGACCTGCGGGAATTCTTATGTTATGCATGACGGAGGAGGAAGGCCGAGCAGTTTTGGAGAAAATCCATCAACATTTCTGTGGAGAAAATGAAAATTCTATCTACAGAAAGGCGCAAAGATATGGAATCCACTGGCCGCCGATGGCATATTTTGCAGCTATTGTATAAAGCAACTGCGAAAAGTGCACGCTGATAAAAGACTCCCTGGAGGTCGCTGCAATTGAAGATGAGGATTGGCGGAGACCTATAATCGATTACCTGCAAGATGGAACTTTGCCGAGCGACAGAAAGGAAGCTGGCAAGCTTAAGTGAGGCAGCTCGATACACCTTGCAAGAAAATTTACTTTGGCAGAAAGGAAACAATGAGAACTTACTCAGGTGTCTGAATGGTCAAGAAGTCCAGGAGGTCATGGAAATGTCTCATCAAGTGGAAGACCAAGGGGGCGCGACGCTATGCAGACAACTCTTAACTGTTGGTTACTTCTGGCCAACCACGGAAGCTGATTGTCGCGCGAAGGTCAAGAGGTGCTAGCAATGCCAATTACATGGTAACCTAGATCACGCCCAAGCAGTTGATTTTCGTGCGTTAGGAACTCCCTGGCCGTTCCACACATGGTCCTTGGGTTTCGTTGGTCCAATCCGACCTCCATCGCGTGGTGATAGCGCCTTTTAGGAGCAATAATTCTTTAGCATTTACCACATGTTAATAGGTATTTGGAGAGTGCTTTGAGCCCAATGTTAGAGAATATGAGTTGTTTTATGACTTGTTGCTCACCATGTACTATATTGCTAGTTCGGGCGTTTCTATGCATATTTTGTTGTTATTTTTCAAATATAATCGCTTGGTATGTTTGTTCATGTTTTCTTGGAAGGAATGGATACTAATCGGTTGATATGAGGCATGGAACAAACTTCGGAAACAACGGGAGATCAAGTGGAGTAAAGAGAAGCCGAATTGGAGGAGCTTGGATGACAGTCTACACTAATATGATCATAGCTGGAGTTCTAAAATTAATTTGGGATGAGACCTGTGGCAAATGAAATTAGACTCAAAGATCTTTCCAACGACAGGTTGTTCGCGATAATTCCCAAGTATAGGAATATCGTTCTAAGTAGTACCCGAGTAAGAACGGGGTCGAATCCACAAGGAGAGGAGGATTAGAGAGTGACTTGCAAAACTAGAAAACGACTAACTAAACGATAAAAGCAACTTCTCTCAATGGCTTTAGAGCTTGCCAAGCTATCAAATCCACCAAAACTAATTGATGGAGCGAGTTGAGATTTGAGAATTTAAAGAACAAAGTAAACAACTACTAAAACTACGATTCAAGAAAGTAGTGAAATAACAAGTAATGAGGGGCTAGGGATCATCGGTTTCTCTAGTGACCAATCCCCCTATTATATTCAAGCCCGGTTCTCATATCACATGTAGAATTCCACAAGACAAGTGCCTCAAGAATCGATTGCTCATTGCAATCCTTCTTGCCACAAATGAAGTGCCTAACTCTAACACACGATAATTAAGCACTAAAGAAGCGATTCAAATGAGATTTTCCAAATATCAATTGCCTCAAGCATCAAACATATGTAAACACACATAAGTGTTTCCACATGAAAGATCAAGCCACAAATGAGATTCCTAAATTCTCACTCAAATCACCTAACTAGTACTCAACTACTCAAAGTTAGGATTGACGAGTCACTTCAACGCAAGAGAAATTTCGAATCAAACATGTCAAGAACATTCGCACATCTACCTATTCAATGCATCAAATACTCCAACATGAGAAATTCAAGTATTAAACTACGTATTGAAGCTACTCAATTCAACCCATTCATCCTTGAAGTCCAACTTGAATCAATAAGAGGATTAGGGCACTAGATAGTCCCAAATCACCCAAGCAAGTTAACTAGCTAAGCATGATAGATTCAAGAGTAATAAAGAGAAATGATATTTTCATAGCCAACACTTGAATCAACCAATTGTTTTCACAAATTCAACCCCAATACTTGATTCAACTACACAAAACTAAGAGCAAAATAGCCAAAAACACAACTAAGCTACAACTAGTGGAGCAATTGCCCTAATAAGCTACTGCTGCTGCTGCTATAGCAAGAACTCAGCAGCGACAGTCACATAACAAACCCAGAATTGCTCAAGAACAACCCATGGTTAGGGCGAAATCAGAGAGAGAGAGAGAGAGGCGAAAACAGAGCACTGTGTGTAGCTCTCGGGTCCGAGCCCCCCAGTCCTTCGTCATTCTTCAAGTCCGATTTATATAGGCAGTGGGGATTCATTTCGTGGCCTCCAAGAGATGATCTCCGCCCTCCAATTGATCTAAGAGACCCTCCTTCGTTGATTTACAGCAGCTCTCAAGAACCCTAGGTGATTTAGGGCTTTCTAGTTCGTTCATCTTTGGGCCGAATTGAGGGAAGAGGGAGGTTGAGGTTGGGCTGGGGAGCGTTTTGGTGTTGGTCTCACTTGATTTGGTGAAGCAACGAAGGAGATAAGGCCCTCGAAGAGGCTTCGTGCGAGCTTCCATGGTGGCTCTGTTATGCTGCTGTGTTGAACCGACGGGGAGAGAGAGTGCCGAGAGAGAGAGGACGCGTGAGGTGAGTTGTTTTGAAGAATTAACACCCGGCTCCCCCTTATTCTCTGTTATATTTTAAAAGACCCCGAGTGCTTCCTTAAAACTTTCTGAAAATGGCGATAACACCCCAACTCCGTTAAAAGCTCTTTAGATCAGCCCTTGAAAAGTTTAGAAAATTCCACATGACACCCCCTTCCGTTAGAATCTTCTCAAACAAACCCTTGGATGCAACTTTGGTCCTACGAATTGGTCACTTGACTTCTTAAACTTCACTTTTTGGCCTATTTCTTCACTTCTCTTCAAACTTTAACCCTTGAAACTTTAAATTAACTTGCAAATTTGTCCTCCATCTCGCTTTATCTTCAATTTTAACCACTTTATCACTTGATTTCTTCAAATTAAGCCTTCAAATTCCTTCTTCGCGTCTCTTGGACCTTCCAAACGTCTCAATTCATCATTCAAGCTCTCCCCTAGCTAGTCTCACCTACAAAACAAGATAAAAACAACCAAAGCTACGAAGACAAGCATAAGTCTAGAAAGAGAGATAAAATAGATAAATTACACATATTAGTAAGTTATGAAGAGTTCATTAACATACTTAAACATGCAATTTTATGTTGTTAACACAGGTCACGGAGCTTAATCGGAGTTCGGACGAAGAAGATATGGCCCGGAGAAGTCAGGAGCAGATTTCAGGGGTTATTGTGCAAATACTAAAGACTTGTGATGGGTTTTGATTGAAGAACGAACTGGGGGCAAAAATAAACTCATTAACGCTTACAGAGAGCCAAGAACAAGGAGGAGAGCAAGAAGGCTTCATTGGGGAACATCATCTAGCAAGGAGAAGAGCCCGGATCGCGCGACAATCACAATTTCTAGCGTTTGATCTATTTTCTCTCTATTTTCTTGTATAATCTATTTAAACAATATGTTAATTTGTGCTAGCTAAACTCATACCTATGCATCTATGGAAAGCCTAGGGTTTATGTTTTGATGATATTTTTCAGATTTTGGATGAAGTTTCATGCTAGGGTTATGATTCAATAAATATTGTTTTGGTTTTCATCATGTTGAGTTCTTCCATTGACAAGTTAGGACTAAGATGTATGATGTTTATTATCTATTTCTCCATTCAATCATGAACTAGGCTTAATGATGATCTTGGTGGCCTAGATATCTTGTTTATTGCGCTTAATCCTTAGTGACGTAGGAGTCATGACCTGAAATTTCTAATTAACTAGTGAGTGTGTGAAAGAAACTCTACTCTAGTTGGGATGAGTAAACAAGATCAATCTTAATCAATTAGACTAAAAGGCGAGTTGAGTAGGAATGGCTAGAAGAGGGTGGATTCGGTAGGAAATAGTGAGGTGTACGTGTGGTGATGGTCTGAGAGGACATTATTCCGTGCACGATCGTTAGCCTACTACAACGTATCGGTAGTTGGTGTTGACCTGAGAGGGACAAAACGGTACCGGTGTGTAGAACGACAAAAGACCGAGAGGTAATTGTCAGTGCCATTACCCAGCATAGGTTGCTAAGAGTTATCGTGTTAGAACATGAAATCCGGAATTGTCAAAACTACCGTAGGTGATCTATAGGTTGCCTAGTCTCATCTCCATTGATTTACCCTAAATCATTTCTTTTGCGTTAGTTTTACTTACTGATCTAGTCACTTGATTGAGGGTAAAAACACTCCATTCACAACCATTTTTTACCGGTTACTTGGGTAAATTGAATTTAATTGCTAAATCTAGAGCAAAGTAAACATCCTTCCCTTGGGTTCGATAACTCGGAGTCCAAAATACTCCATTATATTACTTGACCGTACACTTGATTCTAACGTGTTAGCATATGCGCATCAAGTTTTTGGCGCCGTTGCCGGGGAAGGCATTGGTTACTATTCTAGTTTAGCGATTAGTTAAATTTACCTATTTCTTTTTGTTTATTATTTCTGTGATTTATGATTTTTTTTCTGAATTGTGTTTCAGTTTCTCTGTATATGCACCGGATTTCTAGAGACCTTGTGCCCCCACTTGAGGACCCAGAACAGTTATTCAGAACTCCGAGAAGAGGTCCAAGACAGATCGCAATGGGTGAGCAATTGACTAACGCTCAACTGAATCAGAAGTTGACTGAACTTCATGAGAAACTTGATAAGCAGCAGAACCGGATGACCTACAACAAATTGGGGCAAGCTTTGGTTGAAAAGTTTCAGTCAACTCAGAGAGGATGAAAGCTAGCTATTGTGGTGCTAGACATTCAAGCTGAGCACTTTGATTTGAATCCTTCCACCATCACGACAGTGCTGAATCAGTTTCAGTACTATGGGAACCGGGATGAAGACCCGAATGATTTCATTGGAAAGTTTGAAGCTTACATCAAAACAGTGAAGTACAAGAACGTGACCCCAAAGACACTAGAGTTGATTTTGTTTTCCTATTGTCTGAAGGGAGCGGCTGAGAAGTGGCTAGATACCAGGGAGCCAGAATTGATCACCACATGGGAGCAGTGTTTTAATGAGTTCATGAGCAAGTTCTACCCCGCTCAACGTGTCATTGGTTTACAGACAGAGATTCTTGGTTTTCAGCAGCATGCATATGATACGGTTGTTGATGCATGGGACATTTTCATGAGGAAGATATGAAAGTGTCCGAATCATAGCTGAAAGTGTGAGTGTGCAGGTTGTAATGCAGCTAAGATACTCTAGAAGGGGGGGGGGGTGAATAGAGTATGCAAACTTTTTGCAAAACTTGCTAGGAAGAAGAGATCCTGTGAGAACAAGTGAAGTTCAAGGCCTTGAAATCAATTTCAAGCCCTTGGAAGATATGCAGTTAGCAAATAAACAGATAAGCCTTTTTCAAGGTCTTGAAAACAAGTTCAAACCCTTGAAAATCAGACAGTTTTGTGTGCTGCAAAAACTATGAAAAAGAATGAACTGTAAATGCAAGAGACAGATGATTTATAGAGTTCAGTCCACTTGCTTGACTAGTGTTTTCAAGGCTTTGAAACTGGTTTTCAAGGCCTTGAAATCACTGTCAGTTTTCTTCTGATAGATTTCAAGATTCTGATTTAGACAAACAAGTTGTAAGTTCTCTTTTGCTTGCTCATGAACTTTTTCTTTCAAAAGTCTGATTTTTTCCAGATAATCTTCCTCATTTAAAAGCATTGTTCTGAGATATTATGAAAGAGCTTCTTTTGGTTTTGAAATTAGACAGTTTACCATTACCTCAATGTTCTTCTTTGAACTTTCATCATGCTTGGCCATGAAGCATAGGTTGGCATGTTCTTCTTCTGATTCAGATTCACTTGAACTATCTGAATCACTCCATGAAGCTATCATAGCTTTCTTTCATCTTTCATGATCTTTCTTTTGAAAGCTCTTGCTTTTATTGTGTGGAAAATCTCTTATCAAATGTCCTGCATCACCACATTCAAAGCAATTCATAACCTTTGATTTACTTTGTGAAGAATTCTTACCTTTGTAGTCCGTGCTACTGGGATGGTCTATGTCTTTCACTGTTGAAGTCTCTGTTTCCAAAGTTTTTCTTCATTTTGAGAATCCTTATCAAGGCTTTGGAAATTAAAGCATATGGATCTTCATCATCACCATCCTCATTTTCAAGTCTTTGAATTCTGTCATTCTCTTTGGCTTTGAGGGCTAAGTTCTTGACACTTTCTGGGAGCTCTCCATCAGATTCATTCATAGATATTTCATGTGTCAGAATCTTCCCTTGTAGGTCATCAAGTTGTAGAGTTGAGAGACTCTGAGCTTCTTCAATTGCTGTGGTCTTTGGTTCCTACTTTGCTTTTGGAAGACTTGTTAGTATCTTCCTCACCTTTTCTTCATTGGAAAAGTGTTTTCCCAGTGAATTAAGGTTGTTAACAATGTCTGTGAACGTCTTGAACATATCTCTGATAGACTCATCTGCATTCATTTGAAACAGCTCATACTGCCTGAGATAGATGTTGATCTTGGTTTGCTTCACTTGACTGGTTCCTTAAAAATTTACCACAAGTTTATCCCGGATTTCTTTGGTAGTAGTGCAGCTTGAAATCAGTTGAATTCGTCTGTACTCAAAGCACAATATAAGATGTTAGTAGCTTTGTAATTCTTAGAGAATTTCTCTAACTCAGAAGAGGAGAGTGAGTCTTCAGATTTTGGAGTTCTAATCCCATCTTTCTCTATATAGAAAGTGTGAGGTCCATTCTGAATAATGGTCCAAAGCTCTGTCTTGATCAATGATGAACATTTTCATCAAGGCTTTCCAGTGAGCAAAATTTTCTTTGCAAAATAGAGAAGGTCTGTTAGCAGCTCTTCCCTGTGAGAAACCACCATCACCTGCAGTACTCATGATCACCAGTTGGTTAAATCTGTACAGTGATACAAGATCTGATACCAATTATAAGTGTGAGTGTGCAGGTGGTTATGCAGCTAAGATACTCTAGAAGGGGGGTTGAATAGAGTATGCCAAATTTTGCAAAACTTGCTACGAAGAAGATATCTTGTGAGAACAAGTGAAGTTCAAGGCCTTGAAATCAATTTTAAGCCGTTGGAAGATATGCAGTTGGTAAATAAACAAATAAGCCTTTTTCAATGCCTTGAAAACAAGTTCAAACCCTTGAAAAACAGACAGTTTTGTGTATTGCAAAAAATATGAAAAATAATGAATTGTAAATGCAAGAGACAGATGATTTATAGAGTTCAGTCCACTTGGACCTACGTCTCTACCTCAGGGATCTTCTCCCTGCAGGATTTTCAACTCAATTCTTATTAATCAAAATCTAAGCCTTAGATCTCAAGCACAGAGAATCGCCTTACTCTATTACAGCTTGTGTTTTTTCCTAACCTATCTAGTACCTGCCTAGCTAACTGATTAACTAAGAATTCTCTTTTTTCACTTTGAAAAATCCTTGAGAATGAAGATAGAAATAATACAGAAATGATCTACCAATGAACTACAATACAGAAGAACTCTTAGAGTGTAGAAACTGCAGTGAAGTATGCAATGATCTTTTGTGAATGGATTGTGAGGTGAATGAAATTCTTGATGCTTTGTCAATCCCGAACTTTGTCACTATTTTTTCCCATTGAGTATTGTGTATTTTTGCTTTAGAATTGAGCTCTATTTAAACTTCAAACAGCTTTGAATATCTTCCCAGATTGCAACAAATCTCCTATTTTGTAGGCAACAAACTTTGACTCTTTGACAATCTTCTCCAACGGTTGAATGATCACAATCTTAAGAGATCATTTCGTGATCATGCATTTAAATAGGTTGAGAATCTGTCAAGTCATTCAGATCAAACACAGAATCATCTTCTTGATTATTTCCTTCCCTGCAAAAGTCAGATTAGGAAACAATCTCTGCAAACTTAAGGAAATAAAATCTCCTGCAAAAGCATAATAACACAGATGATATTCTATGTTCAACGAGTTAGGATACTTTGTATTTCATCTTCAAATAATAGTAGATTAAGTATATGAAGAATAGAGAGGGAATCAACTTAGAAGAGTTTACAGAAAACTCCCCCTGAGAATGTTCATACAGGTTAAGCAGTTTCAAGGATTTGAATCCAGTTTCAAGGCCTTGAAAATAGCTATACTATTTTCAAGCCACTGAAAACTGATTCAAGGCTTTGAAAGCTGGTTCAAGTCCTTGAACCAGTCAAACTATTTCAAGCCTTGCACAACCTGATTTTATAATAGCTTCGGCGACTACACGATTCTCCAGGTTTTCTATCACAGCCTGTATCATCCCAACCATGATTTGCTTAACATGGAAGCATGAGGTAACTTCCTATATAGAGTTGACAAGGAAGGAGCATATGCTTTGATGAAAAAAATTGAAAAACAGGATGCTCAATTCTATGACTCTAGGAGGTTTTCCAAGTTACCTGAGCCGACGAATGATGAGTGGAAAGATGGGATAAAGAAGATGGTGTCTCATATGGCAAAGCATGTGTATCATGATAAGAAGAATGTGTCTGCAGTAGAGGAGCAAGAGTTTGATGCAGCTTTGACTCAAGCTGCTAATGATGACGTCAGCTATGTGGGGGCACAGGGGCAGCGCAACTGGAATCAGGGGAACTACAGGCCAGGGACAAGAGATCATCCAGGATTCAGGTATGGAGATCAGACTAGAGCTTCATATGCACCCGGGTTTCAGCATAGGCCAGCTGGTCAGGTGCCACCACCACCACCATCCGCGAGCCAGAGTGCTGAGATGACAGATCTCAAGAACATGATGTATCAGATGGGCAAGAATGTGAATACCTTCACTTCTCAGGTGGAGACACTGACTGCGGATATGCACATTACGAAGACCTCACTTCGTAACTTGGAGGTGCAGGTAGGATAGATCGCCACTCAGATCTCCTCTAGAGCACCAGGATCCTTACCGTAGATACTCAGAATGTGCGCCAGGTGAACGCCATCACCACTCGTAGCGGGATAGTTCTTGATGATGCCCCCATATCCAAGCCACGCCATAGCTGAAGCCTCGAAGGCTAGGGAGCATGAGGTCTTTGACAAGACCCCTATCATGATCCCCCAATCAAAGGGCTTGACTCCACATGTTGATGATGAGGTAACACCACCACCACCTTCTATGTGTAAGAATCTTCCATATCTTCTTAAGGCAAGAAAGAAGAAAGATGACTCTGAGGAGTATAAAAGGTCCTTATACATTTTCTCGAAATTGCACATCAATGTTCCACTAATTGAGGCAGTCAAAATTATGCCTAAATATGCCAAGTATATGAAGGATGCAATTTGAGGAAAGCCGGCGGTGCCATACTTTCAGACAGTTGATTTGACTGAGCAGGTGAGCTCATGTGTGATGCATGGTTTGCCTTAGAAATAGAAGGATCCGGGAAGCTTTGTGATAGAAGCTCACTTGGGAGGAGCTTACACAGGACATGCCCTATGTGATTTGGGGGGTAGTGTCAACCTAATGCCACTTTCAGTCTTTCAGAAGCTGGGAGTAGAAGCTCGTTCCACATGGATCAACCTTCAGTTTGCTGACAAGTCTTGCAAGAGAGCCTATGGTGTGGTGGAATATGTGTTGGTAAAGGTAGGGAATTCTATTATCCCTGCATATTTTGTTATTCTTGAGATGCTAGTGGGAGATGTTCCGATCATCCTGGGTAGGCCCTTTCTGGCTACCGGTCGGACTCTCATCGATGTTGAGAACGGAGAATTGATCATGAGGATCAATGATGCGTGGGAAACCTTCTGAGTTTCTAAGACGACTCCAAAGCAGTCCCAAGAGAAGACACAAATGTCAGTGGTCGTGCAATCAGTGCACAAGAGCCCTGAGGTGCTTCGTGTTGAGCCACCAGATTCAAAAGCTAAAGTCCATCAATTTGTGTTGAGGATCCAGCAGAGGAAGCTGGAAGAGAGGGCACGGGGTGCCATGCCACCTGTGTAGGGGCTATGAGGTAACTAGGTTGGGTCGTCGACCTTAAATTACAAGCGCTGATTGGGAGGAAACCTAATGTAGTCAGTCGTTATTTTCTTTTCGTATTTTATTTTATAGTCATACTTGATTTTTGAGGGTTGAGAGAGCGGTTTAATATTTCCCATGATTGTGCAGGATACAGGTACCGAAGAACCCTTCGAATTCCCCTTCTTGATGCATGTGCACAATTTTTCACGTAAAACGAGGAACAACGAGCTAACCAGAAGAATTGTGCTTGATAAAGGAGCTACTCGAGGTCGAGGAGTAGGCAATTATTAATGAGGAACATGGTAGCGAGTTTGAGTATCGGCTTTGCACGCATCGGAATCCGGAGTGGGTATAGAGTTCAAGAGCTTTTGGAGGCAAGATTCTTTGCGCATGAGAGAGAATTTGAGAAGAAATGGAAAATTCCCCGGATTTGGAAATTTTCTAGTCAAAAATAAATTCCCCGTCAAATATGGAGTCCATCGGCGCAAGAATCGCGCGAAACGGATGCCCGATGAAGAAATTAGGGCAAAAACAAAGTGGCAATCTCCAGTGATTTCGGCCACCATTTCGGGCCGAAATGGGGGCCGAAATCACCTTATTTCGGCCCGAATAGAAAACGGCCATATGTTCCAAAACTGCTCAGCCATTTTGGCCCCCATTTCGGGCCGAAATCCTCTTATTTCGGCCACCATTTCGGGCCAAAATGGGTCGGGCTGCTCATTATTTGGGGGTATTTTTGACCTTTTGGGGGGTATATTTAAGCCAAAAACCGAACTTTTGATCCTCCCCAACCAATTTTCGGATCAAAAGCTACCATCTTCATCTTCTTCCTCTCAAACCCTGAAGAACATCCACACACCCAAAACCCAAAATTCAACCAAATTGAAATTTTTTTGTTGGGTTTTGCTCCTTGCAAACCCAACAACAATTAAATATTGAGTTTTTGAGAGATAGTGAGCGGTTTGAGTGTGGGATAATTCAAGAGGAAGAACCCTAAAAACATAATTTTCCGATTCATTGATTTGGAGGGGGATTCAGCCTTAGTTCAAGAAGGGACTTTCGACGGGGACACCAAGGAGCACAACGAGGTAGTCTTGCTTTATCTTGCTCGAGTTTTCGAAAAATTGGTCGACCAATCGGTCCAATCTTGACCAATTTTTGCGAAACCGGTCCTGTAAAAATGGTATTTCGGGACCGTAGGTACAATTTCTCTTTTTCACTTTTAATTTCTTGCTTAAGAACTCTTAGGGCTTAATTTTCTTGAAAAATTTTACTTGATCATACTCGGATTGTCGGATACTTGCTTAGTTCACTCTAGACCTCACGTGCACTCGTATTTTCTTTTCTCTATCATTATGTCTACATCGGGAAGTGCTAAGAGGAGACGGGGTATAGTTGTTTATGATCACACCATCTTTAGTCCTGAGGAGGATGTAGTTATGAGTGAGGAGGAGAATGTGGACGAGGGAGACGGTTCTGGCAACCGTCGTCAGGTGCCTCCTTCTCCAATTCGTTATGATTTGAACCACGATATGCCTCCACTTCCACAGATTGGGTTGAGGGGTAAAGCTGCAAAGGAGGTTGACCTCGACGTTGTCTGCAGTACCAAATTCTGCAGCTTCAGGTTCGTTAGTGCGAATGCCCATAAGGAATATTGCACTGACGCATTCCTGAAGAGGGTAGGGACTCCTGAAAAACCCTTCCCGCCAAGCGATAAGATGCCAAAAACAGCTTAAGGATCTCTTCAAGAATGAGAGGATAGATATGTTGTTTAAAATTTGTAAGAAGTCTAGCTCCCCTCTTACAAGATAGATTCTTGTAAATGCTCGTTTTTATGAGGAGGGAGAGGGAGATGATCTGAGGCAAGTGTACTGCCGGCGCGCCTATATAGTCATCACGCTTGAGACTATAGCGGCCGTCATGAACTTCAAGCCTCTCAAGGATGAGATGTTCGCCTACCATGAGACCATTAGGAGGTTGGATGTGGTTGAGGTAGTGAGTTCCATTTTTTTTGAGGGGGTGCCTGGGCAGGGTGGAATGAGAGGCCCACTTTACCTGAGTGGAACGTTTGTAGGAAACTCGTGCTTCCACGTGCGAGGTGGTAGTGCGAGCTTCTCCAGAACTGGGTTTATGGCATCACCGCTCAACCCACGTACTCCTTCCAGCTTTGCACCATGGCTTACTGTTTGTGGATGGGTAAGCTTATCAATGTCCCGTACTTCATTTATCATTTTCTTATGGAGAGGACTGAGCCTATAATCGTAGATCTCCCGCGCACACTTGCTTGCTCCTAAAGCTAGCACAAGATGCTAAAGCTAATTTGAGAAGAAGAAGTTAGACGTGTCGCGCACTTGGGAGAGAATACCCCACCCCCTCAAGGGCCAATTACCTGTTGAACCTCCACAACCTAGCAGAGACCAAGCAAATAGCTCGAGCTCCAACATGGAGCGACAGCTCAACACACTCATACATATGATGGAGTCTCAGAGACTCCAAGATGATGAGGATAGATCTAGGGAGAGGAGACATTTTGAGCACATCCGGAGTAGTCATCGCCAGTTGGGCCGAGATATGGAGTCACTTATCTTTAACTGCGCCCAGCAGGGTGGGTGGATTCAGGACTTGGCTGTGGTGGCCAAGGTCGAGGTTCAGCACCCATATAACTATGATGGATTGTTCCATTACCAGTCTGATGTATACCCAGAGTCGAGTCCCGACGTCCGGGCTGACGACGACGGGAGGACACACTCCGACTAGACCCACCGGCCCTACGCTTGAGCAGCCGAGACCTCTTGATTTCACTGTATTTTTCATTGAGGACAACGAATCGCTTGAGTGTGGGGGCTAGTTAGCCATTGCATAGCCTTGTTACATGTAGTCTAGTTAGTCGAGTTTGCATGTAGGTGTCGAGTCGGTTAGTTTTGCATGTGCACGTTTAATTTAAGCATTGTATATAATTTTTGCACTTTTATTTACATGTAGTCTAGTTAGTCGAATTTTCAAATCCTAAAATATAATTTTTTTGAGAAAGGGCAATTGAAGAGAGTAAATGTGGAGAGGGCTTAATGATAGTATTCCCTAGGTAGTATGAAAATATAAGGTGAGGTAGACGCGAGAATCTGGAGTAGGAAGGCTATAGGGTCAATGCACTCGAGAATTGTGAGTAGTTGTCTCTCAAACTAGTTATCCTACTAGCGCTACACCACCATCACTTAGGTAGTCATCAACCCTCCTCGAAGTGGCAATCGAAAAACTGTGCGAGTGATTTTTATGGGGACCTCACGTCCCGTTTCCATCGCCTAGGTCCACTAGTTACCCCAATTTGATCCATCTACCCCATTTATTCACAGCCTCAAGCCTATGAAACCATTAAGTGTGACTTTCATCACTAGTTTGAATGGTCCCTTCCTATGCATCATGATAGAGGAAGTTGATTTAGGGAGATTCGTTCAGGTGAGCGGATATTATACATCTTGAGTGGATCTTCTCACATGTCATCTATTGAGGGGATGTGAGGGTGAGTTCGAGACGACAGCACACTTTGGTGTGACGGTGAGTTGTGTCCATTCATCACGATCACAGGTGTAGTGTCGTAGTGCGTGACATTCTTCCGCACGATATGGGGTGGGGTTGGTTGATCTTATAGGGGACGTGCTTGTGCTTCATTTACATTCTCTATATCTTAGGTGATGAGGAGGATTGCTTGGAGTTAGCACGTGTTACATTGACTATCGGGTTCGTGATTTGCTCTATATTGAGTGTGGGGGTGTCCACATAGATTCGATGACATCATTGATATGACACATTCCACCTTCACGTTATCTATTATTATATTTGATCTCCTTGGATATTGTATCATCATTGGTGGCTCCATGTGCTTATTATTGAAATTGAAAAAAAAAGAGAAGACCGAGGAGATGAGCTATGAGTTTTGATCACTTCTTCACATTTGTGGCCGCGAGAAAGGAGTTGCACCAAATTGAGGGAATGAGGGCCGAGGTAGTGAGATTCGGTGGGGTTCCTTCGATTTTGGTGAGGAAGTGTGAGAACAGGTTTTTGTGAGTTGTATCATGACGTCTATGACTACGCTTCTAAATATCCTATCCTACCCGTTTTAAGCCGTCAACAATTGAAACCCTTGGATAAATAGCTCGGATGGTAAGTGCTAGGGATACGTTTGATGAGTGTGCGGAAGAAACTTATTTTGTGTTCATGCCCGTTCTGTCTGATGAAACTGGCCGCAAGTTCTACCAATCACCAAAGTTATATAATCTTCTCGGGGATGTGAGAGCCTTATGACATGCCGGTTATTCTTTGAGATTGACCAATCTCTAACTAAAAAAGAAAAAAAAATGTTCTTTAATTCCTTTAATTGTACTGAGTCGTGAGTCGTGTTGGCTAGCAGAAAGTGAAGTATGCAAAGCGGTGGGGGTATGCATTGATTTGGTTGTGATATGTATGCAATGTCTCGAGTGTGGGAGTCTTGTGCTTCATGGTTGCTTGAGACGAGCAAAGAGTAAGTGTGGGGGAGTTTGATAGCGCCTTTTAGGACCTATAATTTTTTAGCATTTACCACATGCTATTAGGTATTTGGAGAGTGATTTGAGCCCAGAGAATATGATTCGTTTCATCACTTGTTGCTCACCATGTACTATATTGTTAGTCCGGGCGTTTCTATGCATATTTCAATGTTATTTGTCAAATAGAATTGTTTGGTATGTTTTTTTTTTCATTTTTTCTTGGCAGGAACGGATTCTAGTAGGTTGATAGGAGGAATGGAACGAACTTCGGAAACAACGGGAGCTCAAGTGGAGTAAAGAGAACCCAAATTGGAGGAGCTTGGATGACCAGTCTGCACTAATTTGATCATATTTGGAGTTATACAATTAATTTTGGAGTGAGACCTGTGCCAAATGAAAGTAGACTCAAATATCTTTCTAACTATAGGTCACGGAGCTTAATCTCAGTTCGGACAAAGAAGATATGGCCCGGAGAAGTCAGGAGCAGATTTCAGGGGTTATTGTGCAAATACTGAAGACTTGTGAGGGGTTTCAATTGAAGGACGACCTAGGGGGAGAAAATACACTCATTCACGCTTAGAGAGAGCCAAGAAAAAGGAGGAGAGAAAGAAGACTTCATTGGGGAACATCATCAAGCAAGGAGTAGAGCCCGGATCGCGCAACAATCACAATTTCTAGCGTTTGATCTATTTTCTCTCTATTTTCTTGTATGAACTATTTAAACAATATGTTGATTTGTGCTATGAGTAGCTAAAATCATACCTAGGCATCTATGGAGAGCCTAGGGTTTATGTTTTGATGATATTTTCCGGATTTTGGATGAACTTTCATGCTAGGGTTATGATTCAATGAAGATTGTTTTGGTTTTCATCATGTTGAGTTCTTCCATTGACAAGGTAGGACTAAGATGTTTGATGTTGATTATCTATTTCTCTATTCAATCATGAACTAGGCTTAATTATGATCTTGGTGGCCTAGATATCTTGTTTATTGCGCTTAATCCTTATTGACGTAGGAGTCATGACCCGAAATTGCTAATTAACTAGTGAGTGTGTGAAAGCAACTCTACTCTAGTTGAGACGAGTAAACAAGATCATTCTTAATCAATTAGACTGAAAGGTGAGTTGATTAGGAATTGCTAGAAGAGTGTTGATTCGGTAGGAAATAGTGAGATGTACGTGTGGTGATGGTCTGAGAGGACATTATTCTGTGCACGATCGTTAGCCTACTACAACGTATTAGTAGTTGGTGTTGACCTGAGAGGGACAGAACGGTACCGGTGTGTAGAACGACAAGTGACCGAGAGGTAATTATTAGTGCCATTACCCAGAATAGGTTGCTAAGAGTTATCGTGTTAGAACATGAAATCCGGAATTGTCAAAACTACCCTAGGTGATCTATAGATTGCCTGGTATCATCTCCATTGATTTACCCTAAATCATTTCCTTTGCGTTAGTTTTACTTATTGATCTAGTAACTTGATTGAGGGTGACAACAGTCCATTCACAACCATTTTTTCCGGTTACTTGGGTAAATTGAATTTAATAGCTAAATCTAGAGCAAAGTAAACATCCTTCCCTTGGGTTCGATAACTCAGAGTCCAAAATACTCCATTATATTACTTGACCGTACACTTGCGTCTAACGGTTAGTAGATGTGCGTCAAGTGGGAACCAAGTAATCCTTACTGGAACAGAGCAGTTTACCGTTGAGGCAGTCCCACTCAAGACGGAAAATGCATCGGCTGTGGTCAAATTCATACAAGAGAATATTATCTACCGCTTTGGTATTCCTAACACTATCTTGTCCGGCAACGGAACTCCCTTCGTTAATCGACAGGTGGCTTCAAAACTGATGGAGTATAACGCGATGCAGGTGTGCTCAACGCCTTACTATTCGAAAGGAAATGGACAAGCGGAAACAAACAAGACACTGCTCATAATCCTAAGTAAGATGGTTGCAGATGATCACAAAAAGTACGCAGATTCTCTGGGTACGGCGCTTTGGGCATATCGCACGTCATCAAGGACTCCTACAGGGACTTCTCCGTTTTTGCTTTGCTATGGAGCTGAAGCAGCGGTCCCTGCTGAGGTCAACGTAAACTCTGCTAGACTGACCTTCAGTGCCTTGTATGAAAATGAGCGCAACCGTGATCTCATTTTGCTCGAAGAGAATCGCGAACAGGACAAAAGGACAAATACCAAATACAAAGAAAGAATCTCGCGGGCCTATAATAAGACTGTCCAGCACCGGGACGTCGCACTGGGAGATTTGGTCCTACGAGCCTCTGATCAGTGCATGCGCGAAGCTACTCATCCCAAGTTTGCTGCTAACTGGCAAGGACCTTTTGAGGTGAAGGAAGTCTTTGACAGCGGCTATTGCACGATTCTACGATGCCATGAGACTGCTGCAACTCCCACTCCTATCAACATGCGATGGCTCAAAACGCATTACCATTAACTCTACTTTTTGGCTTTTCTACCTACATTGTATGCTTCTTATATCCTACCATATGAGGATCCAATTAATGATAACAACTCTCCCATATGAGAACTCTTTTATCAAATGTTGTTTATATCATACTTTGCATAGAATTCAAACGCTAATTTTAAGGCCTATCTGCCTAGATAGCCGTCTATTCTAAGCCTATATGTCTAGATAGCAGCAATATGCAACCGTAAGCCTATCTACTTTTATAGCAGCGATAAGAGATAAAGCCTATCTGTCTAGATAGCAGCCAAATGCGATTCTAAGCCTATCTGTCTAAGTAGCAGCAAAAACCGACTCTTGCTCTTTGATAGCATCATCATGTGAAGAAATACTGGCTTGCTCATAAATATATTATAGCAGCTACACGCGATACTTGCAAGGCATGTGTCTATCAACCACGCTTGCAAAATAGAACTCAATAGGGGTGTATGGAAAACCGAATAAATTGGTCAAACCGACCGAACCAAACCGAAATGCTTGGTTTTGGATGGTTTTTTTTAGATGTTCGGTTTATCAACGGTTCAAATTTTCACAACACGGTCGATTTGGTTTGGTTTTTGGTTTGTAAGAATATCACACCGCACCAAACCGAACCGAACCGATATGTGCTTGCCGTACTTTTACTACAATGCATATTGCATAAAGTATATTAAATAATCTAATAAAGAGAAACACGAGTCGATAGATTAAATTAAAAGGATTATATTAATCTCATTCTTCTCCATTTCTCTCACGTTTCATCATAATTTCACTCTAAACTGATAGTTGTGCATATTTTTTTTAAGTCTATTTAATTTATTTTTCACTTAAAAATTGATATTAGTTGATAAAGTAGTATTATAATATCCATTCGATAATATTTACGCCAACCGACCACACCGAACCGAACCAAACCGATGTTTTTCGGTTTGCTTCGGTTCGGTTCATCCTTTCAAATGGTTTGGTTTGGTTACAAAATTAGTAAACCGATGTATCCGGTTCGGTTTATGATTTCAGCAAAAACCGCACCAAACCGAACCGCTTACACCCCTAGAACTTAATGTTCATCAAACAAAATTAAAAGAAAAATGAGCTTTTATATAAGAAAAACTTTGAAACAGAGAATCCATACATCAAAATCGTTCTCAAAGAACATCCAAAACTTTTACATAGGACTTGTAAACTATAGAAACTACTACGATTGACTCGTCTTCATCATCGATGCCCTCGATCAAAACAGAGCTCTTGTCGATACCCCTGACATGGTGAAATGCCAGATGAACTTCAAACAATGGAGGCTGCTGATGTGAAGAACAAATGGGAGAACAACCCATGGGGCAGGAAGCTAATTGTGCTAAAGAAAATTACATCCCACTCATCACTCTCTGGTTCATGCACTAGCTGCAGAGCGTCTTCGGAGGTCCTTCGAGGATAGCTTCCTTGGTGATGGCTAGGGAAAATTCATCTCCACTTTGATAAGAGATTCTACACCACATGTCATTGGAAGGCTTGGGCAAATCAACGTTACTCCACAGGTCTTTGGAAGGCTTGGGAAAATCAATGGCTTCCTTTGTGGATTTCTTGGGAGCCATTTCTATAGCACAACATACACATACAGAGTTAGAGATCCAGAGCCAGTACGTGTTGTAAAAAAGTAAAGAGAAATAAAAAGGACCACAAAAACTCAGAGGAGGTTGCATTATTATTCAATCTTGGTTCCGGATCCACGAAGAGGAAGGAGAAAGTTAATAACTTCATTGTTTCTTGCTGCTGCTGGGATTTTCTCTCTCACTCTTAAGACCAAGGGGGTGGCAATGGTGAACAATAAAAGGCATGTAGGGTTTTGATCATGGATGCACAGCGGAAAGAAAATAAATTCATCCAATCAAGACCCTCCAAGGATCACAGGATGAGAAATCATGACGATGGTAAGAGAATAGTGTTATGTACCTTTGAGGTATCCTTGATGAATTCTAACGAGAAAATTATCACGTCTCTATGGTTAATCCACGCCTAGAGGTGAGATCTAGATCTTCCAATCGCCTTGTGCTAGGTAGGAGGAGTGGAAGAGGATGAAGAAATCACGCAACGGAGCACCAAAGAGGGGGGCAGCCCTCTCTTATGGCCGACGGGGTGGGCGGACGGCAAGGGGGCTTCGGCCTCCTTGTTTGTCTTGCTCTACCCTTCCTTCTCGCCTACTCAAAGTATGTTATGAGCATAAGTTCTAGGGAAGGAAGCTAGGAGCATCCTTTATATATTTCAACAACTCCTTGTTTACTACATAAAGGCCCTATCCTAATCCTACTCAATTTCGGATTAGTCCAACTTGCATATTAGTCCTACTAAGTTAGCAAGTTGTTTCGATTTGATCCTTCTAATTAATTAACATATTAATTAATTATTTCCCAGGTCTAGTTCATATATATATGGCGCGTGACCCCATAGGTTCTACTTAGTTGGTAATAACTGTTTACTAATATGGAGCGGCCTCTAGCAAGACATCTATTCTAGCCAACAAATAGAATAGTCATAATGACAAACCTTGTGCAAGTATTGTCTCATCCATTTGTCTCAATATCTGGATTGGACACGAGACACACAAGTCACGTTCGTATATCCAATCCATAGTTCATTGATCCTGTGAATAGCCTTATTCGTGCAAATAACATCAATATCTTATATTGATTTATTTGAGTCTTGACAGACATTCTATAAGCACTATCCCTCGAGTGGCCTAGGATATTTTCTCCCGTTATGTGGGAGGGAAAAATTCTATATACATCACTACGATATCTAATCTTCCTTCCTATTGTGTCCAATACACGCCTTTATGACTAGCCAGTCATTGTGTAGCGTTTGACGCTACCGAAACACAATATTCTACATGAACAACTAGTGACTTCAAGTCTAAGGATGACAATACCGTTGTCACCGCGAGAAGCACTTGTGACTTTTCATAACATGTATGTAGCCTTCTCGGAGTTGGGTCAACAGTATGCCATTACCTTTAATGCACACCCATGTGTTGGATCATGATATCTCCATATCAATCCAAACCCATACTAGTCTGTAGATGATTGTCCTATTTAACCATTATAATGGACTAGGGATATTTAAGATAAACAACACAATTGTAAATCTAAGGACTTCATTATATTATATATCCAATAAATAATATAATGAATGTTCTGGCCAATTTATTGTTCATACTAAACTAGATTGCCTCTAGGGCACCTATTCCAACAGTCTCCCATTTGCACTAGAGCCAATCCGGTGCATCTTGTATGCCAATGCTCTTACTGTGCCCTTCATGCTTGCACTGAACAAGCGGCTTTGTAAGATGATCTGTTAGATTCTCATCTGTAGGAATCTTGCATATTCGAACGTCTCCTCTTTCGACAATATCTCGAATAAGATGGAACTTCCTAAGTACATGCTTGGATTTCTGGTGCGACCTGGGTTCCTTTGATTGCGCGATCGCCTTAGTCTTGTCACAATACAACTCTAATGGATCCGCAATGCTGGGAACCACACCAAGCTCAGTCACAAACTTCCTAATCCAAACGGCTTCTTTTGCTGCGCCATTTGCAGCAATATACTCAGACTCTGTTGTAGAATCAGCCACCGTCTCTCACTTGGAACTCTTCCAGCTCACCGCTGCTCCATTTAGGCAAAATACAAACCCTGACTGTGATCTGAAATAATCTTTGTCGGTCTGGAAGATAGCATCCGTGTATCCCCTTACGCAACTCTCTATCACCTCCAAATATCAAGAATGCATCCTTAGTTCTTCTCAAGTACTTAAGGATGTTCTTGACCGCAATCTAGTGGCTCACCTGGATTGGACTGATATCTGTTTTTCATACTTAATGCATATTACACATCTGGTCTAGTACATAACATGGCGTACATGATGGATCCTATGGTTGGGGCATAGGGAACCCTACTCATGTGTTCCTTCTCAATCTCATTGGAAGGACAACCACTCTTCAAAAGAGTGACTCCATGCGACATGGGCAAGAATCCCTTCTTGGAATCTTGATGCTGAACCGTTTCAGCACCTTGTCTATATATGGACTTTGACTTAGGCCTAGCAGCCTTTTAGATCTATCTTTATAGATCTTTATACCAAGTATATAGGCTGCTTCACCTAAGTTTCATTGAGAAACACCTTCCCATCCAATATTTAACAGATTGCAACATGGGAATGTCATTTGCAATGAGTAGTATGTCATCCACATACAAAACCAGAAAAGCAATAGAGCTCCCACTAACCTTCTTGTAAACAAAAGACTCGTCTTCGTTTGTGATGAAGCCAAACTCTTTGACTACTTCATCAAGATGTCGATTCCAACTCCTAGAAGCTTGATTCAACCCATAAATGGATTGTTGCAGCTTACAGACTTTGTTAACTTTATTAGAATCTTCAAAACCCTCAGGTTGTGTCATGTACACATCCTCAAGGAGATACCATGAATCTGTCTGAATCCTTTAGCCACCAATCGACCCTTATAGGTAATTACATTACCATCCATGTCGATCTTTTCCTTGAAGACCCACTTGCACTCTATGGGGCGTGCCCCTTCAATGTCCATACTTTGTTGGTATACATGGATTCCATCTCGGATATCATGGTTTCAAGCCACTTCTGAGAATCAGGCCCTATAATGGCCTCTTCATAGGTAGTAGGCTCATCATCCATGAGCATCGTGTCACCAGATTCAGTCACGAGAAGTCCATACCTCTCGGGCTCCTGTCGCACTCTACTAGATCTACGAAGCTCTTGTGCTACTTGAACAGGCTTCTCCACAACCTCTTGCGGTTCCAGCTCATGTTCCATAGTAGGATCAATGCTTTTTGGTTCTTGAACTTCTTCAAGTTCTACAGTCCTCCCACTTTCTTCTTTAGAGAAAAACTCTCTTTCTAGAAACACGCCGGTCCGAGAAACAACAAATTTGTTCTCAGTTGGATTGTAGAAATAATACCCCGAAAGTGTTTAATGTAGGTGTAAACAGGTATATTAATAATCTAGAAGGGGGGGTTGAATAGAGAATGCTAGCTTTTCCCAAAACACAAGTTTTTGAAACTTTAGTAGAGCAAACTGTTGATATCTCAAAGCTTTGAAAATAACTTGAAAATCTTAAAGATATAACAGCAGAGTATAGAGGCTTCAAATCTTTGAGACTTGGAAAGCTCCAAAGATTTGAAACTTGAAATATAAACTGTATGTAAAAACAACAAAAGTAAATAGCAAGAACACAGAGATTTTACAGAGTTCAGTCACAATTGGACCTAGTCTCTGCCTAAGGAATCTAATCCCTCCAGGATTCAAAGCCATGACCTCTGTGTCTCATACAATTCTATGCAATTCAAATTTAAGTAGCTGATCTCAATCTGCAACTGACTTGAGAGATTGCAGGAACAAAATTCCTAAAATAACTCCTATCTAAGAAGCTCCTGTCAACATCTTAATTTAAATGCATTGCTGATCTGTTTATGGACGTTGGAGTGTCCAACAAACCTGCAAATACTTAGCAAACAAGATCAAACAAATAACAATACAATCTAGCAAGAAGATCTGCTTGAAACAGCAGCTAACAAGTATGAGAAAACTATGCTAGAATTGTCTTGCTGACAGTTCTGAGTTTAACAAATATATTCAAACTTATGAATATATCAAGTAACCAATATAGAGTCCACAATAATATACAATAATCAGCTTGTATCAAGATCTAAGTATCACTGAATCCACCTGCATACAAGAAGATGATTATAAGAACTTAGCAATAAAGAGTAACCAGATGATTACAATATCTCAAAGCTTTGAAGCTTTGCCTGCTAACTTCACCAGAATGAGCATTGGATTTTCAATCCAACTTAGTCCTGCAATGATCAGATTAGAACATAGATTGCTGAATGTAATTATATAATTAAACCATCATCACCAAAACATAACCAAAACCTGCACAAAATAGTTAGATAAATCAGCATATAGGAACTGCTATAGTGACTCAAAGCTTTGAAGCTTTAGTACTTAGCAATTTCTTATGCTTGTGTTTCTGGCTTTCATCATCAAGGAGCTAAGCTCTCTGCATGTATTTTCATAACATAATGTCCATGAGCTTCAGACTTATCAATCTCCCCCGTGATGAAAGACAAAACACATATCTGGATATAGATATCCTGCAACTTACAATCAGTGGTAAAAATCACAGAACATAAATTCAAAAACCACAGAATTGCATAGATAACATCTACCAGATCCAGAATTTATTACAAACCATAAAACATAAAACTACTAAAAGCATAAAAACACATAACACATAATCTTCTCCCCCTTTTTGACTTTCATCAAAAGAGTAGAAGAAATGTTGGATCTGTTCAGAGTTTTTTAAAAAAAAAAAATAAGAAAAATAACCTAAGCTTCAGAAATGAGAAGAGTAGAAAGAATAGAGAGAATAGGTACAAGTCTTTGAAGATCCTGTGGACTTTGATGTTCCCTTGCCTTTGCCCTGATTCTCCTCTTGCTCTTCTTCTGAAACTTCTGCATCTTCAGCCTGTTCCTCGGCCTGTTCTCCTTGTTCTTCAGATTTCTTTCCATGATCTTCGTCATCCTGCATCTTTTCAACAACCTCATCAACCAACTTGTTCAGATCAGCAGCTTCCTTTACAGCTTTTTCTGCAGCAGTTTCCTCATCATCTGCCTCATCTTCAGATTGGTCAAAGAGATCCTTTGATGTCAGAACAACATGAATATTTTCTTCTTCTTCTGTTTCTTGAGAGCGTCTCCCAGAACTTCCTCTGAATCAATGCTTGTATCTCTACTTTCTAAAGAAGGCACTTTCTCCATATCCAAACCTTTGATGATCAGGTCAAGCTTGTTAAGCACCAAACCTTTGAACTAAGTAAGGTCATTGGACAAGTTAAACAACCCTTGTCTCAAATCCTCCACACCATCTTCCAGAACCTCAACCCTATCTATAATCTGTGAGAAATCCAGATTACCAGGCACCTTAGGGGTTGAAGAAGCTCTAGGTTTGATGAACTCCTTTTCCTTCAGCTCCTTAACATTCAACTCTGAATAGAACGTCAATTTCCTTTAGCAGTATACACAATCCCAATCCTTTGAAGGGATGCTTAATCAACTACCCCAAAACCAGTAGTAATCTTCTCTTTGTCCTTCGAAGACACTCCAAAATGTTTGAAAAACAATGATAAAACATTGGCATGGGGTAAAGAGTGGTTCCTAGTCCTTGTCCCACAGTAGACCATATGTTCCATCACCCCATTAGGAAGGTCTACCTCAAACCCTTGACAAATCAAATACATCAAGAGTAAAACCTTGTCTGTTACCAACTCTTTGGAGTATTCTCTGGGGACCACAAACCTCATAATGATAGAAAATAGGATTTTGGCTTCACAATTAAACACAGAATGTGTTAAATGCTTGGGTTCAGAAGTGGTTCTCTCCAAGAAAAACATGGCTTTGGCTTTCTCTAGGATTTCTTTTCTATCAGGATAGTCACCAACCTTATACTTACTAGGCACTCCTAAAACTTTGGAGAACACCCTGTGATCTAACCTAATGTCCACACCAGCCACTCTTGAAGTAAGGATGTATCTATCACTGTCATCAAGCACTTGAACCAGATTCAAATAGAACAGTCTGGTTAACCTAGGGTAAGCTTCAGAAGGTGGGTTCAACAGACTTCCAACAGATGAGTTTTTCAAGTTCTTAATGTAGTCTAAGTCTAAAATCTCCAATAAATCAGAAATGATTAGACTACAAAAAGACACTTTAGATGATGCATACCCATTCATCCATACCTTCTTGACATCAGAATTAACAAACCAAGATTCAGGCAAGAGGTTCTTACCAAAGTTTGTGGCTTTCTTGGTTTTCACTGCACCGTGCTTAACCCTCTTCTTCTCTGGGATTTCTTCACCCTTCTTTTGTGGAGTTTCTTATACTTTCTTGTCACCAGCCTTCTTCTCTTTTGAAGATGGTACACTCTTCTTTTCCTTCTCAGCAATCACTTATTTCTTCTTCTTACTTGAATCTTCTTCCTGATCCTTATTCCCCTTTTCTTTCTCCATTTCCTCAGTTGTAGATTCTGAATCTGACTCAGCCCTTACTTCTTCTTGAACTTCCTTCACTTTCTTGGTCTTCTTTGTAGGAGGAGAAGTCTCATGAACACTAGCCGTGTCCTCTTAGTCTGATCCATGAATGGTGATCTTCCTGTTAGCCTTTCTCTTCACCCTCTTGTTGGAGGTCTGACCTAGCTGCTTGATCCTTTCTGATTTTCACTCCATTTGGGTTAGGGTTTGAGAGAGATTGAAATAATGGTAATAGAGAGAGATAGATACGAAGAAATAGAAGTAGAGAATGAGAGAAAATATGTCCTAAAGCTGGCTTAAGTAAGTAGATGAGTTTGACTAAAAGTAGGAGATTTGCATGCAAAAAAAATTCAAAAGATTTTCAAGATATTTGTAGATATTTTGATCAGATCTCTGAACATTTGAAAATATTTTGTAATTATCTAAAAAGATATCATAAAATTTTTCATGATTCAATATTTTTAAAGATAATGCATATCCACTCATCAAAGCAGTGAAACAGTAGTTCAAAGCTTTGAGAAGTTTCAGACTAATACAGAAACTTCAAAGCTTTGAGCCATATTTTCAAGGCTCTAGAAAATATAATCTCAATGCCTTGACTCACACAGATAATACATATAGTAACTATTTACTCCCCCTAAACCAATGCATCCTTGTTTAACATATCCAATTCACGTCTTAGAGATGCAAACCTCTCATCTGGCAGTGGTTCAGCGAAGATATCAGCTATTTGCTTAGAAGTAGAAATAAAAGATAGAACAATATAACCTTTTTCTATATGAATGTCAAATAATCCAGAAGTACTCTTTTTGTCTACTTTGTATTCTGCAAAGTCTGCATCTGAATATCCACTCAACAAAAAGTTATACCTTCTTGGATACCAAATCCCCAAGTCTGTGGTTCCATTCAAATATCTAAAAATCCTTTTCACAGCAATTAAATGACTTTCTTTAGGATCAACCTAAAACCTTGCACACATGCACACACTAAACATAATATCTGGTCTACTAGCAGTTAGATACAAAAGTGAACCAATCATACCTCTGTATTCTTTCTGATTTACACTCTTACCAGTTGTGTCCTTGCCTAAAGACAGTGATGAACTCACAGGGGTCTTTACCACCTTGGACTGTGACATGTTATACTTGTTTAACAAGTCCAGGGTGTACTTTCCTTGATGAACAAAAATTCCTTTCTTCATTTGATGTACATGAAGTCCAATAAAGAAATTTAGTTCTCCCATCAAGCTCATTTCAAATTCTCTGCACATTAGACTTGAAAACTCTTTTGAAAGAGCATCATTAGTAGCACCAAAAAGAATATCATCTACATATATCTGAACAACTAGCATATCTTTTTCCTGATTCTTGATAAAAAGGGTCTTATCAAGCAAACCTCTCTTAAAACCATTTTCCAACATAAATTTTGAGAGTCTATCATACCAAGCCCTTGGAGCTTACTTAAGTCCATATAACGATTTGTCCAGTTTGTAAACATAATCAGGAAAGGTGTCATTTTCAAAACCTGTTGGTTGAGCAACAAATACTTCTTCTTGTAAATAACCATTTAGAAAAGAACATTTGACATCCATTTGGAGAATTTTTATGTGATTATGTGATCCAAATGCAAGACGTATTCTAATTGCTTCTAACCTTGCAACAGGGGCAAATGTTTCCTCATAATCAATACCTTCCTCTTGATTGTATCCCTGTGCAACCAGTCTTGCTTTATTTCTCACAACCTTACCTTTTTCATCAAGCTTATTTCCGAACACCCATCTTGTTCCAGTCACTGATTTATCATTTGTTCTAGGAAAAACATTCTAAACTTTGTTTCTTTCAAACTGATTCAGCTCATTCTGCATTGCAATGATCCAGTCTGCATCTTCTAGTGCTTCTTTTGCAGTTTTGGGCTCAATGAGTGATACAAAAGCACTGAATTCACACAGATTTCTCAATTGACCTCTTGTCTGAGTTCCAGTTGTTGGATCTGATAAAATATTCTCAGCGGGATGATCTGAGAGATATTTGAACTCATTTTTGGGTGTCCAAGTGTATGGACCTTCAAGGCTTTGAGTTCTTGATACAGTAGAAGGAGCATCATATTTCCTGTCAATCTCAGTCTCGAGCCTTTGATATTTTGGCTCAGCAGGAGGTTCAAGGCCTTGAGATTCTTCTAAAAGTTTTTGGTGCTTAGTTTTCCTCTTGCTCTCAAGGTCTTCATTAGTCTCATATTTATTCAAACTAAGATCCAAAAATTTTTATCTTAGAGAATCATCAGTACTTTCATCAAAAACAACATGATTACTCTCCTCTACAATCTTAGATTTTTATTGTAAATCATGTAAGCCTTGCTGGTTTGAGAATAACCAAGAAACACACCTTCATCACTTCTATCATCAAACTTACCAAGATTATCTTTGCCATTGTTATGCACAAAACAAGTACAGCCAAAAGGCTTAAAGTAAGCAACACTAGGCTTTCTGCCTTTAAACAGTTCATAAGGAGTTTCTTCAAAATTGGCCTGATCAAACATCTGTTGAGCACATAGTTGGCAGTATTAGCAGCTTCTGCCCACAAAGATTTTGTAAAATTACTTTCAAGTAGCATGGTTCTAGACATATCTTCAAGAGTCCTATTTTTCCTCTCAACTACTCCATTTTGCTGAGGAGTTCTAGGTGCATAAAAGTTGTGTGAGATGTCATGCTTTGCATAAAATAAATAAAAATCAAGTTGATCAAATTCCCTACCATGATCACTTCTAATAGACGCAACAGGTACATTTTTCAAAGTTTGAAGCTCTTTGCAAAGTTTTGAAAATTCAGATAATGCTTCAGACTTTTCTCTAATAAACATTACCCAAGTATATCTAGAGTAGTTATCAACCACAACAAGCATATATTTTTACCTCTGGGTGTTTGAACCCTCATAGGACCACACAAGTCCATATGCAGTATTTCTAAGGGTCTGAAGGTACTTACGAAATTCTTTGGCTTGAATGAGCTTCTAGTTTGTTTACCTTGAGTACAAGCCTTGCAAAACTCATCATCCTGGAATTTAAGGATTGGTAATCCCCTTACCAGATCTTTTGAGATGAGCTTATTCAGAGAATGCATGCTTATATGACCAAGCTTTCTGTGCCATAGTTTTGAGTCATCCTTCAAAACTTTGAGACACTTCAGACTATCACCTGCAACTTTTTCAGTGCATAGTGCATAAAAATTATGTGACCTAGGAGCCGTGAGTATGCAAGCTTCTGAGAATTTTCCTGAGTTTTTCTTCATTTGAGAATACTTTTCCCAAATTCTCCAAGTTGTTCACAATATCTGTAAACCTTTTGAACATATCTTTGATGGATTCATCAGAATTCATCTTAAACAGTTCATAGTGCCTCAAAAGGATATTAATCTTTGTCTGTTTGATTTGGCTAGTTCCTTCATAGGTAACAGTCAAGTTATCTCAGATCTCCTTTGCATTTTTGCAGTTGGATATCCTGTTGAAATAATCTGCACTAAGAGCACAATATAATAAGTTCAAAGCTTTGTAATTTTTTGATATCTTTTCAAGTTCAGTAACTGAGAGATCTTCATCAGGTTTGACTGTTCTAACACCATTCACAGTAGTATAGAACAGGTTTAGCCCATTCACAATAATAGACCATAGTTCTATGTCCTGATCTATGATGAACATTTTCATCAATGCCTTCCAATGCACAAAGTTATCACCACAGAACAATGGGGGTCTATTAGATGCCTTCCCTGTGAGAATCCTCCTTCACCTACAAAACTCATTGTCACAAGATTGTTAGATCTTTAAAATGTGACCCAAATCTCTGATACCAATTGAAAGTGTGTAATGTAGGTGCACACATGTATATTAATACTCTAGAAGGGGGGGGGGTTGAATAGAGTATGCTAGCTTTTTCCAAAACACAAGTTTTTGAAACTTTAGTAGAGCAAACTGTTGATATCTCAAATCTTTGAAAACAACTTGAAAAGCTTAAAGATATAACAACAGAGTATAGAGGCTTCAAAGCTTTTAGACTTGGAAAGCTCCAAAGCTTTGAAACATCTAATATAAACTGTATGTAAAAACAGCAAAAGTAAATAGCAAGAACACGAAGATTTTACAGAGACACGAACTACTGCAATACCTGACTACTAATCCTCAAAAAGTCTTTTAGGAGTGAGTCTCCAGTAGACAGCTTTATGCAATTAGCAGATAGGGAATCCAGGTGATCCTTGTTGATCTTATCATCCTGTACAACTTCCTCAAACTCTTTGATAGATTTGTTAAGTATCTCCTTGCGCGCCTTAAGGGTAGCATGTTCCTTGCTATAGTTGGAGTATTCAAACCTGAGTTGCGCAGAATTGTTGATCTTGGTCAGCCTCTGTACGAGGAAATCCAGGTTTAGTCTCCCTGTCGCGACTTGTTGAAGGCCATTCGTGCTTGAAAGAAGGATTTGAGCACTGGCAACCGAGGTGCTTGCTAGAGTTGTATTATGTACTCTTTCTAAGAGAGAAGCAATCTCTTTGAGAAGATTCGCTCTATCTCTAGGAGCTAGCTCCAGAATTCTTGCAAACGTAGTTAGATACGATATGTGCACCTTCATAAGCCATTCAAGGCAAGCTTGATCAATACCTAGACACGCGAAGATGAAAGGAAATCAGTTAGTAAAGGCATGAGGTCATGAGCCTGACACCATAAGGGGAATTGTCTTACCAGTTCCTTCAGCAATCTGCTGAAGTGAGGCAACAGGAGTCGCCCTTAACCACCACTAGAGGAGGCTATTGCAGCTAACCTTTGGTCTGTTAAAGCTTCACGCGCAAAATATTTTGCAGGAATGGCATATTTCCTTTCAGCAACAACTGGTTCGGCAAATTGCGAGCCCCATATTGCCCATGGATTTTGAGCAAAGAGCATATCCAGGTCAAGGCCAGAGAATCAATGACCATGCTAAGAAGTGACAAGTTTTCACTGGGGCCCTCTAAGGATGCAATACCTCTGGAGGTATCTTGTGCAGGAGGGGGAGCGGTCTTTGCTGACACCTCATCCGCGACTATAGAAGTACTGGTCTTCGAGGTCGCGTCTTGATGAGGCTCAGTTATAACTGCACCATCGTTCCCTTCTCCTTCTGCTTCATTTACACTTGGTGCAGACTCCGGTGCTTCTAGCACACTTTCACGTGCGACGTCAGGTTGCGTCCTGAGAGTTACGGCAATATCAACATCTAGAACGGTCGACTGAACATCCGTCCTGACTTGATCAGGTGCAATGTCATCCCCATTAGACTCAGGATCAGCCTCTCCTTTGTTAGTTTTCGCATTTTGAGGAAAATAACTGGAATTTCTTGCCTCAACAGCGACCTCAAATCGCTCGGCCATTTCAGGAGGAGTCTCAGCTGGCAACGTGGCTGTAGGAGCAACACTTGGAGTAGCAGCGACATTAACTCTATTCGTGGGAATAGCCTTATTCGTGCAAGTCACACTCGTATATCCAATCCATAGTTTCTCGATACTAGGAATATCCTTATTCGTGCAAATAACATCAATATCCTATATTGATTTATTTGAGTCTTGCCAGACATTCTATGAGCACTATCCCTCGAGTGGCCTAGGATATTTTCTCTCGTTATGTGGGAGGGACAAATTCTATCTACGTCCACTACGATCTCTAAGCTTTCTTCTTATTGTATCCGGTACACGCCTTTATAGCTACCCAGTTACGGTGTAGCGTTTGACGCTACCAAAATCACAATAATCCATAACTAGACAATGTAGTTATTTCAAGTCTAAGGATGACTATACCATTGCACCACAAGAAGCGCTTGTGACTCAACATAACATGTATGTAGCCTTCTCGGAGATGGGTTAATCCACTGCGCCATTACCCTTAATGCACACCCATGTGTTGGATCGTGATATCTCCATATTAATCCAACCCCATACTAGTCTATAGATGATTGTCCTATTAATCATTATACTGGACTAGGGATATTTAAGATAAACAACACGATTGTAAATCTAAGGACTTCATTACATTAAATATCCAATAAATATACAATGAATGTTCTAGCCAAAATAAATTCATACTAAACTAGATTGCCTCTAGGTCATCTATTCCAACAGTCTCCCACTTGCACTAGAGCCAATCTGACGCATCTCGTATGCCCATGCTCCTAGTGTGCCCTTCATGATTCCACTGCACAAGCAGCTTTGTAAGCGGATATGACAGATTTCTCATCTGTAGGAATCTTGCATATCTGAACGTCTCCTCTATCCATAATATCTTGAGTAAGATGGAACTTCCTGAGCACGTTATTGGATTTTTGGTGCGACTTGGGCTCCTTTGATTGCGCGATCGCCCCAGTGTTGTCACAGTACAACTCTACAGGATCCGCAATGCTAGGAGCCACACCAAGTTCGGAAACAAACTTTCTGATCCAAACAGCTTACTTTGCTGCACCATTGGCAGCAATGTAC
The DNA here is from genome assembly GCA_023055425.1 of Linanthus parryae. NCBI lineage: Eukaryota > Viridiplantae > Streptophyta > Magnoliopsida > Ericales > Polemoniaceae > Linanthus > Linanthus parryae. Next base: position 11,401,490 of record JALGPY010000010.1, on the reverse strand, counting down.
TTAGCCTCTGTTGTAGAATCAGCCACCGTCTCTTGCTTGAAACTCTTCCAGCTCACCACTGCTCCATTCAGGCAAAACACATATACCGATTGTGGTCTAAAGTCATCTCTGTCAGTTAGGAAGCTTGCATCCGTGTAACCCTTACACGTAACTCTTCCTCACTGCCAAATATCAAGAAAGCATCCTTAGTTCTTCTCAAGTACTTTAGGATGTTCTTAACTGCAATCCAGTGACTCTCAGCCGGATTGGATTGGTATCTGCTTGTCATACTCAAGGCATATGACACATCTGGTCTAGTACATAACATGGCGTACATGATAGATCCTATGGAGGAGGTACAGGGAATTATACTCATGCGTTCCTTCTCAATCTCATTGGAAGGAAAACCACTCTTCGAAAGAGTGATTCCATGTGAAATGGGCAAGAATTCCTTCTTGGAATCTTGCATGTTGAACCGCTTCAACACCTTGTCAATATATGTACTTTGACTTAGGCCTAGCAGTCACTTAGATCTATCTCGATCTTTATATCAAGTATATGGGCTGCTTCCCCTAAGTCTTTCATTTAGAAACACTTTCCTAGCCAATCTTTAATAGATTGCAGCATGGGAATGTCGTTTCCAATGAGTAGTATGTCATCCACATACAAGACCAGAAAAGCTACAGAGCTCCCACTAACTTTCTTGTAGACAAAAGACTCATCTCCTTTTCTGGTGAAGCCAAACTCTTTGACTACTTCATCAAAATGTCGATTCCAACTCCTAGAAGCTTGCTTCAATCTATAAATGGATCGTTGCAGCTTACAGATTTTGTCGGCTTGCTTTGGATCTTCAAAACCCTCCGGCTGTATCATATACACGTCCTCGAGGAGATTCCCATAAAGGAATGCTGTCTTGACATCCATCTGCCAAATCTCATAGTCATGGTATGCTGCAATTACAAGTAGGATTCGGATGGATTTGGTCATTGCGATTGGTGAAAATGTTTCATCATAGTCAATACCATGAATCTGTCTGAATCCTTTAGCCACCAATCGGCCCTTATAGGTAATCACATTACCATCCATGTCGATCTTCTTCTTCATAGATCGAACCATATCTAATAGGGTTTGATTCCTCCTCTCGGACATGCCATTCCATTGTGGCGTTCGAGGTGGAGTGTGTTGGGACACGATCCCACACTCTCTAAGATAGTCGTCAAACTCTTGGCTCAAGTATTCTCCTCCACGATCCAATCAAAGAGCCTTGATACTTTTTCCAACTTGCTTCTCTACTTCACTCTTGAATTCTTTGAACTTTTCAAAGGATTCTTATTTGGCCCTCATGAGGTACACAAATCCATATCTACTGAAATCATCAGTAAATGTAATGAAGTATACGTAACCATCCCTGGCTAGCGTGGCAAATAGCCCACACACATCATTATGTATGAGCGCCAATTGCTCACTAGTCCTCTCACCTTTCTTATTGAAAGGAGACTTTGTCCTTTTTCCCAATAAACAAGCCTCACATGTCTCATATGATTCAAAATCAAATGAGTCTAGGAATCCATCCTTATGGAGTCTAGATACACGTTTCTTGTTTATATGGCCTAAGCGACAGTGCCATAAGTAAGCAGGATTTAAATCATGTATTTTAATCCTCTTGGTATTAATGTTGTAGACATGATTGCTTAGTTCAAGGACATACAGTCCATTAAATAATTGCGCACTACAATAGTGAATATTATTAAAATAAAAGGAACAACAATTGTTCTTTATTGAAATAATAAAACCTTCCTTGTCCAGACAATAAATAGAAATAATTTTTCTGCTCATGCAGGCACAAAATAACAATTATTTAATTCTAAAACTAATCCTGAAGGTAGAGATAGCTCGCACACGCCCACGGCCAACGCAGCAACTTTTGCTCCATTCCCAACGCGCAGGTCTATCTCCCCTTTAGCCAATCTTCTACTTCTCTTTAGATCCTGCTCATTTCGACAAATGTGAGATCCACATCCAGTATCTCATAACCATGATGTAGAGACAGTTCAATTGACATCTACAACAAAAATACCTGGTAGTGGTGGAATCACTATTCCAAGCCTCTCGTCCTCCACATACTTTGGGCAGATCCTCCTACAGTGTCAAGGCTGACTGCAGTAGTGACACTCACCTTTAGTCACACCTTTGGAAATGCCACCAACAGGCTTAAGGGAAGGTTCTTTGGGCTTGGCAACTGACTTGCCTTTGCCCTTGGAGGATGAGGTAAACCTTTTTCCCTTTCCTTTCTGTACCATCATAATGGCCTTGCCCTTACCCTTGTTGATGCTTTGTTCGGCTGTCCTCAACATATTGAGTAAATCTGGCAGTGGTTTCACGATCTCGTTCATGTTATAGTTCATAATGAACTGTCCATAACTCTCAGGCAACGATTGTAACACGAGATCGGTTGCCAACTCTTGGCCGACCGTAAACCCTAGTCGAGAGAGATTCTCCAAGTATCCGATCATTCGGAGTACATGAGGTCCCACAGGGTTTCCTTCATCCAGATGACACTTGAACAATGCCTTAGAGACCTCATACCTCTCCACCCTTGCCTACTCTCGGAAGAGCTGTTTCAGATGCTCGATTATATCGACATCATTCATGTTTTCGTGTTTCTTCTGAAGCTCAGAAGTCATGGTGCATAGCATAAGGTAGGCCGCATCATTAGCGTCATGAACACGCTTTTGATACGCCTTTAGGGCTGCAGGGGTATTGTTCTCTGGACCTGCTGGAACTTGCTCCTCTATTGCGTACAGCTTCTTTTCTTGCTTGAGAACGATTCTCAAGTTTCTGTACCAATCAAGGAAGTTGGTTCCAGAGAGCTTGTCCTTCTCAAGGACAGATCATAGGGAATGTTGTGAACTCGATGAGTTGTTTGCCATTTGGAATTCTACAAAAGGAAAATATGCAAGTTTTAGTATTTGTGAATTTTTGACTATATTCAATAATGGCTAGTTTATCAAATATAGCTCCCACTATTTTTCTACGGGTTATTAACCCTCAAGATATTAATGCGGAAAATATCCTTATAGTTTCTAGTGGGCCAAGATCCATGTTTCATCTCCTTATGAGCTTGCTTTGGAAAGTCACCCATAATTTGACTACTTTAGGTAGGAACAATTCCAATTGCAGCCTATGCAACTCTTGGTTCACTTGGGCAAATAACTTCTTATTTATCCATCTGCATGGATAATCCCAATTGATTGCCTCTAGGTTTTTAATCATATTAATGGCCTAGTTGTGTCCAGCCTCTTATTTAAACAATTTTACATAACTTGTTTGTGCCATCGCATTCCATCATGATGAACCAAGTTGCCTTGCTTTGGCATGCACGAACTTGTAAATCATGATGATAATGAGTGTTTTAAATAACGAGAAGGCAAGAACACAATATTTGAATTTCGAGGGATTTTCAAATTCAATTTTAATTGTTTTTGTTGATCCATATCCACTGATCTATCTATTTGAATTTGGGCATAACTCCAAATAATAGATCCGGGTTGTCTAATTATCTTATTATCCTAATTGCATGCATCATCCATACACCAACAACAAAATAATAAGACAATGGCTCGCAGGCCATAAAACCTTGAGAAAAATCTCACAAGTTGAGAAAAAAATGGCTCGCAGGCCATAAAACCTTAATTAATTATTACAATAAATGGATCAGCTCGCAGGCCGTAAACCAAACCACAAAAATTAAACAATCACACCAAACCACATCCTAAGGCCATATCCAACCACCATGAAATTTGCACATAAACAGTTAAAATCCAATTTTAACGCGCTTGGTCAATTTTAATTGATTTTAGGAATATTTCTAGGGTTAAAACGGTCGAAGGGGCCCAACAATCTAATTGCCCGAACCCCAAAGAGGACCGCCTAGGCCTTGGGTCGGCCGGTCCCTAGCCCACACGGCTAGGCCGTGTGCTAGGGCAGCCCCCGGCCCCTAGGCCGCGCCTTACTTGGGCTGCAAGCAAGGAGGGGAAGTCCCCTAAGGGGGACGAACCTATTAGGGAGTTGTTTCCAAAACAACTCCCTTGCTTGTTGCCCAAGTTTGGTTGTTTCCTTGTTTGAAAAGAACTCCTTCTTTCAATAGGATGCCCAAACCCTAGATCTAAGATCCTAAAATTTCTCAAACTCACTAATTCATGCATCCAATGCAAAAACTAGCTCTTGTTTTGTTTGATTATGGACAAATTGCATCATATGCTTGATTTGTCTTTTTTACGTTATAAAAAATAAATTTAAAGTGTACAACTATCAAAACATAACACATAAACCACGTTTCTGTTGTACGACCGGTGGCTCTGATACCACTGTAGGGTATTGATCATGGGTACGCAGCGGAAAATATGATTTATCCATATAATACCCTCCAAGGATCACAGGACAAGAGGCATAACGATGGTAAAGGAAGAATCATGTTACATACCTTGGGGTTTCTCCTGTGATGACTTGTAACGTGAATTGTGTCACGTCTCTACGGTTGATCCACGCCTGGAGTTGAGATCTAGATCTTCCTTCTCCTTTGTGCTAGCTAGGAACGGAGGAAGAGGAAGAAGAAATCACGCAACACGAGTAAACAAGGAGGTGGCGGCCTCCTTTGTTGGCTGACGGGGTAGGGGCGGCGGCAAGGGGTCGGGCGGCCCTCTTGCTTGCTTGCTCTCTCTCATTTTTGTTCTCTCCCACTCAAGTTATGAACAATAGGCTCATAAGTGAGCGAATGAAGGAATGAGCATCCTTTTCAACTACCTAAAGGACCTTATATAGTCCAACAAATCCTTTTCAACTACCTAAAGGACCTATTCTAGTCCTACTAGAATTCAATTTTATCCCTTCCTTGCAAATTAGTCCAACTAAGTTTGCAAGGTGTTGCAAAGTGATCCTTCTAATTAATTAATCATATTAATTAATTCCGAAATCTATTTCAACTCTATATAGCGTGTGACCCCATAGGTTCTATCTAGTTGGTAGCAACAATTTGCTAATATGGAGCCGTTTCTAGCAAAACATCCATTCTAGCCAACTAATAGAATAGTCATCCGACAAACCTTGTACAAGTAATTGTCACATCCCTTTGTCTCTATATCCGGATTGGACACAAGACATACAAGTCACACTTGTATATACAATCTATAGTTTCTCGATCCTGGGAATAGCCTTATTCATTCAAATAACATCAATCTCCTATATTGATTTATTTGAGTCTGGCCGGACATTCTATAAGCACTATCCCTCGAGTGGCTTAGGATATTTGCTCCCGTTATGTGGGAGGGACAAATTCAATCTCAGCCACTACGATCTCTAAGCTTGCTTCTTATTGTATCTGGTACACGACTTTATAGCACCCAGTTACGGTATAGCGTTTGACGCTACCAAAATCACTATAATCCACAACTAGACAATCTAGTGATTTCTGTAGGGTTTTGATTCATGGATGCGCAACGGAAACACAAACAATCATAACCCATGCAAAACCCTCCAAGGATCACAAGTCAAGATACATAATGATGGTAAAGGAAGAAATCAATAACACACCTTAGGGTTCTCCTTTGATGACTTCAAACGCGAATTGTGTCACGTTCTCTATAGTTGATCCACGCCTAGAGTTGAATTCTAGATCTTCCAATCCAATGGAGCTAGCCGGGAAAGAGGAAGAGGAAGAAGAATCACGCAAAACGAGACGAAACAAGGAGGTGTTCGGCCTCCTTGTGGCCGACGGGGACGGGCGGCGGCAAAGGGGGGCGGCGTGCTCCTCTTTGCTTGCTTGCTCTCTCCTTTTTGTTCTCTCCCACTGAATTTATGATCAATAAGGTCATAAATGTGGGAAGGAAGGAAGGAGTGTCCTTTATATAGTCCAACAAATCCTTGCCAACTACCTAAAGGACCTATTCTAGTCCTACTAGAATTCAATTTAGTCCCTTCCTTGCAAATTAGTCCCTACCAAGTTTGCACGGTATTGCAAAGTGATCCTTCTATTTCATTAATCCAATCAATTCATTCCCGAATCTAGTTCAACTCTATATAGGGTGTGACCCCATTGGTTCTATCTAGTTGGTAGCAACAATTTGCTAATATGGAGCGTTTTCTAGCAAAACATCCATTCTAGCCAACTAATAGAATAGTCATCTTGACAAACCTTGTACAAGTAATTGTCTCATCCCTTTGTCTCTATATTCGGATTGGACACGAGACATACAAGTCACACTCGTATATCCAATCCACAGTTTCTCGATCCATGGGAATAGCCTTATTCGTGCAAATAACATCAATATCCCATATTGATTTATTTGAGTCTGGCAAGACATTCTATAAGCACTATCCCTAGAGTGGCCTAGGATATTTGCTCCCGTTATGTGGGAGGGACAAATTCTATCTACGTCCACTACGATCTCTAAGCTTGCTTCTTATTGTATCCGGTACACGCCTTTATAACTACCCAGTTACGGTGTAGCGTTTAAAGCTACCAAAATCACAATAATCCGCAACTAGAATATCTAGCGACTTCAAGTCTAAGGATGAAAATACCATTGCACCACGAGGAACTTGTGACTTAACATAACGTGTATGTAGCCTTCTCGGAGATGGGTCAATCCAGTGCGCTATTACCCTTAATGCATACCTATGTGTTGGATCATGATATCTCCATATCAATCCAACCCCATACTAGTCTATAGATGAATGTCCCATTAATCATTATACTGGACTGGGGATATTTAAGATAAACAACACAATTGTAAATCTAAGGAATTCATTATATTAAATATCCAATAAATAATAAAATGAATTTTCTAGCTACAAATAAATTCATACTAAACTAGATTGCCTCTAGGGCATCTATTCCAACAGTCTCCCACTTGCACTAGTGCCAATCTGGCGCATCTCGTATGCCCATACTCCTTGTGTGCCCTTCATGCTTCCACTGCGCAAGCGGATTTGTAAGCGGATCTGAAAGATTCTCATCTGTAGGAATCGTGCATATCCGAACGTCTCCTCTATCGATAATATCTCGAATCAGATGAAACTTCTTGAGCACGTGCTTGGATTTCTGGTGCGACCTGGGTTCCATTGATTGCGCGATCGCCCCAGTGTTTTCAAAATACAACTCAACTGGATCTGCAATGCTAAGAACCACACCAAGTTCAGAAACAAACTTTATGATCCAAACAGCTTCCTTTGCTGTGCATTTTGCAGCAATGTACACTGCCTCTGTTGTAGAATCAGCCACCGTCTCTTGCTTGGAACTTTTCCAGCTCACCGCTGCTCCATTCTGGCAAAACACATATCTCGACTGTGATCTAAACTCATCTCTGTCGGTTTGGAAGCTTGCATCAGTGTAACCCCTTACACGCAACTCTTCCTCTCCGCCAAACATCAAGAAAGCATCCTTAGTTCTTCTCAAGTACTTTAGGATGTTTTTTAATAGAATCTAGTGACTCTCACCTGGATTGGATTGGTATCTGCTTGTCATACTCAAGGCATATGACACATTTGTTCTAGTACACAACATGGCGTACATGATAGATCCTATGGCCGAGGCATAGGGAATTCTACTCATGCGTTCCTTCTCAATCTCATTGGAAGGACAACCACTCTTCGAAAGAGTGATTCCATGTGACATGGGGAAGAATCCCTTCTTGGAATCTAGCATGTTGAACCGTTTCAACCCCTTGTCACTATATGTACTTTGACTTAGGCCTAGCAGTCTCTTAGATCTATCTCTATAGATCTTTATACCGAGTATATAGGCTGCTTCCCCTAAGTCCTTCATTGAGAAACACTTCCCTAGCCAATATTTAACAGATTGCAGCATGGGAATGTCGTTTCCAATGAGTAGTATGTCATCCACATACAAGACCAGAAAAGCTATAGAGATCCCACTAACCTTCTTGTAGACACATGACTTATCTTCGTTTCTGATGAAGCCAAACTCTTTGACTACTTCATCAAAACTTCGATTCCAACTCCTAGAAGCTTGCTTCAATCCATAAAAGGATCGTTGCAGCTTACAGACTTTGTTGGCTTGCTTTGGATCTTCAAAACCCTCCAGCTGTATCATATACACGTCCTCGAGGAGATTCCCATAATGGAATGCTGTTTTGAGATCCATCTGCCAAATCTCATAGTCATGGTATGCTGCAATCGCAAGAAGGATTCGGATGGATTTGGTCATAGCGACTGGTGAAAAGGTTTCATCATAGTCAATACCATGAATCTGTCGGAATCCTTTAGCCACCAATCGGCCCTTATAGGTAATCACATTACCATCCATGTTGATCTTCTTCTTGAAGACCCACTTGCACCCTATGGGTCGCGCCCCTTCGGGTGGTTCCACCAAAGTCCATACTTTGTTGGTATACATTGATTCCATCTTGGATCTCATGGCTTCTAGCCACTTCTGAGAGTCTGGGCCTTTCATGGCCTCTTCATAGGTAGTGGGCTCATCATCTATGAGCATCGTGTCACCGGAATCTGTCACGAGAAGTCCATACCTCTCGGGTTCCTGGCGCACTATACTAGATCTACGAAGCTCTTGTGTTACCTGAACAGGTTGCTCCACAATTGTTTGTGGTTCCTGTTCATGTTCCATAATCGGTTCAATGATTTGTGGTTCTTGAATCGCTTCAAGTTCTACAGTCCTCCCACTTGCTTCTTTAGAGATAAACTCTCTTTCTAGAAACACACCGGTCCGAGCAACAAACACGTTGTTCTCGGTTGGATTGTAGAAGTAGTATCCCTTAGTTTCCTTAGGGTACGCCACAAACTTACACTTATCCGACTTTGGCTCTAGCTTGTCTCATTGTAAACGTTTTACATAGACATCGCAGCCCCAAATCCTCATGAACGACAGTGTGGGACGCCTCCCACTCCACATCTCATGTGTTGTCTTCATGACTGATTTAGACGGAACACGGTTAATGGTGAAAGATGCACTTAATAGAGCGTGGCCCCAAAAGGATAATGGAAGATCGGTTCGACACATCATCGATCGAACCATATCCAATAGGGTTCGGTTCCTCCTCTCAGACACGCCATTTCATTGTGGCGTTCTGGGTGGAGTGAGTTGGGACACGATCCCACACTCTCTGAGATAGTCGTCAAACTCTTGGCTCAATTATTCTCCTCCACGATCCGATCGTAGAGCCTTCATACTTTTTCCAAGTTTCTTCTCTACTTCATTCATGAATTCTTTGAACACTTCAAAGGACTCAGATTTGGCCCTCATGAGGTACACAAATCCATATCTACTTTAATCATCAGTAAATGTAATGAAGTAGACGTAACCACCCCTGGAAGGCGTGGCAAATGGCCCACACACATCACTATGTATGAGCGCCAATTGCTCACTAGTCCTCTCACCTTTCTTATTGAAAGGGCACTTTGTCATTTTTCCCAATAAACAAGCCTCACATGTCTCATATGATTCAAAATCAAATGAGTCTAGTAGTCCATCCTTATGGAGTCTAGATACACGTTTCTTGTTTATGTGGCCCAAACGATAGTGCCATAAGTAAGCAGGATTTAAATCATTCATTTTAATCCGCTTGGTATTAATGTTGTAGATAGGATTGCTTAGATCAAGGACATACAGTCCATTAAATAATTGCGCACTAAAATAGTGAATATTATTCAAATAAAAGGAACAACAATTGTTCTTTATTGAAATAATAAAACCTTCCTTGTCCAAACAAGAAATAAAAATAATGTTTCTGCTCATAGCAGGCACAAAATATCAATTATTTAATTCTAAAACTAATCCTGAAGGCAGAGATAGCTCGCACACGCCCACGGCCAACGCAGCAACTTTTGCTCCATTCCCAACGCGCAGATTTATCTCCCCTTTAGCCAATCTTCTACTTCTCTTTAGATCCTTCGCATTTCGACAAATGTGAGATCCACATCCAGTATCTAATACCCATGATGTAGAGACAGTTAAATATACATCTACAACAAAAATACCTGGTGGTGGTGGAATCACTATTCCAAGCCTCTTGTCCTCCAGATATTTTGGGCAGTTCCTCCTCTAGTTTCCAGGCTGAGTGCAGTAGTGACACTCACCTTTAGTCACACCTTTGGCAATGCCACCAACAGGCTTAAGGGCAGGTTCCTTGGATTTGGAAACTGACTTGCTTTTGCCCTTGGAGGATGAGGCAAACCTTTTGCCCTTTCCTTTCTGCACCATCAAAATGGCCTTGCCCTTACCCTTGTTGATGCTTCGTTCAGCTTTCCTCAACATATTGAGCAAATTTGGCAGTGGTTTCACGATCTCGTTCATGTTATTGTTCGTGATGAACTGTCCATAACTCTCGGGCAACGATTGCAACAAGAGATCGTTTTCCAACTCTTGGCCGACCGGGAACCCTACTCGGGCGAGATTCTCCAAGTACCCGATCATACGGAGTACATTGGGTCCCATCGGGTTCCCTTCTGCCAGATGACACTTGAACAATGCCTTATAGACCTCATACCTCTCAACCCTTGCCTGCTCTTGGAAGAGCTGCTTCAGATGCTCGATCATATCGACAACATTCATGTTTTCGTGTTGCTTCTGAAGCTCAGAAGTCATGGTGCATGGCATAAGGCAGGCCGCATCATTAGCGTCATCAACACGCTTTTGATACGCCTTTAGTGCTGCAAGTTTCTGATTCTGTGGACCTGCTGGAACATGCTCCTCTATTGCGTATAGTTTCTTCTCTTTCTTTAGAACGATTCTCAAGTTTCTGTACCAATCAAGGAAGTTGGTTCCAGAGAGCTTGTCCTTATCAAGGACAGATCGTAGGGAATGTTGTGAAATCGATGAGTTGTTTGCCATTTGGAATTCTACAAAAGGAAAATACGCAAGTTTTAGTATTTGTGAATTTTTGACTATATTCAATAATGGCTAGTTTATCAAATATAGCTCCCACTATTTATTCTACGGATTAATAACCCTCAAGATTTTAATGCGAAAATATCCTTATATTTTCTAGTGGGCCAAGATCCATGTTTCATCTTCTTATGAGCTTGCTTTGGCAAGTCACCTATAATTCGACTACTTTAGGTAGGAACAATTCCAATTGCATCCCTTATGCAACTCTTGGTTCAATTGGGCAAATAACTCCTTATTTATCCATCCGTATGGATAATCCCAATTGATTGCCTCTAGGTTCTTTAATCATATTAATAGCCTAGTTGTGTTCAACCTCTTATTTAAACAATTGCACATTACTAGCTTGTGCCATCGTATTCCATCATTATGAACCAAGTCGCCATGCTTTGACACGCATGAACTTGATAAATCATTATAATAATGAGTGTTTAAATACCGAGAAGGCAAAAACACAATATTTGAATTTTGAGGGATTTTAAATTCAATTTTCTTAATTTTTTTGTTGATCAATATCAAGTAATCTATCTATTTGAGTTTGGGCACAACTCCAAATAATAGATCCGGGTTGTCTAATTATCTTATTATCCTAATTGCATGCATCATCCATACACCAACCACAAAATAATAAGACAATAAAATAAACAACCACAAAACAAAAATAAAACGTGATGTGGATATGGCCTTTTCTCGACCAAGAAAATTCCAAGCCAATGGAATTTTCTATGAACCCTAAAAGCAAACACATCTCCGTGCGTCTTGATCTTTTGGTCCATCCTTCATAGTCATGTGGAATGCTCCATGCTCCATGCTCCATCTTTTGTGGCTTCTTTTGGCTTTGGGCTTCTTTTTCTTCAATCTTGGATAACAATCTACTTTATCTAGCACTAGCTAATAACTATACTAAATAAAATGATTCTCACAAGTTGAGAAAAAAATTGGCTCGCAGGCCATAAAATCCTAATTAATTATTACAGTTTATTGATCAGCTCGCTTGCCGTAAACCAAACCACAAAAATTAAAAAATCACAACAAACCACATCCTAAGGCCATATCCAATCACCATGCGATTTGCACATAAACAGTTAAAATCCAATTTTAACGCGCTTGGTCAATTTTAATTGATTTTAGGATATTCTAGGGTTAAAACGGTCCATGGGGCCCAACAATCTAATTGCCCGGGCTCAAAAGAGAACCGCAAAGGCCTTGGGCCGGCCGGCCCCTAGCCCATGCGGCTAGGCCGCGGGCTAGGGCAGCCCCGACCCCTAGCCCGAGCCTTGCTTGGGCGGCAAGCAAGGAGGGGCGGTCCCCTAGGGGGGCCGAACCTCCTTTGGGAGTTGTTTCCAAAACAACTCCCATGCTTGGTGCCCAAGTTTGGTTGTTTCCTTGTATGGGAAGAACTCCTTCTTCCCAAAGGATGCCCAAACCCTAGATCTAAGATCCTAAAATTTCTCAAACTCACTAATTCATGCATCCAATGCTAAAACTAGGTCTTGTTATGATTGATTATTGACAAATTGCATCATATGCTTGATTTGTCTTGTTTTACGCGATAAACAACAATTTTAAGGTGTAAAACTATCAAAACGTAACACATAAACCACGCTTATGCTCTACAACCAGGCTCTGATACCACTCTAGGGTTTTGATTCATGGATGCGCAACGGAAACACAAACAATCATAACCCATGCAAAACCCTCCAAGGATCACAAGTCAGGAGACATAACGATGGTAAAGGAAGAAATCAATAACACACCTTAGGGTTCTCCTTTGATGACTCCAAACGCGAATTGTGTCACGTTCTCTATAGTTGATCCACACCTAGAGTTGAATTCTAGAACTTCCAATCCAATGGAGCTAGCCCGGAAAGAGGAAGAGGAAGAAGAATCACGCAAAACGAGACGAAACAAGGAGGTGTTCGGCTTCCTTGTGGCCGACGAGGACGGGCGGCGGCAAAGAGGGGCGGCGTGCTCCTCTTTGCTTGCTTGCTCTCTCCTTTTTGTTCTCTCCCACTGAAGTTATGATCAATTTGGTCATAAGTGTGGGAAGGAAGGAAGGAATGTCCTTTATATAGTCCAACAAATCCTTGCCAACTACCTAAATGACCTATTCTAGTCCTACTAGAATTCAATTTAGTCCCTTCCTTGCAAATTAGTCCCTACTAAGTTTGCAAGGTATTGCAAAGTGATCCTTCTAATTAATTAATCCAATTAATTCATTCCCAAATCTAGTTCAACTCTATATAGCGTGTGACCCCATAGGTTCTATCTAGTTGGTAGCAACAATTTGCTAATATGGAGTGTTTTCTAGCTAAACATCCATTCTAGTCAACTAATAGAATAGTCATCTTGACAAACCTTGTACAAGTAATTGTATCATCCCTTTGTCTCTATATCCGGATTGGACAAAGACATACAAGTCACACTCATATATCCAATCCACAGTTTCTCGATCCATGGGAATAGCTTTATTCGTGCAAATAACATCAATATCCCATATTGATTTATTTAGGTCTGGCCAGACATTCTATAAGCACTATCCCTCGAGTGGCCTATGATATTTTCTCCCGTTATGTGGGAGGTACAAATTCTATCTACGTCCACTACGATCTCTAAGCTTGCTTCTTATTGTATCCGGTACTCGCATTTATAACTACCCAGTTACGGTGTAGCAATTAACGCTACCAAAATCACAATAATTCACAACTAGAATATCTAGCGACTTCAAGTCTAAGGATGAAAATACCATTGCACCACGAGAAGCACTTGTGACTTAACATAACGTGTATGTAGCCTTCTCGGAGATGGGTCAATCCAGTGCGCCATTACCCTTAATGCACACCTATGTGTTGGATCATGATATCTCCATATCAATCCAACCCCATACTAGTCTATAGATGATTGTCCCATTAATCATTATACTGGACTAGAAATATTTAAGATAAACAACTTAATTGTAAATCTAAGGAATTCATTATATTAAATATCCAATAAATAATAAAATGAATTTTCTAGCCACAAATAAATTCATACTAAACTGGATTGCCTCTAGGGCATCTATTCCAACAATTTCAATTATAAGAATGACAATACCATTGCACCACGAGAAGCGCTTGTGACTCAACATAACATGTATGTAGCCTTCTCGGAGATGGGTCAATCCAGTGCGCCACTACCCTTAATGCACACCCATGTGTTGGATCATGATATCTCCATATCAATCCAACCCCATACTAGTCTATAGATGATTGTCCTATTAATCATTATACTTGACTAGGGATATTTAAGATAAACAACACGATTGTAAATCTAAGGACTCCATTATATTAAATATCCAATAAATAATACAATGAATGTTCTAGCCAAAATAAATTCATACTAAACTAGATTGCCTCTAGGGAATCTATTCCAACACTTATGATAACAAAGACCTACACAATCGTATGGGATATCTACGTAAGTACTATGACTCAGATTATCATCGATTCCTTTTAAAGTTGCGTGCCCTGGTTATACGCGAGATAGCTTGTTGTTATTATTTGGAAGAAATGGAGCCAAGTATAGCAATCCTAAGGAAAAATTGCTTATGTGAATCTTCACCACATTGGTCCACTAACCAACGACGAATGTCGCTTTTAGACACTCCATGTTTTAAGGCTTCGTAGATAAGTTCCTGACAAGATAAGGAGAATAGATATACAGTACCTTCCTCATCTTTGTCGCCAACAATCTCCGGGAAATCCTGTTGGGCGCGTTCCAGTTGACCCACAACGGATTGCGAACGCTGAGTCTGCTCTTCAAGGCTCTTCTTCATCGCTTTGGCGACATCGCGCTCTTCTTGCAGCCTTGCTTCTTCCTCGTTCTACTTCGCCATAGACACAGACTCTGCGATCATGTCTTCCTCAGTAGGGCCTTCTGGAGCTTTTTTAGAATTCCCGCTATCAGCCAAAGTCTTTGATTCAAGATCGGTCAAATGCGACATGTTGAAGGAAAAGTTATTACCTTCCCGCCTGGAAAAAGGGGCCTCTGGAACGTACTCGACAAAGTCTTCCAAGCTATTCTGCTTTGAGCTCTGGCCTCTCTTAATAGCCACTTGCTTCCGGGGAGTAGGGTTCCTTCGCGCACGCTTCGTTGGCCTAGGTGTCGTGTCATCTGTCGAGGGCTCTTCGGAAGCTTTGTTTTTCTTCGCGTTGGCGTCTTGTTCTGCAAGAGATGTGATGAAAACAGCAAGAGCAGACCAAATTCTGGCTTTGATCTCTTGCCCTATTGACATCTCAGGTTCGATGGCGATGTTAGCTTCGTTCGAGCGCAAGATAGTGATGAGTGCACTACTGCGATCACCCGAACCGAATCTACTAAAGAGACACTGAAAACAAAACAAGAAGGTAAAATTCATCATTACATTTCTAAACTGTGTCAAAGGGAAAAAATGATTTGACAACATACCTTGTTGAACTCGTCTGCTTAACCCATTCATTCTTTGAAGGACTCCTTCTGAACTGCTTCAATTTTCTCCGCGAGAACCAGTTCCGCGCACAAATGATGATCTTTATCCAATGGAGAATAGAATCTGTACTATTTCACGTTCCTGGAAGCCTTATATTTAAAAGGGTAGACTCCTATTCTGATTGCAGGGGATATCGAGGGATGAAATTGGAGCCAAGACCTAGCTTGAAGGCGAGTTTGGGCATTCAAAAAGGATGCCCAATCCACAGTCGCCTCCCCCACTCTATTTCTGGACGATTGAGTTAATGGGAGCATGCCAACCAGCAGGTCGTTGCACTCTTTGTACAACAGCCTCTTATAGCAGCCCTTCAAAACTGAGTCAAACCACAATGAAGGGGCCACGGCGTCAAAGCCAAACTGGGGACTGACCCTAACTGGATCATAGGGAGTTGTGATGAGTGGATAGCTGGTACACTCGATTCCATCTTCGCATAAAGCGGGTAGATACCCCCTCCTGCACCAGTTGATAAACCTGGAGTAGCAGATTGATCCCTCAGTGATGTGCGCACGAGTGTACTTCACACTCCGATAGGGATACATGGTGTCTCTGAAGACAATATTGTCCAACTGTTGGACGTATGGCATGGGATTAAAAAGCTGGCATCATCGCATATCAAAGGGAATGAGCGACGAACTTCCTTGGTTTTGAACCAACGCCCGAGGGCAGAAGAGCTTCTTCTTAGACTTAGGCGCGTCCCATAAGGTCACGGGTGAGGGGATCGGAGCGTATAAAGGCCATCGCTCGTACACCCACATTGACAAGAACGCGGCGTTGACATACATCACCACGTCGACCCCACCCTGGGACTGCTCCATATGCGACATCGACATATCTAGGCGGTGATACAAAGAACCAAGGACCAAGGGACCTAATGCTAACTTCTTCCCAAGGTCTAGACGAACGGCCAGAGAAAGAACGTGACAGAACACACCATCGTGGGGGTGACCGTCAATAAGATATCGTGACAACCATACGCAGAGAAAGCCACAAAGAGTACATTGAGAACCCTTCCCTTCAACAAGGTGGGGGCCTTCAGGTTCTTCGCAGTCACTTCCTGGGCAATCTTAGAATTGGCGAGTTGCGGTAGAAATAGGTCACCTGCTTGGACCAAAGGTTTTCGCGCCTGAAGGAACTGATACGCATGTCTTCGCAGGCTTGCTCGATGCCCATCTGGTGGCATTCTTCTTCAGATCGCCGATATAATCCTTCATTTCTTGGCGTCAGTACTCAAAGAAGCTAGAGGATCTATGGCGCCCATACAGGGAAGCTTCAGCAGCGCCTCGACATCTTCGAGTGTCGGCCCGGCCTCAAAAGTCGCAAAGTGAAAGATGTGAGTTTTCTTCGAGTACCGCGAGAACAATGTCATCAGCATGTCTTTATCAAGCTTCACGTTTAATCCCTTCGTCGCGCGCACAGCACCATAAATCCTGTGCTGGTTAACTCAGTCTCAAAATGGGTGAGAATGTATACCGTCCACTCGTCCATGTAATCCAGCTTCTCGGTGACGGTCTGGTGAAAAAGATCTATGAAAGGATAAAGTCAAGCCCCGAGGCGAAGTCTATGAATATCATTTACATTGGCAAGATCCCAATCGTCTCTTTCTGACTCATATGTCAATTTCAAAGCATTCTTTGGGGGAGGCGTCTCAATTGAAGCGCCTCTGATGGTGGCCAGATAAAAATCTTCCCCTCCTAGGTAAGGGGCCTTACACCATATCTCTTTTGGGACCTCTGGAAGAGCAACTGCTTCCTTCAAACTTTTAGTTCCAAACCCAGACTGGGTACTAGTTTGGATCCAGAAATTAAGGCAAAGGATAAAGGTCACTAAACTTGTTTTCTTTTGAGTGACTGGATTGTTTGGACAACATCTGGTTGAGGAGCTGAACGTCTTGTTGGGAATTTCCTCTCCGGCTCATAAAATTTCAGAAGCAATGACGGTAGAAAAGTTCTAATTGAAGAAGCAAAGGGTTTAAATAGTCCTCAAGATTGAAGAGTCGCGACTGCTGACATTCGCTGAGTCAGCATCACTTCGGTAATCGGCGAAATTGGTGACCTATCAGATCATTTTGAGTTATTCTTGCCTCAAAAATCGGATAAAATATGTGGATGGCGTCTGGTTAACCTCGCAATGACCACACATCATCAAAGGCTATATGGCGTCTCGAACCCCTAGGCAATCATGGCTATATCAGGGGGATAGGGATTCGAATTTTATTCAAAACAATACGAGGATCTGCGTGGGGACCACGCACGACTGATTTTGCTCGACTACACGGCAAACGCGCGCGTGACTTTCGCGCAAAAGGGGGCTATTGTTGATAGTGCATTCGAGACAGACAGTGCATAGCCACGTGGCGGCCATCCAGCACATCTGAGTGTGCTTTGCATACACCTGATCACTGATCATACTTATCCACATGGGGGCTGCGAGACAGGGCTACCCGTGATACCAACCACACGGTAATTGTAGGTACTTAGTGGTTTGGCGGCTAGAGTAAGGTCCGCCGCGCGCGAACAACAACCAAGCTCGCGCCCGAACCTTACTTACTGACTTGAGAGACTTAATGATCACGTACTATAAACCCGGTCAATCTCATAACGGTCTCAAGTATATGCGGGCACGTGCGTAACGTTCCCTATATATACGGTCGAACGTGCCGTTACGGGTCTATCATTAAGCCGTCATTTATGGGCGCATTAACCCCTCACAATGGTCACTTCCCTACTATATACAGGATCGTTAGCCCTCCATTGCAATCTTGTGGTTCTTCTTTGATGCTCTTGGACTTTCTGGACTTTTGGATATACCGAAGCTCCGTCATTATGCTGTCTCGCTCTCAAGAACAATTACCATTGCTTACTCTCTCCCTACTCACTACCCTTCATCTCTCTGTGTTCATACTCCATTCCCTACTTGAGGTGCATACTTGGATCTCTCTCAAGGATTTCCAAAAACACAGCCGCATTGCATCAGCTTTTTTGAATCCCTGTGACGCCATTCGATTACGCAAGCCATTAAAGGTGGTTCGACGAGAAGCGTATGAAGGCGTCTTTCCATAAAATCCAACGCTAAGGCCTTCCCGGCCACATGGAACATGAGATCAACTTCAGAACCCCAGTCACCATGAAAAATGGAGAGCTAACCCACTGCAAACTTCGCAATGAGTTGCCCTTGCCAGGCCTTATCCCATAGGCACTTGCGCGCTTTTTCCAATTTGTAATCCATAAGAATAACATAATACAAAAGGTAATGTGAGATTACTCCGATAAGAAAAATGGAGCAAGACTGGTGAGGAGAATTGAACGAAATCAAAACAGCACCGCCTTGCTAGGCCAAGCCAGAAGTTACTTCCGGATTTGCAGCCCTCCAACAATTCTTCATAAATTTCAAATTAGCCACATGCCACTTCGGCTAGCCAATAAGAGAGAAAAAATTGGAAGATTTAAGGTACAGACACCGGTCCTCTCCAAGCAACAGCCTCCGGATGATCTTGCTTGTTGCACTCAAAGAAAGTAAATCCTTAAACGAACTGGCGGCCACACGCTGCACGATCATGCAAAAAACATCACCGTGTGCAGTCTCTAGAAGAGAATTCCCTTAAGCGGCCTCATCAATTTTCAAACTTTTTGCTACAAGATTTCGTACACCTGTTAGGGTAGAAAGGTAAAGGGGAAATAGTAGGTTGGAAATAGTGCTTTGGTTAATGCATTGTCATTAATGGGAAGTAGGTTGGACATAGTAGTGTCGCAGTAATGATTACCTATCACTGTGTTGAAGCTTTCATCAAACTAGTTATGAGCACGTGTGTTGCACGTGAAATTTTATTTATTACAATAATCATACTCAATCAAAACAAAAAAAAATCAAGACAAGAAGCACCGTGATATTTTAAAGTCGGTGAGTAATATAGTAAACCCAACAAATAAGTGAGAGATGAAATGTGTGTTAAGAAATTTAACATACTACCAAAATTAAGACCTATATGTCCCTCAACGATGCAAATGGGTTCGGAATAACGTCTCCGATGATATCTGCTTCATTCGTATAGTGCGGTCCACGTAGGCCTTGCCAAGTCTCTAATGTATGCTTCAGTCTCAAAACTGGTCGCCAAATTCTATAAAGAAGACCACATTGAAATTAAGTGGTGATTGTAAAGAAATTTTGGCGGAAATTGCTGAGAATAACGATGACATAATCAGTAATCTTCCGGATGCAATTATCCATCACTTATTTTCCTTCTTGCCCATGAATACATAATCAAAAAACTGTTTGCGATGTGTTGAAACAGTGTTTAAAATCAAAACACATTTATTCATAAAAACACAAATAAACCGGTGGAAGGAGAGAACAAGCGGTGAACTGTAATAATGTAGCCAGTGACCGACTTGAGAGAGAGAGATCAAGTGAATAGGTGAGAAGAGAGAAAAAAAAGTGGGGACAACCTGTAGGTGAGAGAGAGGAAAGGTGAAAACGTGAGAGAGTGAGAGGTTGCACGTGAAGGAGTGGGAGAGAGAGAGAGAGAGAGAGAGAGAGTGAGTGAGAGAAAGAGAAGAAAGAGTGAGAGGCTGCACGTGAATGAAGGAGTGAGAGAGAGAGAGAGAGAGAGAGAGAGTGTGAGAGAAAGAGAAGAAAGAGTGAGAGGCTGCACGTGAATGAAGGAGTGAGAGAGAGATAGAGAGAGTGAGTGACAGAAAAGAAGAGAGCGAAATGTAAATGGAGATGGACAAATTATCCCAAATTATTAATTTTTTCCAAAATTTCATTTTATTTTAATATTTTTTGCATTATAAAGTTATTTTTTTAACGATAATATAAATTAACGTTTAAAATATATATAAAAGAGTGTTCTTACCAATTCTCCCTCGGACACGGCCAATCCTTTGGTATATTTTAAAAAAAACAACGTTTTATGTGAGTTATGCTTGATTTAACAATGAGATTTTGGTATCCGTTCAAAAACAATAAAAATAGTGAAACAGAACAAGCTGCAAAAACAGGTTTAAAAACATAATAACAAAACTGACACGATTTCTTACGTGTATGCGCAAGTACACGGTCAAGTAATATAGGGGTGGTATTTCAACCCCGAGTTATCGATCCCACGAGGAGAGACTTGAGATTATTTAATTAAAAGCTTAATTTAGAGTTAAAGTAACCGTGAGCAATGTTTGTTCGTTTAAGAGTTTGCCTACCCAAAAAAGTGGCTGTACTGAAATAACAATCTTTTTGGATTTTATAATTAAACACAGTTTAATCAAATATGGAGAAAGACTAGCGATCTATGGATCACCTAGGGTTGTTAGACAATTCTGGATATTGTATTGAAACATACTAATCCTAACTCAGTTATGCCAGGTAACTAGTCACTACGATCTTCTCTCGATCTCACGTAGTCCTACGTCACGGTCTACTACAGGTCATGTCGGTGCACTGTCGTCTACCCAATGGCCAATCCTATTCAAATCACCTCTCAGTCTCATTTATTAAGTATTGTGTTCATGTTATCTATCACCCTAGGACAAGTCTCCGTCGAGCACTCCACCTAAGTACAAGCAATTCCGGGTAGCCACTGCATTGTTGCTAAGATTTAAGCTCAGAACAGGAACAATATCTAAACTCAATTAAAGCATTAAGTAATAATCAAGATTATGCATCAAAAACATCTTCTTATGGTCATTCATCTCATACCAAGGGTGTGTCAATAACCCTAATTCAACAATACACAAAAAGAAGTTGAAGAATATTCATAGTCATGAATCCAATACATGAATCAATCACAATAAGCCGGAAAAAGATGAATATAACATAACCCTAGGCTCTCCATAGAGCCTAGTAAAGAATCTATCTACTCATAGTAGATGAATGATAAAAGAGTTTCTCCATAGATAATGAAAGAGAAGGAGAAGAAGTGATCAAACGATGAAATCTCCGAAGAGTAGACGAATCCGTGCACCTAAGCTCCAAGCTTCTCTCCAATGTTTTCCCGTGCGTGATTGATGTCTCTCTAGGTCTTCTCTCACGTTTTTTACCAACTGGGGCGAGTTTTTAATGTAACTTGGCCGAAATTGCATTTCAGCCCCTCCAGTTTGTAATTCCCAGACAGAATTGGAAGCTGATATTGCGCAGGCCATATCTCCCTCATCTGGACTCGTATTTGGAATGACCATATATCGTTGAACAGCTATGGATATCTACTTTCCAATGGCTCAGGCATTGCTCCAAAAATCATTGTAGATTTTCCTAAGAATTGAAAAGGGTGAAGGCTGGTCCTGAGTGACTTTTCTAACTTTGCTACCTTTTTGCATCTTCTTTTCTCCTCTTCATTCCAAGCATATCCAAGCCTCTCATAATCTCCATTGAAGCTATTTTACCCGAGTTACACAACACTAAACAACCCGTGCAATTATCTTCGCAAATATGAGAGAAAACATGCTCGAATAAGCTTGAAACTACACTTTTCACTCTTAGGCTAAAAAATCATCAATTTCACATATTTGTGCACATATACCATATAAATCATGTGAAATAAGCCTAATGCAAGTGATAGAAAGTATCATGATAACTCCTAAATGAGAGTTATCAAATACCCCCACACTTACCTTTAGCTCGTCCCGAGCAAAACTTGTTTCACTCCCCCATGATTTGCATCTATCATTACTAGCCATGTGACAAAAACGACTCACGTACACGACTATGCAATCTACATACTTTGTACAATGCAACTCGATTATAATACAATGCAAGTATTGAAATAACATAAAAAAATCTTCTTCTTTGGATATCAGGCAATCTCGCTATTACCAACCAAACTCATCAAGTTCTCACAAGTCTCAATAGAAAATCACACAACCAATAGCAAGAAATTTAAGTAGAATGAACCTACGCACAAGTTCACTAAAGGGTCCCCAAACATCCACCATAAACAATCCTAGACTCGGGAAAGTCCTTTAGCTCAGAGGGTCTAGGAATCCTTAGTACTAAGGTATTCTTTCGTCGCCAAGTCATTTGAGGTTTTCAGACACTCTTAGCCCTGATTGCATTTGAATGCAAATTGTCCCAGTGACGGGAGACACAACTCCGTGTAATACGGCTTGAATTTAAGTTTCCTTAGAAGTTCTAATTGGATTGAATCCAAATTCTCCAAATGAATGGAGGCACATTAGGTTGTTCACCGTATCTAATCCAAGAGAAGATTTTTTTCATTCTCGTCTAATTTTTTCAACCGTGCATTTAGAGCTACTAAGTGTGCGATTTTTCGGTTAGCTCTTGGGACCGCCTTAAGGGATGGTGGTGTACACTCCCTAACTTCACTTAGGCTAGAGAAACGTACCACATGGAACTGACTCTACACGAAGGTCCACCCAAGATTTCAAGAGACCACAAGTTTCCACTGAAAACAGACCATTCAACTCCTTAGAACTAAATCCTCCTAGCACAATAAAGGAACTAAAGGTATGCCCTCTTCTAATTTCCACTTTTCCCTGAATACCCGGGACATCCTTTCGTGAAACAGGCGCGCAAGATACTAAAAATTAAGGTTTTCCCTACTACAGCGCTTCCTATTCTCAGAGACTCTTTCACGGAACTCTCTTCGGTTTCAAGCTTCATCAATTGCCATTATTCTCAAAAAATTCAAATATTTCTGATTTTTCATTTTTCTAGTTTCTTTGATTTTTTCAATTTTTTCCTAAACTCTATATGAAACTGGCCAACTCGATTAATCACACAACTATTGGGTAGGGGGAATCAATATTTAAAAGTGCAAACAAATGCATAAAATACACAATCTAATATGATACAACAATATATAAAACACTCCACCTTAACCACGAATATGACACAATTCTACACATACTACATGTAACAAGGCGATCCAAGACGGACATGGCTAGGAAAGGTAGACATAACCCCCCCCCCCAAACTTGAGATATTCATTGTCCTAAATGAATTTAAAGAGTACCCCCAAAGAACATGATATCAACGTGTAAGGAATTAATAGCGAAATGGCAAGTGTTGCAGGGCACTTCGCCAAGAGTGACTCGACGTGAATTTTAAAGAGAGAGAGAGAGAGAGAAATTGTACCTTCGGTCCCGGAGTACCGTTCTTACGGGACCGATTTCGCAAAATTTGGACGAGAATGGACCGGTTGGTCGACCAATTTTTCGAAAACCCGAGCAAGTCGAAGCAAGACTACCTTGTTGTGCTCCTCGGTGTTCCCGTTGCAGGTCCCTCTTGGAGCTTTGGCCGAATCCCCCTCCAAAGCGACGAATTGTAAAATTCTCATTCTTGGAGTTCTTACTCTTTGAATTCCCACACACTCAAACCGCTCACTATCTCTCAAAAACTCAATAGTTAATGTTGTAGTTGGGTTTACAAGGAGCAGAACCAAACAAAAACTTCACGATTTGGATGAGTTTCGAGTTTTGGGTGTGTAGGCGTTCTTGAGGTTTCAGAGGAAGAGAGATGAATAAAAAAGGAGTGTTTGATCCGAAATTGGGGTTGGGAGTGTGATAAATCCGGTTTTTGTTTTAAATAGTAGCCCCGAAATACCCAAAATGCCCCCAATTAATGAGGCTTCCAGAGCATTTTGGCCCGAAATGCTTTTGATTTCGGCCCGAAATACAGTGTATTTCAGCCCGAAATCAAAACCATTTCGGCCCGAAATGATTTGGAATTCTCAAAACAGATCCCTCTTTTCATTTCGGCCCGAAATCAAGGGTATTTCAGCCCGAAATGCCCTGGGACTTACCGGTTTTTGTTTTTGGTCTAGTTTCTTCATCCGGTGTCCGATTCCTTCGATTATCGCGCTCAAGGACTCGTCATTGAATGTAGAATCCAATGTTGACTGAAATATTCCCAAAGTCTGTGGAATTTTTCATCTCATCTCGAAAATTGCTCTCTAGCGCAAGAATCGTGCCCCTTTAAACTTTTGTTTTCTTCCATCCCTCTTCGTATTCCGATGCGTGCAACTCCGGGCCACAACTAGTTGCCAATATACTCAATAAATGAATAGCTACTCCTCGACCTCGAGTAGCCTCTCTTTCAAGCTCCTATTATCAAATTGCTCGTTGTGCCTCGTTTTGCGTGCAATGTAGTTCACGTGCATCAAGAAGGGGAATGCGAAGGGGTCTGCGATACATGTGTCCTGCACACTCATAGGAAATAATAAACCACTCTCTCGCTCAACTCTCACTATTAAATATGAAGGATTCAAAGAACATAAACTAAATAAAATAATGAAAGTCCTACTCCACATTAGGTTGCCTCCCAATCAGCGCTTGTAATTTAAGGTCGACGGCCTGACGCAGTTACCTCTGCCACATCACGAGGGTGGTCAGGCACATTGTGATGCTTCCATCTTAGCTTTCCTATGCTGAATTTGAGGCACTGCTTCATGTGCTTGCACAACTGATGGCTTGTTCCTTTCTGAGTAGTCAGGTGGATCACCTTGCGACATATCAGGAAGTTGTCGGTTCACTTGTACAGCAAATGGAACCCCTGGCTTATGCTCCCACGAGTACTGAGGTGTTGGTTTGAAGACTCGAAAAGTCTCCATGTCATCATGTATCCTCATAATCAGCTCTCCATTCTCCACATCAACGAGAGTACGCCCAGTTGCTAAAAACGGCCTACCTAGAATTATAGGCACATCACCAGCTGGCATGTCCAATATGACAAAGTCAGCTGGCATGATCAGGCTTCCAACCCTCACAAGTACATCCTGTATAATCCCACAGGCTCTCTTGGATGATTTGTCTGCAAAATGAAGAGTGATCCAGGTTTTCTGAGGCTCCCCCACACTTAACTTTTTGAATACCGACAGAGAAATCAAATTCACGCTTGCTCCCAAATCGCAGAGAGCTCTCCCAGTGTAGGCATCGCCCAACGTAGCTTCAATGAAAAAACTACCCGAATCCTTCTTTTTCTTAGGTATCCCATGCAAAACTCATGAACTATTATGCTCATTTAATTTCACACCCTGAAATTCATCCACTGCTTTCTTACCAATGATTGCATCCTTAATAAACCGAGAATACTTAGGCATCTTTTGAAGTGTCTCAATCAACGGAATATTCATATGAAATTTAGAAAATACGTTCAGAAAGCGCCTGTATTCCTCAGAATCAATGGATATGGAAGAACTGAAGAAGAAGAAGAAGAAGGAGATGAAAGTAATACCTCAGGGAGTTCCTGCTCATCCTGCTGAGTCATGCCTTTTGATTGGGGGACCATGACAGGAGTCTTCGCAGAATCGAAAACTTCATGCTCTTTTGCCTTGGATGCCCCTCCTCTGGCATGAGTAGGGTATGGCGGGTCTTTGAGTGTTGTACCACTGCGAGTGGTGATGGCCTGAACATGTTCCTCAGATGAAATAACAGTGTGTTCCAGTGTTCTGTGTTCGAGTTGCTTCTTGAGATCCTTAACTTCAGCCAGAGTTTCTCGGAGTGCAACTGCAGAAGTCGTGCTCTCGGAAATCATGGTCATCACGTGTTGACCCATCACTTTCATCAATCCTCTCATCTCAGCCAACTCTGAAGCTGATTCTTGTTGTTGCTTCTGCAACTCTGAAACAACTTCTTCATGCACCGCCTCCACCTCATTCACCTGAACTGTGCCATAATCAATTGCATTTTGCTTCATCAGTTCTTGCTGATGGGAATCATAATCCAAGCTCTCCTCTTGCTCGACCACTTGGCTCATCAGCTCATCTGCACCCTCCACATCGCATGTGAACAAGAAATTTCCCCCAGCATCTCTTTCGATCTTGTCTTTATCAAGATTTCCAAGTGCATCATAAAATATTTGGATGATATGAGCTTTGGAAATTCCATGTTTGGGGCACTTGCGTAGCAAGAAATTGAGACGCTCCCATGCTTTGACCATAGATTCATGCTGGTTCTGCTTGAATGACCATATCTCGTTCTGGAGCTGAATCATGGGTGAGATGGGAAAAAATTTATCCATGAACAAGGAGGCACACTCTTCCCATGTCTTGATTGAGTTGGATGGAAAGAATCTAGCCAAACCACAACAGCTCCCTTGAGGAAATGAGGGAAGAGCATCAGCCTTATTGCTTCAGAAGTGACCCAACTATATCGGATTAGCCCACAATGGCTCTGAAATCTCCCAATAAATTCATGTGGGTCTTCCTCATGTGTCCCAGCAAAAGTGCACTGTTCCTGAGCAAACTGTATTGTGCCAAGCTTGAGGCAAAAAGTTTCTTCCTGTATTGGTGGCACCACAACTGCTGACTCCCTTCCTTTAAGATCCCCCTCAAATGCCTGGATTATTGCTTTTCCAGAACGGTTATATGGCATTGAGGATGGATAATGTCTGGATGTTTCCGCCAATGATTTCTCTACAGTTGCAGCAACCATAGCTACTAGCTTCTCCGTGGTGAGGCTAATCTACCCTTGGCCTTCCGCCATAGCTACCTGAGAAGACAACACTAGCACACCCGTGAGGTATACAGATAGTAACAAAAAGTAAAAATAAAATAAAAGCTACAAACTAATTTTTAACTAAACAATCTACCGTTGTCCCCGGCAACGGCGCCAAAAACTTGACACGCTATCTTACCTGTTACCGCAAGTGCACGGCTCAAGTAATATAAGGTAATATTTCAATGAAAGAGAAGGAGAAGAAGTGATCAAACGGTGAAATCGCCGAAGAGTAGACGAATCCGTGCAATCCTCAAGCTCCAAGCTGCTCTCCAACGGTGTCCCGTGCGTGATTGATTTCTCTCTAGGTTTTCTCTCACGTTATTTACCAGATGGGGCGAGTTTTTAATGTAACTTGGCCGAAATTGCATTTCAGCCCCTCCAGTTTGCAATTCCTGGACAGAATCGGAAGCTGATCTTGCGCGGGCCATATCTCCCTTATCGAGACTCGTATTTGGACCGACCATATATCGTTGGAAAGCTATGGATGTCTACTTTACAATGGTGCAAGCCTTGCTCCAAAAATCATTGTAGAGTTTCCTGAGAATTGAAAAGAGTGAAGGATGGTCCTGAGTTACTTTTCCAACTTTGCTTCCTTTTTGCATCTTCTTTTCTCCTCTTCATATACCTTCATTCCAAGCATATCTAATCCTCTCATAAGCTCCACTGCACCTATTTCACATGAGTTACACAAAACTAAACAACCCGTGCAATTATCTTCGCAAGTATGAGAGAAAACATGCGCGAATAAGCTAGAAACTACACTTTTCACTCTTAGGCTTAAAATCATCAATTTCACATATTTGTGCACATATTCCCTATAAATCATGTGAATAAGCCTAATGCAAGTGATAGAAAGTATCATAATAACTCCTAAATGAGAGTTATCAAATACGGTTTGCTACGCGCTGAAAAACAGTATTGAAAATCAAAAACACATTTTTTTATCAAAAAATCAAATATATATTTGGCAACGTTACTAATTTTCATTGTTAATTTGATTAAATATTCGTTTTACGTACTATAAGGACATATACTGCAAGTATTTGATAACTTAGGCATCTAATCATAGTTGAAAATGTCTTTAACCACCAATAGGAGGTCTAGGGCAATAGCCTAGAAGGTTGATTGAGAATATTAAGTAAATCTTCGATTTCTATGTGACCAAGATCGTGGCAGGATTTGATGTTCTAGTGGAATATATCACGGTGTCTAAATCCATCTCCTTAATGGGTGTAGTTGAAGTGCACTAATGTTGGATGTTTCAGAAATTTATTTAATCATGTTGTTGTAAGCTCTATGTATTTCTCAAAGTTTCGAATAAAAACTATATTTATAAAAACATATGATTTTTAAGAACAAAAACATGTGTTTAGAGTATTATTCGTGATTTACCAAGAGATTTTGTATCCGGTTAAAAAAAATTATAACAGTGAAACAAAAAAAGCTGAAAAAACTATGTAAAAATATAATAAAAATATTTGATATGTGCCGAAAACAGTGTTTAAAATAAATAAAAAACACATTTGGCAATGTTACTACATTCCAGTGTTAATTTGCTTGAATATCATTTTAAGTACAAAATTGACATATACTACCAGTATTTGATAAATGCATCTAATCATAGTTGAAAGCCTATACGGTTTAATAGAAGATGAAGTAAATTTTCGATTTCGGTGTGATCAAGATCATGCATGATTTGATTTTACAATGGCAGTAATCACATTTTCTAAATCCATCTAATTAATGGGTGTAGCTGAATGCACTTATGTTGTGTATGTTTCAAACGTTTATTTAATCATGTTACTGTAATTGTAAGCTCTATATATCTCAAAAGCTTCAATTAGCAACTTAATATTTAAAAATAATGTTTTTTTATTGAGTGGTGTGATTTACAAATGAGATTTTTAGGTATCCGGTTAAAAACAATAAAAACAGTGAAAGAAAACAAGCTGAAAAAAGAAATTTTAAAAACACAATAAAAAACTGTTTGGTATACGCTGAAAACAGTGTTTAAAATCTAAGCACGTTTTTCATAAGAAAAAATAAATACACATTTTGCAACATTACCAAATTTCAAAGTTAATTTGCTTGAGTATCACTTTTAGGCCCAATACTTTTGACCCAAAAAAACACAATATTGACTTATTATGAAAAAAAAACAGATTATTCATAAAAAAAATAAAAACACTTTTGACAACAATTATCAAATTGCAAAGTTTATTTGCTTGAATTTCGTACTCACAAATTTATGCATCTTATCATAGTTGAAATGCAAAGTTTATTTGCTTGTAATTATCAGCCCGTGGATGGATCTCTGATCCAATGAGTGAGATTTGTCCAGCAAGTCAAATATGAACAAAAGAAGGGGGTTCCGTCTTTACAATAGTCGGTTATTGTTGGCGTCGTTCACCGTTCCTCTGCACTACGCGTTGTAAAGTGAGTGCATTGGGAGGAATATAGAACTCTCTTCTCAGATACAGTAAAAAAATGGAGCAAGTGTACAACAAGGGGGCGAAGAGGATGTCGATAACGTGTTGGAGGAAATGGGAGCACTTGGACATAAATTGTGACATTGTGAGTATGCAGATGTATAAGCAGCTAAGATACTCTAGAGAGGGGGTGAATAGAGTATGCAAACTTTTTTGCAAAAATTGCTAGGAAGATGAAAACTTGTACAAACAATGAAGTTCTAGGCCTTGAAAGCTAGTTCAAGACTTTGAAGTAAATGCGAAAGAATAGAGCAAGTATGCCTTTTTCAAGGCCTTGAAAACAGGTTCAAACCCTTGAAAAATAAACAGTTTTTGTGTGCTGCAAAATCTATGAAAGTAAATGAACTGAAAATGCAGAAGACAAGTGATTTATAGAGTTCAGTCCACTTGGACCTACGTATCTACCTCAGGGATTAGATCCCTGCAGGATTTTCAACTCAGTTCTTATTAATCAAAAGCTAAGTCCTATAACTCAAGCCCAAAGAGTTCCCTTACTCTGTTACAGCTTGTGGTTTTCCCTAACCTGTCTAGTACCTGCTCTAGCTAACTGATTAACTAAGAATTCTCTATTGTTCACTTTGAACAATCCTTGAGAATGGATGTAGAAATAATACAGAAATGATCTACCAATATAGCTCTATACAGAAGAACACTTAAGAGTAGAAAACTGCAGTAAAAATGCAGTGAACTTCTGTGAATGGATTGGAAGAATAAAGAACTTCTTTGATGCTTGTCAATCCAGAATTATTTCTCTGTTTTTGCCCGTTCAGTGTTATGTATTGTTTCTTCGAATTTGAGCTCTATTTATACTTCATACAGCTCTGCAAATCTCCCCAGATTTTCAGCAACAACCTTCCTATTTTGTAGGCAACAGAGTTTGACTACTTTGAAATCTTCTCCAACGGTTGGATGATCACAATCTTCAGAGATATTGTTGTAATCTTTCATTAAACAACATGAGAAGCAGTCATATACGTCTGATTGATCACAGAATGAAAGTGTCAAAGTATTTCCAAATCTGCAGCAATTCAGTTTAGGAAATAATCCTGCAAGACTTAGAAACAAAATTTCCTGCATTATCATAGTCAAGCAGATGATATATTAAGATTAGAAACATGTTATAACAATTTGTCTTTCATCATCTAATAACAGAGAACCAAACATATGAAAGAGAGAGAGTAAATCAATCCAGATAATTTGCAGAAAACTCCCCATGAGAATGTGCATACAGGTTCAAGCAGTTTCAAGGCTTTGAATCCAGTTTCAAGGCCTCGAAAATAGCTAAACTATTTTCAACCCTCTGAGACTGATTCAAGGCTTTGAAAGCTGGTTCAAGGCCTTGATATAGCCAAGTCTTGCACAACCTGATCTTTCAGTCTCCCCCTTGATGAAAGACAAAACCAAATTTTGTTTGATCCTTAGTCTTTGCGAAATAAACTTATTAGTCCGCAATTTAAAACACGGTATTTCCAAAAAGATCCAACTTATTCATAATAGCAACAGAAAATTAAACAGTTCAGCAAATAAAACCAAATAAACCTAAGAGCTAAAAACCTAGAATTTTCTCCCCCTTTTTTACTTTCATCAAAAATATAGAAGATGTTGGATCAAGTGCCTGGAAAATTATGAAAATTTAAAAGAAAAAATTTGAAGAAGAGTGAATGGGGAAGAAAGAATAGGCAAGATTAAGGGGTTGGATCTTCATCTTCATCCTGATCTCCTTCCTCTTTCTCATTGTCTTCTTCATCAGTCTTGTCATGCTCTTCATGTTCCTCTGCAGTCCCACCTGAAACAGTTGCTTCTTCAGTCTTGTCCTTTCCAGCAGCCTTTGGAGATTTATTTTTCTTCTTCAAGGTGATCAGTAGTTCATCTGAGTCGGGGTCATTGGCTTCATCATCTTCCTGTTCTGCTACCTGCTTTCCCTTGTCTGAAACTTGAGTAGTTTCTTCCTGGTCTGAATGCTCACTAGGCAAATCCTTGTCAGAGTCTCCTTTCTTTGTTCCTTCAGGATCCTCAGGAACATCAATCAAATTCATGATTCTGAAGATGCTTTCCACCATGTACTTGACTTTCCCCAAATCACTCTCCAGTCCAAAAACATTTTCTTTGACATCCTCCATGTCTAGATCCAAACCATCAAGTCTCTGATTGTCTGTAGGCTGAGAAGTCTGAATTGAAGTGGGATTCAAGGTCTTGGGCTTAGAAAACTTCTTTGCACCTAGTTCTGCTACAGTCAAGTCTGAGTAAATTGGGTCAGGTTCAGGTAGAAGAGTCTGGTGAGTCTAGGGTAGGCTAATTCTCTAGGATTCAGCATACACCACAAATAACTCTTCTTCAACATAGAGATGCACTTAAGTTTCATGTGTTCCAACATATGCTTATTAACCAAACTGCATAAACCAATAGATCTTGAAGCAAAACCATCTAACCACTGACCTTTAGAGATGTTTGAGACAAACCATGTCTCATCTGGTGATGCGTTCTTTGTTGAGGCTTGTGAATATATTTGCAAAGACTTCTCCAATTGTCCTTCTGATTGTGCTTTTGTCACCTTTCCTTTCCCCTTTTCTGCCTGAGTTGATTTCTTCTTCACCTTCTTTGAACTTGTAGGCTCTGTTTCTGGTTGCTTTTCTGTAACAGCTTTCTTCTTCTTTTGCTTTTCTGAAGAGGAGGTTGTAACCTTCTTGATCTTCTTCTTTGGTCGAGGAGGATCTTGGACTGCCTCTGAACTGGGAGTTCTAGAGCTAGAGTCTCCACTGACTTCTTGAACCTCTTCCACTGCTGCTTTTCTTTTCTTCTCTGAGACTGGTTTCGAACCTCCAGCCATTTTGATTTTATCTGAGGCTCTCCTTGTGCTCATTAGGGTTTGGGAGAAGAAAAGAGAGAGATGGAATGATACGGAATGAAGGATAAGAGAAAAAGATAAATATTCAAAGAGTTTGAGTTTCAAAAGGAAACTAGTATCTCTCTGATTCTCAAAAGATTTGCCATGGTCAGAGAGATTTAAAAACTTTTATGCCGTTGAAAAATAGAATATACTAATACTATTTTTGGCTAAAACAAATTTTTGAAAAGGTTAGGGGCTATATTAGGAAAATATCTACAGAGATATCACCCAACACATAATGATCCAAGATTATTGACTATCAGTGTTGCAGACTCATTTTCAAGGCTTTGAAAAGGCTTTCAAGGTCTTGAAATACAGTAACACTGCAACAAGTAAAAGTCAAGGCTTTGAACTGATTTTCAAGGCTTTGAAACTCAGTTCAAATCTTTTGAAACACATAAAGCTTACCTGTCTTACAAGATGCTCCCCCTAAACCAATGCATATTTGTTTAGCATTCCCAATTCCAATCTTAGAGCTGAGAACCTTTCATCTGCTAATGGTTTGGTGAAGATATATGCAATTTGCATGTTAGTGGAACCAAATTCAAGAACAATATCACCTTTCTCATCATGATCTCTGATGAAGTGGTGTCTGACATCATTGTCCTTGGTTCTTGAGTGTTGCACTGGATTTTTTGTAATTGAAATTGCACTAGTGTTGTCACACTTAATTGTGATGCCCCTGAAGTCCAATACAAGGTCTCTTAGCTATTGAGCAATCCATAAAACTTGTGATCAACATGCTCCTGCAGCTATATATTCAGCTTTAGCTGTTGATAGAGAAACTGAATTCTGTTTCTTGGAATGCCAACTAATCAAGGATGATCCAATGAATTGGCAAGTTCCTGAAGTAATTTTCCTGTCAACCTTGTAACATGCAAAGTCAGCATCTGAAAAGTCATGTAAAAGAGAAGTTAGAATGTCTTGGATACCAAAGCCCTAAGTCTTTGGAACCATTGAGATATCTGAACATTCTCTTCACAGCAGTCAAGTGTGATTTGTTTGGATCAGCTTGAAATCTAGCACACATACACCCACTAAACATAATATCTGGCCTGCTTGCTGTCAGATAGAGTAATGATCTAATCATGCCACTATACTCTTTTACATTGACACTCTTACCAGATTCATCCTTATCTAAGGATAGTGTAGAGCACATAGGAGTCTTGGCTTCCTTACATTGAGCCATGCTATATTTGTTTACTAAGTCTCTTGTTATTTACTTCGATGTAGAAAGATGCCCTTCTTCAATTGATTTATTTGAAGTCCTAGGAAGAAGTTCAACTCTCCCATCATGCTCATCTCAAATTCCCTGCTCATAAGACTTGAGAATTCTCTGCATAATTGATCATTAGTAGCTCCAAACAGTATATCATCAACATATATCTGAACTACAAGTAAATCTTTCTCATGAGTCTTAATGAAAAGAGTCTTGTCTACTAAACCTCTTTTGACTTCAATTTCAAGTAAAAACTTTGACAATCTTTCATACCAAGCCCTTGGAGCTTGTTTCAAACCATAAAGAGATTTGTCAAGTTTGTAGACATGATCTAGAAACTTTTCATTTTCAAAACCAGGTGGTTGTGCAACAAAAACTTCTTCTTACAAATAACTATTCAAGAAAGCACACTTCACATCCATTTGAAACAGTTTCATGTTCTTGTAAGATGCAAATGAAAGCAAAATTCTAATTGCTCCTAACCTGGAAAATGGAGCAAAAGTTTCCTCATAATCAATACCTTCTTCTTGATTGTAACCTTGAGCAACTAACCTTGCTTTTTTCTGATCACATTTCCACTTTCATCCAACTTGTTTCTGAATACCCATATGGTACCAATGATAGACTGGTTTGAAGGTGCAGGAACCAGGTTTGAAACCTTATTCCTTTAAAACTCATTGAGTTCACTTTTCATAGCAATGATCCAGTCTGCTTCTTGTACAGCTTCTTTCACCGTTTTTGGTTCTACAAGAGAAATAAAAGCATTAAAAGCACATAAGTTCTTCAACTGTGATCTAGTCTGTGAACCAGTGGTTGGATCTGATATGAT
This sequence comes from Linanthus parryae, assembly GCA_023055425.1. Taxonomy (NCBI): domain Eukaryota; kingdom Viridiplantae; phylum Streptophyta; class Magnoliopsida; order Ericales; family Polemoniaceae; genus Linanthus; species Linanthus parryae. Next base: position 11,367,218 of record JALGPY010000010.1, on the reverse strand, counting down.
ATTATCAGCTGGATGGGATGAGAGATATTTGAATCTCTTTCTTGGAGACCATGGTTCAGGTTCTCCATAGATCTTCTCTGGTCTTGGAGTAGTGGCTTTGTCACTTGAATCCTTCTGATCATCTTTTTCAAGGCTTTGAGTTTTACTTTCAAGGCCTTGAGCACCATTTTCAAGGTCTAGAAAATGTCTTCTATTCTCTTCTGATCCTTTCTTGAATCCTAGTGGATTCTCAGTCTCTTACTCAGATTCATGCTTGTTCAAATTCAAGTCTGCAAAACTTTCACTCAAAGAACCATCATAGCTTTCATCAAAAATAACATGAATGCTCTCTTCAACCAGTTTGGTTCTTTTATTGTAAACACTATAAGCTTTGCTATTCAGAGAGTAACCAAGAAATATACCTTCATCACTTCTTGCATCAAACTTACCAAGATTGTCTTTTCCATTATTATGGATAAAATAAGTACATCCAAAGGGTCTGAAGTAAGAAATGTTTGGCTTCCTCCCTTTGAATAATTCATAGGGGGTTCTTCAAAATTGGTCTGATCAAGCACATGTTCAAAATATAGTTTGTTGTATTCACAGCTTCTGCCCAATAATGTTTTGGCAGCTTGTTCTCAAGAAGCATTGTTCTTGACATATCTTCAAGAGTCCTGTTCTTTCTTTCAACAACACCATTCTGTTGAGGAGTTCTTGGAGCAGAAAAGTTGTGAGAAATACCATGCTTATCAAATAATAAATCAAATTCTAACTGATCAAATTCTCTACCATGATCACTTCTGATTGAAGCTACAGGTAGGTTTTTCAAGTTTTGAAGTTCTCTGCAAAGCTTTGAAAATTCAGAGAGTGCTTCAGATTTTTCTTTGAGAAACATAACCCAAGTATATATAGAAAAATCATCTACAACAACTAGCATATACCTTTTACCTTTTGGAGTGGGAGTCCTCATAGGACCACAGAGATCCATATGAAGTAATTCAATAGGTCTAGTTGTACTTGCAAACTTCTTTGGGTTGAAGGAACTTCTGGTCTGCTTGCCTTGAGCACAGGCTTTGCAAATTTCCTCTTCTTTGACTTTGATGGATGGTAATCCTCTTACCAAGTCTTTGGAAATCAACTTGTTCAAAGTATGCAAACTGATATGACCAAGTTTCCTGTGCCAAAGCTTTGAATCTTCTTTCAAGGCCTTGAGACACTTCAAACTTTCACGTGCAACTTTGTTAGTATGAAAAGTATAAACATTGTTTGATCTAGAGGCTGTCAGAATGCAATCTCCTGATTTCTCATTTTTCACCACACACTTCTCTTTATCAAAGATAACTTTGTTTCCATTATCACAAAGCTGAGATACACTAAGCAAGTTAAATTTCAAACCTTCAACCAGATACACATAAGAAATAAAGTTTTCATAAATTTTACCAACTTTTCCAATACCAAGAATATTGCATTTTCCTTTGTTACCAAGTGTTATTGAACCTTCTGATTGCTCCATCAATTATGAGAATAGAGATCTCTTTCCACTCATATGTCTTGAGCAACCACTGTCCATGAACCACTTCTATTATTTGATATTCGTGACAACCTGCAAACACCAATCACTGCCTTACCCAGCTGTTAGACCAAGTGTGTAATTTGGATTCATATTCAGGATCCACCATGATAGGTGGTATAACCCCTTTAGGAACCCAAATCTTATTAACTTGTCCTTTGAGTTGAAAAGGAAAAGTGTTCCTCATTATGTGAGGGTCTCTTCTTCTAAAAGGACAAGTCATTTTAACATGACCTGTTTTGCAGCAGTAATGACATGTAGGAGAAGTTTTCTTTCTAGCTTTCACAAATCTGGTATTGTTTCTTCTTGGAAAGTTTGGATTGAATCCAATACCTGCTTTGTGAACAGACTGTGAACTTCCTCCAAGAATCAAGTTCAACTTCTGTTCTGATCCAGCAAGCTTGACTTTGACCAATTCAGATTCTTGAAGTTTCTCAGTAAGAGTAATCTTTTGTTTCTCTAAATCATCAACCTGATGTCTTAGATTAACAAGGCTGTCACTCACTGAGGAGTTTTCAGTGACTACTTCCTTGACTTGTGTTTTCAAGGCTTTGAAACTGGTTTTCAAGGACTTGAAATCACTGTCAGTTTTCTTCTGAGAGATTTCAAGATTCTGATTTAGGCAACCAAGTTGTAAGTTTTCTTTTGCTTGCTCATGAACTTTTTCTTTCAAAAGTCTGATCTCTTTCAGATAATCTTCCTCATTTAAAAGCATTGTTATGAGATATTCTGAAAGAGCTTCTTTTGGTTTTGAAATTAGACAATTTACCATTACCTCAATGTTCTTTTCATAACTTTCATCATGCTTGGCCATGAAGCATAAGTTGGCATGTTCTTCCTCAGATTCAGATTCACTAGAGCTATCTGAATCACTCCATGAAGCTATCATGGCTTTCTTTCTTCTGTCATGATATTTCTTTTGAAAGTTCTTGCTCTTTTTGTGTGGACATTCTCTTATCAAGTGTCCTGAATCACCACACTCAAAGCAGTTCATAACTTTGGACTTTTTCTGTGAAGAGGACTTACCTTTGTAGTCCTTGCTGCTGGATGATCTATGCCTTTCTCTGTTGAAATCTTTGTTTCCAAAGTTTTTCTTCATTTTGAGAATCCTTGTCAAGGATTTGGAAATTAAGGTAATTGGATCTTCATCATCACCATCCTCAGTTTCAAGGCTTTGTGTTCTCTCATTCTCTTTGGTCATCAAGTTGTAAAGTTGATAGATTCTGAGTTTCTTCAATGGCTGTGGTTTTTGGTTCCCATTTTGCCTTTGGAAGACTTCTGAGAATCTTCCTCACTTTTTCTTCATTGGAAAAATGTTTTCCCAGTGATTCAAGGTTGCTAACAATATCAATGAATCTCTTGAACATGTCTCTGATGGACTCATCTGCATTCATCTTGAACAACTCATATTGTCTGAGATAAATGTTGATCTTGGTTTGCTTGACTTGACTGGTTCCTTCAAAGGTAACCACAAGTTTATCCCAGATTTCTTTAGCAGTTGTGCATCCAGAGATCCTGTTGAATTCATCTGTACTCAAAGCAGAATACAAAATGTTAATAGCCTTGTAGTTCTTAGAAAATTGCTCTAATTCAGAAGAGGATAGTGAGTCCTCTGTTGTTAGAGTTCTAATCCCATCTTTCTTTGTGTAGAAAGTATGAGGTTCATTTTGGATAATGGTCTAAAGCTCTAGATCTTGATCAATGATGAACATTTTCATGAGAGATTTCCAGTAAGCAAAATTTTCTCCACAAAATAGAGGAGGTACGTTAGCAGCTCTTCCCTGTGAGAAACCACCATCACCTGCAGTACTCATGATCACCATATGGTTAAATCATATACAATGATACAAGCTCTGGTACCAATTGAAAGTGTGAGTATGCAGATGTATAAGCAGCTAAGAAACTCTAGAAGGGGGGGGGGTTGTGTTGGAATAGATGCCTTAGAGGCAATCTTATATTTAGTATGAACATTGTTTTTTGGCTAGACTATTCATTTATTATATATTGTGATATGTAATAAAAATGAAGTCCTTAGATACAATGTGTTTTTTATCTTAAATATCCCTAGTCCATTATATTAATTAATAGGACTATGAAATATAGACTAGTATGTGTGTAGATTGATATGGAGATATCAAGTCTAACACATGGGTATGCATTAGGAGTAATGGCATACTGGATTGACACACAACGAGAAGGATACATTGGATTATGTTAAAGTCACAATCGCTTCTTGTAGTGCTAATATAATTGCAATCCTTAGTTACTAGATACTCTAGTTGTGGAATATTGTGCTTCGATGTTATCAAAGGTTGGGTAATTATAAAGATAGCTATCGGGAATGATAGGAAGCAAGCTTAGAGATCGTAGTGATGTAGATAGGATTTGTCCCTCCCACATAATGGGAGTAAATATCCACGGCCACTCGAGGGATGAGGCTTATTGAATGTCTGGCCAGACTCAGATAAATCAATATGGAGATATTGATGTTATCTTCTTGCATAAGCATATTCCCAGGATCGAGGAACTATGGATTGGATATACGAAGGTGACTATCTGTGTCTCGTGTCCAATCCGGATATGGAGAAAAAGGGATAGTGCAATATGAGATATTGGGCACAAGAGAATTGTTGGGATCACTGACAATTTCTATTAGTTGGGTGGCATGGATGTGTTGCTAGACACCGCTCCATGTTAGTAATAAGTTGCTACCCCCTAAGTAGAAACCTATGGGGTCACACGTCAAATAGAGTAGAGCTAGATTTGGGATTAATTAATATTATTAATTAATAAGAAGGATCATTGTGCAACACCTTGCAAACTTAGTAGGACTAATGTGCAAGGAAGGGACTAATCCAAGTTCATGTAGAACTAGGAAGGACCTTTATGTAGTTAACAAGGAGTTGTTGGACTATATAAAGGAGGCTCTAGCTTCCTTCCCACTTAATGTTATTAGACATAACACAAGAGAGTGGGAGAGAGCAAAAGGCAAGAGAGCAACACTAGCTTAGAGGCCGACCGCGCCTAAGCCGTCCGCCCCTTCCCGTCGGAGCCACAAGGAGGGCCAAACCCCTCCTTGTCCCTTGTTGTTTGATTCCTTCTTTCCTCTTCCCTCCGGTTCTAGCTAGAACTTGTTGAAGGAAGAATCTAGATCTCACGTCTAGACGTGGATCAACCGTAGAGAAGAGGACATCATTCTTCGTGTGATCTCCCAACCAAAAGGTACACAATTACTATGCCCCTTATCATGTTATGATATCTCTTCCTGTGATCCTTGGTGGGATTTGAGTAGGATTAAATTTTGTTATTCTGCTCCGTAACCTACATCAAAACCCAGCAGTGGTATCAGAGCCACAGGTCGTAGAGCATAACATGATTTTACGTGTTACGATTTCAGTTCATACACCGTATCATTGTTATTACGCAAAAACTGAAAATAATTGGCATAGTAGATGCAAATTGAATTTTGATTCAATATAAACAAGATCTAATTTAACATTGGATGTTAGAATTGGTGAGTTTAATCACATAGGATGTGAATTATTGGGTTCTTGAAAAATTATGGTTCATGGGCACATAGTTGAAAAGGAGTTTTCAATTATGGAAACAATTTTATGGAAACATCCATAAAAGGAAACAACCATGCTTGGGCAACAAGGAAGAATGAAGGAGGCTAGGGCCGAAACCCTAGCCGTCTGCCCCCTTCCTTGCGCGCCAAGCAAAGGCCGCGGGTCACATGGGGCGGCCGTCCTTGGGCCGGGCTCAAGTGGCGGGCGGCGGTTCTTGGGGTTCGGCCTAGGTTGGACCCCTTGGACCGTTGTAACCCTGATTACCAAATTCAATTAAAATTAAACAAGCGCGTTAAAAATTGGTTTTAACACTATTATGTGCTTTCTTGCATGGTGGATGGATATGGCCTAGGATTGTGGATGTTTATTGCTTTGTGGTTTGGTCTACGGCCTGCGAGCTGATCAAATTAATGTAATAATTAATTAGGTTTTACGGCATGCGAGTCGTATTTTCCCCTCGACATGTGAGGCTTTTATTATTTATATATTCTAGTGTTAGGCTAGAATTAGAAATATTTAGATGATAGCCAAGAGCATGGAGAAGAAGACCGGAGGACCAAAGGAGCCAAAAGATAAAGAAGACAACCCCCTAGGAATGCGGTTGTGGTGGAGCACATGGAGATGAGCTTGTCACTTTAGGGAAATTAGATATTATCATTGGCTTCATAATATCTTAGTCTAGGGGCCATATCCATGCCACGTTTTTTTATTGTGTGGATGTTTATTATTTTTGTCTTGTTATTTATATTTGTGTGTATGGCGATACTAGCAAAACGTTAACAAGATAATAATAAACAAGGATATTCTTTTATAGTGGATTGCCCAACCCAAATAAGTCGATCATGTTGATTGGATCAACAAAACAAATTAAGAAAAATTAAATCCCTCAATTAAATATTGCGTGTTGCCTTCTCTTGCCAAAACACCCTTCATGATCAAGGTTTATTAAAATTCGGGCTTGCCAAAGCAAAGCGATTTAAATTTACCATGATGTGTTGAGGACGAAACAAGCTAGTATTGTGTGTATGTTGAAGTAATAGGTTGGACGCAACTGGGTAAGACTCAATTGGATTGATGAGCCTAGAGGCATGACAATTAGGGGTTATTCAATGGATAAAGAATAAAGAGTTATTCACCTAATCGGGCCAAGAGTTGCATGGGATGCAATTGCAATGGTTCCTACCTAAATAACCTATTCTTGGGTGACTTGCCGAAGCAAGCTCAAGAAGAAGTGAAAAAGGGATCTTGGACCTACTAGAAAATATTATGATATTTTCGCGTTAATGGTGAGGGCTATTAATCCGAGAAAAATAGTGGGAGCTATATTTGATGATCTAGCCGTTGTTGAATATAGTTAAATTGTTCAATATACTAAAATTGCACATTTCTCATTTTGTAGAATTCCAAATGGCAAACAACAACGCATCGACTTCATCCCTACGATCTTTCCTTGAGAAGGATAAACTGTCTGGAACGAATTTCCTTGACTGGTACAGAAACTTAAGGATTGTCCTTAAGCAAGAAAAGAAGATGTACGTCTTGGACACTCCAATTCCAGCCCCACCACAAGATGAGTCTGTTCTAGCGGATGTGAGGGCACGTCAGAAACATATTGATGATTCTAGTGACGTGACTTGCCTCATGCTTTGCACCATGACTCCTGAGCTTCAGAAGCAGCACGAGAACATGGAAGCCTATGATATGATCATACACTTGAAACAATTGTTTCAGGAACAGGCAAGGCATGAGCGCTATGAGGTGTCTAAAGCATTATTCAAGAGCAGTCTTGCAGAGGGGAATCCAGTAGGGCCTCATGTTCTCCGAATGATCGGGTACATAGAGAACCTTGAGAGACTGGGATTCCCACTTGGCCAAGATTTGGCAACTGATCTTATCTTGCAATCGTTGCCTGACACTTATAATCAGTTCATTATGAACTATAATATGAACGAGATCAGTAAGACTCTGCCAGACTTGTTGAATGCTAAAGACAGCGGAACAGAGCGTAAACAAAGGCAAGGGCAAGGCTATAATGATGGTACATAGGAAGAAGGGCAAAGGATTTGCCTCTACTTCCAAAGGAAAGCGCAAGAAAGTTGTGAAATCCAAGGAAGCCCTAAAGCCTAGTGGAGGCGTGGCTAAAGGTTAATGTCACTACTGCAGCCAGCCAAGTCACTGGAGGAGGAATTTCCCTAAATATCTGGAGGATAAAAAGCTTGGAATAGTTATTCCACCACCACCAGGTATTTATGTTATAGACGTCAATCTTTCAATTTCTTCATCTTGGGTATTGGATACTGGATGTGGTTCTCACATTTGTCGAAATGTGCAGGATTTGAAAAGAAGTAGAAGATTGGCTAAAGGGGAGATAGATCTGCGCGTGGGGAATGGAGAAAAAGTTGATGCATTAGCTGTAGGCTTTTATGAGCTATCTTTGCCTTCTGGACTTATTTTAGAATTAAAACATTGCTTTTATGTGCCTGCTATGAGCAGAAAAATTATTTCCGTTTCTTGTTTGGACGAGAAGGTTTTTTCTATTTCAATAAAGGACAAGTGTTGCTCCATTTATTTTGATAGTATGCACTATTGTAGTGCACATTTTTCTAATGGATTGTATATCCTCGATCTAAATAGTCCAATCTATAACATAAATACTAAAAGGATTAAAACTAATGATTTAAATCCTACATATCTATGGCACTGTCGTTTAGGCCACACAAATGAGAAACGCATATCTAGACTCCATAAGGATGGACTTCTAGACTCATTTGATTTGGAATCATATGAGACATGTGAATCTTGTTTATTAGGAAAAATGACAAAGTCCCCTTTCAATAAGAAAGGTGAAAGGACTAGTGAGTTATTGGCACTCATACATACGGATGTATGCGGACCATTCCCCACGCCTGCTTGAGGTGGTTACACCTACTTCATTACATTTACTGATAATTTCAGTAGATATGGATTTGTATACCTTATGAAGGCCAAATCTGAATCCTCTGAATTGTTCAAGGAATTCAAGAATGATGTAGAGAAGCAACTTGGTAAAAGTATTAAGGCTCTCGGATCGGTTCGTGGAGGAGAATACTTAAGCCAAGAGTTTGATGAGTATCTTAGAGAGAGGGGGATAGTATCCCATCTCACTCCACCCGGAACGCCACAATGGAATGGCGCATCCCAGAGAAGAAATCGCACGCTATTAGATATGGTGCGATCTATGATGTCTCAAAAAGATCTTTCGATATCATTTTGGGGACATGCTCTAATGACGGCAGCTTTTACAATTAACCGTGTTCCATCCAAATCAGTCATGAAGACACCATATGAGATATGGACTGGGAAGCGTCCCATAGTGTCGTTTATGAGGATTTGGGTCTGCGATGTCTACGTAAAACGTTTACAAACAGACAAGCTCGGGCCCAAAGCAGATAAGTGTAAGTTTGTGGGAAATCCTAAGGAAACTGAAGGATATTACTTCTACAATACCACCGAGAACAAAGTGTTTGTTGCTCGGACCGACGTGTTTCTAGAAAAAGAGTTTTTCTCTAAAGAAGCAAGTGGGAGGGCTGTAGAACTTGAAGAAATTCAAGAACCACAAATCACTGAACCGATGATGGAACATGAACAGGAACCGCAAGTAGTTGTGGAAGAACCTGTTCAGGTAACACGGGAACTCCGTAGATCAGGAAGAGTGTGTCATGAGCCAGAGAGGTACGGACTTCTCGTGACTGAGCCCGATGACGTACCACTCATGGATGATGAGCCTGCGAAATACGGAGAGGCCATGAAAGGCCCAGACTCTAAGAAGTGGCTAGAGCACATGAGATCCAAAATGGATTCCATGTACACCAACAAAGTATGGACTTTGGTGGAACCACCCGAAGGGGCTTGGACCATAGGGTGCAAGTGGGTCTTTAAGAAGAAGACCGACATGGATGGCAAGGTAGTTGCCTATAAGGGGCGATTGGTAGCCAAAGGGTATAGACAGATTCATGGTATTGACTATGATGAGACCTTTTCACCAGTTGCCATGACTAAATCCATTCGAATCCTACTTGCTATTGCAGCATACTACGACTATGAGATTTGGCAGATGGATGTCAAAACAGCGTTCCTTTATGGTAACCTCCTCAAGGATGTGTACATGACACAACCGGAGGGTTTTGAGGATCCAGTGAATGCCAATAAAGTCTGTAAGCTGCAAAGATCCATTTATGGATTGAAGAAAGCTTCTAGGAGTTGGAATCGACGTTTTGATGACGCAGTCAAAGAGTTTGGCTTCATCAAGAACGAAGATGAGCCATGTGTATACAAGAAGGTTAGTGGGAGCTCTGTAGTATTTCTGGTCTTGTATGTGGATGACATACTGATCATTGGCAATGACATTCCTACTTTTCAATCTGTTAAAGATTGGCTAGGAAAGTGTTTTGCAATGAAGGACCTAGGAGACGCAGCATATATACTAGGTATAAGGATCTATAGAGATAGATCTAGAAGGTTGCTCGGCCTAAGTCAAAGTACATATATAGACAGGGTGTTGAAGAGGTTCAACATGCAAGATTCCAAGAAGGGATTCTTGCCGATGTCGCATGGAGTCACTCTTTCCAAGAATGACTGTCCCTCCAATGAGATTGAGAAGGACCGCATAAGAAGGATACCCTATGCTTCAGCTATAGGATCCATCATGTACGCCATGTTGTGTAATAGACCAGACGTATCATAGGCGTTGAGTATGGAAAGAAGATATCAGTCCAATCTGGGTGAGAGTCACTGGACTGCTGTCAAGAACATCCTAAAGTACATGAGAAGAACTAAAGATGCGTTCTTGATATTTGGAGGTAAGGAAGAGCTAAGTGTAATTGTTTACACTGATGCGAGCTTCCAAACCGATAAAGATGACTACAGATCGCAATCTGGATACGTGTTTTGCCTGAATGGAGGAGCTGTGAGCTGGAAGAGTTCCAAACAAGGGACAATTGCTTATTCTACAACAGAAGCTGAGTACATTGCTGATGCGGAAGCAGCAAAAGAGGCAGTTTGGATAAAGAAGTTTATCACTGAACTCGGTGTGGTCCCTAGGATCGTGGATCCCATAGAGTTGTACTGTGACAATTCTGGGGCGATCACACAATCCAAGGAACCAATATCACACCAGAAATAAAAGCATGTACTTAGGAGATTCCATCTTATTCGTGATATGATCGATCGAGGAGATGTGAAGATGTGCAAGATTCCAACGGATGAAAATCTTTCAGATCCGCTCACAAAACCTCTTGCGCAGCGAAAACATGAAGGGCATGCCAGATCTATAGGCATACGAGATGCGCCAGATTGGCTCTAGTGAAAGTGGGAGACTGTTGGAATAGATTCCCTATAGGCAATCTTATATTTAGTATGAACATTGTTTTTTGGCTAGAATATTCGTTTATTATATATTGTCATATGTAATAAAAATTAAGTCCTTAGATACAATGTGTTGTTTATCTTAAATATCCCTAGCATTATATTGATTAATAGGACGATTAAATATAAACTAGTATGTGTGTAGATTGATATGGAGATATCAAGTCTAACACATGGGTATGCATTAGGAGTAATGGCATACTGGATTGACCCACAACGAGAAGGATACATTAGATTATGTTAAAGTCACAATCGCTTCTCGTAGTGCTAATATAATTGCAATCCTTAGACTTGAAGTAACTTGATACTCTAGTTGTTGAATATTGTGCTTTGATGTTATCACACATTGCACCGTAACTGGGTAATTATAAATATAGCTATCGGGCATGATAGGAAGCAAGCTTAGAGATCATAGTGATGTAGATAGGATTTTTCCCTCCCACATAATGGGAGTAAATGTCCACGGCCACTCAAGGGATGAGGCTTATTGAATGTCTGGCCAGACTCAGATAAATCAATATGGATATATTGATGTTATATGCTTGCATTAGCATATTCCTCGGATCGAGGAACTATGGATTGGATATACGAGTGTGACTATTTATGTCTCGTGTCCAATCCGGGTATGGAGTCAAAGGGATAGTGCAATATGAGATATTGGGCACAAGAGGTTTGTCGGGATCACTGACAATTTATATTAGTTGGGTGGCATGGATGTGTTGCTAGACACCGCTCCATGTTAGTAATAAGTTGCTACCAACTAAGTAGAAACCAATTGGGTCACACGTCAAATAGAGTAGAGCTAGATTTGGGATTAATTAATATGATTAATTAATAAGAAGGATCATTGTGCAACACCTTGCAAACTTAGTAGGACTAATGTGCAAGGAAGGGACTAATCCAAGTTCATGTAGAACTAGGAAGGACCTTTATGTAGTTAACAAGGAGTTGTTGGACTATATAAAGGAGGCTCTAGCTTCCTTCCCACTTAATGTTATTAGACATAACACAAGAGAGTGGGAGAGAGCAAAAGGCAAGAGAGCAAGACAAGCTTAGAGGCCGACCGCGCCTAAGCCGTCCGCCCCTTCCCATCGGCGCCACAAGGAGGGCCAAACCCCTCCTTGTCCCTTGTTGTTTGATTCCTTCTTCACTCTTCCCTCCGGTTCAAGCTAGCACTTGTTGTAGGAAGAATCTAGATCTCACATCTAGACGTGGATCAACCGTAGAGACGAGGACATCATTCTTCGTGTGATCTCTCAAACCAAAAGGTACACAATTACTATGTCCCTTATCATGTTATGATATCTCTTCCTGTGATCCTTGGTGGGCTTTGAGTAGGATTAAATTTTTTTATTTCGCTGCGTTACCTACGTCAAAACCCAACAGGTTGAATAGATATGGGTTCGATCAAGATTTGTTTATCCGGAGTACCAAAGGCAAGCATGACATCATTATGAACATAAAGTCCCAAGGTATGGAACCCCAGAAAGAGGTTGGCCCAGCTTAAATGGGATATGATAGCTTCTTTATGTTCTAACATTCTTGCCAATACATTAGTATGCCCACTTTTTGCAAAACTTGCTAGGAAGATGAAAACTTGTACAAACAATGAAGTTCAAGGCCTTGAAATCTAGTTCAAGCCTTTTAAGTAGATGCAGTAAGTATAGAGAAAGTATGCCTTTTTCAAGGCCTTAAAAACAGGTTCAAACCCTTGAAAAATAAACAGTTTTTGTGTGCTGCAAAAGTTATGAAAGTAAATGAACGGAAAATGCAGAAGACAAGTGATTTATAGAGTTCAGTCCACTTGAACATACGTCTCTACCTCATGTATTAGATCCCTGCAGGATTTTCAACTCAATCCTTATTAATCAAAATCTAAGCCCTAGAACTCAAGCCCAGAGAGTTCCCTTACATTGTTACAGCTTGTGGTTTTCCCTAACCTGTCTAGTACCTTCTCTAGCTAACTGATTAACTAAGAATCCTCTATTGTTCACTTTGAAAAATACTGGAGAATAGATGTAGAAATAATACAGAAATGATCTACCAATATAGCTCTATACAGAAGAACACTTAAGAGTAGAAAACTACAGTAAAAATGCGGTGAAATTCTGTCAATGGATTGGAAGAATGATGAACTTCTTTGATGCTTGTCAATCCAGAATTCTTTCTATGTATTTGTCCGTTGAGTGTTTTGTCTTGTTGCTTCGAATTTGAGCTCTATTTATACTTCATACAGCTCTGCAAATCTCCCCAGATTTTCAGCAACAACCTTCCTATTTTGTAGGCAACAGAGTTTGACTACTTTGAAATCTTCTCCAACGGTTGGATGATCACAATCTTCAAAGATGTTGTTGTAATATTTCATTTAAACACCATGAGAAGGTGTCATATACGTCTGATTGATCACAGGATCAAAGTGTCCAAGTATTTCCAAATCTGCAGCAATTCAGTATAGGAAATAATCCTGCAAGCCTTAGAAACAAAATTTCCTGCATTATCATGGTCAAACAAATGATATATTAAGATTAAAAACATGTTATAACAATTTTTCTTTCATCATATAATAACAGAGAATCAAACATATGAAAGAGAGAGAGAGAGTAAATCAATCCAGAGAGTTTGCAGAAAACTCCCCCTGAGAATGTGCATACAGGTTCAAGCAGTTTCAAGGCTTTGAATCCAGCTTCAAGGCCATAAACTATTTTCAAGCCTCTGAGACTGATTCAAGTATTTGAATGCTGGTTCAAGGCCTTGAAATAGCCAAGCTATTTCATGTCTTGCACAACCTGATCTTTCAAATTGTTTGGTGAACGTATTTTCCATTGTTGGGATAGAATCACTGTTGGTTGATCTTCCCTATGTATGCAAGTCATGGTATAGAGCAACACGCGTTCCTGATTGTTGGAGCATTCACAATTTCACAAAAAGTGTTCTCAATCACTATGGTAGTAGGCATTGCCCTGAAACCTTAGAAGACGAATTTGATTTGTCTAGTGAAAACTTCCCACAAAGGTTAATAGTACAATATCAGTTGGACTGGAACCTTGATACCGCTTCCAGATTCATCAAGAGTGTAGCGAAACATGCCAACAAATATGCTACATATTTGAATCTGACATCTTCATGTTCGCAAGATGCATTCGGATTTATATCCGGTGAGTGTCCAAACTTAAAAACTTTGAAGTTTCATGTTTTGATGGATGACGATAGTGTCTATGTTCCCTTCTATCGTGTGTAATTGGAAAAGACTAGAGAAACTCTTAGCTGGAGCAATAGAATGCCCTAAATCATCCAGCATATTAGTATACACTGCAGCAACTTTGGAATGCTAGAGATTATCAATAGCCGGATCAAGGAAGGGGAGGTATCTTATCTAGCCACAACTCTACCGAACTTGAAGGGACATAGATTTCGTAATGCTGATAATGGTAAGGAGAATTTTTTATAGATACTGAATTGCTTCAAGAGGTTGGAGTACCTATATGCGAGGCGCTGTTATGGCTTTGGCTGCAATGATGAGGACATTTTAAATTCTACATCACATATTCGTGTATTGAACCTTGAAGGCGACACCATTTGAAGAAGTGATGAAGATGAAGACTGCTTTGACATTTTTATCCTGGAATCTACTTCTAATTTGTTTTCATTATTTTGTTTTGGATTTACCACTAAGGGAAGGGAAGGGCTTTAATGTACACATGGCATTGGTCGTAAAAATCTGTTTTAATTTCATGTAGGGATGTCATGTTGTACTCTATATAATGGTGTTCGGTACGATTTATAAGCTGATTATATGTCAGTTCTAGATTACATGTTGAAGAGAACTTAAAAATATAGTTTTTGTTACAATGGTTTTAAAAACGACAAAACAAGTGCAGAGCGTCCGTCTTGTAACGAGAGAGAGTAAATGGGGTTTCAGATTTGTTGATCGTCTTCTTCATCTCTTCTCATTTTTCTTCCTCTTGTAATTTGGAACTGTAACTTTTTATTCTATTCTAATCTGTAAATACTGGTTTCAGATCAGTTTGTGTATTTATGTAGTTGTTTTTGTTGTTAAAAACTTGACACGATTTCTTACGTGTTACCGCAAGTGCACAGTTCAAGTAATATCGGGTAATATTTCAAACCCGAGTTATCGATCCCACGAGGACAAGCTTGAGATTATTTAATTATTTATTAGATTAGAGTACTATAACTGGGAGGAATAATTGTGATTGATTAAGAATTGAAAGAAATAACTAACTAATATTTTGGGTTTTTAGTATTAAAGAAATATTTAGAAACTAGGCAATCTCTAGATCACCTAGGGCTGTAGATGTTTTTCGGAATAGCAAAGTAACACGTTAATCCTATTCTAGTTAAGCCTGGTAATATTACTGACAATCTCCTCTCGGTCTCATGTCGTTCTACGTCACGGTCTACTTGGTGTTCTGTCGGTCCACCTACATCTACCTGTCCGTTCTAGTAGGCTAACGACAGTGCACGGAATGATGTCCTCTCAGACCACCACCACACGAACACCTCACTATCTCCTACCGAATTTACCCACTAAGGCCAATCGTACACACTTCTCTTTTGAGTCTCTGTGATTAAGGATTATTTTTCATATCTCATCACAACTAGGTCTAAGTCGCTCTCACGCACTCTCTAGCTAATTAACAAGTCCGGTTAATTACTCCATTCTGGCCAAGGATTAAGCATAGTATATGAACAATTAGCTAAAACATGTATTAACTTTAAGCACGATTACAATCTATGACTAACACGAAGATTCATAAGTTATTAATTCCTACCCTAGTCGTGTCAATAGACTAAGATCTTCAACAAGTTCATGAAATCAAATGTCATCCAATAGATCAAATCAAAAATCATGAAACAAAGTCTTAAATCCGGAAAACATAATCGTCTACATAAACCCTAGGCTCTCTAGAGAAGCCTAGCAAAACTTCTAGCTACTACTTGAAATCGTAGAAAAGCAATAGAGTTTCTCCATAAAATTGATGAAAAGAGAAGAGAAAGAAATCAAACGGTGAAATCTCCGGTTTGGGGATGATCCCAATCGATCTCCTCAGCTCCCTTGCCTCTCTTCCTTCCTCTGTATGCGTGAATGATGTGTTTTTTCGTCCCTAGGTCGTTCTTCAATCATAACCTGCAGAAGTCTTCAGTAATTGCACAATAACCCCCTGAAATCTGCTCCTGACTTTGCCGGGCCATAACTTCTTCGTCCAAACTCGGATTAAGCTCCATAACCTATCGTTGGAAAGCTCTCTGAGTCTACTTTCACTTGGCACCGGTATCACTCCTAAATTAATTGTATAACTCCAGCTAGGATCAAAATAGTGCAAACTGGTCATCCAAGCTCCTCCAATTCGGCTTCTCTTGATTCCACTTGAGCTCCCGTTGTTTCCGAAGTTCGTTCCATGCCTCCTATCTACCGATTAGCATCCATTCCTGCGAGGAAAACATGAACAAACATACCAAGTGATAATATTTGACGAATAACATCTAAATATGCATAGAAAACGCCCGGACTAACAATATAGCACATGGTGAGCAACAGGTGACAAAACGACTCATTTTCTCTACAATTAAGCTCAAATCACTCGTGATAATGTGGAAAATAGCATTAATATATAGCCCCTAAAAGGTGCTATCAAATTCCCCCACACTACCTTCTTGCTCGTCCCGAGCAACACATGCTTCCGAGAGTCATATATATCTTTACTTTGCCTTGGACACAACGACTCAAACAATGGACTATGCAATCTACAAGACTATAAACAATGCAACTCGATTATTTACAATGCAATAAAGTAAAGGACATATTTTTTTCTTATTGTTAGAGATTGGGAAATCTCGAAAAGCAAACGGCATGTCATAAGGTTCTCATATCCCCTAAAAGATTCTAAACATTAGTGATCGGTAGAACTTGCGTCCAGTTTTCAGACAGAACGGGCACGAACACTCAATAAGTTGCTTCCGCACACTCATCAAACGTATCCCTAGAAACCTACCATCCGAGCTATTTATCCACGGGTTTCAATTGTTGACGGATTAGGACGGGTAGGATAGGATATTTATAAGCGCAGTCCTAGACGTCATGATACAACTCACACAACCCGATTCTCACACTCCCTCACCAAAATCCAAGGAACCCCACCGAACTAACTACTCCGGCCCTCATTCCCTCAATCTTGGTGCAACGCCGTTCTCGCGGTCACAAATGTGAAGAAGTGATCAAGAGATTCATAGCTCATCTCCTTGGTCTTCATGAAGTTCAATTTATCGCTCCTTATTTCATTCACAATTTCAATTTCTGTTTTTGTATTTCTTTTTCTTTCTCTTTCACAACACAATATATCACATGGAGCTCATAGTAGTAACAAATATCCGAGGAGAACAATCCGTCAAATCAAATAACTTAGGGGTGGAATGTGTCAAATTAAATGTGTAATCAAGATAAATGTCAACACCCCCACACTCAATGTAAAGCATATCACAAAAACCCGGTAATCAATGTATATATGTGCTTTTTCCAACCTATCCTCCTCATCACCTAAGATATAGAGAATAATCAAACAAATCGAAGCACATCCTCCTATAAGATCAATCAAACCCCACCCCGTGACGTGCGGAAAAAGTATCACGCACTACGGCACTCCACCTGTAGTCGTGGTGTATGGACACGACTCACCGCCACACGGAAGTGTGCTTCCTCTCTAACTCACCCTCACATCCCCTCAAAAGATGACTTGTAAGAGAATCCACGTAAGATGTATAATATAAGCTCACCCTCAACGAACCTCCCTAACTCGACTCGCTCTATCCTGACTCATAGGAAGGGACCATTCTAACTACTGATGAAAGTCACAAGGAATGGCTTCCTAGGCTAGAGGTTGTGAATAAAGGGGTAGAAGGATCAAATTAGGATAACTAGTGGACCTAGGAGATGGAGACGGGACGTGAGGCCCCCATAAAAATCACTCGCACAGCTGTTCCGTTGCCACTACGAGGAGGGTTGACGACTACCTAAGTGACGGTGGTGTAGCGCTAGTAGGATAACTAAATTGAGAGACAACTGCTCACAATTCTCGAGTGCATTGGCCCTGTAGCCTTCCTACTCCAGATTCTCGCGTCTACCTCGTCTCAGATTGTCCTACTGCTAGGGAATTTCTATCATTGAGCCCTCTCCACGCTCACTCTCTTCAATTGCCCTTTATCAAAAAAATTCAAATTTTTTGGGTTTTTCCCATTGTTTTTTTTAATCCATTTTCCTAACTCAATATGCTTGAGCCAACTCGATTAACTAACAATGTTTGGGTAGGTGGACTCAATAATTAAACGTGCACAAATAATATATACGATGCAATATAGAGACATGTACATGCAATCCTAAGGACTAACTCTATATGCAAAACCGACTCACTAATCCATATGTAACATGGTTATGCAAGGTAAGGCAAGTAAAGATATATGTAACCCCCCCCCCCCACACACACACTTGAGATAATCATTGTCCTAAATGAATTTAGAGTGTACCCCCAAAGGACATGATCTCAAAGTGTAAGGATTAGATGACAAAATTACAAGTGTTGCAGGGCACTTCGCATAGAGTGACTAGACAAGAATTCTAAAGTGAGAGAGAGAAAACGTACCTACAATCCCGGAGTACCGTTCGTACGGAACCGGTTTCGCGAAATTGGTCAAGAAGGACCGAATCGGTCGACTAAATTTTCCGAAAACTCAAGCAAGTCGAAGAAAGACTACATTGTTATGCTCCTTGGTGTTTCCGTTGCAAGTCTCTCTTGGAGCTTTGGCCGAGTCGCCCTCCAAAGCGATGAATTGGAAAATTTAATTTCTTGTAGTTCTTCCTCTTTGAATTCCCCCACACTCAAACCGCTCACTATCTCTCAAAACTCCGCGAGTTAATGTTGATGGCGAGCTTGCAAGGAGCAAAACCCACCAAAAAGTTTTGGATTTGGAGATATTTAGTGTTTTGTGTGTGTGAGTGTTCTTGAGAAGTTGAGAGGAAGAAGATGAAGAGGAGTGTTTTGATCTGAAATTGGGGTTGGAAGTGTTAAAAATCCGTTTTTTACCTTTAAATAGTAGCCCTGGAATACCCAAAAGGCCCCCAATTAATGAAGCTTCCAGAGCATTTCAGCCCGAAATGCTTTTGATTTCGGCCCGAAATGTTTTGGAAATCTCAAAACAGAACCCCATTTTCATTTCGGCCCGAAATAAATGGATTTCGGCCCAAAATCAATGGATTTCGGCCCGAAATGATTTCATTTCTGCCCGAAAACAATTGATTTCGGCCCAAAATGCCCTGGAACTTACCGATTTTTTTTTTTGCTCTAATTTCTTCTTGCGGTGTCCGATTCCTTAGAGTCTCGCGCTCACGGACTCGTCATTGAACGTAGAATCCAATCTTGGCTGAAAAATTCCCAAATTCCGGGGAATTTTTCATCTCCTCTCCGAAATTTCTCTCTAGCGCAAGAATCGTGCCCCTTTAATCTTGTGTTGTCTTTCGTCCCTCTTCGGATTCCGATGCGTGCAACTCCGGGCCACAACTAGCTGAAAATATACTCAATTAGTGAATAGCTACTCCTCGAACTCGAGTAGCCTCTCTTCCAAGCTCCTATTAGCAAATTTCTTGTTGTGCCTCGTTTTGCATGCAATGTAGTGCACCTGCATCAAGAAGGGGAATCTGAAGGGTTCTTCGGTACCTGTGTCCTGCACACTCATAGGAAATATTGAAACAACTCTCTATCACCCCTAAAAATCAAATATGGAGAACTAAATACAAAAATAAAATAACAAATATCCTACTCTACATTGGGTTGCCTCCCAAGAAGCGCTTGTAATTTAAGGTCGGCAGCCCGACCCGGTTACCTCAACCGTCTAGGATAGTGAAGGATGCTTAACTCTCCAATTCTTCTTCTTCCACCATCTTTTCTCAATAAGCTTTTTCTCTCGAGCAAGCAGGCTCTTTGGACATGGTGGAAAGCTTTAGAATTTAAACTCTTTCATCTTGCACTTTTTCTTCTTAATCAGCTTCCATGAAATAATAATGGGCTCAAATGAATCTATGGCCATAAATTCATCCCAATAGTACATCTTTTGTGCTTTATGCTCGTTAGTTAACACATGCAGTTCACTCACACCCCCTCACTTGACGATTTCTAACCCCTTCACTATGGCATATAGATCGTCAATAGGATAGCCAATCGAACAAGAAATAGGAAGTTTCCCATCACGTTCGTCCCCAAAACATTCTCCATACACAAATATTTTCAACTCATTGTGGACTTGATTTATATGAGATATGGAAAAGCCTTCAAAAAACTAAGTAGGGGCTTTTACCTCATTTGTAATGGACACTATTTCTTCGCAAGCTCCATAATCAGCATACCACAAGTTCCCAATGTCGGTATCATCCCAATCATTCCAAGGTTGTGAGATAATTGGAGGTTCCCTTGCAGAGAGCACCGCCTCCTACATTGTTGGACACACAAGTCCACCCCAGTCTAAATCAGAGTCTGAGTCCTCATAAGTGGCAAAGTCCACCAATGGTTCATGGACACTGCATTCTTCACTCGGCTCATGTATCTCTTCTTCCACGACTGCAGCTTGGGATGCGGATTCTCGTTCTCGCTCCATCCTAGCTATCAGTGTCCTTTGCATCTCTTGGGCAGCTGGTAGCCAATGAGGTTCATCCAAACCATCTTGTGATGGTGACCATAAAGGCTCGATTAGGGGCTCAATGGCATGTGGCAGAGGCTCCTCTTGTGGCTCATCTGTAATAAGGGACATCCTGGTGATGCGTGCTTGGATCTCCCCCATAATATTGTGCAACTCTTCCATGCTTGCTGATGATTCCTCTCGATGCTGATGAAGCTGTGGTGGATTGAATATGCATGCATCTTCATACTTATGATCCTTCCTGCATTTGTAGCACCAAATAATTGAGCATGTGTCATCATTGTGCCAAACTCTGCATTTAGCACAGTAGTAGGGGGTAATCAGAGATCCCCACTTAATCCTCGTCGCCCCACATGCTCATTACGTCTTCTGCTTCCTGTGTCTCTGCGAAAACAAGCTCACAAGATACCCGTGAAGCATAGAGATAGAAACAAAACAAAACTAAACTAAAAGAAAAGTACTCTAAACTAACGCCTAAGTAAATAGTCTACTGCTGTCCCCGGAAACGGCGCCAAAAACTTGACACGATTTCTCACGTGTTTCCGCAAGTGCACGGTTCAAGTAATATAGGGTAATATTTCAACCCCGAGTTATCGATCCCACGAGGACAAGCTTGAGATTATTTAATTAGTTATTAGATTAGAGTACTATAACTGGGAGGAATAACTGTGATTGATTAAGAATTGAAATAAATAACTAACTACTATTTTTGGGTTTTTAGTATTAAAGAAATATGGAGAAACTAGGCAATCTCTAGATCACCTAGGGTTGTAGATGATTTCTTGAATAGCAAAGTAACAAGTTAATCCTGTTCTAGTTGAAGTCGGGTAATAGTACTGACAGTCTCTTCTCGGTCTCATGTCGTTCTACATCACGGTCTACTTGGTGTCCTGTCGGTTCACCTACATCTACCGGTCTGTTCTAGTAGGCTAACGACAGTGCACGGAATGATGTCCTCTCAAACCACCACCACCACATGAACACCTCACTATCTCCTAACGAATCTACCCACTAAGGCCAATCCTACACACTTCTCTTCTCAGTCTCTGTTATTAAGGATTGTTGTTCATATCTCATCACAACTAGGTCTAAGTCGCTCTCACGCACTCGCTAGCTAATTAACAAGTCCAGTTAATTACTCCATTCTTGCCAAGGATTAAGCATAGTATATGAACAATTAGCTAAAACATGTATTAACTTTAAGCACGATTACAGTCTATGAAGAACACGAAGATTCATGAGTTATTAATTCCTACCCTAGCCGTGTCAGTAGACTAAGATCTTCAACAAGTTCATGAAATCAAATGTCATCCAATAGATCAAATCAAAAACCATGAAACAAAGTCTTAAATCCGGAAAACATAATCGTCTACATAAACCCTAGGCTCTCTATAGAAGCCTAGCAAAACGTCTAGCTACTACTTGAAATCGTAGCAAAGCAATAAAGTTTCTCCATAAAATTGATGAAAAGACAAGAGAAAGAAATCAAACGGTGAAATCTTCGGGTTGGGGATGATCCCAATCGATCTCCTCAGCTCCCTTGCCTCTCTTCCTTCCATTGTGTGCGTGAATGATGTTTTTTTTTCGTCCCTAGCTCGTTCTTCAATCATAACCCGCAGAAGTCTTCAGTAATTGCACAATAACCCCCTGAAATTTGCTCCTGACTTCGCCGGGCCATAACTTCTTTGTCCGAACTCGGACTAAGCTCCTGTGACCTATCGTTGGAAAGCTCTCTGAGTCTACTTTCATTTGGCACCGGTATAACTCCCAAATTATTTGTATAACTCCAGATAGGATCAAAATAGTTCAAACTGGTCATCCAAGCTCCTCCAATTCGGCTTCTCTTGATTCCACTTGAGCTCCCGTTGTTTACGAAGTTCGTTTCATGCCTCCTATCAACCAATTAGCATCCGTTCCTGCCAAGACAACATGAACAAACATACCAAGCGATTATATTTGACAAATAACATCTAACTATGCATAGAAAACACCCGGACTAACAATATTGCACATGGTGAGCAACAAGTGACAAAACGACTCATATTCTCTACAATTAAGCTCAATTCAATCGTGATAATGTGGAAAATAACATTAATATATAGCCCCTAAAAGTTTCTATCACTGGTGTGGGTAGTGGTGGCGCGGTGGAGTTGTAAATGGAGGGAGAATGGGAGGCAGGAAGAGGGACACAGTAGGGAATTTTTGTGGGAGGGGAGGGCGAAACAGACACCCTGAATCAAAAATACCAAGTATTGTTGGAGATGAACATATTTTCCTCTAAAAATGGAGAAATGAAAAAATTGTGTTGTCGTAAACAGGGTCCTCAGGCAGGGGCTTCCAAAGCTTTACAACTTGAGCTACCACTCTAGCTGCGCCATTAGAGATAAATATTAATATTACATGCTAATCAAGAAAATAGGGTGGACTCTTCATTCTCCATATTTTTAATGGATGATTGTTGTAGACTAAGGGATTGCCCGATGACGCTATCTCAAAAGAAACTAAGAACGTTTCACCAATGTCATGAAACAAAATAAATATTTCATCCACAAAATATAAACACGTTATTTTAAGGTGCAGGTTTACATCAGGTTGATTTTATAATTACAATTATTGGAAACTTTTTCTTAAATGTTCTCTTCAATTTTATTTTTAAAAGAATCTCCAAGCTAAAAAGACATTTCAAAACTAATAATAAGACATTATTATTTAAAAATTTTAAAAGTAATACGCCCTCTGTCCCGCAAAGATAGTCTACTTTTGGAAATACAATTTTTTTTGGAGACATGCAATTAATGCATCCCACTACAAGTTTTTGACATGCTATTTCCACTATTATCCTTGACTTTGTTTTCTCCATTTCATTATGTTTTCTACCTTGAAAATGTAAGTGAACAACTATTTTGTGACATACCAAAATAGAAATATGGACAAATATCTTTGCGCGACGGAGGGAGTAATGTGAAACCAAAAGGGGAAAGGAGACTTCTCAAAAGAAAAGGAAGGGAGGGAGTCCAGTACATGGAGGAAGTAGTGGTGGAGCCCATTACTACCAACTAACCTCCACCCAATAATTTTGTGAATTCTAACTATGAGTGGGTGAGATCTAAAGGTTGGAGTTAATTTAATCTAAAGGTCGAAATAAAGTCAACCATCATGTTTTATTAGTAGAAAATTCCCAAAATTTTAGGGAGGGTTTTAAAACACACGTTCTAGACAGAATCATAACAAAATCTAGACTACTTAACACTTCACTACAGTAGTAGAGCAGAAGTTTTTCTCTCTAATTGCTCTCTCTAATGAGCCTCTTCTGCTCCTCCATGAGCATCATCAGCAGCTCCTTGAGCCCATCAAAATCATACTCATAACCTAATAACCTAATCCATTGTCAACGCCTATTCTCCTCCAAAATTATCCACCATCTCTCTCCTTCTGATTTTAGGTTTCATCATTTTCATGCCTTGTTTCATGTGAATTGAAGATTTCTTTAGTAGATTTAGTCGGGTTTGTCGTATCTTTTGCTTGATTCATCTGTCTTGCAGATTAGATTTCACTAGTATTTAGAGACTCCTCTTCTTCCAGTTCTTTTCAGTTCCTCACACCTGCATCTCCCTTTGTTCATCTCTGTTGTCTTGTTCTCTGTGATTCTTCATGTCTAATCCATATTGCACGAATTTTAATAGTTTTTCTTCTAATGATTCTAGAGAGGAGAGGCTAGATGAAAGGGGATCAGTTCCTGCTCTTGATCCTGTCAAAGCATATGCTTTCAGAGAGCTCAAAAAGAACACCCTGATAGCCAAGTTCATTGGGTCTAAAACCCTCTCTCCTGCTGTCATGCAAAGTGAAATCACAAAGAATTGGAAAACTTTTGGAAATGTTTTGATTGAGGGGAAAGAGCTTTCATAGAAAGATGTTAGATATCTGTTCCATTTCCAAAAACAGGAAACAAATATTTTTTTCTGAATGAATCAGTGGTCACTTTTCATGGCTTAAGCCTAGTTTTTAAAAAAGAAAACCTAATCAAGCTCTTATGGAGGTTGATTTCTCACATGCATACTTATGGTTTCAAGTTCCTAACTGTCCCCTTGAAGGTTTAAATTTTGATCATGCAAACGATTTGGGTGTTCTTGTTGGAAATTTACTAGTGATTGATTGGTCGTATGAAAGATTCAGAAACTGGTATGGATTAAGAATCAAAGTGAGGATCAACTTAGAAAATGATTTGGTTCCTGGGACTTATGTGAAACTGGAAAATGAACCCCTTAAGTGGGTTTATTTCAGCTATGAAATGGTGTTCAAATTCTGTTATAGATGTGGATTGGTTGGACACACAAACAAAGAATGTAAATCAAACCTGGTTGAAGTCTTGGAAAGACTGGAGATTAGGTATCTTCAATCCCACTTCCTCTCAAGCTTACCCTTCTATGTGAATTCCAACCGACCACTCTTCACTAACCTACTCAAAGCTCACTCAAAGAATGGCCCTTTCCGTACTACGAAATTTGATACTAGTGTTATTCCTATCTATGATTTCTCCATTCCTCCTACCACTCAAGAACAAACCCAAAGCTATCACACAATCTCATATTTTCAGTGGATAGCATGTCATCATCCCCTGAACCCTTTTACACCCCCATGCTCTCAGACTCAATGTGAAGAACTCAACCAAACCCCTCCAATCCCACCAGATCCAGAATTTATAGGCAACACCTCCACCAACCCTACATGCACAGTATTTAATATGACTCATCAATTCCAATGGCCGGATCACATTCCTTCTGCAGTTTATCCATCCCCTTTTTCAAACCATCTGCATCTGTTTAATGAGAGCACTGCAACCAAAGCGGTTTCTCTCCCTCTTAATTCAAAGCCTCTTTCAATGCATGAAGAAGTTACGGGTTCCCAACACTCCTCTGTAACTGCAAAGCCACTCTTTCACAATTCCCTTCCCCAAGAGGTTGTTCAACTGCCTCCGATCATTACTACTAAAGGGAAATAAATTGCTGTGGCAGAAGTTTTTCCCACCACTTTACCACCTTCATTTGCTTCATTTGCTTCAACCACTCACCATCAGTGCTCTTTCAATTCCAACGCCATGCGCACCCTACCAACCACCTATAAGATGTTATGAAACTCTGGCTTTGTGATGAAAGCCCCTGATTTTACCCCATCAGTCACAACGGAGCATGAGTTTGATCCTTCCCAGAGAAAGAAATAAATCGCAGAGTTAGACAAGGCCATTGCTGAGAAAGATAAGAATGTGCCCAGAAAACAAAGAGCAAAGGCCAAAAAATCCAAATTAAGGTAGGTGTCAAGATCAAGAAAGGTGAAGGTTCCTCTGTCAAAATGAAGAAGAAAGTTGCTCTCTCAAAAAAGGCCAAGGAAGACAAAGTGCAGAAGCCAATCAAGAAGAGAGATGCTGGTTCCTCACAGATGGGTTCTTCTTTCAGTATGATCAAGGGTAAGAAGCCAAGAACAAAAACTAACAAAGCCATGCAGAAAGGTACTCGATTGTTTTTTATTTTAATCCTTTTTCACCGTTTTTTCTGAATTTTAAGTTTTAAAAACGACCTAGAGATGAAATCTTGCTACCAGATTGTAGTCCTCCAAGCAAATTTTTTAAAAACTTGTAGGGGTTTAAGATGGTTGTCCCACAACAACCATCCAAATCACCATGAAACTTTTAAGTTGGAACTGTGGTGGAATTGGCCAGGCCTCTACAGTTTCCGAAGTGTTCTCTCTGGCCAAGAACCTAAGCCCTCTCTAATATTCTTGTTTGAAACAAAAAAAAAAAGAAGTTTCTTTTTTAGATAATAAATTTCGAAAGTTAGGCATTTATTCCACTTTTGGGGTTGATCCTGATGATACTAGACGTGGTCTTTGGTGTGCTTGGAACAATCTTTATTTGGATTTTTCTGTTAGCTATTCTTCTCTTAATTTGTTGCTTTTCAAATTCTCTGATAACATTAGGGGTCTTTGGTATCTTGGATTAGTGTACGGTTCCCCTTACTTTGAACAAAGAAATGATGTTTGGAATGAGTTTCATAATGTTCTCCCTATCAATGAACCTCTTGTTCTTATTGGGGACTTTAATCAAGTTGTTTTTTAGCATGATAAAAATGGTCATGGAGCCTCTACTCTCAGAGGAGCCAATTCTTTCATTCATTACATTAATTTATGGAATTTGATTGAGGTTCGTAATAGTGGTCCTTGGTTTACTTGGTCCAACAACAAATCCTCCTCCACCCCAACTTTTGAAAGATTAGATAGAGCCTGGTGTAATCTAGCTCTCCTAAATCTTTTCCCTGACCTCTTTGTCACCACCCTGGGTATGTCTGTTTCTGATCATTCTCCAATATTGCTCAATCTTGTTCCACCACCGCTGCATGTTGGGTACAGATATCCCAAATTTGAGGCATCTTGGCTGAATTTTGATGATGCTTTTGAACTCATTAATTATGTTTGGCACCTGTATATTCCTGGATCTCCTAGCTATAGAGTTGCTAAAAAGTTTTTCATTACTCTTCAGACCCTTAGAACGTGGGCTAATAATAAACCTAGCCTTAGAAATAGGATTAAACAAGTCAAGAATGATCTTTGTCGTCTGCAAAATGATCTACCCCTCTCTCACAACGTTTTTTCCCAAAAAAAAGTTGAGTTACTTACTTTATTAAAATGTGAAGAAACCTTCTGGGCTCAAAGAGCTAGATGTTCCTGGCTTAGAGATGGGAATAAGAATACAAAATTTTTCCATGCCTATACTAAAGTTAGAAGACAAACTAATTATATTCGATCTATACAAAGCCATCAGGGTATTGTATTAACTGATCCTCTTCAAATCTCTATGGTTTTTGTTAATCATTTTAAGACATTTACTCTGATCCCTCACCCTCATATCATGATTTACTTTTAGAGAATAGCAATCTGTTTTCTTTTGATCTCCTTTTTAATATTAAGAAAACTTTAACTACTGATCAACAAACTTTCCTTTCCTCTCCTTTCACTGCAAATGAAGTAAAGACTGCTGTCTTTTCTCTATCCCCTCTTAAGGCTCCAGGCCCTGATGGGATGCAGGCTATATTCTTTCAAAAAGCTTGGCCTCTCATCTCTGGTAAGGTTACTTCAGTCATTCTCTCTTTTCTCAATTCTGGTCATCTGCTGAAAGAATTCAACAAAACAGTTATTGTGCTCCTTCCTAAGAAAAATAATCCTGTTTCAGCTAATGATTATAGGCCTATTAGCTTATGTAATGTGATATATAGGATTATTGCTAAAGTACTTGTTAATAGACTCAAAATTGTTCTTCCTTCCCTCATCTCCTGTGATCAAAATGGTTTTGTTCCAGGAAGACTAATCCAAGATAATTTACTTATAGCCCAAGATCTAGTTCACACCATTCATAAAGCTAATTCTCCCAATCATAAAAAGTTAGGAGCTCTAAAGTTGGATGTCTCCAAAGCCTTTGATAGGGTTAGATGGGACTTCGTAGAAGCCCTTCTTCATCAAATGCATTTTCCTTCTCATTTCATTCATCTTATCCTACTATGTGTCTCTACAGTTTCTTACCAGGTTCTTATTAATGGAAAAGCTTCTGTCTCTTTTAAGCCTCTTACAGGATTAAGGCAGGGGGATCCACTGTCTCCTTTTCTTTTTTCTCTTTGTGCTGAGGTCTTTTCTGCCTCATTACAGCATGCTAATGATATAGGACTTATTTCAGATATTCCTTACTCACGTAGAGATGAGCTTACTCATTTGCAATTTGCAGATGATACTCTTCTCTTTTTCCAAATTACCCCAAGTGTAGGATTGCATATTCAATCTTTAATCACCACATATGCTACACAATCAGGTTTAAATATTAACATTAATAAATCTTCAATTGTGTTTAGTCCTAATTGTTCTCAAAATGACAAACAAAATTTATATCAAGCTTTACATGTCACTGAGAAGCCTCATTTAGGAAAATATCTTGGTATCTTCCTCAATCACAAAGGAAACAATAAAGAACTCATAGCTGATACAGTTAGTAAAGTTTATCAGAAATGCTCTGGTTGGAAGGGACTTATGTTAAACTTTGTAGGAAGATGTGTACTTATTAAGGCTGTTCTAAATAGTCTTCTTGTTTACCCCATGTCCATTAGTGTATTCCCTAACAAAACTTGTAATCTCATCACATCTTTACTAGCAAAATTCTTATGGTTTGGAAATACTTCTACTAAAGGTATCCAGTGCCTTCCTTGGAACTTTCTTTGCAACAAGACTAATAGAGGGGGCTTAAGTTTTAAGGAAATTTCTTCCTTTAATAATGCTTTAGTAGCTAAAAATAGTTGGAGAATGCTTAAACTCATTTTAGTATTATTAGACATAGTTCCTCTTCTTCTACTGCTTGGAGAACCATCTGTAAAGGAAAAGACAATCTTTCTAAAGGATTGGCTTGGAAAATAGGTAATGGGAAAGATATCATGATTAGATCCTATGGATGGATCCCTGATGTTCCTGCTGATTCTTTACAGTAAGTTTTGAATTCCACTGATTCTAGGCATATTTTTGCATATGTTGATCAATTGCTTGACTCATCTATTGATGTAAGTGGCAGATGGTGTAGACATACTGTTACCCAACTCTTTCTTCAATGGTTGGCAAATAATATTATGAAACAGGATTGTGGTTCCTTTGAACAGCAGGATATCCCCTTTTGGAAAGCCTCCTCTTCTGGCATCTTCTCAGTTTCTTCAGCTTATAATCTCCTTAATTACAATAATTCTTCTCCTAATTTATCATATTCTCCTTTGCATTTTAAATCCATTAGTCACAGCTTCAATTGGTCCTTACTTTGGAAATCTGGTTTACCTAATCAAATTATAGGTTTTATCTGGAGAATTCTAACTAGTTCTCTTCCTACTTTACAAAATTTGCATGCTAGAGTTGCTTCTATTAGCCCTATTTGCCCTTTTTGTAATGTTAGTACTGAAACTACAACTCATCTTTTCCTCTTTGTCCAAGGGATCAAGGGGTCTGGCATAAGGCTCATATCTTAATCCCTTTCCCCCCCCCCTCTTGATATTACATCCTGGATCAAGAGTTGGCTCAAACAAAAGAATGATTGGAAATGTAATCCCCATTGGTGTTGGATTCGTGCCATCATTTGGACCCCCTGGAAATCTAGAAACCATATGATATTTTACAAAATTATCATCAATGGGGATCAGCTGCTTCACCTTGCTCAGGATTTGGTGGAGTTTATTATTTTATCTGCTAGTACTAATTAATTTTCCTCTTCCACTCAGACTCCACACCTTTGGTCAAGATTGCTTCAGTTGATGGTGCCCCCTCTTGGGTAAAGGCTAGTGATCAGTTTGCAGCATGTTCCAGTGTTCAGCAGGTGCTTGATGTGGTTCCTTTGGCCTCTGAGCCTCCTCTGAGTGATCCATATCATGTTCCAGCAGTAGGTGTCCTAGAGTTTGGTTCTCTCCAAGCTGAAGGTGGTGTTCCTCCTCAATCTACAGAAGGTGTTGCAGTCCCTCCTCCTTTGTCTCCCTCTTTGGTGCCCTCTGATGCTATCATCCCCTATATCATGGAGTGATTTTATGGCTATGGTTCTTTGCTCTGGTTAGGAGTCTCTTTTATCTTTGTAATGTTTATAATGTTGGTTGCTACTCCCTGAATTTGGATTTGTAGTTGGTGTTTTTCTTTTGATGAACTTGTTTGTAAGTTTTTGTTTATTCTATGGTAATTATCATGTTCTTAAAAAAAGAACACACGTTCTTATCACTTTTAGAACCCCACTGTATGTAGAAACAACTACCCACTAATTGAAAACTTACCTATTTCTCGGGAAAACCAGTCGAATTAAACGCTACTAACCATACATATTTTCCATGTAACAATCATACATAATTTTCAAATAATTGATTAAAGACTAATAAGTGTCGAAGAATAGAATCAGTTTTCATTTGTACTTTTGTTCATAAAAGGATTAATTTTTGCATCTTCTTTGGTTGCTCTATAATTGGTGAACCATTTTAATCTTGTTCTTTGGGGGTAGTGCCCTAGTATATATGATAAAACATGTCGGTTTACTTAAAATTTATTTTTAATAATGGTGGGTTGTGTAGGTGATGGGGGTAAGTTGGCATGTTGTTGGGATTTAAAACGTGTAGCATTACTACTCGTTCGGAGAATTTGAGAAATGTGGATTTGAGATTGGAGGGTTTAATATGGAGAATGGTATATGGTTGGACATGCTCTTCTCTAAGAACTTTTTAGTGCTCCATTACACCATTAGAGCACCACGTGGTGCTCCACAACCAGTTAAGATGCAACATTTAAACAAATTGTCAATGACGGGCATATACCCATTGATGTTGAGCACCACGTGGTATTCTATTGAAGCACTAAAAAATTGCTCGCTCTTTAGGCCAACCCCATCAAAAAGGGTTTCTAGGAGCACTACTGGTATTTATTATCATCATTTTCCCCCACCTAAATTCTTATATGTTTCTTCTGTTTCTTCCATTCTTGACTTTTTCATCCGTAACCATGTCACTTTGACCCGGTAATTTGGATAGTGAAATGATCCAAGATTTTGATAATTTTTCATGGTAATATTCTACGACACAATGAAAAATTACCAGAAAATTGAATCATATTGATAATTAAATTATCGGGTCAATGCGGCTAGATGAATAGTGAAAAGTCGAAGTAGGAAGAAGGAGAATGAACAGAGGAAGGTTTTAATGCCAAGGAAGTGAGGAACAGAGAAAGGTTTTGGGGATAGCTTATTGTTGGAATAGGTACCCTAGAGGCAATTTATATTTAGTATGAACATTGTTTGGCAATGATATTCATTTTTTTTTAATGGCAATATTTAATATAATGAATCACATTTTTACCATGATACAAGCTGGTACTAAATAAGATAATATTTAAACAATTGCCCCTAAAACTTTTAATTATTGTACTTGAGTCCCTAAAAAATTTAGTGGGAGTTACAAAGCAGGATTTGTGCGATAGTATGTGACCCTCTGAGGCTAGTCGAGGAAGTAGTCTTGGGCTACACCGGTTGTGTATTCGCATGACTCTTCAACGGTTTTGACACGAGTGTTTCGCCTTGGACTGGGTCCAAGTTTATAATATAAGGTGTTGGGCAATTTCCTGAAGTGAGGTGTGCCTTACCCCAAGAATTATCCACACAGCCATACTATATGTTCTTGGAGCCAGACATTAGTGTAGTTGGATGGGCATTGGTCGCCCCTAGGAAACAGACTCAGTTTGACACCTGGGATGCGCGGTGGGCTTCACTGTTTAACAGTGTTAGTCCTTTGGGATCCAAACATGCGCTCCCCGGTTAAGAAGAAGATTACGGATACTCACATGTTATGTATATTCGCTCCCCGGTTAAAAAGAAGATTATGGACACTCACATGTTACGTATATTCGGTGTCAGCACTTTTATACTATAAGGTGTTGGGCAATTTCCTGAAGTGAGGTGTGCCTTACCCCAAGAATTATCCACACAGCCATACTATATGTTCTTGGAGCCCGACATTAGTGGAGTTGGATGGGCATTGGTCACCCCTAGAAAACACTCAGTTTGACACCTGGGAGGCGCAGTGGGCTTCAATGTTTAACAGTGTTAGTCCTTTGGGATCCAAACATGCGCTCCCCGGTTAAGAAGAAGATTATGGATACTCACATGTTACGTATATTCGCTCCCCGGTTAAGAAGAAGATTATGGATACTCACATGTTACGTATATTCGGTGTCAGCACTTGAATTGCCTCTGAACCGGACCCGACCAGTGTCAGCACTTGTACTTGTTCAAGGTCATCAACATGTTCAAGGTGTCATGAGTCATGACCAGGAACAGAGCAACTAAAGTTGGATTCCCACTTGGGATGGCTATTCTTGAGCCCCATTCTCCTACAACATTTTGGAGAATTCAAAGAGAACAACGCAAATTGAAAAAAAAAACAAATCATTGGAAAGAAATCATAAGAGCAATTTGGAAAGAATTGCTGCAGCCTGAGAAAATTGCCACAGTTTATGAATTGCAAACCAAAATTTGGATTGATCATAAACTAGATAAGGCATTTTTGCGACACTGGCAGTCGCACAATAAGAAGGCTCGTGAAGTGGATTTAAGAGTTGAACCCCAGCAAGCCAATATCATCTGATATAAGATAGAACAAAGTTTAGTCCCAAAGAAAAGGACGGACCTCGAGCCAAACATTGTCAATAGATAAAGCAAAGACAAGTTATATCCTCCTACCCAAAATAAAATCAAATCAAACCACCCGAATGAAGCTACACATACTTAACAAGTCAGCCAAATCTATCAACATATTCTCATAACAAGTCTGCCAACACTTTGAATCTTCATCACTGGCTTGAAATAACTCAAATAAGATTCAATACCCTACAGAGCAGAAAATAGTCAGCTCCTACGCATGCGTCTCCTGACAAAGTATGTCTCTGACTTTGATGAAGGATTCTTCCCCCTACGCGGAGAACTTGTCTATGCTGCCGGGCTGCAAACAACCAAAGGGAAACTTAATGCTTCACTTGAGTACGTCAACAAATTTCAAAGGCAATACGCATAGACAGGGCATGCTCGTTTTCACTAATTCACCCTTAATGAGTTGCAACTAGCAAGCTGTCCAGTTTTATGGCCTTCTTTGGCCAGATGTCAGTGTATCCAAATTTTTATGGCCTCAACATTTGCAGAGAGTGCGACAGTGATGTGAGAAGTGAACATATATTGCTCCTATTACAACTGTTCTGCCCTGTGAGGTGGCCTCCGCTTGTGCACATACTGTGTTTTATGCTTTCAATCCCAGAGCTTTCCTCTATCGACCAAACCAACCAACATATGTTGTCTCTACTAAGCTAAAGATAAATAAGCCTGATATAACCCTTCTTCTCAACGCATTCATCAGTTACTAACACACATCAAAAATCCACCCAAACACAATGTGAAAGCAACTTTTCACCTCACACTAATCAGACTATGAAAGAAAACAATAGAGTAGGTAACTTACTACATGCAAAAGAACCGCAGAACAGGGATCAAGTGAACTTACTTTAATCCCGAAATAAATCTATGCTGAAGTGCCTGTTGAGCCGTTATCCTCCTTTTAGGATTCATGCACAAAAGCCTCTGAAAAACCACCGCCGACAATAAGTTCAAGTTGACCGAGTGGCAACTTACAAAAGATGCATTATAAGCTCAGACTTGAAGAATGCAAATTAGTGTTTCGTCAAATAAATTTAAATGCAGCGAAATCGGTACGGAAAACTCACTGATAGTAGGTCAGCCGCATCAGGCTCAAGACCCGGAAGAAGTTGTGCACCTGTCTGCATGGTGAGGAAAAAGTAAAGGTATTTAAACCCATTCGTACAAAAAGTCGAAACAAAAGGAGTTACCCATTGAATTCAAAGACAAATTACCATGGGCGACTCAGTGGGGCGAGTACTGGGAAGACGATCAGACACTTCTGGCCAGCTTTCTTCACTGGGAACTCCGAGTTTACTACATTCGAGATACTTTGTTATGAAAATTTTAAAACTAGGATTACAGTTGTTTATATAATAAGTCAAGAAAAAAAACCTGACAATCTGCGAAAAGACATCACGGTGTGTACCACCAGAAAGACGGAACAAAGCTACGCCGTTAACTAACTCATAGAAAATGCAGCCGATTGCCCATACATCGACGGCGTCAGAATAATCGAGACCGAGTAAAAGTTCTGGTGCTCTATAGATTTCAGTCATCACCTGAGAACCAACCAGCATATCAAAATGAAATAAAAGCAAATGGAATCGCAAAATAGTGGAAACAATCCAGCGTACCTCAGGAGTATAGTCAGAAGTGTCGAGTCCGTGTGTCCGAGACATTCCAAAGTCAGAAACCTTAGCCACAGACCCATCTTCACTGACCAATATATTTCCTGGTTTGAGATCACGGTGCATTATATTCTTCCCATGACAGTAAGCAACCCCGGAAAGGATATTCTTCAGCAACCTCTGCAAAAACAGAGAAAAACCAAACCCTTTGAGAAATTTAAACAAAAATCTTAGGCAGGCGGAGGTTTTTTTAACTATCCTGTCAACAAAAAGGTAGGACAAAAATAGTTCAGATTCTTTACTTTGATTGTTCCTACAGGTAGTTGAGATGATTGTTTAGCTATAAACTTCTTCAAGTCAAGATCCATCATTTCGAGCACGCAGAAAATTTCATTCCCGTCATGCTCCACCTCCAGCAATCTGGTGATAAAAGGAAAACAAATAGAGGTAAATACTTCAAAAAACAAGAGATGAAGTAACATCACGGACTACTTTAATGCAAGGACAAAATGGAAAAGTTCACGGATATGGCCATATGATAAGACAGCTTTGGTAGCTTCGAGGTTGTCTAAAGGCGACTAAGTGAGGATTTCATGTGGGATACCAATCACTAATATTGTGTACCTCCAGTGATGCCAAGTTGAAGGTGTCAATGAGAACAATGTAAGCAACTTTCAACTTGCTGAGAATGATTGCCTCACTTTCAATAAATTTATTAATGGTTGTTAATACAAGTAACCATCATTGCGCGTTGGAAAATGAGGCACTAAACTTCGCAAGCGCAAGACTATCCATGACACAACAGACCATTTTCCTTGCATTTACATCACCTTTAATACACCCGATGTCACAACAGAAGTGAAAGCGTTATTCTAAAACAAGCCATAAAGGACCAATAGACTCCACCAATCCATGCAGCAGACTAACACGTAACAAACTATCATTGCCCACGTTTCTTTCGTCAAAACACCATGTATGCTCAAAAGAAAATCCGGGGAAAAAGAAATAGGAAGGGAAAAGAGTAAAATCACTTGGAATAGTGGGGCATCATAAGGGAAAATTTCGCAAACTAGAGATGAGAGCAGGAAATCTCTGCCTTCCACTTTTATTATAAGATGCTATATTTCTACTACCAAATCAATGTATCCACACAAACTGTACAATCCAAATGCAGTAAATGCCATTAGTGATTCCTATTACAGAAAACAAGCAGACAATTACCCATTGACAAGTCGAAGTTCGGATTCAAACCATGAGCACGTAGCATAAAACAATCTTCAAGTTCTAAACAGACGCAAACAGCTCAACAATCAAACATTATTTGCTACCGAGTTCAGCGGACAAAAGTGTGCCCACAGCAACGACTCTGCATGTTGGAATATAACATCGCTGAAGCTGTAAGATTGTCGCAACGAGTTGGCAGAACAAAAGCTGCCCGGACTCTTTCCCACCTAAGAATCAAATGCAGTAAATGCCACTAATGATTCCTGTCACTGGCTGGAAACTTGGGAAGGACCTGAATAAGGTCCATACCATAGGGTGGGAACTTATTCTAACAAATACAGCGCTGTGTTTCATTTGCCTGACTCGGTGAGAAGTATGCAGCTCAAACACCAAAGATTTCAGCAATGAATTATAACCATCTGTGCAAAATGAATGAATAAGGAAAAGGGCTCTCATACTTGACAATATTAGGATGGTCCAAAGACTTGAGCAATGCTATTTCTCGCACAGTGGAATAAGGAACAGTGACACGGGCAGGGTTAGTAGCAGTTGTGTGAGCTGGAGTAACCTTCACCACTATGGGACGATCGGGTTCTTCCGGGTTGATCCCCCGATATACTTTGCCGAAACTGCCCTGGCCAATAAGTACACCACCAACTTGATACTGACCACATCAAGAAACAATCAGGAACTTCAATGAAATCAATATGGAAAGTTAAAACAGTATGAAATAAAAATAGAGAATACCTTTTCCCGCAGATTAGGTTTAGAACCCATTTTCTCTGCAGAATTTCCAAAATTAAAAGAACGGTGAGCACGCAAGAGGAAATACAAAAGAAAAGCAGACCAAACATAGCACATGATTGTTTGATCGATTGGGGAACAGGAGCAAAGGAAATCTAAGCATGTCGAAGTAATCGATCGAATACCTTCGTCTCTGAATGTCGACCACAATTCGAGTTCTTAGTCGACGCCGAACGATTGATTAGGGTTTCTTCTCCCTCAAGAAGAGAGAGTTTCCGAGCCACCTTGGTACCTTCACAACCCCTTTCTGCCCCACCTTTTTTCTTTTCTTCGCAATCCAAACTACCCACCCTATTTACATTTTAAGCCCCCCTAGTTAGGGGTTTGTGCGAAATACCCTTGGGGTTCCAACACCGTCGGGAGATAAACAACAACGCCATCATAGGCCACTCGCTTCTTCCAGTCACGCAGCCCTCATTTCTCTCTCTCTCTCCCTCCCTCCCTCCCTTATGTTCTTTGGACTATCAACTGCGACTCTCCACTCAATTGGCCTATTGATCTTACTAATGAACTCCATAAGACCATGGTTTTGGTCTGGTCAGCGACATCGTCATGCTTGTTATTAGTAATTAATCTTTTTCAATGCCTTGAAATCCTCTTCAAAGTCTTGAAAACTTCTATCTTTAAAACTGCTTTCAAATTTTTTTTCCAATACTTTGATCCAACATTTTTTTTTCTTTCTCTGTCTTTTTTTATGGAAGTCAAAAAGGGGAGAAATTTAGGTGTTTTTTTTTTATGTTTTAGAGACCTGGTTTTGGTCTGGTCAGCGACTATCTGAAATTTTGTTACAATTAGTTGTTTAATAAGTTGGATTATTTGGATACTATGTGGTTCAGTTTATTGTTACGATGTTTCTGCTATGACCTAATGAGTATTTATTTTGCAGAGACTTAGTCACTAACAAATTATGGTTTAGTCTTTCATCAAGGGGGAGATTGTAAGTTCAATATAGTTTCAAAGGCTTGAAATAGCCATACTACTTCAAGGCCTAGAAACAGCTTTCAAAGCTTTGAACCAGACAGTGCAGTTCAAGCATGAACTTAGGGGGAGTTTTCTGATTCTTTTCTGCTTGATGATTTGATTATGTGATCAATCTACTGTGTTTGAAAGCTTCCCAACATGTTTCTAAACAAGATCAAATCAGCATCTTTGAAGATACTGGGCAACTATCCGTTGGGAGAAGCAGTTAAAGAAGTCAACAATGCAGGTATGAAATAGGAAAGTTGGTTATGAAAAGATCTTGAAGATCTGCAATTTAAACGAGCTGAATAAGAAGGACATTGAATGAAGAATTTGGTAAACACGACAAAGAACAAGATACAGAGACATTCAAACAACATTCATGATTGACAAGCGGCAAAGAAGTAGATCAAACATCATTCAATCCATCAGAAGAACACTGCACATTCACTGTAGAACTTGTTCTGTGTGTTTCTTCTTTCTGAGCATTACATTTGTATATCATATGTATACTTCTTCTCATTTCTTTCTCGTGGATTGCTTAAGGTGGAGAATAGAGAATTCTTATTTAATTAGTTAGCTAGAGCAGGTACAAGATAGGTTAGTGAGAACTATAAGCTGTAACAGAGTAATTGCAACACCCTCAAATCGCACGGTCGGTCGGGCCGCACGTTTGGAGAGATGCCTCCGCCCGAGGTGATGAAACCCATTGGGAACGGATAAGGATCGTCGGTTCATATCTAGTACAACCATCGATAATAATTCAAAATATAACTTATTACAACTTCAAGATAAACAGTGATAGCATTTGAAAAGCTAAGAAATACAATATTTTGTGGTATGTATTGAAATACTAGGTGATTGATGTTCTAAGCATCAAGTCTTCCCTATCAAATTGTGTCGTGAACGTCCCCCACCGTGAGAAATAACATGCGGTTTTAAAATAGCAAAAGTCGACGCAGTTTTACAGAAAATGATCAGCAAACGGCTGAGTAAGCTAATACCCATAGCACGTAAACAAATTATGAGACATATGACAGGAATAACATATTCTCTAATAAAGATCAGATATATATCTATGGGTAATAGCATTCTCGTTGATTTGATGTGTCAAGCTTCCTGACGATTTCAAATTTCGTATTCCAACCTAAAGATGTGGACCATCTCGGGAAACCACTGTTAATAGTACTTTTCAATATTCCACAAGTCATAACTTTAGATCTCAAGAGATAACCTTCTCATCGATAGGAATAGAGTCCAGAAATTCATTTTAGTAATTAGTTGATACGTGGAGTGACCATATCCACAACCGCTTTCTCATAATGTGCAAAAGCACTGCCATAACCATCACTCAATCACAGGAAGTTCGCATCATAGCGCCTCATAACCATAACTAATCAAAAGGAGGTCAACGCCTCATAATCTCATAATAGTAATCAATCACAATATGTCAGAAATGTATCGTATCAAGGATATGGCACGAACCCACGCACAACAGTTTCCACTTTACGTCATTACAAATTTTCTTTCAGGATGTAGAATCGAGTAGGGAGCTCCAAACTAAAGCCGGTGTGGCACATTCATAACAATCAGTGTATGATTGAGAGATATTCAGATTTGACCAATAAGTGAGCGATGTGCTACCTTTGGATAATTGTGGTAACGATTTCTAATTTCATACTTCAAACCCAATTACGTGGTCCGTCTTGGAAAATCACAGTTAAAGATATATTTCAAGTTATTTCACAATAGTATTTAGATGTTCGTCTTTCGGATTCATTAATTTGGATTTGGATTACCAATTTCATGCAATACTTCCGAAGTAGAGTTTTTCAAAAGCAAGTAAACAACTCAAATAAAACATGTATAGTAGTCGTTCAAAAATAACACATGTGATACCCGAATGAATGAAAGGCACACGAGGCTAGGCATATTAACTTACGAAAATCCAAGGACGTCCTAGAAGTCGTTCTCGCCTACGAAACCGTCACCTACAATTGGAGCTTCTAACTCAATACAACTTCAACCAAATATATTTGCTCTAATAAAAACAACCTATATATTCTGTCTCCTTTTTATTTTTCTCAAAAATGTCTTTTTCGATAATATTCACCCCAACTATTTTATGAAAAATATAGTTATTAATTTATAATAATAATCCAAATAATTTAAAGAAAAACTAATTTTATAAATGAATCTGAAATTAAAAACTACACTTAGTACCCCAAAAGTTGCTGAAAAGGCAATTTCCTCCCCCATAAGTTTCTGAAACTGCAAAATAAACCCCAGAAACTTTCTGAAAAATAACATTTTAACCCCCCAAACCAAGAACACCCAAACTCACTAATCAAAACATGGATTCAAGGTCTTAAAACATGATTTTGATTATAGAAAACAACTAAGGAGGAGATTTTAAGCATACCCACACCAAAAATCGCGAGAAACGGTGAAGAAACGGGACTGGTCGAGCTCGCCATCGATGTCGCCGGAGATGGAGCTTCGCCGGGCTTTCGCCGGTAGTTCTTGGCCTCGTTTGAGGCCTCCTCTAGCTAGGTCGGACCTCCAGGAGCTGAACGGTACTTGTTTTGAGGCGTGGGTCGTCACGGTTGAGCTCCAGCGAAGAATTCACCGGAAACAATGGAGGTCGCTGGTGGGTTCATGGCTGCTGCTGCTGTGGCTGCCTCTTTTTGTGCTGTTTTCGTCTTCTTCTTCTTTGAGGTCGAAACATGGAGGGGATTGAGAGAGGGAGAGAAAAACAGTAGGGTGTAGGTTGTGGTGGTTTGCCGGAGGGTCTCCCGTGGTGGCAGCGGCCATTGTTGCCGCTGCTGCTGCTTCCTCTTCGTCCGGCAGAACAGAGAGAGAGATGGTGGGTAAGAGATCAGAGAGTGGAGAGGGAGGTGATCGTGGTGATGGTTGTTGGTGGTGTCGGGGGTGATGGTGGTGAAGGAGGTGAAGAAGAGAAGAGAATAAATAGAGGAAGAAAGAGAGAGAGAGGGTGACGGGTGAGAGGGAGAGAGAGAGAGAAGAAATCTTGGGGTCCAAAATTTGGCAGCAGACTTGGGGAAACAAACTAACATTTTTTTACTATTTTATTATTACTATTATTATTACAAAAATATATATAGTATAAATACAATATAAATATATAGTATGTATACGGTACGAATACGGGTAGGATACAATATGACAATACGTATAGTATAAATACATATACAATTATTAAATACTAACAGTTATGTAAAAGACTAGTAATACCCCCAGCAAAAACTATTTAATATCATCTAAAATTACAACTACCTCCTCACTAGCTATATATTTTGAAAATAACTATTTAAACATTACGGAAAAAATACTTCAATAATACTCAGAAAAATATGGGGTGTTACAGTAATTCATCTCTCTGTGCTTGAGATCTAGGGCTTAGCTTTTGATTAATAAGAATTGTGTTGAAAATCCTGCAGGGATCAAGTCCATGAGGTAGAGACGTAGGTCCAAGTGGACTGAACTCTATATATCTTGTATCTCTTGCTTTTACTTTTCATTTCTATACTTATCTTATTTGCAGCAAACAAAACACGTTTTATTTCAAGGGTTTGAAACTCATTTCAAGGCCTTGAAATAGACTTAACTTTTCTACAAAAACTGTTTTGATGCCAAGGACTTGAAATTCTACTCATTACAAATCTTTGAAACCACTCTTCTTGCAAGTATAGCAAAAGTTGGCATACGCTATTCAACCCCCCCCCCCCTCTAGAGTATTGATCTTGTATTCTGCCTACTGTACACTCCTTTAATTATGTTGAAGCAGAACATACTGGAAGAAGGGGGAGAGAGACAAATATATACTTGAAGAAATAAACAAGCGCGAAATGAAAACATGAACACAAATCAAAACATTTAAATAGGAATCTCCCCCCCCCCCCCTTACCAGTCAAAGCCAAAATAACGCATCCTGGTTCCCAAATGAACCAGAATCACGAACAAAATGCATTTGTTCATGACTCAATTGGGGCGAGTACATGTGAGTTTCAATGTTTGCATGTTTGAGCAGGCCGACATAGTCACGAAGCCCCCAACGAAGACTCTTACTTGCGTAACTCAATGGTAGCAGGTCTCTGTACGAATTCTCCGACACACTCTGCGCAATGATTTCGAAAATATCAAAGTGAGCACGCTCCAGAAATGAATCACGTTCACGTGACATAGCCATTTCTAGATATTATATTTGCACAACTGGTTTATAAATCGGAATCTGCTGGACTCCACTTTAGTTTGGTGATAGGTGTTGGAATCAAGAGAACTACTTAAAATCAAGACAACTCAACTAGTTTGAGGAGAAAAAGACTTCACTATATTGCTTGACTTGAAAAAGGACTTATGTAGTACATCTAGTACTTTCTACGCACTAAGTACGTACCAGTTTGTCTCTCCTCTTTGTTTTCATTGCAAATGGGCACAGGGATTAAGAGGAGAGGCACAAAGACAAAAATGCCCCGAACACATTGAAGAAATACACACATATCAATCGCTGACCACAACCACCACCACCACCTATACTAACAGTGAGACTATTTCCACCACCACCATCAACAGCCACATAAAAATCAACACCACGAACAGATCAAAACTAATCAGATCTAAAATCAACTCTTTAAAACATATTTCAATTTATTTTACAAATCAATCAACAGATCTGAAACTAAATGAGAAAATAGAGAAGGAGGAGGTTAAGAAGAAGAACCAGAAGAAGATGGGGGAGAAATCGAACAGCAGAGGAGGAGGAGAAGAACCAGAAGAAGATTCCTAAATTT
This sequence comes from Linanthus parryae, assembly GCA_023055425.1. NCBI lineage: Eukaryota > Viridiplantae > Streptophyta > Magnoliopsida > Ericales > Polemoniaceae > Linanthus > Linanthus parryae. Next base: position 11,325,351 of record JALGPY010000010.1, on the reverse strand, counting down.
AATTGCTTTGATTTGTGTTCATGATTTAAAAAAATGTTTAAATGTTTTTACCCACTTTTTCTTCTCTCTTTTCACGTGAATGAACCACGTCTTAAAAAAACAAAATAGAGTATTCTCCACATACTTTTTTAATAAAGGCTTTGTTTGGGAAAGATAGATTTTAGGATAGATAGATTATCAAAAAATTGAGTTTGAAATGTAGATTTTGCGGGAAGAGGATCAGCATCCGGGTAAAGATGACCAGGATCCGGGTGAAGGTGATCAGGATCCGGGTGAAAGTGAACAGGATCCGGGTGAGCGAGTTAAGGATCCGGGTGAGAAGAAAAACTCGTATTTTTAAGGCAAAATAACACGTGTCATTGTGGGAATGGTGGTTAGAATTTTGAACTTCGACCAGTTCTTGGTGAGCTGGATCCGGATAATCATGTTTGGGCATTTTTTAAAACAAAAAGGAGAGAATTGAATTTTTAAATTACCTGGGTCCGGCTCAAACCGAAACCGAATCCGGTTGATCCATGAAAAATCTAGCTTATCCAAACGACCCGAATTAATATTCAAAAAGTAATCTATTTATCCTTTAATTCAGCTCTCCAAACAAAGCCAAAACATTTCCTTTAAAGGATTGATCAAAGGATTGAGATCAATTCAATCTAATGGATGAAAAGCTCTTTCAAAGTCAACTTTCTTGTCTTATCAACTTGTAATAAAGGACATGCCGTTGAGGCCCCAAGACAGAAGGCAAGGGGCGCTGGGGTCTCTGTGGAGTGCGGGCACTATTCACTAGCTTTTGACCTCTGTTTCCACCCGTTTTGACATTAGGCAAGAAATTGTTCACTGTTCTAAAATTGTTATAAAAACTAAAAAGGGAGCATTGTTTGAATGAGATAGGCGTGATGGAGCGTTCTAAAAAAAGCAGCATTGTTTGAATGAGATAGGCGTGATGAAGTGTTCTCCTCTGGAGATTCTTCCTTCAGATGTCTTTGCTCTAATCGGTGTTCTAGTGGCAAGCAAATCAAGCGCTGACTTAATCTTCCTAAGATTAGGCAGTAAGACCATAAAGGAGAAGATCACCCATCGGTCTTTCCGGGAAGCTAACTTGCGACCTTTCTTGACTCTTGAAGAATTGACGGTTGATGTTCGTCTTTTCTTAGAGTTATGTAAGGAGTGCGGCCATCCGGAGGCCGATTACTGGCTGGGACTAGTATGTTCATTTCACACCTTCCCATGTTTTTTATTAGTATTACCACTCTGTCTCTGCTCTTTCTACCCAATTTAAATTTTGCCACTATTCACTTGATCACTTTGACCCGTCGATTTGAATAGAAAACTGATGCAATTTTTTGATAATTTTTTCATGGTGTTACAGAGTAAAAGTTCCTCTATAATATGGTGAAAAGTTATAAAAAATTCATATTATTTTTCTATCCAAATTACCGGGTCAAAGTGAGCCCAATACGAGTCAAAAAGTCAATTTTGGTATAAAGAGTAGAGACGAAGTGGTGTTTGTTTCAATATTTATCTTTTTCGTAACTGCGCCTTTCTATTTCAGTTGTTAGCCAAACCGCTACTTCAACAATCCTTCGACAGTGGCTTTGCTCAGGCAGGAAGCTTGGGGTTTGTTTCTGTGGTTTGCGACGGACACGACAATGTTATCCATATACTTGACGGATACACTCATGCTGATGATATCGATCGACGGATCTTTCTAGCCCATTGTTCGCCGTTTCACAAGCTCATGGATGACGTCTCTAAAACACCTATTCTTTGCCGGAGCGGGTCGCGTAACCCTTTTTTCGTACAGATTGGAGCTCGCGGACTGATGATCATGTGTGATCGCCCGTGTCATGCAGTTGGTACAGATCATGATGGCGAGATGAGGAAGTGTTTAAGGTGCTTCTGGACATTCTATGCCAGTCGACTCTGGTGGTACATGTGGATGTTAGGTTTGGTATAGTAGTCACCATAATTAAATACCTTGAGTATGTAATTTGTGGAATTCATTAATTAACGCCTTAAGTGAGCGGTTAAGCATGATATTATGTTTTTAATTATGTTCTGTAGTACCATTGCGAATAAATATTGTGAGTAACATGCTATATTTATATTGCTTATTGTGTGACACCTTACTATAACTGTGAAGATCCAAACGTACTCTGAGAGTCATTTCATTTAATCTTAACCCTTTGATCACATATAAAAGTGGGATGAACATTTTACGATTCCACAATTAGAATTGGGACCACAATGGGCTCGCTTGGATACTTAGGTTTGGTTAACAATTAACCAACCCTAAAAAAAATTCTGGTTGATGAAATAAACCAGTGGACGGAGAAAACAAGCGGTGAATTGTAATAACGTAGCGGTGACCGGTTTGAGAGAGAGAGGGAGAGAGAGATCATGTGAAAAAGTGAGAAGAGAAAAGAAAAAGTGGGTACAACCAGCAGGTGAGAGAGAGGAAAATTTAAAGAGTGAGAGAGTGAGGCCTTCTCCAACGGTGGTGGCTGTGAAGACTTTTTGGTGGATTAGCACCCAACAAGGAGGTGGTAGTGGTGAGGAAGGCTCTTAATCCGCAGGGGCAGGGGCGAGGCGGCGAGCACGCGGGCGAGACGAGAGTGGGCCTGCAATCTCGCCTCCCTCTCTCCTTCTGTTCCCATAGTTTCTCTTTTATTTTTATTCAATTTGTTAATCGGATATGGGATATGGGATAGAAAAATGAGGAGAAATTGGTGGGATATAGTTTGAATGATGGAGGTGATAATCCGTGAGAGATTCATAACGATCTATTTTTTTATTTAAAAATTTCTAAAAATTAGGAGAAGATAGTTTGATTTATTTTTGTTTCTTTTTTTTTGTTATATTTGAGGTGGGAATTGATGAGAAAAGTTAGCAAAAGATTGTGGATATATCATAAACGACCTGATCATTTTTTTTCTCAATAATTAAATTATTTTGACTTTTCTTTGTTATTACATATTCATACATAAATACAATTTAGGAAGTATTGTTTTGTATGTTTACTTTTCTTTTTCTTGTTTGCTTTGTTGATAAGATTTTTAGTGTTAATAATAATCTACTGGTAATTCATTTTAAAAAGGTGTTAACAATTTATCTTTATGTAATTATTATATAGATGTTAGCAATTATTTCTTTATGGATGTCTACATTTCAATTGTTAAAAAACAACACTCTTTATAATTCATTTAAATCTTTATTGAATTATAATCTCTCTTTTGCATAAAATTTGTATACACGGAATATCTCCATGGATACCTCTAAACTAACGTCGGGCCAAAAAGAACACTTTGCTTCAAAGAGGCGTGAAATTAATGCTCGTCGCAACTTATTCGGAGACCCTTCTAAATTTCCAAACTCAGGAGACCTTCCGCCATATAACTATTAGATGTTTGGAAAAATTGACCGTTGTGACGTTTCGCTTTTAGTTATTATATTTTTGAGTATTTTCGTGTGCTATTTCTTTGAAGTGTTGTTCATGTATTTTAGTTTTGTAATCAATTATTATGCATGCACAATTCAGTCAAGTTTTATATAATTATTATTGGTTGTCACAAATAAAAAAAATTATTTTTTAAATTAATATGTTTTTTAATTATTATATTAAAAAATAATATTAATTATTCAGAATTAACAATTATATATTAATAATAAAATATAACTAATTAATGAATTATAAATAGTATAAAATGATAATGTAATTTAGTTATTTGAATAAAATAATAAATGATGTTAGGTGGAAGGGGTGGGGGAGACCTCCACTGTTGGAGGGTAAATGACAGTCTTGTAAATATTAAGAAGTTAAACAGTGGGGTCAAGGCGTGGGGGAGACCTCCACCATTGGAGTTGGCCTGAGAGGTTGCACGTGAAGGAGAGAGAGAGAGAGAGAGAGAGAGAGAGAGAGAGAGAAGAGAAAGCGATAGGTTGCACGTGAATGAACGAAGTTGTATTTGTAAGTAAAAGTATGTTATACTACTATTGATTTCCCCACTTGTTGATCGAACTTCTTTCTTGGTTGTTCGAGATTCCATTCTAGTTAGAGTTTGCTAGTTAAAGCCTAACGGCTTTCATGAATCATTTACTAGAGTGGCCTCAATTCCTCAAAGAATCAAATAGGAGTCCTAGGAATGGCTATGGCAGCTGAAGGTAATTCTTTTCTGGAGCGTGTTCACGATGATGTCTTCGAAATCATCACGCGAAGAGTGTCGGAGAATTCTTACAGAGACCTGCTATCATTGAGTGCCGCATGTAAGACTCTCCGTTGGAGGCTTCGTGACTATTCCGACATGCTCAAGTATGCAAACATTGAAACTCTCCTAGCCTTGCCACTATTGAGTCGAGAAAAAATACATTTTGATCGTGATTGTGATTTAAGTGGGACTTCAGAGGCGTCTATCTGGCTCGGACTAGTGAGGGGGCGGTTTTGATTAATTAAATGTTTCGATTTGTCTTCATGTTTTCATTTTGCAATTTTTTATTTCTTCAAGTAATAGTTGTCTCTCCCTCTTCATGCAGTATTCTATGCGACAACATGATGACTGGGATTGGTCGAGCGATCTTTTAAATGTTGCGGATGACAATGGGCATTATATTTCGATGTACACATGGGGTATGTTTGCTATTGTTATGATGAGTGGAATTAGGAGTTGCTAATGCACTTTTTGATGCTCAGGCGTCGGAATCATTGGAAAGTCTGAGTACACGCCTAACCATGTATATCACTAAAAACCCGACGATAGTTGGTCTTGTCACAAGGAGGAACTGGCCAACCTGACAAATGAGTTACTGGACCGATCAAGCATTTTCTTTTTTGAAGCGAGTGTATCAACTTATGGAAGAAGAATATTTTGTTTAAGAGCATCTCCGAGGACGGGGAAAGTTTTTTGGGCCTTTCGATCCAGTTTGGTTCTGCAGCAAAAAAAAAAAAAAAAAAAAAAAAAAAAAATAATAATAATAATAATAATAATAATAATAATAATAATAATAATAATAATAATAATAATAATAATAATAATAATAATAATAATAATAATAATAATAATAATAATAAAAATCCCAAAACTAAAAGAAAAAAGCACTCCCTTAAGTGTATTGCTAAATGTATTTACCAGTGTTTCTTTTGATTTTAAATATTTTTTTAAATATTGTACCAGCATTCAATGTTTTTTACCTGCTAAAACCGTGCATGAGGCCCCATCACTTGAGGTCCCAAGTTTAGTCCCGGTTGATAATATCTACATAATAAGCTGCTATGGGGAATAAGCTATCCCCAAAATGTGACATGTGGAATAACTTATCCCCATATATATAATAAACTGTTATGGGGAATATGCCATCCCAAAATAGCACTCCCTGAGTTTCAATGGCTGAGATTATTTTATTATGAAGTATTTAGTTCTTAGGATATAGTACTGGGGATAAGCATATTTACCAGTGTTTCTTTTGCTTTTAAATATTATTTTAAATAGTGTACCAACATTCAATGTTTTTTACTTGTTAAAACCGTGCATGAGGCCCCATTACTTGAGGTCCCAAGTTCAGTCCCGGTTGATAAAATCTACATAATAAGCTGCTATCGGGAATAAGCTATCCCCAAAATGTGACATGTGGAATATCTTATCCCCATCTATATAATAAACTGTTATGGGGAATATGCCATCCCAAAATGTAACATATGGAATAGCTTATCCCCAGTACTATATCCTAAGAACTAAATACTTCATAATCAAATAATCTCAGCCATTGAAACTCAGGGAATTATCATACTTTTGTTGTAGTTCTACCCTCGGGCATGGGATATGCACTAGTTACAAAAATGATATGTGTCCCAACATAGACATCCCTACTGTGACCGGGTCAATTTTTCGTGCTAAAATCGACGCGATCTGGCAACCAAGTTTTCTCCTAACTCATTTCAGCCTTCTCTCATTCACCAACGTGGTTTGTGTTATGAAGAGTAAAGACAATGGAAACCTGTGATTTGGACTGCAAGTTTCTTCTTGTTTTATTGATCTAAAAACAAAGAATACAAATTGATTCACGCCCAAATCACATGGCTACAACATCCCTCTTAACAAAGGCTTAATAATGCCTTGTAAAAATTTCTTGCTCAATTGTGTATGTATATATCTAAACAATGACACGAAATACAGATAAACACAACCAGCATATGGCGGTTTACGACAGTTACAACATTCAAAAACTCAAATACAAAATCTGATTCTGAATGTAACCGCCTTGCAGGAAGTAAACGATGAACTGCAGAAAGTAATCGACTCCAACCGCCCCTTCGTCCAGTCCACCGGCTGGAACGTTCGTTGCCATTGCATCGTTTCTGCAACTCTGTGCACGCTAAGTCTGCTCAAATCTGCTGCACGATAAATACATGGCATCGTACAATCCAGCAAGCTGCTATGCAACGAAGGGTGGTGCATTCTACCGTACTCGACTTCGCTGCATGCTAACAATTCTGGCATGTTGTGGTGCAAGTCCTACCACCACCGTTCACAGCCAATTCTGGTGCACGATATTCGCTGCCTTCATTGCCGCCACTGCACTCCACGTTTCCCGTCCATGTTTCTCGCACCGTCGCATCGACAAGCCTGCACAAAGCCAAAGGAACATCACACCAAAAGGCCACTGAGTTTAGCCAAGGCACGCAGCCAAGCCAAGGCAACGACACATATTCGAAGCCTAAAACACGACGTTATCTAATCCGTCTTGCACCCCGCACCAATATTGGTTCGCTTGCTAGACCGGCGTGCACATCTAGCAAACCATCGTCGAGCCAAAAATCCAAGGGGGTAACACCTACCATGTCCCAACTTTCCATATCAACTATACACCCACAAATCACTTTGAAAATAATAAGAATAGTGGTGGGTCCTGTTGTTGTGGTCAAGTTGGGACATGGTTGGGATGTTTATGTGTGGATATGTAGCATTGCTCAAAACATTGTTATTTAAAGTTAATTTTTCTTTTTGGAAATGTGTGGCAAACATTTCGAGTAGGGCGAAGATACAAACAATGATCGCACACCATTTACATGATTCAATAGCTACAACCATGGCCAAACAATAGTACCAATTGATTGATGACAGACAAATAGTACAATCAACCACACTAAAATAATCACAATCCTTACATATAGGCCTAGGAAATCGACTTAGTGCCCAATAAAAATAAAAAAAAGATACCAAAACGATCAAGGAAACAAACCGAGAATATAGAACTGTCCGGTCCCAACTGTTCTGCTAATTTTCTCCTTGGTACGAATCTTCAATGCTTCGCCAATTCGGTTTTATAAACTTAAAGCTATTGAGAATGTCCAACATTGGACATTCAAGAAGAGTTAAAATAGCTAATAAGTATTATGGGCTACTCCTCTTATTGCCGATTGGTTTGGAGGTGGAACCCCATGGATTCTTAACATGGTATCAGAGCAGTAGAAACCTTTCTACTCGATTCACATTCCTGTCGCAACTTAAGCCGACAAAATAATTTCCACGTGTTACATTCCACGAATGCACACACGTGACGTGAGGGGGCGTATTGAGAATGTCCCACATTGGACATCCAAGAAGAGCTAAAATAGGTAATAAGTACTAGTATTCTGGGCTACTCCCCTCATTTCCAATTGGTTTTGAGGTGGTACCCTGTGGATTCTTAACACAACCAAGCTGTTTGAATCATCAATTTCAACTGGAAACTTTGGTATGATCAAAGGAGAGTTTCAGTAGGTAGAAAGGTCAGGATGTCTCAGTAGGTAGAAAGGTCGAGCTCTCCTTTGATCAACAACTCCCACCCCGCAATGTTGGCTTAAACATGTAATCTGTTGGAGTAGTGGAATACGGGGACTGTTGAGACTACTAGTAGTGAAATGTTACTAGTGAAAAGATCAAGGGTATTTTAGTCTTTGGGCTTTATTTCTTAGTTACTCACATATTTGTGTACAATTGTGGTTTGCTGAGTGATTAATGTAATTTCTCAATAGCAAATAAATATAAAGGTAGTAAAATTTTGATGGAAGAGCACATTTACTCTAATTGGCTTGTTTGGGAAGCTAAATTATTCGCTTAATTAATTCAATTTTGATAATTAATCTGACCCGTCTGGCAAAGATTGATAGATTGTAGAATGTTTGCAATCATCCGAATCCAGGTACTTTAAAATCGAGATCGGACATTTTTTAAATTATTTTTATTCCCCAATCTATTAAAAGGATCCAGGTAGTGGTTGACCGGATCCGGGTAAGGCCTAACCGGATCCGGGTTCAACACGCTTTTTTTACATATTAACCAACAAAAGGGAGCCACGTGTGCAAATCACCCAGCCGAATCCGGGTCAGGGTCCAACCGGTATCGGGTCAGACCCTACTAGATCCGGGTTAGGCCCAATCGGATCTGGGTCAGACCCCATCCGGATCCGGTTCAGACTTATTCGGGTTCGGGTACTTCCCCACGAAAATTAAATTTTCCCTCAAGATTATAAAAAAATAATTGATCTAATAATTAATCTTTCCCAAACGAGGCCACTGTTGGAGTAGAACTGTAAATTGGAGAGCCAAATATTGGGGAATGCCAAACTTGGTTAAAAATTGCCTACAATTTTTGTACTCATCTTTGGAGATACTACTAATAGCCAAAATACTCTTCTTCAAAGATCTGATACACTCCCTCCAACACGATAATGCTTTTCCTGCCCAGTAACCCCTTAGGCATCTTTCCGCTTCTCGATTTTCATTATGATGATGGAGATAAAAACATGTCATTGAGACCTTCCAAGGTTTCCCAGGTTGGCTAGTTCCGCCTTACGGTGAGACCAACGATCGTTGGGTTTTCTGTGAGACATTTGGCTAGGCGCTTACTCAAAGTTTCCAATGATTCCAATGCCTCGGCATCCTGAAGTGCATTCACAATCTTATCATTCCACTCATCATAATCAATGGCAAGTAGACCCATGTGTACATTGAAAGAACACGCCCCTTGTCAGCTGCATATTTTAAGAGATCGCTCGACCGCTTCCAGTCATCATGTTGTAGCAGAGCATACTGTACGAAGACAACAGAGAACAATTATTTGAAGAAAGAAAAATGTGCGAAATGACAACATGAACAAAACTCAAAACATTAATAATTCATAACCCCCCTTACAAGTCCGAGCCAGAAAGACGCCTCCGATTCCCATTTGCATCACAATCACGTACAAACTCCATTTCAACACGACTCAATTGGGGTAAGGCTAGGAGAGTTCAATGTTTGAGTTATTGAGGAAGCCAGAATAGTCACGAAGCCACCCATGGAGGAGTGTCTTACTTGTTTCCCTCAATGATAGCAGGTCTTTGTAATAATAATAATAATAATAATAATAATAATAATAATAATATTAGTAGTAGTAGTAGCAGCAGCAGTAGTAGTAGTAGTTGTTTTTGAATTTTAAAGATGAAATTGCAGAAAGAATACTTTAGTCTAGTTACTCCAGTGTTCAACGTCACTTTCCTTAACAATTTTTGTACTTTAGTTTTTTTCTTTTCTTTATTTATTTCTTTCTGTTGATTAATCTGTGAGGAACATGTTGTTTGTACTATGTTCTCAACAGATTTATGCACTGCAAAAGTTGTTTAAGTCGAAGATCAATTTGTTTAAACGTGCTATTCATATCATGCTTCTTATCTCGCCTAATATTCAGCACCCAAACACAGTTAGCCAACATATCATATCAGGCCTTATCCTACATCATACATATCCTACCTTGTATCCAACATAAACCATAGCCGCTCTATCTTATCCGCTACCATAGTTGTGAATACCGTTCCGGTCACCGTTCCGGTTTGCTCTTGGGAACGGAACGATCCTGGTTCCGGACGGAACGGTACCGTACCTTTTTATTTTTATTATATATACACACAACATTTACTGTGAATAAAAACATACACAATAATAATGATGCCCAGACCATCTTAATACAAATTTGTCCAAAAAACTTACCAACTCGCAACTTTATGTCATGAATATGGGGTGTCACTGAAATTATGAATTGTTTGGGGGTTAATTTTTAAATAGATAAGATTTTAGGTTGTTTCTATGATTTGGATATTTGTAGCCTTGTAGCCTATAACGCCTGTTTCAGAGAAGAGGATCAATTAATGAAATTTCTAGAATTCTCAATTAATGAAATTAACGACGGAGCGACAAATCCGTTCGTTCAAAAAACTTACCTAGTCGCAATTGATCTGTGCCTAATTCTCAAGCAAGATCCGTTCGTTCGCCGTTCACAAATCGAATCAAAAATCGCCGTTCACAAGTCGACGAAGCAGAGTCGGGAGGAAGAGCAAATCGAATCAAACCCCGCCTAAATCAAACGTCGAATCACACCCTTGGGTCATCAGACCCCGTTTGCAGAGAGGGGGCGAAAAGGACAGCGGCGACTGTTTTAGGGGTTAAGGGTTATGCAAAGAGCGTTTTGGGTGGGAGAAAAAAATTTCGGAAATTACAATGTTTACCCGATCCGGAATTCTCCGGATTTGGCCCGATTCGGGCGAAACTAACCGGATCCGACCGGAACGACCCGGATCGGACCGGATTTTTATTCGGTACGAATCGACCTGGGTACCGTTCCGATTATGTTTAAAACCGGACCGTTTCGACCGTTCCGGACCGGAACGGAACGGTATCCACAACTATGTCCGCTACCCAAACGTGGATGGGGTTATTAAGACTTTATTAGTATTCAATCCTTCCTACATGGTGGGATTAGATTTTAGGCACATAGGGGGGGGTATAGATAATTAAAATGAAGAAGGAATGCGCACGGTAAGGGTGGTGGCTCTTGTGTGCCCATGGATTTAGCAACAGTACGAACCATTCCTCTCATGGCAAGTCGATGAATTGCTAGGGAGATGAAATCAATGTCTACCATTACCAACTAGGAGGAGGCGACAACAGGGAGTACATAGGTTTCCTAGGTAGACAACTCTATAAAAATATTTAAATATCCCGCATCATATGAAACAAAAATGTTGCTCGTCTTTCTGTCAAGAACATGATTTTAGAATTGTTGTTTTCTTCATGGAACATATGTAATCAAGTAATCAAGCAGGTCTACACAATCTGGTTTCATGGAGTGTAAGGGCATCTATTGTCCTATAAGTTGTCTTTGGTACGAATATACGCCAAATTTTCCCAAAAACTAGTTCTAACAGTTGATGCAAAATCTGGCCTCAAGTTGACACAGGCCTATAATTGGACCTGTTTATAGCCTAAACAAAGGAAAATTTGAAGTTGGTGTAAAAAATAAAATCTCAGTTTTATTCCTTTGCTTATCCTCTGATCCTCCTCCTAATCCTCTACTGCTCCTCCAATGTTCGGATTCATTGTAGCAACGACAAATTTAGAAAATTAAGAAGTATTGTATTTGTCAACAATAAAAGTGAAAAACATAAAAAAATTGCAAAACAAAATGCCGATCTAACCCAAGCGCACTTGTCACAATCAAGAGAACTATGACCGCCTTCAGAGACCTCATTCTGGTGGGCAAATATATTTTCTAAAAGGTTCATGCCGTTGTAGATAGTGCATTTCAGACAGACAGAGCATAGCCACATGGCGGCCATCAAGCATATCAGACTGTGCTCCGCACACACCAGATCACTGATCATACTTATCCACATGGGGACTGCGAGACAGGGCAACCCCCGATACCAACCACACGAGACTTGTAGGGACTTAATGGTTTGCACGCTAGAGTAAGGTCCGTCGCGCGCGAACGACAACCAAGATCTCGCGCGACCGTTAGTAACTGACTTGAGAGACTTAATGACCACGTCCTATAAACCCGGTCGATCTCATAATGGTCTCCGGTTTATGCGGGCAGGTGCGTAACCACTACAAGAAAAGATACATTTTGCGAGATCAAAATACGGTAACAAAAAGAGAACCCTCGCAAAAGATTATTTGCGAAGACTTTGTGCCATCGCATGGCGTCACAATAGCTATGGTAGGAGAACACTTTTATGCAACAAGCCGTCGCAAATATGAGATTTAGAGACAGCAGTGTGCCCTATCAAAACGGGAAATATCTGTCACAAAACGTGTATTCTTGAGCACGCTTTCTCATCACAAACGAATATTCGTCCTTGAAATTTTTCGTTTAGCGAGGGCTATAATATATCCTAAAAACGTCGCCCCTCACACAAAAGAATATAGATTTTGCGAGAGACATATTCTTTAACAAATAATGCCAATTTTCCTTAAAAAGTTATTTTCCTAAAAAGCATATTACTATTCACTATCATCACAATGTAAGTATCATACTTCAAATCACGAAAATATAATTTTTTATTAAGTATCGATATATAATTTTATAATTTGTACATGTCTAAAGAGGAATGAACTATAAGCCCAATTCCCTAAAAAAAGATAAAAAAATAATACTATGAGATCGATCCACATTACAAAGAGAAATATTTTCTTCCACTAATACGTTAATGCTATTGTCTTTTCAGTCACTATCTTCAACACGATGCGGGCAATTTTCTCCTCTACCAGTAAAATTACTATTAACATGCAATATCCATGAAAATAAATGATTAAATACTCACAAGAGATAAATGAAATTTCCAAACAAAAAAGGGTGAAAGTGACTTCAAAATTTATGAATAAATTTCTATAAATAATAATGAAGAAAGAAATGATTTTTTTTTGTTTCAAATCATGCCTGATTTTGAAGAATCTTCAATACTTATACTCAAAAGTCAAGATTTGCCAAAATTGATGAACAAATAAAAAGGGCTAAAAGTGCCATTTCCCACACAGGAAAGGGAGAAAGTGTCTTTGCATCATACTTGAGGGGATGAAAGTATCTTCCACCCAATAAAGACTGATGAAACATGAAATACTTGTACAAACTTAGAATTGGTTCATAGTAATTCACTGAAACAAAAAAGTATAAATGGTGGATGACAGAGAAAGGATATCTATGTGAAAAATGGCATCATAACGCTCACCTTCTGACTACACCAAATCTCCAAGGACGTCATGATCCGAGGAAAACCTTCCTCGAACCTCACATCAACCATCACCCCAATCACTAAGAACACAATCTTGATCGCCCCAGAGTACTCCTCTATGATCTTTTCGCTCACATTCATGTTTATAGCGGCCGTCATTTGCGACTCCTTCGCTGCTGCGGAGGTCACGTAGTATACGAATCAGTTTAAATGAAATCTAATCGGTCAAGAGGGAGAGGCGATAAAGGGAAATATGTACCTAATCGCGGGCCTTACAGAGGCAGTGATGAAGGGAAGAGAGGATTGGAAAGAAAGGCCTTTCGTAAGCCATTGATGAGTTGAGTCTACAAATATAGGTCGGAGATGGATTTCAATTTCTCGGAGATGCCGATTATGGTGGTGTTCTTGGAGATCTATAAGAACTGGCATGTTTTATGGATGAGGAGAGAAATGGGTCTCGGAGGTTATGAATATGTACTCAAAAGAGTTTACCTAGTTAGTGAGCCGCCGCCTACCCCAACCCAAGGTTATTAAGAGACATAGGATTTTGATCTTATGGCTACAAAAAATAATCAATATTATTGTGATGGAAAAACTTAAGATTTTTATTACTTAAGAGTAAATGAGTTATTTACTTCTTCTAAATTTTTGAGTAATTCCTATTTTATCCTCAAATAAGTTCTTTTGCGAGGGTGTCAATCATGTTTGTGACAGTGAATTTCTCTCATCACAAATAATTTGACGCATTTTTCGCTTATTGAGAGAGTAATATTTTTCCGTAAAAAATAACACCTAAAGCGACGATATTTATTTACCCTCACAAATTTACGTCGCAAAAGCCAATAATTCTTGTACAGAACGTTCCCTATATATAAGGTCGAACAAACGTTACGGGTCTATCATTAAGCCGCCATTTATGGGCGCATTAACCCCTAACAACGGTCACTTCCCTACTATATATAGGATCGTTAGCCCTCCATTGCAATCTTCTGGTTCTTCTTGGATGCTCTTGGACTTTCTGGACTTCTGGATTCACCGAAGCTCCGTCATTAAGTTGTCTCTCTCTCAAGAACAATTACCAATTCTTACTCTCTCACTACTCACTACCCTTCATCTCTCCGTGTTCATACTCTCATTCCCTACTTGAGGTGCATACTTGGATCTCTCTCGAGGATTTCCAGAAAGACAATTTGGTGAACCCGACGTGAATCCATCCACCTTCAAAGCTTCAACCAATCAACCTAGTAGCCATGTCTCTTGAGGCTAACCTTTGTGATGGTGATCAATCTCCTTTGGGGCCCATGGGAGTTATGCACCTCCTCCTCCCTATGATCCCAACATGCCCTATATTACGGGTCTTGCTGTGACACCGTCATCGACCCCAGGGGAAAGCACGCCTGCTAGCGTCGCACCCCTGGAACAACGCTTAGGCAGCACCATTGCAAACCAGAGTTTTGTGGATACTGTAATCCCAAAAGTTGACAGTGCGCCTCCTATCCCGCGGGACATATATCTGATGCCCAATCCTGCCGGGTACAAGGCGCCCAAATCAGAAAATTTTGATGAAGTCAGCGGGAACGGGCACGAACACGTGATGAGATTCGTTGACTTGATGGGACCGCATGGGGTCGATACTAGGCTGCTTATGCGCGAATTCCCTAAATCTCTGGGGACTGTCGCGTATAAATGGTACAGGACCCTTGAAGAAGGTTTTTTCAAGACGTGGGAAGACATGGTGAAGAAGTTATACACCAAATTCTTCCAATTTGAGGAGAATATCACCACCATATCTCTCTCTCGCATGCACCAGAAACACGACGAAGAGGGTGTCGCCTTCATCAAGAGGTTTAGAACCAGGTCCTTGGAGTGCATCGATTAAGTGTCGGAAGGTCCCCGGGTGGAGATATGCCTTCAGGGCATGCACGACGAGTACAAAGGTATGTTAATCAATTTGAATATGCCTACCTTTTAAAATTTGATTGACTGCACCAGGAACATTAGCCACTGGTGGAGAAGATGAAGAAGAGATATAGTAATGATCGCGCGCTAGCAAGCTCTAGCTTCAAGATTGGGAGGTTCAGCTACAAGCGAGGACGGGATGTCGAAGTAAACGCGGTATCATCCCCTCACAATCAACAGTGACCCACGCCTATGGAGGCATCACCCTTTCCTTGTTCGATCGAAGACGCGATAGATCTTTGTAAGAGGTGGCGAAAGGATGGAATTTTACCAACACTGGTGCATAAACCCTCTGGCGAGCAACTGCGAGATCCCAGATGGTGCGAGTGCCACGGACAGGTCATGCACCCAACGAGGGAATGCAAGAAGCTCATGTTGCTGGTGGATAGAAAGATCAAGGAGGGACAATTGGTCGTCGATGAATCGGCCAAGGATGTACGCAGCAATTCCTTGCCATCTCGTGCGCAACAGGAACCCAAGGGAAATGAGATAGCCATGATTTCAATCATGGAATTTGAGGAGGTCGCAGATGCAGGAATCCCAGTGGGTGCTGAAATCTGCAAAGACGAAGATCATGGCGTGGACACAGAGGATTCACGCGCCGAACGGATGAAAGATTCCAACAAGTTTGAGAAATTCTTTAATGACATGAATTTCTCCAGCACATGCAGGCATGAGATGACAAAGGCCATTTTAAGGGTGGCAGAAGACTATGGATAAGAAATTATCGTCTCAAACAGCAAAGTCATCAGGTCCGCGCAATCTAGTTGCCTAGTCATGACGTTCGATGAGTCGGATAAGAGTGCATACGCGAACCATCAGAGGCCGTTATACGTGACCGCCATTGTCAATAATGTAGAGTTCAAAAGAGCTTTTGTCGATGGGGGAGCTGCAGTGAATGTGATTCCACTCAGCACCCTAGATTTAGCTGAAATACTAGAAAGCAAGATTGTTAAGAGGCCATCACCATTGATGGGTTTTGGAAGCGACTCCAGAATGACTGTTGGATGGATTCGCCTGGGAATCCAGATTGGCCAAATCAAGTGTTCTGCGAAGTTCCACGTCATCGATGCCAATACCACTTATCATATGATCATTGGTCGGGCATGGATACACGGCTTTGATGCTGTGCCTTCCACGGCTTAGCAAGTAATGAAGGCCATTTGGAAAGACAGAGTGGTTGCAATACCGGCCTCGGTTATTCCTTTTAACTTGGAAGAGGCGCACTTGTCGGAGGCAGTATGGTTCACGAAAATGGCAGATGAGGTAACTCCAGCTCTGCTTCAGCCGGCTCTCTTGCCCAAATGGGAGGACATCAAGGACCAGTCACCAGCTAGGGTGATGGTGATGCGAGAAGCGCTGAAAGATAAGCATCCTATGCGGTAGGAAGCACCCAAAATAACTTACATCAAGAAGAACGTCTACACCCCGAAGAGGGTTGTCGAGCATAACAAGGAAGGCAGGCAGGTTGGCATCTTCTACTCCAATGGGAAGAAATGCTATCGCATCTGAAGGTGCGCGGGGTCATCTTCGAACCGTCCCATCAAAGGTGTCCCTGAGAAAATTTGCAAGTTGATAGAAGCTCCAAGCGAAGATAAGGGAAAGACACTGCTGGAAGAATTGAAGGAGGCTCCTAAATGCATGGGGGATCGCCCAAAACCTCAGAAACAAGAATTGAAGGAGGTATTCTGAGCCCAACTGAGGAAAAGAAGAGGCCAATCTTCTTGAGTGCAGATCTTAACAACGAGGGGGAGCGAGAATTGCTCGAATTGCTGAAGGAATACAGGGACGTTTTCGCGTGGGACTACGACGAAATGACGGGGCTAGACCATGAAATTACCATGCATGGACTTGATGTTATCCCAGGGTCGAAGCCATTAAAACAAAGTGTGAGGAACTTTCGCCGTGAAGTTAATGTCATGATAAAGGAGGATATAGTGAAATTGCTAAATGCAAAATTCATCGAGCCCTATCACCATCCCACCTGACTGGCTAATATTGTGTCTGTCCTGAAAAAGAACGGGAGCCTTCGCGTTTGTGTCGACTTTAGAGATCTGAACAAGTTCTTCCTAAAAGACGATTTCCCGTTGCCAAACATAGATCTCCTGATCGACTCTACTACATGTTGTGAAATGTTTAGCTTAATGGATGGATTTAGCGGCTATAATCATATCAAAATTGATCCATAGGATGTGAAGAAGACGGCGTTCATCACACCTATGGGGGTCTTCAACTATACAGTTATGCCTTTTGGTCTAAAGAATGCAGGAGCTACTTATCAACGCGCAATGATGTCACTATTTCATGATATGATGCATCAGGAAGCTGAGTTCTATGTGGACGACTTGGTGGTTAAGTCAAGGAAGAAGTAGGACCATTGGAAAGACTTGAGGAAAGTCTTTGAAAGGTGCCGAGCTTTCCGGCTGAAAATGAACCCCATGAAGTGCACGTTTGGGGTAACTTTAGGAAAATTCTTGGGCTTTGTAATTCACCGGCACGGGATTGAGTCCGATCCCGCAAAGATCTTGGCAATTACCAGCTTACCTACGCCACAGTCTCAGAGTACACTGAAGACTTTTCTAGGAAAACTGTCGTACCTGAGAAGATTGATACCAGCTATTGCAAAGTTGACCTTTTGCTTCGGTAATTTTCTCAAAAGTACGCGACGTGCTTATGGACAGAAGAGCATCAAGCTGCGTTTGAAAAGCTGAAGAAATTATTAGCATCTTCGAGAGTTATGATCGCACCTCAACTAGGATCGCCGTTGCTACTGTACTTAACCTAAAAAAAAGACCTTTTGGAGCGTTGCTTGCTCAGGAGTTTGAAGGACAAGAAAGGCCAGTGTACTACATCTCGCGTATAATCTAGTCTGCAGAATCCAGGTACACAGAAATTGAGCGTCATTGCCTCGCTTTATTTTTCTCTATTGAAAATTTAAAGCACTATTTCGCATCCCACAAAGTGGTCATCATAACAAAGAACGATCCTATACTTTATTTATTGGAACACTCTCCTCCTTGTGGGAGACTGGAAAAACGGTACATGACCATTTCCTAGTATGACATAGTCTGTGCCCGACCAAAGGCCATCAAATCCCAATCACTGGCCGACTTGTTGGCACAGTTCCCGGACAAAAATTCTGAACCATTAGTAGAGGAGGAACTTGAAGGGCCAGAGATATACACAATCATCCATCTTTATTGGAAGTTGTACTTCGATGGATCAGCGACAAGGTAAGGGGGTGGAATTGGAGTTGTGTTTGTTGACTCAAAGAATTCTAAGTGTGTTTTGAGAAGTAACTGTTTAGAGTGATGAAAAACAAACACTAAGTATTTCTAAGGCTCCAAGGCCTTGAGATACTGATCAGAGCTTCAAAGCTTTAAGAGTAGTACTTTACAGTATGATCCAATAATCTTGTGATGCAGGTGTTCTATTTGATGTGTTAAGATCAGAGATTTACTGCAAATATCCTTGTTATACATTCTTTATTTATCAAACACAATTGCAGATATCCTAATCAGAGTGAATCAAAGGTCTCTGGTCTTAATATTGAGAGACTGTGAAGCATGTTTAGAGCTTCAAGGCCTTGAGATGTGCCTTAAGCTGCTGACATTTTTATAGAATTAACTTGATTCTCTCTTGCAAGATTTGATCTTTGTTATTATGATTGTTTAATGACTTTTACAAGTCTTAAACTGGTTTATCATGAGTAATATGTTTCAGAAGTTAATCAGGTTATTCTTTTATTCATTCGATCCAGTTTTATTCATAAATTGGAAATCCAAACAGACTTAGTGCTGTAATATTTATGGATTTTGTTGTTGCTGTGTTTTAATGTTGTTATAGGTTTTTCAAACGTGAAAATGAAATCTCAACAAACTCCAACGGATATCTACTCAAAGCTGTTCTTAATTGCAGTTAGAAAGGATGAGGATTTGCAGGAACTGAGATCCTAAAATCTCTCATTCAGTTGCATAGAGTGGATAAAAGACTGGTTTGAAATTTGAAAGGTAGAGAAGCTTACAGAAAACTGAGAGAGGTGTGATACATCCGTGGATGATCAGACATTCAATCCCTCACAAATTCAGGCTTCAGTTACAGCTTTCAGAAGATCAATCATTCCAGTTTCCTGAAGAACACATCCAGGCCCTCACAAGCTTATTCTTCTACTGTGTTCTTCTTCTATATTGTAATATGCTTATCTTCTGTATATCTAAAACCTCACAAAAGCTAGTGGTTGGTTGTTCAAGTGAACAACAAGAGGTTTTTGTTAGCTCAACAGTTAGTAGCTAATACTAGATAGGTTTGGAACCACAAGCTGTATAGGTGTAAGGGAGTTTACTTAGGCTTGGAGATCTGGGGTTGTTTCTGTGTGAGTAATAAGAAGTGTTTGCCCAATCCTGGTGGGATTAGATCCCTCAGGCAGAGATTAGGTCCATTGGGACTGAACTCTTTAAATTGCCTTGTGTTATTTACTTTACAGTTTTGCTATTTCTTTCTGCAAGCAACTCAAATCAAACTAGGGTTGATAAACTTTGTAGAACTGGTGATAGTTCAAGGCCTTGATGCTTTCTGTTTGCCTTAGAAAGTTTCTGACTAGTTTTGCAAAATTTCAAGGCCTTGAGATTTGAGTTTCTCACTTGTTCACTTAGTTAAAATTTGTGTTTTAGCAAAACGTTTCCATACTCTATTCAACCCCCCCTTCTAGAGTATTTTTGTCCTGTATTTAGTCTACATTACAAACTTTCAATTGGTATCAGAGCTTGTGTCACTACTATAGATCTAAGAATCTTGTGACTATGAGTAATGTAGGAGATGGTGGCTTCTCACAAGGAAGGAAAGCAAACAGACCTCCATTGTTTTGTGGTGATAACTTTGTGCACTGGAAGGCATTGATGAAGATGTTCATCATAGATCAAGACATGGAACTGTGGTCAATAGTTCAGAATGGTCCTCATGAGTATTACACTACCATAGATGGAGTTAGATGCATCAAGTCTGAGGAAAATCTCTCAGTTACTGAACTGGAAAATGTATCAAAAATTTACAAGGCTATGAATATGTTATATTGTTCTCTTAATGCAGATGAGTTCAACAGAGTGTCAAATTGCAAAAGTGCCAAAGAAGTATGGGACAAATTGGTTGTGACATATGAAGGAACAATTCAAGTTAAGCAGACCAAGATTAACATACTTCTGAGGCAATATGAGCTGTTAAAAATGAACTCAGATGAGACCATCAAGGAGATTTCAAAAGATTCACTGATGTGGTGAATAATCTGAAATCATTGGGAAAAAAAGTTTTCGAATGAGGTAAAGGTCGGGAAAATTCTGAGGAGCTTGCCAAAAGCGAAGTGGGACCCAAAGACAACAACTATTGAGGAAGCTCATGATTTAAGTCTTCTTCAGCTAGATGATCTACAAGGAAAGCTGCTCACTCATGAAATGTCTATGAAGGATGTAGAAGGTGATCTGAGTGAAAACATCAAGAACTTAGCACTCAAGGCTAAAGACAATGAAAAATCTCAAAGTCCTGAGACTGAAGATGATCATGATGATGAAGAGGATTTAGCATTGATCTCCAAGGCCTTGGCCAGGATTCTCAAGAAGAAGAGAAACTCTGGTAACAGAGACTACAACAGAGAGAGATCAAGACCTTCACGCAGCAAGGACTACAAAGGTAAGTCTTCATCACAGTCACATAAAACTAAAGTAATGAATTGTTTTGAATGTAGTGATGTAGATCATTTAGTAAGGATTGTCCACAAAAGAAGAAGAACAAGAACTTTCAAAAGAAAGACAGTGACAACAGAAGGAAGAAAGCCATGATGGCCTCTTGGAGTGATTCTGATTCATAAGTGATTCAGACACAGAAGAAGATCAAGCAAAGTTATGCTTCATGGCTAAACATGATGAAGAAAAGTCTTCAGACAGACATATTGAGGAAATTGTAAAATATCTTATTGCTAGTCCTTCTGATGTACTTCCTGAAATTCTCAAAAGCATGTTTTTAAATGAGGAAATTTATAGAAATGAGATTTCATCTTTAAAGATTAAGATTCATGAGCAGGTAAAAGAAAACCTGGACCTAGTTTTTGCCAACAAAACTGTTGAAGTTTCCAAGACAAAAATTGAAAAGGACTTCAAGGCATTGGACAGCAGATTCAAAGCCTTGAAGGCACAGATAAAAGAGATTGTTGATCAAAACACTCTCTTAACTGAAATGTATGTTGATCTGATGACTCATTCAAAGGATTTAGAACAACAAATCTGTTCTTTGACTGAGAAACTTCAAGAGTCTAAAAAGGTCCTAGCTAGTTTTACAGGCTCAGAACATAATCTGAATCTCATTCTTGGAGGAAGTCTGAAATCAATTCATAAAAGTGGGATTGGCTACAATCCAAATTTTCCAAAGAAAAGCCAAACTAATTTTGTCAAATCTGGTAGCAGACATTCTCCAAAATGTCATTACTGTGGAAAAATTGGTCATCTTAGATTAACTTGTCCCTTCAGAAGACTAGAACCTCACATTATGAGGAACACTTATCCTTATCAGCGTAAGGTACAGGTTAGGCAAATTTGGGTTCCAAAAGGAATTAGACAACCAAACATGGCTGATTCTGAGTATGACTCAAAGTTCTGCACTTGGTCTAACAGCCTATTAAGGCATAGATTTACTTTTGCAGGATGTCACCAAAGCCTTGAAAGATCAGAAATGGATATTAGACAGTGGCTGTTCCAGACATATGAGTGGAAAGTAGTCTCCTTTTACTGAGCTCACAGAAAAATCTGGAGGGACAATTACACTTGGTGACAAAGCAAAATGCAATATTATTGGTATAGGTAGTATTGGTAATGGTTCTACCAACTCTATCTCTGATGTTTATCTTGTGGATGGACTTAAATATAATCTGCTTAGCATTTCTCAGTTATGTGATAAAAGTTATAAAGCTATATTTAACAAGGAGAAATGTGTGGTGCAATATGAGAAATCTGGAGATTGCATACTCACTGCTCCTAGATCATATAATCTATATGCTATGAGTACTAACAGTGTTGCAGGTGACAAGTTGAAATGCCTCAAGTCCTTGAAGGAAGATTCAAAGCTTTGGCATAGAAAGCTTGGCATATTAGCATACATACCTTGAATAAACTCATATCAAAGGATTTGGTAAGAGGATTACCATCACAAAAGTTTTCAGATGATGAGGTTTGCAAGGCATGTGTACAAGGTAAACAAACAAGAAGCTCAATCAAGCCAAAGAACTTTGTAAGTACTTCTAGACCCTTAGAACTGTTGCATATGGACTTTTGTGGTCCTATGAGAGTTCAGACTCCAAAAGGTAAGAGGTATATGCTTGTGATAGTAGATGATTAGTCTAGGTTTACATGGGTGATGTTTATTAGAGACAAAACTGAAGCATTATCTGAGTTTTCTAGACTATGTAAAGAGCTTCAATCTATGAAAAATTTGCATGTTGCATCTATTAGAAGTGATCATGGTAGGGAGTTTGATCAACTTGACTTTTGGTTTATTTTGTGCAAAGCATGGCATATCACACAACTTTTCTGCACCTAGAACTCCACAGCAAAATGGAGTTGTTGAGAGGAAAAATAGGACACTTGAGGATATGTCTAGAACCATGCTACTTGAAAGTAATTTGCCAAAGTTCTTGTGGGAAGAAGCTGTTAATACTACCAATTATGTGTTGAATAGATGTTGGATTAGGCCTATTTTGAAAAATACTCCTTATGAACTGTTTAAAGGTAGGAAGCCTAGTGTCTCTTATTTCAAACCTTTTGGTTGATTTGTTTTGTGCATAATAATGGTAGAGACAATATTGGTAAGTTTGATGCTAGAAGTGATGAAGGTGTATTTCTTGGATATTCTCAAACTAGGAAAGCTTATAGAATTTACAATAGAAAAACCAAGATTGTGGAAGAGAGTGTTCATGTGTTTTTTGATGAAAGTACTAAGGATTCTCTGAATGAATTTTTTGCAGATCTAAATTTGAAAAAGCATGAGTCTGATGATGATGCTGTGAAAGAGGAAAAAGGAAAAACTAAAGTGCAGAATCAATTAGTAGAATCTCAAGGCCTTGAACCTCCTGCAGAGCCAAAATCTCAAAGCCTTGAGACTGGAACTGAAACTTTCTATGATGCTCCCTCTACTGTTTCAAGACCTCAAAGCCTTGAAGGAACATTTCCTGGATACCAAGGAAGAAGTTTAAGTATCTTGCAGATCATCCAGCTGACAATATCATATCTGATCCAATAACTGGAACTCAGACAAGAGGACAGTTGAAGAACTTGTGTGCTTTTAGTGCTTTTGTATCATTGATTGAGCCTAAGAATACAAAGGAAGCACTGGAAGATACAGACTGGATCATTGCAATGCAAAGTGAGCTGAATGAGTTTGTAAGAAACAAGGTATTGAATCTGGTTCCCAGACCAAAAGAGAAATCAGTTATAGGAACCAAATGGGTGTTCAGAAATAAGCTTGATGAGAATGGCAAAGTGGTAAGGAACAAAGCCAGAATTGTGGCACAGGGATACAATCAGGAAGAAGGTATAGACTATGAGGAGACATTTTCTCCTGTTGCCAGGTTAGAAGCTATTAGAATACTTCTTGCATTTGCATCTCACAATCACAAAAAAGCTTTATCAAATGGATGTCAAATGTCCTTTTCTGAATGGTTATTTACAAGATGATGTTTTTGTAGCACAACCTCCTGGTTTTAAAGATGAAAACTTCCTTGATCATGTTTACAAATTATACAAAGCTCTTTATGGTTTAAAACAAGCTCCAAGGGCTTGGTATGATAGACTTTCAAAATTTTTACTTGACAATAATTTCAAGAGAGGTCTAGTAGATAAAATTCTTTTTATTAAACATCATGAAACTGATTTTTTAGTAGTCCAGATCTATGTGGATGACGCTTTGTTTGGTGCTACTAATGATGCTCTTTCAAAAGAGTTCTCTAGTCTAATGTGCAGGGAGTTTGAGATGAGCTTAATGGGAGAACTGAATTTATTTCTTGGACTTCATATTTTACAAATGAAGAAAGGGATATTTGTACATCAAGGAAAGTATACCAAGGACTTGTTGAACAAATACAATATGACACAGTCCAAGGTACTCAAAACGCCTATGAGTTCATCACTCTCATTAGACAAGGATTCAAATGGTAAGAGTGTAAATCAAAAGGAGTATAGAGGTATGATTATATCACTTTTGTATTTAACTGCTAGTAGACCTGATATTATGTTTAGTGTTTGCATGTGTGCAAGATTTCAAGCAGATCCTAAGGAAAGTCATTTAACTGATGTCAAGAGAATTTTCAGATATTTGAATGGAACCAAAGGCTTGGGGCTTTGGTATCCAAGGAGATCTAATTTTATGTTGAGTGGCAATTTCAGATGCATATTTTGCAGGATATAAAGTGGATAGGAAGAGTACTTCTGGATGTTGCCAATTTCTTGGATCCTCACTAATCAGTTGGCATTCCAAGAAGCAAAATTATGTAGCATTATCAACTGCAGAAGCTGAATACATTGCAGCTGGAGCTTGCTGTTCACAAGTGTCGTGGATTGCTCAACAACTTAGAGATCTTGGCTATAATTTCAGAAATGTTCCTATTCATTGTGACAACACAAGTGCCATTTCAATCTATAAGAATCCAGTACAGCACTCAAGAACCAAGCATATAGATGTAAGGTATCACTTTCTTAGAGATCATGCAGAAAAAGGTGATGTTGTTCTATCTTTTATTTCTACTTCTATTGAGATTGCTGATATTTTCACTAAACCTCTGCCAAATGATAGGTTTTCATCCCTAAGGCTTGAACTGGGTATGTTAAACAAGGATGCATTGGTTTAGGGGTAGTATTTGTACTTACTTGTGTTCATGTATTGAAATCTCAAAGCCTTGAAATTATACTTTCCAAAGCCTTGAAAGTATAGTTCAAAGCTTTGAAATTTCTAAAACTGCAGAAAATCTCAAGGCCTTGAGATTGTTCTCCAAGGTCTTGAAACATCTGTAATTTTTTTAAAACATGGATCCCCAAATATTATATGTTATCTTTTTAGATAATTGTATAATATTTGAATTACTCATAGAATTTTCTAAAATATTCGAAAAGATCTTGTAGATTCGTTTTGCATGTTGATTTCAGTAGAGTCCTTTTATAACTCATTCTTTCAACCTACTTAAGCTGAAAGTCAGGGCTTTTCTTCTTCATTCCCTCTCAATTCTCTACGTCTCTCTACTCTCTCTATCTCTCTCAATCTCATTCATCTCTCAAAACCCTAATCCCACAATGGAGTGCAAATACCCCAGGATTCAAAAACAGGGAAAGCCTTCTAGTAGATCTAAGAAGAGGGCAAACAAGAAGGAGAAGATTGTGATCTCTGATTCAGATTCAAAAAACACACAGAGTTTGCATGAGGACACACCTCCTGCAAAGAAGATCAGAAAAGAGAAAGGGGATGAAGGTTCAAGTGTTGATCCACGGAAGGAGATAGAGGTTCAGGGTGATGATCAACCTAGATCAGACAAGAAGAAAGGGGAAGAGAAGAAAAAGGCTGTTGAAGAAGAAAAAGGAAAATCAGCTAAGGAAAGCAAGAAGAAGTCTACTGAAGGAGTACCAGAGAAGGAGAAACCTGCTGAGAAGAAATCAAGGTTTAAGCAAGTTGCTGCTGAAACTAAAAAGGGTTATCAAGAGAATTGGAGTGGTTCAGACAGGAAAGGGTCATTGGAAGTTCTATTCAGAGTTGTCCAAAGCTGAGCTTGAAGAGAAGGATTTTGTCAAACCTAAGGGGGCTACAACATCAAGGGTATAAGAAAATGAGGATTACTCTCAATTGGTTGAGAAGTTTGAAGAACAGCAGGTTGAGATTGAAGATCTTAGACAAAGGCTGTTTGATCTATCTTCCGAGTTTAATCTAATAAAAGGTTTGATGAATGTGATGAATGGAAAACTGAATGTTTTCATCAAAGGTTTGAATTTGGAGAAGATCCCTTCTGCTACTAGTCATGACACTAGTGTTGGCTCAGATGAAAGGCTAGGTGAATTCTTGAAGAAGAATAAGAAGCCTATTGTAGTTGTGCTCACTTCAAAGGATCTATATGAGCAAACTGATGAAGAAGAAGCTGGAGAAGACACAGGTGTTAATGCATCTACAGAGGGTGATTCAGTGCAGGTTATGAAAAAGATAGTGGATGAAATCATTGAGGAAGTTGTTGCTGAGGTGGATGCTGAACAAGAAGAGAATCAGTATGCAGAAGAAGCTGACAGTGATGAAGAGGTTGGAGAAGGCTCAGAGAAAGGCCAAGCATCAAAGAAGAAGTGAAGATTTGAGAAAGCCAAAGCCTTGATTCTTTCTTTCTTTCTTTCTCTCTTTCTTTCTTTCTTTCTTTCTTTCTTTCTTTCTTTCTTTCTTTCTTTCTTTCTTTCTTTCTTTCTTTCTTTCTTTCTTTCTTTCTTTCTTTCTTTCTTTCTTTCTTTCTTTCTTTCTTTCTTTCTTTCTTTCTTTCTTTTCTGTTCTCAAGGCCTTGACAATCAATAGGAACTTATTTTGTTAAGTTTTTTTTAAGACTCTGAGTAATGATCCAACATTTCTTCACCTTTATTTGATGAAAGTCAAAAAGGGGGAGAAGTTATCTGTGCTATTTGTGTTTACTATTCAGTGTTTAGATAATAAGATTGTGAGTTTTTGTGTTAATCAGTTGTGTTCTGTGATTATTGATTATCTATGATTACTGGTTATCTGTGTTAATTTGGTATAAACAGTGTTAATGTTCATCACTTTTCTGCAAATGATGATATCTAATTCTTACAAAAAGTTGCAGGGATATTTACACAAGATTATGGGTTTTGTCTTTCATCAAGGGGGAGATCGTTGACTCAAAGACTTCTAAGTGTGTTTTGAGAAGTAACTGTTTACAGTGATGAAAGACAAACACTAAGTATTTCTAAGGCTCCAAGGCCTTGAGATACTGATCAGAGCTTCAAAGCTTTGAGAGTAGTTTTCTTTATAGTATGTTCTAATAATCTTGTGATGCAGGTGTTCTATCTGATGTGTTAAGATCAGAGATTTGCTGCAAATATCCTTGTTATACATTCTTTATATATCTAACACAATTGCAGATATCCTAATCAGAGTGAATCAAAGGTTTCTGGTCTTAATATTGAAAGACTGTGAAGCATGTTCAGAGCTTCAAGGCCTTGAGATGTGCCTGAAGCTGCTGACAGTTTTACAGAATTAACTTGATTCTCTCTTGCACGATATGATCTTTGTTATTATGATTGTTTAATGACTTTTACAAGTCTTAAACTGGTTTATCATGAGTAATATGTTTCAGAAGTTAATCAGGTTATTGTTTTATTCATTTGATCCAGCTTTTATTCAGAAATTGGAAATCCAAACATAATTAGTGATGTTATATTTCTGGATTTTGTTGTTGCTGTGTTTTAATGTTGTTGCAGGTTTTTCAAACGCGCAAATGCAATCTCAACAAACTCTAACGGATATCTACTCAAAGCTGTCCTGAATTGCAGTTAGAAAGGATGAGGATTTGCAGGAACTGAGATCCTAAAATCTCTCATTCAGTTGCAGAGAGTGGATAAAAGACTAGTTTGAAAATTGAATGGTAGAGAAGCTTACAGTGAACTGAGTGAGGTGTTATACATTCGTGGAAGATCAGACATTCAATCCCTCAAAAATTCAGGCTTCAATTACAGCTTTCAGAAGATCAATCATTCCAGTTTCCTGAAGAACACATCCAGGCCTTCAAAAGCTTATTCTTCTACTATGTTCTTCTTCTGTATTGTAATCTGCTTATCTTATGTATATCTAAAACCTCACAAAACCTAGTGGTTGGTTGTTCAAATGAACAACAAGAGGTTCTTGTTAGCTCAACAGTTAGTAGCTGATACTAGATAGGTTTGGAACCACAAGCTGTATAGGTGTAAGGGAGTTCACTTAGGCTTGGAGATCTAGGCTTGTTTCTTTGTGAGTAATAAGAAGCGTTTGCCCAATCCTAGTGGGATTAGATCCCTCAGGCAGAGATTAGGTCCATTGGGACTGAACTCTGTAAATTGCCTTGTGTTATTTACTTTACGGTTTTGCTATTTCCTTCTGCAAGCAACTCAAATCAAACTAAGGTTTATAAAATGCTTAGAACAGGTGATAGTTCAAGGCCTTGAAGCTTTCTGTTTTCCTTAGAAAGTTTCTGACTAATTTTGCAAAATCTCAAGGCCTTGAGATTTGAGTTTCTCACTTGTTCACATAGTTAAAATTTGTGTTTTAGCAAAACGTTTCCATACTCTATTCAACCCCACCACTTATAGAGTATTTTGGTCCTGTATTTAGTCTACATTACAAACTTTCAGTGTTAATTAAACGTGATCAAGAGGTCATTTAAATGTCGACCAAGCTAGAATTCGTTGTGACCAACAACGAGGCTGAATACGAAGCTCTAATCGCAGGATTACTTTCAGCCAAGGCCTTGGAAGTTCAGAATTTCATTGTAATGGGAGATTCTAAACTAATAGTGAAGCAAACTTCAGGAGAGTACAGATTGAAGGAGATTAACTTGCTGAACTACAGATCGATAGTGCAGAAGTTGGTTCAGAAACTTGATTCCATCAAGTATGAGCACACCCCTAGATCTGATAATCGACATGCGGATGCATTGGCTACTTTGGGGTCGAAGATTAGCTTTGATAAATGCCCAGCAAAAATCTCTATTGAAGTTAAGAAAACTCCAACCCTGGTAAAAGGCCTGTGCGAAGATGAGTATGAAGAAGAAGCATATTGGAGAAAGCCCATCATGCGCGCAATGGCCGAAGGAACAAGCAAGGAAAGCTGGGTTTCCATGAAAGGGTTTTGCATACACAATATTTTGTTGTACTACAAGGGACCTGCGGGAATTCTGATGTGATGCATGACGGAGGAGGAAGGCCGAGCAGTTTTGGAGAAAATCCATCAACATTTCTGTGGAGAAAATGAAAATTCTATCTACAGAAAGGCGCAAAGATATGGAATCCACTGGCCGCCGATGGCATATTTTGCAGCTAATGTATAAAGCAACTGCGAAAAGTGCACGCTGATAAAAGACTCCCTGGAGGTCGCTGCAATTGAAGATGAGGATTGGCGGAGACCTATAATCGATTACCTGCAAGATGGAACTTTGCCGAGCGACAGAAAGGAAGCTGGCAAGCTTAAGTGAGGCAGCTCGATACACCTTGCAAGAAAATTTACTTTGGCAGAAAGGAAACAATGAGAACTTACTCAGGTGTCTGAATGGTCAAGAAGTCCAGGAGGTCATGGAAATGTCTCATCAAGTGGAAGACCAAGGGGGCGCGACGCTATGCAGACAACTCTTAACTGTTGGTTACTTCTGGCCAACCACGGAAGCTGATTGTCGCGTGAAGGTCAAGAGGTGCTAGCAATGCCAATTACATGGTAACCTAGATCACGCCCAAGCAGTTGATTTTCGTGCGTTAGGAACTCCCTGGCCGTTCCACACTTGGTCCTTGGGTTTCATTGGTCCAATCCGACCTCCATCGCGTGGTGATAGCGCCTTTTAGGAGCAATAATTCTTTAGCATTTACCACATGTTAATAGGTATTTGGAGAGTGCTTTGAGCCCAATGTTAGAGAATATGAGTTGTTTTATGACTTGTTGCTCACCATGTACTATATTGCTAGTTCGGGCGTTTCTATGCATATTTTGTTGTTATTTTTCAAATATAATCGCTTGGTATGTTTGTTCATGTTTTCTTGGAAGGAATGGATACTAATCGGTTGATATGAGGCATGGAACAAACTTCGGAAACAACGGGAGATCAAGTGGAGTAAAGAGAAGCCGAATTGGAGGAGCTTGGATGACAGTCTACACTAATATGATCATAGCTGGAGTTCTAAAATTAATTTGGGATGAGACCTGTGGCAAATGAAATTAGACTCAAAGATCTTTCCAACGACAGGTTGTTCGCGATAATTCCCAAGTATAGGAATATCGTTCTAAGTAGTACCCGAGTAAGAACGGGGTCGAATCCACAAGGAGAGGAGGATTAGAGAGTGACTTGCAAAACTAGAAAACGACTAACTAAACGATAAAAGCAACTTCTCTCAATGGCTTTAGAGCTTGCCAAGCTATCAAATCCACCAAAACTAATTGATGGAGCGAGTTGAGATTTGAGAATTTAAAGAACAAAGTAAACAACTACTAAAACTACGATTCAAGAAAGTAGTGAAATAACAAGTAATGAGGGGCTAGGGATCATCGGTTTCTCTAGTGACCAATCCCCCTATTATATTCAAGCCCGGTTCTCATATCACATGTAGAATTCCACAAGACAAGTGCCTCAAGAATCGATTGCTCATTGCAATCCAACTTGCCACAAATGAAGTGCCTAACTCTAACACACGATAATTAAGCACTAAAGAAGCGATTCAAATGAGATTTTCCAAATATCAATTGCCTCAAGCATCAAACATATGTAAACACACATAAGTGTTTCCACATGAAAGATCAAGCCACAAATGAGATTCCTAAATTCTCACTCAAATCACCTAACTAGTACTCAACTACTCAAAGTTAGGATTGACGAGTCACTTCAACGCAAGAGAAATTTCGAATCAAACATGTCAAGAACATTCGCACATCTACCTATTCAATGCATCAAATACTCCAACATGAGAAATTCAAGTATTAAACTACGTATTGAAGCTACTCAATTCAACCCATTCATCCTTGAAGTCCAACTTGAATCAATAAGAGGATTAGGGCACTAGATAGTCCCAAATCACCCAAGCAAGTTAACTAGCTAAGCATGATAGATTCAAGAGTAATAAAGAGAAATGATATTTTCATAGCCAACACTTGAATCAACCAATTGTTTTCACAAATTCAACCCCAATACTTGATTCAACTACACAAAACTAAGAGCAAAATAGCCAAAAACACAACTAAGCTACAACTAGTGGAGCAATTGCCCTAATAAGCTACTGCTGCTGCTGCTATAGCAAGAACTCAGCAGCAACAGTCACATAACAAACCCAGAATTGCTCAAGAACAACCCATGGTTAGGGCGAAATCAGAGAGAGAGAGAGAGAGGCGAAAACAGAGCACTGTGTGTAGCTCTCGGGTCCGAGCCCCCCAGTCCTTCGTCATTCTTCAAGTCCGATTTATATAGGCAGTGGGGATTCATTTCGTGGCCTCCAAGAGATTATCTCCGCCCTCCAATTGATCTAAGAGACCCTCCTTCGTTGATTTACAGCAGCTCTCAAGAACCCTAGGTGATTTAGGGCTTTCTAGTTCGTTCATCTTTGGGCCGAATTGAGGGAAGAGGGAGGTTGAGGTTGGGCTGGGGAGCGTTTTGGTGTTGGTCTCACTTGATTTGGTGAAGCAACGAAGGAGATAAGGCCCTCGAAGAGGCTTCGTGCGAGCTTCCATGGTGGCTCTGTTATGCTGCTGTGTTGAACCGACGGGGAGAGAGAGTGCCGAGAGAGAGAGGACGCGTGAGGTGAGTTGTTTTGAAGAATTAACACCCGGCTCCCCCTTATTCTCTGTTATATTTTAAAAGACCCCGAGTGCTTCCTTAAAACTTTCTGAAAATAGCGATAACACCCCAACTCCGTTAAAAGCTCTTTAGATCAGCCCTTGAAAAGTTTAGAAAATTCCACATGACACCCCCTTCCGTTAGAATCTTCTCAAACAAACCCTTGGATGCAACTTTGGTCCTACGAATTGTTCACTTGACTTCTTAAACTTCACTTTTTGGCCTATTTCTTCACTTCTCTTCAAACTTTAACCCTTGAAACTTTAAATTAACTTGCAAATTTGTCCTCCATCTCGCTTTATCTTCAATTTTAACCACTTTATCACTTGATTTCTTCAAATTAAGCCTTCAAATTCCTTCTTCGCGTCTCTTGGACCTTTCAAACGTCTCAATTCATCATTCAAGCTCTCCCCTAGCTAGTCTCACCTACAAAACAAGATAAAAACAACCAAAGCTACGAAGACAAGCATAAGTCTAGAAAGAGAGATAAAATAGATAAATTACACATATTAGTAAGTTATGAAGAGTTAATTAACATACTTAAACATGCAATTTTATGTTGTTAACACAGGTCACGGAGCTTAATCGGAGTTCGGACGAAGAAGATATGGCCCGGAGAAGTCAGGAGCAGATTTCAGGGGTTATAGTGCAAATACTAAAGACTTGTGATGGGTTTTGATTGAAGAACGAACTGGGGGCAAAAATAAACTCATTAACGCTTACAGAGAGCCAAGAACAAGGAGGAGAGCAAGAAGGCTTCATTGGGGAACATCATCTAGCAAGGAGAAGAGCCCGGATCGCGCGACAATCACAATTTCTAGCGTTTGATCTATTTTCTCTCTATTTTCTTGTATAATCTATTTAAACAATATGTTAATTTGTGCTAGCTAAACTCATACCTATGCATCTATGGAAAGCCTAGGGTTTATGTTTTGATGATATTTTTCAGATTTTGGATGAAGTTTCATGCTAGGGTTATGATTCAATAAATATTGTTTTGGTTTTCATCATGTTGAGTTCTTCCATTGACAAGTTAGGACTAAGGTGTATGATGTTTATTATCTATTTCTCCATTCAATCATGAACTAGGCTTAATGATGATCTTGGTGGCCTAGATATCTTGTTTATTGCGCTTAATCCTTAGTGACGTAGGAGTCATGACCTGAAATTTCTAATTAACTAGTGAGTGTGTGAAAGAAACTCTACTCTAGTTGGGATGAGTAAACAAGATCAATCTTAATCAATTAGACTAAAAGGCGAGTTGAGTAGGAATGGCTAGAAGAGGGTGGATTCGGTAGGAAATAGTGAGGTGTACGTGTGGTGATGGTCTGAGAGGACATTATTCCGTGCACGATCGTTAGCCTACTACAACGTATCGGTAGTTGGTGTTGACCTGAGAGGGACAAAACGGTACCGGTGTGTTGAACGACAAAAGACCGAGAGGTAATTGTCAGTGCCATTACCCAGCATAGGTTGCTAAGAGTTATCGTGTTAGAACATGAAATCCGGAATTGTCAAAACTACCGTAGGTGATCTATAGGTTGCCTAGTCTCATCTCCATTGATTTACCCTAAATCATTTCTTTTGCGTTAGTTTTACTTACTGATCTAGTCACTTGATTGAGGGTAAAAACACTCCATTCACAACCATTTTTTACCGGTTACTTGGGTAAATTGAATTTAATTGCTAAATCTAGAGCAAAGTAAACATCCTTCCCTTGGGTTCGATAACTCGGAGTCCAAAATACTCCATTATATTACTTGACCGTACACTTGATTCTAACGTGTTAGCATATGCGCATCAAGTTTTTGGCGCCGTTGCCGGGGAAGGCATTGGTTACTATTCTAGTTTAGCGATTAGTTAAATTTACCTATTTCTTTTTGTTTATTATTTCTGTGATTTATGATTTTTTTTCTGAATTGTGTTTCAGGTTCTCTGTGTATGCACCGGATTTCTAGAGACCTTGTGCCCCCACTTGAAGACCCAGAACAGTTATTCAGAACTCCGAGAAGAGGTCCAAGACAGATCGCAATGGGTGAGCAATTGACTAACGCTCAACTGAATCAGAAGTTGACTGAACTTCATGAGAAACTTGATAAGCAGCAGAACCGGATGACCTACAACAAATTGGGGCAAGCTTTGGTTGAAAAGTTTCAGTCAACTCAGAGAGGATGAAAGCTAGCTATTGTGGTGCTAGACATTCAAGCTGAGCACTTTGATTTGAATCCTTCCACCATCACGACAGTGCTGAATCAGTTTCAGTACTATGGGAACCGGGATGAAGACCCGAATGATTTCATTGGAAAGTTTGAAGCTTACATCAAAACAGTGAAGTACAAGAACGTGACCCCAAAGACACTAGAGTTGATTTTGTTTTCCTATTGTCTGAAGGGAGCGGCTGAGAAGTGGCTAGATACCAGGGAGCCAGAATTGATCACCACATGGGAGCAGTGTTTTAATGAGTTCATGAGCAAGTTCTACCCCGCTCAACGTGTCATTGGTTTACAGACAGAGATTCTTGGTTTTCAGCAGCATGCAGATGATACGGTTGTTGATGCATGGGACATTTTCATGAGGAAGATATGAAAGTGTCCGAATCATAGCTGAAAGTGTGAGTGTGCAGGTTGTAATGCAGCTAAGATACTCTAGAAGGGGGGGGGTGAATAGAGTATGCAAACTTTTTGCAAAACTTGCTAGGAAGAAGAAATCCTGTGAGAACAAGTGAAGTTCAAGGCCTTGAAATCAATTTCAAGCCCTTGGAAGATATGCAGTTAGCAAATAAACAGATAAGCCTTTTTCAAGGTCTTGAAAACAAGTTCAAACCCTTGAAAATCAGACAGTTTTGTGTGCTGCAAAAACTATGAAAAAGAATGAACTGTAAGTGCAAGAGACAGATGATTTATAGAGTTCAGTCCACTTGCTTGACTAGTGTTTTCAAGGCTTTGAAACTGGTTTTCAAGGCCTTGAAATCACTGTCAGTTTTCTTCTGATAGATTTCAAGATTCTGATTTAGACAAACAAGTTGTAAGTTCTCTTTTGCTTGCTCATGAACTTTTTCTTTCAAAAGTCTGATTTTTTCCAGATAATCTTCCTCATTTAAAAGCATTGTTCTGAGATATTATGAAAGAGCTTCTTTTGGTTTTGAAATTAGACAGTTTACCATTACCTCAATGTTCTTCTTTGAACTTTCATCATGCTTGGCCATGAAGCATAGGTTGGCATGTTCTTCTTCTGATTCAGATTCACTTGAACTATCTGAATCACTCCATGAAGCTATCATAGCTTTCTTTCATCTTTCATGATCTTTCTTTTGAAAGCTCTTGCTTTTATTGTGTGGAAAATCTCTTATCAAATGTCCTGCATCACCACATTCAAAGCAGTTCATAACCTTTGACTTACTTTGTGAAGAATTCTTACCTTTGTAGTCCGTGCTACTGGGATGGTCTATGTCTTTCACTGTTGAAGTCTCTGTTTCCAAAGTTTTTCTTCATTTTGAGAATCCTTATCAAGGCTTTGGAAATTAAAGCATATGGATCTTCATCATCACCATCCTCATTTTCAAGTCTTTGAATTCTGTCATTCTCTTTGGCTTTGAGGGCTAAGTTCTTGACACTTTCTGGGAGCTCTCCATCAGATTCATTCATAGATATTTCATGTGTCAGAATCTTCCCTTGTAGGTCATCAAGTTGTAGAGTTGAGAGACTCTGAGCTTCTTCAATTGCTGTGGTCTTTGGTTCCTACTTTGCTTTTGGAAGACTTGTTAGTATCTTCCTCACCTTTTCTTCATTGGAAAAGTGTTTTCCCAGTGAATTAAGGTTGTTAACAATGTCTGTGAACGTCTTGAACATATCTCTGATAGACTCATCTGCATTCATCTGAAACAGCTCATACTGCCTGAGATAGATGTTGATCTTGGTTTGCTTCACTTGACTGGTTCCTTAAAAATTGACCACAAGTTTATCCCGGATTTCTTTGGTAGTAGTGCAGCTTGAAATCAGTTGAATTCGTCTGTACTCAAAGCACAATATAAGATGTTAGTAGCTTTGTAATTCTTAGAGAATTTCTCTAACTCAGAAGAGGAGAGTGAGTCTTCAGATTTTGGAGTTCTAATCCCATCTTTCTCTATATAGAAAGTGTGAGGTCCATTCTGAATAATGGTCCAAAGCTCTGTCTTGATCAATGATGAACATTTTCATCAAGGCTTTCCAGTGAGCAAAATTTTCTTTGCAAAATAGAGAAGGTCTGTTAGCAGCTCTTCCCTGTGAGAAACCACCATCACCTGCAGTACTCATGATCACCAGTTGGTTAAATCTGTACAGTGATACAAGATCTGATACCAATTGAAAGTGTGAGTGTGCAGGTGGTTATGCAGCTAAGATACTCTAGAAGGGGGGTTGAATAGAGTATGCCAAATTTTTCAAAACTTGCTACGAAGAAGATATCTTGTGAGAACAAGTGAAGTTCAAGGCCTTGAAATCAATTTTAAGCCGTTGGAAGATATGCAGTTGGTAAATAAACAAATAAGCCTTTTTCAATGCCTTGAAAACAAGTTCAAACCCTTGAAAAACAGACAGTTTTGTGTATTGCAAAAAATATGAAAAATAATGAATTGTAAATGCAAGAGACAGATGATTTATAGAGTTCAGTCCACTTGGACCTACGTCTCTACCTCAGGGATCTTCTCCCTGCAGGATTTTCAACTCAATTCTTATTAATCAAAATCTAAGCCTTAGATCTCAAGCACAGAGAATCGCCTTACTCTATTACAGCTTGTGTTTTTTCCTAACCTATCTAGTACCTGCCTAGCTAACTGATTAACTAAGAATTATCTTTTTTCACTTTGAAAAATCCTTGAGAATGAAGATAGAAATAATACAGAAATGATCTACCAATGAACTACAATACAGAAGAACTCTTAGAGTGTAGAAACTGCAGTGAAGTATGCAATGATCTTTTGTGAATGGATTGTGAGGTGAATGAAATTCTTGATGCTTTGTCAATCCCGAACTTTGTAACTATTTTTTCCCATTGAGTATTGTGTATTTTTGCTTTAGAATTGAGCTCTATTTAAACTTCAAACAGCTTTGAATATCTTCCCAGATTGCAACAAATCTCCTATTTTGTAGGCAACAAACTTTGACTCTTTGACAATCTTCTCCAACGGTTGAATGATCACAATCTTAAGAGATCATTTCGTGATCATGCATTTAAATAGGTTGAGAATCTGTCAAGTCATTCAGATCAAACACAGAATCATCTTCTTGATTATTTCCTTCCCTGCAAAAGTCAGATTAGGAAACAATCTCTGCAAACTTAAGGAAATAAAATCTCCTGCAAAAGCATAATAACACAGATGATATTCTATGTTCAACGAGTTAGGATAATTTGTATTTCATCTTCAAATAACAGTAGATTAAGTATATGAAGAATGGAGAGGGAATCAACTTAGAAGAGTTTACAGAAAACTCCCCCTGAGAATGTTCATACAGGTTAAGCAGTTTCAAGGATTTGAATCCAGTTTCAAGGCCTTGAAAATAGCTATACTATTTTCAAGCCACTGAAAACTGATTCAAGGCTTTGAAAGCTGGTTCAAGTCCTTGAACCAGTCAAACTATTTCAAGCCTTGCACAACCTGATTTTATAATAGCTTCGGCGACTACACGATTCTCCAGGTTTTCTATCACAGCCTGTATCATCCCAACCATGATTTGCTTAACATGGAAGCATGAGGTAACTTCCTATATAGAGTTGACAAGGAAGGAGCATATGCTTTGATGAAAAAAATTGAAAAACAGGATGCTCAATTCTATGACTCTAGGAGGTTTTCCAAGTTACCTGAGCCGACGAATGATGAGTGGAAAGATGGGATAAAGAAGATGGTGTCTCATATGGCAAAGCATATGTATCATGATAAAAAGAATGTGTCTGCAGTAGAGGAGCAAGAGTTTGATGCAGCTTTGACTCAAGCTGCTAATGATGACGTCAGCTATGTGGGGGCACAGGGGCAGCGCAACTGGAATCAGGGGAACTACAGGCCAGGGACAAGAGATCATCCAGGATTCAGGTATGGAGATCAGACTGGAGCTTCATATGCACCCGGGTTTCAGCATAGGCCAGCTGGTCAGGTGCCACCACCACCACCATCCGCGAGCCAGAGTGCTGAGATGACAGATCTCAAGAACATGATGTATCAGATGGGCAAGAATGTGAATACCTTCACTTCTCAGGTGGAGACACTGACTGCGGATATGCACATCACGAAGACCTCACTTCGTAACTTGGAGGTGCAGGTAGGATAGATCGCCACTCAGATCTCCTCTAGAGCACCAGGATCCTTACCGTAGATACTCAGAATGTGCGCCAGGTGAACGCCATCACCACTCGTAGCGGGATAGTTCTTGATGATGCCCCCATATCCAAGCCACGCCATAGCTGAAGCCTCGAAGGCTAGGGAGCATGAGGTCTTTGACAAGACCCCTATCATGATCCCCCAATCAAAGGGCTTGACTCCACATGTTGATGATGAGGTAACACCACCACCACCTTCTATGTGTAAGAATCTTCCATATCTTCTTAAGGCAAGAAAGAAGAAAGATGACTCTGAGGAGTATAAAAGGTCCTTATACATTTTCTCGAAATTGCACATCAATGTTCCACTAATTGAGGCAGTCAAAATTATGCCTAAATATGCCAAGTATATGAAGGATGCAATTTGAGGAAAGCCGGCGGTGCCATACTTTCAGACAGTTGATTTGACTGAGCAGGTGAGCTCATGTGTGATGCATGGTTTGCCTTAGAAATAGAAGGATCCGGGAAGCTTTGTGATAGAAGCTCACTTGGGAGGAGCTTACACAGGACATGCCCTATGTGATTTGGGGGGTAGTGTCAACCTAATGCCACTTTCAGTCTTTCAAAAGCTGGGAGTAGAAGCTCGTTCCACATGGATCAACCTTCAGTTTGCTGACAAGTCTTGCAAGAGAGCCTATGGTGTGGTGGAATATGTGTTGGTAAAGGTAGGGAATTCTATTATCCCTGCATATTTTGTTATTCTTGAGATGCTAGTGGGAGATGTTCCGATCATCCTGGGTAGGCCCTTTCTGGCTACCGGTCGGACTCTCATCGATGTTGAGAACGGAGAATTGATCATGAGGATCAATGATGCGTGGGAAACCTTCTGAGTTTCTAAGACGACTCCAAAGCAGTCCCAAGAGAAGACACAAATGTCAGTGGTCGTGCAATCAGTGCACAAGAGCCCTGAGGTGCTTCGTGTTGAGCCACCAGATTCAAAAGCTAAAGTCCATCAATTTGTGTTGAGGATCCAGCAGAGGAAGCTGGAAGAGAGGGCACGGGGTTCCATGCCACCTGTGTAGGGGCTATGAGGTAACTAGGTCGGGTCGTCGACCTTAAATTACAAGCGCTGATTGGGAGGAAACCTAATGTAGTCAGTCGTTATTTTCTTTTCGTATTTTATTTTATAGTCATACTTGATTTTTGAGGGGTGAGAGAGAGCGGTTTAATATTTCCCATGATTGTGCAGGATACAGGTACCGAAGAACCCTCCGAATTCCCCTTCTTGATGCATGTGCACAATTTTTCACGTAAAACGAGGAACAACGAGCTAACCAGAAGAATTGTGCTTGATAAAGGAGCTACTCGAGGTCGAGGAGTAGGCAATTATTAATGAGGAACATGGTAGCGAGTTTGAGTATCGGCTTTGCACGCATCGGAATCAGGAGTGGGTATAGAGTTCAAGAGCTTTTGGAGGCAAGATTCTTTGCGCATGAGAGAGAATTTGAGAAGAAATGGAAAATTCCCCGGATTTGGAAATTTTCTAGTCAAAAATAAATTCCCCGTCAAATATGGAGTCCATCGGCGCAAGAATCGCGCGAAACGGATGCCCGATGAAGAAATTAGGGCAAAAACAAAGTGGCAATCTCCAGTGATTTCGGCCACCATTTCGGGCCGAAATGGGGGCCGAAATCACCTTATTTCGGCCCGAATAGAAAACGGCCATATGTTCCAAAACTGCTCAGCCATTTTGGCACCCATTTCGGGCCGAAATCCTCTTATTTCGGCCACCATTTCGGGCCAAAATGGGTCGGGCTGCTCATTATTTGGGGGTATTTTTGACCTTTTGGGGGGTATATTTAAGCCAAAAACCGAACTTTTGATCCTCCCCAACCAATTTTCGGATCAAAAGCTACCATCTTCATCTTCTTCCTCTCAAACCCTGAAGAACATCCACACACCCAAAACCCAAAATTCAACCAAATTGAATTTTTTTTGTTGGGTTTTGCTCCTTGCAAACCCAACAACAATTAAATATTGAGTTTTTGAGAGATAGTGAGCGGTTTGAGTGTGGGATAATTCAAGAGGAAGAACCCTAAAAACATAATTTTCCGATTCATTGATTTGGAGGGGGATTCAGCCTTAGTTCAAGAAGGGACTTTCGACGGGGACACCAAGGAGCACAACGAGGTAGTCTTGCTTTATCTTGCTCGAGTTTTCGAAAAATTGGTCGACCAATCGGTCCAATCTTGACCAATTTTTGCGAAACCGGTCCTGTAAAAATGGTATTTCGGGACCGTAGGTACAATTTCTCTTTTTCACTTTTAATTTCTTGCTTAAGAACTCTTAGGGCTTAATTTTCTTGAAAAATTTTACTTGATCATACTCGGATTGTCGGATACTTGCTTAGTTCACTCTAGACCTCACGTGCACTCGTATTTTCTTTTCTCTATCATTATGTCTACATCGGGAAGTGCTAAGAGGAGACGGGGTATAGTTGTTTATGATCACACCATCTTTAGTCCTGAGGAGGATGTAGTTATGAGTGAGGAGGAGAATGTGGACGAGGGAGACGGTTCTGGCAACCGTCGTCAGGTGCCTCCTTCTCCAATTCGTTATGATTTGAACCACGATATGCCTCCACTTCCAAAGATTGGGTTGAGGGGTAAAGCTGCAAAGGAGGTTGACCTCGACGTTGTCTACAGTACCAAATTCTGCAGCTTCAGGTTCGTTAGTGCGAATGCCCATAAGGAATATTGCACTGACGCATTCCTTAAGAGGGTAGGGACTCCTGAAAAACCCTTCCCGCCAAGCGATAAGATGCCAAAAACAGCTTAAGGATCTCTTCAAGAATGAGAGGATAGATATGTTGTTTAAAATTTGTAAGAAGTCTAGCTCCCCTCTTACAAGATAGATTCTTGTAAATGCTCGTTTTTATGAGGAGGGAGAGGGAGATGATCTGAGGCAAGTGTACTGCCGGCGCGCCTATATAGTCATCACGCTTGAGACTATAGCGGCCGTCATGAACTTCAAGCCTCTCAAGGATGAGATGTTCGCCTACCATGAGACCATTAGGAGGTTGGATGTGGTTGAGGTAGTGAGTTCCATTTTTTTTGAGGGGGTGCCTGGGCAGGGTGGAATGAGAGGCCCACTTTACCTGAGTGGAACGTTTGTAGGAAACTCGTGCTTCCACGTGCGAGGTGGTAGTGCGAGCTTCTCCAGAACTGGGTTTATGGCATCACCGCTCAACCCACGTACTCCTTCCAGCTTTGCACCATGGCTTACTGTTTGTGGATGGGTAAGCTTATCAATGTCCCGTACTTCATTTATCATTTTCTTATGGAGAGGACTGAGCCTATAATCGTAGATCTCCCGCGCACACTTGCTTGCTCCTAAAGCTAGCACAAGATGCTAAAGCTAATTTGAGAAGAAGAAGTTAGACGTGTCGCGCACTTGGGAGAGAATACCCCACCCCCTCAAGGGCCAATTACCTGTTGAACCTCCACAACCTAGCAGAGACCAAGCAAATAGCTCGAGCTCCAACATGGAGCGACAGCTCAACACACTCATACATATGATGGAGTCTCAGAGACTCCAAGATGATGAGGATAGAGCTAGGGAGAGGAGACATTTTGAGCACATCCGGAGTAGTCATCGCCAGTTGGGCCGAGATATGGAGTCACTTATCTTTAACTGCGCCCAGCAGGGTGGGTGGATTCAGGACTTGGCTGTGGTGGCCAAGGTCGAGGTTCAGCACCCATATAACTATGATGGATTGTTCCATTACCAGTCTGATGTATACCCAGAGTCGAGTCCCGACGTCCGGGCTGACGACGACGGGAGGACACACTCCGACTAGACCCACCGGCCCTACGCTTGAGCAGCCGAGACCTCTTGATTTCACTGTATTTTTCATTGAGGACAACGAATCGCTTGAGTGTGGGGGCTAGTTAGCCATTGCATAGCCTTGTTACATGTAGTCTAGTTAGTCGAGTTTGCATGTAGGTGTCGAGTCGGTTAGTTTTGCATGTGCACGTTTAATTTAAGCATTGTATACAATTTTTGCACTTTTATTTACATGTAGTCTAGTTAGTCGAATTTTCAAATCCTAAAATATAATTTTTTTGAGAAAGGGCAATTGAAGAGAGTAAATGTGGAGAGGGCTTAATGATAGTATTCCCTAGGTAGTATGAAAATATAAGGTGAGGTAGACGCGAGAATCTGGAGTAGGAAGGCTATAGGGTCAATGCACTCGAGAATTGTGAGTAGTTGTCTCTCAAACTAGTTATCCTACTAGCGCTACACCACCATCACTTAGGTAGTCATCAACCCTCCTCGAAGTGGCAATCGAAAAACTGTGCGAGTGATTTTTATGGGGACCTCACGTCCCGTTTCCATCGCCTAGGTCCACTAGTTACCCCAATTTGATCCATCTACCCCATTTATTCACAGCCTCAAGCCTATGAAACCATTAAGTGTGACTTTCATCACTAGTTTGAATGGTCCCTTCCTATGCATCATGATAGAGGAAGTTGATTTAGGGAGATTCGTTCAGGTGAGCGGATATTATACATCTTGAGTGGATCTTCTCACATGTCATCTATTGAGGGGATGTGAGGGTGAGTTCGAGACGACAGCACACTTTGGTGTGACGGTGAGTTGTGTCCATTCATCACGATCACAGGTGTAGTGTCGTAGTGCGTGACATTCTTCCGCACGATATGGGGTGGGGTTGGTTGATCTTATAGGGGACGTGCGTGTGCTTCATTTACATTCTCTATATCTTAGGTGATGAGGAGGATTGCTTGGAGTTAGCACGTGTTACATTGACTATCGGGTTCGTGATTTGCTCTATATTGAGTGTGGGGGTGTCCACATAGATTCGGTGACATCATTGATATGACACATTCCACCTTCACGTTATCTATTATTATATTTGATCTCCTTGGATATTGTATCATCATTGGTGGCTCCATGTGCTTATTATTGAAATTGAAAAAAAAGAGAAGACCGAGGAGATGAGCTATGAGTTTTGATCACTTCTTCACATTCGTGGCCGCGAGAAAGGAGTTGCACCAAATTGAGGGAATGAGGGCCGGAGTAGTGAGATTCGGTGGGGTTCCTTCGATTTTGGTGAGGAAGTGTGAGAACGGGTTTTTGTGAGTTGTATCATGACGTCTATGACTACGCTTCTAAATATCCTATCCTACCCGTTTTAAGCCGTCAACAATTGAAACCCTTGGATAAATAGCTCGGATGGTAAGTGCTAGGGATACGTTTGATGAGTGTGCGGAAGAAACTTATTTTGTGGTCATGCCCGTTCTGTCTAATGAAACTGGCCGCAAGTTCTACCAATCACCAAATTTATATAATCTTCTCGGGGATGTGAGAGCCTTATGACATGCCGGTTATTCTTTGAGATTGACCAATCTCTAACTAAAAAAGAAAAAAAAAATTTCTTTAATTCCTTTAATTGTACTGAGTCGTGAGTCGTGTTGGCTAGCAGAAAGTGAAGTATGCAAAGCGGTGGGGGTATGCATTGATTTGGTTGTGATATGTATGCAATGTCTCGAGTGTGGGAGTCTTGTGCTTCATGGTTGCTTGAGACGAGCAAAGAGTAAGTGTGGGGGAGTTTGATAGCGCCTTTTAGGACCTATAATTTTTTAGCATTTACCACATGCTATTAGGTATTTGGAGAGTGATTTGAGCCCAGAGAATATGATTCGTTTCATCACTTGTTGCTCACCATGTACTATATTGTTAGTCCGGGCGTTTCTATGCATATTTCAATGTTATTTGTCAAATAGAATTGTTTGGTATGTTTTTTTTTTCATTTTTTCTTGGCAGGAACGGATTCTAGTAGGTTGATAGGAGGAATGGAACGAACTTCGGAAACAACGGGAGCTCAAGTGGAGTAAAGAGAACCCAAATTGGAGGAGCTTGGATGACCAGTCTGCACTAATTTGATCATATTTGGAGTTATACAATTAATTTTGGAGTGATACCTGTGCCAAATGAAAGTAGACTCAAATATCTTTCTAACTATAGGTCACGGAGCTTAATCTCAGTTCGGACAAAGAAGATATGGCCCGGAGAAGTCAGGAGCAGATTTCAGGGGTTATTGTGCAAATACTGAAGACTTGTGAGGGGTTTCAATTGAAGGACGACCTAGGGGGAGAAAATACACTCATTCACGCTTAGAGAGAGCCAAGAAAAAGGAGGAGAGAAAGAAGACTTCATTGGGGAACATCATCAAGCAAGGAGTAGAGCCCGGATCGCGCAACAATCACAATTTCTAGCGTTTGATCTATTTTCTCTCTATTTTCTTGTATGAACTATTTAAACAATATGTTGATTTGTGCTATGAGTAGCTAAAATCATACCTAGGCATCTATGGAGAGCCTAGGGTTTATGTTTTGATGATATTTTCCGGATTTTGGATGAACTTTCATGCTAGGGTTATGATTCAATGAAGATTGTTTTGGTTTTCATCATGTTGAGTTCTTCCATTGACAAGGTAGGACTAAGATGTTTGATGTTGATTATCTATTTCTCTATTCAATCATGAACTAGGCTTAATTATGATCTTGGTGGCCTAGATATCTTGTTTATTGCGCTTAATCCTTATTGACGTAGGAGTCATGACCCGAAATTGCTAATTAACTAGTGAGTGTGTGAAAGCAACTCTACTCTAGTTGAGACGAGTAACCAAGATCATTCTTAATCAATTAGACTGAAAGGTGAGTTGATTAGGAATTGCTAGAAGAGTGTTGATTCGGTAGGAAATAGTGAGATGTACGTGTGGTGATGGTCTGAGAGGACATTATTCTGTGCACGATCGTTAGCCTACTACAAC
Organism: Linanthus parryae; assembly: GCA_023055425.1. NCBI lineage: Eukaryota > Viridiplantae > Streptophyta > Magnoliopsida > Ericales > Polemoniaceae > Linanthus > Linanthus parryae. Next base: position 11,280,661 of record JALGPY010000010.1, on the reverse strand, counting down.
GTATTAGTAGTTGGTGTTGACCTGAGAGGGACAGAACGGTACCGGTGTGTAGAACGACAAGTGACCGAGAGGTAATTATTAGTGCCATTACCCAGAATAGGTTGCTAAGAGTTATCGTGTTAGAACATGAAATCCGGAATTGTCAAAACTACCCTAGGTGATCTATAGATTGCCTGGTATCATCTCCATTGATTTACCCTAAATCATTTCCTTTGAGTTAGTTTTACTTATTGATCTAGTCACTTGATTGAGGGTGACAACAGTCCATTCACAACCATTTTTTCCGGTTACTTGGGTAAATTGAATTTAATAGCTAAATCTAGAGCAAAGTAAACATCCTTCCCTTGGGTTCGATAACTCAGAGTCCAAAATACTCCATTATATTACTTGACCGTACACTTGCGTCTAACGGTTAGTAGATGTGCGTCAAGTGGGAACCAAGTAATCCTTACTGGAACAGAGCAGTTTACCGTTGAGGCAGTCCCACTCAAGACGGAAAATGCATCGGCTGTGGTCAAATTCATACAAGAGAATATTATCTACCGCTTTGGTATTCCTAACACTATCTTGTCCGGCAACGGAACTCCCTTCGTTAATCGACAGGTGGCTTCAAAACTGATGGAGTATAACGCGATGCAGGTGTGCTCAACGCCTTACTATTCGAAAGGAAATGGACAAGCGGAAACAAACAAGACACTGCTCATAATCCTAAGTAAGATGGTTGCAGATGATCACAAAAAGTACGCAGATTCTCTGGGTACGGCGCTTTGGGCATATCGCACGTCATCAAGGACTCCTACAGGGACTTCTCCGTTTTTGCTTTGCTATGGAGCTGAAGCAGTGGTCCCTGCTGAGGTCAACGTAAACTCTGCTAGACTAACCTTCAGTGCCTTGTATGAAAATGAGCGCAACCGTGATCTCATTTTGCTCAAAGAGAATCGCGAACAGGACAAAAGGACAAATACCAAATACAAAGAAAGAATCTCGCGGGCCTATAATAAGACTGTCCAGCACCGGGACGTCGCACTGGGAGATTTGGTCCTACGAGCCTCTGATCAGTGCATGCGCGAAGCTACTCATCCCAAGTTTGCTGCTAACTGGCAAGGACCTTTTGAGGTGAAGGAAGTCTTTGACAGCGGCTATTGCACGATTCTACGATGCCATGAGACTGCTGCAACTCCCACTCCTATCAACATGCGATGGCTCAAAACGCATTACCATTAACTCTACTTTTTGGCTTTTCTACCTACATTGTATGCTTCTTATATCCTACCATATGAGGATCCAATTAATGATAACAACTCTCCCATATGAGAACTCTTTTATCAAATGTTGTTTATATCATACTTTGCATAGAATTCAAACGCTAATTTTAAGGCCTATCTGCCTAGATAGCCGTCTATTCTAAGCCTATATGTCTAGATAGCAGCAATATGCAACCGTAAGCCTATCTACTTTTATAGCAGCGATAAGAGATAAAGCCTATCTGTCTAGATAGCAGCCAAATGCGATTCTAAGCCTATCTGTCTAAGTAGCAGCAAAAACCGACTCTTGCTCTTTGATAGCATCATCATGTGAAGAAATACTGGCTTGCTCATAAATATATTATAGCAGCTACACGCGATACTTGCAAGGCATGTGTCTATCAACCACGCTTGCAAAATAGAACTCAATAGGGGTGTATGGAAAACCGAATAAATTGGTCAAACCGACCGAACCAAACCGAAATGCTTGGTTTTGGATGGTTTTTTTAGATGTTCGGTTTATCAACGGTTCAAATTTTCACAACACGGTCGATTTGGTTTGGTTTTTGGTTTGTAAGAATATCACACCGCACCAAACCGAACCGAACCGATATGTGCTTGCCGTACTTTTACTACAATGTATATTGCATAAAGTATATTAAATAATCTAATAAAGAGAAACACGAGTCAATAGATTAAATTAAAAGGATTATATTAATCTCATTCTTCTCCATTTCTCTCACGTTTCATCATAATTTCACTCTAAACTGATAGTTGTGCATATTTTTTTTAAGTCTATTTAATTTATTTTTCACTTAAAAATTGATATTAGTTGATAAAGTAGTATTATAATATCCATTCGATAATATTTACGCCAACCGACCACACCGAACCGAACCAAACCGATGTTTTTCGGTTTGCTTCGTTTCGGTTCATCCTTTCAAATGGTTTGGTTTGGTTACAAAATTAGTAAACCGATGTATCCGGTTCGGTTTATGATTTCAGCAAAAACCGCACCAAACCGAACCGCTTACACCCCTAGAACTTAATGTTCATCAAACAAAATTAAAAGAAAAATGAGCTTTTATATAAGAAAAACTTTGAAACAGAGAATCCATACATCAAAATCGTTCTCAAAGAACATCCAAAACTTTTACATAGGACTTGTAAACTATAGAAACTACTACGATTGACTCGTCTTCATCATCGATGCCCTCGATCAAAACAGAGCTCTTGTCGATACCCCTGACATGGTGAAATGCCAGATGAACTTCAAACAATGGAGGCTGCTGATGTGAAGAACAAATGGGAGAACAACCCATGGGGCAGGAAGCTAATTGTGCTAAAGAAAGTTACATCCCACTCATCACTCTCTGGTTCATGCACTAGCTGCAGAGCGTCTTCGGAGGTCCTTCGAGGATAGCTTCCTTGGTGATGGCTAGGGAAAAGTCATCTCCACTTTGATAAGAGATTCTACACCACATGTCATTGGAAGGCTTGGGAAAATCAACGTTACTCCACAGGTCTTTGGAAGGCTTGGGAAAATCAATGGCTTCCTTTGTGGATTTCTTGGGAGCCATTTCTATAGCACAACATACACATACAGAGTTAGAGATCCAGAGCCAATACGTGTTGTAAAAAAGTAAAGAGAAATAAAAAGGACCACAAAAACTCAGAGGAGGTTGCATTATTATTCAATCTTGGTTCCGGATCCACGAAGAGGAAGGAGAAAGTTAATAACTTAATTGTTTCTTGCTGCTGCTGGGATTCTCTCTCTCACTCTTAAGACCAAGGGGGTGGCAATGGTGAACAATAAAAGGCATGTAGGGTTTTGATCATGGATGCACAGCGGAAAGAAAATAAATTCATCCAATCAAGACCCTCCAAGGATCACAGGATGAGAAATCATGACGATGGTAAGAGAATAGTGTTATGTACCTTTGAGGTATCCTTGATGAATTCTAACGAGAAAATTATCACGTCTCTATGGTTAATCCACGCCTAGAGGTGAGATCTAGATCTTCCAATCGCCTTGTGCTAGGTAGGAGGAGTGGAAGAGGATGAAGAAATCACGCAACGGAGCACCAAAGAGGGGGGCAGCCCTCTCTTATGGCCGACGGGGTGGGCGGACGGCAAGGGGGCTTCGGCCTCCTTGTTTGTCTTGCTCTACCCTTCCTTCTCGCCTACTCAAAGTATGTTATGAGCATAAGTTCTAGGGAAGGAAGCTAGGAGCATCCTTTATATATTTCAACAACTCCTTGTTTACTACATAAAGGCCCTATCCTAATCCTACTCAATTTCGGATTAGTCCAACTTGCATATTAGTCCTACTAAGTTAGCAAGTTGTTTCGATTTGATCCTTCTAATTAATTAACATATTAATTAATTATTTCCCAGGTCTAGTTCATATATATATGGCGCGTGACCCCATAGGTTCTACTTAGTTGGTAATAACTGTTTACTAATATGGAGCGGCCTCTAGCAAGACATCTATTCTAGCCAACAAATAGAATAGTCATAATGACAAACCTTGTGCAAGTATTGTCTCATCCATTTGTCTCAATATCTGGATTGGACACGAGACACACAAGTCACGTTCGTATATACAATCCATAGTTCATTGATCCTGTGAATAGCCTTATTCGTGCAAATAACATCAATATCTTATATTGATTTATTTGAGTCTTGACAGACATTCTATAAGCACTATCCCTCGAGTGGCCTAGGACATTTTCTCCCGTTATGTGGGAGGGAAAAATTCTATATACATCACTACGATATCTAATCTTCCTTCCTATTGTGTCCAATACACGCCTTTATGACTAGCCAGTCATTGTGTAGCGTTTGACGCTACCGAAACACAATATTCTACATGAACAACTAGTGACTTCAAGTCTAAGGATGACAATACCGTTGTGACCGCGAGAAGCACTTGTGACTTTTCATAACATGTATGTAGCCTTCTCGGAGTTGGGTCAATAGTATGCCATTACCTTTAATGCACACCCATGTGTTGGATCATGATATCTCCATATCAATCCAAACCCATACTAGTCTGTAGATGATTGTCCTATTTAACCATTATAATGGACTAGGGATATTTAAGATAAACAACACAATTGTAAATCTAAGGACTTCATTATATTATATATCCAATAAATAATATAATGAATGTTCTGGCCAATTTATTGTTCATACTAAACTAGATTGCCTCTAGGGCACCTATTCCAACAGTCTCCCATTTGCACTAGAGCCAATCCGGTGCATCTTGTATGCCAATGCTCTTACTGTGCCCTTCATGCTTGCACTGAACAAGCGGCTTTGTAAGATGATCTGTTAGATTCTCATCTGTAGGAATCTTGCATATTCGAACGTCTCCTCTTTCGACAATATCTCGAATAAGATGGAACTTCCTAAGTACATGCTTGGATTTCTGGTGCGACCTGGGTTCCTTTGATTGCGCGATCGCTCCAGTCTTGTCACAATACAACTCTAATGGATCCGCAATGCTGGGAACCACACCAAGCTCAGTCACAAACTTCCTAATCCAAACGGCTTCTTTTGCTGCGCCATTTGCAGCAATATACTCAGACTCTGTTGTAGAATCAGCCACCGTCTCTCACTTGGAACTCTTCCAGCTCACCGCTGCTCCATTTAGGCAAAATACAAACCCTGACTGTGATCTGAAATAATCTTTGTCGGTCTGGAAGATAGCATCCGTGTATCCCCTTACGCAACTCTCTATCACCTCCAAATATCAAGAATGCATCCTTAGTTCTTCTCAAGTACTTAAGGATGTTCTTGACCGCAATCTAGTGGCTCACCTGGATTGGACTGATATCTGTTTTTCATACTTAATGCATATTACACATCTGGTCTAGTACATAACATGGCGTACATGATGGATCCTATGGTTGGGGCATAGGGAACCCTACTCATGTGTTCCTTCTCAATCTCATTGGAAGGACAACCACTCTTCAAAAGAGTGACTCCATGCGACATGGGCAAGAATACCTTCTTGGAATCTTGATGCTGAACCGTTTCAGCACCTTGTCTATATATGGACTTTGACTTAGGCCTAGCAGCCTTTTAGATCTATCTTTATAGATCTTTATACCAAGTATATAGGCTGCTTCACCTAAGTTTCATTTAGAAACACCTTCCCATCCAATATTTAACAGATTGCAACATGGGAATGTCATTTGCAATGAGTAGTATGTCATCCACATACAAAACCAGAAAAGCAATAGAGCTCCCACTAACCTTCTTGTAAACAAAAGACTCGTCTTCGTTTGTGATGAAGCCAAACTCTTTGACTACTTCATCAAGATGTCGATTCCAACTCCTAGAAGCTTGATTCAACCCATAAATGGATTGTTGCAGCTTACAGACTTTGTTAACTTTATTAGAATCTTCAAAACCCTCAGGTTGTGTCATGTACACATCCTCAAGGAGATACCATGAATCTGTCTGAATCCTTTAGCCACCAATCGACCCTTATAGGTAATTACATTACCATCCATGTCGATCTTTTCCTTGAAGACCCACTTGCACTCTATGGGGCGTGCCCCTTCAATGTCCATACTTTGTTGGTATACATGGATTCCATCTCGGATATCATGGTTTCAAGCCACTTCTGAGAATCAGGCCCTATAATGGCCTCTTCATAGGTAGTAGGCTCATCATCCATGAGCATCGTGTCACCAGATTCAGTCATGAGAAGTCCATACCTCTCGGGCTCCTGTCGCACTCTACTAGATCTACGAAGCTCTTGTGCTACTTGAACAGGCTTCTCCACAACCTCTTGCGGTTCCAGCTCATGTTCCATAGTAGGATCAATGCTTTTTGGTTCTTGAACTTCTTCAAGTTCTACAGTCCTCCCACTTTCTTCTTTAGAGAAAAACTCTCTTTCTAGAAACACGCCGGTCCGAGAAACAACAAATTTGTTCTCAGTTGGATTGTAGAAATAATACCCCGAAAGTGTTTAATGTAGGTGTAAACAGGTATATTAATAATCTAGAAGGGGGGGTTGAATAGAGAATGCTAGCTTTTCCCAAAACACAAGTTTTTGAAACTTTAGTAGAGCAAACTGTTGATATCTCAAAGCTTTGAAAAGAACTTGAAAATCTTAAAGATATAACAGCAGAGTATAGAGGCTTCAAATCTTTGAGACTTGGAAAGCTCCAAAGATTTGAAACTTGAAATATAAACTGTATGTAAAAACAACAAAAGTAAATAGCAAGAACACAGAGATTTTACAGAGTTCAGTCACAATTGGACCTAGTCTCTGCCTAAGGAATCTAATCCCTCCAGGATTCAAAGCCATGACCTCTGTGTCTCATACAATTCTATGCAATTCAAATTTAAGTAGCTGATCTCAATCTGCAACTGACTTGAGAGATTGCAGGAACAAAATTCCTAAATAACTCCTATCTAAGAAGCTCCTGTCAACATCTTAATTTAAATGCATTGCTGATCTGTTTATGGACGTTGGAGTGTCCAACAAACCTGCAAATACTTAGCAAACAAGATCAAACAAATAACAATACAATCTAGCAAGAAGATCTGCTTGAAACAGCAGCTAACAAGTATGAGAAAACTATGCTAGAATTGTCTTGCTGACAGTTCTGAGTTTAACAAATATATTCAAACTTATGAATATATCAAGTAACCAATATAGAGTCCACAATAATATACAATAATCAGCTTGTATCAAGATCTAAGTATCACTGAATCCACCTGCATACAAGAAGATGATTAGAAGAACTTAGCAATAAAGAGTAACCAGATGATTACAATATCTCAAAGCTTTGAAGCTTTGCCTGCTAACTTCACCAGAATGAGCATTGGATTTTCAATCCAACTTAGTCCTGCAATGATCAGATTAGAACATAGATTGCTGAATGTAATTATATAATTAAACCATCATCACCAAAACATAACCAAAACCTGCACAAAATAGTTAGATAAATCAGCATATAGGAACTGCTATAGTGACTCAAAGCTTTGAAGCTTTAGTACTTAGCAATTTCTTATGCTTGTGTTTCTGGCTTTCATCATCAAGGAGCTAAGCTCTCTGCATGTATTTTCATAACATAATGTCCATGAGCTTCAGACTTATCAATCTCCCCCGTGATGAAAGACAAAACACATATCTGGATATAGATATCCTGCAACTTACAATCAGTGGTAAAAATCACAGAACATAAATTCAAAAACCACAGAATTGCATAGATAACATCTACCAGATCCAGAATTTATTACAAACCATAAAACATAAAACTACTAAAAGCATAAAAACACATAACACATAATCTTCTCCCCCTTTTTGACTTTCATCAAAAGAGTAGAAGAAATGTTGGATCTGTTCAGAGTTTTTAAAAAAAAAATAAGAAAAATAACCTAAGCTTCAGAAATGAGAAGAGTAGAAAGAATAGAGAGAATAGGTACAAGTCTTTGAAGATCCTGTGGACTTTGATGTTCCCTTGCCTTTGCCCTGATTCTCCTCTTGCTCTTCTTCTGAAACTTCTGCATCTTCAGCCTGTTCCTCGGCCTGTTCTCCTTGTTCTTCAGATTTCTTTCCATGATCTTCGTCACCCTGCATCTTTTCAACAACCTCATCAACCAACTTGTTCAGATCAGCAGCTTCCTTTACAGCTTTTTCTGCAGCAGTTTCCTCATCATCTGCCTCATCTTCAGATTGGTCAAAGAGATCCTTTGATGTCAGAACAACATGAATATTTTCTTCTTCTTCTGTTTCTTGAGAGCGTCTCCCAGAACTTCCTCTGAATCAATGCTTGTATCTCTACTTTCTAAAGAAGGCACTTTCTCCATATCCAAACCTTTGATGATCAGGTCAAGCTTGTTAAGCACCAAACCTTTGAACTAAGTAAGGTCATTGGACAAGTTAAACAACCCTTGTCTCAAATCCTCCACACCATCTTCCAGAAACTCAACCCTATCTATAATCTGTGAGAAATCCAGATTACCAGGCACCTTAGGGGTTGAAGAAGCTCTAGGTTTGATGAACTCCTTTTCCTTCAGCTCCTTAACATTCAACTCTGAATAGAACGTCAATTTCCTTTAGCAGTATACACAATCCCAATCCTTTGAAGGGATGCTTAATCAACTACCCCAAAACCAGTAGTAATCTTCTCTTTATCCTTCGAAGACACTCCAAAATGTTTGAAAAACAATGATAAAACATTGGCATGGGGTAAAGAGTGGTTCCTAGTCCTTGTCCCACAGTAGACCATATGTTCCATCACCCCATTAGGAAGGTCTACCTCAAACCCTTGACAAATCAAATACATCAAGAGTAAAACCTTGTCTGTTACCAACTCTTTGGAGTATTCTCTGGGGACCACAAACCTCATAATGATAGAAAATAGGATTTTGGCTTCACAATTAAACACAGAATGTGTTAAATGCTTGGGTTCAGAAGTGGTTCTCTCCAAGAAAAACATGGCTTTGGCTTTCTCTAGGATTTCTTTTCTATCAGGATAGTCACCAACCTTATACTTACTAGGCACTCCTAAAACTTTGGAGAACACCCTGTGATCTAACCTAATGTCCACACCAGCCACTCTTGAAGTAAGGATGTATCTATCACTGTCATCAAGCACTTGAACCAGATTCAAATAGAACAGTCTGGTTAACCTAGGGTAAGCTTCAGAAGGTGGGTTCAACAGACTTCCGACAGATGAGTTTTTCAAGTTCTTAATGTAGTCTAAGTCTAAAATCTCCAATAAATCAGAAATGATTAGACTACAAAAAGACACTTTAGATGATGCATACCCATTCATCCATACCTTCTTGACATCAGAATTAACAAACCAAGATTCAGGCAAGAGGTTCTTACCAAAGTTTGTGGCTTTCTTGGTTTTCACTGCACCGTGCTTAACCCTCTTCTTCTCTGGGATTTCTTCACCCTTCTTTTGTGGAGTTTCTTATACTTTCTTGTCACCAGCCTTCTTCTCTTTTGAAGATGGTACACTCTTCTTTTCCTTCTCAGCAATCACTTATTTCTTCTTCTTACTTGAATCTTCTTCCTGATCCTTATTCCCCTTTTCTTTCTCCATTTCCTCAGTTGTAGATTCTGAATCTGACTCAGCCCTTACTTCTTCTTGAACTTCCTTCACTTTCTTGGTCTTCTTTGTAGGAGGAGAAGTCTCATGAACACTAGCCGTGTCCTCTTAGTCTGATCCATGAATGGTGATCTTCCTGTTAGCCTTTCTCTTCACCCTCTTGTTGGAGGTCTGACCTAGCTGCTTGATCCTTTCTGATTTTCACTCCATTTGGGTTAGGGTTTGAGAGAGATTGAGAGAATGGTAATAGAGAGAGATAGATACGAAGAAATAGAAGTAGAGAATGAGAGAAAATATGTCCTAAAGCTGGCTTAAGTAAGTAGATGAGTTTGACTAAAAGTAGGAGATTTGCATGCAAAAAAAATTCAAAAGATTTTCAAGATATTTGTAGATATTTTGATCAGATCTCTGAACATTTGAAAATATTTTGTAATTATCTAAAAAGATATCATAAAATTTTTCATGATTCAATATTTTTAAAGATAATGCATATCCACTCATCAAAGCAGTGAAACAGTAGTTCAAAGCTTTGAGAAGTTTCAGACTAATACAGAAACTTCAAAGCTTTGAGCCATATTTTCAAGGCTCTAGAAAATATAATCTCAATGCCTTGACTCACACAGATAATACATATAGTAACTATTTACTCCCCCTAAACCAATGCATCCTTGTTTAACATATCCAATTCACGTCTTAGAGATGCAAACCTCTCATCTGGCAGTGGTTTAGCGAAGATATCAGCTATTTGCTTAGAAGTAGAAATAAAAGATAGAACAATATAACCTTTTTCTATATGAATGTCAAATAATCCAGAAGTACTCTTTTTGTCTACTTTGTATTCTGCAAAGTCTGCATCTGAATATCCACTCAACAAAAAGTTATACCTTCTTGGATACCAAATATCCAAGTCTGTGGTTCCATTCAAATATCTAAAAATCCTTTTCACAGCAATTAAATGACTTTCTTTAGGATCAACCTAAAACCTTGCACACATGCACACACTAAACATAATATCTGGTCTACTAGCAGTTAGATACAAAAGTGAACCAATCATACCTCTGTATTCTTTCTGATTTACACTCTTACCAGTTGTGTCCTTGCCTAAAGACAGTGATGAACTCACAGGGGTCTTTACCACCTTGGACTGTGACATGTTATACTTGTTTAACAAGTCCAGGGTGTACTTTCCTTGATGAACAAAAATTCCTTTCTTCATTTGATGTACATGAAGTCCAATAAAGAAATTTAGTTCTCCCATCAAGCTCATTTCAAATTCTCTGCACATTAGACTTGAAAACTCTTTTGAAAGAGCATCATTAGTAGCACCAAAAAGAATATCATCTACATATATCTGAACAACTAGCATATCTTTTTCCTGATTCTTGATAAAAAGGGTCTTATCAAGCAAACCTCTCTTAAAACCATTTTCCAACATAAATTTTGAGAGTCTATCATACCAAGCCCTTGGAGCTTACTTAAGTCCATATAACGATTTGTCCAGTTTGTAAACATAATCAGGAAAGGTGTCATTTTCAAAACCTGTTGGTTGAGCAACAAATACTTCTTCTTGTAAATAACCATTTAGAAAAGAACATTTGACATCCATTTGGAGAATTTTTATGTGATTATGTGATCCAAATGCAAGACGTATTCTAATTGCTTCTAACCTTGCAACAGGGGCAAATGTTTCCTCATAATCAATACCTTCCTCTTGATTGTATCCCTGTGCAACCAGTCTTGCTTTATTTCTCACAACCTTACCTTTTTCATCAAGCTTATTTCCGAACACCCATCTTGTTCCAGTCACTGATTTATCATTTGTTCTAGGAAAAACATTCTAAACTTTGTTTCTTTCAAACTGATTCAGCTCATTCTGCATTGCAATGATCCAGTCTGCATCTTCTAGTGCTTCTTTTGCAGTTTTGGGCTCAATGAGTGATACAAAAGCACTGAATTCACACAGATTTCTCAATTGACCTCTTGTCTGAGTTCCAGTTGTTGGATCTGATAAAATATTCTCAGCGGGATGATCTGAGAGATATTTGAACTTATTTTTGGGTGTCCAAGTGTATGGACCTTCAAGGCTTTGAGTTCTTGATACAGTAGAAGGAGCATCATATTTCCTGTCAATCTCAGTCTCGAGCCTTTGATATTTTGGCTCAGCAGGAGGTTCAAGGCCTTGAGATTCTTCTAAAAGTTTTTGGTGCTTAGTTTTCCTCTTGCTCTCAAGGTCTTCATTAGTCTCATATTTATTCAAACTAAGATCCAAAAAATTTTATCTTAGAGAATCATCAGTACTTTCATCAAAAACAACATGATTACTCTCCTCTACAATCTTAGATTTTTATTGTAAATCATGTAAGCCTTGCTGGTTTGAGAATAACCAAGAAACACACCTTCATCACTTCTATCATCAAACTTACCAAGATTATCTTTGCCATTGTTATGCACAAAACAAGTACAGCCAAAAGGCTTAAAGTAAGCAACACTAGGCTTTCTGCCTTTAAACAGTTCATAAGGAGTTTCTTCAAAATTGGCCTGATCAAACATCTGTTGAGCACATAGTTGGCAGTATTAGCAGCTTCTGCCCACAAAGATTTTGTAAAATTACTTTCAAGTAGCATGGTTCTAGACATATCTTCAAGAGTCCTATTTTTCCTCTCAACTACTCCATTTTGCTGAGGAGTTCTAGGTGCATAAAAGTTGTGTGAGATGTCATGCTTTGCATAAAATAAATAAAAATCAAGTTGATCAAATTCCCTACCATGATCACTTCTAATAGACGCAACAGGTACATTTTTCAAAGTTTGAAGCTCTTTGCAAAGTTTTGAAAATTCAGATAATGCTTCAGACTTTTCTCTAATAAACATTACCCAAGTATATCTAGAGTAGTTATCAACCACAACAAGCATATATTTTTACCTCTGGGTGTTTGAACCCTCATAGGACCACACAAGTCCATATGCAGCATTTCTAAGGGTCTGAAGGTACTTACGAAATTCTTTGGCTTGAATGAGCTTCTGGTTTGTTTACCTTGAGTACAAGCCTTGCAAAACTCATCATCCTGGAATTTAAGGATTGGTAATCCCCTTAACAGATCTTTTGAGATGAGCTTATTCAGAGAATGCATGCTTATATGACCAAGCTTTCTGTGCCATAGTTTTGAGTCATCCTTCAAAACTTTGAGACACTTCAGACTATCACCTGCAACTTTTTCAGTGCATAGTGCATAAAAATTATGTGACCTAGGAGCAGTGAGTATGCAAGCTTCTGAGAATTTTCCTGAGTTTTTCTTCATTTGAGAATACTTTTCCCAAATTCTCCAAGTTGTTCACAATATCTGTAAACCTTTTGAACATATCTTTGATGGATTCATCAGAATTCATCTTAAACAGTTCATAGTGCCTCAAAAGGATATTAATCTTTGTCTGTTCGATTTGGCTAGTTCCTTCATAGGTAACAGTCAAGTTATCTCAGATCTCCTTTGCATTTTTGCAGTTGGATATCCTGTTGAAATAATCTGCACTAAGAGCACAATATAATAAGTTCAAAGCTTTGTAATTTTTTGATATCTTTTCAAGTTCAGTAATTGAGAGATCTTCATCAGGTTTGACTGTTCTAACACCATTCACAGTAGTATAGAACAGGTTTAGCCCATTCACAATAATAGACCATAGTTCTATGTCCTGATCTATGATGAACATTTTCATCAATGCCTTCCAATGCACAAAGTTATCACCACAGAACAATGGGGGTCTATTAGATGCCTTCCCTGTGAGAATCCTCCTTCACCTACAAAACTCATTGTCACAAGATTGTTAGATCTTTAAAATGTGACCCAAATCTCTGATACCAATTGAAAGTGTGTAATGTAGGTGTACACATGTATATTAATACTCTAGAAGGGGGGGGGGGTTGAATAGAGTATGCTAGCTTTTCCAAAACACAAGTTTTTGAAACTTTAGTAGAGCAAACTGTTGATATCTCAAATCTTTGAAAACAACTTGAAAAGCTTAAAGATATAACAACAGAGTATAGAGGCTTCAAAGCTTTTAGACTTGGAAAGCTCCAAAGCTTTGAAACATCTAATATAAACTGTATGTAAAAACAGCAAAAGTAAATAGCAAGAACACGAAGATTTTACAGAGACACGAACTACTGCAATACCTGACTACTAATCCTCAAAAAGTCTTTTAGGAGTGAGTCTCCAGTAGACAGCTTTATGCAATTAGCAGATAGGGAATCCAGGTGATCCTTGTTGATCTTATCATCCTGTACAACTTCCTCAAACTCTTTGACAGATTTGTTAAGTATCTCCTTGCGCGCCTTAAGGGTAGCATGTTCCTTGCTATAGTTGGAGTATTCAAACCTGAGTTGCGCAGAATTGTTGATCTTGGTCAGCCTCTGTACGAGGAAATCCAGGTTTAGTCTCCCTGTCGCGACTTGTTGAAGGCCATTCGTGCTTGAAAGAAGGATTTGAGCACTGGCAACCGAGGTGCTTGCTAGAGTTGTATTATGTACTCTTTCTAAGAGAGAAGCAATCTCTTTGAGAAGATTCGCTCTATCTCTAGGAGCTAGCTCCAGAATTCTTGCAAACGTAGTTAGATACGATATGTGCACCTTCATAAGCCATTCAAGGCAAGCTTGATCAATACCTAGACACGCGAAGATGAAAGGAAATCAGTTAGTAAAGGCATGAGGTCATGAGCCTGACACCATAAGGGGAATTGTCTTACCAGTTCCTTCAGCAATCTGCTGAAGTGAGGCAACAGGAGTCGCCCTTAACCACCACTAGAAGAGGCTATTGCAGCTAACCTTTGGTCTGTTAAAGCTTCACGCGCGAAATATTTTGCAGCAATGGCATATTTCCTTTCAGCAACAACTGGTTCGGCAAATTGCGAGCCCCATATTGCCCATGGATTTTGAGCAAAGAGCATATCCAGGTCAAGGCCAGAGAATCAATGACCATGCTAAGAAGTGACAAGTTTTCACTGGGGCCCTCTAAGGATGCAATACCTCTGGAGGTATCTTGTGCAGGAGGGGGAGCGGTCTTTGCTGACACCTCATCCGCGACTATAGAAGTACTGGTCTTCGAGGTCGCGTCTTGATGAGGCTCAGTTATAACTGCACCATCGTTCCCTTCTCCTTCTGCTTCATTTACACTTGGTGCAGACTCCGGTGCTTCTAGCACACTTTCACGTGCGACGTCAGGTTGCGTCCTGAGAGTTACGGCAATATCAACATCTAGAACGGTCGACTGAACATCCATCCTGACTTGATCAGGTGCAATGTCATCCCCATTAGACTCAGGATCAGCCTCTCCTTTGTTAGTTTTCGCATTTTGAGGAAAATAACTGGAATTTCTTGCCTCATCAGCGACCTCAAATCGCTCGGCCATTTCAGGAGGAGTCTCAGCTGGCAACGTGGCTGTAGGAGCAACACTTGGAGTAGCAGCGACATTAACTCTATTCGTGGGAATAGCCTTATTCGTGCAAGTCACACTCGTATATCCAATCCATAGTTTCTCGATACTAGGAATATCCTTATTCGTGCAAATAACATCAATATCCTATATTGATTTATTTGAGTCTTGCCAGACATTCTATGAGCACTATCCCTCGAGTGGCCTAGGATATTTTCTCTCGTTATGTGGGAGGGACAAATTCTATCTACGTCCACTAGGATCTCTAAGCTTTCTTCTTATTGTATCCGGTACACGCCTTTATAGCTACCCAGTTACGGTGTAGCGTTTGACGCTACCAAAATCACAATAATCCATAACTAGACAATGTAGTTATTTCAAGTCTAAGGATGACTATACCATTGCACCACAAGAAGCGCTTGTGACTCAACATAACATGTATGTAGCCTTCTCGGAGATGGGTTAATCCACTACGCCATTACCCTTAATGCACACCCATGTGTTGGATCGTGATATCTCCATATTAATCCAACCCCATACTAGTCTATAGATGATTGTCCTATTAATCATTATACTGGACTAGGGATATTTAAGATAAACAACACGATTGTAAATCTAAGGACTTCATTACATTAAATATCCAATAAATATACAATGAATGTTCTAGCCAAAATAAATTCATACTAAACTAGATTGCCTCTAGGTCATCTATTCCAACAGTCTCCCACTTGCACTAGAGCCAATCTGACGCATCTCGTATGCCCATGCTCCTAGTGTGCCCTTCATGATTCCACTGCACAAGCAGCTTTGTAAGAGGATATGACAGATTCTCATCTGTAGGAATCTTGCATATCTGAACTTCTCCTCTATCCATAATATCTTGAGTAAGATGGAACTTCCTGAGCACGTTATTGGATTTTTGGTGCGACTTGGGCTCCTTTGATTGCGCGATCGCCCCAGTGTTGTCACAGTACAACTCTACAGGATCCGCAATGCTAGGAGCCACACCAAGTTCGGAAACAAACTTTCTGATCCAAACAGCTTACTTTGCTGCACCATTGGCAGCAATGTACTTAGCCTCTGTTGCAGAATCAGCCACCGTCTCTTGCTTGAAACTCTTCCAGCTCACCACTGCTCCATTCAGGCAAAACACATATACCGATTGTGGTCTAAAGTCATCTCTGTCAGTTAGGAAGCTTGCATCCGTGTAACCCTTATACGTAACTCTTCCTCACTGCCAAATATCAAGAAAGCATCCTTAGTTCTTCTCAAGTACTTTAGGATGTTCTTAACTGCAATCCAGTGACTCTCAGCCGGATTGGATTGGTATCTGCTTGTCATACTCAAGGCATATGACACATCTGGTCTAGTACATAACATGGCGTACATGATAGATCCTATGGAGGAGGTATAGGGAATTATACTCATGCGTTCCTTCTCAATCTCATTGGAAGGAAAACCACTCTTCGAAAGAGTGATTCCATGTGAAATGGGCAAGAATTCCTTCTTGGAATCTTGCATGTTGAACCGCTTCAACACCTTGTCAATATATGTACTTTGACTTAGGCCTAGCAGTCACTTAGATCTATCTCGATCTTTATATCAAGTATATGGGCTGCTTCCCCTAAGTCTTTCATTTAGAAACACTTTCCTAGCCAATCTTTAATAGATTGCAGCATGGGAATGTCGTTTCCAATGAGTAGTATGTCATCCACATACAAGACCAGAAAAGCTACAGAGCTCCCACTAACTTTCTTGTAGACACAAGACTCATCTCCTTTTCTGGTGAAGCCAAACTCTTTGACTACTTCATCAAAATGTCGATTCCAACTCCTAGAAGCTTGCTTCAATCTATAAATGGATCGTTGCAGCTTACAGATTTTGTTGGCTTGCTTTGGATCTTCAAAACCCTCCGGC
The DNA here is from genome assembly GCA_023055425.1 of Linanthus parryae. Taxonomy (NCBI): domain Eukaryota; kingdom Viridiplantae; phylum Streptophyta; class Magnoliopsida; order Ericales; family Polemoniaceae; genus Linanthus; species Linanthus parryae. The sequence goes on along the minus strand of JALGPY010000010.1, from coordinate 11,263,991 downwards.
TGTATCATATACACGTCCTCGAGGAGATTCCCATAAAGGAATGCTGTCCTGACATCCATCTGCCAAATCTCATAGTCATGGTATGCTGCAATTACAAGTAGGATTCGGATGGATTTGGTCATTGCGATTGGTGAAAATGTTTCATCATAGTCAATACCATGAATCTGTCTGAATCCTTTAGCCACCAATCGGCCCTTATAGGTAATCACATTACCATCCATGTCGATCTTCTTCTTCATAGATCGAACCATATCTAATAGGGTTTGATTCCTCCTCTCGGACATGCCATTCCATTGTGGCGTTCGAGGTGGAGTGTGTTGGGACACGATCCCACACTCTCTAAGATAGTCGTCAAACTCTTGGCTCAAGTATTCTCCTCCACGATCCAATCAAAGAGCCTTGATACTTTTTCCAACTTGCTTCTCTACTTCACTCTTGAATTCTTTGAACTTTTCAAAGGATTCTTATTTGGCCATCATGAGGTACACAAATCCATATCTACTGAAATCATCAGTAAATGTAATGAAGTAGACGTAACCATCCCTGGCTAGCGTGGCAAATAGCCCACACACATCATTATGTATGAGCGCCAATTGCTCACTAGTCCTCTCACCTTTCTTATTGAAAGGAGACTTTGTCCTTTTTCCCAATAAACAAGCCTCACATGTCTCATATGATTCAAAATCAAATGAGTCTAGGAATCCATCCTTATGGAGTCTAGATACACGTTTCTTGTTTATATGGCCTAAGCGACAGTGCCATAAGTAAGCAGGATTTAAATCATGTATTTTAATCCTCTTGGTATTAATGTTGTAGACATGATTGCTTAGTTCAAGGACATACAGTCCATTAAATAATTGCGCACTACAATAGTGAATATTATTAAAATAAAAGGAACAACAATTGTTCTTTATTGAAATAATAAAACCTTCCTTGTCCAGACAATAAATAGAAATAATTTTTCTGCTCATGCAGGCACAAAATAACAATTATTTAATTCTAAAACTAATCCTGAAGGTAGAGATAGCTCGCACACGCCCACGGCCAACGCAGCAACTTTTGCTCCATTCCCAACGCGCAGGTCTATCTCCCCTTTAGCCAATCTTCTACTTCTCTTTAGATCCTGCTCATTTCGACAAATGTGAGATCCACATCCAGTATCTCATAACCATGATGTAGAGACAGTTCAATTGACATCTACAACAAAAATACCTGGTAGTGGTGGAATCACTATTCCAAGCCTCTCGTCCTCCACATACTTTAGGCAGATCCTCCTACAGTGTCAAGGCTGACTGCAGTAGTGACACTCACCTTTAGTCACACCTTTGGAAATGCCACCAACAGGCTTAAGGGAAGGTTCTTTGGGCTTGGCAACTGACTTGCCTTTGCCCTTGGAGGATGAGGTAAACCTTTTGCCCTTTCCTTTCTGTACCATCATAATGGCCTTGCCCTTACCCTTGTTGATGCTTTGTTCGGCTGTCCTCAACATATTGAGTAAATCTGGCAGTGGTTTCACGATCTCGTTCATGTTATAGTTCATAATGAACTGTCCATAACTCTCAGGCAACGATTGTAACACGAGATCGGTTGCCAACTCTTGGCCGACCGTAAACCCTAGTCGAGAGAGATTCTCCAAGTATCCGATCATTCGGAGTACATGAGGTCCCACAGGGTTTCCTTCATCCAGATGACACTTGAACAATGCCTTAGAGACCTCATACCTCTCCACCCTTGCCTACTCTCGGAAGAGCTGTTTCAGATGCTCGATTATATCGACATCATTTATGTTTTCGTGTTTCTTCTGAAGCTCAGAAGTCATGGTGCATAGCATAAGGTAGGCCGCATCATTAGCGTCATGAACACGCTTTTGATACGCCTTTAGGGCTGCAGGGGTATTGTTCTCTGGACCTGCTGGAACTTGCTCCTCTATTGCGTACAACTTCTTTTCTTGCTTGAGAACGATTCTCAAGTTTCTGTACCAATCAAGGAAGTTGGTTCCAGAGAGCTTGTCCTTCTCAAGGACAGATCATAGGGAATGTTGTGAACTCGATGAGTTGTTTGCCATTTGGAATTCTACAAAAGGAAAATATGCAAGTTTTAGTATTTGTGAATTTTTGACTATATTCAATAATGGCTAGTTTATCAAATATAGCTCCCACTATTTTTCTACGGGTTATTAACCCTCAAGATATTAATGCGGAAAATATCCTTATAGTTTCTAGTGGGCCAAGATCCATGTTTCATCTCCTTATGAGCTTGCTTTGGAAAGTCACCCATAATTTGACTACTTTAGGTAGGAACAATTCCAATTGCAGCCTATGCAACTCTTGGTTCACTTGGGCAAATAACTTCTTATTTATCCATCTGCATGGATAATCCCAATTGATTGCCTCTAGGTTTTTAATCATATTAATGGCCTAGTTGTGTCCAACCTCTTATTTAAACAATTTTACATAACTTGTTTGTGCCATCGCATTCCATCATGATGAACCAAGTTGCCTTGCTTTGGCATGCACGAACCTGTAAATCATGATGATAATGAGTGTTTTAAATAACGAGAAGGCAAGAACACAATATTTGAATTTTGAGGGATTTTCAAATTCAATTTTAATTGTTTTTGTTGATCCATACCCACTGATCTATCTATTTGAATTTGGGCATAACTCCAAATAATAGATCCGGGTTGTCTAATTATCTTATTATCCTAATTGCATGCATCATCCATACACCAACAGCAAAATAATAAGACAATGGCTCGCAGGCCATAAAACCTTGAGAAAAATCTCACAAGTTGAGAAAAAAATGGCTCGCAGGCCATAAAACCTTAATTAATTATTACAATAAATGGATCAGCTCGCAGGCCGTAAACCAAACCACAAAAATTAAACAATCACACCAAACCACATCCTAAGGCCATATCCAACCACCATGAAATTTGCACATAAACAGTTAAAATCCAATTTTAACGCGCTTGGTCAATTTTAATTGATTTTAGGAATATTTCTAGGGTTAAAACGGTCGAAGGGGCCCAACAATCTAATTGCCCGAACCCCAAAGAGGACCGCCTAGGCCTTGGGTCGGCCGGTCCCTAGCCCACACGGCTAGGCCGTGTGCTAGGGCAGCCCCCGGCCCCTAGGCCGCGCCTTACTTGGGCTGCAAGCAAGGAGGGGAAGTCCCCTAAGGGGGACGAACCTATTAGGGAGTTGTTTCCAAAACAACTCCCTTGCTTGTTGCCCAAGTTTGGTTGTTTCCTTGTTTGAAAAGAACTCCTTCTTTCAATAGGATGCCCAAACCCTAGATCTAAGATCCTAAAATTTCTCAAACTCACTAATTCATGCATCCAATGCAAAAACTAGCTCTTGTTTTGTTTGATTATGGACAAATTGCATCATATGCTTGATTTGTCTTTTTTACGTTATAAAAAATAAATTTAAAGTGTACAACTATCAAAACATAACACATAAACCACGTTTCTGTTGTACGACCGGTGGCTCTGATACCACTGTAGGGTATTGATCATGGGTACGCAGCGGAAAATATGATTTATCCATATAATACCCTCCAAGGATCACAGGACAAGAGGCATAACGATGGTAAAGGAAGAATCATGTTACATACCTTGGGGTTTCTCCTGTGATGACTTGTAACGTGAATTGTGTCACGTCTCTACGGTTGATCCACGCCTGGAGTTGAGATCTAGATCTTCCTTCTCCTTTGTGCTAGCTAGGAACGGAGGAAGAGGAAGAAGAAATCACGCAACACGAGTAAACAAGGAGGTGGCGGCCTCCTTTGTTGGCTGACGGGGTAGGGGCGGCGGCAAGGGGTCGGGCGGCCCTCTTGCTTGCTTGCTCTCTCTCATTTTTGTTCTCTCCCACTCAAGTTATGAACAATAGGCTCATAAGTGAGCGAATGAAGGAATGAGCATCCTTTTCAACTACCTAAAGGACCTTATATAGTCCAACAAATCTTTTCAACTACCTAAAGGACCTATTCTAGTCCTACTAGAATTCAATTTTATCCCTTCCTTGCAAATTAGTCCTACTAAGTTTGCAAGGTGTTGCAAAGTGATCCTTCTAATTAATTAATCATATTAATTAATTCCGAAATCTATTTCAACTCTATATAGCGTGTGACCCCATAGGTTCTATCTAGTTGGTAGCAACAATTTGCTAATATGGAGCCGTTTCTAGCAAAACATCCATTCTAGCCAACTAATAGAATAGTCATCCGACAAACCTTGTACAAGTAATTGTCACATCCCTTTGTCTCTATATCCGGATTGGACACAAGACATACAAGTCACACTTGTATATACAATCTATAGTTTCTCGATCCTGGGAATAGCCTTATTCATTCAAATAACATCAATCTCCTATATTGATTTATTTGAGTCTGGCCGGACATTCTATAAGCACTATCCCTCGAGTGGCTTAGGATATTTGCTCCCGTTATGTGGGAGGGACAAATTCAATCTCAGCCACTACGATCTCTAAGCTTGCTTCTTATTGTATCTGGTACACGACTTTATAGCACCCAGTTACGGTATAGCGTTTGACGCTACCAAAATCACTATAATCCACAACTAGACAATCTAGTGATTTCTGTAGGGTTTTGATTCATGGATGCGCAACGGAAACACAAACAATCATAACCCATACAAAACCCTCCAAGGTTCACAAGTCAAGATACATAATGATGGTAAAGGAAGAAATCAATAACACACCTTAGGGTTCTCCTTTGATGACTTCAAACGCGAATTGTGTCACGTTCTCTATAGTTGATCCACGCCTAGAGTTGAATTCTAGATCTTCCAATCCAATGGAGCTAGCCGGGAAAGAGGAAGAGGAAGAAGAATCACGCAAAACGAGACGAAACAAGGAGGTGTTCGGCCTCCTTGTGGCCGACGGGGACGGGCGGCGGCAAAGGGGGGCGGCGTGCTCCTCTTTGCTTGCTTGCTCTCTCCTTTTTGTTCTCTCTCACTGAATTTATGATCAATAAGGTCATAAATGTGGGAAGGAAGGAAGGAGTGTCCTTTATATAGTCCAACAAATCCTTGCCAACTACCTAAAGGACCTATTCTAGTCCTACTAGAATTCAATTTAGTCCCTTCCTTGCAAATTAGTCCCTACCAAGTTTGCACGGTATTGCAAAGTGATCCTTCTATTTCATTAATCCAATCAATTCATTCCCGAATCTAGTTCAACTCTATATAGGGTGTGACCCCATTGGTTCTATCTAGTTGGTAGCAACAATTTGCTAATATGGAGCGGTTTCTAGCAAAACATCCATTCTAGCCAACTAATAGAATAGTCATCTTGACAAACCTTGTACAAGTAATTGTCTCATCCCTTTGTCTCTATATTCGGATTGGACACGAGACATACAAGTCACACTCGTATATCCAATCCACAGTTTCTCGATCCATGGGAATAGCCTTATTCGTGCAAATAACATCAATATCCCATATTGATTTATTTGAGTCTGGCAAGACATTCTATAAGCACTATCCCTAGAGTGGCCTAGGATATTTGCTCCCGTTATGTGGGAGGGACAAATTCTATCTACGTCCACTACGATCTCTAAGCTTGCTTCTTATTGTATCCGGTACACGCCTTTATAACTACCCAGTTACGGTGTAGCGTTTAAAGCTACCAAAATCACAAATATCCGCAACTAGAATATCTAGCGACTTCAAGTCTAAGGATGAAAATACCATTGCACCATGAGGAACTTGTGACTTAACATAACGTGTATGTAGCCTTCTCGGAGATGGGTCAATCCAGTGCGCTATTACCCTTAATGCATACCTATGTGTTGGATCATGATATCTCGATATCAATCCAAGCCCATACTAGTCTATAGATGAATGTCCCATTAATCATTATACTGGACTGGGGATATTTAAGATAAACAACACAATTGTAAATCTAAGGAATTCATTATATTAAATATCCAATAAATAATAAAATGAATTTTCTAGCTACAAATAAATTCATACTAAACTAGATTGCCTCTAGGGCATCTATTCCAACAGTCTCCCACTTGCACTAGTGCCAATCAGGCGCATCTCGTATGCCCATACTCCTTGTGTGCCCTTCATGCTTCCACTGCGCAAGCGGATTTGTAAGCGGATCTGAAAGATTCTCATATGTAGGAATCATGCATATCCGAACGTCTCCTCTATCGATAATATCTCGAATCAGATGAAACTTCTTGAGCACGTGCTTGGATTTCTGGTGCGACCTGGGTTCCATTGATTGCGCGATCGCCCCAGTGTTTTCAAAATACAACTCAACTGGATCTGCAATGCTAAGAACCACACCAAGTTCAGAAACAAACTTTATGATCCAAACAGCTTCCTTTGCTGTGCATTTTGCAGCAATGTACTCTGCCTCTGTTGTAGAATCAGCCACCGTCTCTTGCTTGGAACTTTTCCAGCTCACCGCTGCTCCATTCTGGCAAAACACATATCTCGACTGTGATCTAAACTCATCTCTGTCGGTTTGGAAGCTTGCATCAGTGTAACCCCTTACACGCAACTCTTCCTCTCCGCCAAACATCAAGAAAGCATCCTTAGTTCTTCTCAAGTACTTTAGGATGTTTTTTAATAGAATCTAGTGACTCTCACCTGGATTGGATTGGTATCTGCTTGTCATACTCAAGGCATATGACACATTTGTTCTAGTACACAACATGGCGTACATGATAGATCCTATGGCCGAGGCATAGGGAATTCTACTCATGCGTTCCTTCTCAATCTCATTGGAAGGACAACCACTCTTCGAAAGAGTGATTCCATGTGACATGGGCAAGAATCCCTTCTTGGAATCTAGCATGTTGAACCGTTTCAACCCCTTGTCACTATATGTACTTTGACTTAGGCCTAGAAGTCTCTTAGATCTATCTCTATAGATCTTTATACCGAGTATATAGGCTGCTTCCCCTAAGTCCTTCATTGAGAAACACTTCCCTAGCCAATATTTAACAGATTGCAGCATGGGAATGTCGTTTCCAATGAGTAGTATGTCATCCACATACAAGACCAAAAAAGCTATAGAGATCCCACTAACCTTCTTGTAGACACATGACTTATCTTCGTTTCTGATGAAGCCAAACTCTTTGACTACTTCATCAAAACTTCGATTCCAACTCCTAGAAGCTTGCTTCAATCCATAAAAGGATCGTTGCAGCTTACAGACTTTGTTGGCTTGCTTTGGATCTTCAAAACCCTCCAGCTGTATCATATACACGTCCTCGAGGAGATTCCCATAATGGAATGCTGTTTTGACATCCATCTGCCAAATCTCATAGTCATGGTATGCTGCAATCGCAAGTAGGATTCGGATGGATTTGGTCATAGCGACTGGTGAAAAGGTTTCATCATAGTCAATACCATGAATCTGTCGGAATCCTTTAGCCACCAATCGGCCCTTATAGGTAATCACATTACCATCCATGTTGATCTTCTTCTTGAAGACCCACTTGCACCCTATGGGTCGCGCCCCTTCGGGTGGTTCCACCAAAGTCCATACTTTGTTGGTATACATTGATTCCATCTTGGATCTCATGGCTTCTAGCCACTTCTGAGAGTCTGGGCCTTTCATGGCCTCTTCATAGGTAGTGGGCTCATCATCTATGAGCATCGTGTCACCGGAATCGGTCACGAGAAGTCCATACCTCTCGGGTTCCTGGCGCACTCTACTAGATCTACGAAGCTCTTGTGTTACCTGAACAGGTTGCTCCACAATTGTTTGTGGTTCCTGTTCATGTTCCATAATCGGTTCAATGATTTGTGGTTCTTGAATCTCTTCAAGTTCTACAGTCCTCCCACTTGCTTCTTTAGAGATAAACTCTCTTTCTAGAAACACACCGGTCCGAGCAACAAACACGTTGTTCTCGGTTGGATTGTAGAAGTAGTATCCCTTAGTTTCCTTAGGGTACGCCACAAACTTACACTTATCCGACTTTGGCTCTAGCTTGTCTCATTGTAAACGTTTTACATAGACATCGCAGCCCCAAATCCTCATGAACGACAGTGTGGGACGCCTCCCACTCCACATCTCATGTGGTGTCTTCATGACTGATTTAGACGGAACACGGTTAATGGTGAAAGATGCACTTAATAGAGCGTGGCCCCAAAAGGATAATGGAAGATCGGTTCGACACATCATCGATCGAACCATATCCAATAGGGTTCGGTTCCTCCTCTCAGACACGCCATTTCATTGTGGCGTTCTGGGTGGAGTGAGTTGGGACACGATCCCACACTCTCTGAGATAGTCGTCAAACTCTTGGCTCAAGTATTCTCCTCCACGATCCGATCGTAGAGCCTTCATACTTTTTCCAAGTTTCTTCTCTACTTCATTCATGAATTCTTTGAACACTTCAAAGGACTCAGATTTGGCCCTCATGAGGTACACAAATCCATATCTACTTTAATCATCAGTAAATGTAATGAAGTAGACGTAACCACCCCTGGAAGGCGTGGCAAATGGCCCACACACATCACTATGTATGAGCGCCAATTGCTCACTAGTCCTCTCACCTTTCTTATTGAAAGGGCACTTTGTCATTTTTCCCAATAAACAAGCCTCACATGTCTCATATGATTCAAAATCAATTGAGTCTAGTAGTCCATCCTTATGGAGTCTAGATACACGTTTCTTGTTTATGTGGCCCAAACGATAGTGGCATAAGTAAGCAGGATTTAAATCATTCATTTTAATCCGCTTGGTATTAATGTTGTAGATCGGATTGCTTAGATCAAGGACATACAGTCCATTAAATAATTGCGCACTAAAATAGTGAATATTATTCAAATAAAAGGAACAAAAATTGTTCTTTATTGAAATAATAAAACCTTCCTTGTCCAAACAAGAAATAAAAATAATGTTTCTGCTCATAGCAGGCACAAAATATCAATTATTTAATTCTAAAACTAATCCTGAAGGCAGAGATAGCTCGCACACGCCCACGGCCAACGCAGCAACTTTTGCTCCATTCCCAACGCGCAGATTTATCTCCCCTTTAGCCAATCTTCTACTTCTCTTTAGATCCTTCACATTTCGACAAATGTGAGATCCACATCCAGTATCTAATACCCATGATGTAGAGACAGTTAAATATACATCTACAACAAAAATACCTGGTGGTGGTGGAATCACTATTCCAAGCCTCTTGTCCTCCAGATATTTTGGGCAGTTCCTCCTCTAGTGTCCAGGCTGAGTGCAGTAGTGACACTCACCTTTAGTCACACCTTTGGCAATGCCACCAACAGGCTTAAGGGCAGGTTCCTTTGATTTGGAAACTGACTTGCTTTTGCCCTTGGAGGATGAGGCAAACCTTTTGCCCTTTCCTTTCTGCACCATCAAAATGGCCTTGCCCTTACCCTTGTTGATGCTTCGTTCAGCTTTCCTCAACATATTGAGCAAATTTGGCAGTGGTTTCACGATCTCGTTCATGTTATTGTTCGTGATGAACTGTCCATAACTCTCGGGCAACGATTGCAACAAGAGATCGTTTTCCAACTCTTGGCCGACCGGGAACCCTAGTCGGGCGAGATTCTCCAAGTACCCGATCATACGGAGTACATTGGGTCCCATCGGGTTCCCTTCTGCCAGATGACACTTGAACAATGCCTTATAGACCTCATACCTCTCAACCCTTGCCTGCTCTTGGAAGAGCTGCTTCAGATGCTCGATCATATCGACAACATTCATGTTTTCGTGTTGCTTCTGAAGCTCAGAAGTCATGGTGCATGGCATAAGGCAGGCCGCATCATTAGCGTCATCAACACGCTTTTGATACGCCTTTAGTGCTGCAAGTTTCTGATTCTGTGGACCTGCTGGAACATGCTCCTCTATTGCGTATAGTTTCTTCTCTTTCTTTAGAACGATTCTCAAGTTTCTGTACCAATCAAGGAAGTTGGTTCCAGAGAGCTTGTCCTTATCAAGGACAGATCGTAGGGAATGTTGTGAAATCGATGAGTTGTTTGCCATTTGGAATTCTACAAAAGGAAAATACGCAAGTTTTAGTATTTGTGAATTTTTGACTATATTCAATAATGGCTAGTTTATCAAATATAGCTCCCACTATTTATTCTACGGATTAATAACCCTCAAGATTTTAATGCGAAAATATCCTTATATTTTCTAGTGGGCCAAGATCCATGTTTCATCTTCTTATGAGCTTGCTTTGGCAAGTCACCTATAATTCGACTACTTTAGGTAGGAACAATTCCAATTGCATCCCTTATGCAACTCTTGGTTCAATTGGGCAAATAACTCCTTATTTATCCATCCGTATGGATAATCCCAATTGATTGCCTCTAGGTTCTTTAATCATATTAATAGCCTAGTTGTGTTCAACCACTTATTTAAACAATTGCACATTACTAGCTTGTGCCATCGTATTCCATCATTATGAACCAAGTCGCCATGCTTTGACACGCATGAACTTGATAAATCATTATAATAATGAGTGTTTAAATACCGAGAAGGCAAAAACACAATATTTGAATTTTGAGGGATTTTAAATTCAATTTTCTTAATTTTTTTGTTGATCAATATCAAGTAATCTATCTATTTGAGTTTGGGCACAACTCCAAATAATAGATCCGGGTTGTCTAATTATCTTATTATCCTAATTGCATGCATCATCCATACACCAACCACAAATAATAAGACAATAAAATAAACAACCACAAAACAAAAATAAAACGTGATGTGGATATGGCCTTTTCTCGACCAAGAAAATTCCAAGCCAATGGAATTTTCTATGAACCCTAAAAGCAAACACATCTCCATGCGTCTTGATCTTTTGGTCCATCCTTCATAGTCATGTGGAATGCTCCATGCTCCATGCTCCATCTTTTGTGGCTTCTTTTGGCTTTGGGCTTCTTTTTCTTCAATCTTGGATAACAATCTACTTTATCTAGCACTAGCTAATAACTATACTAAATAAAATGATTCTCACAAGTTGAGAAAAAAATTGGCTCGCAGGCCATAAAATCCTAATTAATTATTACAGTTTATTGATCAGCTCGCTTGCCGTAAACCAAACCACAAAAATTAAAAAATCACAACAAACCACATCCTAAGGCCATATCCAATCACCATGCGATTTGCACATAAACAGTTAAAATCCAATTTTAACGCGCTTGGTCAATTTTAATTGATTTTAGGATATTCTAGGGTTAAAACGGTCCATGGGGCCCAACAATCTAATTGCCCGGGCTCAAAAGAGAACCGCAAAGGCCTTGGGCCGGCCGGCCCCTAGCCCATGCGGCTAGGCCGCGGGCTAGGGCAGCCCCGACCCCTAGCCCGAGCCTTGCTTGGGCGGCAAGCAAGGAGGGGCGGTCCCCTAGGGGGGCCGAACCTCCTTTGGGAGTTGTTTCCAAAACAACTCCCATGCTTGGTGCCCAAGTTTGGTTGTTTCCTTGTATGGGAAGAACTCCTTCTTCCCAAAGGATGCCCAAACCCTAGATCTAAGATCCTAAAATTTCTCAAACTCACTAATTCATGCATCCAATGCAAAAACTAGGTCTTGTTATGATTGATTATTGACAAATTGCATCATATGCTTGATTTGTCTTGTTTTACGCGATAAACAACAATTTTAAGGTGTAAAACTATCAAAACGTAACACATAAACCACGCTTATGCTCTACAACCAGGCTCTGATACCACTCTAGGGTTTTGATTCATGGATGCGCAACGGAAACACAAACAATCATAACCCATGCAAAACCCTCCAAGGATCACAAGTCAGGAGACATAACGATGGTAAAGGAAGAAATCAATAACACACCTTAGGGTTCTCCTTTGATGACTCCAAACGCGAATTGTGTCACGTTCTCTATAGTTGATCCACACCTAGAGTTGAATTCTAGAACTTCCAATCCAATGGAGCTAGCCCGGAAAGAGGAAGAGGAAGAAGAATCACGCAAAACGAGACGAAACAAGGAGGTGTTCGGCTTCCTTGTGGCCGACGAGGACGGGCGGCGGCAAAGAGGGGCGGCGTGCTCCTCTTTGCTTGCTTGCTCTCTCCTTTTTGTTCTCTCCCACTGAAGTTATGATCAATTTGGTCATAAGTGTGGGAAGGAAGGAAGGAATGTCCTTTATATAGTCCAACAAATCCTTGCCAACTACCTAAATGACCTATTCTAGTCCTACTAGAATTCAATTTAGTCCCTTCCTTGCAAATTAGTCCCTACTAAGTTTGCAAGGTATTGCAAAGTGATCCTTCTAATTAATTAATCCAATTAATTCATTCCCAAATCTAGTTCAACTCTATATAGCGTGTGACCCCATAGGTTCTATCTAGTTGGTAGCAACAATTTGCTAATATGGAGTGTTTTCTAGCTAAACATCCATTCTAGTCAACTAATAGAATAGTCATCTTGACAAACCTTGTACAAGTAATTGTATCATCCCTTTGTCTCTATATCCGGATTGGACAAAGACATACAAGTCACACTCATATATCCAATCCACAGTTTCTCGATCCATGGGAATAGCTTTATTCGTGCAAATAACATCAATATCCCATATTGATTTATTTAAGTCTGGCCAGACATTCTATAAGCACTATCCCTCGAGTGGCCTATGATATTTTCTCCCGTTATGTGGGAGGTACAAATTCTATCTACGTCCACTACGATCTCTAAGCTTGCTTCTTATTGTATCCGGTACTCGCATTTATAACTACCCAGTTAGGGTGTAGCAATTAATGCTACCAAAATCACAATAATTCACAACTAGAATATCTAGCGACTTCAAGTCTAAGGATGAAAATACCATTGCACCACGAGAAGCACTTGTGACTTAACATAACGTGTATGTAGCCTTCTCGGAGATGGGTCAATCCAGTGCGCCATTACCCTTAATGCACACCTATGTGTTGGATCATGATATCTCCATATCAATCCAACCCCATACTAGTCTATAGATGATTGTCCCATTAATCATTATACTGGACTAGAAATATTTAAGATAAACAACTTAATTGTAAATCTAAGGAATTCATTATATTAAATATCCAATAAATAATAAAATGAATTTTCTAGCCACAAATAAATTCATACTAAACTGGATTGCCTCTAGGGCATCTATTCCAACAATTTCAATTATAAGAATGACAATACCATTGCACCACGAGAAGCGCTTGTGACTCAACATAACATGTATGTAGCCTTCTCGGAGATGGGTCAATCCAGTGCGCCACTACCCTTAATGCACACCCATGTGTTGGATCATGATATCTCCATATCAATCCAACCCCATACTAGTCTATAGATGATTGTCCTATTAATCATTATACTTGACTAGGGATATTTAAGATAAACAACACGATTGTAAATCTAAGGACTCCATTATATTAAATATCCAATAAATAATACAATGAATGTTCTAGCCAAAATAAATTCATACTAAACTAGATTGCCTCTAGGGAATCTATTCCAACACTTATGATAACAAAGACCTACACAATCGTATGGGATATCTACGTAAGTACTATGACTCAGATTATCATCGATTCCTTTTAAAGTTGCGTGCCCTGGTTATACGCGAGATAGCTTGTTGTTATTATTTGGAAGAAATGGAGCCAAGTATAGCAATCCTAAGGAAAAATTGCTTATGTGAATCTTCACCACATTGGTCCACTAACCAACGACGAATGTCGCTTTTAGACACTCCATGTTTTAAGGCTTCGTAGATAAGTTCCTGACAAGATAAGGAGAATAGATATACAGTACCTTCCTCATCTTTGTCGCCAACAATCTCCGGGAAATCCTGTTGGGCGCGTTCCAGTTGACCCACAACGGATTGCGAACGCTGAGTCTGCTCTTCAAGGCTCTTCTTCATCGCTTTGGCGACATCGCGCTCTTCTTGCAGCCTTGCTTCTTCCTCGTTCTACTTCGCCATAGACACAGACTCTGCGATCATGTCTTCCTCAGTAGGGCCTTCTGGAGCTTTTTTAGAATTCCCGCTATCAGCCAAAGTCTTTGATTCAAGATCGGTCAAATGCGACATGTTGAAGGAAAAGTTATTACCTTCCCGCCTAGAAAAAGGGGCCTCTGGAACGTACTCGACAAAGTCTTCCAAGCTATTCTGCTTTGAGCTCTGGCCTCTCTTAATAGCCACTTGCTTCCGGGGAGTAGGGTTCCTTCGCGCACGCTTCGTTGGCCTAGGTGTCGTGTCATCTGTCGAGGGCTCTTCGGAAGCTTTGTTTTTCTTCGCGTTGGCGTCTTGTTCTGCAAGAGATGTGATGAAAACAGCAAGAGCAGACCAAATTCTGGCTTTGATCTCTTGCCCTATTGACATCTCAGGTTCGATGGCGATGTTAGCTTCGTTCGAGCGCAAGATAGTGATGAGTGCACTACTGCGATCACCCGAACCGAATCTACTAAAGAGACACTGAAAACAAAACAAGAAGGTAAAATTCATCATTACATTTCTAAACTGTGTCAAAGGGAAAAAATGATTTGACAACATACCTTGTTGAACTCGTCTGCTTAACCCATTCATTCTTTGAAGGACTCCTTCTGAACTGCTTCAATTTTCTCCGCGAGAACCAGTTCCGCGCACAAATGATGATCTTTATCCAATGGAGAATAGAATCTGTACTATTTCACGTTCCTGGAAGCCTTATATTTAAAAGGGTAGACTCCTATTCTGATTGCAGGGGATATCGAGGGATGAAATTGGAGCCAAGACCTAGCTTGAAGGCGAGTTTGGGCATTCAAAAAGGATGCCCAATCCACAGTCGCCTCCCCCACTCTATTTCTGGACGATTGAGTTAATGGGAGCATGCCAACCAGCAGGTCGTTGCACTCTTTGTACAACAGCCTCTTATAGCAGCCCTTCAAAACTGAGTCAAACCACAATGAAGGGGCCACGGCGTCAAAGCCAAACTGGGGACTGACCCTAACTGGATCATAGGGAGTTGTGATGAGTGGATAGCTGGTACACTCGATTCCATCTTCGCATAAAGCGGGTAGATACCCCCTCCTGCACCAGTTGATAAACCTGGAGTAGCAGATTGATCCCTCAGTGATGTGCGCACGAGTGTACTTCACACTCCGATAGGGATACATGGTGTCTCTGAAGACAATATTGTCCAACTGTTGGACGTATGGCATGGGATTAAAAAGCTGGCATCATCGCATATCAAAGGGAATGAGCGACGAACTTCCTTGGTTTTGAACCAACGCCCGAGGGCAGAAGAGTTTCTTCTTAGACTTAGGCGCGTCCCATAAGGTCACGGGTGAGGGGATCGGAGCGTATAAAGGCCATCGCTCGTACACCCACATTGACAAGAACGCGGCGTTGACATACATCACCACGTCGACCCCACCCTGGGACTGCTCCATATGCGACATCGACATATCTAGGCGGTGATACAAAGAACCAAGGACCAAGGGACCTAATGCTAACTTCTTCCCAAGGTCTAGACGAACGGCCAGAGAAAGAACGTGACAGAACACACCATCGTGGGGGTGACCGTCAATAAGATATCGTGACAACCATACGCAGAGAAAGCCACAAAGAGTACATTGAGAACCCTTCCCTTCAAACAAGGTGGGGGCCTTCAGGTTCTTCGCAGTCACTTCCTGGGCAATCTTAGAATTGGCGAGTTGCGGTAGAAATAGGTCACCTGCTTGGACCAAAGGTTTTCGCGCCTGAAGGAACTGATACGCATGTCTTCGCAGGCTTACTCGATGCCCATCTGGTGGCATTCTTCTTCAGATCGCCGATATAATCCTTCATTTCTTGGCGTCAGTACTCAAAGCAGCTAGAGGATCTATGGCGCCCATACAGGGAAGCTTCAGCAGCATCTCGACATCTTCGAGTGTCGGCCCGGCCTCAAAAGTCGCAAAGTGAAAGATGTGAGTTTTCTTCGAGTACCGCGAGAACAATGTCATCAGCATGTCTTTATCAAGCTTCACGTTTAATCCCTTCGTCGCGCGCACAGCACCATAAATCCTGTGCTGGTTAACTCAGTCTCAAAATGGGTGAGAATGTATACCGTCCACTCGTCCATGTAATCCAGCTTCTCGGTGACGGTCTGGTGAAAAAGATCTATGAAAGGATAAAGTCAAGCCCCGAGGCGAAGTCTATGAATATCATTTACATTGGCAAGATCCCAATCGTCTCTTTCTGACTCATATGTCAATTTCAAAGCATTCTTTGGGGGAGGCGTCTCAGTTGAAGCGCCTCTGATGGTGGCCAGATAAAAATCTTTCCCTCCTAGGTAAGGGGCCTTACACCATATCTCTTTTGGGACCTCTGGAAGAGCAACTGCTTCCTTCAAACTTTTAGTTCCAAACCCAGACTGGGTACTAGTTTGGATCCAGAAATTAAGGCAAAGGATAAAGGTCACTAAACTTGTTTTCTTTTGAGTGACTGGATTGTTTGGACAACATCTGGTTGAGGAGCTGAACGTCTTGTTGGGAATTTCCTCTCCGGCTCATAAAATTTCAGAAGCAATGACGGTAGAAAAGTTCTAATTGAAGAAGCAAAGGGTTTAAATAGTCCTCAAGATTGAAGAGTCGCGACTGCTGACATTCGCTGAGTCAGCATCACTTCGGTAATCGGCGAAATTGGTGACCTATCAGATCATTTTGAGTTATTCTTGCCTCAAAAATCGGATAAAATATGTGGATGGCGTCTGGTTAACCTCGCAATGACGACACATCATCAAAGGCTATATGGCGTCTCGAACCCCTAGGCAATCATGGCTATATCAGGGGGCTAGGGATTCGAATTTTATTCAAAACAATACGAGGATCTGCGTGGGGACCACGCACGACTGATTTTGCTCGACTACACGGCAAACGCGCGCGTGACTTTTGCGCAAAAGGGGGCTATTGTTGATAGTGCATTCGAGACAGACAGTGCATAGCCACGTGGCGGCCATCCAGCACATCTGAGTGTGCTTTGCATACACCTGATCACTGATCATACTTATCCACATGGGGGCTGCGAGACAGGGCTACCCGTGATACCAACCACACGGTAATTGTAGGTACTTAGTGGTTTGGAGGCTAGAGTAAGGTCCGCCGCGCGCGAACAACAACCAAGCTCGCGCCCGAACCTTACTTACTGACTTGAGAGACTTAATGATCACGTACTATAAACCCGGTCAATCTCATAACGGTCTCAAGTATATGCGGGCACGTGCGTAACGTTCCCTATATATACGGTCGAACGTGCCGTTACGGGTCTATCATTAAGCCGTCATTTATGGGCGCATTAACCCCTCACAACGGTCACTTCCCTACTATATACAGGATCGTTAGCCCTCCATTGCAATCTTGTGGTTCTTCTTTGATGCTCTTGGACTTTCTGAACTTTTGGATATACTGAAGCTCCGTCATTATGCTGTCTCGCTCTCAAGAACAATTACCATTGCTTACTCTCTCCCTACTCACTACCCTTCATCTCTCTGTGTTCATACTCCATTCCCTACTTGAGGTGCATACTTGGATCTCTCTCAAGGATTTCCAAAAACACAGCCGCATTGCATCAGCTTTTTTGAATCCCTGTGACGCCATTCGATTACGCAAGCCATTAAAGGTGGTTCGACGAGAAGCGTATGAAGGCGTCTTTCCATAAAATCCAACGCTAAGGCCTTCCCGGCCACATGGAACATGAGATCAACTTCAGAACCCCAGTCACCATGAAAAATGGAGAGCTAACCCACTGCAAACTTCGCAATGAGTTGCCCTTGCCAGGCCTTATACCATAGGCACTTGCGCGCTTTTTCCAATTTGTAATCCATAAGAATAACATAATACAAAAGGTAATGTGAGATTACTCCGATAAGAAAAATGGAGCAAGACTGGTGAGGAGAATTGAACGAAATAAAAACAGCACCGCCTTGCTAGGCCAAGCCAGAAGTTACTTCCGGATTTGCAGCCCTCCAACAATTCTTCATAAATTTCAAATTAGCCACATGCCACTTCGGCTAGCCAATAAGAGAGAAAAAATTGGAAGATTTAAGGTACAGACACCGGTCCTCTCCAAGCAACAGCCTCCGGATGATCTTGCTTGTTGCACTCAAAGAAAGTAAATCCTTAAACGAACTGGCGGCCACACGCTGCACGATCATGCAAAAAACATCACCGTGTGCAGTCTCTAGAAGAGAATTCCCTTAAGCGGCCTCATCAATTTTCAAACTTTTTGCTACAAGATTTCGTACACCTGTTAGGGTAGAAAGGTAAAGGGGAAATAGTAGGTTGGAAATAGTGCTTTGGTTAATGCATTGTCATTAATGGGAAGTAGGTTGGACATAGTAGTGTCGCAGTAATGATTACCTATCACTGTGTTGAAGCTTTCATCAAACTAGTTATGAGCACGTGTGTTGCACGTGAAACTTTATTTATTACAATAATCATACTTAATCAAAACAAAAAAAAATCAAGACAAGAAGCACCGTGATATTTTAAAGTCGGTGAGTAATATAGTAAACCCAACAAATAAGTGAGAGATGAAATGTGTGTTAAGAAATTTAACATACTACCAAAATTAAGACCTATATGTCCCTCAACGATGCAAATGGGTTCGGAATAACGTCTCCGATGATATCTGCTTCATTCGTATAGTGCGGTCCACGTAGGCCTTGCCAAGTCTCTAATGTATGCTTCAGTCTCAAAACTGGTCGCCAAATTCTATAAAGAAGACCACATTGAAATTAAGTGGTGATTGTAAAGAAATTTTGGCGGAAATTGCTGAGAATAAGGATGACATAATCAGTAATCTTCCGGATGCAATTATCCATCACTTATTTTCCTTCTTGCCCATGAATACATAATCAAAAAACTGTTTGCGATGTGTTGAAACAGTGTTTAAAATCAAAACACATTTATTCATAAAAACACAAATAAACTGGTGGAAGGAGAGAACAAGCGGTGAACTGTAATAATGTAGCCAGTGACCGACTTGAGAGAGAGAGATCAAGTGAATAGGTGAGAAGAGAGAAAAAAAAGTGGGGACAACCTGTAGGTGAGAGAGAGGAAAGGTGAAAACGTGAGAGAGTGAGAGGTTGCACGTGAAGGAGTGGGAGAGAGAGAGAGAGAGAGAGAGAGAGAGAGAGAGAGAGTGAGTGAGAGAAAGAGAAGAAAGAGTGAGAGGCTGCACGTGAATGAAGGAGTGAGAGAGAGAGAGAGAGAGAGAGAGAGTGAGAGAAAGAGAAGAAAGAGTGAGAGGCTGCACGTGAATGAAGGAGTGAGAGAGAGATAGAGAGAGTGAGTGACAGAAAAGAAGAGAGCGAAATGTAAATGGAGATGGACAAATTATCCCAAATTATTAATTTTTTCCAAAATTTCATTTTATTTTAATATTTTTTGCATTATAAAGTTATTTTTTTAACGATAATATAAATTAACGTTTAAAATATATATAAAAGAGTGTTCTTACCAATTCTCCCTCGGACACGGGCAATCCTTTGGTATATTTTAAAAAAAACAACGTTTTATGTGAGTTATGCTTGATTTAACAATGAGATTTTGGTATCCGTTCAAAAACAATAAAAATAGTGAAACAGAACAAGCTGCAAAAACAGGTTTAAAAACATAATAACAAAACTGACACGATTTCTTACGTGTATGCGCAAGTACACGGTCAAGTAATATAGGGGTGGTATTTCAACCCCGAGTTATCAATCCCACGAGGAGAGACTTGAGATTATTTAATTAAAAGCTTAATTTAGAGTTAAAGTAACCGTGAGCAATGTTTGTTCGTTTAAGAGTTTGCCTACCCAAAAAAGTGGCTGTACTGAAATAACAATCTTTTTGGATTTTATAATTAAACACAGTTTAATCAAATATGGAGAAAGACTAGCGATCTATGGATCACCTAGGGTTGTTAGACAATTCTGGATATTGTATTGAAACATACTAATCCTAACTCTGTTATGCCAGGTAACTAGTCACTACGATCTTCTCTCGATCTCACGTAGTCCTACGTCACGGTCTACTACAGGTCATGTCGGTGCACTGTCGTCTACCCAATGGCCAATCCTATTCAAATCACCTCTCAGTCTCATTTATTAAGTATTGTGTTCATGTTATCTATCACCCTAGGCCAAGTCTCCGTCGAGCACTCCACCTAAGTACAAGCAATTCCGGATAGCCACTGCATTGTTGCTAAGATTTAAGCTCAGAACAGGAACAATATCTAAACTCAATTAAAGCATTAAGTAATAATCAAGATTATGCATCAAAAACATCTTCTTATGGTCATTCATCTCATACCAAGGGTGTGTCAATAACCCTAATTCAACAATACACAAAAAGAAGTTGAAGAATATTCATAGTCATGAATCCAATACATGAATCAATCACAATAAGCCGGAAAAAGATGAATATAACATAACCCTAGGCTCTCCATAGAGCCTAGTAAAGAATCTATCTACTCATAGTAGATGAATGATAAAAGAGTTTCTCCATAGATAATGAAAGAGAAGGAGAAGAAGTGATCAAACGATGAAATCTCCGAAGAGTAGACGAATCCGTGCACCTAAGCTCCAAGCTTCTCTCCAATGTTTTCCCGTGCGTGATTGATGTCTCTCTAGGTCTTCTCTCACGTTTTTTACCAACTGGGGCGAGTTTTTAATGTAACTTGGCCGAAATTGCATTTCAGCCCCTCCAGTTTGTAATTCCCAGACAGAATTGGAAGCTGATATTGCGCGGGCCATATCTCCCTCATCTGGACTCGTATTTGGAATGACCATATATCGTTGAACAGCTATGGATGTCTACTTTCCAATGGCTCAGGCATTGCTCCAAAAATCATTGTAGATTTTCCTAAGAATTGAAAAGGGTGAAGGCTGGTCCTGAGTGACTTTTCTAACTTTGCTACCTTTTTGCATCTTCTTTTCTCCTCTTCATTCCAAGCATATCCAAGCCTCTCATAATCTCCATTGAAGCTATTTTACCCGAGTTACACAACACTAAACAACCCGTGCAATTATCTTCGCAAATATGAGAGAAAACATGCTCGAATAAGCTTGAAACTACACTTTTCACTCTTAGGCTAAAAAATCATCAATTTCACATATTTGTGCACATATACCATATAAATCATGTGAAATAAGCCTAATGCAAGTGATAGAAAGTATCATGATAACTCCTAAATGAGAGTTATCAAATACCCCCACACTTACCTTTAGCTCGTCCCGAGCAAAACTTGTTTCACTCCCCCATGATTTGCATCTATCATTACTAGCCATGTGACAAAAACGACTCACGTACACGACTATGCAATCTACATACTTTGTACAATGCAACTCGATTATAATACAATGCAAGTATTGAAATAACATAAAAAAATCTTCTTCTTTGGATATCAGGCAATCTCGCTATTACCAACCAAACTCATCAAGTTCTCACAAGTCTCAATAGAAAATCACACAACCAATAGCAAGAAATTTAAGTAGAATGAACCTACGCACAAGTTCACTAAAGGGTCCCCAAACATCCACCATAAACAATCCTAGACTCGGGAAAGTCCTTTAGCTCAGAGGGTCTAGGAATCCTTAGTACTAAGGTATTCTTTCGTCGCCAAGTCATTTGAGGTTTTCAGACACTCTTAGCCCTGATTGCATTTGAATGCAAATTGTCCCAGTGACGGGAGACACAACTCCGTGTAATACGGCTTGAATTTAAGTTTCCTTAGAAGTTCTAATTGGATTGAATCCAAATTCTCCAAATGAATGGAGGCACATTAGGTTGTTCACCGTATCTAATCCAAGAGAAGATTTTTTTCATTCTCGTCTAATTTTTTCAACCGTGCATTTAGAGCTACTAAGTGTGCGATTTTTCGGTTAGCTCTTGGGACCGCCTTAAGGGATGGTGGTGTACACTCCCTAACTTCACTTAGGCTAGAGCAACGTACCACATGGAACTGACTCTACACGAAGGTCCACCCAAGATTTCAAGAGACCACAAGTTTCCACTGAAAACAGACCATTCAACTCCTTAGAACTAAATCCTCCTAGCACAATAAAGGAACTAAAGGTATGCCCTCTTCTAATTTCCACTTTTCCCTGAATACCCGGGACATCCTTTCGTGAAACAGGCGCGCAAGATACTAAAAATTAAGGTTTTCCCTACTACAGCGCTTCCTATTCTCAGAGACTCTTTCACGGAACTCTCTTCGGTTTCAAGCTTCATCAATTGCCATTATTCTCAAAAAATTCAAATATTTCTGATTTTTCATTTTTCTAGTTTCTTTGATTTTTTCAATTTTTTCCTAAACTCTATATGAAACTGGCCAACTCGATTAATCACACAACTATTGGGTAGGGGGAATCAATATTTAAAAGTGCAAACAAATGCATAAAATACACAATCTAATATGATACAACAATATATAAAACACTCCACCTTAACCACGAATATGACACAATTCTACACATACTACATGTAACAAGGCGATCCAAGACGGACATGGCTAGGAAAGGTAGACATAACCCCCCCCCCCCCAAACTTGAGATATTCATTGTCCTAAATGAATTTAAAGAGTACCCCCAAAGAACATGATATCAACGTGTAAGGAATTAATAGCGAAATGGCAAGTGTTGCAGGGCACTTCGCCAAGAGTGACTCGACGTGAATTTTAAAGAGAGAGAGAGAGAGAAATTGTACCTTCGGTCCCGGAGTACCGTTCTTACGGGACCGATTTCGCAAAATTTGGACGAGAATGGACCGGTTGGTCGACCAATTTTTCGAAAACCCGAGCAAGTCGAAGCAAGACTACCTTGTTGTGCTCCTCGGTGTTCCCGTTGCAGGTCCCTCTTGGAGCTTTGGCCGAATCCCCCTCCAAAGCGACGAATTGTAAAATTCTCATTCTTGGAGTTCTTACTCTTTGAATTCCCACACACTCAAACCGCTCACTATCTCTCAAAAACTCAATAGTTAATGTTGTAGTTGGGTTTACAAGGAGCAGAACCAAACAAAAACTTCACGATTTGGATGAGTTTCGAGTTTTGGGTGTGTAGGCGTTCTTGAGGTTTCAGAGGAAGAGAGATGAATAAAAAAGGAGTGTTTGATCCGAAATTGGGGTTGGGAGTGTGATAAATCCGGTTTTTGTTTTAAATAGTAGCCCCGAAATACCCAAAATGCCCCCAATTAATGAGGCTTCCAGAGCATTTTGGCCCGAAATGCTTTTGATTTCGGCCCGAAATACAGTGTATTTCAGCCCGAAATCAAAACCATTTCGGCCCGAAATGATTTGGAATTCTCAAAACAGATCCCTCTTTTCATTTCGGCCCGAAATCAAGGGTATTTCAGCCCGAAATGCCCTGGGACTTACCGGTTTTTGTTTTTGGTCTAGTTTCTTCATCCGGTGTCCGATTCCTTCGATTATCGCGCTCAAGGACTCGTAATTGAATGTAGAATCCAATGTTGACTGAAATATTCCCAAAGTCTGTGGAATTTTTCATCTCATCTTGAAAATTGCTCTCTAGCGCAAGAATCGTGCCCCTTTAAACTTTTGTTTTCTTCCATCCCTCTTCGTATTCCGATGCGTGCAACTCCGGGCCACAACTAGTTGCCAATATACTCAATAAATGAATAGCTACTCCTCGACCTCGAGTAGCCTCTCTTTCAAGCTCCTATTATCAAATTGCTCGTTGTGCCTCGTTTTGCGTGCAATGTAGTTCACGTGCATCAAGAAGGGGAATGCGAAGGGGTCTTCGATACATGTGTCCTGCACACTCATAGGAAATAATAAACCACTCTCTCGCTCAACTCTCACTATTAAATATGAAGGATTCAAAGAACATAAACTAAATAAAATAATGAAAGTCCTACTCCACATTAGGTTGCCTCCCAATCAGCGCTTGTAATTTAAGGTCGACGGCCTGACGCAGTTACCTCTGCCACATCACGAGGGTGGTCAGGCACATTGTGATGCTTCCATCTTAGCTTTCCTATGCTGAATTTGAGGCACTGCTTCATGTGCTTGCACAACTGATGGCTTGTTCCTTTCTGAGTAGTCAGGTGGATCCCCTTGCGACATATCAGGAAGTTGTCGGTTCACTTGTACAGCAAATGGAACCCCTGGCTTATGCTCCCACGAGTACTGAGGTGTTGGTTTGAAGACTCGAAAAGTCTCCATGTCATCATGTATCCTCATAATCAGCTCTCCATTCTCCACATCAACGAGAGTACGCCCAGTTGCTAAAAACGGCCTACCTAGAATTATAGGCACATCACCAGCTGGCATGTCCAATATGACAAAGTCAGCTGGCATGATCAGGCTTCCAACCCTCACAAGTACATCCTGTATAATCCCACAGGCTCTCTTGGATGATTTGTCTGCAAAATGAAGAGTGATCCAGGTTTTCTGAGGCTCCCCCACACTTAACTTTTTGAATACCGACAGAGAAATCAAATTCACGCTTGCTCCCAAATCGCAGAGAGCTCTCCCAGTGTAGGCATCGCCCAACGTAGCTTCAATGAAAAAACTACCCGAATCCTTCTTTTTCTTAGGTATCCCATGCAAAACTCATGAACTATTATGCTCATTTAATTTCACACCCTGAAATTCATCCACTGCTTTCTTACCAATGATTGCATCCTTAATAAACCGAGAATACTTAGGCATCTTTTGAAGTGTCTCAATCAACGGAATATTCATATGAAATTTAGAAAATACGTTCAGAAAGCGCCTGTATTCCTCAGAATCAATGGATATGGAAGAACTGAAGAAGAAGAAGAAGAAGAAGGAGATGAAAGTAATACCTCAGGGAGTTCCTGCTCATCCTGCTGAGTCATGCCTTTTGATTGGGGGACCATGACAGGAGTCTTCGCAGAATCGAAAACTTCATGCTCTTTTGCCTTGGATGCCCCTCCTCTGGCATGAGTAGGGTATGGCGGGTCTTTGAGTGTTGTACCACTGCGAGTGGTGATGGCCTGAACATGTTCCTCAGATGAAATAACAGTGTGTTCCAGTGTTCTGTGTTCGAGTTGCTTCTTGAGATCCTTAACTTCAGCCAGAGTTTCTCGGAGTGCAACTGCAGAAGTCGTGCTCTCGGAAATCATGGTCATCACGTGTTGACCCATCACTTTCATCAATCCTCTCATCTCAGCCAACTCTGAAGCTGATTCTTGTTGTTGCTTCTGCAACTCTGAAACAACTTCTTCATGCACCGCCTCCACCTCATTCACCTGAACTGTGCCATAATCAATTGCATTTTGCTTCATCAGTTCTTGCTGATGGGAATCATAATCCAAGCTCTCCTCTTGCTCGACCACTTGGCTCATCAGCTCATATGCACCCTCCACATCGCATGTGAACAAGAAATTTCCCCCAGCATCTCTTTCGATCTTGTCTTTATCAAGATTTCCAAGTGCATCATAAAATATTTGGATGATATGAGCTTTGGAAATTCCATGGTTGGGGCACTTGCGTAGCAAGCAATTGAGACGCTCCCATGCTTTGACCATAGATTCATGCTGGTTCTGCTTGAATGACCATATCTCGTTCTGGAGCTGAATCATGGGTGAGATGGGAAAAAATTTATCCATGAACAAGGAGGCACACTCTTCCCATGTCTTGATTGAGTTGGATGGAAAGAATCTAGCCAAACCACAACAGCTCCCTTGAGGCAATGAGGGAAGAGCATCAGCCTTATTGCTTCAGAAGTGACCCAACTATATCGGATTAGCCCACAATGGCTCTGAAATCTCCCAATAAATTCATGTGGGTCTTCCTCATGTGTCCCAGCAAAAGTGCACTGTTCCTGAGCAAACTGTATTGTGCCAAGCTTGAGGCAAAAAGTTTCTTCCTGTATTGGTGGCACCACAACTGCTGACTCCCTTCCTTTAAGATCCCCCTCAAATGCCTGGATTATTGCTTTTCCAGAACGGTTATATGGCATTGAGGATGGATAATGTCTGGATGTTTCCGCCAATGATTTCTCTACAGTTGCAGCAACCATAGCTACTAGCTTCTCCGTGGTGAGGCTAATCTACCCTTGGCCTTCCGCCATAGCTACCTGAGAAGACAACACTAGCACACCCGTGAGGTATACAGATAGTAACAAAAAGTAAAAATAAAATAAAAGCTACAAACTAATTTTTAACTAAACAATCTACCGTTGTCCCCGGCAACGGCGCCAAAAACTTGACACGCTATCTTACCTGTTACCGCAAGTGCACGGCTCAAGTAATATGGGGTAATATTTCAATGAAAGAGAAGGAGAAGAAGTGATCAAACGGTGAAATCGCCGAAGAGTAGACGAATCCGTGCAATCCTCAAGCTCCAAGCTGCTCTCCAACGGTGTCCCGTGCGTGATTGATTTCTCTCTAGGTTTTCTCTCACGTTATTTACCAGATGGGGCGAGTTTTTAATGTAACTTGGCCGAAATTGCATTTCAGCCCCTCCAGTTTGCAATTCCAGGACAGAATCGGAAGCTGATCTTGCGCGGGCCATATCTCCCTTATCGAGACTCGTATTTGGACCGACCATATATCGTTGGAAAGCTATGGATGTCTACTTTACAATGGTGCAAGCCTTGCTCCAAAAATCATTGTAGAGTTTCCTGAGAATTGAAAAGAGTGAAGGATGGTCCTGAGTTACTTTTCCAACTTTGCTTCCTTTTTGCATCTTCTTTTCTCCTCTTCATATACCTTCATTCCAAGCATATCTAATCCTCTCATAAGCTCCACTGCACCTATTTCACATGAGTTACACAAAACTAAACAACCCGTGCAATTATCTTCGCAAGTATGAGAGAAAACATGCGCGAATAAGCTAGAAACTACACTTTTCACTCTTAGGCTTAAAATCATCAATTTCACATATTTGTGCACATATTCCCTATAAATCATGTGAATAAGCCTAATGCAAGTGATAGAAAGTATCATAATAACTCCTAAATGAGAGTTATCAAATACGGTTTGCTACGCGCTGAAAAACAGTATTGAAAATCAAAAACACATTTGTTTATCAAAAAATCAAATATATATTTGGCAACGTTACTAATTTTCATTGTTAATTTGATTAAATATTCGTTTTACGTACTATAAGGACATATACTGCAAGTATTTGATAACTTAGGCATCTAATCATAGTTGAAAATGTCTTTAACCACCAATAGGAGGTCTAGGGCAATAGCCTAGAAGGTTGATTGAGAATATTAAGTAAATCTTCGATTTCTATGTGACCAAGATCGTGGCAGGATTTGATGTTCTAGTGGAATATATCACGGTGTCTAAATCCATCTCCTTAATGGGTGTAGTTGAAGTGCACTAATGTTGGATGTTTCAGAAATTTATTTAATCATGTTGTTGTAAGCTCTATGTATTTCTCAAAGTTTCGAATAAAAACTATATTTATAAAAACATATGATTTTTAAGAACAAAAACATGTGTTTAGAGTATTATTCGTGATTTACCAAGAGATTTTGTATCCGTTTAAAAAAAATTATAACAGTGAAACAAAAAAAGCTGAAAAAACTATGTAAA
The DNA here is from genome assembly GCA_023055425.1 of Linanthus parryae. Taxonomy (NCBI): domain Eukaryota; kingdom Viridiplantae; phylum Streptophyta; class Magnoliopsida; order Ericales; family Polemoniaceae; genus Linanthus; species Linanthus parryae. Next base: position 11,236,513 of record JALGPY010000010.1, on the reverse strand, counting down.
AATATAATAAAAATATTTGATATGTGCCGAAAACAGTGTTTAAAATAAATAAAAAACACATTTGGCAATGTTACTACATTCCAGTGTTAATTTGCTTGAATATCATTTTAAGTACAAAATTGACATATACTACCAGTATTTGATAAATGCATCTAATCATAGTTGAAAGCCTATACGGTTTAATAGAAGATGACGTAAATTTTCGATTTCGGTGTGATCAAGATCATGCATGATTTGATTTTACAATGGCAGTAATCACATTTTCTAAATCCATCTAATTAATGGGTGTAGCTGAATGCACTTATGTTGTGTATGTTTCAAACGTTTATTTAATCATGTTACTGTAATTGTAAGCTCTATATATCTCAAAAGCTTCAATTAGCAACTTAATATTTAAAAATAATGTTTTTTTATTGAGTGGTGTGATTTACAAATGAGATTTTTAGGTATCCGGTTAAAAACAATAAAAACAGTGAAAGAAAACAAGCTGAAAAAAGAAATTTTAAAAACACAATAAAAAACTGTTTGGTATACGCTGAAAACAGTGTTTAAAATCTAAGCACGTTTTTCATAAGAAAAAATAAATACACATTTTGCAACATTACCAAATTTCAAAGTTAATTTGCTTGAGTATCACTTTTAGGCCCAATACTTTTGACCCAAAAAAACACAATATTGACTTATTATGAAAAAATAAACAGATTATTCATAAAAAAAATAAAAACACTTTTGACAACAATTATCAAATTGCAAAGTTTATTTGCTTGAATTTCGTACTCACAAATTTATGCATCTTATCATAGTTGAAATGCAAAGTTTATTTGCTTGTAATTATCAGCCCGTGGATGGATCTCTGATCCAATGAGTGAGATTTGTCCAGCAAGTCAAATATGAACAAAAGAAGGGGGTTCCGTCTTTACAATAGTCGGTTATTGTTGGCGTCGTTCACCGTTCCTCTGCACTACGCGTTGTAAAGTGAGTGCATTGGGAGGAATATAGAACTCTCTTCTCAGATACAGTAAAAAAATGGAGCAAGTGTACAACAAGGGGGCGAAGAGGATGTCGATAACGTGTTGGAGGAAATGGGAGCACTTGGACATAAATTGTGACATTGTGAGTATGCAGATGTATAAGCAGCTAAGATACTCTAGAGAGGGGGTGAATAGAGTATGCAAACTTTTTTGCAAAAATTTCTAGGAAGATGAAAACTTGTACAAACAATGAAGTTCTAGGCCTTGAAAGCTAGTTCAAGACTTTGAAGTAAATGCGAAAGAATAGAGCAAGTATGCCTTTTTCAAGGCCTTGAAAACAGGTTCAAACCCTTGAAAAATAAACAGTTTTTGTGTGCTGCAAAATCTATGAAAGTAAATGAACTGAAAATGCAGAAGACAAGTGATTTATAGAGTTCAGTCCACTTGGACCTACGTATCTACCTCAGGGATTAGATCCCTGCAGGATTTTCAACTCAGTTCTTATTAATCAAAAGCTAAGTCCTATAACTCAAGCCCAAAGAGTTCCCTTACTCTGTTACAGCTTGTGGTTTTCCCTAACCTGTCTAGTACCTGCTCTAGCTAACTGATTAACTAAGAATTCTCTATTGTTCACTTTGAACAATCCTTGAGAATGGATGTAGAAATAATACAGAAATGATCTACCAATATAGCTCTATACAGAAGAACACTTAAGAGTAGAAAACTGCAGTAAAAATGCAGTGAACTTCTGTGAATGGATTGGAAGAATAAAGAACTTCTTTGATGCTTGTCAATCCAGAATTATTTCTCTGTTTTTGCCCGTTCAGTGTTATGTCTTGTTTCTTCGAATTTGAGCTCTATTTATACTTCATACAGCTCTGCAAATCTCCCCAGATTTTCAGCAACAACCTTCCTATTTTGTAGGCAACAGAGTTTGACTACTTTGAAATCTTCTCCAACGGTTGGATGATCACAATCTTCAGAGATATTGTTGTAATCTTTCATTAAACACCATGAGAAGCAGTCATATACGTCTGATTGATCACAGAATGAAAGTGTCAAAGTATTTCCAAATCTGCAGCAATTCAGTTTAGGAAATAATCCTGCAAGACTTAGAAACAAAATTTCCTGCATTATCATAGTCAAGCAGATGATATATTAAGATTAGAAACATGTTATAACAATTTGTCTTTCATCATCTAATAACAGAGAACCAAACATATGAAAGAGAGAGAGTAAATCAATCCAGATAATTTGCAGAAAACTCCCCATGAGAATGTGCATACAGGTTCAAGCAGTTTCAAGGCTTTGAATCCAGTTTCAAGGCCTCGAAAATAGCTAAACTATTTTCAACCCTCTGAGACTGATTCAAGGCTTTGAAAGCTGGTTCAAGGCCTTGATATAGCCAAGTCTTGCACAACCTGATCTTTCAGTCTCCCCCTTGATGAAAGACAAAACCAAATTTTGTTTGATCCTTAGTCTTTGCAAAATAAACTTATTAGTCCGCAATTTAAAACACGGTATTTCCAAAAAGATCCAACTTATTCATAATAGCAACAGAAAATTAAACAGTTCAGCAAATAAAACCAAATAAACCTAAGAGCTAAAAACCTAGAATTTTCTCCCCCTTTTTTACTTTCATCAAAAATATAGAAGATGTTGGATCAAGTGCCTGGAAAATTATGAAAATTTAAAAGAAAAAATTTGAAGAAGAGTGAATGGGGAAGAAAGAATAGGCAAGATTAAGGGGTTGGATCTTCATCTTCATCCTGATCTCCTTCCTCTTTCTCATTGTCTTCTTCATCAGTCTTGTCATGCTCTTCATGTTCCTCTGCAGTCCCACCTGAAACAGTTGCTTCTTCAGTCTTGTCCTTTCCAGCAGCCTTTGGAGATTTATTTTTCTTCTTCAAGGTGATCAGTAGTTCATCTGAGTCGGGGTCATTGGCTTCATCATCTTCCTGTTCTGCTACCTGCTTTCCCTTGTCTGAAACTTGAGTAGTTTCTTCCTGGTCTGAATGCTCACTAGGCAAATCCTTGTCAGAGTCTCCTTTCTTTGTTCCTTCAGGATCCTCAGGAACATCAATCAAATTCATGATTCTGAAGATGCTTTCCACCATGTACTTGACTTTCCCCAAATCACTCTCCAGTCCAAAAACATTTTCTTTGACATCCTCCATGTCTAGATCCAAACCATCAAGTCTCTGATTGTCTGTAGGCTGAGAAGTCTGAATTGAAGTGGGATTCAAGGTCTTGGGCTTAGAAAACTTCTTTGCACCTAGTTCTGCTACAGTCAAGTCTGAGTAAATTGGGTCAGGTTCAGGTAGAAGAGTCTGGTGAGTCTAGGGTAGGCTAATTCTCTAGGATTCAGCATACACCACAAATAACTCTTCTTCAACATAGAGATGCACTTAAGTTTCATGTGTTCCAACATATGCTTATTAACCAAACTGCATAAACCAATAGATCTTGAAGCAAAACCATCTAACCACTGACCTTTAGAGATGTTTGAGACAAACCATGTCTCATCTGGTGATGCGTTCTTTGTTGAGGCTTGTGAATATATTTGCAAAGACTTCTCCAATTGTCCTTCTGATTGTGCTTTTGTCACCTTTCCTTTCCCCTTTTCTGCCTGAGTTGATTTCTTCTTCACCTTCTTTGAACTTGTAGGCTCTGTTTCTGGTTGCTTTTCTGTAACAGCTTTCTTCTTCTTTTGCTTTTCTGAAGAGGAGGTTGTAACCTTCTTGATCTTCTTCTTTGGTCGAGGAGGATCTTGGACTGCCTCTGAACTGGGAGTTCTAGAGCTAGAGTCTCCACTGACTTCTTGAACCTCTTCCACTGCTGCTTTTCTTTTCTTCTCTGAGACTGGTTTCGAACCTCCAGCCATTTTGATTTTATCTGAGGCTCTCCTTGTGCTCATTAGGGTTTGGGAGAAGAAAAGAGAGAGATGGAATGATACGGAATGAAGGATAAGAGAAAAAGATAAATATTCAAAGAGTTTGAGTTTCAAAAGGAAACTAGTATCTCTCTGATTCTCAAAAGATTTGCCATGGTCAGAGAGATTTAAAAACTTTTATGCCGTTGGAAAATAGAATATACTAATACTATTTTTGGCTAAAACAAATTTTTGAAAAGGTTAGGGGCTATATTAGGAAAATATCTACAGAGATATCACCCAACACATAATGATCCAAGATTATTGACTATCAGTGTTGCAGACTCATTTTCAAGGCTTTGAAAAGGCTTTCAAGGTCTTGAAATACAGTAACACTGCAACAAGTAAAAGTCAAGGCTTTGAACTGATTTTCAAGGCTTTGAAACTCAGTTCAAATCTTTTGAAACACATAAAGCTTACCTGTCTTACAAGATGCTCCCCCTAAACCAATGCATATTTGTTTAGCATTCCCAATTCCAATCTTAGAGCTGAGAACCTTTCATCTGCTAATGGTTTGGTGAAGATATATGCAATTTGCATGTTAGTGGAACCAAATTCAAGAACAATATCACCTTTCTCATCATGATCTCTGATGAAGTGGTGTCTTACATCATTGTCCTTGGTTCTTGAGTGTTGCACTGGATTTTTTGTAATTGAAATTGCACTAGTGTTGTCACACTTAATTGTGATGCCCCTGAAGTCCAATACAAGGTCTCTTAGCTATTGAGCAATCCATAACACTTGTGATCAACATGCTCCTGCAGCTATATATTCAGCTTTAGCTGTTGATAGAGAAACTGAATTCTGTTTCTTGGAATGCCAACTAATCAAGGATGATCCAATGAATTGGCAAGTTCCTGAAGTAATTTTCCTGTCAACCTTGTAACATGCAAAGTCAGCATCTGAAAAGCCATGTAAAAGAGAAGTTAGAATGTCTTGGATACCAAAGCCCTAAGTCTTTGGAACCATTGAGATATCTGAACATTCTCTTCACAGCAGTCAAGTGTGATTTGTTTGGATCAGCTTGAAATCTAGCACACATACACCCACTAAACATAATATCTGGCCTGCTTGCTGTCAGATAGAGTAATGATCTAATCATGCCACTATACTCTTTTACATTGACACTTTTACCAGATTCATCCTTATCTAAGGATAGTGTAGAGCACATAGGAGTCTTGGCTTCCTTACATTGAGCCATGCTATATTTGTTTACTAAGTCTCTTGTGTATTTACTTCGATGCAGAAAGATGCCCTTCTTCAACTGATTTATTTGAATTCCTATGAAGAAGTTCAACTCTCCCATCATGCTCATCTCAAATTCCCTGCTCATAAGACTTGAGAATTCTCTACATAATTGATCATTAGTAGCTCCAAACAGTATATCATCAACATATATCTGAACTACAAGTAAATATTTCTCATGAGTCTTAATGAAAAGAGTCTTGTCTACTAAACCTCTTTTGACTTCAATTTCAAGTAAAAACTTTGACAATCTTTCATACCAAGCCCTTGGAGCTTGTTTCAAACCATAAAGAGATTTGTCAAGTTTGTAGACATGATCTAGAAACTTTTCATTTTCAAAACCAGGTGGTTGTGCAACAAAAACTTCTTCTTACAAATAACTATTCAAGAAAGCACACTTCACATCCATTTGAAACAGTTTCATGTTCTTGTAAGATGCAAATGAAAGCAAAATTCTAATTGCTCCTAACCTGGAAAATGGAGCAAAAGTTTCCTCATAATCAATACCTTCTTCTTGATTGTAACCTTGAGCAACTAACCTTGCTTTTTTCTGATCACATTTCCACTTTCATCCAACTTGTTTCTGAATACCCATATGGTACCAATGATAGACTGGTTTGAAGGTGCAGGAACCAGGTTCGAAACCTTATTCCTTTAAAACTCATTGAGTTCACTTTTCATAGCAATGATCCAGTCTGCTTCTTGTACAGCTTCTTTCACCGTTTTTGGTTCTACAAGAGAAATAAAAGCATTAAAAGCACATAAGTTCTTCAACTGTGATCTAGTCTGTGAACCAGTGGTTGGATCTGATATGATATTATCAGCTGGATGGGATGAGAGATATTTGAATCTCTTTCTTGGAGACCATGGTTCAGGTTCTCCATAGATCTTCTCTGGTCTTGGAGTAGTGGCTTTGTCACTTGAATCCTTCTGATCATCTTTTTCAAGGCTTTGAGTTTTACTTTCAAGGCCTTGAGCACCATTTTCAAGGTCTAGAAAATGTCTTCTATTCTCTTCTGATCCTTTCTTGAATCCTAGTGGATTCTCAGTCTCTTACTCAGATTCATGCTTGTTCAAATTCAAGTCTGCAAAACTTTCACTCAAAGAACCATCATAGCTTTCATCAAAAATAACATGAATGCTCTCTTCAACCAGTTTGGTTCTTTTATTGTAAACACTATAAGATTTGCTATTCAGAGAGTAACCAAGAAATATACCTTCATCACTTCTTGCATCAAACTTACCAAGATTGTCTTTTCCATTATTATGGATAAAATAAGTACATCCAAAGGGTCTGAAGTAAGAAATGTTTGGCTTCCTCCCTTTGAATAATTCATAGGGGGTTCTTCAAAATTGGTCTGATCAAGCACATGTTCAAAATATAGTTTGTTGTATTCACAGCTTCTGCCCAATAATGTTTTGGCAGCTTGTTCTCAAGAAGCATTGTTCTTGACATATCTTCAAGAGTCGTGTTCTTTCTTTCAACAACACCATTCTGTTGAGGAGTTCTTGGAGCAGAAAAGTTGTGAGAAATACCATGCTTATCAAATAATAAATCAAATTCTAACTGATCAAATTCTCTACCATGATCACTTCTGATTGAAGCTACAGGTAGGTTTTTCAAGTTTTGAAGTTCTCTGCAAAGCTTTGAAAATTCAGAGAGTGCTTCAGATTTTTCTTTGAGAAACATAACCCAAGTATATATAGAAAAATCATCTACAACAACTAGCATATACCTTTTACCTTTTGGAGTGGGAGTCCTCATAGGACCACAGAGATCCATATGAAGTAATTCAATAGGTCTAGTTGTACTTGCAAACTTCTTTGGGTTGAAGGAACTTCTTGTCTGCTTGCCTTGAGCACAGGCTTTGCAAATTTCCTCTTCTTTGACTTTGATGGATGGTAATCCTCTTACCAAGTCTTTGGAAATCAACTTGTTCAAAGTATGCAAACTGATATGACCAAGTTTCCTGTGCCAAAGCTTTGAATCTTCTTTCAAGGCCTTGAGACACTTCAAACTTTCACGTGCAACTTTGTTAGTATGAAAAGTATAAACATTGTTTGATCTAGAGGCTGTCAGAATGCAATCTCCTGATTTCTCATTTTTCACCACACACTTCTCTTTATCAAAGATAACTTTGTTTCCATTATCACAAAGCTGAGATACACTAAGCAAGTTAAATTTCAAACCTTCAACCAGATACACATAAGAAATAAAGTTTTCATAAATTTTACCAACTTATCCAATACCAAGAATATTGCATTTTCCTTTGTTACCAAGTGTTATTGAACCTTCTGATTGCTCCATCAATTATGAGAATAGAGATCTCTTTCCACTCATATGTCTTGAGCAACCACTGTCCATGAACCACTTCTATTATTTGATATTCGTGACAACCTGCAAACACCAATCACTGCCTTACCCAGCTGTTAGACCAAGTGTGTAATTTGGATTCATATTCAGGATCCACCATGATAGGTGGTATAACCCCTTTAGGAACCCAAATCTTATTAACTTGTCCTTTGAGTTGAAAAGGAAAAGTGTTCCTCATTATGTGAGGGTCTCTTCTTCTAAAAGGACAAGTCATTTTAACATGACCTGTTTTGCAGCAGTAATGACATGTAGGAGAAGTTTTCTTTCTAGCTTTCACAAATCTGGTATTGTTTCTTCTTGGAAAGTTTGGATTGAATCCAATACCTGCTTTGTGAACAGACTGTGAACTTCCTCCAAGAATCAAGTTCAACTTCTGTTCTGATCCAGCAAGCTTGACTTTGACCAATTCAGATTCTTGAAGTTTCTCAGTAAGAGTAATCTTTTGTTTCTCTAAATCATCAACCTGATGTCTTAGATTAACAAGGCTGTCACTCACTGAGGAGTTTTCAGTGACTACTTCCTTGACTTGTGTTTTCAAGGCTTTGAAACTGGTTTTCAAGGACTTGAAATCACTGTCAGTTTTCTTCTGAGAGATTTCAAGATTCTGATTTAGGCAACCAAGTTGTAAGTTTTCTTTTGCTTGCTCATGAACTTTTTCTTTCAAAAGTCTGATCTCTTTCAGATAATCTTCCTCATTTAAAAGCATTGTTATGAGATATTCTGAAAGAGCTTCTTTTGGTTTTGAAATTAGACAATTTACCATTACCTCAATGTTCTTTTCATAACTTTCATCATGCTTGGCCATGAAGCATAAGTTGGCATGTTCTTCCTCAGATTCAGATTCACTAGAGCTATCTGAATCACTCCATGAAGCTATCATGGCTTTCTTTCTTCTGTCATGATATTTCTTTTGAAAGTTCTTGCTCTTTTTGTGTGGACATTCTCTTATCAAGTGTCCTGAATCACCACACTCAAAGCAGTTCATAACTTTGGACTTTTTCTGTGAAGAGGACTTACCTTTGTAGTCCTTGCTGCTGGATGATCTATGCCTTTCTCTGTTGAAATCTTTGTTTCCAAAGTTTTTCTTCATTTTGAGAATCCTTGTCAAGGATTTGGAAATTAAGGTAATTGGATCTTCATCATCACCATCCTCAGTTTCAAGGCTTTGTGTTCTCTCATTCTCTTTGGTCATCAAGTTGTAAAGTTGATAGATTCTGAGTTTCTTCAATGGCTGTGGTTTTTGGTTCCCATTTTGCCTTTGGAAGACTTCTGAGAATCTTCCTCACTTTTTCTTCATTGGAAAAATGTTTTCCCAGTGATTCAAGGTTGCTAACAATATCAATGAATCTCTTGAACATGTCTCTGATGGACTCATCTGCATTCATCTTGAACAGCTCATATTGTCTGAGATAAATGTTGATCTTGGTTTGCTTGACTTGACTGGTTCCTTCAAAGGTAACCACAAGTTTATCCCAGATTTCTTTAGCAGTTGTGCATCCAGAGATCCTGTTGAATTCATCTGTACTCAAAGCAGAATACCAAATGTTAATAGCCTTGTAGTTCTTAGAAAATTGCTCTAATTCAGAAGAGGATAGTGAGTCCTCTGTTGTTAGAGTTCTAATCCCATCTTTCTTTGTGTAGAAAGTATGAGGTTCATTTTGGATAATGGTCTAAAGCTCTAGATCTTGATCAATGATGAACATTTTCATGAGAGATTTCCAGTAAGCGAAATTTTCTCCACAAAATAGAGGAGGTACGTTAGCAGCTCTTCCCTGTGAGAAACCACCATCATCTGCAGTACTCATGATCACCATATGGTTAAATCATATACAATGATACAAGCTCTGGTACCAATTGAAAGTGTGAGTATGCAGATGTATAAGCAGCTAAGAAACTCTAGAAGGGGGGGGGGGGTTGTGTTGGAATAGATGCCTTAGAGGCAATCTTATATTTAGTATGAACATTGTTTTTTGGCTAGACTATTCATTTATTATATATTGTGATATGTAATAAAAATGAAGTCCTTAGATACAATGTGTTTTTTATCTTAAATATCCCTAGTCCATTATATTAATTAATAGGACTATGAAATATAGACTAGTATGTGTGTAGATTGATATGGAGATATCAAGTCTAACACATGGGTATGCATTAGGAGTAATGGCATACTGGATTGACACACAACGAGAAGGATACATTGGATTATGTTAAAGTCACAATCGCTTCTTGTAGTGCTAATATAATTGCAATCCTTAGTTACTAGATACTCTAGTTGTGGAATATTGTGCTTCGATGTTATCAAAGGTTGGGTAATTATAAAGATAGCTATCGGGAATGATAGGAAGCAAGCTTAGAGATCGTAGTGATGTAGATAGGATTTGTCCCTCCCACATAATGGGAGTAAATATCCACGGCCACTCGAGGGATGAGGCTTATTGAATGTCTGGCCAGACTCAGATAAATCAATATGGAGATATTGATGTTATCTTCTTGCATAAGCATATTCCCAGGATCGAGGAACTATGGATTGGATATACGAAGGTGACTATCTGTGTCTCGTGTCCAATCCAGATATGGAGAAAAAGGGATAGTGCAATATGAGATATTGGGCACAAGAGAATTGTTGGGATCACTGACAATTTCTATTAGTTGGGTGGCATGGATGTGTTGCTAGACACCGCTCCATGTTAGTAATAAGTTGCTACCCCCTAAGTAGAAACCTATGGGGTCACACGTCAAATAGAGTAGAGCTAGATTTGGGATTAATTAATATTATTAATTAATAAGAAGGATCATTGTGCAACACCTTGAAAACTTAGTAGGACTAATGTGCAAGGAAGGGACTAATCCAAGTTCATGTAGAACTAGGAAGGACCTTTATGTAGTTAACAAGGAGTTGTTGGACTATATAAAGGAGGCTCTAGCTTCCTTCCCACTTAATGTTATTAGACATAACACAAGAGAGTGGGAGAGAGCAAAAGGCAAGAGAGCAACACTAGCTTAGAGGCCGACCGCGCCTAAGCCGTCCGCCCCTTCCCGTCGGAGCCACAAGGAGGGCCAAACCCCTCCTTGTCCCTTGTTGTTTGATTCCTTCTTTCCTCTTCCCTCCGGTTCTAGCTAGAACTTGTTGAAGGAAGAATCTAGATCTCACGTCTAGACGTGGATCAACCGTAGAGAAGAGGACATCATTCTTCGTGTGATCTCCCAACCAAAAGGTACACAATTACTATGCCCCTTATCATGTTATGATATCTCTTCCTATGATCCTTGGTGGGATTTGAGTAGGATTAAATTTTGTTATTCTGCTCCGTAACCTACATCAAAACCCAACAGTGGTATCAGAGCCACAGGTCGTAGAGCATAACATGATTTTACGTGTTACGATTTCAGTTCATACACCGTATCATTGTTATTACGCAAAAATTGAAAATAATTGGCATAGTAGATGCAAATTGAATTTTGATTCAATATAAACAAGATCTAATTTAACATTGGATGTTAGAATTGGTGAGTTTAATCACATAGGATGTGAATTATTGGGTTCTTGAAAAATTAGGGTTCATGGGCACATAGTTGAAAAGGAGTTTTCAATTATGGAAACAATTTTATGGAAACATCCATAAAAGGAAACAGCCATGCTTGGGCAACAAGGAAGAATGAAGGAGGCTAGGGCCGAAACCCTAGCCGTCTGCCCCCTTCCTTGCGCGCCAAGCAAAGACCGCGGGTCACATGGGGCGGCCGTCCTTGGGCCGGGCTCAAGTGGCGGGCGGCGGTTCTTGGGGTTCGGCCTAGGTTGGACCCCTTGGACCGTTGTAACCCTGATTACCCAATTCAATTAAAATTAAACAAGCGCGTTAAAAATTGGTTTTAACACTATTATGTGCTTTCTTGCATGGTGGATGGATATGGCCTAGGATTGTGGATGTTTATTGCTTTGTGGTTTGGTCTACGGCCTGCGAGCTGATCAAATTAATGTAATAATTAATTAGGTTTTACGGCATGCGAGTCGTATTTTCCCCTCGACATGTGAGGCTTTTATTATTTATATATTCTAGTGTTAGGCTAGAATTAGAAATATTTAGATGATAGCCAAGAGCATGGAGAAGAAGACCGGAGGACCAAAGGAGCCAAAAGATAAAGAAGACAACCCCCTAGGAATGCGGTTGTGGTGGAGCACATGGAGATGAGCTTGTCACTTTAGGGAAATTAGATATTATCATTGGATTCATAATATCTTAGTCTAGGGGCCATATCCATGCCACGTTTTTTTATTGTGTGGATGTTTATTATTTTTGTCTTGTTATTTATATTTGTGTGTATGGCGATACTAGCAAAACGTTAACAAGATAATAATAAACAAGGATATTCTTTTATAGTGGATTGCCCAACCCAAACAAGTCGATCATGTTGATTGGATCAACAAAACAAATTAAGAAAAATTAAATCCCTCAATTAAATATTGCGTGTTGCCTTCTCTTGCCAAAACACCCTTCATGATCAAGGTTTATTAAAATTCGGGCTTGCCAAAGCAAAGCGATTTAAATTTACCATGATGTGTTGAGGACGAAACAAGCTAGTATTGTGTGTATGTTGAAGCAATAGGTTGGACGCAACTGGGTAAGACTCAATTGGATTGATGAGCCTAGAGGCATGACAATTAGGGGTTATTCAATGGATAAAGAATAAAGAGTTATTCACCTAATCGGACCAAGAGTTGCATGGGATGCAATTGCAATGGTTCCTACCTAAATAACCTATTCTTGGGTGACTTGCCGAAGCAAGCTCAAGAAGAAGTGAAAAAGGGATCTTGGACCTACTAGAAAATATTATGATATTTTCGCGTTAATGGTGAGGGCTATTAATCCGAGAAAAATAGTGGGAGCTATATTTGATGATCTAGCCGTTGTTGAATATAGTTAAATTGTTCAATATACTAAAATTGCACATTTCTCATTTTGTAGAATTCCAAATGGCAAACAACAACGCATCGACTTCATCCCTACGATCTTTCCTTGAGAAGGATAAACTGTCTGGAACGAATTTCCTTGACTGGTACAGAAACTTAAGGATTGTCCTTAAGCAAGAAAAGAAGATGTACGTCTTGGACACTCCAATTCCAGCCCCACCACAAGATGAGTCTGTTCTAGCGGATGTGAGGGCACGTCAGAAACATATTGATGATTCTAGTGACGTGACTTGCCTCATGCTTTGCACCATGACTCCTGAGCTTCAGAAGCAGCACGAGAACATGGAAGCCTATGATATGATCATACACTTGAAACAATTGTTTCAGGAACAGGCAAGGCATGAGCGCTATGAGGTGTCTAAAGCATTATTCAAGAGCAGTCTTGCAGAGGGGAATCCAGTAGGGCCTCACGTTCTCCGAATGATCGGGTACATAGAGAACCTTGAGAGACTGGGATTCCCACTTGGCCAAGATTTGGCAACTGATCTTATCTTGCAATCGTTGCCTGACACTTATAATCAGTTCATTATGAACTATAATATGAACGAGATCAGTAAGACTCTGCCAGACTTGTTGAATGCTAAAGACAGCGGAACAGAGCGTAAACAAAGGCAAGGGCAAGGCTATAATGATGGTACATAGGAAGAAGGGCAAAGGATTTGCCTCTACTTCCAAAGGAAAGCGCAAGAAAGTTGTGAAATCCAAGGAAGCCCTAAAGCCTAGTGGAGGCGTGGCTAAAGGTTAATGTCACTACTGCAGCCAGCCAAGTCACTGGAGGAGGAATTTCCCTAAATATCTGGAGGATAAAAAGCTTGGAATAGTTATTCCACCACCACCAGGTATTTATGTTATAGACGTCAATCTTTCAATTTCTTCATCTTGGGTATTGGATACTGGATGTGGTTCTCACATTTGTCGAAATGTGCAGGATTTGAAAAGAAGTAGAAGATTGGCTAAAGGGGAGATAGATCTGCGCGTGGGGAATGGAGAAAAAGTTGATGCATTAGCTGTAGGCTTTTATGAGCTATCTTTGCCTTCTGGACTTATTTTAGAATTAAAACATTGCTTTTATGTGCCTGCTATGAGCAGAAAAACTATTTCCGTTTCTTGTTTGGACGAGAAGGTTTTTTCTATTTCAATAAAGGACAAGTGTTGCTCCATTTATTTTGATAGTATGCACTATTGTAGTGCACATTTTTCTAATGGATTGTATATCCTCGATCTAAATAGTCCAATCTATAACATAAATACTAAAAGGATTAAAACTAATGATTTAAATCCTACATATCTATGGCACTGTCGTTTAGGCCACACAAATGAGAAACGCATATCTAGACTCCATAAGGATGGACTTCTAGACTCATTTGATTTGGAATCATATGAGACATGTGAATCTTGTTTATTAGGAAAAATGACAAAGTCCCCTTTCAATAAGAAAGGTGAAAGGACTAGTGAGTTATTGGCACTCATACATACGGATGTATGCGGACCATTCCCCACGCCTGCTTGAGGTGGTTACACCTACTTCATTACATTTACTTATAATTTCAGTAGATATGGATTTGTATACCTTATGAAGGCCAAATCTGAATCCTCTGAATTGTTCAAGGAATTCAAGAATGATGTAGAGAAGCAACTTGGTAAAAGTATTAAGGCTCTCGGATCGGTTCGTGGAGGAGAATACTTAAGCCAAGAGTTTGATGAGTATCTTAGAGAGAGGGGGATAGTATCCCATCTCACTCCACCCGGAACGCCACAATGGAATGGCGCATCCCAGAGAAGAAATCGCACGCTATTAGATATGGTGCGATCTATGATGTCTCAAAAAGATCTTTCGATATCATTTTGGGGACATGCTCTAATGACGGCAGCTTTTACAATTAACCGTGTTCCATCCAAATCAGTCATGAAGACACCATATGAGATATGGACTGGGAAGCGTCCCATAGTGTCGTTTATGAGGATTTGGGTCTGCGATGTCTACGTAAAACGTTTACAAACAGACAAGCTCGGGCCCAAAGCAGATAAGTGTAAGTTTGTGGGAAATCCTAAGGAAACTGAAGGATATTACTTCTACAATACCACCGAGAACAAAGTGTTTGTTGCTCGGACCGACGTGTTTCTAGAAAAAGAGTTTTTCTCTAAAGAAGCAAGTGGGAGGGCTGTAGAACTTGAAGAAATTCAAGAACCACAAATCACTGAACCGATGATGGAACATGAACAGGAACCGCAAGTAGTTGTGGAAGAACCTGTTCAGGTAACACGGGAACTCCGTAGATCAGGAAGAGTGTGTCATGAGCCAGAGAGGTACGGACTTCTCGTGACTGAGCCCGATGACGTACCACTCATGGATGATGAGCCTGCGAAATACGGAGAGGCCATGAAAGGCCCAGACTCTAAGAAGTGGCTAGAGCACATGAGATCCAAAATGGATTCCATGTACACCAACAAAGTATGGACTTTGGTGAAACCACCCGAAGGGGCTTGGACCATAGGGTGCAAGTGGGTCTTTAAGAAGAAGACCGACATGGATGGCAAGGTAGTTGCCTATAAGGGGCGATTGGTAGCCAAAGGGTATAGACAGATTCATGGTATTGACTATGATGAGACCTTTTCACCAGTTGCCATGACTAAATCCATTCGAATCCTACTTGCTATTGCAGCATACTACGACTATGAGATTTGGCAGATGGATGTCAAAACAGCGTTACTTTATGGTAACCTCCTCAAGGATGTGTACATGACACAACCGGAGGGTTTTGAGGATCCAGTGAATGCCAATAAAGTCTGTAAGCTGCAAAGATCCATTTATGGATTGAAGAAAGCTTCTAGGAGTTGGAATCGACGTTTTGATGATGCAGTCAAAGAGTTTGGCTTCATCAAGAACGAAGATGAGCCATGTGTATACAAGAAGGTTAGTGGGAGCTCTGTAGTATTTCTGGTCTTGTATGTGGATGACATACTGATCATTGGCAATGACATTCCTACTTTTCAATCTGTTAAAGATTGGCTAGGAAAGTGTTTTGCAATGAAGGACCTAGGAGACGCAGCATATATACTAGGTATAAGGATCTATAGAGATAGATCTAGAAGGTTGCTCGGCCTAAGTCAAAGTACATATATAGACAGGGTGTTGAAGAGGTTCAACATGCAAGATTCCAAGAAGGGATTCTTGCCGATGTCGCATGGAGTCACTCTTTCCAAGAATGACTGTCCCTCCAATGAGATTGAGAAGGACCGCATAAGAAGGATACCCTATGCTTCAGCTATAGGATCCATCATGTACGCCATGTTGTGTAATAGACCAGACGTATCATAGGCGTTTAGTATGGAAAGAAGATATCAGTCCAATCTGGGTGAGAGTCACTGGACTGCTGTCAAGAACATCCTAAAGTACATGAGAAGAACTAAAGATGCGTTCTTGATATTTGGAGGTAAGGAAGAGCTAAGTGTAATTGTTTACACTGATGCGAGCTTCCAAACCGACAAAGATGACTACAGATCGCAATCTGGATACGTGTTTTGCCTGAATGGAGGAGCTGTGAGCTGGAAGAGTTCCAAACAAGGGACAATTGCTTATTCTACAACAGAAGCTGAGTACATTGCTGATGCGGAAGCAGCAAAAGAGGCAGTTTGGATAAAGAAGTTTATCACTGAACTCGGTGTGGTCCCTAGGATCGTGGATCCCATAGAGTTGTACTGTGACAATTCTGGGGCGATCACACAATCCAAGGAACCAATATCACACCAGAAATAAAAGCATGTACTTAGGAGATTCCATCTTATTCGTGATATGATCGATCGAGGAGATGTGAAGATCTGCAAGATTCCAACGGATGACAATCTTTCAGATCCGCTCACAAAACCTCTTGCGCAGCGAAAACATGAAGGGCATGCCAGATCTATAGGCATACGAGATGCGCCAGATTGGCTCTAGTGAAAGTGGGAGACTGTTGGAATAGATTCCCTATAGGCAATCTTATATTTAGTATGAACATTGTTTTTTGGCTAGAATATTCGTTTATTATATATTGTCATATGTAATAAAAATGAAGTCCTTAGATACAATGTGTTGTTTATCTTAAATATCCCTAGCATTATATTGATTAATAGGACGATTAAATATAAACTAGTATGTGTGTAGATTGATATGGAGATATCAAGTCTAACACATGGGTATGCATTAGGAGTAATGGCATACTGGATTGACCCACAACGAGAAGGATACATTAGATTATGTTAAAGTCACAATCGCTTCTCGTAGTGCTAATATAATTGCAATCCTTAGACTTGAAGTAACTAGATACTCTAGTTGTTGAATATTGTGCTTTGATGTTATCACACATTGCACCGTAACTGGGTAATTATAAATATAGCTATCGGGCATGATAGGAAGCAAGCTTAGAGATCATAGTGATGTAGATAGGATTTTTCCCTCCCACATAATGGGAGTAAATGTCCACGGCCACTCAAGGGATGAGGCTTATTGAATGTCTGGCCAGACTCAGATAAATCAATATGGATATATTGATGTTATATGCTTGCATTAGCATATTCCTCGGATCGAGGAACTATGGATTGGATATACGAGTGTGACTATTTATGTCTCGTGTCCAATCCGGGTATGGAGTCAAAGGGATAGTGCAATATGAGATATTGGGCACAAGAGGTTTGTCGGGATCACTGACAATTTATATTAGTTGGGTGGCATGGATGTGTTGCTAGACACCGCTCCATGTTAGTAATAAGTTGCTACCAACTAAGTAGAAACCTATTGGGTCACACGTCAAATAGAGTAGAGCTAGATTTGGGATTAATTAATATGATTAATTAATAAGAAGGATCATTGTGCAACACCTTGCAAACTTAGTAGGACTAATGTGCAAGGAAGGGACTAATCCAAGTTCATGTAGAACTAGGAAGGACCTTTATGTAGTTAACAAGGAGTTGTTGGACTATATAAAGGAGGCTCTAGCTTCCTTCCCACTTAATGTTATTAGACATAACACAAGAGAGTGGGAGAGAGCAAAAGGCAAGAGAGCAAGACAAGCTTAGAGGCCGACCGCGCCTAAGCCGTCCGCCCCTTCCCATCGGCGCCACAAGGAGGGCCAAACCCCTCCTTGTCCCTTGTTGTTTGATTCCTTCTTCACTCTTCCCTCCGGTTCAAGCTAGCACTTGTTGTAGGAAGAATCTAGATCTCACATCTAGACGTGGATCAACCGTAGAGACGAGGACATCATTCTTCGTGTGATCTCTCAAACCAAAAGGTACACAATTACTATGTCCCTTATCATGTTATGATATCTCTTCCTGTGATCCTTGGTGGGCTTTGAGTAGGATTAAATTTTTTTATTTCGCTGCGTTACCTACGTCAAAACCCAACAGGTTGAATGGATATGGGTTCGATCAAGATTTGTTTATCCGGAGTACCAAAGGCAAGCATGACATCATTATGAACATAAAGTCCCAAGGTATGGAACCCCAGAAAGAGGTTGGCCCAGCTTAAATGGGATATGATAGCTTCTTTATGTTCTAACATTCTTGCCAATACATTAGTATGCCGACTTTTTGCAAAACTTGCTAGGAAGATGAAAACTTGTACAAACAATGAAGTTCAAGGCCTTGAAATCTAGTTCAAGCCTTTTAAGTAGATGCAGTAAGTATAGAGAAAGTATGCCTTTTTCAAGGCCTTAAAAACAGGTTCAAACCCTTGAAAAATAAACAGTTTTGTGTGCTGCAAAAGTTATGAAAGTAAATGAACGGAAAATGCAGAAGACAAGTGATTTATAGAGTTCAGTCCACTTGAACATACGTCTCTACCTCATGTATTAGATCCCTGCAGGATTTTCAACTCAATCCTTATTAATCAAAATCTAAGCCCTAGAACTCAAGCCCAGAGAGTTCCCTTACTTTGTTACAGCTTGTGGTTTTCCCTAACCTGTCTAGTACCTTCTCTAGCTAACTGATTAACTAAGAATCCTCTATTGTTCACTTTGAAAAATACTTGAGAATAGATGTAGAAATAATACAGAAATGATCTACCAATATAGCTCTATACAGAAGAACACTTAAGAGTAGAAAACTACAGTAAAAATGCGGTGAAATTCTGTCAATGGATTGGAAGAATGATGAACTTCTTTGATGCTTGTCAATCCAGAATTCTTTCTATGTATTTGTCCGTTGAGTGTTTTGTCTTGTTGCTTCGAATTTGAGCTCTATTTATACTTCATACAGCTCTGCAAATCTCCCCAGATTTTCAGCAACAACCTTCCTATTTTGTAGGCAACAGAGTTTGACTACTTTGAAATCTTCTCCAACGGTTGGATGATCACAATCTTCAAAGATGTTGTTGTAATATTTCATTTAAACACCATGAGAAGGTGTCATATACGTCTGATTGATCACAGGATCAAAGTGTCCAAGTATTTCCAAATCTGCAGCAATTCAGTATAGGAAATAATCCTGCAAGCCTTAGAAACAAAATTTCCTGCATTATCATGGTCAAACAAATGATATATTAAGATTAAAAACATGTTATAACAATTTTTCTTTCATCATATAATAACAGAGAATCAAACATATGAAAGAGAGAGAGAGTAAATCAATCCAGAGAGTTTGCAGAAAACTCCCCCTGAGAATGTGCATACAGGTTCAAGCAGTTTCAAGGCTTTGAATCCAGCTTCAAGGCCATAAACTATTTTCAAGCCTCTGAGACTGATTCAAGTATTTGAATGCTGGATCAAGGCCTTGAAATAGCCAAGCTATTTCATGTCTTGCACAACCTGATCTTTCAAATTGTTTGGTGAACGTATTTTCCATTGTTGGGATAGAATCACTGTTGGTTGATCTTCCCTATGTATGCAAGTCATGGTATAGAGCAACACGCGTTCCTGATTGTTGGAGCATTCACAATTTCACAAAAAGTGTTCTCAATCACTATGGTAGTAGGCATTGCCCTGAAACCTTAGAAGACGAATTTGATTTGTCTAGTGAAAACTTCCCACAAAGGTTAATAGTACAATATCAGTTGGACTGGAACCTTGATACCGCTTCCAGATTCATCAAGAGTGTAGCGAAACATGCCAACAAATATGCTACATATTTGAATCTGACATCTTCATGTTCGCAAGATGCATTCGGATTTATATCCGGTGAGTGTCCAAACTTAAAAACTTTGAAGTTTCATGTTTTGATGGATGACGATAGTGTCTATGTTCCCTTCTATCGTGTGTAATTGGAAAAGACTAGAGAAACTCTTAGCTGGAGCAATAGAATGCCCTAAATCATCCAGCATATTAGTATACACTGCAGCAACTTTGGAATGCTAGAGATTATCAATAGCCGGATCAAGGAAGGGGAGGTATCTTATCTAGCCACAACTCTACCGAACTTGAAGGGACATAGATTTCGTAATGCTGATAATGGTAAGGAGAATTTTTTATAGATACTGAATTGCTTCAAGAGGTTGGAGTACCTATATGCGAGGCGCTGTTATGGCTTTGGCTGCAATGATGAGGACATTTTAAATTCTACATCACATATTCGTGTATTGAACCTTGAAGGCGACACCATTTGAAGAAGTGATGAAGATGAAGACTGCTTTGACATTTTTATCCTGGAATCTACTTCTAATTTGTTTTCTTTATTTTGTTTTGGATTTACCACTAAGGGAAGGGAAGGGCTTTAATGTACACATGGCATTGGTCGTAAAAATCTGTTTTAATTTCATGTAGGGATGTCATGTTGTACTCTATATAATGGTGTTCGGTACGATTTATAAGCTGATTATATGTCAGTTCTAGATTACATGTTGAAGAGAACTTAAAAATATAGTTTTTGTTACAATGGTTTTAAAAACGACAAAACAAGTGCAGAGCGTCCGTCTTGTAACGAGAGAGAGTAAATGGGGTTTCAGATTTGTTGATCGTCTTCTTCATCTCTTCTCATTTTTCTTCCTCTTGTAATTTGGAACTGTAACTTTTTATTCTATTCTAATCTGTAAATACTGGTTTCAGATCAGTTTGTGTATTTATGTAGTTGTTTTTGTTGTTAAAAACTTGACACGATTTCTTACGTGTTACCGCAAGTGCACAGTTCAAGTAATATCGGGTAATATTTCAAACCCGAGTTATCGATCCCACGAGGACAAGCTTGAGATTATTTAATTATTTATTAGATTAGAGTACTATAACTGGGAGGAATAATTGTGATTGATTAAGAATTGAAAGAAATAACTAACTAATATTTTGGGTTTTTAGTATTAAAGAAATATTTAGAAACTAGGCAATCTCTAGATCACCTAGGGCTGTAGATGTTTTTCGGAATAGCAAAGTAACACGTTAATCCTATTCTAGTTAAGCCTGGTAATATTACTGACAATCTCCTCTCGGTCTCATGTCGTTCTACGTCACGGTCTACTTGGTGTCCTGTCGGTCCACCTACATCTACCTGTCCGTTCTAGTAGGCTAACGACAGTGCACGGAATGATGTCCTCTCAGACCACCACCACACGAACACCTCACTATCTCCTACCGAATTTACCCACTAAGGCCAATCGTACACACTTCTCTTTTGAGTCTCTGTGATTAAGGATTATTTTTCATATCTCATCACAACTAGGTCTAAGTCGCTCTCACGCACTCTCTAGCTAATTAACAAGTCCGGTTAATTACTCCATTCTGGCCAAGGATTAAGCATAGTATATGAACAATTAGCTAAAACATGTATTAACTTTAAGCACGATTACAATCTATGACTAACACGAAGATTCATAAGTTATTAATTCCTACCCTAGTCGTGTCAATAGACTAAGATCTTCAACAAGTTCATGAAATCAAATGTCATCCAATAGATCAAATCAAAAATCATGAAACAAAGTCTTAAATCCGGAAAACATAATCGTCTACATAAACCCTAGGCTCTCTAGAGAAGCCTAGCAAAACTTCTAGCTACTACTTGAAATCGTAGAAAAGCAATAGAGTTTCTCCATAAAATTGATGAAAAGAGAAGAGAAAGAAATCAAACGGTGAAATCTCCGGTTTGGGGATGATCCCAATCGATCTCCTCAGCTCCCTTGCCTCTCTTCCTTCCTCTGTATGCGTGAATGATGTGTTTTTTCGTCCCTAGGTCGTTCTTCAATCATAACCTGCAGAAGTCTTCAGTAATTGCACAATAACCCCCTGAAATCTGCTCCTGACTTTGCCGGGCCATAACTTCTTCGTCCAAACTCGGATTAAGCTCCATAACCTATCGTTGGAAAGCTCTCTGAGTCTACTTTCACTTGGCACCGGTATCACTCCTAAATTAATTGTATAACTCCAGCTAGGATCAAAATAGTGCAAACTGGTCATCCAAGCTCCTCCAATTCGGCTTCTCTTGATTCCACTTGAGCTCCCGTTGTTTCCGAAGTTCGTTCCATGCCTCCTATCTACCGATTAGCATCCATTCCTGCGAGGAAAACATGAACAAACATACCAAGTGATAATATTTGAAGAATAACATCTAAATATGCATAGAAAACGCCCGGACTAACAATATAGCACATGGTGAGCAACAAGTGACAAAACGACTCATTTTCTCTACAATTAAGCTCAAATCACTCGTGATAATGTGGAAAATAGCATTAATATATAGCCCCTAAAAGGTGCTATCAAATTCCCCCACACTACCTTCTTGCTCGTCCCGAGCAACACATGCTTCCGAGAGTCATATATATCTTTACTTTGCCTTGGACACAACGACTCAAACAATGGACTATGCAATCTACAAGACTATAAACAATGCAACTCGATTATTTACAATGCAATAAAGTAAAGGACATATTTTTTTCTTATTGTTAGAGATTGGGAAATCTCGAAAAGCAAACGGCATGTCATAAGGTTCTCATATCCCCTAAAAGATTCTAAACATTAGTGATCGGTAGAACTTGCGTCCAGTTTTCAGACAGAACGGGCACGAACACTCAATAAGTTGCTTCCGCACACTCATCAAACGTATCCCTAGAAACCTACCATCCGAGCTATTTATCCACGGGTTTCAATTGTTGACGGATTAGGACGGGTAGGATAGGATATTTATAAGCGCAGTCCTAGACGTCATGATACAACTCACACAACCCGATTCTCACACTCCCTCACCAAAATCCAAGGAACCCCACCGAACTAACTACTCCGGCCCTCATTCCCTCAATCTTGGTGCAACGCCGTTCTCGCGGTCACAAATGTGAAGAAGTGATCAAGAGATTCATAGCTCATCTCCTTGGTCTTCATGAAGTTCAATTTATCGCTCCTTATTTCATTCACAATTTCAATTTCTGTTTTTGTATTTCTTTTTCTTTCTCTTTCACAACACAATATATCACATGGAGCTCATAGTAGTAACAAATATCCGAGGAGAACAATCCGTCAAATCAAATAACGTAGGGGTGGAATGTGTCAAATTAAATGTGTAATCAAGATAAATGTCAACACCCCCACACTCAATGTAAAGCATATCACAAAAACCCGGTAATCAATGTATATATGTGCTTTTTCCAACCTATCCTCCTCATCACCTAAGATATAGAGAATAATCAAACAAATTGAAGCACATCCTCCTATAAGATCAATCAAACCCCACCCCGTGACGTGCGGAAAAAGTATCACGCACTACGGCACTCCACCTGTAGTCGTGGTGTATGGACACGACTCACCGCCACACGGAAGTGTGCTTCCTCTCTAACTCACCCTCACATCCCCTCAAAAGATGACTTGTAAGAGAATCCACGTAAGATGTATAATATAAGCTCACCCTCAACGAACCTCCCTAACTCGACTCGCTCTATCCTGACTCATAGGAAGGGACCATTCTAACTACTGATGAAAGTCACAAGGAATGGCTTCCTAGGCTAGAGGCTGTGAATAAAGGGGTAGAAGGATCAAATTGGGATAACTAGTGGACCTAGGAGATGGAGACGGGACGTGAGGCCCCCATAAAAATCACTCGCACAGCTGTTCCGTTGCCACTACGAGGAGGGTTGACGACTACCTAAGTGACGGTGGTGTAGCGCTAGTAGGATAACTAAATTGAGAGACAACTGCTCACAATTCTCGAGTGCATTGGCCCTGTAGCCTTCCTACTCCAGATTCTCGCGTCTACCTCGTCTCAGATTGTCCTACTGCTAGGGAATTTCTATCATTGAGCCCTCTCCACGCTCACTCTTCAATTGCCCTTTATCAAAAAAATTCAAATTTTTTGGGTTTTTCCCATTGTTTTTTTTTAATCCATTTTCCTAACTCAATATGCTTGAGCCAACTCGATTAACTAACAATGTTTGGGTAGGTGGACTCAATAATTAAACGTGCACAAATAATATATACGATGCAATATAGAGACATGTACATGCAATCCTAAGGACTAACTCTATATGCAAAACCGACTCACTAATCCATATGTAACATGGTTATGCAAGGTAAGGCAAGTAAAGATATATGTAACCCCCCCCCCCCACACACACACTTGAGATAATCATTGTCCTAAATGAATTTAGAGTGTACCCCCAAAGGACATGATCTCAAAGTGTAAGGATTAGATGACAAAATTACAAGTGTTGCAGGGCACTTCGCATAGAGTGACTAGACAAGAATTCTAAAGTGAGAGAGAGAAAACGTACCTACAATCCCGGAGTACCGTTCGTACGGAACCGGTTTCGCGAAATTGGTCAAGAAGGACCGAATCGGTCGACTAAATTTTCCGAAAACTCAAGCAAGTCGAAGAAAGACTACATTGTTATGCTCCTTGGTGTTTCCGTTGCAAGTCTCTCTTGGAGCTTTGGCCGAGTCGCCCTCCAAAGCGATGAATTGGAAAATTTAATTTCTTGTAGTTCTTCCTCTTTGAATTCCCCCACACTCAAACCGCTCACTATCTCTCAAAACTCCGCGAGTTAATGTTGATGGCGAGCTTGCAAGGAGCAAAACCCACCAAAAAGTTTTGGATTTGGAGATATTTAGTGTTTTGTGTGTGTGAGTGTTCTTGAGAAGTTGAGAGGAAGAAGATGAAGAGGAGTGTTTTGATCTGAAATTGGGGTTGGAAGTGTTAAAAATCCGTTTTTTACCTTTAAATAGTAGCCCTGGAATACCCAAAAGGCCCCCAATTAATGAAGCTTCCAGAGCATTTCAGCCCGAAATGCTTTTGATTTCGGCCCGAAATGTTTTGGAAATCTCAAAACAGAACCCCATTTTCATTTCGGCCCGAAATAAATGGATTTCGGCCCAAAATCAATGGATTTCGGCCCGAAATGATTTCATTTCTGCCTGAAAACAATTGATTTCGGCCCAAAATGCCCTGGAACTTACCGATTTTTTTTTTTTGCTCTAATTTCTTCTTGCGGTGTCCGATTCCTTAGAGTCTCGCGCTCACGGACTCGTCATTGAACGTAGAATCCAATCTTGGCTGAAAAATTCCCAAATTCCGGGGAATTTTTCATCTCCTCTCCGAAATTTCTCTCTAGCGCAAGAATCGTGCCCCTTTAATCTTGTGTTGTCTTTCGTCCCTCTTCGGATTCCGATGCGTGCAACTCCGGGCCACAACTAGCTGAAAATATACTCAAATAGTGAATAGCTACTCCTCGAACTCGAGTAGCCTCTCTTCCAAGCTCCTATTAGCAAATTTCTTGTTGTGCCTCGTTTTGCATGCAATGTAGTGCACCTGCATCAAGAAGGGGAATCTGAAGGGTTCTTCGGTACCTGTGTCCTGCACACTCATAGGAAATATTGAAACAACTCTCTATCACCCCTAAAAATCAAATATGGAGAACTAAATACAAAAATAAAATAACAAATATCCTACTCTACATTGGGTTGCCTCCCAAGAAGCGCTTGTAATTTAAGGTCGGCAGCCCGACCCGGTTACCTCAACCGTCTAGGATAGTCAAGGATGCTTAACTCTCCAATTCTTCTTCTTCCACCATCTTTTCTCAATAAGCTTTTTCTCTCAAGCAAGCAGGCTCTTTGGACATGGTGGAAAGCTTTAGAATTTAAACTCTTTCATCTTGCACTTTTTCTTCTTAATCAGCTTCCATGAAATAATAATGGGCTCAAATGAATCTATGGCCATAAATTCATCCCAATAGTACATCTTTTGTGCTTTATGCTCGTTAGTTAACACATGCAGTTCACTCACACCCCCTCACTTGACGATTTCTAACCCCTTCACTATGGCATATAGATCGTCAATAGGATAGCCAATCGAACAAGAAATAGGAAGTTTCCCATCACGTTCGTCCCCAAAACATTCTCCATACACAAATATTTTCAACTCATTGTGGACTTGATTTATATGAGATATGGAAAAGCCTTCAAAAAACTAAGTAGGGGCTTTTACCTCATTTGTAATGGACACTATTTCTTCGCAAGCTCCATAATCAGCATACCACAAGTTCCCAATGTCGGTATCATCCCAATCATTCCAAGGTTGTGAGATAATTGGAGGTTCCCTTGCAGAGAGCACCGCCTCCTACATTGTTGGACACACAAGTCCACCCCAGTCTAAATCAGAGTCTGAGTCCTCATAAGTGGCAAAGTCCACCAATGGTTCATGGACACTGCATTCTTCACTCGGCTCATGTATCTCTTCTTCCACGACTGCAGCTTGGGATGCGGATTCTCGTTCTCGCTCCATCCTAGCTATCAGTGTCCTTTGCATCTCTTGGGCAGCTGGTAGCCAATGAGGTTCATCCAAACCATCTTGTGATGGTGACCATAAAGGCTCGATTAGGGGCTCAATGGCATGTGGCAGAGGCTCCTCTTGTGGCTCATCTGTAATAAGGGACATCCTGGTGATGCGTGCTTGGATCTCCCCCATAATATTGTGCAACTCTTCCATGCTTGCTGATGATTCCTCTCGATGCTGATGAAGCTGTGGTGGATTGAATATGCATGCATCTTCATACTTATGATCCTTCCTGCATTTGTAGCACCAAATAATTGAGCATGTGTCATCATTGTGCCAAACTCTGCATTTAGCACAGTAGTAGGGGGTAATCAGAGATCCCCACTTAATCCTCGTCGCCCCACATGCTCATTACGTCTTCTGCTTCCTGTGTCTCTGCGAAAACAAGCTCACAAGATACCCGTGAAGCATAGAGATAGAAACAAAACAAAACTAAACTAAAAGAAAAGTACTCTAAACTAACGCCTAAGTAAATAGTCTACTGCTGTCCCCGGAAACGGCGCCAAAAACTTGACACGATTTCTCACGTGTTTCCGCAAGTGCACGGTTCAAGTAATATAGGGTAATATTTCAACCCCGAGTTATCGATCCCACGAGGACAAGCTTGAGATTATTTAATTAGTTATTAGATTAGAGTACTATAACTGGGAGGAATAACTGTGATTGATTAAGAATTGAAATAAATAACTAACTACTATTTTTGGGTTTTTAGTATTAAAGAAATATGGAGAAACTAGGCAATCTCTAGATCACCTAGGGTTGTAGATGATTTCTTGAATAGCAAAGTAACAAGTTAATCCTGTTCTAGTTGAAGTCGGGTAATAGTACTGACAGTCTCTTCTCGGTCTCATGTCGTTCTACATCACGGTCTACTTGGTGTCCTGTCGGTTCACCTACATCTACCGGTCTGTTCTAGTAGGCTAACGACAGTGCACGGAATGATGTCCTCTCAAACCACCACCACCACATGAACACCTCACTATCTCCTAACGAATCTACCCACTAAGGCCAATCCTACACACTTCTCTTCTCAGTCTCTGTTATTAAGGATTGTTGTTCATATCTCATCACAACTAGGTCTAAGTCGCTCTCACGCACTCGCTAGCTAATTAACAAGTCCAGTTAATTACTCCATTCTTGCCAAGGATTAAGCATAGTATATGAACAATTAGCTAAAACATGTATTAACTTTAAGCACGATTACAGTCTATGAAGAACACGAAGATTCATGAGTTATTAATTCCTACCCTAGCCGTGTCAGTAGACTAAGATCTTCAACAAGTTCATGAAATCAAATGTCATCCAATAGATCAAATCAAAAACCATGAAACAAAGTCTTAAATCCGGAAAACATAATCGTCTACATAAACCCTAGGCTCTCTATAGAAGCCTAGCAAAACGTCTAGCTACTACTTGAAATCGTAGCAAAGCAATAAAGTTTCTCCATAAAATTGATGAAAAGACAAGAGAAAGAAATCAAACGGTGAAATCTTCGGGTTGGGGATGATCCCAATCGATCTCCTCAGCTCCCTTGCCTCTCTTCCTTCCATTGTGTGCGTGAATGATGTTTTTTTTTCGTCCCTAGCTCGTTCTTCAATCATAACCCGCAGAAGTCTTCAGTAATTGCACAATAACCCCCTGAAATTTGCTCCTGACTTCGCCGGGCCATAACTTCTTTGTCCGAACTCGGACTAAGCTCCTGTGACCTATCGTTGGAAAGCTCTCTGAGTCTACTTTCATTTGGCACCGGTATAACTCCCAAATTATTTGTATAACTCCAGATAGGATCAAAATAGTTCAAACTGGTCATCCAAGCTCCTCCAATTCGGCTTCTCTTGATTCCACTTGAGCTCCCGTTGTTTACGAAGTTCGTTTCATGCCTCCTATCAACCAATTAGCATCCGTTCCTGCCAAGACAACATGAACAAACATACCAAGCGATTATATTTGACAAATAACATCTAACTATGCATAGAAAACACCCGGACTAACAATATTGCACATGGTGAGCAACAAGTGACAAAACGACTCATATTCTCTACAATTAAGCTCAATTCAATCGTGATAATGTGGAAAATAACATTAATATATAGCCCCTAAAAGTTTCTATCACTGGTGTGGGTAGTGGTGGCGCGGTGGAGTTGTAAATGGAGGGAGAATGGGAGGCAGGAAGAGGGACACAGTAGGGAATTTTTGTGGGAGGGGAGGGCGAAACAGACACCCTGAATCAAAAATACCAAGTATTGTTGGAGATGAACATATTTTCCTCTAAAATTGGAGAAATGAAAAAATTGTGTTGTCGTAAACAGGGTCCTCAGGCAGGGGCTTCCAAAGCTTTACAACTTGAGCTACCACTCTAGCTGCGCCATTAGAGATAAATATTAATATTACATGCTAATCAAGAAAATAGGGTGGACTCTTCATTCTCCATATTTTTAATGGATGATTGTTGTAGACTAAGGGATTGCCCGATGACGCTATCTCAAAAGAAACTAAGAACGTTTCACCAATGTCATGAAACAAAATAAATATTTCATCCACAAAATATAAACACGTTATTTTAAGGTGCAGGTTTACATCAGGTTGATTTTATAATTACAATTATTGGAAACTTTTTTTTAAATGTTCTCTTCAATTTTATTTTTAAAAGAATCTCCAAGCTAAAAAGACATTTCAAAACTAATAATAAGACATTATTATTTAAAAATTTTAAAATTAATACTCCCTCTGTCCCGCAAAGATAGTCTACTTTTGGAAATACAATTTTTTTTGGAGACATGCAATTAATGCATCCCACTACAAGTTTTTGACATGCTATTTCCACTATTATCCTTGACTTTGTTTTCTCCATTTCATTATGTTTTCTACCTTGAAAATGTAAGTGAACAACTATTTTGTGACATACCAAAATAGAAATATGGACAAATATCTTTGCGCGACGGAGGGAGTAATGTGAAACCAAAAGGGGAAAGGAGACTTCTCAAAAGAAAAGGAAGGGAGGGAGTCCAGTACATGGAGGAAGTAGTGGTGGAGCCCATTACTAACAACTAACCTCCACCCAATAATTTTGTGAATTCTAACTATGAGTGGGTGAGATCTAAAGGTTGGAGTTAATTTAATCTAAAGGTCGAAATAAATTCAACCATCATGTTTTATTAGTAGAAAATTCCCAAAATTTTAGGGAGGGTTTTAAAACACACGTTCTAGACAGAATCATAACAAAATCTAGACTACTTAACACTTCACTACAGTAGTAGAGCAGAAGTTTTTCTCTCTAATTGCTCTCTCTAATGAGCCTCTTCTGCTCCTCCATGAGCATCATCAGCAGCTCCTTGAGCCCATCAAAATCATACTCATAACCTAATAACCTAATCCATTGTCAACGCCTATTCTCCTCCAAAATTATCCACCATCTCTCTCCTTCTGATTTTAGGTTTCATCATTTGCATGCCTTGTTTCATGTGAATTGAAGATTTCTTTAGTAGATTTAGTCGGGTTTGTCGTATCTTTTGCTTGATTCATCTGTCTTGCAGATTAGATTTCACTAGTATTTAGAGACTCCTCTTCTTCCAGTTCTTTTCAGTTCCTCACACCTGCATCTCCCTTTGTTCATCTCTGTTGTCTTGTTCTCTGTGATTCTTCATGTCTAATCCATATTGCACGAATTTTAATAGTTTTTCTTCTAATGATTCTAGAGAGGAGAGGCTAGATGAAAGGGGATCAGTTCTTGCTCTTGATCCTGTCAAAGCATATGCTTTCAGAGAGCTCAAAAAGAACACCCTGATAGCCAAGTTCATTGGGTCTAAAACCCTCTCTCCTGCTGTCATGCAAAGTGAAATCACAAAGAATTGGAAAACTTTTGGAAATGTTTTGATTGAGGGGAAAGAGCTTTCATAGAAAGATGTTAGATATCTGTTCCATTTCCAAAAACAGGAAACAAATATTTTTTTCTGAATGAATCAGTGGTCACTTTTCATGGCTTAAGCCTAGTTTTTAAAAAAGAAAACCTAATCAAGCTCTTATGGAGGTTGATTTCTCACATGCATACTTATGGTTTCAAGTTCCTAACTGTCCCCTTGAAGGTTTAAATTTTGATCATGCAAACGATTTGGGTGTTCTTGTTGGAAATTTACTAGTGATTGATTGGTCGTATGAAAGATTCAGAAACTGGTATGGATTAAGAATCAAAGTGAGGATCAACTTAGAAAATGATTTGGTTCCTGGGACTTATGTGAAACTGGAAAATGAACCCCTTAAGTGGGTTTATTTCAGCTATGAAATGGTGTTCAAATTCTGTTATAGATGTGGATTGGTTGGACACACAAACAAAGAATGTAAATCAAACCTGGTTGAAGTCTTGGAAAGACTGGAGATTAGGTATCTTCAATCCCACTTCCTCTCAAGCTTACCCTTCTATGTGAATTCCAACCGACCACTCTTCACTAACCTACTCAAAGCTCACTCAAAGAATGGCCCTTTCCGTACTACGAAATTTGATACTAGTGTTATTCCTATCTATGATTTCTCCATTCCTCCTACCACTCAAGAACAAACCCAAAGCTATCACACAATCTCATATTTTCAGTGGATAGCATGTCATCATCCCCTGAACCCTTTTACACCCCCATGCTCTCAGACTCAATGTGAAGAACTCAACCAAACCCCTCCAATCCCACCAGATCCAGAATTTATAGGCAACACCTCCACCAACCCTACATGCACAGTATTTAATATGACTCATCAATTCCAATGGCCGGATCACATTCCTTCTGCAGTTTATCCATCCCCTTTTTCAAACCATCTGCATCTGTTTAATGAGAGCACTGCAACCAAAGCGGTTTCTCTCCCTCTTAATTCAAAGCCTCTTTCAATGCATGAAGAAGTTACGGGTTCCCAACACTCCTCTGTAACTGCAAAGCCACTCTTTCACAATTCCCTTCCCCAAGAGGTTGTTCAACTGCCTCCGATCATTACTACTAAAGGGAAATAAATTGCTGTGGCAGAAGTTTTTCCCACCACTTTACCACCTTCATTTGCTTCATTTGCTTCAACCACTCACCATCAGTGCTCTTTCAATTCCAACGCCATGCGCACCCTACCAACCACCTATAAGATGTTATGAAACTCTGGCTTTGTGATGAAAGCCCCTGATTTTACCCCATCAGTCACAACGGAGCATGAGTTTGATCCTTCCCAGAGAAAGAAATAAATCGCAGAGTTAGACAAGGCCATTGCTGAGAAAGATAAGAATGTGCCCAGAAAACAAAGAGCAAAGGCCAAAAAATCCAAATTGTGGTAGGTGTCAAGATCAAGAAAGGTGAAGGTTCCTCTGTCAAAATGAAGAAGAAAGTTGCTCTCTCAAAAAAGGCCAAGGAAGACAAAGTGCAGAAGCCAATCAAGAAGAGAGATGCTGGTTCCTCACAGATGGGTTCTTCTTTCAGTATGATCAAGGGTAAGAAGCCAAGAACAAAAACTAACAAAGCCATGCAGAAAGGTACTCGATTGTTTTTTATTTTAATCCTTTTTCACCGTTTTTTCTGAATTTTAAGTTTTAAAAACGACCTAGAGATGAAATCTTGCTACCAGATTGTAGTCCTCCAAGCAAATTTTTTAAAAACTTGTAGGGGTTTAAGATGGTTGTCCCACAACAACCATCCAAATCACCATGAAACTTTTAAGTTGGAACTGTGGTGGAATTGGCCAGGCCTCTACAGTTTCCGAAGTGTTCTCTCTGGCCAAGAACCTAAGCCCTCTCTAATATTCTTGTTTGAAACAAAAAAAAGAAGTTTCTTTTTTAGATAATAAATTTCGAAAGTTAGGCATTTATTCCACTTTTGGGGTTGATCCTGATGATACTAGACGTGGTCTTTGGTGTGCTTGGAACAATCTTTATTTGGATTTTTCTGTTAGCTATTCTTCTCTTAATTTGTTGCTTTTCAAATTCTCTGATAACATTAGGGGTCTTTGGTATCTTGGATTAGTGTACGGTTCCCCTTACTTTGAACAAAGAAATGATGTTTGGAATGAGTTTCATAATGTTCTCCCTATCAATGAACCTCTTGTTCTTATTGGGGACTTTAATCAAGTTGTTTTTTAGCATGATAAAAATGGTCATGGAGCCTCTACTCTCAGAGGAGCCAATTCTTTCATTCATTACATTAATTTATGGAATTTGATTGAGGTTCGTAATAGTGGTCCTTGGTTTACTTGGTCCAACAACAAATCCTCCTCCACCCCAACTTTTGAAAGATTAGATAGAGCCTGGTGTAATCTAGCTCTCCTAAATCTTTTCCCTGACCTCTTTGTCACCACCCTGGGTATGTCTGTTTCTGATCATTCTCCAATATTGCTCAATCTTGTTCCACCACCGCTGCATGTTGGGTACAGATATCCCAAATTTGAGGCATCTTGGCTGAATTTTGATGATGCTTTTGAACTCATTAATTATGTTTGGCACCTGTATATTCCTGGATCTCCTAGCTATAGAGTTGCTAAAAAGTTTTTCATTACTCTTCAGACCCTTAGAACGTGGGCTAATAATAAACCTAGCCTTAGAAATAGGATTAAACAAGTCAAGAATGATCTTTGTCGTCTGCAAAATGATCTACCCCTCTCTCACAACGTTTTTTCCCAAAAAAAAGTTGAGTTACTTACTTTATTAAAATGTGAAGAAACCTTCTGGGCTCAAAGAGCTAGATGTTCCTGGCTTAGAGATGGGAATAAGAATACAAAATTTTTCCATGCCTATACTAAAGTTAGAAGACAAACTAATTATATTCGATCTATACAAAGCCATCAGGGTATTGTATTAACTGATCCTCTTCAAATCTCTATGGTTTTTGTTAATCATTTTTAAGACATTTACTCTGATCCCTCACCCTCATATCATGATTTACTTTTAGAGAATAGCAATCTGTTTTCTTTTGATCTCCTTTTTAATATTAAGAAAACTTTAACTACTGATCAACAAACTTTCCTTTCCTCTCCTTTCACTGCAAATGAAGTAAAGACTGCTGTCTTTTCTCTATCCCCTCTTAAGGCTCCAGGCCCTGATGGGATGCAGGCTATATTCTTTCAAAAAGCTTGGCCTCTCATCTCTGGTCAGGTTACTTCAGTCATTCTCTCTTTTCTCAATTCTGGTCATCTGCTGAAAGAATTCAACAAAACAGTTATTGTGCTCCTTCCTAAGAAAAATAATCTTGTTTCAGCTAATGATTATAGGCCTATTAGCTTATGTAATGTGATATATAGGATTATTGCTAAAGTACTTGTTAAAAGACTCAAAATTGTTCTTCCTTCCCTCATCTCCTGTAATCAAAATGGTTTTGTTCCAGGAAGACTAATCCAAGATAATTTACTTATAGCCCAAGATCTAGTTCACACCATTCATAAAGCTAATTCTCCCAATCATAAAAAGTTAGGAGCTCTAAATTTGGATGTCTCCAAAGCCTTTGATAGGGTTAGATGGGACTTCGTAGAAGCCCTTCTTCATCAAATGCATTTTCCTTCTCATTTCATTCATCTTATCCTACTATGTGTCTCTACAGTTTCTTACCAGGTTCTTATTAATGGAAAAGCTTCTGTCTCTTTTAAGCCTCTTACAGGATTAAGGCAGGGGGATCCACTGTCTCCTTTTCTTTTTTCTCTTTGTGCTGAGGTCTTTTCTGCCTCATTACAGCATGCTAATGATATAGGACTTATTTCAGATATTCCTTACTCACGTAGAGATGAGCTTACTCATTTGCAATTTGCAGATGATACTCTTCTCTTTTTCCAAATTACCCCAAGTGTAGGATTGCATATTCAATCTTTAATCACCACATATGCTACACAATCAGGTTTAAATATTAACATTAATAAATCTTCAATTGTGTTTAGTCCTAATTGTTCTCAAAATGACAAACAAAATTTATATCAAGCTTTACATGTCACTGAGAAGCCTCATTTAGGAAAATATCTTGGTATCTTCCTCAATCACAAAGGAAACAATAAAGAACTCATAGCTGATACAGTTAGTAAAGTTTATCAGAAATGCTCTGTTTGGAAGGGACTTATGTTAAACTTTGTAGGAAGATGTGTACTTATTAAGGCTGTTCTAAATGGTCTTCTTGTTTACCCCATGTCCATTAGTGTATTCCCTAACAAAACTTGTAATCTCATCACATCTTTACTAGCAAAATTCTTATGGTTTGGAAATACTTCTACTAAAGGTATCCAGTGCCTTCCTTGGAACTTTCTTTGCAACAAGACTAATAGAGGGGGCTTAAGTTTTAAGGAAATTTCTTCCTTTAATAATGCTTTAGTAGCTAAAAATAGTTGGAGAATGCTTAAACTCATTTTAGTATTATTAGACATAGTTCCTCTTCTTCTACTGCTTGGAGAACCATCTGTAAAGGAAAAGACAATCTTTCTAAAGGATTGGCTTGGAAAATAGGTAATGGGAAAGATATCATGATTAGATCCTATGGATGGATCCCTGATGTTCCTGCTGATTCTTTACAGTAAGTTTTGAATTCCACTGATTCTAGGCATATTTTTGCATATGTTGATCAATTGCTTGACTCATCTATTGATGTAAGTGGCAGATGGTGTAGACATACTGTTACCCAACTCTTTCTTCAATGGTTGGCAAATAATATTATGAAACAGGATTGTGGTTCCTTTGAACAGCAGGATATCCCCTTTTGGAAAGCCTCCTCTTCTGGCATCTTCTCAGTTTCTTCAGCTTATAATCTCCTTAATTACAATAATTCTTCTCCTAATTTATCATATTCTCCTTTGCATTTTAAATCCATTAGTCACAGCTTCAATTGGTCCTTACTTTGGAAATCTGGTTTACCTAATCAAATTATAGGTTTTATCTGGAGAATTCTAACTAGTTCTCTTCCTACTTTACAAAATTTGCATGCTAGAGTTGCTTCTATTAGCCCTATTTGCCCTTTTTGTAATGTTAGTACTGAAACTACAACTCATCTTTTCCTCTTTGTCCAAGGGATCAAGGGGTCTGGCATAAGGCTCATATCTTAATCCCTTTCCCCCCCCCCCCTCTTGATATTACATCTTGGATCAAGAGTTGGCTCAAACAAAAGAAGGATTGGAAATGTAATCCCCATTGGTGTTGGATTCGTGCCATCATTTGGACCCCCTGGAAATCTAGAAACCATATGGTATTTTACAAAATTATCATCAATGGGGATCAGCTGCTTCACCTTGCTCAGGATTTGGTGGAGTTTATTATTTTATCTGCTAGTACTAATTAATTTTCCTCTTCCACTCAGACTCCACACCTTTGGTCAAGATTGCTTCAGTTGATGGTGCCCCCTCTTGGGTAAAGGCTAGTGATCAGTTTGCAGCATGTTCCAGTGTTCAGCAGGTGCTTGATGTGGTTCCTTTGGCCTCTGAGCCTCCTCTGAGTGATCCATATCAGGTTCCAGCAGTAGGTGTCCTAGAGTTTGGTTCTCTCCAAGCTGAAGGTGGTGTTCCTCCTCAATCTACAGAAGGTGCTGCAGTCCCTCCTCCTTTGTCTCCCTCTTTGGTGCCCTCTGATGCTATCATCCCCTATATCATGGAGTGATTTTATGGCTATGGTTCTTTGCTCTGGTTAGGAGTCTCTTTTATCTTTGTAATGTTTATAATGTTGGTTGCTACTCCCTGAATTTGGATTTGTAGTTGGTGTTTTTCTTTTTATGAACTTGTTTGTAAGTTTTTGTTTATTCTATGGTAATTATCATGTTCTTAAAAAAAGAACACACGTTCTTATCACTTTTAGAACCCCACTGTATGTAGAAACAACTACCCACTAATTGAAAACTTACCTATTTCTCGGGAAAACCAGTCGAATTAAACGCTACTAACCATACATATTTTCCATGTAACAATCATACATAATTTTCAAATAATTGATTAAAGACTAATAAGTGTCGAAGAATAGAATCAGTTTTCATTTGTACTTTTGTTCATAAAAGGATTAATTTTTGCATCTTCTTTGGTTGCTCTATAATTGGTGAACCATTTTAATCTTGTTCTTTGGGGGTAGTGCCCTAGTCTATATGATAAAACATGTCGGTTTACTTAAAATTTATTTTTAATAATGGTGGGTTGTGTAGGTGATGGGGGTAAGTTGGCATGTTGTTGGGATTTAAAACGTGTAGCATTACTACTCGTTCGGAGAATTTGAGAAATGTGGATTTGAGATTGGAGGGTTTAATATGGAGAATGGTATATGGTTGGACATGCTCTTCTCTAAGAACTTTTTAGTGCTCCATTACACCATTAGAGCACCACGTGGTGCTCCACAACCAGTTAAGATGCAACATTTAAACAAATTGTCAATGACGGGCATATACCCATTGATGTTGAGCACCACGTGGTATTCTATTGAAGCACTGAAAAATTGCTCGCTCTTTAGGCCAACCCCATCAAAAAGGGTTTCTAGGAGCACTACTGGTATTTATTATCATCATTTTCCCCCACCTAAATTCTTATATGTTTCTTATGTTTCTTCCATTCTTGACTTTTTCATCCGTAACCATGTCACTTTGACCCGGTAATTTGGATAGTGAAATGATCCAAGATTTTGATAATTTTTCATGGTAATATTCTACGACACAATGAAAAATTACCAGAAAATTGAATCATATTGATAATTAAATTATCGGGTCAATGCGGCTAGATGAATAGTGAAAAGTCGAAGTAGGAAGAAGGAGAATGAACAGAGGAAGGTTTTAATGCCAAGGAAGTGAGGAACAGAAAAAGGTTTTGGGGATAGCTTATTGTTGGAATAGGTACCCTAGAGGCAATTTATATTTAGTATGAACATTGTTTGGCAATGATATTCATTTTTTTTTAATGGCAATATTTAATATAATGAATCACATTTTTACCATGATACAAGCTGGTACTAAATAAGATAATATTTAAACAATTGCCCCTAAAACTTTTAATTATTGTACTTGAGTCCCTAAAAAATTTAGTGGGAGTTACAAAGCAGGATTTGTGCGATAGTATGTGACCCTCTGAGGCTAGTCGAGGAAGTAGTCTTGGGCTACACCGGTTGTGTATTCGCATGACTCTTCAACGGTTTTGACACGAGTGTTTCGCCTTGGACTGGGTCCAAGTTTATAATATAAGGTGTTGGGCAATGTCCTGAAGTGAGGTGTGCCTTACCCCAAGAATTATCCACACAGCCATACTATATGTTCTTGGAGCCAGACATTAGTGTAGTTGGATGGGCATTGGTCGCCCCTAGGAAACAGACTCAGTTTGACACCTGGGATGCGCGGTGGGCTTCACTGTTTAACAGTGTTAGTCCTTTGGGATCCAAACATGCGCTCCCCGGTTAAGAAGAAGATTACGGATACTCACATGTTATGTATATTCGCTCCCCGGTTAAAAAGAAGATTATGGACACTCACATGTTACGTATATTCGGTGTCAGCACTTTTATACTATAAGGTGTTGGGCAATTTCCTGAAGTGAGGTGTGCCTTACCCCAAGAATTATCCACACAGCCATACTATATGTTCTTGGAGCCCGACATTAGTGGAGTTGGATGGGCATTGGTCACCCCTAGAAAACACTCAGTTTGACACCTGGGAGGCGCAGTGGGCTTCAATGTTTAACAGTGTTAGTCCTTTGGGATCCAAACATGCGCTCCCCGGTTAAGAAGAAGATTATGGATACTCACATGTTACGTATATTCGCTCCCCGGTTAAGAAGAAGATTATGGATACTCACACGTTACGTATATTCGGTGTCAGCACTTGAATTGCCTCTGAACCGGACCCGACCAGTGTCAGCACTTGTACTTGTTCAAGGTCATCAACATGTTCAAGGTGTCATGAGTCATGACCAGGAACAGAGCAACTAAAGTTGGATTCCCACTTGGGATGGCTATTCTTGAGCCCCATTCTCCTACAACATTTTGGAGAATTCAAAGAGAACAACGCAAATTGAAAAAAAAAACAAATCATTGGAAAGAAATCATAAGAGCAATTTGGAAAGAATTGCTGCAGCCTGAGAAAATTGCCACAGTTTATGAATTGCAAACCAAAATTTGGATTGATCATAAACTAGATAAGGCATTTTTGCGACACTGGCAGTCGCACAATAAGAAGGCTCGTGAAGTGGATTTAAGAGTTGAACCCCAGCAAGCCAATATCATCTGATATAAGATAGAACAAAGTTTAGTCCCAAAGAAAAGGACGGACCTCGAGCCAAACATTGTCAATAGATAAAGCAAAGACAAGTTATATCCTCCTACCCAAAATAAAATCAAATCAAACCACCCGAATGAAGCTACACATACTTAACAAGTCAGCCAAATCTATCAACATATTCTCATAACAAGTCTGCCAACACTTTGAATCTTCATCACTGGCTTGAAATAACTCAAATAAGATTCAATACCCTACAGAGCAGAAAATAGTCAGCTCCTACGCATGCGTCTCCTGACAAAGTATGTCTCTGACTTTGATGAAGGATTCTTCCCCCTACGCGGAGAACTTGTCTATGCTGCCGGGCTGCAAACAACCAAAGGGAAACTTAATGCTTCACTTGAGTACGTCAACAAATTTCAAAGGCAATACGCATAGACAGGGCATGCTCGTTTTCACTAAATCACCCTTAATGAGTTGCAACTAGCAAGCTG
Organism: Linanthus parryae; assembly: GCA_023055425.1. Taxonomy (NCBI): domain Eukaryota; kingdom Viridiplantae; phylum Streptophyta; class Magnoliopsida; order Ericales; family Polemoniaceae; genus Linanthus; species Linanthus parryae. The sequence goes on along the minus strand of JALGPY010000010.1, from coordinate 11,197,669 downwards.
TCCAGTTTTATGGCCTTCTTTGGCCAGATGTCAGTGTATCCAAATTTTTATGGCCTCAACATTTGCAGAGAGTGCGACAGTGATGTGAGAAGTGAACATATATTGCTCCTATTACAACTGTTCTGCCCTGTGAGGTGGCCTCCGCTTGTGCACATACTGTGTTTTATGCTTTCAATCCCAGAGCTTTCCTCTATCGACCAAACCAACCAACATATGTTGTCTCTACTAAGCTAAAGATAAATAAGCCTGATATAACCCTTCTTCTCAACGCATTCATCAGTTACTAACACACATCAAAAATCCACCCAAACACAATGTGAAAGCAACTTTTCACCTCACACTAATCAGACTATGAAAGAAAACAATAGAGTAGGTAACTTACTACATGCAAAAGAACCGCAGAACAGGGATCAAGTGAACTTACTTTAATCCCGAAATAAATCTATGCTGAAGTGCCTGTTGAGCCGTTATCCTCCTTTTAGGATTCATGCACAAAAGCCTCTGAAAAACCACCGCCGACAATAAGTTCAAGTTGACCGAGTGGCAACTTACAAAAGATGCATTATAAGCTCAGACTTGAAGAATGCAAATTAGTGTTTCGTCAAATAAATTTAAATGCAGCGAAATCGGTACGGAAAACTCACTGATAGTAGGTCAGCCGCATCAGGCTCAAGACCCGGAAGAAGTTGTGCACCTGTCTGCATGGTGAGGAAAAAGTAAATGTATTTAAACCCATTCGTACAAAAAGTCGAAACAAAAGGAGTTACCCATTGAATTCAAAGACAAATTACCATGGGCGACTCAGTGGGGCGAGTACTGGGAAGACGATCAGACACTTCTGGCCAGCTTTCTTCACTGGGAACTCCGAGTTTACTACATTCGAGATACTTTGTTATGAAAATTTTAAAACAAGGATTACAGTTGTTTATATAATAAGTCAAGGAAAAAAACCTGACAATCTGCGAAAAGACATCACGGTGTGTACCACCAGAAAGACGGAACAAAGCTACGCCGTTAACTAACTCATAGAAAATGCAGCCGATTGCCCATACATCGACGGCGTCAGAATAATCGAGACCGAGTAAAAGTTCTGGTGCTCTATAGATTTCAGTCATCACCTGAGAACCAACCAGCATATCAAAATGAAATAAAAGCAAATGGAATCGCAAAATAGTGGAAACAATCCAGCGTACCTCAGGAGTATAGTCAGAAGTGTCGAGTCCGTGTGTCCGAGACATTCCAAAGTCAGAAACCTTAGCCACAGACCCATCTTCACTGACCAATATATTTCCTGGTTTGAGATCACGGTGCATTATATTCTTCCCATGACAGTAAGCAACCCCGGAAAGGATATTCTTCAGCAACCTCTGCAAAAACAGAGAAAAACCAAACCCTTTGAGAAATTTAAACAAAAATCTTAGGCAGGCGGAGGTTTTTTTAACTATCCTGTCAACAAAAAGGTAGGACAAAAATAGTTCAGATTCTTTACTTTGATTGTTCCTACAGGTAGTTGAGATGATTGTTTAGCTATAAACTTCTTCAAGTCAAGATCCATCATTTCGAGCACGCAGAAAATTTCATTCCCGTCATGCTCCACCTCCAGCAATCTGGTGATAAAAGGAAAACAAATAGAGGTAAATACTTCAAAAAACAAGAGATGAAGTAACATCACGGACTACTTTAATGCAAGGACAAAATGGAAAAGTTCACGGATATGGCCATATGATAAGACAGCTTTGGTAGCTTCGAGGTTGTCTAAAGGCGACTAAGTGAGGATTTCATGTGGGATACCAATCACTAATATTGTGTACCTCCAGTGATGCCAAGTTGAAGGTGCCAATGAGAACAATGTAAGCAACTTTCAACTTGCTGAGAATGATTGCCTCACTTTCAATAAATTTATTAATGGTTGTTAATACAAGTAACCATCATTGCGCGTTGGAAAATGAGGCACTAAACTTCGCAAGCGCAAGACTATCCATGACACAACAGACCATTTTCCTTGCATTTACATCACCTTTAATACACCCGATGTCACAACAGAAGTGAAAGCGTTATTCTAAAACAAGCCATAAAGGACCAATAGACTCCACCAATCCATGCAGCAGACTAACACGTAACAAACTATCATTGCCCACGTTTCTTTCGTCAAAACACCATGTATGCTCAAAAGAAAATCCGGGGAAAAAGAAATAGGAAGGGAAAAGAGTAAAATCACTTGGAATAGTGGGGCATCATAAGGGAAAATTTCGCAAACTAGAGATGAGAGCAGGAAATCTCTGCCTTCCACTTTTATTATAAGATGCTATATTTCTACTACCAAATCAATGTATCCACACAAACTGTACAATCCAAATGCAGTAAATGCCATTAGTGATTCCTATTACAGAAAACAAGCAGACAATTACCCATTGACAAGTCGAAGTTCGGATTCAAACCATGAGCACGTAGCATAAAACAATCTTCAAGTTCTAAACAGACGCAAACAGCTCAACAATCAAACATTATTTGCTACCGAGTTCAGCGGACAAAAGTGTGCCCACAGCAACGACTCTGCATGTTGGAATATAACATCGCTGAAGCTGTAAGATTGTCGCAACGAGTTGGCAGAACAAAAGCTGCCCGGACTCTTTCCCACCTAAGAATCAAATGCAGTAAATGCCACTAATGATTCCTGTCACTGGCTGGAAACTTGGGAAGGACCTGAATAAGGTCCATACCATAGGGTGGGAACTTATTCTAACAAATACAGCGCTGTGTTTCATTTGCCTGACTCGGTGAGAAGTATGCAGCTCAAACACCAAAGATTTCAGCAATGAATTATAACCATCTGTGCAAAATGAATGAATAAGGAAAAGGGCTCTCATACTTGACAATATTAGGATGGTCCAAAGACTTGAGCAATGCTATTTCTCGCACAGTGGAATAAGGAACAGTGACACGGGCAGGGTTAGTAGCAGTTGTGTGAGCTGGAGTAACCTTCACCACTATGGGACGATCGGGTTCTTCCGGGTTGATCCCCCGATATACTTTGCCGAAACTGCCCTGGCCAATAAGTACACCACCAACTTGATACTGACCACATCAAGAAACAATCAGGAACTTCAATGAAATCAATATGGAAAGTTAAAACAGTATGAAATAAAAATAGAGAATACCTTTATCCTGCAGAATTTCCAAAATTAAAAGAACGGTGAGCACGCAAGAGGAAATACAAAAGAAAAGCAGACCAAACATAGCACATGATTGTTTGATCGATTGGGGAACAGGAGCAAAGGAAATCTAAGCATGTCGAAGTAATCGATCGAATACCTTCGTCTCTGAATGTCGACCACAATTCGAGTTCTTAGTCGACGCCGAACGATTGATTAGGGTTTCTTCTCCCTCAAGAAGAGAGAGTTTCCGAGCCACCTTGGTACCTTCACAACCCCTTTCTGCCCCACCTTTTTTCTTTTCTTCGCAATCCAAACTACCCACCCTATTTACATTTTAAGCCCCCCTAGTTAGGGGTTTGTGCGAAATACCCTTGGGGTTCCAACACCGTCGGGAGATAAACAACAACGCCATCATAGGCCACTCGCTTCTTCCAGTCACGCAGCCCTCATTTCTCTCTCTCTCTCCCTCCCTCCCTCCCTTATGTTCTTTGGACTATCAACTGCGACTCTCCACTCAATTGGCCTATTGATCTTACTAATGAACTCCATAAGACCATGGTTTTGGTCTGGTCAGCGACATCGTCATGCTTGTTATTAGTAATTAATCTTTTTCAATGCCTTGAAATCCTCTTCAAAGTCTTGAAAACTTCTATCTTTAAAACTGCTTTCAAATTTTTTTTCCAATACTTTGATCCAACATTTTTTTTTCTTTCTCTGTCTTTTTTTATGGAAGTCAAAAAGGGGAGAAATTTAGGTGTTTTTTTTTTATGTTTTAGAGACCTGGTTTTGGTCTGGTCAGCGACTATCTGAAATTTTGTTACAATTAGTTGTTTAATAAGTTGGATTATTTGGATACTATGTGGTTCAGTTTATTGTTACGATGTTTCTGCTATGACCTAATGAGTATTTATTTTGCAGAGACTTAGTCACTAACAAATTATGGTTTAGTCTTTCATCAAGGGGGAGATTGTAAGTTCAATATAGTTTCAAAGGCTTGAAATAGCCATACTACTTCAAGGCCTAGAAACAGCTTTCAAAGCTTTGAACCAGACAGTGCAGTTCAAGCATGAACTTAGGGGGAGTTTTCTGATTCTTTTCTGCTTGATGATTTGATTATGTGATCAATCTACTGTGTTTGAAAGCTTCCCAACATGTTTCTAAACAAGATCAAATCAGCATCTTTGAAGATACTGGACAACTATCCGTTGGGAGAAGCAGTTAAAGAAGTCAACAATGCAGGTATGAAATAGGAAAGTTGGTTATGAAAAGATCTTGAAGATCTGCAATTTAAACGAGCTGAATAAGAAGGACATTGAATGAAGAATTTGGTAAACACGACAAAGAACAAGATACAGAGACATTCAAACAACATTCATGATTGACAAGCAGCAAAGAAGTAGATCAAACATCATTCAATCCATCAGAAGAACACTGCACATTCACTGGAGAACTTGTTCTGTGTGTTTCTTCTTTCTGAGCATTACATTTGTATATCATATGTATACTTCTTCTCATTTCTTTCTCGTGGATTGCTTAAGGTGGAGAATAGAGAATTCTTATTTAATTAGTTAGCTAGAGCAGGTACAAGATAGGTTAGTGAGAACTATAAGCTGTAACAGAGTAATTGCAACACCCTCAAATCGCACGGTCGGTCGGGCCGCACGTTTGGAGAGATGCCTCCGCCCGAGGTGATGAAACCCATTGGGAACGGATAAGGATCGTCGGTTCATATCTAGTACAACCATCGATAATAATTCAAAATATAACTTATTACAACTTCAAGATAAACAGTGATAGCATTTGAAAAGCTAAGAAATACAATATTTTGTGGTATGTATTGAAATACTAGGTGATTGATGTTCTAAGCATCAAGTCTTCCCTATCAAATTGTGTCGTGAACGTCCCCCACCGTGAGAAATAACATGCGGTTTTAAAATAGCAAAAGTCGACGCAGTTTTACAGAAAATGATCAGCAAACGGCTGAGTAAGCTAATACCCATAGCACGTAAACAAATTATGAGACATATGACAGGAATAACATATTCGCTAATAAAGATCAGATATATATCTATGGGTAATAGCATTCTCGTTGATTTGATGTGTCAAGCTTCCTGACGATTTCAAATTTCGTATTCCAACCTAAAGATGTGGACCATCTCGGGAAACCACTGTTAATAGTACTTTTCAATATTCCACAAGTCATAACTTTAGATCTCAAGAGATAACCTTCTCATCGATAGGAATAGAGTCCAGAAATTCATTTTAGTAATTAGTTGATACGTGGAGTGACCATATCCACAACCGCTTTCTCATAATGTGCAAAAGCACTGCCATAACCATCACTCAATCACAGGAAGTTCGCATCATAGCGCCTCATAACCATAACTAATCAAAAGGAGGTCAACGCCTCATAATCTCATAATAGTAATCAATCACAATATGCCAGAAATGTATCGTATCAAGGATATGGCACGAACCCACGCACAACAGTTTCCACTTTACGTCATTACAAATTTTCTTTCAGGATGTAGAATCGAGTAGGGAGCTCCAAACTAAAGCCGGTGTGGCACATTCATAACAATCAGTGTATGATTGAGAGATATTCAGATTTGACCAATAAGTGAGCGATGTGCTACCTTTGGATAATTGTGGTAACGATTTCTAATTTCATACTTCCAACCCAATTACGTGGTCCGTCTTGGAAAATCACAGTTAAAGATATATTTCAAGTTATTTCACAATAGTATTTAGATGTTCGTCTTTCGGATTCATTAATTTGGATTTGGATTACCAATTTCATGCAATACTTCCGAAGTAGAGTTTTTCAAAAGCAAGTAAACAACTAAAATAAAACATGTATAGTAGTCGTTCAAAAATAACACATGTGATACCCGAATGAATGAAAGGCACACGAGGCTAGGCATATTAACTTACGAAAATCCAAGGACGTCCTAGAAGTCGTTCTCGCCTACGAAACCGTCACCTACAATTGGAGCTTCTAACTCAATACAACTTCAACCAAATATATTTGCTCTAATAAAAACAACCTATATATTCTGTCTCCTTTTTATTTTTCTCAAAAATATCTTTTTCGATAATATTCACCCCAACTATTTTATGAAAAATATAGTTATTAATTTATAATAATAATCCAAATAATTTAAAGAAAAACTAACTTTATAAATGAATCTGAAATTAAAAACTACACTTAGTACCCCAAAAGTTGCTGAAAAGACAATTTCCTCCCCCATAAGTTTCTGAAACTGCAAAATAAACCCCAGAAACTTTCTGAAAAATAACATTTTAACCCCCCAAACCAAGAACACCCAAACTCACTAATCAAAACATGGATTCAAGGTCTTAAAACATGATTTTGATTATAGAAAACAACTAAGGAGGAGATTTTAAGCATACCCACACCAAAAATCGCGAGAAACGGTGAAGAAACGGGACTGGTCGAGCTCGCCATCGATGTCGCCGGAGATGGAGCTTCGCCGGGCTTTCGCCGGTAGTTCTTGGCCTCGTTTGAGGCCTCCTCTAGCTAGGTCGGACCTCCAGGAGCTGAACGGTACTTGTTTTGAGGCGTGGGTCGTCACGGTTGAGCTCCAGCGAAGAATTCACCGGAAACAATGGAGGTCGCTGGTGGGTTCATGGCGGCTGCTGCTGTGGCTGCCTCTTTTTGTGCTGTTTTCGTCTTCTTCTTCTTTGAGGTCGAAACATGGAGGGGATTGAGAGAGGGAGAGAAAAACAGTAGGGTGTAGGTTGTGGTGGTTTGCCGGAGGGTCTCCCGTGGTGGCAGCGGCCATTGTTGCCGCTGCTGCTGCTTCCTCTTCGTCCGGCAGAACAGAGAGAGAGATGGTGGGTAAGAGATCAGAGAGTGGAGAGGGAGGTGATCGTGGTGATGGTTGTTGGTGGTGTCGGGGGTGATGGTGGTGAAGGAGGTGAAGAAGAGAAGAGAATAAATAGAGGAAGAAAGAGAGAGAGAGGGTGACGGGTGAGAGGGAGAGAGAGAGAGAGAAGAAATCTTGGGGTCCAAAATTTGGCAGCAGACTTGGGGAAACAAACTAACATTTTTTTACTATTTTATTATTACTATTATTATTACAAAAATATATATAGTATAAATACAATATAAATATATAGTATGTATACGGTACGAATACGGGTAGGATACAATATGACAATACGTATAGTATAAATACATATACAATTATTAAATACTAACAGTTATGTAAAAGACTAGTAATACCCCCAGCAAAAACTATTTAATATCATCTAAAATTACAACTACCTCCTCACTAGCTATATATTTTGAAAATAACTATTTAAACTTTACGGAAAAAATACTTCAATAATACTCAGAAAAATATGGGGTGTTACAGTAATTCATCTCTCTGTGCTTGAGATCTAGGGCTTAGCTTTTGATTAATAAGAATTGTGTTGAAAATCCTGCAGGGATCAAGTCCATGAGGTAGAGACGTAGGTCCAAGTGGACTGAACTCTATATATCTTGTATCTCTTGCTTTTACTTTTCATTTCTATACTTATCTTATTTGCAGCAAACAAAACACGTTTTATTTCAAGGGTTTGAAACTCATTTCAAGGCCTTGAAATAGACTTAACTTTTCTACAAAAACTGTTTTGATGCCAAGGACTTGAAATTCTACTCATTACAAATCTTTGAAACCACTCTTCTTGCAAGTATAGCAAAAGTTGGCATACGCTATTCAACCCCCCCCCCCCTCTAGAGTATTGATCTTGTATTCTGCCTACTGTACACTCCTTTAATTATGTTGAAGCAGAACATACTGGAAGAAGGGGGAGAGAGACAAATATATACTTGAAGAAATAAACAAGCGCGAAATGAAAACATGAACACAAATCAAAACATTTAAATAGGAATCTCCCCCCCCCCCCTTACCAGTCAAAGCCAAAATAACGCATCCTGGTTCCCAAATGAACCAGAATCACGAACAAAATGCATTTGTTCATGACTCAATTGGGGCGAGTACATGTGAGTTTCAATGTTTGCATGTTTGAGCAGGCCGACATAGTCACGAAGCCCCCAACGAAGACTCTTACTTGCGTAACTCAATGGTAGCAGGTCTCTGTACGAATTCTCCGACACACTCTGCGCAATGATTTCGAAAATATCAAAGTGAGCACGCTCCAGAAATGAATCACGTTCACGTGACATAGCCATTTCTAGATATTATATTTGCACAACTGGTTTATAAATCGGAATCTGCTGGACTCCACTTTAGTTTGGTGATAGGTGTTGGAATCAAGAGAACTACTTAAACTCAAGACAACTCAACTAGTTTGAGGAGAAAAAGACTTCACTATATTGCTTGACTTGAAAAAGGACTTATGTAGTACATCTAGTACTTTCTACGCACTAAGTACGTACCAGTTTGTCTCTCCTCTTTGTTTTCATTGCAAATGGGCACAGGGATTAAGAGGAGAGGCACAAAGACAAAAATGCCCCGAACACATTGAAGAAATACACACCTGTCAATCGCTGACCACAACCACCACCACCACCTATACTAACAGTGAGACTATTTCCACCACCACCATCAACAGCCACATAAAAATCAACACCACGAACAAATCAAAACTAATCAGATCTAAAATCAACTCTTTAAAACATATTTCAATTTATTTTACAAATCAATCAACAGATCTGAAACTAAATGAGAAAATAGAGAAGGAGGAGGTTAAGAAGAAGAACCAGAAGAAGATGGGGGAGAAATCGAACAGCAGAGGAGGAGGAGAAGAACCAGAAGAAGATTCCTAAATTTAATTGCTTTGATTTGTGTTCATGATTTAAAAAAATGTTTAAATGTTTTTACCCACTTTTTCTTCTCTCTTTTCACGTGAATGAACCACGTCTTAAAAAAACAAAATAGAGTATTCTCCACATACTTTTTTAATAAAGGCTTCGTTTGGGAAAGATAGATTTTAGGATAGATAGATTATCAAAAAATTGAGTTTGAAATGTAGATTTTGCGGGAAGAGGATCAGCATCCGGGTAAAGATGACCAGGATCCGGGTGAAGGTGATCAGGATCCGGGTGAAAGTGAACAGGATCCGGGTGAGCGAGTTAAGGATCCGGGTGAGAAGAAAAACTCGTATTTTTAAGGCAAAATAACACGTGACATTGTGGGAATGGTGGTTAGAATTTTGAACTTCGACCAGTTCTTGGTGAGCTGGATCCGGATAATCATGTTTGGGCATTTTTTAAAACAAAAAGGAGAGAATTGAATTTTTAAATTACCTGGGTCCGGCTCAAACCGAAACCGAATCCGGTTGATCCATGAAAAATCTAGCTTATCCAAACGACCCGAATTAATATTCAAAAAGTAATCTATTTATCCTTTAATTCAGCTCTCCAAACAAAGCCAAAATATTTCCTTTAAAGGATTGATCAAAGGATTGAGATCAATTCAATCTAATGGATGAAAAGCTCTTTCAAAGTCAACTTTCTTGTCTTATCAACTTGTAATAAAGGACATGCCGTTGAGGCCCCAAGACAGAAGGCAAGGGGCGCTGGGGTCTCTGTGGAGTGCGGGCACTATTCACTAGCTTTTGACCTCTGTTTCCACCCGTTTTGACATTAGGCAAGAAATTGTTCACTGTTCTAAAATTGTTATAAAAACTAAAAAGGGAGCATTGTTTGAATGAGATAGGCGTGATGGAGCGTTCTAAAAAAAGCAGCATTGTTTGAATGAGATAGGCGTGATGAAGTGTTCTCCTCTGGAGATTCTTCCTTCAGATGTCTTTGCTCTAATCGGTGTTCTAGTGGCAAGCAAATCAAGCGCTGACTTAATCTTCCTAAGATTAGGCAGTAAGACCATAAAGGAGAAGATCACCCATCGGTCTTTCCGGGAAGCTAACTTGCGACCTTTCTTGACTCTTGAAGAATTGACGGTTGATGTTCGTCTTTTCTTAGAGTTATGTAAGGAGTGCGGCCATCCGGAGGCCGATTACTGGCTGGGACTAGTATGTTCATTTCACACCTTCCCATGTTTTTTATTAGTATTACCACTCTGTCTCTGCTCTTTCTACCCAATTTAAATTTTGCCACTATTCACTTGATCACTTTGACCCGTCGATTTGAATAGAAAACTGATGCAATTTTTTGATAATTTTTTCATGGTGTTACAGAGTAAAAGTTCCTCTATAATATGGTGAAAAGTTATAAAAAATTCATATTATTTTTCTATCCAAATTACCGGGTCAAAGTGAGCCCAATACGAGTCAAAAAGTCAATTTTGGTATAAAGAGTAGAGACGAAGTGGTGTTTGTTTCAATATTTATCTTTTTCGTAACTGCGCCTTTCTATTTCAGTTGTTAGCCAAACCGCTACTTCAACAATCCTTCGACAGTGGCTTTGCTCAGGCAGGAAGCTTGGGGTTTGTTTCTGTGGTTTGCGACGGACACGACAATGTTATCCATATACTTGACGGATACAGTCATGCTGATGATATCGATCGACGGATCTTTCTAGCCCATTGTTCGCCGTTTCACAAGCTCATGGATGACGTCTCTAAAACACCTATTCTTTGCCGGAGCGGGTCGCGTAACCCTTTTTTCGTACAGATTGGAGCTCGCGGACTGATGATCATGTGTGATCGCCCGTGTCATGCAGTTGGTACAGATCATGATGGCGAGATGAGGAAGTGTTTAAGGTGCTTCTGGACATTCTATGCCAGTCGACTCTGGTGGTACATGTGGATGTTAGGTTTGGTATAGTAGTCACCATAATTAAATACCTTGAGTATGTAATTTGTGGAATTCATTAATTAACGCCTTAAGTGAGCGGTTAAGCATGATATTATGTGTTTAATTATGTTCTGTAGTACCATTGCGAATAAATATTGTGAGTAACATGCTATATTTATATTGCTTATTGTGTGACACCTTACTATAACTGTGAAGATCCAAACGTACTCTGAGAGTCATTTCATTTAATCTTAACCCTTTGATCACATATAAAAGTGGGATGAACATTTTACGATTCCACAATTAGAATTGGGACCACAATGGGCTCGCTTGGATACTTAGGTTTGGTTAACAATTAACCAACCCTAAAAAAAATTCTGGTTGATGAAATAAACCAGTGGACGGAGAAAACAAGCGGTGAATTGTAATAACGTAGCGGTGACCGGTTTGAGAGAGAGAGGGAGAGAGAGATCATGTGAAAAAGTGAGAAGAGAAAAGAAAAAGTGGGTACAACCAGCAGGTGAGAGAGAGGAAAATTTAAAGAGTGAGAGAGTGAGGCCTTCTCCAACGGTGGTGGCTGTGAAGACTTTTTGGTGGATTAGCACCCAACAAGGAGGTGGTAGTGGTGAGGAAGGCTCTTAATCCGCAGGGGCAGGGGCGAGGCGGCGAGCACGCGGGCGAGACGAGAGTGGGCCTGCAATCTCGCCTCCCTCTCTCCTTCTGTTCCCATAGTTTCTATTTTATTTTTATTCAATTTGTTAATCGGATATGGGATATGGGATAGAAAAATGAGGAGAAATTGGTGGGATATAGTTTGAATGATGGAGGTGATAATCCGTGAGAGATTCATATCGATCTATTTTTTTATTTAAAAATTTCTTAAAATTAGGAGAAGATAGTTTGATTTATTTTTGTTTCTTTTTTTTTGTTATATTTGAGGTGGGAATTGATGAGAAAAGTTAGCAAAAGATTGTGGATATATCATAAACGACCTGATCATTTTTTTTCTCAATAATTAAATTATTTTGACTTTTCTTTGTTATTACATATTCATACATAAATACAATTTAGGAAGTATTGTTTTGTATGTTTACTTTTCTTTTTCTTGTTTGCTTTGTTGATAAGATTTTTAGTGTTAATAATAATCTACTGGTAATTCATTTTAAAAAGGTGTTAACAATTTATCTTTATGTAATTATTATATAGATGTTAGCAATTATTTCTTTATGGATGTCTACATTTCAATTGTTAAAAAACAACACTCTTTATAATTCATTTAAATATTTATTGAATTATAATATCTCTTTTGCATAAAATTTGTATACACGGAATATCTCCATGGATACCTCTAAACTAACGTCGGGCCAAAAAGAACACTTTGCTTCAAAGAGGCGTGAAATTAATGCTCGTCGCAACTTATTCGGAGACCCTTCTAAATTTCCAAACTCAGGAGACCTTCCGCCATATAACTATTAGATGTTTGGAAAAATTGACCGTTGTGACGTTTCGCTTTTAGTTATTATATTTTTGAGTATTTTCGTGTGCTATTTCTTTGAAGTGTTGTTCATGTATTTTAGTTTTGTAATCAATTATTATGCATGCACAATTCAGTCAAGTTTTATATAATTATTATTGGTTGTCACAAATAAAAAAAATTATTTTTTAAATTAATATGTTTTTTAATTATTATATTAAAAAATAATATTAATTATTTAGAATTAACAATTATATATTAATAATAAAATATAACTAATTAATGAATTATAAATAGTATAAAATGATAATGTAATTTAGTTATTTGAATAAAATAATAAATGATGTTAGGTGGAAGGGGTGGGGGAGACCTCCACTGTTGGAGGGTAAATGACAGTCTTGTAAATATTAAGAAGTTAAACAGTGGGGTCAAGGCGTGGGGGAGACCTCCACCATTGGAGTTGGCCTGAGAGGTTGCACGTGAAGGAGAGAGAGAGAGAGAGAGAGAGAGAGAGAGAGAGAGAGAGAGAGAGAGAGAGAGAAGAGAAAGCGATAGGTTGCACGTGAATGAACGAAGTTGTATTTGTAAGTAAAAGTATGTTATACTACTATTGATTTCCCCACTTGTTGATCGAACTTCTTTCTTGGTTGTTCGAGATTCCATTCTAGTTAGAGTTTGCTAGTTAAAGCCTAACGGCTTTCATGAATCATTTACTAGAGTGGCCTCAATTCCTCAAAGAATCAAATAGGAGTCCTAGGAATGGCTATGGCAGCTGAAGGTAATTCTTTTCTGGAGCGTGTTCACGATGATGTCTTCGAAATCATCACGCGAAGAGTGTCGGAGAATTCTTACAGAGACCTGCTATCATTGAGTGCCGCATGTAAGACTCTCCGTTGGAGGCTTCGTGACTATTCCGACATGCTCAAGTATGCAAACATTGAAACTCTCCTAGCCTTGCCACTATTGAGTCGAGAAAAAATACATTTTGATCGTGATTGTGATTTAAGTGGGACTTCAGAGGCGTCTATCTGGCTCGGACTAGTGAGGGGGCGGTTTTGATTAATTAAATGTTTCGATTTGTCTTCATGTTTTCATTTTGCAATTTTTTATTTCTTCAAGTAATAGTTGTCTCTCCCTCTTCATGCAGTATTCTATGCGACAACATGATGACTGGGATTGGTCGAGCGATCTTTTAAATGTTGCGGGTGACAATGGGCATTATATTTCGATGTACACATGGGGTATGTTTGCTATTGTTATGATGAGTGGAATTAGGAGTTGCTAATGCACTTTTTGATGCTCAGGCGTCGGAATCATTGGAAAGTCTGAGTACACGCCTAACCATGTATATCACTAAAAACCCGACGATAGTTGGTCTTGTCACAAGGAGGAACTGGCCAACCTGACAAATGAGTTACTGGACCGATCAAGCATTTTCTTTTTTGAAGCGAGTGTATCAACTTATGGAAGAAGAATATTTTGTTTAAGAGCATCTCCGAGGACGGGGAAAGTTTTTTGGGCCTTTCGATCCAGTTTGGTTCTGCAGCAAAAAATAATAATAATAATAATAATAATAATAATAATAATAATAATAATAATAATAATAATAATAATAATAATAATAATAATAATAATAATAATAATAATAATAATAATAATAATAATAATAATAATAAAAATCCCAAAACTAAAAGAAAAAAGCACTCCCTTAAGTGTATTGCTAAATGTATTTACCAGTGTTTCTTTTGATTTTAAATATTTTTTTAAATATTGTACCAGCATTCAATGTTTTTTACCTGCTAAAACCGTGCATGAGGCCCCATCACTTGAGGTCCCAAGTTTAGTCCCGGTTGATAATATCTACATAATAAGCTGCTATGGGGAATAAGCTATCCCCAAAATGTGATATGTGGAATAGCTTATCCCCATCTATATAATAAGCTGTTATGGGGAATATGCCATCCCAAAATAGCACTCCTTGAGTTTCAATGGCTGAGATTATTTTATTATGAAGTATTTAGTTCTTAGGATATAGTACTAGGGATAAGCATATTTACCAGTGTTTCTTTTGCTTTTAAAGATTTTTTTAAATATTGTACCAGCATTCAATATTTTTTACTTGTTAAAACCGTGCATGAGGCCCCATTACTTGAGGTCCCAAGTTTAGTCCCGGTTGAAAAAATCTACATAATAAGCTGCTATGGGGAATAAGCTATCCCCAAAATGTGACATGTGGAATAACTTATCCCCATATATATAATAAACTGTTATGGGGAATATGCCATCCCAAAATAGCACTCCCTGAGTTTCAATGGCTGAGATTATTTTATTATGAAGTATTTAGTTCTTAGGATATAGTACTGGGGATAAGCATATTTACCAGTGTTTCTTTTGCTTTTAAATATTATTTTAAATAGTGTACCAACATTCAATGTTTTTTACTTGTTAAAACCGTGCATGAGGCCCCATTACTTGAGGTCCCAAGTTCAGTCCCGGTTGATAAAATCTACATAATAAGTTGCTATCGGGAATAAGCTATCCCCAAAATGTGACATGGGGAATATCTTATCCCCATCTATATAATAAACTGTTATGGGGAATATGCCATCCCAAAATGTAACATATGGAATAGCTTATCCCCAGTACTATATCCTAAGAACTAAATACTTCATAATCAAATAATCTCAGCCATTGAAACTCAGGGAATTATCATACTTTTGTTGTAGTTCTACCCTCGGGCATGGGATATGCACTAGTTACAAAAATGATATGTGTCCCAACATAGACATCCCTACTGTGACCGGGTCAATTTTTCGTGCTAAAATCGACGCGATCTGGCAACCAAGTTTTCTCCTAACTCATTTCAGCCTTCTCTCATTCACCAACGTGGTTTGTGTTATGAAGAGTAAAGACAATGGAAACCTGTGATTTGGACTGCAAGTTTCTTCTTGTTTTATTGATCTAAAAACAAAGAATACAAATTGATTCACGCCCAGATCACATGGCTACAACATCCCTCTTAACAAAGGCTTAATAATGCCTTGTAAAAATTTCTTGCTCAATTGTGTATGTATATATCTAAACAATGACACGAAATACAGATAAACACAACCAGCATATGGCGGTTTACGACAGTTACAACATTCAAAAACTCAAATACAAAATCTGATTCTGAATGTAACCGCCTTGCAGGAAGTAACCGATGAACTGCAGAAAGTAATCGACTCCAACCGCCCCTTCGTCCAGTCCACCGGCTGGAACGTTCGTTGCCATTGCATCGTTTCTGCAACTCTGTGCACGCTAAGTCTGCTCAAATCTGCTGCACGATAAATACATGGCATCGTACAATCCAGCAAGCTGCTATGCAACGAAGGGTGGTGCATTCTACCGTACTCGACTTCGCTGCATGCTAACAATTCTGGCATGTTGTGGTGCAAGTCCTACCACCACCGTTCACAGCCAATTCTGGTGCACGATATTCGCTGCCTTCATTGCCGCCACTGCACTCCACGTTTCCCGTCCATGTTTCTCGCACCATCGCATCGACAAGCCTGCACAAAGCCAAAGGAACATCACACCAAAAGGCCACTGAGTTTAGCCAAGGCACGCAGCCAAGCCAAGGCAACGACACATATTCGAAGCCTAAAACACGGCGTTATCTAATCCGTCTTGCACCCCGCACCAATATTGGTTCGCTTGCTAGACCGGCGTGCACATCTAGCAAACCATAGTCGAGCCAAAAATCCAAGGGGGTAACACCTACCATGTCCCAACTTTCCATATCAACTATACACCCACAAATCACTTTGAAAATAATAAGAATAGTGGTGGGTCCTGTTGTTGTGGTCAAGTTGGGACATGGTTGGGATGTTTATGTGTGGATATGTAGCATTGCTCAAAACATTGTTATTTAAAGTTAATTTTTTTTTTTGGAAATGTGTGGCAAACATTTCGAGTAGGGCGAAGATACAAACAATGATCGCACACCATTTACATGATTCAATAGCTACAACCATGGCCAAACAATAGTACCAATTGATTGATGACAGACAAATAGTACAATCAACCACACTAAAATAATCACAATCCTTACATATAGGCCTAGGAAATCGACTTAGTGCCCAATAAAAATAAAAAAAAGATACCAAAACGATCAAGGAAACAAACCGAGAATATAGAACTGTCCGTCCCAACTGTTCTGCTAATTTTCTCCTTGGTACGAATCTTCAATGCTTCGCCAATTCGGTTTTATAAACTTAAAGCTATTGAGAATGTCCAACATTGGACATTCAAGAAGAGTTAAAATAGCTAATAAGTATTATGGGCTACTCCTCTTATTGCCGATTGGTTTGGAGGTGGAACCCCATGGATTCTTAACATGGTATCAGAGCAGTAGAAACCTTTCTACTCGATTCACATTCCTGTCGCAACTTAAGCCGACAAAATAATTTCCACGTGTTACATTCCACGAATGCACACACGTGACGTGAGGGGGCGTATTGAGAATGTCCCACATTGGACATCCAAGAAGAGCTAAAATAGGTAATAAGTACTAGTATTCTGGGCTACTCCCCTCATTTCCAATTGGTTTTGAGGTGGTACCCTGTGGATTCTTAACACAACCAAGCTGTTTGAATCATCAATTTCAACTGGAAACTTTGGTATGATCAAAGGAGAGTTTCAGTAGGTAGAAAGGTCAGGATGTCTCAGTAGGTAGAAAGGTCGAGCTCTCCTTTGATCAACAACTCCCACCCCGCAATGTTGGCTTAAACATGTAATCTGTTGGAGTAGTGGAATACGGGGACTGTTGAGACTACTAGTAGTGAAATGTTACTAGTGAAAAGATCAAGGGTATTTTAGTCTTTGGGCTTTATTTCTTAGTTACTCACATATTTGTGTACAATTGTGGTTTGCTGAGTGATTAATGTAATTTCTCAATAGCAAATAAATATAAAGGTAGTAAAATTTTGATGGAAGAGCACATTTACTCTAATTGGCTTGTTTGGGAAGCTAAATTATTCGCTTAATTAATTCAATTTTGATAATTAATCTGACCCGTCTGGCAAAGATTGATAGATTGTAGAATGTTTGCAATCATCCGAATCCAGGTACTTTAAAATCGAGATCGGACATTTTTTAAATTATTTTTATTCCACAATCTATTAAAAGGATCCAGGTAGTGGTTGATCGGATCCGGGTAAGGCCTAACCGGATCCGGGTTCAACACGCTTTTTTTACATATTAACCAACAAAAGGGAGCCACGTGTGCAAATCACCCAGCCGAATCCGGGTCAGGGTCCAACCGGTATCGGGTCAGACCCTACTAGATCCGGGTTAGGCCCAATCGGATCTGGGTCAGACCCCATCCGGATCCGGTTCAGACTTATTCGGGTTCGGGTACTTCCCCACGAAAATTAAATTTTCCCTCAAGATTATAAAAAAATAATTGATCTAATAATTAATCTTTCCCAAACGAGGCCACTGTTGGAGTAGAACTGTAAATTGGAGAGCCAAATATTGGGGAATGCCAAACTTGGTTAAAAATTGCCTACAATTTTTGTACTCATCTTTGGAGATACTACTAATAGCCAAAATACTCTTCTTCAAAGATCTGATACACTCCCTCCAACACGATAATGCTTTTCCTGCCCAGTAACCCCTTAGGCATCTTTCCGCTTCTCGATTTTCATTATGATGATGGAGATAAAAACATGTCATTGAGACCTTCCAAGGTTTCCCAGGTTGGCTAGTTCCGCCTTACGGTGAGACCAACGATCGTTGGGTTTTCTGTGAGACATTTGGCTAGGCGCTTACTCAAAGTTTCCAATGATTCCAATGCCTCGGCATCCTGAAGTGCATTCACAATCTTATCATTCCACTCATCATAATCAATGGCAAGTAGACCCATGTGTACATTGAAAGAACACGCCCCTTGTCAGCTGCATATTTTAAGAGATCGCTCGACCGCTTCCAGTCATCATGTTGTAGCAGAGCATACTGTACGAAGACAACAGAGAACAATTATTTGAAGAAAGAAAAATGTGCGAAATGACAACATGAACAAAACTCAAAACATTAATAATTCATAATCCCCCTTACAAGTCCGAGCCAGAAAGACGCCTCCGATTCCCATTTGCATCACAATCACGTACAAACTCCATTTCAACACGACTCAATTGGGGTAAGGCTAGGAGAGTTCAATGTTTGAGTTATTGAGGAAGCCAGAATAGTCACGAAGCCACCCATGGAGGAGTGTCTTACTTGTTTCCCTCAATGATAGCAGGTCTTTGTAATAATAATAATAATAATAATAATAATAATAATATTAGTAGTAGTAGTAGCAGCAGCAGTAGTAGTAGTAGTTGTTTTTGAATTTTAAAGATGAAATTGCAGAAAGAATACTTTAGTCTAGTTACTCCAGTGTTCAACGTCACTTTCCTTAACAATTTTTGTACTTTAGTTTTTTTCTTTTCTTTATTTATTTCTTTCTGTTGATTAATCTGTGAGGAACATGTTGTTTGTACTATGTTCTCAACAGATTTAAGCACTGCAAAAGTTGTTTAAGTCGAAGATCAATTTGTTTAAACGTGCTATTCATATCATGCTTCTTATCTCGCCTAATATTCAGCACCCAAACACAGTTAGCCAACATATCATATCAGGCCTTATCCTACATCATACATATCCTACCTTGTATCCAACATAAACCATAGCCGCTCTATCTTATCCGCTACCATAGTTGTGAATATCGTTCCGGTCACCGTTCCGGTTTGCTCTTGGGAACGGAACGATCCTGGTTCCGGACGGAACGGTACCGTACCTTTTTATTTTTATTATATATACACACAACATTTACTGTGAATAAAAACATACACAATAATAATGATGCCCAGACCATCTTAATACAAATTTGTCCAAAAAACTTACCAACTCGCAACTTTATGTCATGAATATGGGGTGTCACTGAAATTATGAATTGTTTGGGGGTTGATTTTTAAATAGATAAGATTTTAGGTTGTTTCTATGATTTGGATATTTGTAGCCTTGTAGCCTATAACGCCTGTTTCAGAGAAGAGGATCAATTAATGAAATTTCCAGAATTCTCAATTAATGAAATTAACGACGGAGCGACAAATCCGTTCGTTCAAAAAACTTACCTAGTCGCAACTGATCTGTGCCTAATTCTCAAGCAAGATCCGTTCGTTCGCCGTTCACAAATCGAATCAAAAATCGCCGTTCACAAGTTCACAAGTCGACGAAGCAGAGTCGGGAGGAAGAGCAAATCGAATCAAACCCCGCCTAAATCAAACGTCGAATCACACCCTTGGGTCATCAGACCCCGTTTGCAGAGAGGGGGCGAAAAGGACAGCGGCGACTGTTTTAGGGGTTAAGGGTTATGCAAAGAGCGTTTTGGGTGGGAGAAAAAAATTTCGGAAATTACAATGTTTACCCGATCCGGAATTCTCCGGATTTGGCCCGATTCGGGCGAAACTAACCGGATCCGACCGGAACGACCCGGATCGGACCGGATTTTTATTCGGTACGAATCAACCTGGGTACCGTTCCGATTATGTTTAAAACCGGACCGTTTCGACCGTTCCGGACCGGAACGGAACGGTATCCACAACTATGTCCGCTACCCAAACGTGGATGGGGTTATTAAGACTTTATTAGTATTCAATCCTTCCTACATGGTGGGATTAGATTTTAGGCACATAGGGGGGGGTATAGATAATTAAAATGAAGAAGGAATGCGCACGGGAAGGGTGGTGGCTCTTGTGTGCCCATGGATTTAGGAACAGTACGAACCATTCCTCTCATGGCAAGTCGATGAATTGCTAGGGAGATGAAATCAATGTCTACCATTACCAACTAGGAGGAGGCGACAACAGGGAGTACATAGGTTTCCTAGGTAGACAACTCTATAAAAATATTTAAATATCCCGCATCATATGAAACAAAAATGTTGCTCGTCTTTCTGTCAAGAACATGATTTTAGAATTGTTGTTTTCTTCATGGAACATATGTAATAAAGTAATCAAGCAGGTCTACACAATCTGGTTTCATGGAGTGTAAGGGCATCTATTTTCCTATAAGTTGTCTTTGGTACGAATATACGCCAAATTTTCCCAAAAACTAGTTCTAACAGTTGATGCAAAATCTGGCCTCAAGTTGACACAGGCCTATAATTGGACCTGTTTATAGCCTAAACAAAGGAAAATTTGAAGTTGGTGTAAAAAATAAAATCTCAGTTTTATTCCTTTGCTTATCCTCTGATCCTCCTCCTAATCCTCTACTGCTCCTCCAATGTTCGGATTCATTGTAGCAACGACAAATTTAGAAAATTAAGAAGTATTGTATTTGTCAACAATAAAAGTGAAAAACATAAAAAAATTGCAAAACAAAATGCCGATCTAACCCAAGCGCACTTGTCACAATCAAGAGAACTATGACCGCCTTCAGAGACCTCATTCTGGTGGGCAAATATATTTTCTAAAAGGTTCATGCCGCTGTAGATAGTGCATTTCAGACAGACAGAGCATAGCCACATGGCGGCCATCAAGCATATCACACTGTGCTCCGCACACACCAGATCACTGATCATACTTATCCACATGGGGACTGCGAGACAGGGCAACCCCCGATACCAACCACACGAGACTTGTAGGGACTTAATGGTTTGCACGCTAGAGTAAGGTCCGTCGCGCGCGAACGAAAACCAAGATCTCGCGCGACCGTTAGTAACTGACTTGAGAGACTTAATGACCACGTCCTATAAACCCGGTCGATCTCATAACGGTCTCCGGTTTATGCGGGCAGGTGCGTAACCACTACAAGAAAAGATACATTTTGCGAGATCAAAATACGGTAACAAAAAGAGAACCCTCGCAAAAGATTATTTGCGAAGACTTTGTGCCATCGCATGGCGTCACAATAGCTATGGTAGGAGAACACTTTTATGCAACAAGCCGTCGCAAATATGAGATTTAGAGACAGCAGTGTGCCCTATCAAAACGGGAAATATCTGTCACAAAACGTGTATTCTTGAGCACGCTTTCTCATCACAAACGAATATTCGTCCTTGAAATTTTTCGTTTAGCGAGGGCTATAATATATCCTAAAAACGTCGCCCCTCACACAAAAGAATATAGATTTTGCGAGAGACATATTCTTTAACAAATAATGCCAATTTTCCTTAAAAAGTTATTTTCCTAAAAAGCATATTACTATTCACTATCATCACAATGTAAGTATCATACTTCAAATCACGAAAATATAATTTTTTATTAAGTATCGATATATAATTTTATAATTTGTACATGTCTAAAGAGGAATGAACTATAAGCCCAATTCCCTAAAAAAAGATAAAAAAATAATACTATGAGATCGATCCACATTACAAAGAGAAATATTTTCTTCCACTAATACGTTAATGCTATTGTCTTTTCAGTCACTATCTTCAACACGATGCGGGCAATTTTCTCCTCTACCAGTAAAATTACTATTAACATGCAATATCCATGAAAATAAATGATTAAATACTCACAAGAGATAAATGAAATTTCCAAACAAAAAAGGGTGAAACTGACTTCAAAATTTATGAATAAATTTCTATAAATAATAATGAAGAAAGAAATGATTTTTTTTTTGTTTCAAATCATGCCTGATTTTGAAGAATCTTCAATACTTATACTCAAAAGTCAAGATTTGCCAAAATTGATGAACAAATAAAAAGGGCTAAAAGTGCCATTTCCCACACAGGAAGGGGAGAAAGTGTCTTTGCATCATACTTGAGGGGATGAAAGTATCTTCCACCCAATAAAGACTGATGAAACATGAAATACTTGTACAAACTTAGAATTGGTTCATAGTAATTCACTGAAACAAAAAAGTATAAATGGTGGATGACAGAGAAAGGATATCTATGTGAAAAATGGCATCATAACGCTCACCTTCTGACTACACCAAATCTCCAAGGACGTCATGATCCGAGGAAAACCTTCCTCGAACCTCACATCAACCATCACCCCAATCACTAAGAACACAATCTTGATCGCCCCAGAGTACTCCTCTATGATCTATTCGCTCACATTCATGTTTATAGCGGCCGTCATTTGCGACTCCTTCGCTGCTGCGGAGGTCACGTAGTATACGAATCAGTTTAAATGAAATCTAATCGGTCAAGAGGGAGAGGCGATAAAGGGAAATATGTACCTAATCGCGGGCCTTACAGAGGCAGTGATGAAGGGAAGAGAGGATTGGAAATAAAGGCCTTTCGTAAGCCATTGATGAGTTGAGTCTACAAATATAGGTCGGAGATGGATTTCAATTTCTCGGAGATGCCGATTATGGTGGTGTTCTTGGAGATCTATAAGAACTGGCATGTTTTATGGATGAGGAGAGAAATGGGTCTCGGAGGTTATGAATATGTACTCAAAAGAGTTTACCTAGTTAGTGAGCCGCCGCTTACCCCAACCCAAGGTTATTAAGAGACATAGGATTTTGATCTTATGGCTACAAAAAATAATCAATATTATTGTGATGGAAAAACTTAAGATTTTTATTACTTAAGAGTAAATGAGTTATTTACTTCTTCTAAATTTTTGAGTAATTCCTATTTTATCCTCAAATAAGTTCTTTTGCGAGGGTGTCAATCATGTTTGTGACAGTGAATTTCTCTCATCACAAATAATTTGACGCATTTTTCGCTTATTGAGAGAGTAATATTTTTCCGTAAAAAATAACACCTAAAGCGACGATATTTATTTACCCTCACAAATTTACGTCGCAAAAGCCAATAATTCTTGTACTGAACGTTCCCTATATATAAGGTCGAACAAACGTTACGGGTCTATCATTAAGCCGCCATTTATGGGCGCATTAACCCCTAACAACGGTCACTTCCCTACTATATATAGGATCGTTAGCCCTCCATTGCAATCTTCTGGTTCTTCTTGGATGCTCTTGGACTTTCTGGACTTCTGGATTCACCGAAGCTCCGTCATTAAGTTGTCTCTCTCTCAAGAACAATTACCAATTCTTACTCTCTCACTACTCACTACCCTTCATCTCTCCGTGTTCATACTCTCATTCCCTACTTGAGGTGCATACTTGGATCTCTCTCGAGGATTTCCAGAAAGACAATTTGGTGAACCCGACGTGAATCCATCCACCTTCAAAGCTTCAACCAATCAACCTAGTAGCCATGTCTCTTGAGGCTAACCTTTGTGATGGTGATCAATCTCCTTTGGGGCCCATGGGAGTTATGAACCTCCTCCTCCCTATGATCCCAACATGCCCTATATTACGGGTCTTGCTGTGACACCGTCATCGACCCCAGGGGAAAGCACGCCTGCTAGCGTCGCACCCCTGGAACAACGCTTAGGCAGCACCATTGCAAACCAGAGTTTTGTGGATACTGTAATCCCAAAAGTTGACAGTGCGCCTCCTATCCCGCGGGACATATATCTGATGCCCAATCCTGCCGGGTACAAGGCGCCCAAATCAGAAAATTTTGATGAAGTCAGCGGGAACGGGCACGAACACGTGATGAGATTCGTTGACTTGATGGGACCGCATGGGGTCGATACTAGGCTGCTTATGCGCGAATTCCCTAAATCTCTGGGGACTGTCGCGTATAAATGGTACAGGACCCTTGAAGAAGGTTTTTTCAAGACGTGGGAAGACATGGTGAAGAAGTTATACACCAAATTCTTCCAATTTGAGGAGAATATCACCACCATATCTCTCTCTCGCATGCACCAGAAACACGACGAAGAGGGTGTCGCCTTCATCAAGAGGTTTAGAACCAGGTCCTTGGAGTGCATCGATTAAGTGTCGGAAGGTCCCCGGGTGGAGATATGCCTTCAGGGCATGCACGACGAGTACAAAGGTATGTTAATCAATTTGAATATGCCTACCTTTTAAAATTTGATTGACTACACCAGGAACATTAGCCACTGGTGGAGAAGATGAAGAAGAGATATAGTAATGATCGCGCGCTAGCAAGCTCTAGCTTCAAGATTGGGAGGTTCAGCTACAAGCGAGGACGGGATGTCGAAGTAAACGCGGTATCATCCCCTCACAATCAACAGTGACCCACGCCTATGGAGGCATCACCCTTTCCTTGTTCGATCGAAGACGCGATAGATCTTTGTAAGAGGTGGCGAAAGGATGGAATTTTACCAGCACTGGTGCATAAACCCTCTGGCGAGCAACTGCGAGATCCCAGATGGTGCGAGTGCCACGGACAGGTCATGCACCCAACGAGGGAATGCAAGAAGCTCATGTGGCTGGTGGATAGAAAGATCAAGGAGGGACAATTGGTCGTCGATGAACCGGCCAAGGATGTACGCAGCAATTCCTTGCCATCTCGTGCGCAACAGGAACCCAAGGGAAATGAGATAGCCATGATTTCAATCATGGAATTTGAAGAGGTCGCAGATGCAGGAATCCCAGTGGGTGCTGAAATCTGCAAAGACGAAGATCATGGCGTGGACACAGAGGATTCACGCGCCGAACGGATGAAAGATTCCAACAAGTTTGAGAAATTCTTTAATGACATGAATTTCTCCAGCACATGCAGGCATGAGATGACAAAGGCCATTTTAAGGGTGGCAGAAGACTATGGATAAGAAATTATCGTCTCAAACAGCAAAGTCATCAGGTCCGCGCAATCTAGTTGCCTAGTCATGACGTTCGATGAGTCGGATAAGAGTGCAGACGCGAACCATCAGAGGCCGTTATACGTGACCGCCATTGTCAATAATGTAGAGTTCAAAAGAGCTTTTGTCGATGGGGGAGCTGCAGTGAATGTGATTCCACTCAGCACCCTAGATTTAGCTGAAATACTAGAAAGCAAGATTGTTAAGAGGCCATCACCATTGATGGGTTTTGGAAGCGACTCCAGAATGACTGTTGGATGGATTCGCCTGGGAATCCAGATTGGCCAAATCAAGTGTTCTGCGAAGTTCCACGTCATTGATGCCAATACCACTTATCATATGATCATTGGTCGGGCATGGATCCACGGCTTTGATGCTGTGCCTTCCACGGCTTAGCAAGTAATGAAGGCCATTTGGAAAGACAGAGTGGTTGCAATACCGGCCTCGGTTATTCCTTTTAACTTGGAAGAGGCGCACTTGTCGGAGGCAGTATGGTTCATGAAAATGGCAGATGAGGTAACTCCAGCTCTGCTTCAGCCGGCTCTCTTGCCCAAATGGGAGGACATCAAGGACCAGTCACCAGCTAGGGTGATGGTGATGCGAGAAGCGCTGAAAGATAAGCATCCTATGCGGCAGGAAGCACCCAAAATAACTTACATCAAGAAGAACGTCTACACCCCGAAGAGGGTTGTCGAGCATAACAAGGAAGGCAGGCAGGTAGGCATCTTCTACTCCAATGGGAAGAAATGCTATCGCATCTGAAGGTGCGCGGGGTCATCTTCGAACCGTCCCATCAAAGGTGTCCCTGAGAAAATTTGCAAGTTGATAGAAGCTCCAAGCGAAGATAAGGGAAAGACACTGCTGGAAGAATTGAAGGAGGCTCCTAAATGCATGGGGGATCGCCCAAAACCTCAGAAACAAGAATTGAAGGAGGTATTCTGAGCCCAACTGAGGAAAAGAAGAGGCCAATCTTCTTGAGTGCAGATCTTAACAACGAGGGGGAGCGAGAATTGCTCGAATTGCTGAAGGAATACAGGGACGTTTTCGCGTGGGACTACGACGAAATGACGGGGCTAGAACATGAAATTACCATGCATGGACTTGATGTTATCCCAGGGTCGAAGCCATTAAAACAAAGTGTGAGGAACTTTCGCCGTGAAGTTAATGTCATGATAAAGGAGGATATAGTGAAATTGCTAAATGCAAAATTCATCGAGCCCTATCACCATCCCACCTGACTGGCTAATATTGTGTCTGTCCTGAAAAAGAACGGGAGCCTTCGCGTTTGTGTCGACTTTAGAGATCTGAACAAGTTCTTCCTAAAAGACGATTTCCCGTTGCCAAACATAGATCTCCTGATCGACTCTACTACATGTTGTGAAATGTTTAGCTTAATGGATGGATTTAGCGGCTATAATCATATCAAAATTGATCCATAGGATGTGAAGAAGACGGCGTTCATCACACCTATGGGGGTCTTCAACTATACAGTTATGCCTTTTGGTCTAAAGAATGCAGGAGCTACTTATCAACGCGCAATGATGTCACTATTTCATGATATGATGCATCAGGAAGCTGAGTTCTATGTGGACGACTTGGTGGTCAAGTCAAGGAAGAAGTAGGACCATTGGAAAGACTTGAGGAAAGTCTTTGAAAGGTGCCGAGCTTTCCGGCTGAAAATGAACCCCATGAAGTGCACGTTTGGGGTAACTTTAGGAAAATTCTTGGGCTTTGTAATTCACCGGCACGGGATTGAGTCCGATCCCGCAAAGATCTTGGCAATTACCAGCTTACCTACGCCACAGTCTCAGAGTACACTGAAGACTTTTCTAGGAAAACTGTCGTACCTGAGAAGATTGATACCAGCTATTGCAAAGTTGATCTTTTGCTTCGGTAATTTTCTCAAAAGTACGCGACGTGCTTATGGACAGAAGAGCATCAAGCTGCGTTTGAAAAGCTGAAGAAATTATTAGCATCTTCGAGAGTTATGATCGCACCTCAACTAGGATCGCCGTTGCTACTGTACTTAACCTAAAAAAAAGACCTTTTGGAGCGTTGCTTGCTCAGGAGTTTGAAGGACAAGAAAGGCCAGTGTACTACATCTCGCGTATAATCTAGTCTGCAGAATCCAGGTACACAGAAATTGAGCGTCATTGCCTCGCTTTATTTTTCTCTATTGAAAATTTAAAGCACTATTTCGCATCCCACAAAGTGGTCATCATAACAAAGAACGATCCTATACTTTATTTATTGGAACACTCTCCTACTTGTGGGAGACTGGAAAAACGGTACATGACCATTTCCTAGTATGACATAGTCTGTGCCCGACCAAAGGCCATCAAATCCCAATCACTGGCCGACTTGTTGGCACAGTTCCCGGACAAAAATTCTGAACCATTAGTAGAGGAGGAACTCGAAGGGCCAGAGATATACACAATCAGCCATCTTTATTGGAAGTTGTACTTCGATGGATCAGCGACAAGGTAAGGGGGTGGAATTGGAGTTGTGTTTGTTGACTCAAAGAATTCTAAGTGTGTTTTGAGAAGTAACTGTTTAGAGTGATGAAAAACAAACACTAAGTATTTCTAAGGCTCCAAGGCCTTGAGATACTGATCAGAGCTTCAAAGCTTTAAGAGTAGTACTTTACAGTATGATCCAATAATCTTGTGATGCAGGTGTTCTATTTGATGTGTTAAGATCAGAGATTTACTGCAAATATCCTTGTTATACATTCTTTATTTATCAAACACAATTGCAGATATCCTAATCAGAGTGAATCAAAGGTCTCTGGTCTTAATATTGAAAGACTGTGAAGCATGTTTAGAGCTTCAAGGCCTTGAGATGTGCCTTAAGCTGCTGACATTTTTATAGAATTAACTTGATTCTCTCTTGCAAGATTTGATCTTTGTTATTATGATTGTTTAATGACTTTTACAAGTCTTAAACTGGTTTATCATGAGTAATATGTTTCAGAAGTTAATCAGGTTATTCTTTTATTCATTCGATCAAGTTTTATTCATAAATTGGAAATCCAAACAGACTTAGTGCTGTAATATTTATGGATTTTGTTGTTGCTGTGTTTTAATGTTGTTATAGGTTTTTCAAACGTGAAAATGAAATCTCAACAAACTCCAACGGATATCTACTCAAAGCTGTTCTTAATTGCAGTTAGAAAGGATGAGGATTTGCAGGAACTGAGATCCTAAAATCTCTCATTCAGTTGCATAGAGTGGATAAAAGACTGGTTTGAAATTTGAAAGGTAGAGAAGCTTACAGAAAACTGAGAGAGGTGTGATACATCCGTGGATGATCAGACATTCAATCCCTCACAAATTCAGGCTTCAGTTACAGCTTTCAGAAGATCAATCATTCCAGTTTCCTGAAGAACACATCCAGGCCCTCACAAGCTTATTCTACTACTGTGTTCTTCTTCTATATTGTAATATGCTTATCTTCTGTATATCTAAAACCTCACAAAAGCTAGTGGTTGGTTGTTCAAGTGAACAACAAGAGGTTTTTGTTAGCTCAACAGTTAGTAGCTAATACTAGATAGGTTTGGAACCACAAGCTGTATAGGTGTAAGGGAGTTTACTTAGGCTTGGAGATCTGGGGTTGTTTCTGTGTGAGTAATAAGAAGTGTTTGCCCAATCCTGGTGGGATTAGATCCCTCAGGCAGAGATTAGGTCCATTGGGACTGAACTCTTTAAATTGCCTTGTGTTATTTACTTTACAGTTTTGCTATTTCTTTCTGCAAGCAACTCAAATCAAACTAGGGTTGATAAACTTTGTAGAACTGGTGATAGTTCAAGGCCTTGATGCTTTCTGTTTGCCTTAGAAAGTTTCTGACTAGTTTTGCAAAATTTCAAGGCCTTGAGATTTGAGTTTCTCACTTGTTCACTTAGTTAAAATTTGTGTTTTAGCAAAACGTTTCCATACTCTATTCAACCCCCCCTTCTAGAGTATTTTTGTCATGTATTTAGTCTACATTACAAACTTTCAATTGGTATCAGAGCTTGTGTCACTACTATAGATCTAAGAATCTTGTGACTATGAGTAATGTAGGAGATGGTGGCTTCTCACAAGGAAGGAAAGCAAACAGACCTCCATTGTTTTGTGGTGATAACTTTGTGCACTGGAAGGCATTGATGAAGATGTTCATCATAGATCAAGACATGGAACTGTGGTCAATAGTTCAGAATGGTCCTCATGAGTATTACACTACCATAGATGGAGTTAGATGCATCAAGTCTGAGGAAAATCTCTCAGTTACTGAACTGGAAAATGTATCAAAAATTTACAAGGCTATGAATATGTTATATTGTTCTCTTAATGCAGATGAGTTCAACAGAGTGTCAAATTGCAAAAGTGCCAAAGAAGTATGGGACAAACTGGTTGTGACATATGAAGGAACAATTCAAGTTAAGCAGACCAAGATTAACATACTTCTGAGGCAATATGAGCTGTTAAAAATGAACTCAGATGAGACCATCAAGGAGATTTCAAAAGATTCACTGATGTGGTGAATAATCTGAAATCATTGGGAAAAAAAGTTTTCGAATGAGGTAAAGGTCGGGAAAATTCTGAGGAGCTTGCCAAAAGCGAAGTGGGACCCAAAGACAACAACTATTGAGGAAGCTCATGATTTAAGTCTTCTTCAGCTAGATGATCTACAAGGAAAGCTGCTCACTCATGAAATGTCTATGAAGGATGTAGAAGGTGATCTGAGTGAAAACATCAAGAACTTAGCACTCAAGGCTAAAGACAATGAAAAATCTCAAAGTCCTGAGACTGAAGATGATCATGATGATGAAGAGGATTTAGCATTGATCTCCAAGGCCTTGGCCAGGATTCTCAAGAAGAAGAGAAACTCTGGTAACAGAGACTACAACAGAGAGAGATCAAGACCTTCACGCAGCAAGGACTACAAAGGTAAGTCTTCATCACAGTCACATAAAACTAAAGTAATGAATTGTTTTGAATGTAGTGATGTAGATCATTTAGTAAGGATTGTCCACAAAAGAAGAAGAACAAGAACTTTCAAAAGAAAGACAGTGACAACAGAAGGAAGAAAGCCATGATGGCCTCTTGGAGTGATTCTGATTCATAAGTGATTCAGACACAGAAGAAGATCAAGCAAAGTTATGCTTCATGGCTAAACATGATGAAGAAAAGTCTTCAGACAGACATATTGAGGAAATTGTAAAATATCTTATTGCTAGTCCTTCTGATGTACTTCCTGAAATTCTCAAAAGCATGTTTTTAAATGAGGAAATTTATAGAAATGAGATTTCATCTTTAAAGATTAAGATTCATGAGCAGGTAAAAGAAAACCTGGACCTAGTTTTTGCCAACAAAACTGTTGAAGTTTCCAAGACAAAAATTGAAAAGGACTTCAAGGCATTGGACAGCAGATTCAAAGCCTTGAAGGCACAGATAAAAGAGATTGTTGATCAAAACACTCTCTTAACTGAAATGTATGTTGATCTGATGACTCATTCAAAGGATTTAGAACAACAAATCTGTTCTTTGACTGAGAAACTTCAAGAGTCTAAAAAGGTCCTAGCTAGTTTTACAGGCTCAGAACATAATCTGAATCTCATTCTTGGAGGAAGTCTGAAATCAATTCATAAAAGTGGGATTGGCTACAATCCATATTTTCCAAAGAAAAGCCAAACTAATTTTGTCAAATCAGGTAGCAGACATTCTCCAAAATGTCATTACTGTGGAAAAATTGGTCATCTTAGATTAACTTGTCCCTTCAGAAGACTAGAACCTCACATTATGAGGAACACTTATCCTTATCAGCGTAAGGTACAGGTTAGGCAAATTTGGGTTCCAAAAGGAATTAGACAACCAAACATGGCTGATTCTGAGTATGACTCAAAGTTCTGCACTTGGTCTAACAGCCTATTAAGGCATAGATTTACTTTTGCAGGATGTCACCAAAGCCTTGAAAGATCAGAAATGGATATTAGACAGTGGCTGTTCCAGACATGAGTGGAAAGTAGTCTCCTTTTACTGAGCTCACAGAAAAATCTGGAGGGACAATTACACTTGGTGACAAAGCAAAATGCAATATTATTGGTATAGGTAGTATTGGTAATGGTTCTACCAACTCTATCTCTGATGTTTATCTTGTGGATGGACTTAAATATAATCTGCTTAGCATTTCTCAGTTATGTGACAAAAGTTATAAAGCTATATTTAACAAGGAGAAATGTGTGGTGCAATATGAGAAATCTGGAGATTGCATACTCACTGCTCCTAGATCATATAATCTATATGCTATGAGTACTAACAGTGTTGCAGGTGACAAGTTGAAATGCCTCAATTCCTTGAAGGAAGATTCAAAGCTTTGGCATAGAAAGCTTGGCATATTAGCATACATACCTTGAATAAACTCATATCAAAGGATTTGGTAAGAGGATTACCATCACAAAAGTTTTCAGATGATGAGGTTTGCAAGGCATGTGTACAAGGTAAACAAACAAGAAGCTCAATCAAGCCAAAGAACTTTGTAAGTACTTCTAGACCCTTAGAACTGTTGCATATGGACTTGTGTGGTCCTATGAGAGTTCAGACTCCAAAAGGTAAGAGGTATATGCTTGTGATAGTAGATGATTAGTCTAGGTTTACATGGGTGATGTTTATTAGAGACAAAACTGAAGCATTATCTGAGTTTTCTAGACTATGTAAAGAGCTTCAATCTATGAAAAATTTGCATGTTGCATCTATTAGAAGTGATCATGGTAGGGAGTTTGATCAACTTGACTTTTGGTTTATTTTGTGCAAAGCATGGCATATCACACAACTTTTCTGCACCTAGAACTCCACAGCAAAATGGAGTTGTTGAGAGGAAAAATAGGACACTTGAGGATATGTCTAGAACCATGCTACTTGAAAGTAATTTGCCAAAGTTCTTGTGGGAAGAAGCTGTTAATACTACCAATTATGTGTTGAATAGATGTTGGATTAGGCCTATTTTGAAAAATACTCCTTATGAACTGTTTAAAGGTAGGAAGCCTAGTGTCTCTTATTTCAAACCTTTTGGTTGATTTGTTTTGTGCATAATAATGGTAGAGACAATATTGGTAAGTTTGATGCTAGAAGTGATGAAGGTGTATTTCTTGGATATTCTCAAACTAGGAAAGCTTATAGAATTTACAATAGAAAAACCAAGATTGTGGAAGAGAGTGTTCATGTGTTTTTTGATGAAAGTACTAAGGATTCTCTGAATGAATTTTTTGCAGATCTAAATTTGAAAAAGCATGAGTCTGATGATGATGCTGTGAAAGAGGAAAAAGGAAAAACTAAAGTGCAGAATCAATTAGTAGAATCTCAAGGCCTTGAACCTCCTGCAGAGCCAAAATCTCAAAGCCTTGAGACTGGAACTGAAACTTTCTATGATGCTCCCTCTACTGTTTCAAGACCTCAAAGCCTTGAAGGAACATTTCCTGGATACCAAGGAAGAAGTTTAAGTATCTTGCAGATCATCCAGCTGACAATATCATATCTGATCCAATAACTGGAACTCAGACAAGAGGACAGTTGAAGAACTTGTGTGCTTTTAGTGCTTTTGTATCATTGATTGAGCCTAAGAATACAAAGGAAGCACTGGAAGATACAGACTGGATCATTGCAATGCAAAGTGAGCTGAATGAGTTTGTAAGAAACAAGGTATTGAATCTGGTTCCCAGACCAAAAGAGAAATCAGTTATAGGAACCAAATGGGTGTTCAGAAATAAGCTTGATGAGAATGGCAAAGTGGTAAGGAACAAAGCCAGAATTGTGGCACAGGGATACAATCAGGAAGAAGGTATAGACTATGAGGAGACATTTTCTCCTGTTGCCAGGTTAGAAGCTATTAGAATACTTCTTGCATTTGCATCTCACAATCACAAAAAAGCTTTATCAAATGGATGTCAAATGTCCTTTTCTGAATGGTTATTTACAAGATGATGTTTTTGTAGCACAACCTCCTGGTTTTAAAGATGAAAACTTCCTTGATCATGTTTACAAATTAGACAAAGCTCTTTATGGTTTAAAACAAGCTCCAAGGGCTTGGTATGATAGACTTTCAAAATTTTTACTTGACAATAATTTCAAGAGAGGTCTAGTAGATAAAATTCTTTTTATTAAACATCATGAAACTGATTTTTTAGTAGTCCAGATCTATGTGGATGACGCTTTGTTTGGTGTTACTAATGATGCTCTTTCAAAAGAGTTCTCTAGTCTAATGTGCAGGGAGTTTGAGATGAGCTTAATGGGAGAACTGAATTTATTTCTTGGACTTCATATTTTACAAATGAAGAAAGGGATATTTGTACATCAAGGAAAGTATACCAAGGACTTGTTGAACAAATACAATATGACACAGTCCACGGTACTCAAAACGCCTATGAGTTCATCACTCTCATTAGACAAGGATTCAAATGGTAAGAGTGTAAATCAAAAGGAGTATAGAGGTATGATTATATCACTTTTGTATTTAACTGCTAGTAGACCTGATATTATGTTTAGTGTTTGCATGTGTGCAAGATTTCAAGCAGATCCTAAGGAAAGTCATTTAACTAATGTCAAGAGAATTTTCAGATATTTGAATGGAACCAAAGGCTTGGGGCTTTGGTATCCAAGGAGATCTAATTTTATGTTGAGTGGCAATTTCAGATGCATATTTTGCAGGATATAAAGTGGATAGGAAGAGTACTTCTGGATGTTGCCAATTTCTTGGATCCTCACTAATCAGTTGGCATTCCAAGAAGCAAAATTATGTAGCATTATCAACTGCAGAAGCTGAATACATTGCAGCTGGAGCTTGCTGTTCACAAGTGTCGTGGATTGCTCAACAACTTAGAGATCTTGGCTATAATTTCAGAAATGTTCCTATTCATTGTGACAACACAAGTGCCATTTCAATCTCTAAGAATCCAGTACAGCACTCAAGAACCAAGCATATAGATGTAAGGTATCACTTTCTTAGAGATCATGCAGAAAAAGGTGATGCTGTTCTATCTTTTATTTCTACTTCTATGCAGATTGCTGATATTTTCACTAAACCTCTGCCAAATGATAGGTTTTCATCCCTAAGGCTTGAACTGGGTATGTTAAACAAGGATGCATTGGTTTAGGGGTAGTATTTGTACTTACTTGTGTTCATGTATTGAAATCTCAAAGCCTTGAAATTATACTTTCCAAAGCCTTGAAAGTATAGTTCAAAGCTTTGAAATTTCTAAAACTGCAGAAAATCTCAAGGCCTTGAGATTGTTCTCCAAGGTCTTGAAACATCTGTAATTTTTTTAAAACATGGATCCCCAAATATTATATGTTATCTTTTTAGATAATTGTATAATATTTGAATTACTCATAGAATTTTCTAAAATATTCTAAAAGATCTTGTAGATTCGTTTTGCATGTTGATTTCAGTAGAGTCCTTTTATAACTCATTCTTTCAACCTACTTAAGCTGAAAGTCAGGGCTTTTCTTCTTCATTCCCTCTCAATTCTCTACGTCTCTCTACTCTCTCTATCTCTCTCAATCTCATTCATCTCTCAAAACCCTAATCCCACAATGGAGTGCAAATCAGCCAGGATTCAAAAACAGGGAAAGCATTCTAGTAGATCTAAGAAGAGGGCAAACAAGAAGGAGAAGATTGTGATCTCTGATTCAGATTCAAAAAACACACAGAGTTTGCATGAGGACACACCTCCTGCAAAGAAGATCAGAAAAGAGAAAGGGGATGAAGGTTCAAGTGTTGATCCACGGAAGGAGATAGAGGTTCAGGGTGATGATCAACCTAGATCAGACAAGAAGAAAGGGGAAGAGAAGAAAAAGGCTGTTGAAGAAGAAAAAGGAAAATCAGCTAAGGAAAGCAAGAAGAAGTCTACTGAAGGAGTACCAGAGAAGGAGAAACCTGCTGAGAAGAAATCAAGGTTTAAGCAAGTTGCTGCTGAAACTAAAAAGGGTTATCAAGAGAATTGGAGTGGTTCAGACAGGAAAGGGTCATTGGAAGTTCTATTCAGAGTTGTCCAAAGCTGAGCTTGAAGAGAAGGATTTTGTCAAACCTAAGGGGGCTACAACATCAAGGGTATAAGAAAATGAGGATTACTCTCAATTGGTTGAGAAGTTTGAAGAACAGCAGGTTGAGATTGAAGATCTTAGACAAAGGCTGTTTGATCTATCTTCCGAGTTTAATCTAATAAAAGGTTTGATGAATGTGATGAATGGAAAACTGAATGTTTTCATCAAAGGTTTGAATTTGGAGAAGATCCCTTCTGCTACTAGTCATGACACTAGTGTTGGCTCAGATGAAAGGCTAGGTGAATTCTTGAAGAAGAATAAGAAGCCTATTGTAGTTGTGCTCACTTCAAAGGATCTATATGAGCAAACTGATGAAGAAGAAGCTGGAGAAGACACAGGTGTTAATGCATCTACAGAGGGTGATTCAGTGCAGGTTATGAAAAAGATAGTGGATGAAATCATTGAGGAAGTTGTTGCTGAGGTGGATGCTGAACAAGAAGAGAATCAGTATGCAGAAGAAGCTGACAGTGATGAAGAGGTTGGAGAAGGCTCAGAGAAAGGCCAAGCATCAAAGAAGAAGTGAAGATTTGAGAAAGCCAAAGCCTTGATTCTTTCTTTCTTTCTTTCTTTCTTTCTTTCTTTCTTTCTTTCTTTCTTTCTTTCTTTCTTTCTTTCTTTCTTTCTTTCTTTCTTTCTTTCTTTCTTTCTTTCTTTCTTTCTTTCTTTCTTTCTTTCTTTCTTTCTTTCTTTCTGTTCTCAAGGCCTTGACAATCAATAGGAACTTATTTTGTTAAGTTTTTTTTAAGACTCTGAGTAATGATCCAACATTTCTTCACCTTTATTTGATGAAAGTCAAAAAGGGGGAGAAGTTATCTGTGCTATTTGTGTTTACTCTTCAGTGTTTAGATAATAAGATTGTGAGTTTTTGTGTTAATCAGTTGTGTTCTGTGATTATTGATTATCTATGATTACTGGTTATCTGTGTTAATTTGGTATAAACAGTGTTAATGTTCATCACTTTTTTGCAAATGATGATATCTAATTCTTACAAAAAGTTGCAGGGATATTTACACAAGATTATGGGTTTTGTCTTTCATCAAGGGGGAGATCGTTGACTCAAAGACTTCTAAGTGTGTTTTGAGAAGTAACTGTTTACAGTGATGAAAGACAAACACTAAGTATTTCTAAGGCTCCAAGGCCTTGAGATACTGATCAGAGCTTCAAAGCTTTGAGAGTAGTTTTCTTTATAATATGTTCTAATAATCTTGTGATGCAGGTGTTCTATCTGATGTGTTAAGATCAGAGATTTGCTGCAAATATCCTTGTTATACATTCTTTATATATCTAACACAATTGCAGATATCCTAATCAGAGTGAATCAAAGGTTTCTGGTCTTAATATTGAAAGACTGTGAAGCATGTTCAGAGCTTCAAGGCCTTGAGATGTGCCTGAAGCTGCTGACAGTTTTACAGAATTAACTTGATTCTCTCTTGCACGATATGATCTTTGTTATTATGATTGTTTAATGACTTTTACAAGTCTTAATCTGGTTTATCATGAGTAATATGTTTCAGAAGTTAATCAGGTTATTGTTTTATTCATTTGATCCAGCTTTTATTCAGAAATTGGAAATCCAAACATAATTAGTGATGTTATATTTCTGGATTTTGTTGTTGCTGTGTTTTAATGTTGTTGCAGGTTTTTCAAACGCGCAAATGCAATCTCAACAAACTCTAACGGATATCTACTCAAAGCTGTTCTGAATTGCAGTTAGAAAGGATGAGGATTTGCAGGAACTGAGATCCTAAAATCTCTCATTCAGTTGCAGAGAGTGGATAAAAGACTAGTTTGAAATTTGAATGGTAGAGAAGCTTACAGTGAACTGAGTGAGGTGTTATACATTCGTGGAAGATCAGACATTCAATCCCTCAAAAATTCAGGCTTCAATTACAGCTTTCAGAAGATCAATCATTCCAGTTTCCTGAAGAACACATCCAGGCCTTCAAAAGCTTATTCTTCTACTATGTTCTTCTTCTGTATTGTAATCTGCTTATCTTATGTATATCTAAAACCTCACAAAACCTAGTGGTTGGTTGTTCAAATGAACAACAAGAGGTTCTTGTTAGCTCAACAGTTAGTAGCTGATACTAGATAGGTTTGGAACCACAAGCTGTATAGGTGTAAGGGAGTTCACTTAGGCTTGGAGATCTAGGCTTGTTTCTTTGTGAGTAATAAGAAGCGTTTGCCCAATCCTAGTGGGATTAGATCCCTCAGGCAGAGATTAGGTCCATTGGGACTGAACTCTGTAAATTGCCTTGTGTTATTTACTTTACGGTTTTGCTATTTCCTTCTGCAAGCAACTCAAATCAAACTAAGGTTTATAAAATGCTTAGAACAGGTGATAGTTCAAGGCCTTGAAGCTTTCTGTTTTCCTTAGAAAGTTTCTGACTAATTTTGCAAAATCTCAAGGCCTTGAGATTTGAGTTTCTCACTTGTTCACATAGTTAAAATTTGTGTTTTAGCAAAACGTTTCCATACTCTATTCAACCCCACCACTTATAGAGTATTTTGGTCCTGTATTTAGTCTACATTACAAACTTTCAGTGTTAATTAAGCGTGATCAAGAGGTCATTTAAATGTCGACCAAGCTAGAATTCGTTGTGACCAACAACGAGGCTGAATACGAAGCTCTAATCGCAGGATTACTTTCAGCCAAGGCCTTGGAAGTTCAGAATTTCATTGTAATGGGAGATTCTAAACTAATAGTGAAGCAAACTTCAGGAGAGTACAGATTGAAGGAGATTAACTTGCTGAACTACAGATCGATAGTGCAGAAGTTGGTTCAGAAACTTGATTCCATCAAGTATGAGCACACCCCTAGATCTGATAATCGACATGCGGATGCATTGGCTACTTTGGGGTCGAAGATTAGCTTTGATAAATGCCCAGCAAAAATCTCTATTGAAGTTAAGACAACTCCAACCCTGGTAAAAGGCCTGTGCGAAGATGAGTATGAAGAAGAAGCATATTGGAGAAAGCCCATCATGCGCGCAATGGCCGAAGGAACAAGCAAGGAAAGCTGGGTTTCCATGAAAGGGTTTTGCATACACAATATTTTGTTGTACTACAAGGGACCTGCGGGAATTCTTATGTTATGCATGACGGAGGAGGAAGGCCGAGCAGTTTTGGAGAAAATCCATCAACATTTCTGTGGAGAAAATGAAAATTCTATCTACAGAAAGGCGCAAAGATATGGAATCCACTGGCCGCCGATGGCATATTTTGCAGCTATTGTATAAAGCAACTGCGAAAAGTGCACGCTGATAAAAGACTCCCTGGAGGTCGCTGCAATTGAAGATGAGGATTGGCGGAGACCTATAATCGATTACCTGCAAGATGGAACTTTGCCGAGCGACAGAAAGGAAGCTGGCAAGCTTAAGTGAGGCAGCTCGATACACCTTGCAAGAAAATTTACTTTGGCAGAAAGGAAACAATGAGAACTTACTCAGGTGTCTGAATGGTCAAGAAGTCCAGGAGGTCATGGAAATGTCTCATCAAGTGGAAGACCAAGGGGGCGCAACGCTATGCAGACAATTCTTAACTGTTGGTTACTTCTGGCCAACCACGGAAGCTGATTGTCGCGCGAAGGTCAAGAGGTGCTAGCAATGCCAATTACATGGTAACCTAGATCACGCCCAAGCAGTTGATTTTCGTGCGTTAGGAACTCCCTGGCCGTTCCACACATGGTCCTTGGGTTTCATTGGTCCAATCCGACCTCCATCGCGTGGTGATAGCGCCTTTTAGGAGCAATAATTCTTTAGCATTTACCACATGTTAATAGGTATTTGGAGAGTGCTTTGAGCCCAATGTTAGAGAATATGAGTTGTTTTATGACTTGTTGCTCACCATGTACTATATTGCTAGTTCGGGCGTTTCTATGCATATTTTGTTGTTATTTTTCAAATATAATCGCTTGGTATGTTTGTTCATGTTTTCTTGGAAGGAATGGATACTAATCGGTTGATATGAGGCATGGAACAAACTTCGGAAACAACGGGAGATCAAGTGGAGTAAAGAGAAGCCGAATTGGAGGAGCTTGGATGACAGTCTACACTAATATGATCATAGCTGGAGTTCTAAAATTAATTTGGGATGAGACCTGTGGCAAATGAAATTAGACTCAAAGATCTTTCCAACGACAGGTTGTTCGCGATAATTCCCAAGTATAGGAATATCGTTCTAAGTAGTACCCGAGTAAGAACGGGGTCGAATCCACAAGGAGAGGAGGATTAGAGAGTGACTTGCAAAACTAGAAAACGACTAACTAAACGATAAAAGCAACTTCTCTCAATGGCTTTAGAGCTTGCCAAGCTATCAAATCCACCAAAACTAATTGATGGAGCGAGTTGAGATTTGAGAATTTAAAGAACAAAGTAAACAACTACTAAAACTACGATTCAAGAAAGTAGTGAAATAACAAGTAATGAGGGGCTAGGGATCATCGGTTTCTCTAGTGACCAATCCCCCTATTATATTCAAGCCCGGTTCTCATATCACATGTAGAATTCCACAAGACAAGTGCCTCAAGAATCGATTGCTCATTGCAATCCAACTTGCCACAAATGAAGTGCCTAACTCTAACACACGATAATTAAGCACTAAAGAAGCGATTCAAATGAGATTTTCCAAATATCAATTGCCTCAAGCATCAAACATATGTAAACACACATAAGTGTTTCCACATGAAAGATCAAGCCACAAATGAGATTCCTAAATTCTCACTCAAATCACCTAACTAGTACTCAACTACTCAAAGTTAGGATTGACGAGTCACTTCAACGCAAGAGAAATTTCGAATCAAACATGTCAAGAACATTCGCACATCTACCTATTCAATGCATCAAATACTCCAACATGAGAAATTCAAGTATTAAACTACGTATTGAAGCTACTCAATTCAACCCATTCATCCTTGAAGTCCAACTTGAATCAATAAGAGGATTAGGGCACTAGATAGTCCCAAATCACCCAAGCAAGTTAACTAGCTAAGCATGATAGATTCAAGAGTAATAAAGAGAAATGATATTTTCATAGCCAACACTTGAATCAACCAATTGTTTTCACAAATTCAACCCCAATACTTGATTCAACTACACAAAACTAAGAGCAAAATAGCCAAAAACACAACTAAGCTACAACTAGTGGAGCAATTGCCCTTATAAGCTACTGCTGCTGCTGCTATAGCAAGAACTCAGCAGCGACAGTCACATAACAAACCCAGAATTGCTCAAGAACAACCCATGGTTAGGGCGAAATCAGAGAGAGAGAGAGAGAGGCGAAAACAGAGCACTGTGTGTAGCTCTCGGGTCCGAGCCCCCCAGTCCTTCGTCATTCTTCAAGTCCGATTTATATAGGCAGTGGGGATTCATTTCGTGGCCTCCAAGAGATGATCTCCGCCCTCCAATTGATCTAAGAGACCCTCCTTCGTTGATTTACAGCAGCTCTCAAGAACCCTAGGTGATTTAGGGATTTCTAGTTCGTTCATCTTTGGGCCGAATTGAGGGAAGAGGGAGGTTGAGGTTGGGCTGGGGAGCGTTTTGGTGTTGGTCTCACTTGATTTGGTGAAGCAACGAAGGAGATAAGGCCCTCGAAGAGGCTTCGTGCGAGCTTCCATGGTGGCTCTGTTATGCTGCTGTGTTGAACCGACGGGGAGAGAGAGTGCCGAGAGAGAGAGGACGCGTGAGGTGAGTTGTTTTGAAGAATTAACACCCGGCTCCCCCTTATTCTCTGTTATATTTTAAAAGACCCCGAGTGCTTCCTTAAAACTTTCTGAAAATGGCGATAACACCCCAACTCCGTTAAAAGCTCTTTAGATCAGCCCTTGAAAAGTTTAGAAAATTCCACATGACACCCCCTTCCGTTAGAATCTTCTCAAACAAACCCTTGGATGCAACTTTGGTCCTACGAATTGGTCACTTGACTTCTTAAACTTCACTTTTTGGCCTATTTCTTCACTTCTCTTCAAACTTTAACCCTTGAAACTTTAAATTAACTTGCAAATTTGTCCTCCATCTCGCTTTATCTTCAATTTTAACCACTTTATCACTTGATTTCTTCAAATTAAGCCTTCAAATTCCTTCTTCGCGTCTCTTGGACCTTCCAAACGTCTCAATTCATCATTCAAGCTCTTCCCTAGCTAGTCTCACCTACAAAACAAGATAAAAACAACCAAAGCTACGAAGACAAGCATAAGTCTAGAAAGAGAGATAAAATAGATAAATTACACATATTAGTAAGTTATGAAGAGTTCATTAACATACTTAAACATGCAATTTTATGTTGTTAACACAGGTCACGGAGCTTAATCGGAGTTCGGACGAAGAAGATATGGCCCGGAGAAGTCAGGAGCAGATTTCAGGGGTTATTGTGCAAATACTAAAGACTTGTGATGGGTTTTGATTGAAGAACGAACTGGGGGCAAAAATAAACTCATTAACGCTTACAGAGAGCCAAGAACAAGGAGGAGAGCAAGAAGGCTTCATTGGGGAACATCATCTAGCAAGGAGAAGAGCCCGGATCGCGCGACAATCACAATTTCTAGCGTTTGATCTATTTTCTCTCTATTTTCTTGTATAATCTATTTAAACAATATGTTAATTTGTGCTAGCTAAACTCATACCTATGCATCTATGGAAAGCCTAGGGTTTATGTTTTGATGATATTTTTCAGATTTTGGATGAAGTTTCATGCTAGGGTTATGATTCAATAAATATTGTTTTGGTTTTCATCATGTTGAGTTCTTCCATTGACAAGTTAGGACTAAGATGTATGATGTTTATTATCTATTTCTCCATTCAATCATGAACTAGGCTTAATGATGATCTTGGTGGCCTAGATATCTTGTTTATTGCGCTTAATCCTTAGTGACGTAGGAGTCATGACCTGAAATTTCTAATTAACTAGTGAGTGTGTGAAAGAAACTCTACTCTAGTTGGGATGAGTAAACAAGATCAATCTTAATCAATTAGACTAAAAGGCGAGTTGAGTAGGAATGGCTAGAAGAGGGTGGATTCGGTAGGAAATAGTGAGGTGTACGTGTGGTGATGGTCTGAGAGGACATTATTCCGTGCACGATCGTTAGCCTACTACAACGTATCGGTAGTTGGTGTTGACCTGAGAGGGACAAAACGGTACCGGTGTGTAGAACGACAAAAGACCGAGAGGTAATTGTCAGTGCCATTACCCAGCATAGGTTGCTAAGAGTTATCGTGTTAGAACATGAAATCCGGAATTGTCAAAACTACCGTAGGTGATCTATAGGTTGCCTAGTCTCATCTCCATTGATTTACCCTAAATCATTTCTTTTGCGTTAGTTTTACTTACTGATCTAGTCACTTGATTGAGGGTAAAAACACTCCATTCACAACCATTTTTTACCGGTTACTTGGGTAAATTGAATTTAATTGCTAAATCTAGAGCAAAGTAAACATCCTTCCCTTGGGTTCGATAACTCGGAGTCCAAAATACTCCATTATATTACTTGACCGTACACTTGATTCTAACGTGTTAGCATATGCGCATCAAGTTTTTGGCGCCGTTGCCGGGGAAGGCATTGGTTACTATTCTAGTTTAGCGATTAGTTAAATTTACCTATTTCTTTTTGTTTATTATTTCTGTGATTTATGATTTTTTTTCTGAATTGTGTTTCAGTTTCTCTGTGTATGCACCGGATTTCTAGAGACCTTGTGCCCCCACTTGAGGACCCAGAACAGTTATTCAGAACTCCGAGAAGAGGTCCAAGACAGATCGCAATGGGTGAGCAATTGACTAACGCTCAACTGAATCAGAAGTTGACTGAACTTCATGAGAAACTTGATAAGCAGCAGAACCGGATGACCTACAACAAATTGGGGCAAGCTTTGGTTGAAAAGTTTCAGTCAACTCAGAGAGGATGAAAGCTAGCTATTGTGGTGCTAGACATTCAAGCTGAGCACTTTGATTTGAATCCTTCCACCATCACGACAGTGCTGAATCAGTTTCAGTACTATGGGAACCGGGATGAAGACCCGAATGATTTCATTGGAAAGTTTGAAGCTTACATCAAAACAGTGAAGTACAAGAACGTGACCCCAAAGACACTAGAGTTGATTTTGTTTTCCTATTGTCTGAAGGGAGCGGCTGAGAAGTGGCTAGATACCAGGGAGCCAGAATTGATCACCACATGGGAGCAGTGTTTTAATGAGTTCATGAGCAAGTTCTACCCCGCTCAACGTGTCATTGGTTTACAGACAGAGATTCTTGGTTTTCAGCAGCATGCAGATGATACGGTTGTTGATGCATGGGACATTTTCATGAGGAAGATATGAAAGTGTCCGAATCATAGCTGAAAGTGTGAGTGTGCAGGTTGTAATGCAGCTAAGATACTCTAGAAGGGGGGGGGGGGGGGTGAATAGAGTATGCAAACTTTTTGCAAAACTTGCTAGGAAGAAGAGATCCTG
This sequence comes from Linanthus parryae, assembly GCA_023055425.1. Classification (NCBI taxonomy): domain Eukaryota; kingdom Viridiplantae; phylum Streptophyta; class Magnoliopsida; order Ericales; family Polemoniaceae; genus Linanthus; species Linanthus parryae. The sequence continues at coordinate 11,154,132 of JALGPY010000010.1, read as the reverse complement.
TGAGAACAAGTGAAGTTCAAGGCCTTGAAATCAATTTCAAGCCCTTGGAAGATATGCAGTTAGCAAATAAACAGATAAGCCTTTTTCAAGGTCTTGAAAACAAGTTCAAACCCTTGAAAATCAGACAGTTTTGTGTGCTGCAAAAACTATGAAAAAGAATGAACTGTAAATGCAAGAGACAGATGATTTATAGAGTTCAGTCCACTTGCTTGACTAGTGTTTTCAAGGCTTTGAAACTGGTTTTCAAGGCCTTGAAATCACTGTCAGTTTTCTTCTGATAGATTTCAAGATTCTGATTTAGACAAACAAGTTGTAAGTTCTCTTTTGCTTGCTCATGAACTTTTTCTTTCAAAAGTCTGATTTTTTCCAGATAATCTTCCTCATTTAAAAGCATTGTTCTGAGATATTATGAAAGAGCTTCTTTTGGTTTTGAAATTAGACAGTTTACCATTACCTCAATGTTCTTCTTTGAACTTTCATCATGCTTGGCCATGAAGCATAGGTTGGCATGTTCTTCTTCTGATTCAGATTCACTTGAACTATCTGAATCACTCCATGAAGCTATCATAGCTTTCTTTCATCTTTCATGATCTTTCTTTTGAAAGCTCTTGCTTTTATTGTGTGGAAAATCTCTTATCAAATGTCCTGCATCACCACATTCAAAGCAGTTCATAACCTTTGATTTACTTTGTGAAGAATTCTTACCTTTGTAGTCCGTGCTACTGGGATGGTCTATGTCTTTCACTGTTGAAGTCTCTGTTTCCAAAGTTTTTCTTCATTTTGAGAATCCTTATCAAGGCTTTGGAAATTAAAGCATATGGATCTTCATCATCACCATCCTCATTTTCAAGTCTTTGAATTCTGTCATTCTCTTTGGCTTTGAGGGCTAAGTTCTTGACACTTTCTGGGAGCTCTCCATCAGATTCATTCATAGATATTTCATGTGTCAGAATCTTCCCTTGTAGGTCATCAAGTTGTAGAGTTGAGAGACTCTGAGCTTCTTCAATTGCTGTGGTCTTTGGTTCCTACTTTGCTTTTGGAAGACTTGTTAGTATCTTCCTCACCTTTTCTTCATTGGAAAAGTGTTTTCCCAGTGAATTAAGGTTGTTAACAATGTCTGTGAACGTCTTGAACATATCTCTGATAGACTCATCTGCATTCATTTGAAACAGCTCATACTGCCTGAGATAGATGTTGATCTTGGTTTGCTTCACTTGACTGGTTCCTTAAAAATTTACCACAAGTTTATCCCGGATTTCTTTGGTAGTAGTGCAGCTTGAAATCAGTTGAATTCGTCTGTACTCAAAGCACAATATAAGATGTTAGTAGCTTTGTAATTCTTAGAGAATTTCTCTAACTCAGAAGAGGAGAGTGAGTCTTCAGATTTTGGAGTTCTAATCCCATCTTTCTCTATATAGAAAGTGTGAGGTCCATTCTGAATAATGGTCCAAAGCTCTGTCTTGATCAATGATGAACATTTTCATCAAGGCTTTCCAGTGAGCAAAATTTTCTTTGCAAAATAGAGAAGGTCTGTTAGCAGCTCTTCCCTGTGAGAAACCACCATCACCTGCAGTACTCATGATCACCAGTTGGTTAAATCTGTACAGTGATACAAGATCTGATACCAATTGAAAGTGTGAGTGTGCAGGTGGTTATGCAGCTAAGATACTCTAGAAGGGGGGTTGAATAGAGTATGCCAAATTTTGCAAAACTTGCTACGAAGAAGATATCTTGTGAGAACAAGTGAAGTTCAAGGCCTTGAAATCAATTTTAAGCCGTTGGAAGATATGCAACTGCTAAATAAACAAATAAGCCTTTTTCAATGCCTTGAAAACAAGTTCAAACCCTTGAAAAACAGACAGTTTTGTGTATTGCAAAAAATATGAAAAATAATGAATTGTAAATGCAAGAGACAGATGATTTATAGAGTTCAGTCCACTTGGACCTACGTCTCTACCTCAGGGATCTTCTCCCTGCAGGATTTTCAACTCAATTCTTATTAATCAAAATCTAAGCCTTAGATCTCAAGCACAGAGAATCGCCTTACTCTATTACAGCTTGTGTTTTTTCCTAACCTATCTAGTACCTGCCTAGCTAACTGATTAACTAAGAATTCTCTTTTTTCACTTTGAAAAATCCTTGAGAATGAAGATAGAAATAATACAGAAATGATCTACCAATGAACTACAATACAGAAGAACTCTTAGAGTGTAGAAACTGCAGTGAAGTATGCAATGATCTTTTGTGAATGGATTGTGAGGTGAATGAAATTCTTGATGCTTTGTCAATCCCGAACTTTGTCACTATTTTTTCCCATTGAGTATTGTGTATTTTTGCTTTAGAATTGAGCTCTATTTAAACTTCAAACAGCTTTGAATATCTTCCCAGATTGCAACAAATCTCCTATTTTGTAGGCAACAAACTTTGACTCTTTGACAATCTTCTCCAACGGTTGAATGATCACAATCTTAAGAGATCATTTCGTGATCATGCATTTAAATAGGTTGAGAATCTGTCAAGTCATTCAGATCAAACACAGAATCATCTTCTTGATTATTTCCTTCCCTGCAAAAGTCAGATTAGGAAACAATCTCTGCAAACTTAAGGAAATAAAATCTCCTGCAAAAGCATAATAACACAGATGATATTCTATGTTCAACGAGTTAGGATACTTTGTATTTCATCTTCAAATAATAGTAGATTAAGTATATGAAGAATAGAGAGGGAATCAACTTAGAAGAGTTTACAGAAAACTCCCCCTGAGAATGTTCATACAGGTTAAGCAGTTTCAAGGATTTGAATCCAGTTTCAAGGCCTTGAAAATAGCTATACTATTTTCAAGCCACTGAAAACTGATTCAAGGCTTTGAAAGCTGGTTCAAGTCCTTGAACCAGTCAAACTATTTCAAGCCTTGCACAACCTGATTTTATAATAGCTTCGGCGACTACACGATTCTCCAGGTTTTCTATCACAGCCTGTATCATCCCAACCATGATTTGCTTAACATGGAAGCATGAGGTAACTTCCTATATAGAGTTGACAAGGAAGGAGCATATGCTTTGATGAAAAAAATTGAAAAACAGGATGCTCAATTCTATGACTGTAGGAGGTTTTCCAAGTTACCTGAGCCGACGAATGATGAGTGGAAAGATGGGATAAAGAAGATGGTGTCTCATATGGCAAAGCATGTGTATCATGATAAGAAGAATGTGTCTGCAGTAGAGGAGCAAGAGTTTGATGCAGCTTTGACTCAAGCTGCTAATGATGACGTCAGCTATGTGGGGGCACAGGGGCAGCGCAACTGGAATCAGGGGAACTACAGGCCAGGGACAAGAGATCATCCAGGATTCAGGTATGGAGATCAGACTGGAGCTTCATATGCACCCGGGTTTCAGCATAGGCCAGCTGGTCAGGTGCCACCACCACCACCATCCGCGAGCCAGAGTGCTGAGATGACAGATCTCAAGAACATGATGTATCAGATGGGCAAGAATGTGAATACCTTCACTTCTCAGGTGGAGACACTGACTGCGGATATGCACATCACGAAGACCTCACTTCGTAACTTGGAGGTGCAGGTAGGATAGATCGCCACTCAGATCTCCTCTAGAGCACCAGGATCCTTACCGTAGATACTCAGAATGTGCGCCAGGTGAACGCCATCACCACTCGTAGCGGGATAGTTCTTGATGATGCCCCCATATCCAAGCCACGCCATAGCTGAAGCCTCGAAGGCTAGGGAGCATGAGGTCTTTGACAAGACCCCTATCATGATCCCCCAATCAAAGGGCTTGACTCCACATGTTGATGATGAGGTAACACCACCACCACCTTCTATGTGTAAGAATCTTCCATATCTTCTTAAGGCAAGAAAGAAGAAAGATGACTCTGAGGAGTATAAAAGGTCCTTATACATTTTCTCGAAATTTCACATCAATGTTCCACTAATTGAGGCAGTCAAAATTATGCCTAAATATGCCAAGTATATGAAGGATGCAATTTGAGGAAAGCCGGCGGTGCCATACTTTCAGACAGTTGATTTGACTGAGCAGGTGAGCTCATGTGTGATGCATGGTTTGCCTTAGAAATAGAAGGATCCGGGAAGCTTTGTGATAGAAGCTCACTTGGGAGGAGCTTACACAGGACATGCCCTATGTGATTTGGGGGGTAGTGTCAACCTAATGCCACTTTCAGTCTTTCAGAAGCTGGGAGTAGAAGCTCGTTCCACATGGATCAACCTTCAGTTTGCTGACAAGTCTTGCAAGAGAGCCTATGGTGTGGTGGAATATGTGTTGGTAAAGGTAGGGAATTCTATTATCCCTGCATATTTTGTTATTCTTGAGATGCTAGTGGGAGATGTTCCGATCATCCTGGGTAGGCCCTTTCTGGCTACCGGTCGGACTCTCATCGATGTTGAGAACGGAGAATTGATCATGAGGATCAATGATGCGTGGGAAACCTTCTGAGTTTCTAAGACGACTCCAAAGCAGTCCCAAGAGAAGACACAAATGTCAGTGGTCGTGCAATCAGTGCACAAGAGCCCTGAGGTGCTTCGTGTTGAGCCACCAGATTCAAAAGCTAAAGTCCATCAATTTGTGTTGAGGATCCAGCAGAGGAAGCTGGAAGAGAGGGCACGGGGTGCCATGCCACCTGTGTAGGGGCTATGAGGTAACTAGGTCGGGTCGTCGACCTTAAATTACAAGCGCTGATTGGGAGGAAACCTAATGTAGTCAGTCGTTATTTTCTTTTCGTATTTTATTTTATAGTCATACTTGATTTTTGAGGGTTGAGAGAGCGGTTTAATATTTCCCATGATTGTGCAGGATACAGGTACCGAAGAACCCTTCGAATTCCCCTTCTTGATGCATGTGCACAATTTTTCACGTAAAACGAGGAACAACGAGCTAACCAGAAGAATTGTGCTTGATAAAGGAGCTACTCGAGGTCGAGGAGTAGGCAATTATTAATGAGGAACATGGTAGCGAGTTTGAGTATCGGCTTTGCACGCATCGGAATCCGGAGTGGGTATAGAGTTCAAGAGCTTTTGGAGGCAAGATTCTTTGCGCATGAGAGAGAATTTGAGAAGAAATGGAAAATTCCCCGGATTTGGAAATTTTCTAGTCAAAAATAAATTCCCCGTCAAATATGGAGTCCATCGGCGCAAGAATCGCGCGAAACGGATGCCCGATGAAGAAATTAGGGCAAAAACAAAGTGGCAATCTCCAGTGATTTCGGCCACCATTTCGGGCCGAAATGGGGGCCGAAATCACCTTATTTCGGCCCGAATAGAAAACGGCCATATGTTCCAAAACTGCTCAGCCATTTTGGCACCCATTTCGGGCCGAAATCCTCTTATTTCGGCCACCATTTCGGGCCAAAATGGGTCGGGCTGCTCATTATTTGGGGGTATTTTTGACCTTTTGGGGGGTATATTTAAGCCAAAAACCGAACTTTTGATCCTCCCCAACCAATTTTCGGATCAAAAGCTACCATCTTCATCTTCTTCCTCTCAAACCCTGAAGAACATCCACACACCCAAAACCCAAAATTCAACCAAATTGAAATTTTTTTGTTGGGTTTTGCTCCTTGCAAACCCAACAACAATTAAATATTGAGTTTTTGAGAGATAGTGAGCGGTTTGAGTGTGGGATAATTCAAGAGGAAGAACCCTAAAAACATAATTTTCCGATTCATTGATTTGGAGGGGGATTCAGCCTTAGTTCAAGAAGGGACTTTCGACGGGGACACCAAGGAGCACAACGAGGTAGTCTTGCTTTATCTTGCTCGAGTTTTCGAAAAATTGGTCGACCAATCGGTCCAATCTTGACCAATTTTTGCGAAACCGGTCCTGTAAAAATGGTATTTCGGGACCGTAGGTACAATTTCTCTTTTTCACTTTTAATTTCTTGCTTAAGAACTCTTAGGGCTTAATTTTCTTGAAAAATTTTACTTGATCATACTCGGATTGTCGGATACTTGCTTAGTTCACTCTAGACCTCACGTGCACTCGTATTTTCTTTTCTCTATCATTATGTCTACATCGGGAAGTGCTAAGAGGAGACGGGGTATAGTTGTTTATGATCACACCATCTTTAGTCCTGAGGAGGATGTAGTTATGAGTGAGGAGGAGAATGTGGACGAGGGAGACGGTTCTGGCAACCGTCGTCATGTGCCTCCTTCTCCAATTCGTTATGATTTGAAGCACGATATGCCTCCACTTCCACAGATTGGGTTGAGGGGTAAAGCTGCAAAGGAGGTTGACCTCGACGTTGTCTGCAGTACCAAATTCTGCAGCTTCAGGTTCGTTAGTGCGAATGCCCATAAGGAATATTGCACTGACGCATTCCTGAAGAGGGTAGGGACTCCTGAAAAACCCTTCCCGCCAAGCGATAAGATGCCAAAAACAGCTTAAGGATCTCTTCAAGAATGAGAGGATAGATATGTTGTTTAAAATTTGTAAGAAGTCTAGCTCCCCTCTTACAAGATAGATTCTTGTAAATGCTCGTTTTTATGAGGAGGGAGAGGGAGATGATCTGAGGCAAGTGTACTGCCGGCGCGCCTATATAGTCATCACGCTTGAGACTATAGCGGCCGTCATGAACTTCAAGCCTCTCAAGGATGAGATGTTCGCCTACCATGAGACCATTAGGAGGTTGGATGTGGTTGAGGTAGTGAGTTCCATTTTTTTTGAGGGGGTGCCTGGGCAGGGTGGAATGAGAGGCCCACTTTACCTGAGTGGAACGTTTGTAGGAAACTCGTGCTTCCACGTGCGAGGTGGTAGTGCGAGCTTCTCCAGAACTGGGTTTATGGCATCACCGCTCAACCCACGTACTCCTTCCAGCTTTGCACCATGGCTTACTGTTTGTGGATGGGTAAGCTTATCAATGTCCCGTACTTCATTTATCATTTTCTTATGGAGAGGACTGAGCCTATAATCGTAGATCTCCCGCGCACACTTGCTTGCTCCTAAAGCTAGCACAAGATGCTAAAGCTAATTTGAGAAGAAGAAGTTAGACGTGTCGCGCACTTGGGAGAGAATACCCCACCCCCTCAAGGGCCAATTACCTGTTGAACCTCCACAACCTAGCAGAGACCAAGCAAATAGCTCGAGCTCCAACATGGAGCGACAGCTCAACACACTCATACATATGATGGAGTCTCAGAGACTCCAAGATGATGAGGATAGATCTAGGGAGAGGAGACATTTTGAGCACATCCGGAGTAGTCATCGCCAGTTGGGCCGAGATATGGAGTCACTTATCTTTAACTGCGCCCAGCAGGGTGGGTGGATTCAGGACTTGGCTGTGGTGGCCAAGGTCGAGGTTCAGCACCCATATAACTATGATGGATTGTTCCATTACCAGTCTGATGTATACCCAGAGTCGAGTCCCGACGTCCGGGCTGACGACGACGGGAGGACACACTCCGACTAGACCCACCGGCCCTACGCTTGAGCAGCCGAGACCTCTTGATTTCACTGTATTTTTCATTGAGGACAACGAATCGCTTGAGTGTGGGGGCTAGTTAGCCATTGCATAGCCTTGTTACATGTAGTCTAGTTAGTCGAGTTTGCATGTAGGTGTCGAGTCGGTTAGTTTTGCATGTGCACGTTTAATTTAAGCATTGTATATAATTTTTGCACTTTTATTTACATGTAGTCTAGTTAGTCGAATTTTCAAATCCTAAAATATAATTTTTTTGAGAAAGGGCAATTGAAGAGAGTAAATGTGGAGAGGGCTTAATGATAGTATTCCCTAGGTAGTATGAAAATATAAGGTGAGGTAGACGCGAGAATCTGGAGTAGGAAGGCTATAGGGTCAATGCACTCGATAATTGTGAGTAGTTGTCTCTCAAACTAGTTATCCTACTAGCGCTACACCACCATCACTTAGGTAGTCATCAACCCTCCTCGAAGTGGCAATCGAAAAACTGTGCGAGTGATTTTTATGGGGACCTCACGTCCCGTTTCCATCGCCTAGGTCCACTAGTTACCCCAATTTGATCCATCTACCCCATTTATTCACAGCCTCAAGCCTATGAAACCATTAAGTGTGACTTTCATCACTAGTTTGAATGGTCCCTTCCTATGCATCATGATAGAGGAAGTTGATTTAGGGAGATTCGTTCAGGTGAGCGGATATTATACATCTTGAGTGGATCTTCTCACATGTCATCTATTGAGGGGATGTGAGGGTGAGTTCGAGACGACAACACACTTTGGTGTGACGGTGAGTTGTGTCCATTCATCACGATCACAGGTGTAGTGTCGTAGTGCGTGACATTCTTCCGCACGATATGGGGTGGGGTTGGTTGATCTTATAGGGGACGTGCTTGTGCTTCATTTACATTCTCTATATCTTAGGTGATGAGGAGGATTGCTTGGAGTTAGCACGTGTTACATTGACTATCGGGTTCGTGATTTGCTCTATATTGAGTGTGGGGGTGTCCACATAGATTCGATGACATCATTGATATGACACATTCCACCTTCACGTTATCTATTATTATATTTGATCTCCTTGGATATTGTATCATCATTGGTGGCTCCATGTGCTTATTATTGAAATTGAAAAAAAAAGAGAAGACCGAGGAGATGAGCTATGAGTTTTGATCACTTCTTCACATTTGTGGCCGCGAGAAAGGAGTTGCACCAAATTGAGGGAATGAGGGCCGGAGTAGTGAGATTCGGTGGGGTTCCTTCGATTTTGGTGAGGAAGTGTGAGAACGGGTTTTTGTGAGTTGTATCATGACGTCTATGACTACGCTTCTAAATATCCTATCCTACCCGTTTTAAGCCGTCAACAATTGAAACCCTTGGATAAATAGCTCGGATGGTAAGTGCTAGGGATACGTTTGATGAGTGTGCGGAAGAAACTTATTTTGTGTTCATGCCCGTTCTGTCTGATGAAACTGGCCGCAAGTTCTACCAATCACCAAAGTTATATAATCTTCTCGGGGATGTGAGAGCCTTATGACATGCCGGTTATTCTTTGAGATTGACCAATCTCTAACTAAAAAAGAAAAAAAAATGTTCTTTAATTCCTTTAATTGTACTGAGTCGTGAGTCGTGTTGGCTAGCAGAAAGTGAAGTATGCAAAGCGGTGGGGGTATGCATTGATTTGGTTGTGATATGTATGCAATGTCTCGAGTGTGGGAGTCTTGTGCTTCATGGTTGCTTGAGACGAGCAAAGAGTAAGTGTGGGGGAGTTTGATAGCGCCTTTTAGGACCTATAATTTTTTAGCATTTACCACATGCTATTAGGTATTTGGAGAGTGATTTGAGCCCAGAGAATATGATTCGTTTCATCACTTGTTGCTCACCATGTACTATATTGTTAGTCCGGGCGTTTCTATGCATATTTCAATGTTATTTGTCAAATAGAATTGTTTGGTATGTTTTTTTTTTTCATTTTTTCTTGGCAGGAACGGATTCTAGTAGGTTGATAGGAGGAATGGAACGAACTTCGGAAACAACGGGAGCTCAAGTGGAGTAAAGAGAACCCAAATTGGAGGAGCTTGGATGACCAGTCTGCACTAATTTGATCATATTTGGAGTTATACAATTAATTTTGGAGTGAGACCTGTGCCAAATGAAAGTAGACTCAAATATCTTTCTAACTATAGGTCACGGAGCTTAATCTCAGTTCGGACAAAGAAGATATGGCCCGGAGAAGTCAGGAGCAGATTTCAGGGGTTATTGTGCAAATACTGAAGACTTGTGAGGGGTTTCAATTGAAGGACGACCTAGGGGGAGAAAATACACTCATTCACGCTTAGAGAGAGCCAAGAAAAAGGAGGAGAGAAAGAAGACTTCATTGGGGAACATCATCAAGCAAGGAGTAGAGCCCGGATCGCGCAACAATCACAATTTCTAGCGTTTGATCTATTTTCTCTCTATTTTCTTGTATGAACTATTTAAACAATATGTTGATTTGTGCTATGAGTAGCTAAAATCATACCTAGGCATCTATGGAGAGCCTAGGGTTTATGTTTTGATGATATTTTCCGGATTTTGGATTAACTTTCATGCTAGGGTTATGATTCAATGAAGATTGTTTTGGTTTTCATCATGTTGAGTTCTTCCATTGACAAGGTAGGACTAAGATGTTTGATGTTGATTATCTATTTCTCTATTAAATCATGAACTAGGCTTAATTATGATCTTGGTGGCCTAGATATCTTGTTTATTGCGCTTAATCCTTATTGACGTAGGAGTCATGACCCGAAATTGCTAATTAACTAGTGAGTGTGTGAAAGCAACTCTACTCTAGTTGAGACGAGTAAACAAGATCATTCTTAATCAATTAGACTGAAAGGTGAGTTGATTAGGAATTGCTAGAAGATTGTTGATTCGGTAGGAAATAGTGAGATGTACGTGTGGTGATGGTCTGAGAGGACATTATTCTGTGCACGATCGTTAGCCTACTACAACGTATTAGTAGTTGGTGTTGACCTGAGAGGGACAGAACGGTACCAGTGTGTAGAACGACAAGTGACCGAGAGGTAATTATTAGTGCCATTACCCAGAATAGGTTGCTAAGAGTTATCGTGTTAGAACATGAAATCCGGAATTGTCAAAACTACCCTAGGTGATCTATAGATTGCCTGGTATCATCTCCATTGATTTACCCTAAATCATTTCCTTTGCGTTAGTTTTACTTATTGATCTAGTCACTTGATTGAGGGTGACAACAGTCCATTCACAACCATTTTTTCCGGTTACTTGGGTAAATTGAATTTAATAGCTAAATCTAGAGCAAAGTAAACATCCTTCCCTTGGGTTCGATAACTCAGAGTCCAAAATACTCCATTATATTACTTGACCGTACACTTGCGTCTAACGGTTAGTAGATGTGCGTCAAGTGGGAACCAAGTAATCCTTACTGGAACAGAGCAGTTTACCGTTGAGGCAGTCCCACTCAAGACGGAAAATGCATCGGCTGTGGTCAAATTCATACAAGAGAATATTATCTACCGCTTTGGTATTCCTAACACTATCTTGTCCGGCAACGGAACTCCCTTCGTTAATCGACAGGTGGCTTCAAAACTGATGGAGTATAACGCGATGCAGGTGTGCTCAACGCCTTACTATTCGAAAGGAAATGGACAAGCGGAAACAAACAAGACACTGCTCATAATCCTAAGTAAGATGGTTGCAGATGATCACAAAAAGTACGCAGATTCTCTGGGTACGGCGCTTTGGGCATATCGCACGTCATCAAGGACTCCTACAGGGACTTCTCCGTTTTTGCTTTGCTATGGAGCTGAAGCAGTGGTCCCTGCTGAGGTCAACGTAAACTCTGCTAGACTGACCTTCAGTGCCTTGTATGAAAATGAGCGCAACCGTGATCTCATTTTGCTCGAAGAGAATCGCGAACAGGACAAAAGGACAAATACCAAATACAAAGAAAGAATCTCGCGGGCCTATAATAAGACTGTCCAGCACCGGGACGTCGCACTGGGAGATTTGGTCCTACGAGCCTCTGATCAGTGCATGCGCGAAGCTACTCATCCCAAGTTTGCTGCTAACTGGCAAGGACCTTTTGAGGTGAAGGAAGTCTTTGACAGCGGCTATTGCACGATTCTACGATGCCATGAGACTGCTGCAACTCCCACTCCTATCAACATGCGATGGCTCAAAACGCATTACCATTAACTCTACTTTTTGGCTTTTCTACCTACATTGTATGCTTCTTATATCCTACCATATGAGGATCCAATTAATGATAACAACTCTCCCATATGAGAACTCTTTTATCAAATGTTGTTTATATCATACTTTGCATAGAATTCAAACGCTAATTTTAAGGCCTATCTGCCTAGATAGCCGTCTATTCTAAGCCTATATGTCTAGATAGCAGCAATATGCAACCGTAAGCCTATCTACTTTTATAGCAGCGATAAGAGATAAAGCCTATCTGTCTAGATAGCAGCCAAATGCGATTCTAAGCCTATCTGTCTAAGTAGCAGCAAAAACCGACTCTTGCTCTTTGATAGCATCATCATGTGAAGAAATACTGGCTTGCTCATAAATATATTATAGCAGCTACACGCGATACTTGCAAGGCATGTGTCTATCAACCACGCTTGCAAAATAGAACTCAATAGGGGTGTATGGAAAACCGAATAAATTGGTCAAACCGACCGAACCAAACCGAAATGCTTGGTTTTGGATGGTTTTTTTTAGATGTTCGGTTTATCAACGGTTCAAATTTTCACAACACGGTCGATTTGGTTTGGTTTTTGGTTTGTAAGAATATCACACCGCACCAAACCGAACCGAACCAATATGTGCTTGCCGTACTTTTACTACAATGCATATTGCATAAAGTATATTAAATAATCTAATAAAGAGAAACACGAGTCGATAGATTAAATTAAAAGGATTATATTAATCTCATTCTTCTCCATTTCTCTCACGTTTCATCATAATTTCACTCTAAACTGATAGTTGTGCATATTTTTTTTAAGTCTATTTAATTTATTTTTCACTTAAAAATTGATATTAGTTGATAAAGTAGTATTATAATATCCATTCGATAATATTTACGCCAACCGACCACACCGAACCGAACCAAGCCGATGTTTTTCGGTTTGCTTCGGTTCGGTTCATCCTTTCAAATGGTTTGGTTTGGTTACAAAATTAGTAAACCGATGTATCCGGTTCGGTTTATGATTTCAGCAAAAACCGCACCAAACCGAACCGCTTACACCCCTAGAACTTAATGTTCATCAAACAAAATTAAAAGAAAAATGAGCTTTTATATAAGAAAAACTTTGAAACAGAGAATCCATACATCAAAATCGTTCTCAAAGAACATCCAAAACTTTTACATAGGACTTGTAAACTATAGAAACTACTACGATTGACTCGTCTTCATCATCGATGCCCTCGATCAAAACAGAGCTCTTGTCGATACCCCTGACATGGTGAAATGCCAGATGAACTTCAAACAATGGAGGCTGCTGATGTGAAGAACAAATGGGAGAACAACCCATGGGGCAGGAAGCTAATTGTGCTAAAGAAAATTACATCCCACTCATCACTCTCTGGTTCATGCACTAGCTGCAGAGCGTCTTCGGAGGTCCTTCGAGGATAGCTTCCTTGGTGATGGCTAGGGAAAAGTCATCTCCACTTTGATAAGAGATTCTACACCACATGTCATTGGAAGGCTTGGGCAAATCAACGTTACTCCACAGGTCTTTGGAAGGCTTGGGAAAATCAATGGCTTCCTTTGTGGATTTCTTGGGAGCCATTTCTATAGCACAACATACACATACAGAGTTAGAGATCCAGAGCCAGTACGTGTTGTAAAAAAGTAAAGAGAAATAAAAAGGACCACAAAAACTCAGAGGAGGTTGCATTATTATTCAATCTTGGTTCCGGATCCACGAAGAGGAAGGAGAAAGTTAATAACTTAATTGTTTCTTGCTGCTGCTGGGATTTTCTCTCTCACTCTTAAGACCAAGGGGGTGGCAATGGTGAACAATAAAAGGCATGTAGGGTTTTGATCATGGATGCACAGCGGAAAGAAAATAAATTCATCCAATCAAGACCCTCCAAGGATCACAGGATGAGAAATCATGACGATGGTAAGAGAATAGTGTTATGTACCTTTGAGGTATCCTTGATGAATTCTAACGAGAAAATTATCACGTCTCTATGGTTAATCCACGCCTAGAGGTGAGATCTAGATCTTCCAATCGCCTTGTGCTAGGTAGGAGGAGTGGAAGAGGATGAAGAAATCACGCAACGGAGCACCAAAGAGGGGGGCAGCCCTCTCTTATGGCCGACGGGGTGGGCGGACGGCAAGGGGGCTTCGGCCTCCTTGTTTGTCTTGCTCTACCCTTCCTTCTCGCCTACTCAAAGTATGTTATGAGCATAAGTTCTAGGGAAGGAAGCTAGGAGCATCCTTTATATATTTCAACAACTCCTTGTTTACTACATAAAGGCCCTATCCTAATCCTACTCAATTTCGGATTAGTCCAACTTGCATATTAGTCCTACTAAGTTAGCAAGTTGTTTCGATTTGATCCTTCTAATTAATTAACATATTAATTAATTATTTCCCAGGTCTAGTTCATATATATATGGCGCGTGACCCCATAGGTTCTACTTAGTTGGTAATAACTGTTTACTAATATGGAGCGGCCTCTAGCAAGACATCTATTCTAGCCAACAAATAGAATAGTCATAATGACAAACCTTGTGCAAGTATTGTCTCATCCATTTGTCTCAATATCTGGATTGGACACGAGACACACAAGTCACGTTCGTATATCCAATCCATATTTCATTGATCCTGTGAATAGCCTTATTCGTGCAAATAACATCAATATCTTATATTGATTTATTTGAGTCTTGACAGAAATTCTATAAGCACTATCCCTCGAGTGGCCTAGGATATTTTCTCCCGTTATGTGGGAGGGAAAAATTCTATATACATCACTACGATATCTAATCTTCCTTCCTATTGTGTCCAATACACGCCTTTATGACTAGCCAGTCATTGTGTAGCGCTTGACGCTACCGAAACACAATATTCTACATGAACAACTAGTGACTTCAAGTCTAAGGATGACAATACCGTTGTCACCGCGAGAAGCACTTGTGACTTTTCATAACATGTATGTAGCCTTCTCGGAGTTGGGTCAATAGTATGCCATTACCTTTAATGCACACCCATGTGTTGGATCATGATATCTCCATATCAATCCAAACCCATACTAGTCTGTAGATGATTGTCCTATTTAACCATTATAATGGACTAGGGATATTTAAGATAAACAACACAATTGTAAATCTAAGGACTTCATTATATTATATATCCAATAAATAATATAATGAATGTTCTGGCCAATTTATTGTTCATACTAAACTAGATTGCCTCTAGGGCACCTATTCCAACAGTCTCCCATTTGCACTAGAGCCAATCCGGTGCATCTTGTATGCCAATGCTCTTACTGTGCCCTTCATGCTTGCACTGAACAAGCGGCTTTGTAAGATGATCTGTTAGATTCTCATCTGTAGGAATCTTGCATATTCGAACGTCTCCTCTTTCGACAATATCTCGAATAAGATGGAACTTCCTAAGTACATGCTTGGATTTCTGGTGCGACCTGGGTTCCTTTGATTGCGCGATCGCTCCAGTCTTGTCACAATACAACTCTAATGGATCCGCAATGCTGGGAACCACACCAAGCTCAGTCACAAACTTCCTAATCCAAACGGCTTCTTTTGCTGCGCCATTTGCAGCAATATACTCAGACTCTGTTGTAAAATCAGCCACCGTCTCTCACTTCGAACTCTTCCAGCTCACCGCTGCTCCATTTAGGCAAAATACAAACCCTGACTGTGATCTGAAATAATCTTTGTCGGTCTGGAAGATAGCATCCGTGTATCCCCTTACGCAACTCTCTATCACCTCCAAATATCAAGAATGCATCCTTAGTTCTTCTCAAGTACTTAAGGATGTTCTTGACCGCAATCTAGTGGCTCACCTGGATTGGACTGATATCTGTTTTTCATACTTAATGCATATTACACATCTGGTCTAGTACATAACATGGCGTACATGATGGATCCTATGGTTGGGGCATAGGGAACCCTACTCATGTGTTCCTTCTCAATCTCATTGGAAGGACAACCACTCTTCAAAAGAGTGACTCCATGCGACATGGGCAAGAATCCCTTCTTGGAATCTTGATGCTGAACCGTTTCAGCACCTTGTCTATATATGGACTTTGACTTAGGCCTAGCAGCCTTTTAGATCTATCTTTATAGATCTTTATACCAAGTATATAGGCTGCTTCACCTAAGTTTCATTGAGAAACACCTTCCCATCCAATATTTAACAGATTGCAACATGGGAATGTCATTTGCAATGAGTAGTATGTCATCCACATACAAAACCAGAAAAGCAATAGAGCTCCCACTAACCTTCTTGTAAACAAAAGACTCGTCTTCGTTTGTGATGAAGCCAAACTCTTTGACTACTTCATCAAGATGTCGATTCCAACTCCTAGAAGCTTGATTCAACCCATAAATGGATTGTTGCAGCTTACAGACTTTGTTAACTTTATTAGAATCTTCAAAACCCTCAGGTTGTGTCATGTACACATCCTCAAGGAGATACCATGAATCTGTCTGAATCCTTTAGCCACCAATCGACCCTTATAGGTAATTACATTACCATCCATGTCGATCTTTTCCTTGAAGACCCACTTGCACTCTATGGGGCGTGCCCCTTCAATGTCCATACTTTGTTGGTATACATGGATTCCATCTCGGATATCATGGTTTCAAGCCACTTCTGAGAATCAGGCCCTATAATGGCCTCTTCATAGGTAGTAGGCTCATCATCCATGAGCATCGTGTCACCAGATTCAGTCACGAGAAGTCCATACCTCTCGGGCTCCTGTCGCACTCTACTAGATCTACGAAGCTCTTGTGCTACTTGAACAGGCTTCTCCACAACCTCTTGCGGTTCCAGCTCATGTTCCATAGTAGGATCAATGCTTTTTGGTTCTTCAACTTCTTCAAGTTCTACAGTCCTCCCACTTTCTTCTTTAGAGAAAAACTCTCTTTCTAGAAACACGCCGGTCCGAGAAACAACAAATTTGTTCTCAGTTGGATTGTAGAAATAATACCCCGAAAGTGTTTAATGTAGGTGTAAACAGGTATATTAATAATCTAGAAGGGGGGGTTGAATAGAGAATGCTAGCTTTTCCCAAAACACAAGTTTTTGAAACTTTAGTAGAGCAAACTGTTGATATCTCAAAGCTTTGAAAAGAACTTGAAAATCTTAAAGATATAACAGCAGAGTATAGAGGCTTCAAATCTTTGAGACTTGGAAAGCTCCAAAGATTTGAAACTTGAAATATAAACTGTATGTAAAAACAACAAAAGTAAATAGCAAGAACACAGAGATTTTACAGAGTTCAGTCACAATTGGACCTAGTCTCTGCCTAAGGAATCTAATCCCTCCAGGATTCAAAGCCATGACCTCTGTGTCTCATACAATTCTATGCAATTCAAATTTAAGTAGCTGATCTCAATCTGCAACTGACTTGAGAGATTGCAGGAACAAAATTCCTAAAATAACTCCTATCTAAGAAGCTCCTGTCAACATCTTAATTTAAATGCATTGCTGATCTGTTTATGGACGTTGGAGTGTCCAACAAACCTGCAAATACTTAGCAAACAAGATCAAACAAATAACAATACAATCTAGCAAGAAGATCTGCTTGAAACAGCAGCTAACAAGTATGAGAAAACTATGCTAGAATTGTCTTGCTGACAGTTCTGAGTTTAACAAATATATTTAAACTTATGAATATATCAAGTAACCAATATAGAGTCCACAATAATATACAATAATCAGCTTGTATCAAGATCTAAGTATCACTGAATCCACCTGCATACAAGAAGATGATTATAAGAACTTAGCAATAAAGAGTAACCAGATGATTACAATATCTCAAAGCTTTGAAGCTTTGCCTGCTAACTTCACCAGAATGAGCATTGGATTTTCAATCCAACTTAGTCCTGCAATGATCAGATTAGAACATAGATTGCTGAATGTAATTATATAATTAAACCATCATCACCAAAACATAACCAAAACCTGCACAAAATAGTTAGATAAATCAGCATATAGGAACTGCTATAGTGACTCAAAGCTTTGAAGCTTTAGTACTTAGCAATTTCTTATGCTTGTGTTTCTGGCTTTCATCATCAAGGAGCTAAGCTCTCTGCATGTATTTTCATAACATAATGTCCATGAGCTTCAGACTTATCAATCTCCCCCGTGATGAAAGACAAAACACATATCTGGATATAGATATCCTGCAACTTACAATCAGTGGTAAAAATCACAGAACATAAATTCAAAAACCACAGAATTGCATAGATAACATCTACCAGATCCAGAATTTATTACAAACCATAAAACATAAAACTACTAAAAGCATAAAAACACATAACACATAATCTTCTCCCCCTTTTTGACTTTCATCAAAAGAGTAGAAGAAATGTTGGATCTGTTCAGAGTTTTTTTAAAAAAAAAATAAGAAAAATAACCTAAGCTTCAGAAATGAGAAGAGTAGAAAGAATAGAGAGAATAGGTACAAGTCTTTGAAGATCCTGTGGACTTTGATGTTCCCTTGCCTTTGCCCTGATTCTCCTCTTGCTCTTCTTCTGAAACTTCTGCATCTTCAGCCTGTTCCTCGGCCTGTTCTCCTTGTTCTTCAGATTTCTTTCCATGATCTTCGTCATCCTGCATCTTTTCAACAACCTCATCAACCAACTTGTTCAGATCAGCAGCTTCCTTTACAGCTTTTTCTGCAGCAGTTTCCTCATCATCTGCCTCATCTTCAGATTGGTCAAAGAGATCCTTTGATGTCAGAACAACATGAATATTTTCTTCTTCTTCTGTTTCTTGAGAGCGTCTCCCAGAACTTCCTCTGAATCAATGCTTGTATCTCTACTTTCTAAAGAAGGCACTTTCTCCATATCCAAACCTTTGATGATCAGGTCAAGCTTGTTAAGCACCAAACCTTTGAACTAAGTAAGGTCATTGGACAAGTTAAACAACCCTTGTCTCAAATCCTCCACACCATCTTCCAGAACCTCAACCCTATCTATAATCTGTGAGAAATCCAGATTACCAGGCACCTTAGGGGTTGAAGAAGCTCTAGGTTTGATGAACTCCTTTTCCTTCAGCTCCTTAACATTCAACTCTGAATAGAACGTCAATTTCCTTTAGCAGTATACACAATCCCAATCCTTTGAAGGGATGCTTAATCAACTACCCCAAAACCAGTAGTAATCTTCTCTTTGTCCTTCGAAGACACTCCAAAATGTTTGAAAAACAATGATAAAACATTGGCATGGGGTAAAGAGTGGTTCCTAGTCCTTGTCCCACAGTAGACCATATGTTCCATCACCCCATTAGGAAGGTCTACCTCAAACCCTTGACAAATCAAATACATCAAGAGTAAAACCTTGTCTGTTACCAACTCTTTGGAGTATTCTCTGGGGACCACAAACCTCATAATGATAGAAAATAGGATTTTGGCTTCACAATTAAACACAGAATGTGTTAAATGCTTGGGTTCAGAAGTGGTTCTCTCCAAGAAAAACATGGCTTTGGCTTTCTCTAGGATTTCTTTTCTATCAGGATAGTCACCAACCTTATACTTACTAGGCACTCCTAAAACTTTGGAGAACACCCTGTGATCTAACCTAATGTCCACACCAGCCACTCTTGAAGTAAGGATGTATCTATCACTGTCATCAAGCACTTGAACCAGATTCAAATAGAACAGTCTGGTTAACCTAGGGTAAGCTTCAGAAGGTGGGTTCAACAGACTTCCAACAGATGAGTTTTTCAAGTTCTTAATGTAGTCTAAGTCTAAAATCTCCAATAAATCAGAAATGATTAGACTACAAAAAGACACTTTAGATGATGCATACCCATTCATCCATACCTTCTTGACATCAGAATTAACAAACCAAGATTCAGGCAAGAGGTTCTTACCAAAGTTTGTGGCTTTCTTGGTTTTCACTGCACCGTGCTTAACCCTCTTCTTCTCTGGGATTTCTTCACCCTTCTTTTGTGGAGTTTCTTATACTTTCTTGTCACCAGCCTTCTTCTCTTTTGAAGATGGTACACTCTTCTTTTCCTTCTCAGCAATCACTTATTTCTTCTTCTTACTTGAATCTTCTTCCTAATCCTTATTCCCCTTTTCTTTCTCCATTTCCTCAGTTGTAGATTCTGAATCTGACTCAGCCCTTACTTCTTCTTGAACTTCCTTCACTTTCTTGGTCTTCTTTGTAGGAGGAGAAGTCTCATGAACACTAGCCGTGTCCTCTTAGTCTGATCCATGAATGGTGATCTTCCTGTTAGCCTTTCTCTTCACCCTCTTGTTGGAGGTCTGACCTAGCTGCTTGATCCTTTCTGATTTTCACTCCATTTGGGTTAGGGTTTGAGAGAGATTGAAATAATGGTAATAGAGAGAGATAGATACGAAGAAATAGAAGTAGAGAATGAGAGAAAATATGTCCTAAAGCTGGCTTAAGTAAGTAGATGAGTTTGACTAAAAGTAGGAGATTTGCATGCAAAAAAAATTCAAAAGATTTTCAAGATATTTGTAGATATTTTGATCAGATCTCTGAACATTTGAAAATATTTTGTAATTATCTAAAAAGATATCATAAAATTTTTCATGATTCAATATTTTTAAAGATAATGCATATCCACTCATCAAAGCAGTGAAACAGTAGTTCAAAGCTTTGAGAAGTTTCAGACTAATACAGAAACTTCAAAGCTTTGAGCCATATTTTCAAGGCTCTAGAAAATATAATCTCAATGCCTTGACTCACACAGATAATACATATAGTAACTATTTACTCCCCCTAAACCAATGCATCCTTGTTTAACATATCCAATTCACGTCTTAGAGATGCAAACCTCTCATCTGGCAGTGGTTCAGCGAAGATATCAGCTATTTGCTTAGAAGTAGAAATAAAAGATAGAACAATATAACCTTTTTCTATATGAATGTCAAATAATCCAGAAGTACTCTTTTTGTCTACTTTGTATTCTGCAAAGTCTGCATCTGAATATCCACTCAACAAAAAGTTATACCTTCTTGGATACCAAATCCCCAAGTCTGTGGTTCCATTCAAATATCTAAAAATCCTTTTCACAGCAATTAAATGACTTTCTTTAGGATCAACCTAAAACCTTGCACACATGCACACACTAAACATAATATCTGGTCTACTAGCAGTTAGATACAAAAGTGAACCAATCATACCTCTGTATTCTTTCTGATTTACACTCTTACCAGTTGTGTCCTTGCCTAAAGACAGTGATGAACTCACAGGGGTCTTTACCACCTTGGACTGTGACATGTTATACTTGTTTAACAAGTCCAGGGTGTACTTTCCTTGATGAACAAAAATTCCTTTCTTCATTTGATGTACATGAAGTCCAATAAAGAAATTTAGTTCTCCCATCAAGCTCATTTCAAATTCTCTGCACATTAGACTTGAAAACTCTTTTGAAAGAGCATCATTAGTAGCACCAAAAAGAATATCATCTACATATATCTGAACAACTAGCATATCTTTTTCCTGATTCTTGATAAAAAGGGTCTTATCAAGCAAACCTCTCTTAAAACCATTTTCCAACATAAATTTTGAGAGTCTATCATACCAAGCCCTTGGAGCTTACTTAAGTCCATATAACGATTTGTCCAGTTTGTAAACATAATCAGGAAAGGTGTCATTTTCAAAACCTGTTGGTTGAGCAACAAATACTTCTTCTTGTAAATAACCATTTAGAAAAGAACATTTGACATCCATTTGGAGAATTTTTATGTGATTATGTGATCCAAATGCAAGACGTATTCTAATTGCTTCTAACCTTGCAACAGGGGCAAATGTTTCCTCATAATCAATACCTTCCTCTTGATTGTATCCCTGTGCAACCAGTCTTGCTTTATTTCTCACAACCTTACCTTTTTCATCAAGCTTATTTCCGAACACCCATCTTGTTCCAGTCACTGATTTATCATTTGTTCTAGGAAAAACATTCTAAACTTTGTTTCTTTCAAACTGATTCAGCTCATTCTGCATTGCAATGATCCAGTCTGCATCTTCTAGTGCTTCTTTTGCAGTTTTGGGCTCAATGAGTGATACAAAAGCACTGAATTCACACAGATTTCTCAATTGACCTCTTGTCTGAGTTCCAGTTGTTGGATCTGATAAAATATTCTCAGCGGGATGATCTGAGAGATATTTGAACTCATTTTTGGGTGTCCAAGTGTATGGACCTTCAAGGCTTTGAGTTCTTGATACAGTAGAAGGAGCATCATATTTCCTGTCAATCTCAGTCTCGAGCCTTTGATATTTTGGCTCAGCAGGAGGTTCAAGGCCTTGAGATTCTTCTAAAAGTTTTTGGTGCTTAGTTTTCCTCTTGCTCTCAAGGTCTTCATTAGTCTCATATTTATTCAAACTAAGATCCAAAAAATTTTATCTTAGAGAATCATCAGTACTTTCATCAAAAACAACATGATTACTCTCCTCTACAATCTTAGATTTTTATTGTAAATCATGTAAGCCTTGCTGGTTTGAGAATAACCAAGAAACACACCTTCATCACTTCTATCATCAATCTTACCAAGATTATCTTTGCCATTGTTATGCACAAAACAAGTACAGCCAAAAGGCTTAAAGTAAGCAACACTAGGCTTTCTGCCTTTAAACAGTTCATAAGGAGTTTCTTCAAAATTGGCCTGATCAAACATCTGTTGAGCACATAGTTGGCAGTATTAGCAGCTTCTGCCCACAAAGATTTTGTAAAATTACTTTCAAGTAGCATGGTTCTAGACATATCTTCAAGAGTCCTATTTTTCCTCTCAACTACTCCATTTTGCTGAGGAGTTCTAGGTGCATAAAAGTTGTGTGAGATGTCATGCTTTGCATAAAATAAATAAAAATCAAGTTGATCAAATTCCCTACCATGATCACTTCTAATAGACGCAACAGGTACATTTTTCAAAGTTTGAAGCTCTTTGCAAAGTTTTGAAAATTCAGATAATGCTTCAGACTTTTCTCTAATAAACATTACCCAAGTATATCTAGAGTAGTTATCAACCACAACAAGCATATATTTTTACCTCTGGGTGTTTGAACCCTCATAGGACCACACAAGTCCATATGCAGTATTTCTAAGGGTCTGAAGGTACTTACGAAATTCTTTGGCTTGAATGAGCTTCTAGTTTGTTTACCTTGAGTACAAGCCTTGCAAAACTCATCATCCTGGAATTTAAGGATTGGTAATCCCCTTACCAGATCTTTTGAGATGAGCTTATTCAGAGAATGCATGCTTATATGACCAAGCTTTCTGTGCCATAGTTTTGAGTCATCCTTCAAAACTTTGAGACACTTCAGACTATCACCTGCAACTTTTTCAGTGCATAGTGCATAAAAATTATGTGACCTAGGAGCCGTGAGTATGCAAGCTTCTGAGAATTTTCCTGAGTTTTTCTTCATTTGAGAATACTTTTCCCAAATTCTCCAAGTTGTTCACAATATCTGTAAACCTTTTGAACATATCTTTGATGGATTCATCAGAATTCATCTTAAACAGTTCATAGTGCCTCAAAAGGATATTAATCTTTGTCTGTTTGATTTGGCTAGTTCCTTCATAGGTAACAGTCAAGTTATCTCAGATCTCCTTTGCATTTTTGCAGTTGGATATCCTGTTGAAATAATCTGCACTAAGAGCACAATATAATAAGTTCAAAGCTTTGTAATTTTTTGATATCTTTTCAAGTTCAGTAACTGAGAGATCTTCATCAGGTTTGACTGTTCTAACACCATTCACAGTAGTATAGAACAGGTTTAGCCCATTCACAATAATAGACCATAGTTCTATGTCCTGATCTATGATGAACATTTTCATCAATGCCTTCCAATGCACAAAGTTATCACCACAGAACAATGGGGGTCTATTAGATGCCTTCCCTGTGAGAATCCTCCTTCACCTACAAAACTCATTGTCACAAGATTGTTAGATCTTTAAAATGTGACCCAAATCTCTGATACCAATTGAAAGTGTGTAATGTAGGTGTACACATGTATATTAATACTCTAGAAGGGGGGGGGGTTGAATAGAGTATGCTAGCTTTTTCCAAAACACAAGTTTTTGAAACTTTAGTAGAGCAAACTGTTGATATCTCAAATCTTTGAAAACAACTTGAAAAGCTTAAAGATATAACAACAGAGTATAGAGGCTTCAAAGCTTTTAGACTTGGAAAGCTCCAAAGCTTTGAAACATCTAATATAAACTGTATGTAAAAACAGCAAAAGTAAATAGCAAGAACACGAAGATTTTACAGAGACACGAACTACTGCAATACCTGACTACTAATCCTCAAAAAGTCTTTTAGGAGTGAGTCTCCAGTAGACAGCTTTATGCAATTAGCAGATAGGGAATCCAGGTGATCCTTGTTGATCTTATCATCCTGTACAACTTCCTCAAACTCTTTGATAGATTTGTTAAGTATCTCCTTGCGCGCCTTAAGGGTAGCATGTTCCTTGCTATAGTTGGAGTATTCAAACCTGAGTTGCGCAGAATTGTTGATCTTGGTCAGCCTCTGTACGAGGAAATCCAGGTTTAGTCTCCCTGTCGCGACTTGTTGAAGGCCATTCGTGCTTGAAAGAAGGATTTGAGCACTGGCAACCGAGGTGCTTGCTAGAGTTGTATTATGTACTCTTTCTAAGAGAGAAGCAATCTCTTTGAGAAGATTCGCTCTATCTCTAGGAGCTAGCTCCAGAATTCTTGCAAACGTAGTTAGATACGATATGTGCACCTTCATAAGCCATTCAAGGCAAGCTTGATCAATACCTAGACACGCGAAGATGAAAGGAAATCAGTTAGTAAAGGCATGAGGTCATGAGCCTGACACCATAAGGGGAATTGTCTTACCAGTTCCTTCAGCAATCTGCTGAAGTGAGGCAACAGGAGTCGCCCTTAACCACCACTAGAAGAGGCTATTGCAGCTAACCTTTGGTCTGTTAAAGCTTCACGCGCGAAATATTTTGCAGGAATGGCATATTTCCTTTCAGCAACAACTGGTTCGGCAAATTGCGAGCCCCATATTGCCCATGGATTTTGAGCAAAGAGCATATCCAGGTCAAGGCCAGAGAATCAATGACCATGCTAAGAAGTGACAAGTTTTCACTGGGGCCCTCTAAGGATGCAATACCTCTGGAGGTATCTTGTGCAGGAGGGGGAGCGGTCTTTGCTGACACCTCATCCGCGACTATAGAAGTACTGGTCTTCGAGGTCGCGTCTTGATGAGGCTCAGTTATAACTGCACCATCGTTCCCTTCTCCTTCTGCTTCATTTACACTTGGTGCAGACTCCGGTGCTTCTAGCACACTTTCACGTGCGACGTCAGGTTGCGTCCTGAGAGTTACGGCAATATCAACATCTAGAACGGTCGACTGAACATCCGTCCTGCCTTGATCAGGTGCAATGTCATCCCCATTAGACTCAGGATCAGCCTCTCCTTTGTTAGTTTTCGCATTTTGAGGAAAATAACTGGAATTTCTTGCCTCAACAGCGACCTCAAATCGCTCGGCCATTTCAGGAGGAGTCTCAGCTGGCAACGTGGCTGTAGGAGCAACACTTGGAGTAGCAGCGACATTAACTCTATTCGTGGGAATAGCCTTATTCGTGCAAGTCACACTCGTATATCCAATCCATAGTTTCTCGATACTAGGAATATCCTTATTCGTGCAAATAACATCAATATCCTATATTGATTTATTTGAGTCTTGCCAGACATTCTATGAGCACTATCCCTCGAGTGGCCTAGGATATTTTCTCTCGTTATGTGGGAGGGACAAATTCTATCTACGTCCACTACGATCTCTAAGCTTTCTTCTTATTGTATCCGGTACACGCCTTTATAGCTACCCAGTTACGGTGTAGCGTTTGACGCTACCAAAATCACAATAATCCATAACTAGACAATGTAGTTATTTCAAGTCTAAGGATGACTATACCATTGCACCACAAGAAGCGCTTGTGACTCAACATAACATGTATGTAGCCTTCTCGGAGATGGGTTAATCCACTGCGCCATTACCCTTAATGCACACCCATGTGTTGGATCGTGATATCTCCATATTAATCCAACCCCATACTAGTCTATAGATGATTGTCCTATTAATCATTATACTGGACTAGGGATATTTAAGATAAACAACACGATTGTAAATCTAAGGACTTCATTACATTAAATATCCAATAAATATACAATGAATGTTCTAGCCAAAATAAATTCATACTAAACTAGATTGCCTCTAGGTCATCTATTCCAACAGTCTCCCACTTGCACTAGAGCCAATCTGACGCATCTCGTATGCCCATGCTCCTAGTGTGCCCTTCATGATTCCACTGCACAAGCAGCTTTGTAAGCGGATATGACAGATTTCTCATCTGTAGGAATCTTGCATATCTGAACGTCTCCTCTATCCATAATATCTTGAGTAAGATGGAACTTCCTGAGCACGTTATTGGATTTTTGGTGCGACTTGGGCTCCTTTGATTGCGCGATCGCCCCAGTGTTGTCACAGTACAACTCTACAGGATCCGCAATGCTAGGAGCCACACCAAGTTCGGAAACAAACTTTCTGATCCAAACAGCTTACTTTGCTGCACCATTGGCAGCAATGTACTTAGCCTCTGTTGTAGAATCAGCCACCGTCTCTTGCTTGAAACTCTTCCAGCTCACCACTGCTCCATTCAGGCAAAACACATATACCGATTGTGGTCTAAAGTCATCTCTGTCAGTTAGGAAGCTTGCATCCGTGTAACCCTTACACGTAACTCTTCCTCACTGCCAAATATCAAGAAAGCATCCTTAGTTCTTCTCAAGTACTTTAGGATGTTCTTAACTGCAATCCAGTGACTCTCAGCCGGATTGGATTGGTATCTGCTTGTCATACTCAAGGCATATGACACATCTGGTCTAGTACATAACATGGCGTACATGATAGATCCTATGGAGGAGGTACAGGGAATTATACTCATGCGTTCCTTCTCAATCTCATTGGAAGGAAAACCACTCTTCGAAAGAGTGATTCCATGTGAAATGGGCAAGAATTCCTTCTTGGAATCTTGCATGTTGAACCGCTTCAACACCTTGTCAATATATGTACTTTGACTTAGGCCTAGCAGTCACTTAGATCTATCTCGATCTTTATATCAAGTATATGGGCTGCTTCCCCTAAGTCTTTCATTTAGAAACACTTTCCTAGCCAATCTTTAATAGATTGCAGCATGGGAATGTCGTTTCCAATGAGTAGTATGTCATCCACATACAAGACCAGAAAAGCTACAGAGCTCCCACTAACTTTCTTGTAGACAAAAGACTCATCTCCTTTTCTGGTGAAGCCAAACTCTTTGACTACTTCATCAAAATGTCGATTCCAACTCCTAGAAGCTTGCTTCAATCTATAAATGGATCGTTGCAGCTTACAGATTTTGTCGGCTTGCTTTGGATCTTCAAAACCCTCCGGCTGTATCATATACACGTCCTCGAGGAGATTCCCATAAAGGAATGCTGTCCTGACATCCATCTGCCAAATCTCATAGTCATGGTATGCTGCAATTACAAGTAGGATTCGGATGGATTTGGTCATTGCGATTGGTGAAAATGTTTCATCATAGTCAATACCATGAATCTGTCTGAATCCTTTAGCCACCAATCGGCCCTTATAGGTAATCACATTACCATCCATGTCGATCTTCTTCTTCATAGATCGAACCATATCTAATAGGGTTTGATTCCTCCTCTCGGACATGCCATTCCATTGTGGCGTTCGAGGTGGAGTGTGTTGGGACACGATCCCACACTCTCTAAGATAGTCGTCAAACTCTTGGCTCAAGTATTCTCCTCCACGATCCAATCAAAGAGCCTTGATACTTTTTCCAACTTGCTTCTCTACTTCACTCTTGAATTCTTTGAACTTTTCAAAGGATTCTTATTTGGCCCTCATGAGGTACACAAATCCATATCTACTGAAATCATCAGTAAATGTAATGAAGTAGACGTAACCATCCCTGGCTAGCGTGGCAAATAGCCCACACACATCATTATGTATGAGCGCCAATTGCTCACTAGTCCTCTCACCTTTCTTATTGAAAGGAGACTTTGTCCTTTTTCCCAATAAACAAGCCTCACATGTCTCATATGATTCAAAATCAAATGAGTCTAGGAATCCATCCTTATGGAGTCTAGATACACGTTTCTTGTTTATATGGCCTAAGCGACAGTGCCATAAGTAAGCAGGATTTAAATCATGTATTTTAATCCTCTTGGTATTAATGTTGTAGACATGATTGCTTAGTTCAAGGACATACAGTCCATTAAATAATTGCGCACTACAATAGTGAATATTATTAAAATAAAAGGAACAACAATTGTTCTTTATTGAAATAATAAAACCTTCCTTGTCCAGACAATAAATAGAAATAATTTTTCTGCTCATGCAGGCACAAAATAACAATTATTTAATTCTAAAACTAATCCTGAAGGTAGAGATAGCTCGCACACGCCCACGGCCAACGCAGCAACTTTTGCTCCATTCCCAACGCGCAGGTCTATCTCCCCTTTAGCCAATCTTCTACTTCTCTTTAGATCCTGCTCATTTCGACAAATGTGAGATCCACATCCAGTATCTCATAACCATGATGTAGAGACAGTTCAATTGACATCTACAACAAAAATACCTGGTAGTGGTGGAATCACTATTCCAAGCCTCTCGTCCTCCACATACTTTGGGCAGATCCTCCTACAGTGTCAAGGCTGACTGCAGTAGTGACACTCACCTTTAGTCACACCTTTGGAAATGCCACCAACAGGCTTAAGGGAAGGTTCTTTGGGCTTGGCAACTGACTTGCCTTTGCCCTTGGAGGATGAGGTAAACCTTTTTCCCTTTCCTTTCTGTACCATCATAATGGC
This sequence comes from Linanthus parryae, assembly GCA_023055425.1. Taxonomy (NCBI): domain Eukaryota; kingdom Viridiplantae; phylum Streptophyta; class Magnoliopsida; order Ericales; family Polemoniaceae; genus Linanthus; species Linanthus parryae. Next base: position 11,125,581 of record JALGPY010000010.1, on the reverse strand, counting down.
CTTGCCCTTACCCTTGTTGATGCTTTGTTCGGCTGTCCTCAACATATTGAGTAAATCTGGCAGTGGTTTCACGATCTCGTTCATGTTATAGTTCATAATGAACTGTCCATAACTCTCAGGCAACGATTGTAACACGAGATCGGTTGCCAACTCTTGGCCGACCGTAAACCCTAGTCGAGAGAGATTCTCCAAGTATCCGATCATTCGGAGTACATGAGGTCCCACAGGGTTTCCTTCATCCAGATGACACTTGAACAATGCCTTAGAGACCTCATACCTCTCCACCCTTGCCTACTCTCGGAAGAGCTGTTTCAGATGCTCGATTATATCGACATCATTCATGTTTTCGTGTTTCTTCTGAAGCTCAGAAGTCATGGTGCATAGCATAAGGTAGGCCGCATCATTAGCGTCATGAACACGCTTTTGATACGCCTTTAGGGCTGCAGGGGTATTGTTCTCTGGACCTGCTGGAACTTGCTCCTCTATTGCGTACAGCTTCTTTTCTTGCTTGAGAACGATTCTCAAGTTTCTGTACCAATCAAGGAAGTTGGTTCCAGAGAGCTTGTCCTTCTCAAGGACAGATCATAGGGAATGTTGTGAACTCGATGAGTTGTTTGCCATTTGGAATTCTACAAAAGGAAAATATGCAAGTTTTAGTATTTGTGAATTTTTGACTATATTCAATAATGGCTAGTTTATCAAATATAGCTCCCACTATTTTTCTACGGGTTATTAACCCTCAAGATATTAATGCGGAAAATATCCTTATAGTTTCTAGTGGGCCAAGATCCATGTTTCATATCCTTATGAGCTTGCTTTGGAAAGTCACCCATAATTTGACTATTTTAGGTAGGAACAATTCCAATTGCAGCCTATGCAACTCTTGGTTCACTTGGGCAAATAACTTCTTATTTATCCATCTGCATGGATAATCCCAATTGATTGCCTCTAGGTTTTTAATCATATTAATGGCCTAGTTGTGTCCAGCCTCTTATTTAAACAATTTTACATAACTTGTTTGTGCCATCGCATTCCATCATGATGAACCAAGTTGCCTTGCTTTGGCATGCACGAACTTGTAAATCATGATGATAATGAGTGTTTTAAATAACGAGAAGGCAAGAACACAATATTTGAATTTCGAGGGATTTTCAAATTCAATTTTAATTGTTTTTGTTGATCCATATCCACTGATCTATCTATTTGAATTTGGGCATAACTCCAAATAATAGATCCGGGTTGTCTAATTATCTTATTATCCTAATTGCATGCATCATCCATACACCAACAACAAAATAATAAGACAATGGCTCGCAGGCCATAAAACCTTGAGAAAAATCTCACAAGTTGAGAAAAAAATGGCTCGCAGGCCATAAAACCTTAATTAATTATTACAATAAATGGATCAGCTCGCAGGCCGTAAACCAAACCACAAAAATTAAACAATCACACCAAACCACATCCTAAGGCCATATCCAACCACCATGAAATTTGCACATAAACAGTTAAAATCCAATTTTAACGCGCTTGGTCAATTTTAATTGATTTTAGGAATATTTCTAGGGTTAAAACGGTCGAAGGGGCCAAACAATCTAATTGCCCGAACCCCAAAGAGGACCGCCTAGGCCTTGGGTCGGCCGGTCCCTAGCCCACACGGCTAGGCCGTGTGCTAGGGCAGCCCCCGGCCCCTAGGCCGCGCCTTACTTGGGCTGCAAGCAAGGAGGGGAAGTCCCCTAAGGGGGACGAACCTATTAGGGAGTTGTTTCCAAAACAACTCCCTTGCTTGTTGCCCAAGTTTGGTTGTTTCCTTGTTTGAAAAGAACTCCTTCTTTCAATAGGATGCCCAAACCCTAGATCTAAGATCCTAAAATTTCTCAAACTCACTAATTCATGCATCCAATGCAAAAACTAGCTCTTGTTTTGTTTGATTATGGACAAATTGCATCATATGCTTGATTTGTCTTTTTTACGTTATAAAAAATAAATTTAAAGTGTACAACTATCAAAACATAACACATAAACCACGTTTCTGTTGTACGACCGGTGGCTGTGATACCACTGTAGGGTATTGATCATGGGTACGCAGCGGAAAATATGATTTATCCATATAATACCCTCCAAGGATCACAGGACAAGAGGCATAACGATGGTAAAGGAAGAATCATGTTACATACCTTGGGGTTTCTCCTGTGATGACTTGTAACGTGAATTGTGTCACGTCTCTACGGTTGATCCACGCCTGGAGTTGAGATCTAGATCTTCCTTCTCCTTTGTGCTAGCTAGGAACGGAGGAAGAGGAAGAAGAAATCACGCAACACGAGTAAACAAGGAGGTGGCGGCCTCCTTTGTTGGCTGACGGGGTAGGGGCGGCGGCAAGGGGTCGGGCGGCCCTCTTGCTTGCTTGCTCTCTCTCATTTTTGTTCTCTCCCACTCAAGTTATGAACAATAGGCTCATAAGTGAGCGAATGAAGGAATGAGCATCCTTTTCAACTACCTAAAGGACCTTATATAGTCCAACAAATCCTTTTCAACTACCTAAAGGACCTATTCTAGTCCTACTAGAATTCAATTTTATCCCTTCCTTGCAAATTAGTCCTACTAAGTTTGCAAGGTGTTGCAAAGTGATCCTTCTAATTAATTAATCATATTAATTAATTCCGAAATCTATTTCAACTCTATATAGCGTGTGACCCCATAGGTTCTATCTAGTTGGTAGCAACAATTTGCTAATATGGAGCCGTTTCTAGCAAAACATCCATTCTAGCCAACTAATAGAATAGTCATCCGACAAACCTTGTACAAGTAATTGTCACATCCCTTTGTCTCTATATCCGGATTGGACACAAGACATACAAGTCACACTTGTATATACAATCTATAGTTTCTCGATCCTGGGAATAGCCTTATTCATTCAAATAACATCAATCTCCTATATTGATTTATTTGAGTCTGGCCGGACATTCTATAAGCACTATCCCTCGAGTGGCTTAGGATATTTGCTCCCGTTATGTGGGAGGGACAAATTCAATCTCAGCCACTACGATCTCTAAGCTTGCTTCTTATTGTATCTGGTACACGACTTTATAGCACCCAGTTACGGTATAGCGTTTGACGCTACCAAAATCACTATAATCCACAACTAGACAATCTAGTGATTTCTGTAGGGTTTTGATTCATGGATGCGCAACGGAAACACAAACAATCATAACCCATGCAAAACCCTCCAAGGATCACAAGTCAAGATACATAATGATGGTAAAGGAAGAAATCAATAACACACCTTAGGGTTCTCCTTTGATGACTTCAAACGCGAATTGTGTCACGTTCTCTATAGTTGATCCACGCCTAGAGTTGAATTCTAGATCTTCCAATCCAATGGAGCTAGCCGGGAAAGAGGAAGAGGAAGAGGAAGAAGAATCACGCAAAACGAGACGAAACAAGGAGGTGTTCGGCCTCCTTGTGGCCGACGGGGACGGGCGGCGGCAAAGGGGGGCGGCGTGCTCCTCTTTGCTTGCTTGCTCTCTCCTTTTTGTTCTCTCCCACTGAATTTATGATCAATAAGGTCATAAATGTGGGAAGGAAGGAAGGAGTGTCCTTTATATAGTCCAACAAATCCTTGCCAACTACCTAAAGGACCTATTCTAGTCCTACTAGAATTCAATTTAGTCCCTTCCTTGCAAATTAGTCCCTACCAAGTTTGCACGGTATTGCAAAGTGATCCTTCTATTTAATTAATCCAATCAATTCATTCCCGAATCTAGTTCAACTCTATATAGGGTGTGACCCCATTGGTTCTATCTAGTTGGTAGCAACAATTTGCTAATATGGAGCGTTTTCTAGCAAAACATCCATTCTAGCCAACTAATAGAATAGTCATCTTGACAAACCTTGTACAAGTAATTGTCTCATCCCTTTGTCTCTATATTCGGATTGGACACGAGACATACAAGTCACACTCGTATATCCAATCCACAGTTTCTCGATCCATGGGAATAGCCTTATTCGTGCAAATAACATCAATATCCCATATTGATTTATTTGAGTCTGGCAAGACATTCTATAAGCACTATCCCTAGAGTGGCCTAGGATATTTGCTCCCGTTATGTGGGAGGGACAAATTCTATCTACGTCCACTACGATCTCTAAGCTTGCTTCTTATTGTATCCGGTACACGCCTTTATAACTACCCAGTTACGGTGTAGCGTTTAAAGCTACCAAAATCACAATAATCCGCAACTAGAATATCTAGCGACTTCAAGTCTAAGGATGAAAATACCATTGCACCACGAGGAACTTGTGACTTAACATAACGTGTATGTAGCCTTCTCGGAGATGGGTCAATCCAGTGCGCTATTACCCTTAATGCATACCTATGTGTTGGATCATGATATCTCCATATCAATCCAACCCCATACTAGTCTATAGATGAATGTCCCATTAATCATTATACTGGACTGGGGATATTTAAGATAAACAACACAATTGTAAATCTAAGGAATTCATTATATTAAATATCCAATAAATAATAAAATGAATTTTCTAGCTACAAATAAATTCATACTAAACTAGATTGCCTCTAGGGCATCTATTCCAACAGTCTCCCACTTGCACTAGTGCCAATCTGGCGCATCTCGTATGCCCATACTCCTTGTGTGCCCTTCATGCTTCCACTGCGCAAGCGGATTTGTAAGCGGATCTGAAAGATTCTCATCTGTAGGAATCGTGCATATCCGAACGTCTCCTCTATCGATAATATCTCGAATCAGATGAAACTTCTTGAGCACGTGCTTGGATTTCTGGTGCGACCTGGGTTCCATTGATTGCGCGATCGCCCCAGTGTTTTCAAAATACAACTCAACTGGATCTGCAATGCTAAGAACCACACCAAGTTCAGAAACAAACTTTATGATCCAAACAGCTTCCTTTGCTGTGCATTTTGCCGCAATGTACACTGCCTCTGTTGTAGAATCAGCCACCGTCTCTTGCTTGGAACTTTTCCAGCTCACCGCTGCTCCATTCTAGCAAAACACATATCTCGACTGTGATCTAAACTCATCTCTGTCGGTTTGGAAGCTTGCATCAGTGTAACCCCTTACACGCAACTCTTCCTCTCCGCCAAACATCAAGAAAGCATCCTTAGTTCTTCTCAAGTACTTTAGGATGTTTTTTAATAGAATCTAGTGACTCTCACCTGGATTGGATTGGTATCTGCTTGTCATACTCAAGGCATATGACACATTTGTTCTAGTACACAACATGGCGTACATGATAGATCCTATGGCCGAGGCATAGGGAATTCTACTCATGCGTTCCTTCTCAATCTCATTGGAAGGACAACCACTCTTCGAAAGAGTGATTCCATGTGACATGGGCAAGAATCCCTTCTTGGAATCTAGCATGTTGAACCGTTTCAACCCCTTGTCACTATATGTACTTTGACTTAGGCCTAGCAGTCTCTTAGATCTATCTCTATAGATCTTTATACCGAGTATATAGGCTGCTTCCCCTAAGTCCTTCATTGAGAAACACTTCCCTAGCCAATATTTAACAGATTGCAGCATGGGAATGTCGTTTCCAATGAGTAGTATGTCATCCACATACAAGACCAGAAAAGCTATAGAGATCCCACTAACCTTCTTGTAGACACATGACTTATCTTCGTTTCTGATGAAGCCAAACTCTTTGACTACTTCATCAAAACTTCGATTCTAACTCCTAGAAGCTTGCTTCAATCCATAAAAGGATCGTTGCAGCTTACAGACTTTGTTGGCTTGCTTTGGATCTTCAAAACCCTCCAGCTGTATCATATACACGTCCTCGAGGAGATTCCCATAATGGAATGCTGTTTTGACATCCATCTGCCAAATCTCATAGTCATGGTATGCTGCAATCGCAAGTAGGATTCGGATTGATTTGGTCATAGCGACTGGTGAAAAGGTTTCATCATAGTCAATACCATGAATCTGTCGGAATCCTTTAGCCACCAATCGGCCCTTATAGGTAATCACATTACCATCCATGTTGATCTTCTTCTTGAAGACCCACTTGCACCCTATGGGTCGCGCCCCTTCGGGTGGTTCCACCAAAGTCCATACTTTGTTGGTATACATTGATTCCATCTTGGATCTCATGGCTTCTAGCCACTTCTGAGAGTCTGGGCCTTTCATGGCCTCTTCATAGGTAGTGGGCTCATCATCTATGAGCATCGTGTCACCGGAATCGGTCACGAGAAGTCCATACCTCTCGGGTTCCTGGCGCACTATACTAGATCTACGAAGCTCTTGTGTTACCTGAACAGGTTGCTCCACAATTGTTTGTGGTTCCTGTTCATGTTCCATAATCGGTTCAATGATTTGTGGTTCTTGAATCTCTTCAAGTTCTACAGTCCTCCCACTTGCTTCTTTAGAGATAAACTCTCTTTCTAGAAACACACCGGTCCGAGCAACAAACACGTTGTTCTCGGTTGGATTGTAGAAGTAGTATCCCTTAGTTTCCTTAGGGTACGCCACAAACTTACACTTATCCGACTTTGGCTCTAGCTTGTCTCATTGTAAACGTTTTACATAGACATCGCAGCCCCAAATCCTCATGAACGACAGTGTGGGACGCCTCCCACTCCACATCTCATGTGTTGTCTTCATGACTGATTTAGACGGAACACGGTTAATGGTGAAAGATGCACTTAATAGAGCGTGGCCCCAAAAGGATAATGGAAGATCGGTTCGACACATCATCGATCGAACCATATCCAATAGGGTTCGGTTCCTCCTCTCAGACACGCCATTTCATTGTGGCGTTCTGGGTGGAGTGAGTTGGGACACGATCCCACACTCTCTGAGATAGTCGTCAAACTCTTGGCTCAATTATTCTCCTCCACGATCCGATCGTAGAGCCTTCATACTTTTTCCAAGTTTCTTCTCTACTTCATTCATGAATTCTTTGAACACTTCAAAGGACTCAGATTTGGCCCTCATGAGGTACACAAATCCATATCTACTTTAATCATCAGTAAATGTAATGAAGTAGACGTAACCACCCCTGGAAGGCGTGGCAAATGGCCCACACACATCACTATGTATGAGCGCCAATTGCTCACTAGTCCTCTCACCTTTCTTATTGAAAGGGCACTTTGTCATTTTTCCCAATAAACAAGCCTCACATGTCTCATATGATTCAAAATCAAATGAGTCTAGTAGTCCATCCTTATGGAGTCTAGATACACGTTTCTTGTTTATGTGGCCCAAACGATAGTGCCATAAGTAAGCAGGATTTAAATCATTCATTTTAATCCGCTTGGTATTAATGTTGTAGATAGGATTGCTTAGATCAAGGACATACAGTCCATTAAATAATTGCGCACTAAAATAGTGAATATTATTCAAATAAAAGGAACAACAATTGTTCTTTATTGAAATAATAAAACCTTCCTTGTCCAAACAAGAAATAAAAATAATGTTTCTGCTCATAGCAGGCACAAAATATCAATTATTTAATTCTAAAACTAATCCTGAAGGCAGAGATAGCTCGCACACGCCCACGGCCAACGCAGCAACTTTTGCTCCATTCCCAACGCGCAGATTTATCTCCCCTTTAGCCAATCTTCTACTTCTCTTTAGATCCTTCGCATTTCGACAAATGTGAGATCCACATCCAGTATCTAATACCCATGATGTAGAGACAGTTAAATATACATCTACAACAAAAATACCTGGTGGTGGTGGAATCACTATTCCAAGCCTCTTGTCCTCCAGATATTTTGGGCAGTTCCTCCTCTAGTTTCCAGGCTGAGTGCAGTAGTGACACTCACCTTTAGTCACACCTTTGGCAATGCCACCAACAGGCTTAAGGGCAGGTTCCTTGGATTTGGAAACTGACTTGCTTTTGCCCTTGGAGGATGAGGCAAACCTTTTGCCCTTTCCTTTCTGCACCATCAAAATGGCCTTGCCCTTACCCTTGTTGATGCTTCGTTCAGCTTTCCTCAACATATTGAGCAAATTTGGCAGTGGTTTCACGATCTCGTTCATGTTATTGTTCGTGATGAACTGTCCATAACTCTCGGGCAACGATTGCAACAAGAGATCGTTTTCCAACTCTTGGCCGACCGGGAACCCTAGTCGGGCGAGATTCTCCAAGTACCCGATCATACGGAGTACATTGGGTCCCATCGGGTTCCCTTCTGCCAGATGACACTTGAACAATGCCTTATAGACCTCATACCTCTCAACCCTTGCCTGCTCTTGGAAGAGCTGCTTCAGATGCTCGATCATATCGACAACATTCATGTTTTCGTGTTGCTTCTGAAGCTCAGAAGTCATGGTGCATGGCATAAGGCAGGCCGCATCATTAGCGTCATCAACACGCTTTTGATACGCCTTTAGTGCTGCAAGTTTCTGATTCTGTGGACCTGCTGGAACATGCTCCTCTATTGCGTATAGTTTCTTCTCTTTCTTTAGAACGATTCTCAAGTTTCTGTACCAATCAAGGAAGTTGGTTCCAGAGAGCTTGTCCTTATCAAGGACAGATCGTAGGGAATGTTGTGAAATCGATGAGTTGTTTGCCATTTGGAATTCTACAAAAGGAAAATACGCAAGTTTTAGTATTTGTGAATTTTTGACTATATTCAATAATGGCTAGTTTATCAAATATAGCTCCCACTATTTATTCTACGGATTAATAACCCTCAAGATTTTAATGCGAAAATATCCTTATATTTTCTAGTGGGCCAAGATCCATGTTTCATCTTCTTATAAGCTTGCTTTGGCAAGTCACCTATAATTCGACTACTTTAGGTAGGAACAATTCCAATTGCATCCCTTATGCAACTCTTGGTTCAATTGGGCAAATAACTCCTTATTTATCCATCCGTATGGATAATCCCAATTGATTGCCTCTAGGTTCTTTAATCATATTAATAGCCTAGTTGTGTTCAACCTCTTATTTAAACAATTGCACATTACTAGCTTGTGCCATCGTATTCCATCATTATGAACCAAGTCGCCATGCTTTGACACGCATGAACTTGATAAATCATTATAATAATGAGTGTTTAAATACCGAGAAGGCAAAAACACAATATTTGAATTTTGAGGGATTTTAAATTCAATTTTCTTAATTTTTTTGTTGATCAATATCAAGTAATCTATCTATTTGAGTTTGGGCACAACTCCAAATAATAGATCCGGGTTGTCTAATTATCTTATTATCCTAATTGCATGCATCATCCATACACCAACCACAAAATAATAAGACAATAAAATAAACAACCACAAAACAAAAATAAAACGTGATGTGGATATGGCCTTTTCTCGACCAAGAAAATTCCAAGCCAATGGAATTTTCTATGAACCCTAAAAGCAAACACATCTCCGTGCGTCTTGATCTTTTGGTCCATCCTTCATAGTCATGTGGAATGCTCCATGCTCCATGCTCCATCTTTTGTGGCTTCTTTGGGCTTTGGGCTTCTTTTTCTTCAATCTTGGATAACAATCTACTTTATCTAGCACTAGCTAATAACTATACTAAATAAAATGATTCTCACAAGTTGAGAAAAAAATTGGCTCGCAGGCCATAAAATCCTAATTAATTATTACAGTTTATTGATCAGCTCGCTTGCCGTAAACCAAACCACAAAAATTAAAAAATCACAACAAACCACATCCTAAGGCCATATCCAATCACCATGCGATTTGCACATAAACAGTTAAAATCCAATTTTAACGCGCTTGGTCAATTTTAATTGATTTTAGGATATTCTAGGGTTAAAACGGTCCATGGGGCCCAACAATCTAATTGCCCGGGCTCAAAAGAGAACCGCAAAGGCCTTGGGCCGGCCGGCCCCTAGCCCATGCGGCTAGGCCGCGGGCTAGGGCAGCCCCGACCCCTAGCCCGAGCCTTGCTTGGGCGGCAAGCAAGGAGGGGCGGTCCCCTAGGGGGGCCGAACCTCCTTTGGGAGTTGTTTCCAAAACAACTCCCATGCTTGGTGCCCAAGTTTGGTTGTTTCCTTGTATGGGAAGAACTCCTTCTTCCCAAAGGATGCCCAAACCCTAGATCTAAGATCCTAAAATTTCTCAAACTCACTAATTCATGCATCCAATGCTAAAACTAGGTCTTGTTATGATTGATTATTGACAAATTGCATCATATGCTTGATTTGTCTTGTTTTACGCGATAAACAACAATTTTAAGGTGTAAAACTATCAAAACGTAACACATAAACCACGCTTATGCTCTACAACCAGGCTCTGATACCACTCTAGGGTTTTGATTCATGGATGCGCAACGGAAACACAAACAATCATAACCCATGCAAAACCCTCCAAGGATCACAAGTCAGGAGACATAACGATGGTAAAGGAAGAAATCAATAACACACCTTAGGGTTCTCCTTTGATGACTCCAAACGCGAATTGTGTCACGTTCTCTATAGTTGATCCACACCTAGAGTTGAATTCTAGAACTTCCAATCCAATGGAGCTAGCCCGGAAAGAGGAAGAGGAAGAAGAATCACGCAAAACGAGACGAAACAAGGAGGTGTTCGGCTTCCTTGTGGCCGACGAGGACGGGCGGCGGCAAAGAGGGGCGGCGTGCTCCTCTTTGCTTGCTTGCTCTCTCCTTTTTGTTCTCTCCCACTGAAGTTATGATCAATTTGGTCATAAGTGTGGGAAGGAAGGAAGGAATGTCCTTTATATAGTCCAACAAATCCTTGCCAACTACCTAAATGACCTATTCTAGTCCTACTAGAATTCAATTTAGTCCCTTCCTTGCAAATTAGTCCCTACTAAGTTTGCAAGGTATTGCAAAGTGATCCTTCTAATTAATTAATCCAATTAATTCATTCCCAAATCTAGTTCAACTCTATATAGCGTGTGACCCCATAGGTTCTATCTAGTTGGTAGCAACAATTTGCTAATATGGAGTGTTTTCTAGCTAAACATCCATTCTAGTCAACTAATAGAATAGTCATCTTGACAAACCTTGTACAAGTAATTGTATCATCCCTTTGTCTCTATATCCGGATTGGACAAAGACATACAAGTCACACTCATATATCCAATCCACAGTTTCTCGATCCATGGGAATAGCTTTATTCGTGCAAATAACATCAATATCCCATATTGATTTATTTAAGTCTGGCCAGACATTCTATAAGCACTATCCCTCGAGTGGCCTATGATATTTTCTCCCGTTATGTGGGAGGTACAAATTCTATCTACGTCCACTACGATCTCTAAGCTTGCTTCTTATTGTATCCGGTACTCGCATTTATAACTACCCAGTTACGGTGTAGCAATTAACGCTACCAAAATCACAATAATTCACAACTAGAATATCTAGCGACTTCAAGTCTAAGGATGAAAATACCATTGCACCACGAGAAGCACTTGTGACTTAACATAACGTGTATGTAGCCTTCTCGGAGATGGGTCAATCCAGTGCGCCATTACCCTTAATGCACACCTATGTGTTGGATCATGATATCTCCATATCAATCCAACCCCATACTAGTCTATAGATGATTGTCCCATTAATCATTATACTGGACTAGAAATATTTAAGATAAACAACTTAATTGTAAATCTAAGGAATTCATTATATTAAATATCCAATAAATAATAAAATGAATTTTCTAGCCACAAATAAATTCATACTAAACTGGATTGCCTCTAGGGCATCTATTCCAACAATTTCAATTATAAGAATGACAATACCATTGCACCACGAGAAGCGCTTGTGACTCAACATAACATGTATGTAGCCTTCTCGGAGATGGGTCAATCCAGTGCGCCACTACCCTTAATGCACACCCATGTGTTGGATCATGATATCTCCATATCAATCCAACCCCATACTAGTCTATAGATGATTGTCCTATTAATCATTATACTTGACTAGGGATATTTAAGATAAACAACACGATTGTAAATCTAAGGACTCCATTATATTAAATATCCAATAAATAATACAATGAATGTTCTAGCCAAAATAAATTCATACTAAACTAGATTGCCTCTAGGGAATCTATTCCAACACTTATGATAACAAAGACCTACACAATCGTATGGGATATCTACGTAAGTACTATGACTCAGATTATCATCGATTCCTTTTAAAGTTGCGTGCCCTGGTTATACGCGAGATAGCTTGTTGTTATTATTTGGAAGAAATGGAGCCAAGTATAGCAATCCTAAGGAAAAATTGCTTATGTGAATCTTCACCACATTGGTCCACTAACCAACGACGAATGTCGCTTTTAGACACTCCATGTTTTAAGGCTTCGTAGATAAGTTCCTGACAAGATAAGGAGAATAGATATACAGTATCTTCCTCATCTTTGTCGCCAACAATCTCCGGGAAATCCTGTTGGGCGCGTTCCAGTTGACCCACAACGGATTGCGAACGCTGAGTCTGCTCTTCAAGGCTCTTCTTCATCGCTTTGGCGACATCGCGCTCTTCTTGCAGCCTTGCTTCTTCCTCGTTCTACTTCGCCATAGACACAGACTCTGCGATCATGTCTTCCTCAGTAGGGCCTTCTGGAGCTTTTTTAGAATTCCCGCTATCAGCCAAATTCTTTGATTCAAGATCGGTCAAATGCGACATGTTGAAGGAAAAGTTATTACCTTCCCGCCTGGAAAAAGGGGCCTCTGGAACGTACTCGACAAAGTCTTCCAAGCTATTCTGCTTTGAGCTATGGCCTCTCTTAATAGCCACTTGCTTCCGGGGAGTAGGGTTCCTTCGCGCACGCTTCGTTGGCCTAGGTGTCGTGTCATCTGTCGAGGGCTCTTCGGAAGCTTTGTTTTTCTTCGCGTTGGCGTCTTGTTCTGCAAGAGATGTGATGAAAACAGCAAGAGCAGACCAAATTCTGGCTTTGATCTCTTGCCCTATTGACATCTCAGGTTCGATGGCGATGTTAGCTTCGTTCGAGCGCAAGATAGTGATGAGTGCACTACTGCGATCACCCGAACCGAATCTACTAAAGAGACACTGAAAACAAAACAAGAAGGTAAAATTCATCATTACATTTCTAAACTGTGTCAAAGGGAAAAAATGATTTGACAACATACCTTGTTGAACTCGTCTGCTTAACCCATTCATTCTTTGAAGGACTCCTTCTGAACTGCTTCAATTTTCTCCGCGAGAACCAGTTCCGCGCACAAATGATGATCTTTATCCAATGGAGAATAGAATCTGTACTATTTCACGTTCCTGGAAGCCTTATATTTAAAAGGGTAGACTCCTATTCTGATTGCAGGGGATATCGAGGGATGAAATTGGAGCCAAGACCTAGCTTGAAGGCGAGTTTGGGCATTCAAAAAGGATGCCCAATCCACAGTCGCCTCCCCCACTCTATTTCTGGACGATTGAGTTAATGGGAGCATGCCAACCAGCAGGTCGTTGCACTCTTTGTACAACAGCCTCTTATAGCAGCCCTTCAAAACTGAGTCAAACCACAATGAAGGGGCCACGGCGTCAAAGCCAAACTGGGGACTGACCCTAACTGGATCATAGGGAGTTGTGATGAGTGGATAGCTGGTACACTCGATTCCATCTTCGCATAAAGCGGGTAGATACCCCCTCCTGCACCAGTTGATAAACCTGGAGTAGCAGATTGATCCCTCAGTGATGTGCGCACGAGTGTACTTCACACTCCGATAAGGATACATGGTGTCTCTGAAGACAATATTGTCCAACTGTTGGACGTATGGCATGGGATTAAAAAGCTGGCATCATCGCATATCAAAGGGAATGAGCGACGAACTTCCTTGGTTTTGAACCAACGCCCGAGGGCAAAAGAGCTTCTTCTTAGACTTAGGCGCGTCCCATAAGGTCACGGGTGAGGGGATCGGAGCGTATAAAGGCCATCGCTCGTACACCCACATTGACAAGAACGCGGCGTTGACATACATCACCACGTCGACCCCACCCTGGGACTGCTCCATATGCGACATCGACATATCTAGGCGGTGATACAAAGAACCAAGGACCAAGGGACCTAATGCTAACTTCTTCCCAAGGTCTAGACGAACGGCCAGAGAAAGAACGTGACAGAACACACCATCGTGGGGGTGACCGTCAATAAGATATCGTGACAACCATACGCAGAGAAAGCCACAAAGAGTACATTGAGAACCCTTCCCTTCAACAAGGTGGGGGCCTTCAGGTTCTTCGCAGTCACTTCCTGGGCAATCTTAGAATTGGCGAGTTGCGGTAGAAATAGGTCACCTGCTTGGACCAAAGGTTTTCGCGCCTGAAGGAACTGATACGCATGTCTTCGCAGGCTTGCTCGATGCCCATCTGGTGGCATTCTTCTTCAGATCGCCGATATAATCCTTCATTTCTTGGCGTCAGTACTCAAAGAAGCTAGAGGATCTATGGCGCCCATACAGGGAAGCTTCAGCAGCGCCTCGACATCTTCGAGTTTCGGCCCGGCCTCAAAAGTCGCAAAGTGAAAGATGTGAGTTTTCTTCGAGTACCGCGAGAACAATGTCATCAGCATGTCTTTATCAAGCTTCACGTTTAATCCCTTCGTCGCGCGCACAGCACCATAAATCCTGTGCTGGTTAACTCAGTCTCAAAATGGGTGAGAATGTATACCGTCCACTCGTCCATGTAATCCAGCTTCTCGGTGACGGTCTGGTGAAAAAGATCTATGAAAGGATAAAGTCAAGCCCCGAGGCGAAGTCTATGAATATCATTTACATTGGCAAGATCCCAATCGTCTCTTTCTGACTCATATGTCAATTTCAAAGCATTCTTTGGGGGAGGCGTCTCAATTGAAGCGCCTCTGATGGTGGCCAGATAAAAATCTTCCCCTCCTAGGTAAGGGGCCTTACACCATATCTCTTTTGGGACCTCTGGAAGAGCAACTGCTTCCTTCAAACTTTTAGTTCCAAACCCAGACTGGGTACTAGTTTGGATCCAGAAATTAAGGCAAAGGATAAAGGTCACTAAACTTGTTTTCTTTTGAGTGACTGGATTGTTTGGACAACATCTGGTTGAGGAGCTGAACGTCTTGTTGGGAATTTCCTCTCCGGCTCATAAAATTTCAGAAGCAATGACGGTAGAAAAGTTCTAATTGAAGAAGCAAAGGGTTTAAATAGTCCTCAAGATTGAAGAGTCGCGACTGCTGACATTCGCTGAGTCAGCATCACTTCGGTAATCGGCGAAATTGGTGACCTATCAGATCATTTTGAGTTATTCTTGCCTCAAAAATCGGATAAAATATGTGGATGGCGTCTGGTTAACCTCGCAATGACCACACATCATCAAAGGCTATATGGCGTCTCGAACCCCTAGGCAATCATGGCTATATCAGGGGGATAGGGATTCGAATTTTATTCAAAACAATACGAGGATATGCGTGGGGACCACGCACGACTGATTTTGCTCGACTACACGGCAAACGCGCACGTGACTTTCGCGCAAAAGGGGGCTATTGTTGATAGTGCATTCGAGACAGACAGTGCATAGCCACGTGGCGGCCATCCAGCACATCTGAGTGTGCTTTGCATACACCTGATCACTGATCATACTTATCCACATGGGGGCTGCGAGACAGGGCTACCCGTGATACCAACCACACGGTAATTGTAGGTACTTAGTGGTTTGGAGGCTAGAGTAAGGTCCGCCGCGCGCGAACAACAACCAAGCTCGCGCCCGAACCTTACTTACTGACTTGAGAGACTTAATGATCACGTACTATAAACCCGGTCAATCTCATAACGGTCTCAAGTATATGCGGGCACGTGCGTAACGTTCCCTATATATACGGTCGAACGTGCCGTTACGGGTCTATCATTAAGCCGTCATTTATGGGCGCATTAACCCCTCACAATGGTCACTTCCCTACTATATACAGGATCGTTAGCCCTCCATTGCAATCTTGTGGTTCTTCTTTGATGCTCTTGGACTTTCTGGACTTTTGGATATACCGAAGCTCCGTCATTATGCTGTCTCGCTCTCAAGAACAATTACCATTGCTTACTCTCTCCCTACTCACTACCCTTCATCTCTCTGTGTTCATACTCCATTCCCTACTTGAGGTGCATACTTGGATCTCTCTCAAGGATTTCCAAAAACACAGCCGCATTGCATCAGCTTTTTTGAATCCCTGTGACGCCATTCGATTACGCAAGCCATTAAAGGTGGTTCGACGAGAAGCGTATGAAGGCGTCTTTCCATAAAATCCAACGCTAAGGCCTTCCCGGCCACATGGAACATGAGATCAACTTCAGAACCCCAGTCACCATGAAAAATGGAGAGCTAACCCACTGCAAACTTCGCAATGAGTTGCCCTTGCCAGGCCTTATCCCATAGGCACTTGCGCGCTTTTTCCAATTTGTAATCCATAAGAATAACATAATACAAAAGGTAATGTGAGATTACTCCGATAAGAAAAATGGAGCAAGACTGGTGAGGAGAATTGAACGAAATCAAAACAGCACCGCCTTGCTAGGCCAAGCCAGAAGTTACTTCCGGATTTGCAGCCCTCCAACAATTCTTCATAAATTTCAAATTAGCCACATGCCACTTCGGCTAGCCAATAAGAGAGAAAAAATTGGAAGATTTAAGGTACAGACACCGGTCCTCTCCAAGCAACAGCCTCCGGATGATCTTGCTTGTTGCACTCAAAGAAAGTAAATCCTTAAACGAACTGGCGGCCACACGCTGCACGATCATGCAAAAAACATCACCGTGTGCAGTCTCTAGAAGAGAATTCCCTTAAGCGGCCTCATCAATTTTCAAACTTTTTGCTACAAGATTTCGTACACCTGTTAGGGTAGAAAGGTAAAGGGGAAATAGTAGGTTGGAAATAGTGCTTTGGTTAATGCATTGTCATTAATGGGAAGTAGGTTGGACATAGTAGTGTCGCAGTAATGATTACCTATCACTGTGTTGAAGCTTTCATCAAACTAGTTATGAGCACGTGTGTTGCACGTGAAATTTTATTTATTACAATAATCATACTCAATCAAAACAAAAAAAAATCAAGACAAGAAGCACCGTGATATTTTAAAGTCGGTGAGTAATATAGTAAACCCAACAAATAAGTGAGAGATGAAATGTGTGTTAAGAAATTTAACATACTACCAAAATTAAGACCTATATGTCCCTCAACGATGCAAATGGGTTCGGAATAACGTCTCCGATGATATCTGCTTCATTCGTATAGTGCGGTCCACGTAGGCCTTGCCAAGTCTCTAATGTATGCTTCAGTCTCAAAACTGGTCGCCAAATTCTATAAAGAAGACCACATTGAAATTAAGTGGTGATTGTAAAGAAATTTTGGCGGAAATTGCTGAGAATAACGATGACATAATCAGTAATCTTCCGGATGCAATTATCCATCACTTATTTTCCTTCTTGCCCATGAATACATAATCAAAAAACTGTTTGCGATGTGTTGAAACAGTGTTTAAAATCAAAACACATTTATTCATAAAAAAACAAATAAACCGGTGGAAGGAGAGAACAAGCGGTGAACTGTAATAATGTAGCCAGTGACCGACTTGAGAGAGAGAGATCAAGTGAATAGGTGAGAAGAGAGAAAAAAAAGTGGGGACAACCTGTAGGTGAGAGAGAGGAAAGGTGAAAACGTGAGAGAGTGAGAGGTTGCACGTGAAGGAGTGGGAGAGAGAGAGAGAGAGAGAGAGAGAGAGTGAGTGAGAGAAAGAGAAGAAAGAGTGAGAGGCTGCACGTGAATGAAGGAGTGAGAGAGAGAGAGAGAGAGAGAGTGAGAGAAAGAGAAGAAAGAGTGAGAGGCTGCACGTGAATGAAGGAGTGAGAGAGAGATAGAGAGAGTGAGTGACAGAAAAGAAGAGAGCGAAATGTAAATGGAGATGGACAAATTATCCCAAATTATTAATTTTTTCCAAAATTTCATTTTATTTTAATATTTTTTGCATTATAAAGTTATTTTTTTAACGATAATATAAATTAACGTTTAAAATATATATAAAAGAGTGTTCTTACCAATTCTCCCTCGGACACGGGCAATCCTTTGGTATATTTTAAAAAAAACAACGTTTTATGTGAGTTATGCTTGATTTAACAATGAGATTTTGGTATCCGTTCAAAAACAATAAAAATAGTGAAACAGAACAAGCTGCAAAAACAGGTTTAAAAACATAATAACAAAACTGACACGATTTCTTACGTGTATGCGCAAGTACACGGTCAAGTAATATAGGGGTGGTATTTCAACCCCGAGTTATCGATCCCACGAGGAGAGACTTGAGATTATTTAATTAAAAGCTTAATTTAGAGTTAAAGTAACCGTGAGCAATGTTTGTTCGTTTAAGAGTTTGCCTACCCAAAAAAGTGGCTGTACTGAAATAACAATCTTTTTGGATTTTATAATTAAACACAGTTTAATCAAATATGGAGAAAGACTAGCGATCTATGGATCACCTAGGGTTGTTAGACAATTCTGGATATTGTATTGAAACATACTAATCCTAACTCAGTTATGCTAGGTAACTAGTCACTACGATCTTCTCTCGATCTCACGTAGTCCTACGTCACGGTCTACTACAGGTCATGTCGGTGCACTGTCGTCTACCCAATGGCCAATCCTATTCAAATCACCTCTCAGTCTCATTTATTAAGTATTGTGTTCATGTTATCTATCACCCTAGGACAAGTCTCCGTCGAGCACTCCACCTAAGTACAAGCAATTCCGGGTAGCCACTGCATTGTTGCTAAGATTTAAGCTCAGAACAGGAACAATATCTAAACTCAATTAAAGCATTAAGTAATAATCAAGATTATGCATCAAAAACATCTTCTTATGGTCATTCATCTCATACCAAGGGTGTGTCAATAACCCTAATTCAACAATACACAAAAAGAAGTTGAAGAATATTCATAGTCATGAATCCAATACATGAATCAATCACAATAAGCCGGAAAAAGATGAATATAACATAACCCTAGGCTCTCCATAGAGCCTAGTAAAGAATCTATCTACTCATAGTAGATGAATGATAAAAGAGTTTCTCCATAGATAATGAAAGAGAAGGAGAAGAAGTGATCAAACGATGAAATCTCCGAAGAGTAGACGAATCCGTGCACCTAAGCTCCAAGCTTCTCTCCAATGTTTTCCCGTCTCTAGGTCTTCTCTCACGTTTTTTACCAACTGGGGCGAGTTTTTAATGTAACTTGGCCGAAATTGCATTTCAGCCCCTCCAGTTTGTAATTCCCAGACAGAATTGGAAGCTGATATTGCGCGGGCCATATCTCCCTCATCTGGACTCGTATTTGGAATGACCATATATCGTTGAACAGCTATGGATATCTACTTTCCAATGGCTCAGGCATTGCTCCAAAAATCATTGTAGATTTTCCTAAGAATTGAAAAGGGTGAAGGCTGGTCCTGAGTGACTTTTCTAACTTTGCTACCTTTTTGCATCTTCTTTTCTCCTCTTCATTCCAAGCATATCCAAGCCTCTCATAATCTCCATTGAAGCTATTTTACCCGAGTTACACAACACTAAACAACCCGTGCAATTATCTTCGCAAATATGAGAGAAAACATGCTCGAATAAGCTTGAAACTACACTTTTCACTCTTAGGCTAAAAAATCATCAATTTCACATATTTGTGCACATATACCATATAAATCATGTGAAATAAGCCTAATGCAAGTGATAGAAAGTATCATGATAACTCCTAAATGAGAGTTATCAAATACCCCCACACTTACCTTTAGCTCGTCCCGAGCAAAACTTGTTTCACTCCCCCATGATTTGCATCTATCATTACTAGCCATGTGACAAAAACGACTCACGTACACGACTATGCAATCTACATACTTTGTACAATGCAACTCGATTATAATACAATGCAAGTATTGAAATAACATAAAAAAATCTTCTTCTTTGGATATCAGGCAATCTCGCTATTACCAACCAAACTCATCAAGTTCTCACAAGTCTCAATAGAAAATCACACAACCAATAGCAAGAAATTTAAGTAGAATGAACCTACGCACAAGTTCACTAAAGGGTCCCCAAACATCCACCATAAACAATCCTAGACTCGGGAAAGTCCTTTAGCTCAGAGGGTCTAGGAATCCTTAGTACTAAGGTATTCTTTCGTCGCCAAGTCATTTGAGGTTTTCAGACACTCTTAGCCCTGATTGCATTTGAATGCAAATTGTCCCAGTGACGGGAGACACAACTCCGTGTAATACGGCTTGAATTTAAGTTTCCTTAGAAGTTCTAATTGGATTGAATCCAAATTCTCCAAATGAATGGAGGCACATTAGGTTGTTCACCGTATCTAATCCAAGAGAAGATTTTTTTCATTCTCGTCTAATTTTTTCAACCGTGCATTTAGAGCTACTAAGTGTGCGATTTTTCGGTTAGCTCTTGGGACCGCCTTAAGGGATGGTGGTGTACACTCCCTAACTTCACTTAGGCTAGAGAAACGTACCACATGGAACTGACTCTACACGAAGGTCCACCCAAGATTTCAAGAGACCACAAGTTTCCACTGAAAACAGACCATTCAACTCCTTAGAACTAAATCCTCCTAGCACAATAAAGGAACTAAAGGTATGCCCTCTTCTAATTTCCACTTTTCCCTGAATACCCGGGACATCCTTTCGTGAAACAGGCGCGCAAGATACTAAAAATTAAGGTTTTCCCTACTACAGCGCTTCCTATTCTCAGAGACTCTTTCACGGAACTCTCTTCGGTTTCAAGCTTCATCAATTGCCATTATTCTCAAAAAATTCAAATATTTCTGATTTTTCATTTTTCTAGTTTCTTTGATTTTTTCAATTTTTTCCTAAACTCTATATGAAACTGGCCAACTCGATTAATCACACAACTATTGGGTAGGGGGAATCAATATTTAAAAGTGCAAACAAATGCATAAAATACACAATCTAATATGATACAACAATATATAAAACACTCCACCTTAACCACGAATATGACACAATTCTACACATACTACATGTAACAAGGCGATCCAAGACGGACATGGCTAGGAAAGGTAGACATAACCCCCCCCCCCCAAACTTGAGATATTCATTGTCCTAAATGAATTTAAAGAGTACCCCCAAAGAACATGATATCAACGTGTAAGGAATTAATAGCGAAATGGCAAGTGTTGCAGGGCACTTCGCCAAGAGTGACTCGACGTGAATTTTAAAGAGAGAGAGAGAGAGAAATTGTACCTTCGGTCCCGGAGTACCGTTCTTACGGGACCGATTTCGCAAAATTTGGACGAGAATGGACCGGTTGGTCGACCAATTTTTCGAAAACCCGAGCAAGTCGAAGCAAGACTACCTTGTTGTGCTCCTCGGTGTTCCCGTTGCAGGTCCCTCTTGGAGCTTTGGCCGAATCCCCCTCCAAAGCGACGAATTGTAAAATTCTCATTCTTGGAGTTCTTACTCTTTGAATTCCCACACACTCAAACCGCTCACTATCTCTCAAAAACTCAATAGTTAATGTTGTAGTTGGGTTTACAAGGAGCAGAACCAAACAAAAACTTCACGATTTGGATGAGTTTCGAGTTTTGGGTGTGTAGGCGTTCTTGAGGTTTCAGAGGAAGAGAGATGAATAAAAAAGGAGTGTTTGATCCGAAATTGGGGTTGGGAGTGTGATAAATCCGGTTTTTGTTTTAAATAGTAGCCCCGAAATACCCAAAATGCCCCCAATTAATGAGGCTTCCAGAGCATTTTGGCCCGAAATGCTTTTGATTTCGGCCCGAAATACAGTGTATTTCAGCCCGAAATCAAAACCATTTCGGCCCGAAATGATTTGGAATTCTCAAAACAGATCCCTCTTTTCATTTCGGCCCGAAATCAAGGGTATTTCAGCCCGAAATGCCCTGGGACTTACCGGTTTTTGTTTTTGGTCTAGTTTCTTCATCCGGTGTCCGATTCCTTCGATTATCGCGCTCAAGGACTCGTCATTGAATGTAGAATCCAATGTTGACTGAAATATTCCCAAAGTCTGTGGAATTTTTCATCTCATCTCGAAAATTGCTCTCTAGCGCAAGAATCGTGCCCCTTTAAACTTTTGTTTTCTTCCATCCCTCTTCGTATTCCGATGCGTGCAACTCCGGGCCACAACTAGTTGCCAATATACTCAATAAATGAATAGCTACTCCTCGACCTCGAGTAGCCTCTCTTTCAAGCTCCTATTATCAAATTGCTCGTTGTGCCTCGTTTTGCGTGCAATGTAGTTCACGTGCATCAAGAAGGGGAATGCGAAGGGGTCTTCGATACATGTGTCCTGCACACTCATAGGAAATAATAAACCACTCTCTCGCTCAACTCTCACTATTAAATATGAAGGATTCAAAGAACATAAACTAAATAAAATAATGAAAGTCCTACTCCACATTAGGTTGCCTCCCAATCAGCGCTTGTAATTTAAGGTCGACGGCCTGACGCAGTTACCTCTGCCACATCACGAGGGTGGTCAGGCACATTGTGATGCTTCCATCTTAGCTTTCCCATGCTGAATTTGAGGCACTGCTTCATGTGCTTGCACAACTGATGGCTTGTTCCTTTCTGAGTAGTCAGGTGGATCACCTTGCGACATATCAGGAAGTTGTCGGTTCACTTGTACAGCAAATGGAACCCCTGGCTTATGCTCCCACGAGTACTGAGGTGTTGGTTTGAAGACTCGAAAAGTCTCCATGTCATCATGTATCCTCATAATCAGCTCTCCATTCTCCACATCAACGAGAGTACGCCCAGTTGCTAAAAACGGCCTACCTAGAATTATAGGCACATCACCAGCTGGCATGTCCAATATGACAAAGTCAGCTGGCATGATCAGGCTTCCAACCCTCACAAGTACATCCTGTATAATCCCACAGGCTCTCTTGGATGATTTGTCTGCAAAATGAAGAGTGATCCAGGTTTTCTGAGGCTCCCCCACACTTAACTTTTTGAATACCGACAGAGAAATCAAATTCACGCTTGCTCCCAAATCGCAGAGAGCTCTCCCAGTGTAGGCATCGCCCAACGTAGCTTCAATGAAAAAACTACCCGAATCCTTCTTTTTCTTAGGTATCCCATGCAAAACTCATGAACTATTATGCTCATTTAATTTCACACCCTGAAATTCATCCACTGCTTTCTTACCAATGATTGCATCCTTAATAAACCGAGAATACTTAGGCATCTTTTGAAGTGTCTCAATCAACGGAATATTCATATGAAATTTAGAAAATACGTTCAGAAAGCGCCTGTATTCCTCAGAATCAATGGATATGGAAGAACTGAAGAAGAAGAAGAAGAAGGAGATGAAAGTAATACCTCAGGGAGTTCCTGCTCATCCTGCTGAGTCATGCCTTTTGATTGGGGGACCATGACAGGAGTCTTCGCAGAATCGAAAACTTCATGCTCTTTTGCCTTGGATGCCCCTCCTCTGGCATGAGTAGGGTATGGCGGGTCTTTGAGTGTTGTACCACTGCGAGTGGTGATGGCCTGAACATGTTCCTCAGATGAAATAACAGTGTGTTCCAGTGTTCTGTGTTCGAGTTGCTTCTTGAGATCCTTAACTTCAGCCAGAGTTTCTCGGAGTGCAACTGCAGAAGTCGTGCTCTCGGAAATCATGGTCATCACGTGTTGACCCATCACTTTCATCAATCCTCTCATCTCAGCCAACTCTGAAGCTGATTCTTGTTGTTGCTTCTGCAACTCTGAAACAACTTCTTCATGCACCGCCTCCACCTCATTCACCTGAACTGTGCCATAATCAATTGCATTTTGCTTCATCAGTTCTTGCTGATGGGAATCATAATCCAAGCTCTCCTCTTGCTCGACCACTTGGCTCATCAGCTCATCTGCACCCTCCACATCGCATGTGAACAAGAAATTTCCCCCAGCATCTCTTTCGATCTTGTCTTTATCAAGATTTCCAAGTGCATCATAAAATATTTGGATGATATGAGCTTTGGAAATTCCATGGTTGGGGCACTTGCGTAGCAAGAAATTGAGACGCTCCCATGCTTTGACCATAGATTCATGCTGGTTCTGCTTGAATGACCATATCTCGTTCTGGAGCTGAATCATGGGTGAGATGGGAAAAAATTTATCCATGAACAAGGAGGCACACTCTTCCCATGTCTTGATTGAGTTGGATGGAAAGAATCTAGCCAAACCACAACAGCTCCCTTGAGGAAATGAGGGAAGAGCATCAGCCTTATTGCTTCAGAAGTGACCCAACTATATCGGATTAGCCCACAATGGCTCTGAAATCTCCCAATAAATTCATGTGGGTCTTCCTCATGTGTCCCAGCAAAAGTGCACTGTTCCTGAGCAAACTGTATTGTGCCAAGCTTGAGGCAAAAAGTTTCTTCCTGTATTGGTGGCACCACAACTGCTGACTCCCTTCCTTTAAGATCCCCCTCAAATGCCTGGATTATTGCTTTTCCAGAACGGTTATATGGCATTGAGGATGGATAATGTCTGGATGTTTCCGCCAATGATTTCTCTACAGTTGCAGCAACCATAGCTACTAGCTTCTCCGTGGTGAGGCTAATCTACCCTTGGCCTTCCGCCATAGCTACCTGAGAAGACAACACTAGCACACCCGTGAGGTATACAGATAGTAACAAAAAGTAAAAATAAAATAAAAGCTACAAACTAATTTTTAACTAAACAATCTACCGTTGTCCCCGGCAACGGCGCCAAAAACTTGACACGCTATCTTACCTGTTACCGCAAGTGCACGGCTCAAGTAATATAGGGTAATATTTCAATGAAAGAGAAGGAGAAGAAGTGATCAAACGGTGAAATCGCCGAAGAGTAGACGAATCCGTGCAATCCTCAAGCTCCAAGCTTCTCTCCAACGGTGTCCCGTGCGTGATTGATTTCTCTCTAGGTTTTCTCTCACGTTATTTACCAGATGGGGCGAGTTTTTAATGTAACTTGGCCGAAATTGCATTTCAGCCCCTCCAGTTTGCAATTCCTGGACAGAATCGGAAGCTGATCTTGCGCGGGCCATATCTCCCTTATCGAGACTCGTATTTGGACCGACCATATATCGTTGGAAAGCTATGGATGTCTACTTTACAATGGTGCAAGCCTTGCTCCAAAAATCATTGTAGAGTTTCCTGAGAATTGAAAAGAGTGAAGGATGGTCCTGAGTTACTTTTCCAACTTTGCTTCCTTTTTGCATCTTCTTTTCTCCTCTTCATATACCTTCATTCCAAGCATATCTAATCCTCTCATAAGCTCCACTGCACCTATTTCACATGAGTTACACAAAACTAAACAACCCGTGCAATTATCTTCGCAAGTATGAGAGAAAACATGCGCGAATAAGCTAGAAACTACACTTTTCACTCTTAGGCTTAAAATCATCAATTTCACATATTTGTGCACATATTCCCTATAAATCATGTGAATAAGCCTAATGCAAGTGATAGAAAGTATCATAATAACTCCTAAATGAGAGTTATCAAATACGGTTTGCTACGCGCTGAAAAACAGTATTGAAAATCAAAAACACATTTGTTTATCAAAAAATCAAATATATATTTGGCAACGTTACTAATTTTCATTGTTAATTTGATTAAATATTCGTTTTACGTACTATAAGGACATATACTGCAAGTATTTGATAACTTAGGCATCTAATCATAGTTGAAAATGTCTTTAACCACCAATAGGAGGTCTAGGGCAATAGCCTAGAAGGTTGATTGAGAATATTAAGTAAATCTTCGATTTCTATGTGACCAAGATCGTGGCAGGATTTGATGTTCTAGTGGAATATATCACGGTGTCTAAATCCATCTCCTTAATGGGTGTAGTTGAAGTGCACTAATGTTGGATGTTTCAGAAATTTATTTAATCATGTTGTTGTAAGCTCTATGTATTTCTCAAAGTTTCGAATAAAAACTATATTTATAAAAACATATGATTTTTAAGAACAAAAACATGTGTTTAGAGTATTATTCGTGATTTACCAAGAGATTTTGTATCCGTTTAAAAAAAATTATAACAGTGAAACAAAAAAAGCTGAAAAAACTATGTAAAAATATAATAAAAATATTTGATATGTGCCGAAAACAGTGTTTAAAATAAATAAAAAACACATTTGGCAATGTTACTACATTCCAGTGTTAATTTGCTTGAATATCATTTTAAGTACAAAATTGACATATACTACCAGTATTTGATAAATGCATCTAATCATAGTTGAAAGCCTATACGGTTTAATAGAAGATGAAGTAAATTTTCGATTTCGGTGTGATCAAGATCATGCATGATTTGATTTTACAATGGCAGTAATCACATTTTCTAAATCCATCTAATTAATGGGTGTAGCTGAATGCACTTATGTTGTGTATGTTTCAAACGTTTATTTAATCATGTTACTGTAATTGTAAGCTCTATATATCTCAAAAGCTTCAATTAGCAACTTAATATTTAAAAATAATGTTTTTTTATTGAGTGGTGTGATTTACAAATGAGATTTTTAGGTATCCGGTTAAAAATAATAAAAACAGTGAAAGAAAACAAGCTGAAAAAAGAAATTTTAAAAACACAATAAAAAACTGTTTGGTATACGCTGAAAACAGTGTTTAAAATCTAAGCACGTTTTTCATAAGAAAAAATAAATACACATTTTGCAACATTACCAAATTTCAAAGTTAATTTGCTTGAGTATCACTTTTAGGCCCAATACTTTTGACCCAAAAAAACACAATATTGACTTATTATGAAAAAAACAGATTATTCATAAAAAAAATAAAAACACTTTTGACAACAATTATCAAATTGCAAAGTTTATTTGCTTGAATTTCGTACTCACAAATTTATGCATCTTATCATAGTTGAAATGCAAAGTTTATTTGCTTGTAATTATCAGCCCGTGGATGGATCTCTGATCCAATGAGTGAGATTTGTCCAGCAAGTCAAATATGAACAAAAGAAGGGGGTTCCGTCTTTACAATAGTCGGTTATTGTTGGCGTCGTTCACCGTTCCTCTGCACTACGCGTTGTAAAGTGAGTGCATTGGGAGGAATATAGAACTCTCTTCTCAGATACAGTAAAAAAATGGAGCAAGTGTACAACAAGGGGGCGAAGAGGATGTCGATAACGTGTTGGAGGAAATGGGAGCACTTAGACATAAATTGTGACATTGTGAGTATGCAGATGTATAAGCAGCTAAGATACTCTAGAGAGGGGGTGAATAGAGTATGCAAACTTTTTTGCAAAAATTGCTAGGAAGATGAAAACTTGTACAAACAATGAAGTTCTAGGCCTTGAAAGCTAGTTCAAGACTTTGAAGTAAATGCGAAAGAATAGAGCAAGTATGCCTTTTTCAAGGCCTTGAAAACAGGTTCAAACCCTTGAAAAATAAACAGTTTTTGTGTGCTGCAAAATCTATGAAAGTAAATGAACTGAAAATGCAGAAGACAAGTGATTTATAGAGTTCAGTCCACTTGGACCTACGTATCTACCTCAGGGATTAGATCCTTGCAGGATTTTCAACTCAGTTCTTATTAATCAAAAGCTAAGTCCTATAACTCAAGCCCAAAGAGTTCCCTTACTCTGTTACAGCTTGTGGTTTTCCCTAACCTGTCTAGTACCTGCTCTAGCTAACTGATTAACTAAGAATTCTCTATTGTTCACTTTGAACAATCCTTGAGAATGGATGTAGAAATAATACAGAAATGATCTACCAATATAGCTCTATACAGAAGAACACTTAAGAGTAGAAAACTGCAGTAAAAATGCAGTGAACTTCTGTGAATGGATTGGAAGAATAAAGAACTTCTTTGATGCTTGTCAATCCAGAATTATTTCTCTGTTTTTGCCCGTTCAGTGTTATGTATTGTTTCTTCGAATTTGAGCTCTATTTATACTTCATACAGCTCTGCAAATCTCCCCAGATTTTCAGCAACAACCTTCCTATTTTGTAGGCAACAGAGTTTGACTACTTTGAAATCTTCTCCAACGGTTGGATGATCACAATCTTCAGAGATATTGTTGTAATCTTTCATTAAACAACATGAGAAGCAGTCATATACGTCTGATTGATCACAGAATGAAAGTGTCAAAGTATTTCCAAATCTGCAGCAATTCAGTTTAGGAAATAATCCTGCAAGACTTAGAAACAAAATTTCCTGCATTATCATAGTCAAGCAGATGATATATTAAGATTAGAAACATGTTATAACAATTTGTCTTTCATCATCTAATAACAGAGAACCAAACATATGAAAGAGAGAGAGTAAATCAATCCAGATAATTTGCAGAAAACTCCCCATGAGAATGTGCATACAGGTTCAAGCAGTTTCAAGGCTTTGAATCCAGTTTCAAGGCCTCGAAAATAGCTAAACTATTTTCAACCCTCTGAGACTGATTCAAGGCTTTGAAAGCTGGTTCAAGGCCTTGATATAGCCAAGTCTTGCACAACCTGATCTTTCAGTCTCCCCCTTGATGAAAGACAAAACCAAATTTTGTTTGATCCTTAGTCTTTGCGAAATAAACTTATTAGTCCGCAATTTAAAACACGGTATTTCCAAAAAGATCCAACTTATTCATAATAGCAACAGAAAATTAAACAGTTCAGCAAATAAAACCAAATAAACCTAAGAGCTAAAAACCTAGAATTTTCTCCCCCTTTTTTACTTTCATCAAAAATATAGAAGATGTTGGATCAAGTGCCTGGAAAATTATGAAAATTTAAAAGAAAAAATTTGAAGAAGAGTGAATGGGGAAGAAAGAATAGGCAAGATTAAGGGGTTGGATCTTCATCTTCATCCTGATCTCCTTCCTCTTTCTCATTGTCTTCTTCATCAGTCTTGTCATGCTCTTCATGTTCCTCTGCAGTCCCACCTGAAACAGTTGCTTCTTCAGTCTTGTCCTTTCCAGCAGCCTTTGGAGATTTATTTTTCTTCTTCAAGGTGATCAGTAGTTCATCTGAGTCGGGGTCATTGGCTTCATCATCTTCCTGTTCTGCTACCTGCTTTCCCTTGTCTGAAACTTGAGTAGTTTCTTCCTGGTCTGAATGCTCACTAGACAAATCCTTGTCAGAGTCTCCTTTCTTTGTTCCTTCAGGATCCTCAGGAACATCAATCAAATTCATGATTCTGAAGATGCTTTCCACCATGTACTTGACTTTCCCCAAATCACTCTCCAGTCCAAAAACATTTTCTTTGACATCCTCCATGTCTAGATCCAAACCATCAAGTCTCTGATTGTCTGTAGGCTGAGAAGTCTGAATTGAAGTGGGATTCAAGGTCTTGGGCTTAGAAAACTTCTTTGCACCTAGTTCTGCTACAGTCAAGTCTGAGTAAATTGGGTCAGGTTCAGGTAGAAGAGTCTGGTGAGTCTAGGGTAGGCTAATTCTCTAGGATTCAGCATACACCACAAATAACTCTTCTTCAACATAGAGATGCACTTAAGTTTCATGTGTTCCAACATATGCTTATTAACCAAACTGCATAAACCAATAGATCTTGAAGCAAAACCATCTAACCACTGACCTTTAGAGATGTTTGAGACAAACCATGTCTCATCTAGTGATGCGTTCTTTGTTGAGGCTTGTGAATATATTTGCAAAGACTTCTCCAATTGTCCTTCTGATTGTGCTTTTGTCACCTTTCCTTTCCCCTTTTCTGCCTGAGTTGATTTCTTCTTCACCTTCTTTGAACTTGTAGGCTCTGTTTCTGGTTGCTTTTCTGTAACAGCTTTCTTCTTCTTTTGCTTTTCTGAAGAGGAGGTTGTAACCTTCTTGATCTTCTTCTTTGGTCGAGGAGGATCTTGGACTGCCTCTGAACTGGGAGTTCTAGAGCTAGAGTCTCCACTGACTTCTTGAACCTCTTCCACTGCTGCTTTTCTTTTCTTCTCTGAGACTGGTTTCGAACCTCCAGCCATTTTGATTTTATCTGAGGCTCTCCTTGTGCTCATTAGGGTTTGGGAGAAGAAAAGAGAGAGATGGAATGATACGGAATGAAGGATAAGAGAAAAAGATAAATATTCAAAGAGTTTGAGTTTCAAAAGGAAACTAGTATCTCTCTGATTCTCAAAAGATTTGCCATGGTCAGAGAGATTTAAAAACTTTTATGCCGTTGGAAAATAGAATATACTAATACTATTTTTGGCTAAAACAAATTTTTGAAAAGGTTAGGGGCTATATTAGGAAAATATCTACAGAGATATCACCCAACACATAATGATCCAAGATTATTGACTATCAGTGTTGCAGACTCATTTTCAAGGCTTTGAAAAGGCTTTCAAGGTCTTGAAATACAGTAACACTGCAACAAGTAAAAGTCAAGGCTTTGAACTGATTTTCAAGGCTTTGAAACTCAGTTCAAATCTTTTGAAACACATAAAGCTTACCTGTCTTACAAGATGCTCCCCCTAAACCAATACATATTTGTTTAGCATTCCCAATTCCAATCTTAGAGCTGAGAACCTTTCATCTGCTAATGGTTTGGTGAAGATATATGCAATTTGCATGTTAGTGGAACCAAATTCAAGAACAATATCACCTTTCTCATCATGATCTCTGATGAAGTGGTGTCTGACATCATTGTCCTTGGTTCTTGAGTGTTGCACTGGATTTTTTGTAATTGAAATTGCACTAGTGTTGTCACACTTAATTGTGATGCCCCTGAAGTCCAATACAAGGTCTCTTAGCTATTGAGCAATCCATAAAACTTGTGATCAACATGCTCCTGCAGCTATATATTCAACTTTAGCTGTTGATAGAGAAACTGAATTCTGTTTCTTGGAATGCCAACTAATCAAGGATGATCCAATGAATTGGCAAGTTCCTGAAGTAATTTTCCTGTCAACCTTGTAACATGCAAAGTCAGCATCTGAAAAGTCATGTAAAAGAGAAGTTAGAATGTCTTGGATACCAAAGCCCTAAGTCTTTGGAACCATTGAGATATCTGAACATTCTCTTCACAGCAGTCAAGTGTGATTTGTTTGGATCAGCTTGAAATCTAGCACACATACACCCACTAAACATAATATCTGGCCTGCTTGCTGTCAGATAGAGTAATGATCTAATCATGCCACTATACTCTTTTACATTGACACTCTTACCAGATTCATCCTTATCTAAGGATAGTGTAGAGCACATAGGAGTCTTGGCTTCCTTACATTGAGCCATGCTATATTTGTTTACTAAGTCTCTTGTTATTTACTTCGATGCAGAAAGATGCCCTTCTTCAATTGATTTATTTGAAGTCCTAGGAAGAAGTTCAACTCTCCCATCATGCTCATCTCAAATTCCCTGCTCATAAGACTTGAGAATTCTCTGCATAATTGATCATTAGTAGCTCCAAACAGTATATCATCAACATATATCTGAACTACAAGTAAATCTTTCTCATGAGTCTTAATGAAAAGAGTCTTGTCTACTAAACCTCTTTTGACTTCAATTTCAAGTAAAAACTTTGACAATCTTTCATACCAAGCCCTTGGAGCTTGTTTCAAACCATAAAGAGATTTGTCAAGTTTGTAGACATGATCTAGAAACTTTTCATTTTCAAAACCAGGTGGTTGTGCAACAAAAACTTCTTCTTACAAATAACTATTCAAGAAAGCACACTTCACATCCATTTGAAACAGTTTCATGTTCTTGTAAGATGCAAATGAAAGCAAAATTCTAATTGCTCCTAACCTGGAAAATGGAGCAAAAGTTTCCTCATAATCAATACCTTCTTCTTGATTGTAACCTTGAGCAACTAACCTTGCTTTTTTCTGATCACATTTCCACTTTCATCCAACTTGTTTCTGAATACCCATATGGTACCAATGATAGACTGGTTTGAAGGTGCAGGAACCAGGTTCGAAACCTTATTCCTTTAAAACTCATTGAGTTCACTTTTCATAGGAATGATCCAGTCTGCTTCTTGTACAGCTTCTTTCACCGTTTTTGGTTCTACAAGAGAAATAAAAGCATTAAAAGCACATAAGTTCTTCAACTGTGATCTAGTCTGTGAACCAGTGGTTGGATCTGATATGATATTATCAGTTGGATGGGATGAGAGATATTTGAATCTCTTTCTTGGAGACCATGGTTCAGGTTCTCCATAGATCTTCTCTGGTCTTGGAGTAGTGGCTTTGTCACTTGAATCCTTCTGATCATCTTTTTCAAGGCTTTGAGTTTTACTTTCAAGGCCTTGAGCACCATTTTCAAGGTCTAGAAAATGTCTTCTATTCTCTTCTGATCCTTTCTTGAATCCTAGTGGATTCTCAGTCTCTTACTCAGATTCATGCTTGTTCAAATTCAAGTCTGCAAAACTTTCACTCAAAGAACCATCATAGCTTTCATCAAAAATAACATGAATGCTCTCTTCAACCAGTTTGGTTCTTTTATTGTAAACACTATAAGCTTTGCTATTCAGAGAGTAACCAAGAAATATACCTTCATCACTTCTTGCATCAAACTTACCAAGATTGTCTTTTCCATTATTATGGATAAAATAAGTACATCCAAAGGGTCTGAAGTAAGAAATGTTTGGCTTCCTCCCTTTGAATAATTCATAGGGGGTTCTTCAAAATTGGTCTGATCAAGCACATGTTCAAAATATAGTTTGTTGTATTCACAGCTTCTGCCCAATAATGTTTTGGCAGCTTGTTCTCAAGAAGCATTGTTCTTGACATATCTTCAAGAGTCCTGTTCTTTCTTTCAACAACACCATTCTGTTGAGGAGTTCTTGGAGCAGAAAAGTTGTGAGAAATACCATGCTTATCAAATAATAAATCAAATTCTAACTGATCAAATTCTCTACCATGATCACTTCTGATTGAAGCTACAGGTAGGTTTTTCAAGTTTTGAAGTTCTCTGCAAAGCTTTGAAAATTCAGAGAGTGCTTCAGATTTTTCTTTGAGAAACATAACCCAAGTATATATAGAAAAATCATCTACAACAACTAGCATATACCTTTTACCTTTTGGAGTGGGAGTCCTCATAGGACCACAGAGATCCATATGAAGTAATTCAATAGGTCTAGTTGTACTTGCAAACTTCTTTGGGTTGAAGGAACTTCTGGTCTGCTTGCCTTGAGCACAGGCTTTGCAAATTTCCTCTTCTTTGACTTTGATGGATGGTAATCCTCTTACCAAGTCTTTGGAAATCAACTTGTTCAAAGTATGCAAACTGATATGACCAAGTTTCCTGTGCCAAAGCTTTGAATCTTCTTTCAAGGCCTTGAGACACTTCAAACTTTCACGTGCAACTTTGTTAGTATGAAAAGTATAAACATTGTTTGATCTAGAGGCTGTCAGAATGCAATCTCCTGATTTCTCATTTTTCACCACACACTTCTCTTTATCAAAGATAACTTTGTTTCCATTATCACAAAGCTGAGATACACTAAGCAAGTTAAATTTCAAACCTTCAACCAGATACACATAAGAAATAAAGTTTTCATAAATTTTACCAACTTTTCCAATACCAAGAATATTGCATTTTCCTTTGTTACCAAGTGTTATTGAACCTTCTGATTGCTCCATCAATTATGAGAATAGAGATCTCTTTCCACTCATATGTCTTGAGCAACCACTGTCCATGAACCACTTCTATTATTTGATATTCGTGACAACCTGCAAACACCAATCACTGCCTTACCCAGCTGTTAGACCAAGTGTGTAATTTGGATTCATATTCAGGATCCACCATGATAGGTGGTATAACCCCTTTAGGAACCCAAATCTTATTAACTTGTCCTTTGAGTTGAAAAGGAAAAGTGTTCCTCATTATGTGAGGGTCTCTTCTTCTAAAAGGACAAGTCATTTTAACATGACCTGTTTTGCAGCAGTAATGACATGTAGGAGAAGTTTTCTTTCTAGCTTTCACAAATCTGGTATTGTTTCTTCTTGGAAAGTTTGGATTGAATCCAATACCTGCTTTGTGAACAGACTGTGAACTTCCTCCAAGAATCAAGTTCAA
Source organism: Linanthus parryae (assembly GCA_023055425.1). Classification (NCBI taxonomy): domain Eukaryota; kingdom Viridiplantae; phylum Streptophyta; class Magnoliopsida; order Ericales; family Polemoniaceae; genus Linanthus; species Linanthus parryae. The sequence continues at coordinate 11,091,685 of JALGPY010000010.1, read as the reverse complement.
CTTCTGTTCTGATCCAGCAAGCTTGACTTTGACCAATTCAGATTCTTGAAGTTTCTCAGTAAGAGTAATCTTTTGTTTCTCTAAATCATCAACCTGATGTCTTAGATTAACAAGGCTGTCACTCACTGAGGAGTTTTCAGTGACTACTTCCTTGACTTGTGTTTTCAAGGCTTTGAAACTGGTTTTCAAGGACTTGAAATCACTGTCAGTTTTCTTCTAAGAGATTTCAAGATTCTGATTTAGGCAACCAAGTTGTAAGTTTTCTTTTGCTTGCTCATGAACTTTTTCTTTCAAAAGTCTGATCTCTTTCAGATAATCTTCCTCATTTAAAAGCATTGTTATGAGATATTCTGAAAGAGCTTCTTTTGGTTTTGAAATTAGACAATTTACCATTACCTCAATGTTCTTTTCATAACTTTCATCATGCTTGGCCATGAAGCATAAGTTGGCATGTTCTTCCTCAGATTCAGATTCACTAGAGCTATCTGAATCACTCCATGAAGCTATCATGGCTTTCTTTCTTCTGTCATGATATTTCTTTTGAAAGTTCTTGCTCTTTTTGTGTGGACATTCTCTTATCAAGTGTCCTGAATCACCACACTCAAAGCAGTTCATAACTTTGGACTTTTTCTGTGAAGAGGACTTACCTTTGTAGTCCTTGCTGCTGGATGATCTATGCCTTTCTCTGTTGAAATCTTTGTTTCCAAAGTTTTTCTTCATTTTGAGAATCCTTGTCAAGGATTTGGAAATTAAGGTAATTGGATCTTCATCATCACCATCCTCAGTTTCAAGGCTTTGTGTTCTCTCATTCTCTTTGGTCATCAAGTTGTAAAGTTGATAGATTCTGAGTTTCTTCAATGGCTGTGGTTTTTGGTTCCCATTTTGCCTTTGGAAGACTTCTGAGAATCTTCCTCACTTTTTCTTCATTGGAAAAATGTTTTCCCAGTGATTCAAGGTTGCTAACAATATCAATGAATCTCTTGAACATGTCTCTGATGGACTCATCTGCATTCATCTTGAACAACTCATATTGTCTGAGATAAATGTTGATCTTGGTTTGCTTGACTTGACTGGTTCCTTCAAAGGTAACCACAAGTTTATCCCAGATTTCTTTAGCAGTTGTGCATCCAGAGATCCTGTTGAATTCATCTGTACTCAAAGCAGAATACAAAATGTTAATAGCCTTGTAGTTCTTAGAAAATTGCTCTAATTCAGAAGAGGATAGTGAGTCCTCTGTTGTTAGAGTTCTAATCCCATCTTTCTTTGTGTAGAAAGTATGAGGTTCATTTTGGATAATGGTCTAAAGCTCTAGATCTTGATCAATGATGAACATTTTCATGAGAGATTTCCAATAAGCAAAATTTTCTCCACAAAATAGAGGAGGTACGTTAGCAGCTCTTCCCTGTGAGAAACCACCATCACCTGCAGTACTCATGATCACCATATGGTTAAATCATATACAATGATACAAGCTCTGGTACCAATTGAAAGTGTGAGTATGCAGATGTATAAGCAGCTAAGAAACTCTAGAAGGGGGGGGGGTTGTGTTGGAATAGATGCCTTAGAGGCAATCTTATATTTAGTATGAACATTGTTTTTTGGCTAGACTATTCATTTATTATATATTGTGATATGTAATAAAAATGAAGTCCTTAGATACAATGTGTTTTTTATCTTAAATATCCCTAGTCCATTATATTAATTAATAGGACTATGAAATATAGACTAGTATGTGTGTAGATTGATATGGAGATATCAAGTCTAACACATGGGTATGCATTAGGAGTAATGGCATACTGGATTGACACACAACGAGAAGGATACATTGGATTATGTTAAAGTCACAATCGCTTCTTGTAGTGCTAATATAATTGCAATCCTTAGTTACTAGATACTCTAGTTGTGGAATATTGTGCTTCGATGTTATCAAAGGTTGGGTAATTATAAAGATAGCTATCGGGAATGATAGGAAGCAAGCTTAGAGATCGTAGTGATGTAGATAGGATTTGTCCCTCCCACATAATGGGAGTAAATATCCACGGCCACTCGAGGGATGAGGCTTATTGAATGTCTGGCCAGACTCAGATAAATCAATATGGAGATATTGATGTTATCTTCTTGCATAAGCATATTCCCAGGATCGAGGAACTATGGATTGGATATACGAAGGTGACTATCTGTGTCTCGTGTCCAATCCGGATATGGAGAAAAAGGGATAGTGCAATATGAGATATTGGGCACAAGAGAATTGTTGGGATCACTGACAATTTCTATTAGTTGGGTGGCATGGATGTGTTGCTAGACACCGCTCCATGTTAGTAATAAGTTGCTACCCCCTAAGTAGAAACCTATGGGGTCACACGTCAAATAGAGTAGAGCTAGATTTGGGATTAATTAATATTATTAATTAATAAGAAGGATCATTGTGCAACACCTTGCAAACTTAGTAGGACTAATGTGCAAGGAAGGGACTAATCCAAGTTCATGTAGAACTAGGAAGGACCTTTATGTAGTTAACAAGGAGTTGTTGGACTATATAAAGGAGGCTCTAGCTTCCTTCCCACTTAATGTTATTAGACATAACACAAGAGAGTGGGAGAGAGCAAAAGGCAAGAGAGCAACACTAGCTTAGAGGCCGACCGCGCCTAAGCCGTCCGCCCCTTCCCGTCGGAGCCACAAGGAGGGCCAAACCCCTCCTTGTCCCTTGTTGTTTGATTCCTTCTTTCCTCTTCCCTCCGGTTCTAGCTAGAACTTGTTGAAGGAAGAATCTAGATCTCACGTCTAGACGTGGATCAACCGTAGAGAAGAGGACATCATTCTTCGTGTGATCTCCCAACCAAAAGGTACACAATTACTATGCCCCTTATCATGTTATGATATCTCTTCCTGTGATCCTTGGTGGGATTTGAGTAGGATTAAATTTTGTTATTCTGCTCCGTAACCTACATCAAAACCCAGCAGTGGTATCAGAGCCACAGGTCGTAGAGCATAACATGATTTTACGTGTTACGATTTCAGTTCATACACCGTATCATTGTTATTACGCAAAAACTGAAAATAATTGGCATAGTAGATGCAAATTGAATTTTGATTCAATATAAACAAGATCTAATTTAACATTGGATGTTAGAATTGGTGAGTTTAATCACATAGGATGTGAATTATTGGGTTCTTGAAAAATTATGGTTCATGGGCACATAGTTGAAAAGGAGTTTTCAATTATGGAAACAATTTTATGGAAACATCCATAAAAGGAAACAACCATGCTTGGGCAACAAGGAAGAATGAAGGAGGCTAGGGCCGAAACCCTAGCCGTCTGCCCCCTTCCTTGCGCGCCAAGCAAAGGCCGCGGGTCACATGGGGCGGCCGTCCTTGGGCCGGGCTCAAGTGGCGGGCGGCGGTTCTTGGGGTTCGGCCTAGGTTGGACCCCTTGGACCGTTGTAACCCTGATTACCAAATTCAATTAAAATTAAACAAGCGCGTTAAAAATTGGTTTTAACACTATTATGTGCTTTCTTGCATGGTGGATGGATATGGCCTAGGATTGTGGATGTTTATTGCTTTGTGGTTTGGTCTACGGCCTGCGAGCTGATCAAATTAATGTAATAATTAATTAGGTTTTACGGCATGCGAGTCGTATTTTCCCCTCGACATGTGAGGCTTTTATTATTTATATATTCTAGTGTTAGGCTAGAATTAGAAATATTTAGATGATAGCCAAGAGCATGGAGAAGAAGACCGGAGGACCAAAGGAGCCAAAAGATAAAGAAGACAACCCCCTAGGAATGCGGTTGTGGTGGAGCACATGGAGATGAGCTTGTCACTTTAGGGAAATTAGATATTATCATTGGCTTCATAATATCTTAGTCTAGGGGCCATATCCATGCCACGTTTTTTTATTGTGTGGATGTTTATTATTTTTGTCTTGTTATTTATATTTGTGTGTATGGCGATACTAGCAAAACGTTAACAAGATAATAATAAACAAGGATATTCTTTTATAGTGGATTGCCCAACCCAAATAAGTCGATCATGTTGATTGGATCAACAAAACAAATTAAGAAAAATTAAATCCCTCAATTAAATATTGCGTGTTGCCTTCTCTTGCCAAAACACCCTTCATGATCAAGGTTTATTAAAATTCGGGCTTGCCAAAGCAAAGCGATTTAAATTTACCATGATGTGTTGAGGACGAAACAAGCTAGTATTGTGTGTATGTTGAAGTAATAGGTTGGACGCAACTGGGTAAGACTCAATTGGATTGATGAGCCTAGAGGCATGACAATTAGGGGTTATTCAATGGATAAAGAATAAAGAGTTATTCACCTAATCGGGCCAAGAGTTGCATGGGATGCAATTGCAATGGTTCCTACCTAAATAACCTATTCTTGGGTGACTTGCCGAAGCAAGCTCAAGAAGAAGTGAAAAAGGGATCTTGGACCTACTAGAAAATATTATGATATTTTCGCGTTAATGGTGAGGGCTATTAATCCGAGAGAAATAGTGGGAGCTATATTTGATGATCTAGCCGTTGTTGAATATAGTTAAATTGTTCAATATACTAAAATTGCACATTTCTCATTTTGTAGAATTCCAAATGGCAAACAACAACGCATCGACTTCATCCCTACGATCTTTCCTTGAGAAGGATAAACTGTCTGGAACGAATTTCCTTGACTGGTACAGAAACTTAAGGATTGTCCTTAAGCAAGAAAAGAAGATGTACGTCTTGGACACTCCAATTCCAGCCCCACCACAAGATGAGTCTGTTCTAGCGGATGTGAGGGCACGTCAGAAACATATTGATGATTCTAGTGACGTGACTTGCCTCATGCTTTGCACCATGACTCCTGAGCTTCAGAAGCAGCACGAGAACATGGAAGCCTATGATATGATCATACACTTGAAACAATTGTTTCAGGAACAGGCAAGGCATGAGCGCTATGAGGTGTCTAAAGCATTATTCAAGAGCAGTCTTGCAGAGGGGAATCCAGTAGGGCCTCATGTTCTCCGAATGATCGGGTACATAGAGAACCTTGAGAGACTGGGATTCCCACTTGGCCAAGATTTGGCAACTGATCTTATCTTGCAATCGTTGCCTGACACTTATAATCAGTTCATTATGAACTATAATATGAACGAGATCAGTAAGACTCTGCCAGACTTGTTGAATGCTAAAGACAGCGGAACAGAGCGTAAACAAAGGCAAGGGCAAGGCTATAATGATGGTACATAGGAAGAAGGGCAAAGGATTTGCCTCTACTTCCAAAGGAAAGCGCAAGAAAGTTGTGAAATCCAAGGAAGCCCTAAAGCCTAGTGGAGGCGTGGCTAAAGGTTAATGTCACTACTGCAGCCAGCCAAGTCACTGGAGGAGGAATTTCCCTAAATATCTGGAGGATAAAAAGCTTGGAATAGTTATTCCACCACCACCAGGTATTTATGTTATAGACGTCAATCTTTCAATTTCTTCATCTTGGGTATTGGATACTGGATGTGGTTCTCACATTTGTCGAAATGTGCAGGATTTGAAAAGAAGTAGAAGATTGGCTAAAGGGGAGATAGATCTGCGCGTGGGGAATGGAGAAAAAGTTGATGCATTAGCTGTAGGCTTTTATGAGCTATCTTTGCCTTCTGGACTTATTTTAGAATTAAAACATTGCTTTTATGTGCCTGCTATGAGCAGAAAAATTATTTCCGTTTCTTGTTTGGACGAGAAGGTTTTTTCTATTTCAATAAAGGACAAGTGTTGCTCCATTTATTTTGATAGTATGCACTATTGTAGTGCACATTTTTCTAATGGATTGTATATCCTCGATCTAAATAGTCCAATCTATAACATAAATACTAAAAGGATTAAAACTAATGATTTAAATCCTACATATCTATGGCACTGTCGTTTAGGCCACACAAATGAGAAACGCATATCTAGACTCCATAAGGATGGACTTCTAGACTCATTTGATTTGGAATCATATGAGACATGTGAATCTTGTTTATTAGGAAAAATGACAAAGTCCCCTTTCAATAAGAAAGGTGAAAGGACTAGTGAGTTATTGGCACTCATACATACGGATGTATGCGGACCATTCCCCACGCCTGCTTGAGGTGGTTACACCTACTTCATTACATTTACTGATAATTTCAGTAGATATGGATTTGTATACCTTATGAAGGCCAAATCTGAATCCTCTGAATTGTTCAAGGAATTCAAGAATGATGTAGAGAAGCAACTTGGTAAAAGTATTAAGGCTCTCGGATCGGTTCGTGGAGGAGAATACTTAAGCCAAGAGTTTGATGAGTATCTTAGAGAGAGGGGGATAGTATCCCATCTCACTCCACCCGGAACGCCACAATGGAATGGCGCATCCCAGAGAAGAAATCGCACGCTATTAGATATGGTGCGATCTATGATGTCTCAAAAAGATCTTTCGATATCATTTTGGGGACATGCTCTAATGACGGCAGCTTTTACAATTAACCGTGTTCCATCCAAATCAGTCATGAAGACACCATATGAGATATGGACTGGGAAGCGTCCCATAGTGTCGTTTATGAGGATTTGGGTCTGCGATGTCTACGTAAAACGTTTACAAACAGACAAGCTCGGGCCCAAAGCAGATAAGTGTAAGTTTGTGGGAAATCCTAAGGAAACTGAAGGATATTACTTCTACAATACCACCGAGAACAAAGTGTTTGTTGCTCGGACCGACGTGTTTCTAGAAAAAGAGTTTTTCTCTAAAGAAGCAAGTGGGAGGGCTGTAGAACTTGAAGAAATTCAAGAACCACAAATCACTGAACCGATGATGGAACATGAACAGGAACCGCAAGTAGTTGTGGAAGAACCTGTTCAGGTAACACGGGAACTCCGTAGATCAGGAAGAGTGTGTCATGAGCCAGAGAGGTACGGAATTCTCGTGACTGAGCCCGATGACGTACCACTCATGGATGATGAGCCTGCGAAATACGGAGAGGCCATGAAAGGCCCAGACTCTAAGAAGTGGCTAGAGCACATGAGATCCAAAATGGATTCCATGTACACCAACAAAGTATGGACTTTGGTGGAACCACCCGAAGGGGCTTGGACCATAGGGTGCAAGTGGGTCTTTAAGAAGAAGACCGACATGGATGGCAAGGTAGTTGCCTATAAGGGGCGATTGGTAGCCAAAGGGTATAGACAGATTCATGGTATTGACTATGATGAGACCTTTTCACCAGTTGCCATGACTAAATCCATTCGAATCCTACTTGCTATTGCAGCATACTACGACTATGAGATTTGGCAGATGGATGTCAAAACAGCGTTCCTTTATGGTAACCTCCTCAAGGATGTGTACATGACACAACCGGAGGGTTTTGAGGATCCAGTGAATGCCAATAAAGTCTGTAAGCTGCAAAGATCCATTTATGGATTGAAGAAAGCTTCTAGGAGTTGGAATCGACGTTTTGATGACGCAGTCAAAGAGTTTGGCTTCATCAAGAACGAAGATGAGCCATGTGTATACAAGAAGGTTAGTGGGAGCTCTGTAGTATTTCTGGTCTTGTATGTGGATGACATACTGATCATTGGCAATGACATTCCTACTTTTCAATCTGTTAAAGATTGGCTAGGAAAGTGTTTTGCAATGAAGGACCTAGGAGACGCAGCATATATACTAGGTATAAGGATCTATAGAGATAGATCTAGAAGGTTGCTCGGCCTAAGTCAAAGTACATATATAGACAGGGTGTTGAAGAGGTTCAACATGCAAGATTCCAAGAAGGGATTCTTGCCGATGTCGCATGGAGTCACTCTTTCCAAGAATGACTGTCCCTCCAATGAGATTGAGAAGGACCGCATAAGAAGGATACCCTATGCTTCAGCTATAGGATCCATCATGTACGCCATGTTGTGTAATAGACCAGACGTATCATAGGCGTTGAGTATGGAAAGAAGATATCAGTCCAATCTGGGTGAGAGTCACTGGACTGCTGTCAAGAACATCCTAAAGTACATGAGAAGAACTAAAGATGCGTTCTTGATATTTGGAGGTAAGGAAGAGCTAAGTGTAATTGTTTACACTGATGCGAGCTTCCAAACCGATAAAGATGACTACAGATCGCAATCTGGATACGTGTTTTGCCTGAATGGAGGAGCTGTGAGCTGGAAGAGTTCCAAACAAGGGACAATTGCTTATTCTACAACAGAAGCTGAGTACATTGCTGATGCGAAAGCAGCAAAAGAGGCAGTTTGGATAAAGAAGTTTATCACTGAACTCGGTGTGGTCCCTAGGATCGTGGATCCCATAGAGTTGTACTGTGACAATTCTGGGGCGATCACACAATCCAAGGAACCAATATCACACCAGAAATAAAAGCATGTACTTAGGAGATTCCATCTTATTCGTGATATGATCGATCGAGGAGATGTGAAGATGTGCAAGATTCCAACGGATGACAATCTTTCAGATCCGCTCACAAAACCTCTTGCGCAGCGAAAACATGAAGGGCATGCCAGATCTATAGGCATACGAGATGCGCCAGATTGGCTCTAGTGAAAGTGGGAGACTGTTGGAATAGATTCCCTATAGGCAATCTTATATTTAGTATGAACATTGTTTTTTGGCTAGAATATTCGTTTATTATATATTGTCATATGTAATAAAAATTAAGTCCTTAGATACAATGTGTTGTTTATCTTAAATATCCCTAGCATTATATTGATTAATAGGACGATTAAATATAAACTAGTATGTGTGTAGATTGATATGGAGATATCAAGTCTAACACATGGGTATGCATTAGGAGTAATGGCATACTGGATTGACCCACAACGAGAAGGATACATTAGATTATGTTAAAGTCACAATCGCTTCTCGTAGTGCTAATATAATTGCAATCCTTAGACTTGAAGTAACTTGATACTCTAGTTGTTGAATATTGTGCTTTGATGTTATCACACATTGCACCGTAACTGGGTAATTATAAATATAGCTATCGGGCATGATAGGAAGCAAGCTTAGAGATCATAGTGATGTAGATAGGATTTTTCCCTCCCACATAATGGGAGTAAATGTCCACGGCCACTCAAGGGATGAGGCTTATTGAATGTCTGGCCAGACTCAGATAAATCAATATGGATATATTGATGTTATATGCTTGCATTAGCATATTCCTCGGATCGAGGAACTATGGATTGGATATACGAGTGTGACTATTTATGTCTCGTGTCCAATCCGGGTATGGAGTCAAAGGGATAGTGCAATATGAGATATTGGGCACAAGAGGTTTGTCGGGATCACTGACAATTTATATTAGTTGGGTGGCATGGATGTGTTGCTAGACACCGCTCCATGTTAGTAATAAGTTGCTACCAACTAAGTAGAAACCAATTGGGTCACACGTCAAATAGAGTAGAGCTAGATTTGGGATTAATTAATATGATTAATTAATAAGAAGGATCATTGTGCAACACCTTGCAAACTTAGTAGGACTAATGTGCAAGGAAGGGACTAATCCAAGTTCATGTAGAACTAGGAAGGACCTTTATGTAGTTAACAAGGAGTTGTTGGACTATATAAAGGAGGCTCTAGCTTCCTTCCCACTTAATGTTATTAGACATAACACAAGAGAGTGGGAGAGAGCAAAAGGCAAGAGAGCAAGACAAGCTTAGAGGCCGACCGCGCCTAAGCCGTCCGCCCCTTCCCATCGGCGCCACAAGGAGGGCCAAACCCCTCCTTGTCCCTTGTTGTTTGATTCCTTCTTCACTCTTCCCTCCGGTTCAAGCTAGCACTTGTTGTAGGAAGAATCTAGATCTCACATCTAGACGTGGATCAACCGTAGAGACGAGGACATCATTCTTCGTGTGATCTCTCAAACCAAAAGGTACACAATTACTATGTCCCTTATCATGTTATGATATCTCTTCCTGTGATCCTTGGTGGGCTTTGAGTAGGATTAAATTTTTTTATTTCGCTGCGTTACCTACGTCAAAACCCAACAGGTTGAATAGATATGGGTTCGATCAAGATTTGTTTATCCGGAGTACCAAAGGCAAGCATGACATCATTATGAACATAAAGTCCCAAGGTATGGAACCCCAGAAAGAGGTTGGCCCAGCTTAAATGGGATATGATAGCTTCTTTATGTTCTAACATTCTTGCCAATACATTAGTATGCCCACTTTTTGCAAAACTTGCTAGGAAGATGAAAACTTGTACAAACAATGAAGTTCAAGGCCTTGAAATCTAGTTCAAGCCTTTTAAGTAGATGCAGTAAGTATAGAGAAAGTATGCCTTTTTCAAGGCCTTAAAAACAGGTTCAAACCCTTGAAAAATAAACAGTTTTTGTGTGCTGCAAAAGTTATGAAAGTAAATGAACGGAAAATGCAGAAGACAAGTGATTTATAGAGTTCAGTCCACTTGAACATACGTCTCTACCTCATGTATTAGATCCCTGCAGGATTTTCAACTCAATCCTTATTAATCAAAATCTAAGCCCTAGAACTCAAGCCCAGAGAGTTCCCTTACTTTGTTACAGCTTGTGGTTTTCCCTAACCTGTCTAGTACCTTCTCTAGCTAACTGATTAACTAAGAATCCTCTATTGTTCACTTTGAAAAATACTTGAGAATAGATGTAGAAATAATACAGAAATGATCTACCAATATAGCTCTATACAGAAGAACACTTAAGAGTAGAAAACTACAGTAAAAATGCGGTGAAATTCTGTCAATGGATTGGAAGAATGATGAACTTCTTTGATGCTTGTCAATCCAGAATTCTTTCTATGTATTTGTCCGTTGAGTGTTTTGTCTTGTTGCTTCGAATTTGAGCTCCATTTATACTTCATACAGCTCTGCAAATCTCCCCCGATTTTCAGCAACAACCTTCCTATTTTGTAGGCAACAGAGTTTGACTACTTTGAAATCTTCTCCAACGGTTGGATGATCACAATCTTCAAAGATGTTGTTGTAATATTTCATTTAAACACCATGAGAAGGTGTCATATACGTCTGATTGATCACATGATCAAAGTGTCCAAGTATTTCCAAATCTGCAGCAATTCAGTATAGGAAATAATCCTGCAAGCCTTAGAAACAAAATTTCCTGCATTATCATGGTCAAACAAATGATATATTAAGATTAAAAACATGTTATAACAATTTTTCTTTCATCATATAATAACAGAGAATCAAACATATGAAAGAGAGAGAGAGTAAATCAATCCAGAGAGTTTGCAGAAAACTCCCCCTGAGAATGTGCATACAGGTTCAAGCAGTTTCAAGGCTTTGAATCCAGCTTCAAGGCCATAAACTATTTTCAAGCCTCTGAGACTGATTCAAGTATTTGAATGCTGGTTCAAGGCCTTGAAATAGCCAAGCTATTTCATGTCTTGCACAACCTGATCTTTCAAATTGTTTGGTGAACGTATTTTCCATTGTTGGGATAGAATCACTGTTGGTTGATCTTCCCTATGTATGCAAGTCATGGTATAGAGCAACACGCGTTCCTGATTGTTGGAGCATTCACAATTTCACAAAAAGTGTTCTCAATCACTATGGTAGTAGGCATTGCCCTGAAACCTTAGAAGATGAATTTGATTTGTCTAGTGAAAACTTCCCACAAAGGTTAATAGTACAATATCAGTTGGACTGGAACCTTGATACCGCTTCCAGATTCATCAAGAGTGTAGCGAAACATGCCAACAAATATGCTACATATTTGAATCTGACATCTTCATGTTCGCAAGATGCATTCGGATTTATATCCGGTGAGTGTCCAAACTTAAAAACTTTGAAGTTTCATGTTTTGATGGATGACGATAGTGTCTATGTTCCCTTCTATCGTGTGTAATTGGAAAAGACTAGAGAAACTCTTAGCTGGAGCAATAGAATGCCCTAAATCATCCAGCATATTAGTATACACTGCAGCAACTTTGGAATGCTAGAGATTATCAATAGCCGGATCAAGGAAGGGGAGGTATCTTATCTAGCCACAACTCTACCGAACTTGAAGGGACATAGATTTCGTAATGCTGATAATGGTAAGGAGAATTTTTTATAGATACTGAATTGCTTCAAGAGGTTGGAGTACCTATATGCGAGGCGCTGTTATGGCTTTGGCTGCAATGATGAGGACATTTTAAATTCTACATCACATATTCGTGTATTGAACCTTGAAGGCGACACCATTTGAAGAAGTGATGAAGATGAAGACTGCTTTGACATTTTTATCCTGGAATCTACTTCTAATTTGTTTTCATTATTTTGTTTTGGATTTACCACTAAGGGAAGGGAAGGGCTTTAATGTACACATGGCATTGGTCGTAAAAATCTGTTTTAATTTCATGTAGGGATGTCATGTTGTACTCTATATAATGGTGTTCGGTACGATTTATAAGCTGATTATATGTCAGTTCTAGATTACATGTTGAAGAGAACTTAAAAATATAGTTTTTGTTACAATGGTTTTAAAAACGACAAAACAAGTGCAGAGCGTCCGTCTTGTAACGAGAGAGAGTAAATGGGGTTTCAGATTTGTTGATCGTCTTCTTCATCTCTTCTCATTTTTCTTCCTCTTGTAATTTGGAACTGTAACTTTTTATTCTATTCTAATCTGTAAATACTGGTTTCAGATCAGTTTGTGTATTTATGTAGTTGTTTTTGTTGTTAAAAACTTGACACGATTTCTTACGTGTTACCGCAAGTGCACAGTTCAAGTAATATCGGGTAATATTTCAAACCCGAGTTATCGATCCCACGAGGACAAGCTTGAGATTATTTAATTATTTATTAGATTAGAGTACTATAACTGGGAGGAATAATTGTGATTGATTAAGAATTGAAAGAAATAACTAACTAATATTTTGGGTTTTTAGTATTAAAGAAATATTTAGAAACTAGGCAATCTCTAGATCACCTAGGGCTGTAGATGTTTTTCGGAATAGCAAAGTAACACGTTAATCCTATTCTAGTTAAGCCTGGTAATATTACTGACAATCTCCTCTCGGTCTCATGTCGTTCTACGTCACGGTCTACTTGGTGTCCTGTCGGTCCACCTACATCTACCTGTCCGTTCTAGTAGGCTAACGACAGTGCACGGAATGATGTCCTCTCAGACCACCACCACACGAACACCTCACTATCTCCTACCGAATTTACCCACTAAGGCCAATCGTACACACTTCTCTTTTGAGTCTCTGTGATTAAGGATTATTTTTCATATCTCATCACAACTAGGTCTAAGTCGCTCTCACGCACTCTCTAGCTAATTAACAAGTCCGGTTAATTACTCCATTCTGGCCAAGGATTAAGCATAGTATATGAACAATTAGCTAAAACATGTATTAACTTTAAGCACGATTACAATCTATGACTAACACGAAGATTCATAAGTTATTAATTCCTACCCTAGTCGTGTCAATAGACTAAGATCTTCAACAAGTTCATGAAATCAAATGTCATCCAATAGATCAAATCAAAAATCATGAAACAAAGTCTTAAATCCGGAAAACATAATCGTCTACATAAACCCTAGGCTCTCTAGAGAAGCCTAGCAAAACTTCTAGCTACTACTTGAAATCGTAGAAAAGCAATAGAGTTTCTCCATAAAATTGATGAAAAGAGAAGAGAAAGAAATCAAACGGTGAAATCTCCGGTTTGGGGATGATCCCAATCGATCTCCTCAGCTCCCTTGCCTCTCTTCCTTCCTCTGTATGCGTGAATGATGTGTTTTTTCGTCCCTAGGTCGTTCTTCAATCATAACCTGCAGAAGTCTTCAGTAATTGCACAATAACCCCCTGAAATCTGCTCCTGACTTTGCCGGGCCATAACTTCTTCGTCCAAACTCGGATTAAGCTCCATAACCTATCGTTGGAAAGCTCTCTGAGTCTACTTTCACTTGGCACCGGTATCACTCCTAAATTAATTGTATAACTCCAGCTAGGATCAAAATAGTGCAAACTGGTCATCCAAGCTCCTCCAATTCGGCTTCTCTTGATTCCACTTGAGCTCCCGTTGTTTCCGAAGTTCGTTCCATGCCTCCTATCTACCGATTAGCATCCATTCCTGCGAGGAAAACATGAACAAACATACCAAGTGATAATATTTGACGAATAACATCTAAATATGCATAGAAAACGCCCGGACTAACAATATAGCACATGGTGAGCAACAGGTGACAAAACGACTCATTTTCTCTACAATTAAGCTCAAATCACTCGTGATAATGTGGAAAATAGCATTAATATATAGCCCCTAAAAGGTGCTATCAAATTCCCCCACACTACCTTCTTGCTCGTCCCGAGCAACACATGCTTCCGAGAGTCATATATATCTTTACTTTGCCTTGGACACAACGACTCAAACAATGGACTATGCAATCTACAAGACTATAAACAATGCAACTCGATTATTTACAATGCAATAAAGTAAAGGACATATTTTTTTCTTATTGTTAGAGATTGGGAAATCTCGAAAAGCAAACGGCATGTCATAAGGTTCTCATATCCCCTAAAAGATTCTAAACATTAGTGATCGGTAGAACTTGCGTCCAGTTTTCAGACAGAACGGGCACGAACACTCAATAAGTTGCTTCCGCACACTCATCAAACGTATCCCTAGAAACCTACCATCCGAGCTATTTATCCACGGGTTTCAATTGTTGACGGATTAGGACGGGTAGGATAGGATATTTATAAGCGCAGTCCTAGACGTCATGATACAACTCACACAACCCGATTCTCACACTCCCTCACCAAAATCCAAGGAACCCCACCGAACTAACTACTCCGGCCCTCACTCCCTCAATCTTGGTGCAACGCCGTTCTCGCGGTCACAAATGTGAAGAAGTGATCAAGAGATTCATAGCTCATCTCCTTGGTCTTCATGAAGTTCAATTTATCGCTCCTTATTTCATTCACAATTTCAATTTCTGTTTTTGTATTTCTTTTTCTTTCTCTTTCACAACACAATATATCACATGGAGCTCATAGTAGTAACAAATATCCGAGGAGAACAATCCGTCAAATCAAATAACTTAGGGGTGGAATGTGTCAAATTAAATGTGTAATCAAGATAAATGTCAACACCCCCACACTCAATGTAAAGCATATCACAAAAACCCGGTAATCAATGTATATATGTGCTTTTTCCAACCTATCCTCCTCATCACCTAAGATATAGAGAATAATCAAACAAATCGAAGCACATCCTCCTATAAGATCAATCAAACCCCACCCCGTGACGTGCGGAAAAAGTATCACGCACTACGGCACTCCACCTGTAGTCGTGGTGTATGGACACGACTCACCGCCACACGGAAGTGTGCTTCCTCTCTAACTCACCCTCACATCCCCTCAAAAGATGACTTGTAAGAGAATCCACGTAAGATGTATAATATAAGCTCACCCTCAACGAACCTCCCTAACTCGACTCGCTCTATCCTGACTCATAGGAAGGGACCATTCTAACTACTGATGAAAGTCACAAGGAATGGCTTCCTAGGCTAGAGGTTGTGAATAAAGGGGTAGAAGGATCAAATTGGGATAACTAGTGGACCTAGGAGATGGAGACGGGACGTGAGGCCCCCATAAAAATCACTCGCACAGCTGTTCCGTTGCCACTACGAGGAGGGTTGACGACTACCTAAGTGACGGTGGTGTAGCGCTAGTAGGATAACTAAATTGAGAGACAACTGCTCACAATTCTCGAGTGCATTGGCCCTGTAGCCTTCCTACTCCAGATTCTCGCGTCTACCTCGTCTCAGATTGTCCTACTGCTAGGGAATTTCTATCATTGAGCCCTCTCCACGCTCACTCTCTTCAATTGCCCTTTATCAAAAAAATTCAAATTTTTTGGGTTTTTCCCATTGTTTTTTTTTAATCCATTTTCCTAACTCAATATGCTTGAGCCAACTCGATTAACTAACAATGTTTGGGTAGGTGGACTCAATAATTAAACGTGCACAAATAATATATACGATGCAATATAGAGACATGTACATGCAATCCTAAGGACTAACTCTATATGCAAAACCGACTCACTAATCCATATGTAACATGGTTATGCAAGGTAAGGCAAGTAAAGATATATGTAACCCCCCCCCCCCCCACACACACACTTGAGATAATCATTGTCCTAAATGAATTTAGAGTGTACCCCCAAAGGACATGATCTCAAAGTGTAAGGATTAGATGACAAAATTACAAGTGTTGCAGGGCACTTCGCATAGAGTGACTAGACAAGAATTCTAAAGTGAGAGAGAGAAAACGTACCTACAATCCCGGAGTACCGTTCGTACGGAACCGGTTTCGCGAAATTGGTCAAGAAGGACCGAATCGGTCGACTAAATTTTCCGAAAACTCAAGCAAGTCGAAGAAAGACTACATTGTTATGCTCCTTGGTGTTTCCGTTGCAAGTCTCTCTTGGAGCTTTGGCCGAGTCGCCCTCCAAAGCGATGAATTGGAAAATTTAATTTCTTGTAGTTCTTCCTCTTTGAATTCCCCCACACTCAAACCGCTCACTATCTCTCAAAACTCTGCGAGTTAATGTTGATGGCGAGCTTGCAAGGAGCAAAACCCACCAAAAAGTTTTGGATTTGGAGATATTTAGTGTTTTGTGTGTGTGAGTGTTCTTGAGAAGTTGAGAGGAAGAAGATGAAGAGGAGTGTTTTGATCTGAAATTGGGGTTGGAAGTGTTAAAAATCCGTTTTTTACCTTTAAATAGTAGCCCTGGAATACCCAAAAGGCCCCCAATTAATGAAGCTTCCAGAGCATTTCAGCCCGAAATGCTTTTGATTTCGGCCCGAAATGTTTTGGAAATCTCAAAACAGAACCCCATTTTCATTTCGGCCCGAAATAAATGGATTTCGGCCCAAAATCAATGGATTTCGGCCCGAAATGATTTCATTTCTGCCCGAAAACAATTGATTTCGGCCCAAAATGCCCTGGAACTTACCGATTTTTTTTTTTTGCTCTAATTTCTTCTTGCGGTGTCCGATTCCTTAGAGTCTCGCGCTCACGGACTCGTCATTGAACGTAGAATCCAATCTTGGCTGAAAAATTCCCAAATTCCGGGGAATTTTTCATCTCCTCTCCGAAATTTCTCTCTAGCGCAAGAATCGTGCCCCTTTAATCTTGTGTTGTCTTTCGTCCCTCTTCGGATTCCGATGCGTGCAACTCCGGGCCACAACTAGCTGAAAATATACTCAATTAGTGAATAGCTACTCCTCGAACTCGAGTAGCCTCTCTTCCAAGCTCCTATTAGCAAATTTCTTGTTGTGCCTCGTTTTGCATGCAATGTAGTGCACCTGCATCAAGAAGGGGAATCTGAAGGGTTCTTCGGTACCTGTGTCCTGCACACTCATAGGAAATATTGAAACAACTCTCTATCACCCCTAAAAATCAAATATGGAGAACTAAATACAAAAATAAAATAACAAATATCCTACTCTACATTGGGTTGCCTCCCAAGAAGCGCTTGTAATTTAAGGTCGGCAGCCCGACCCGGTTACCTCAACCGTCTAGGATAGTGAAGGATGCTTAACTCTCCAATTCTTCTTCTTCCACCATCTTTTCTCAATAAGCTTTTTCTCTCGAGCAAGCAGGCTCTTTGGACATGGTGGAAAGCTTTAGAATTTAAACTCTTTCATCTTGCACTTTTTCTTCTTAATCAGCTTCCATGAAATAATAATGGGCTCAAATGAATCTATGGCCATAAATTCATCCCAATAGTACATCTTTTGTGCTTTATGCTCGTTAGTTAACACATGCAGTTCACTCACACCCCCTCACTTGACGATTTCTAACCCCTTCACTATGGCATATAGATCGTCAATAGGATAGCCAATCGAACAAGAAATAGGAAGTTTCCCATCACGTTCGTCCCCAAAACATTCTCCATACACAAATATTTTCAACTCATTGTGGACTTGATTTATATGAGATATGGAAAAGCCTTCAAAAAACTAAGTAGGGGCTTTTACCTCATTTGTAATGGACACTATTTCTTCGCAAGCTCCATAATCAGCATACCACAAGTTCCCAATGTCGGTATCATCCCAATCATTCCAAGGTTGTGAGATAATTGGAGGTTCCCTTGCAGAGAGCACCGCCTCCTACATTGTTGGACACACAAGTCCACCCCAGTCTAAATCAGAGTCTGAGTCCTCATAAGTGGCAAAGTCCACCAATGGTTCATGGACACTGCATTCTTCACTCGGCTCATGTATCTCTTCTTCCACGACTGCAGCTTGGGATGCGGATTCTCGTTCTCGCTCCATCCTAGCTATCAGTGTCCTTTGCATCTCTTGGGCAGCTGGTAGCCAATGAGGTTCATCCAAACCATCTTGTGATGGTGACCATAAAGGCTCGATTAGGGGCTCAATGGCATGTGGCAGAGGCTCCTCTTGTGGCTCATCTGTAATAAGGGACATCCTGGTGATGCGTGCTTGGATCTCCCCCATAATATTGTGCAACTCTTCCATGCTTGCTGATGATTCCTCTCGATGCTGATGAAGCTGTGGTGGATTGAATATGCATGCATCTTCATACTTATGATCCTTCCTGCATTTGTAGCACCAAATAATTGAGCATGTGTCATCATTGTGCCAAACTCTGCATTTAGCACAGTAGTAGGGGGTAATCAGAGATCCCCACTTAATCCTCGTCGCCCCACATGCTCATTACGTCTTCTGCTTCCTGTGTCTCTGCGAAAACAAGCTCACAAGATACCCGTGAAGCATAGAGATAGAAACAAAACAAAACTAAACTAAAAGAAAAGTACTCTAAACTAACGCCTAAGTAAATAGTCTACTGCTGTCCCCGGAAACGGCGCCAAAAACTTGACACGATTTCTCACGTGTTTCCGCAAGTGCACGGTTCAAGTAATATAGGGTAATATTTCAACCCCGAGTTATCGATCCCACGAGGACAAGCTTGAGATTATTTAATTAGTTATTAGATTAGAGTACTATAACTGGGAGGAATAACTGTGATTGATTAAGAATTGAAATAAATAACTAACTACTATTTTTGGGTTTTTAGTATTAAAGAAATATGGAGAAACTAGGCAATCTCTAGATCACCTAGGGTTGTAGATGATTTCTTGAATAGCAAAGTAACAAGTTAATCCTGTTCTAGTTGAAGTCGGGTAATAGTACTGACAGTCTCTTCTCGGTCTCATGTCGTTCTACATCACGGTCTACTTGGTGTCCTGTCGGTTCACCTACATCTACCGGTCTGTTCTAGTAGGCTAACGACAGTGCACGGAATGATGTCCTCTCAAACCACCACCACCACATGAACACCTCACTATCTCCTAACGAATCTACCCACTAAGGCCAATCCTACACACTTCTCTTCTCAGTCTCTGTTATTAAGGATTGTTGTTCATATCTCATCACAACTAGGTCTAAGTCGCTCTCACGCACTCGCTAGCTAATTAACAAGTCCAGTTAATTACTCCATTCTTGCCAAGGATTAAGCATAGTATATGAACAATTAGCTAAAACATGTATTAACTTTAAGCACGATTACAGTCTATGAAGAACACGAAGATTCATGAGTTATTAATTCCTACCCTAGCCGTGTCAGTAGACTAAGATCTTCAACAAGTTCATGAAATCAAATGTCATCCAATAGATCAAATCAAAAACCATGAAACAAAGTCTTAAATCCGGAAAACATAATCGTCTACATAAACCCTAGGCTCTCTATAGAAGCCTAGCAAAACGTCTAGCTACTACTTGAAATCGTAGCAAAGCAATAAAGTTTCTCCATAAAATTGATGAAAAGACAAGAGAAAGAAATCAAACGGTGAAATCTTCGGGTTGGGGATGATCCCAATCGATCTCCTCAGCTCCCTTGCCTCTCTTCCTTCCATTGTGTGCGTGAATGATGTTTTTTTTTCGTCCCTAGCTCGTTCTTCAATCATAACCCGCAGAAGTCTTCAGTAATTGCACAATAACCCCCTGAAATTTGCTCCTGACTTCGCCGGGCCATAACTTCTTTGTCCGAACTCGGACTAAGCTCCTGTGACCTATCGTTGGAAAGCTCTCTGAGTCTACTTTCATTTGGCACCGGTATAACTCCCAAATTATTTGTATAACTCCAGATAGGATCAAAATAGTTCAAACTGGTCATCCAAGCTCCTCCAATTCGGCTTCTCTTGATTCCACTTGAGCTCCCGTTGTTTACGAAGTTCGTTTCATGCCTCCTATCAACCAATTAGCATCCGTTCCTGCCAAGACAACATGAACAAACATACCAAGCGATTATATTTGACAAATAACATCTAACTATGCATAGAAAACACCCGGACTAACAATATTGCACATGGTGAGCAACAAGTGACAAAACGACTCATATTCTCTACAATTAAGCTCAATTCAATCGTGATAATGTGGAAAATAACATTAATATATAGCCCCTAAAAGTTTCTATCACTGGTGTGGGTAGTGGTGGCGCGGTGGAGTTGTAAATGGAGGGAGAATGGGAGGCAGGAAGAGGGACACAGTAGGGAATTTTTGTGGGAGGGGAGGGCGAAACAGACACCCTGAATCAAAAATACCAAGTATTGTTGGAGATGAACATATTTTCCTCTAAAAATGGAGAAATGAAAAAATTGTGTTGTCGTAAACAGGGTCCTCAGGCAGGGGCTTCCAAAGCTTTACAACTTGAGCTACCACTCTAGCTGCGCCATTAGAGATAAATATTAATATTACATGCTAATCAAGAAAATAGGGTGGACTCTTCATTCTCCATATTTTTAATGGATGATTGTTGTAGACTAAGGGATTGCCCGATGACGCTATCTCAAAAGAAACTAAGAACGTTTCACCAATGTCATGAAACAAAATAAATATTTCATCCACAAAATATAAACACGTTATTTTAAGGTGCAGGTTTACATCAGGTTGATTTTATAATTACAATTATTGGAAACTTTTTCTTAAATGTTCTCTTCAATTTTATTTTTAAAAGAATCTCCAAGCTAAAAAGACATTTCAAAACTAATAATAAGACATTATTATTTAAAAATTTTAAAAGTAATACTCCCTCTGTCCCGCAAAGATAGTCTACTTTTGGAAATACAATTTTTTTTGGAGACATGCAATTAATGCATCCCACTACAAGTTTTTGACATGCTATTTCCACTATTATCCTTTTCTCCATTTCATTATGTTTTCTACCTTGAAAATGTAAGTGAACAACTATTTTGTGACATACCAAAATAGAAATATGGACAAATATCTTTGCGCGACGGAGGGAGTAATGTGAAACCAAAAGGGGAAAGGAGACTTCTCAAAAGAAAAGGAAGGGAGGGAGTCCAGTACATGGAGGAAGTAGTGGTGGAGCCCATTACTAACAACTAACCTCCATCCAATAATTTTGTGAATTCTAACTATGAGTGGGTGAGATCTAAAGGTTGGAGTTAATTTAATCTAAAGGTCGAAATAAAGTCAACCATCATGTTTTATTAGTAGAAAATTCCCAAAATTTTAGGGAGGGTTTTAAAACACACGTTCTAGACAGAATCATAACAAAATCTAGACTACTTAACACTTCACTACAGTAGTAGAGCAGAAGTTTTTCTCTCTAATTGCTCTCTCTAATGAGCCTCTTCTGCTCCTCCATGAGCATCATCAGCAGCTCCTTGAGCCCATCAAAATCATACTCATAACCTAATAACCTAATCCATTGTCAACGCCTATTCTCCTCCAAAATTATCCACCATCTCTCTCCTTCTGATTTTAGGTTTCATCATTTGCATGCCTTGTTTCATGTGAATTGAAGATTTCTTTAGTAGATTTAGTCGGGTTTGTCGTATCTTTTGCTTGATTCATCTGTCTTG
Organism: Linanthus parryae; assembly: GCA_023055425.1. Taxonomy (NCBI): domain Eukaryota; kingdom Viridiplantae; phylum Streptophyta; class Magnoliopsida; order Ericales; family Polemoniaceae; genus Linanthus; species Linanthus parryae. The sequence goes on along the minus strand of JALGPY010000010.1, from coordinate 11,069,858 downwards.
CAGATTAGATTTCACTAGTATTTAGAGACTCCTCTTCTTCCAGTTCTTTTCAGTTCCTCACACCTGCATCTCCCTTTGTTCATCTCTGTTGTCTTGTTCTCTGTGATTCTTCATGTCTAATCCATATTGCACGAATTTTAATAGTTTTTCTTCTAATGATTCTAGAGAGGAGAGGCTAGATGAAAGGGGATCAGTTCCTGCTCTTGATCCTGTCAAAGCATATGCTTTCAGAGAGCTCAAAAAGAACACCCTGATAGCCAAGTTCATTGGGTCTAAAACCCTCTCTCCTGATGTCATGCAAAGTGAAATCACAAAGAATTGGAAAACTTTTGGAAATGTTTTGATTGAGGGGAAAGAGCTTTCATAGAAAGATGTTAGATATCTGTTCCATTTCCAAAAACAGGAAACAAATATTTTTTTCTGAATGAATCAGTGGTCACTTTTCATGGCTTAAGCCTAGTTTTTAAAAAAGAAAACCTAATCAAGCTCTTATGGAGGTTGATTTCTCACATGCATACTTATGGTTTCAAGTTCCTAACTGTCCCCTTGAAGGTTTAAATTTTGATCATGCAAACGATTTGGGTGTTCTTGTTGGAAATTTACTAGTGATTGATTGGTCGTATGAAAGATTCAGAAACTGGTATGGATTAAGAATCAAAGTGAGGATCAACTTAGAAAATGATTTGGTTCCTGGGACTTATGTGAAACTGGAAAATGAACCCCTTAAGTGGGTTTATTTCAGCTATGAAATGGTGTTCAAATTCTGTTATAGATGTGGATTGGTTGGACACACAAACAAAGAATGTAAATCAAACCTGGTTGAAGTCTTGGAAAGACTGGAGATTAGGTATCTTCAATCCCACTTCCTCTCAAGCTTACCCTTCTATGTGAATTCCAACCGACCACTCTTCACTAACCTACTCAAAGCTCACTCAAAGAATGGCCCTTTCCGTACTACGAAATTTGATACTAGTGTTATTCCTATCTATGATTTCTCCATTCCTCCTACCACTCAAGAACAAACCCAAAGCTATCACACAATCTCATATTTTCAGTGGATAGCATGTCATCATCCCCTAAACCCTTTTACACCCCCATGCTCTCAGACTCAATGTGAAGAACTCAACCAAACCCCTCCAATCCCACCAGATCCAGAATTTATAGGCAACACCTCCACCAACCCTACATGCACAGTATTTAATATGACTCATCAATTCCAATGGCCGGATCACATTCCTTCTGCAGTTTATCCATCCCCTTTTTCAAACCATCTGCATCTGTTTAATGAGAGCACTGCAACCAAAGCGGTTTCTCTCCCTCTTAATTCAAAGCCTCTTTCAATGCATGAAGAAGTTACGGGTTCCCAACACTCCTCTGTAACTGCAAAGCCACTCTTTCACAATTCCCTTCCCCAAGAGGTTGTTCAACTGCCTCCGATCATTACTACTAAAGGGAAATAAATTGCTGTGGCAGAAGTTTTTCCCACCACTTTACCACCTTCATTTGCTTCATTTGCTTCAACCACTCACCATCAGTGCTCTTTCAATTCCAACGCCATGCGCACCCTACCAACCACCTATAAGATGTTATGAAACTCTGGCTTTGTGATGAAAGCCCCTGATTTTACCCCATCAGTCACAACGGAGCATGAGTTTGATCCTTCCCAGAGAAAGAAATAAATCGCAGAGTTAGACAAGGCCATTGCTGAGAAAGATAAGAATGTGCCCAGAAAACAAAGAGCAAAGGCCAAAAAATCCAAATTGTGGTAGGTGTCAAGATCAAGAAAGGTGAAGGTTCCTCTGTCAAAATGAAGAAGAAAGTTGCTCTCTCAAAAAAGGCCAAGGAAGACAAAGTGCAGAAGCCAATCAAGAAGAGAGATGCTGGTTCCTCACAGATGGGTTCTTCTTTCAGTATGATCAAGGGTAAGAAGCCAAGAACAAAAACTAACAAAGCCATGCAGAAAGGTACTCGATTGTTTTTTATTTTAATCCTTTTTCACCGTTTTTTCTGAATTTTAAGTTTTAAAAACGACCTAGAGATGAAATCTTGCTACCAGATTGTAGTCCTCCAAGCAAATTTTTTAAAAACTTGTAGGGGTTTAAGATGGTTGTCCCACAACAACCATCCAAATCACCATGAAACTTTTAAGTTGGAACTGTGGTGGAATTGGCCAGGCCTCTACAGTTTCCGAAGTGTTCTCTCTGGCCAAGAACCTAAGCCCTCTCTAATATTCTTGTTTGAAACAAAAAAAAAAGAAGTTTCTTTTTTAGATAATAAATTTCGAAAGTTAGGCATTTATTCCACTTTTGGGGTTGATCCTGATGATACTAGACGTGGTCTTTGGTGTGCTTGGAACAATCTTTATTTGGATTTTTCTGTTAGCTATTCTTCTCTTAATTTGTTGCTTTTCAAATTCTCTGATAACATTAGGGGTCTTTGGTATCTTGGATTAGTGTACGGTTCCCCTTACTTTGAACAAAGAAATGATGTTTGGAATGAGTTTCATAATGTTCTCCCTATCAATGAACCTCTTGTTCTTATTGGGGACTTTAATCAAGTTGTTTTTTAGCATGATAAAAATGGTCATGGATCCTCTACTCTCAGAGGAGCCAATTCTTTCATTCATTACATTAATTTATGGAATTTGATTGAGGTTCGTAATAGTGGTCCTTGGTTTACTTGGTCCAACAACAAATCCTCCTCCACCCCAACTTTTGAAAGATTAGATAGAGCCTGGTGTAATCTAGCTCTCCTAAATCTTTTCCCTGACCTCTTTGTCACCACCCTGGGTATGTCTGTTTCTGATCATTCTCCAATATTGCTCAATCTTGTTCCACCACCGCTGCATGTTGGGTACAGATATCCCAAATTTGAGGCATCTTGGCTGAATTTTGATGATGCTTTTGAACTCATTAATTATGTTTGGCACCTGTATATTCCTGGATCTCCTAGCTATAGAGTTGCTAAAAAGTTTTTCATTACTCTTCAGACCCTTAGAACGTGGGCTAATAATAAACCTAGCCTTAGAAATAGGATTAAACAAGTCAAGAATGATCTTTGTCGTCTGCAAAATGATCTACCCCTCTCTCACAACGTTTTTTCCCAAAAAAAAGTTGAGTTACTTACTTTATTAAAATGTGAAGAAACCTTCTGGGCTCAAAGAGCTAGATGTTCCTGGCTTAGAGATGGGAATAAGAATACAAAATTTTTCCATGCCTATACTAAAGTTAGAAGACAAACTAATTATATTCGATCTATACAAAGCCATCAGGGTATTGTATTAACTGATCCTCTTCAAATCTCTATGGTTTTTGTTAATCATTTTAAGACATTTACTCTGATCCCTCACCCTCATATCATGATTTACTTTTAGAGAATAGCAATCTGTTTTCTTTTGATCTCCTTTTTAATATTAAGAAAACTTTAACTACTGATCAACAAACTTTCCTTTCCTCTCCTTTCACTGCAAATGAAGTAAAGACTGCTGTCTTTTCTCTATCCCCTCTTAAGGCTCCAGGCCCTGATGGGATGCAGGCTATATTCTTTCAAAAAGCTTGGCCTCTCATCTCTGGTAAGGTTACTTCAGTCATTCTCTCTTTTCTCAATTCTGGTCATCTGCTGAAAGAATTCAACAAAACAGTTATTGTGCTCCTTCCTAAGAAAAATAATCCTGTTTCAGCTAATGATTATAGGCCTATTAGCTTATGTAATGTGATATATAGGATTATTGCTAAAGTACTTGTTAATAGACTCAAAATTGTTCTTCCTTCCCTCATCTCCTGTGATCAAAATGGTTTTGTTCCAGGAAGACTAATCCAAGATAATTTACTTATAGCCCAAGATCTAGTTCACACCATTCATAAAGCTAATTCTCCCAATCATAAAAAGTTAGGAGCTCTAAAGTTGGATGTCTCCAAAGCCTTTGATAGGGTTAGATGGGACTTCGTAGAAGCCCTTCTTCATCAAATGCATTTTCCTTCTCATTTCATTCATCTTATCCTACTATGTGTCTCTACAGTTTCTTACCAGGTTCTTATTAATGGAAAAGCTTCTGTCTCTTTTAAGCCTCTTACAGGATTAAGGCAGGGGGATCCACTGTCTCCTTTTCTTTTTTCTCTTTGTGCTGAGGTCTTTTCTGCCTCATTACAGCATGCTAATGATATAGGACTTATTTCAGATATTCCTTACTCACGTAGAGATGAGCTTACTCATTTGCAATTTGCAGATGATACTCTTCTCTTTTTCCAAATTACCCCAAGTGTAGGATTGCATATTCAATCTTTAATCACCACATATGCTACACAATCAGGTTTAAATATTAACATTAATAAATCTTCAATTGTGTTTAGTCCTAATTGTTCTCAAAATGACAAACAAAATTTATATCAAGCTTTACATGTCACTGAGAAGCCTCATTTAGGAAAATATCTTGGTATCTTCCTCAATCACAAAGGAAACAATAAAGAACTCATAGCTGATACAGTTAGTAAAGTTTATCAGAAATGCTCTGGTTGGAAGGGACTTATGTTAAACTTTGTAGGAAGATGTGTACTTATTAAGGCTGTTCTAAATAGTCTTCTTGTTTACCCCATGTCCATTAGTGTATTCCCTAACAAAACTTGTAATCTCATCACATCTTTACTAGCAAAATTCTTATGGTTTGGAAATACTTCTACTAAAGGTATCCAGTGCCTTCCTTGGAACTTTCTTTGCAACAAGACTAATAGAGGGGGCTTAAGTTTTAAGGAAATTTCTTCCTTTAATAATGCTTTAGTAGCTAAAAATAGTTGGAGAATGCTTAAACTCATTTTAGTATTATTAGACATAGTTCCTCTTCTTCTACTGCTTGGAGAACCATCTGTAAAGGAAAAGACAATCTTTCTAAAGGATTGGCTTGGAAAATAGGTAATGGGAAAGATATCATGATTAGATCCTATGGATGGATCCCTGATGTTCCTGCTGATTCTTTACAGTAAGTTTTGAATTCCACTGATTCTAGGCATATTTTTGCATATGTTGATCAATTGCTTGACTCATCTATTGATGTAAGTGGCAGATGGTGTAGACATACGGTTACCCAACTCTTTCTTCAATGGTTGGCAAATAATATTATGAAACAGGATTGTGGTTCCTTTGAACAGCAGGATATCCCCTTTTGGAAAGCCTCCTCTTCTGGCATCTTCTCAGTTTCTTCAGCTTATAATCTCCTTAATTACAATAATTCTTCTCCTAATTTATCATATTCTCCTTTGCATTTTAAATCCATTAGTCACAGCTTCAATTGGTCCTTACTTTGGAAATCTGGTTTACCTAATCAAATTATAGGTTTTATCTGGAGAATTCTAACTAGTTCTCTTCCTACTTTACAAAATTTGCATGCTAGAGTTGCTTCTATTAGCCCTATTTGCCCTTTTTGTAATGTTAGTACTGAAACTACAACTCATCTTTTCCTCTTTGTCCAAGGGATCAAGGGGTCTGGCATAAGGCTCATATCTTAATCCCTTTCCCCCCCCCCCCTCTTGATATTACATCCTGGATCAAGAGTTGGCTCAAACAAAAGAAGGATTGGAAATGTAATCCCCATTGGTGTTGGATTCGTGCCATCATTTGGACCCCCTGGAAATCTAGAAACCATATGATATTTTACAAAATTATCATCAATGGGGATCAGCTGCTTCACCTTGCTCAGGATTTGGTGGAGTTTATTATTTTATCTGCTAGTACTAATTAATTTTCCTCTTCCACTCAGACTCCACACCTTTGGTCAAGATTGCTTCAGTTGATGGTGCCCCCTCTTGGGTAAAGGCTAGTGATCAGTTTGCAGCATGTTCCAGTGTTCAGCAGGTGCTTGATGTGGTTCCTTTGGCCTCTGAGCCTCCTCTGAGTGATCCATATCAGGTTCCAGCAGTAGGTGTCCTAGAGTTTGGTTCTCTCCAAGCTGAAGGTGGTGTTCCTCCTCAATCTACAGAAGGTGTTGCAGTCCCTCCTCCTTTGTCTCCCTCTTTGGTGCCCTCTGATGCTATCATCCCCTATATCATGGAGTGATTTTATGGCTATGGTTCTTTGCTCTGGTTAGGAGTCTCTTTTATCTTTGTAATGTTTATAATGTTGGTTGCTACTCCCTGAATTTGGATTTGTAGTTGGTGTTTTTCTTTTGATGAACTTGTTTGTAAGTTTTTGTTTATTCTATGGTAATTATCATGTTCTTAAAAAAAGAACACACGTTCTTATCACTTTTAGAACCCCACTGTATGTAGAAACAACTACCCACTAATTGAAAACTTACCTATTTCTCGGGAAAACCAGTCGAATTAAACGCTACTAACCATACATATTTTCCATGTAACAATCATACATAATTTTCAAATAATTGATTAAAGACTAATAAGTGTCGAAGAATAGAATCAGTTTTCATTTGTACTTTTGTTCATAAAAGGATTAATTTTTGCATCTTCTTTGGTTGCTCTATAATTGGTGAACCATTTTAATCTTGTTCTTTGGGGGTAGTGCCCTAGTCTATATGATAAAACATGTCGGTTTACTTAAAATTTATTTTTAATAATGGTGGGTTGTGTAGGTGATGGGGGTAAGTTGGCATGTTGTTGGGATTTAAAACGTGTAGCATTACTACTCGTTCGGAGAATTTGAGAAATGTGGATTTGAGATTGGAGGGTTTAATATGGAGAATGGTATATGGTTGGACATGCTCTTCTCTAAGAACTTTTTAGTGCTCCATTACACCATTAGAGCACCACGTGGTGCTCCACAACCAGTTAAGATGCAACATTTAAACAAATTGTCAATGACGGGCATATACCCATTGATGTTGAGCACCACGTGGTATTCTATTGAAGCACTAAAAAATTGCTCGCTCTTTAGGCCAACCCCATCAAAAAGGGTTTCTAGGAGCACTACTGGTATTTATTATCATCATTTTCCCCCACCTAAATTCTTATATGTTTCTTCTGTTTCTTCCATTCTTGACTTTTTCATCCGTAACCATGTCACTTTGACCCGGTAATTTGGATAGTGAAATGATCCAAGATTTTGATAATTTTTCATGGTAATATTCTACGACACAATGAAAAATTACCAGAAAATTGAATCATATTGATAATTAAATTATCGGGTCAATGCGGCTAGATGAATAGTGAAAAGTCGAAGTAGGAAGAAGGAGAATGAACAGAGGAAGGTTTTAATGCCAAGGAAGTGAGGAACAGAGAAAGGTTTTGGGGATAGCTTATTGTTGGAATAGGTACCCTAGAGGCAATTTATATTTAGTATGAACATTGTTTGGCAATGATATTCATTTTTTTTAATGGCAATATTTAATATAATGAATCACATTTTTACCATGATACAAGCTGGTACTAAATAAGATAATATTTAAACAATTGCCCCTAAAACTTTTAATTATTGTACTTGAGTCCCTAAAAAATTTAGTGGGAGTTACAAAGCAGGATTTGTGCGATAGTATGTGACCCTCTGAGGCTAGTCGAGGAAGTAGTCTTGGGCTACACCGGTTGTGTATTCGCATGACTCTTCAACGGTTTTGACACGAGTGTTTCGCCTTGGACTGGGTCCAAGTTTATAATATAAGGTGTTGGGCAATTTCCTGAAGTGAGGTGTGCCTTACCCCAAGAATTATCCACACAGCCATACTATATGTTCTTGGAGCCAGACATTAGTGTAGTTGGATGGGCATTGGTCGCCCCTAGGAAACAGACTCAGTTTGACACCTGGGATGCGCGGTGGGCTTCACTGTTTAACAGTGTTAGTCCTTTGGGATCCAAACATGCGCTCCCCGGTTAAGAAGAAGATTACGGATACTCACATGTTATGTATATTCGCTCCCCGGTTAAAAAGAAGATTATGGACACTCACATGTTACGTATATTCGGTGTCAGCACTTTTATACTATAAGGTGTTGGGCAATTTCCTGAAGTGAGGTGTGCCTTACCCCAAGAATTATCCACACAGCCATACTATATGTTCTTGGAGCCCGACATTAGTGGAGTTGGATGGGCATTGGTCACCCCTAGAAAACACTCAGTTTGACACCTGGGAGGCGCAGTGGGCTTCAATGTTTAACAGTGTTAGTCCTTTGGGATCCAAACATGCGCTCCCCGGTTAAGAAGAAGATTATGGATACTCACATGTTACGTATATTCGCTCCTCGGTTAAGAAGAAGATTATGGATACTCACATGTTACGTATATTCGGTGTCAGCACTTGAATTGCCTCTGAACCGGACCCGACCAGTGTCAGCACTTGTACTTGTTCAAGGTCATCAACATGTTCAAGGTGTCATGAGTCATGACCAGGAACAGAGCAACTAAAGTTGGATTCCCACTTGGGATGGCTATTCTTGAGCCCCATTCTCCTACAACATTTTGGAGAATTCAAAGAGAACAACGCAAATTGAAAAAAAAAACAAATCATTGGAAAGAAATCATAAGAGCAATTTGGAAAGAATTGCTGCAGCCTGAGAAAATTGCCACAGTTTATGAATTGCAAACCAAAATTTGGATTGATCATAAACTAGATAAGGCATTTTTGCGACACTGGCAGTCGCACAATAAGAAGGCTCGTGAAGTGGATTTAAGAGTTGAACCCCAGCAAGCCAATATCATCTGATATAAGATAGAACAAAGTTTAGTCCCAAAGAAAAGGACGGACCTCGAGCCAAACATTGTCAATAGATAAAGCAAAGACAAGTTATATCCTCCTACCCAAAATAAAATCAAATCAAACCACCCGAATGAAGCTACACATACTTAACAAGTCAGCCAAATCTATCAACATATTCTCATAACAAGTCTGCCAACACTTTGAATCTTCATCACTGGCTTGAAATAACTCAAATAAGATTCAATACCCTACAGAGCAGAAAATAGTCAGCTCCTACGCATGCGTCTCCTGACAAAGTATGTCTCTGACTTTGATGAAGGATTCTTCCCCCTACGCGGAGAACTTGTCTATGCTGCCGGGCTGCAAACAACCAAAGGGAAACTTAATGCTTCACTTGAGTACGTCAACAAATTTCAAAGGCAATACGCATAGACAGGGCATGCTCGTTTTCACTAATTCACCCTTAATGAGTTGCAACTAGCAAGCTGTCCAGTTTTATGGCCTTCTTTGGCCAGATGTCAGTGTATCCAAATTTTTATGGCCTCAACATTTGCAGAGAGTGCGACAGTGATGTGAGAAGTGAACATATATTGCTCCTATTACAACTGTTCTGCCCTGTGAGGTGGCCTCCGCTTGTGCACATACTGTGTTTTATGCTTTCAATCCCAGAGCTTTCCTCTATCGACCAAACCAACCAACATATGTTGTCTCTACTAAGCTAAAGATAAATAAGCCTGATATAACCCTTCTTCTCAACGCATTCATCAGTTACTAACACACATCAAAAATCCACCCAAACACAATGTGAAAGCAACTTTTCACCTCACACTAATCAGACTATGAAAGAAAACAATAGAGTAGGTAACTTACTACATGCAAAAGAACCGCAGAACAGGGATCAAGTGAACTTACTTTAATCCCGAAATAAATCTATGCTGAAGTGCCTGTTGAGCCGTTATCCTCCTTTTAGGATTCATGCACAAAAGCCTCTGAAAAACCACCGCCGACAATAAGTTCAAGTTGACCGAGTGGCAACTTACAAAAGATGCATTATAAGCTCAGACTTGAAGAATGCAAATTAGTGTTTCGTCAAATAAATTTAAATGCAGCGAAATCGGTACGGAAAACTCACTGATAGTAGGTCAGCCGCATCAGGCTCAAGACCCGGAAGAAGTTGTGCACCTGTCTGCATGGTGAGGGAAAAGTAAAGGTATTTAAACCCATTCGTACAAAAAGTCGAAACAAAAGGAGTTACCCATTGAATTCAAAGACAAATTACCATGGGCGACTCAGTGGGGCGAGTACTGGGAAGACGATCAGACACTTCTGGCCAGCTTTCTTCACTGGGAACTCCGAGTTTACTACATTCGAGATACTTTGTTATGAAAATTTTAAAACAAGGATTACAGTTGTTTATATAATAAGTCAAGGAAAAAAAACCTGACAATCTGCGAAAAGACATCACGGTGTGTACCACCAGAAAGACGGAACAAAGCTACGCCGTTAACTAACTCATAGAAAATGCAGCCGATTGCCCATACATCGACGGCGTCAGAATAATCGAAACCGAGAAAAAGTTCTGGTGCTCTATAGATTTCAGTCATCACCTGAGAACCAACCAGCATATCAAAATGAAATAAAAGCAAATGGAATCGCAAAATAGTGGAAACAATCCAGCGTACCTCAGGAGTATAGTCAGAAGTGTCGAGTCCGTGTGTCCGAGACATTCCAAAGTCAGAAACCTTAGCCACAGACCCATCTTCACTGACCAATATATTTCCTGGTTTGAGATCACGGTGCATTATATTCTTCCCATGACAGTAAGCAACCCCGGAAAGGATATTCTTCAGCAACCTCTGCAAAAACAGAGAAAAACCAAACCCTTTGAGAAATTTAAACAAAAATCTTAGGCAGGCGGAGGTTTTTTTAACTATCCTGTCAACAAAAAGGTAGGACAAAAATAGTTCAGATTCTTTACTTTGATTGTTCCTACAGGTAGTTGAGATGATTGTTTAGCTATAAACTTCTTCAAGTCAAGATCCATCATTTCGAGCACGCAGAAAATTTCATTCCCGTCATGCTCCACCTCCAGCAATCTGGTGATAAAAGGAAAACAAATAGAGGTAAATACTTCAAAAAACAAGAGATGAAGTAACATCACGGACTACTTTAATGCAAGGACAAAATGGAAAAGTTCACGGATATGGCCATATGATAAGACAGCTTTGGTAGCTTCGAGGTTGTCTAAAGGCGACTAAGTGAGGATTTCATGTGGGATACCAATCACTAATATTGTGTACCTCCAGTGATGCCAAGTTGAAGGTGCCAATGAGAACAATGTAAGCAACTTTCAACTTGCTGAGAATGATTGCCTCACTTTCAATAAATTTATTAATGGTTGTTAATACAAGTAACCATCATTGCGCGTTGGAAAATGAGGCACTAAACTTCGCAAGCGCAAGACTATCCATGACACAACAGACCATTTTCCTTGCATTTACATCACCTTTAATACACCCGATGTCACAACAGAAGTGAAAGCGTTATTCTAAAACAAGCCATAAAGGACCAATAGACTCCACCAATCCATGCAGCAGACTAACACGTAACAAACTATCATTGCCCACGTTTCTTTCGTCAAAACACCATGTATGCTCAAAAGAAAATCCGGGGAAAAAGAAATAGGAAGGGAAAAGAGTAAAATCACTTGGAATAGTGGGGCATCATAAGGGAAAATTTCGCAAACTAGAGATGAGAGCAGGAAATCTCTGCCTTCCACTTTTATTATAAGATGCTATATTTCTACTACCAAATCAATGTATCCACACAAACTGTACAATCCAAATGCAGTAAATGCCATTAGTGATTCCTATTACAGAAAACAAGCAGACAATTACCCATTGACAAGTCGAAGTTCGGATTCAAACCATGAGCACGTAGCATAAAACAATCTTCAAGTTCTAAACAGACGCAAACAGCTCAACAATCAAACATTATTTGCTACCGAGTTCAGCGGACAAAAGTGTGCCCACAGCAACGACTCTGCATGTTGGAATATAACATCGCTGAAGCTGTAAGATTGTCGCAACGAGTTGGCAGAACAAAAGCTGCCCGGACTCTTTCCCACCTAAGAATCAAATGCAGTAAATGCCACTAATGATTCCTGTCACTGGCTGGAAACTTGGGAAGGACCTGAATAAGGTCCATACCATAGGGTGGGAACTTATTCTAACAAATACAGCGCTGTGTTTCATTTGCCTGACTCGGTGAGAAGTATGCAGCTCAAACACCAAAGATTTCAGCAATGAATTATAACCATCTGTGCAAAATGAATGAATAAGGAAAAGGGCTCTCATACTTGACAATATTAGGATGGTCCAAAGACTTGAGCAATGCTATTTCTCGCACAGTGGAATAAGGAACAGTGACACGGGCAGGGTTAGTAGCAGTTGTGTGAGCTGGAGTAACCTTCACCACTATGGGACGATCGGGTTCTTCCGGGTTGATCCCCCGATATACTTTGCCGAAACTGCCCTGGCCAATAAGTACACCACCAACTTGATACTGACCACATCAAGAAACAATCAGGAACTTCAATGAAATCAATATGGAAAGTTAAAACAGTATGAAATAAAAATAGAGAATACCTTTTCCCGCAGATTAGGTTTAGAACCCATTTTCTCTGCAGAATTTCCAAAATTAAAAGAACGGTGAGCACGCAAGAGGAAATACAAAAGAAAAGCAGACCAAACATAGCACATGATTGTTTGATCGATTGGGGAACAGGAGCAAAGGAAATCTAAGCATGTCGAAGTAATCGATCGAATACCTTCGTCTCTGAATGTCGACCACAATTCGAGTTCTTAGTCGACGCCGAACGATTGATTAGGGTTTCTTCTCCCTCAAGAAGAGAGAGTTTCCGAGCCACCTTGGTACCTTCACAACCCCTTTCTGCCCCACCTTTTTTCTTTTCTTCGCAATCCAAACTACCCACCCTATTTACATTTTAAGCCCCCCTAGTTAGGGGTTTGTGCGAAATACCCTTGGGGTTCCAACACCGTCGGGAGATAAACAACAACGCCATCATAGGCCACTCGCTTCTTCCAGTCACGCAGCCCTCATTTCTCTCTCTCTCTCCCTCCCTCCCTCCCTTATGTTCTTTGGACTATCAACTGCGACTCTCCACTCAATTGGCCTATTGATCTTACTAATGAACTCCATAAGACCATGGTTTTGGTCTGGTCAGCGACATCGTCATGCTTGTTATTAGTAATTAATCTTTTTCAATGCCTTGAAATCCTCTTCAAAGTCTTGAAAACTTCTATCTTTAAAACTGCTTTCAATTTTTTTTTCCAAAACTTTGATCCAACATTTTTTTTTTCTTTCTCTGTCTTTTTTTATGGAAGTCAAAAAGGGGAGAAATTTAGGTGTTTTTTTTTATGTTTTAGAGACCTGGTTTTGGTCTGGTCAGCGACTATCTGAAATTTTGTTACAGTTAGTTGTTTAATAAGTTGGATTATTTGGATACTATGTGGTTCAGTTTATTGTTACGATGTTTCTGCTATGACCTAATGAGTATTTATTTTGCAGAGACTTAGTCACTAACAAATTATGCTTTAGTCTTTTATCAAGGGGGAGATTTTAAGTTCAATATAGTTTCAAAGGCTTGCAATAGCCATACTACTTCAAGGCCTAGAAACAGCTTTCAAAGCTTTGAACCAGACAGTGCAGTTCAAGCATGAACTTAGGGGGAGTTTTCTGATTCTTTCTGCTTGATGATTTGATTCCGTGATCAATCTACTGTGTTTGAAAGCTTCCCAACATGTTTCTAAACAAGATCAAATCAGCATCTTTGAAGATACTGGGCAACTATCCGTTGGGAGAAGCAGTTAAAGAAGTCAACAATGCAGGTATGAAATAGGAAAGTTGGTTATGAAAAGATCTTGAAGATCTACAATTTAAACGAGCTGAATAAGAAGGACATTGAATGAAGAATTTGGTAAACACGGCAAAGAAAAAGATACAGAGACATTCAAACAACATTCATGATTGATAAGCAGCAAAGAAGTAGATCAAACATCATTCAATCCATCAGAAGAACACTGCACATTCACTGGAGAACTTGTTCTGTGTGTTTCTTCTTTCTGAGCATTACATTTGTATATCATATGTATACTTCTTCTCATTTCTTTCTCGTGGATTGTTTAAGGTGGAGAATAGAGAATTCTTATTTAATTAGTTAGCTAGAGCAGGTACAAGATAGGTTAGTGAGAACTAGAAGTTGTAACAGAGTAATTGCAACACCCTCAAATCGCACGGTCGGTCGGGCCGCACGTTTGGAGAGATGCCTCCGCCCGAGGTGATGAAACCCATTGGGAACGGATAAGGATCGTCGGTTCATATCTAGTACAACCATCGATAATAATTCAAAATATAACTTATTACAACATCAAGATAAACAGTGATAGCATTTGAAAAGCTAAGAAATACAATATTTTGTGGTATGTATTGAAATACTAGGTGATTGATGTTCTAAGCATCAAGTCTTCCCTATCAAACTGTGTCGTGAACGTCCCCCACCTTGAGAAATAACATGCGGTTTTAAAATAGCAAAAGCCGACGCAGTTTTACAGAAAATGATCAGCAAACGGCTGAGTAAGCTAATACCCATAGCACGTAAACAAATTATGAGACATATGACAGGAATAACATATTCGCTAATAAAGATCAGATATATATGTATGGGTAATAGCGTTCTCGTTGATTTGATGTGTCAAGCTTCCTGACGATTTCAAATTTCGTATTCCAACCTAAAGATGTTGACCATCTCGGGAAATCACTGTTAATAGTACTTTTCAATATTCCACAAGTCATAACTTTAGATCTCAAGAGATAACCTTCTCATCGATAGGAATCGAGTCCAGAAATTCATTTTAGTGATTAGTTGATACGGGGAGTGACCATATCCACAACCGCTTTCTCATAATGTGCAAAAGCACTGCCATAACCATCACTCAATCACAGGAGGTTCGCATCATAGCGCCTCATAACCATAACTAATCAAAAGGAGGTCAACGCCTCATAATCTCATAATAGTAATCAATCACAATATGTCAGAAATGTATCGTATCAGGGATATGGCACGAACCCACGCACAACAGTTTCCACTTTACGTCATTACAAATTTTCTTTCAGGATGTAGAATCGAGTAGGGAGCTCCAAACTAAAGCCGGTGTGGCACATTCATAACAATCAATGTATGATCGAGAGATATTCAGATTTGACCAATAAGTGAGCGATGTGCTACCTTTGGATAATTGTGGTAACGATTTCTAATTTCATACTTCCAACCCAATTACGTGGTCCGTCTTGGAAAATCACAGTTAAAGATATATTTCAAGTTATTTCACAATAGTATTTAGATGTTCGTCTTTCGGATTCATTAATTTGGATTTGGATTACCAATTTCATGCAATACTTCCGAAGTAGAGTTTTTCAAAAGCAAGTAAACAACTCAAATAAAACATGTATAGTAGTCGTTCACAAATAACACATGTGATACCCGAATGAATGAAAGGCACACGAAACTAGGCATATTAACTTACCAAAATCCAAGGACGTCCTAGAAGTCGTTCTCGCCTACGAAACCGTCACCTACAATTGGAGCTTCTAACTCAATACAACTTCAACCAAATTTATTTGCTCTAATAAAAACAACCTATATATCTGTCTCCTTTTTATTTTTCTCAAAAATGTCTTTTTCGATAATATTCACCCCAACTATTTTATGAAAAATATAGTTATTAATTTATAAATAATAATCCAAATAATTTAAAGAAAAACTAATTTTATAAATGAATTTGAAATTAAAAACTACACTTAGTACCCCAAAAGTTGCTGAAAAGACAATTTCCTCCCCCATAAGTTTCTGAAACTGAAAAATAACCCCCAGAAATTTTCTAAAAAATAACATTTTAACCCCCCAAACCAAGAAGACCCAAACTCACTAATCAAAACATGGATTCAAGGTCTTAAAACATGATTTTGATTATAGAAAACAACTAAGGAGGAGATTTTAAGCATACCCACACCAAAAATCGCGAGAAACGGTGAAGAAATGGGACGGGTCGAGCTCGCCATCGATGTCGCCGGAGATGGAGCTTCGCTGGGCTTTCGCCGGTAGTTCTTGGCCTCGGTTGAGGCCTCCTCTAGCTAGTTCGGACATCCAGGAGCTGAACGGTACTTGTTTTGAGGCGTGGATCGTCACGGTTGAGCTCCAGCGAAGAATTCACCGGAAACAATGGAGGTCGCTGGTGGGTTCATGGCGGCTGCTGCTGTGGCTGCCTCTTTTTGTGCTGTTTTCGTCTTCTTCTTCTTTGAGGTTGAAACATGGAGGGGATTGAGAGAGGGAGAGAAAAACAGTAGGGTGTAGGTTGTGGTGGTTTGCCGGCGGGTCTCCCGTGGTGGTAGCGGCCATTGTTGCCGCTGCTGCTGCTGCTTCCTCTTCGTCCGGCAGAACAGAGAGAGAGATGGTGGGTGAGAGATCAGAGAGTGGAGAGGGAGGTGATGGTGGGGATGGTTGTTGGTGGTGTCGGGGGTGATGGTGGTGAAGGAGGTGAAGAAGAGAAGAGAATAAATAGAGGAAGAAAGAGAGAGGGTGACGGGTGAGAGGGAGAGAGAGAGAGAGAAGAAATCTTGGGGTCCAAAATTTGGCAGCAGACTTGGGGAAACAAACTCACATTTTTTTACTATTTTATTATTACTATTATTATTACAAAAATAAATATAGTATAAATACAGTATAAATATATAGTATGTATACGGTACGAATACGGGTAGGATACAATATGACAATACGTATAGTATAAATACATATACAATTATTAAATACTAACAGTTATGTAAGAGACAAGTAATACCCCCAGCAAAAACTATTTAATATCATCCAAAATTACAACTACCTCCCCACTAGCTATATATTTTGAAAATAACTATTTAAACTTTACGAAAAAAATACTTCAATAATACTCAGAAAAATATGGGTTGTTACAGTAATTCATCTCTCTGTGCTTGAGATCTAGGGCATAGCTTTTGATTAATAAGAATTGTGTTGAAAATCCTGCAGGGATCAAGTCCATGAGGTAGAGACGTAGGTCCAAGTGGACTGAACTCTATATATCTTGTATCTCTTGCTTTTACTTTTCATTTCTATACTTATCTTATTTGCAGCAAACAAAACACGTTTTATTTCAAGGGTTTGAAACTCATTTCAAGGCCTTGAAATAGACTTAACTTTTCTACAAAAACTGTTTTGACGCCAAGGACTTGAAATTCTACTCATTACAAATCTTTGAAACCACTCTTCTTGCATGTATAGCAAAAGTTGGCATACGCTATTCAACCCCCCCCCCCTCTAGAGTATTGATCCTGTATTCTGCCTACTGTACACTCCTTTAATTATGTTGAAGCAGAACATACTGGAAGAAGGGGGAGAGAGCCAAATATATACTTGAAGAAATAAACAAGCGCGAAATGAAAACATGAACACAAATCAAAACATTTAAATAGGAATCTCCCCCCTACCAGTCAAAGCCAAAATAACGCATCCAGGTTCCCAGATGAACCAGAATCACGAACAAAATGCATTTGTTCATGACTCAATTGGGGCGAGTACATGTGAGTTTCAATGTTTGCATGTTTGAGCAGGCCGATATAGTCACGAAGCCCCCAACGAAGAGTCTTACTTGCGGAACTCAATGGTAGCAGGTCTCTGTACGAATTCTCCGACACACTCCGCGCAATGATTTCGAAAATATCAAAGTGAGCACGCTCCAGAAATGAATCACGTTCACGTGGCATAGCCATTTCTAGATATTATATTTGCACAACTGGTTTATAAATCGGAATCAGCTGGACTCCACTTTAGTTTGGTGATAGGTGTTGGAATCAAGAGAACTACTTAAACTCAAGACAACTCTACTAGTTTGAGCAGAAAAAGACTTCACTATATTGCTTGACTTGAAAAAGGACTTATGTAGTACATCTAGTACTTTCTACGCACTAAGTACGTACCAGTTTGTCTCTCCTCTTTGTTACCATTGCAAATGGGCACAGGGATTAAGAGGAGAGGCACAAAGACAAAAATGCCCCGAACACATTGAAGAAATACACACCTGTCAATCGCTGACCACAACCACCACCACCTATACTAACAGTGAGACTATTTCCACCACCACCATCAACAGCCACAGAAAAATCAACACCACGAACAGATCAAAACTAATCAGATCTAAAATCAACTCTTTAAAACATATTTCAATTTATTTTACAAATCAATCAACAGATCTGAAACTAAATGAGAAAATAGAGAAGGAGGAGGTTAAGAAGAAGAACCAGAAGAAGATGGGGGAGAAATCGAACAGCAGAGGAGGAGGAGAAGAACCAGAAGAAGATTCCTAAATTTAATTGCTTTGATTTGTGTTCATGATTTAAAAAAATGTTTAAATGTTTGTACCCACTTTTTCTTCTCTCTTTTCACGTGAATGAACCACGTCTTAAAAAAACAAAATAGAGTATTCTCCACATACTTTCTTAATAAAGGCTTCGTTTGGGAAAGATAGATTTTAGGATAGATAGATTATCAAAAAATTGAGTTTGAAATGTAGATTTTGCGGGAAGAGGATCAGCATCCGGGTAAAGATGACCAGGATCCGGGTGAAGGTGATCAGGATCCGGGTGAAAGTGAACAGGATCCGGGTGAGCGAGTTAAGGATCCGGTTGAGAAGAAAAACTCGTATTTTTAAGGCAAAATAACACGTGACATTGTGGGAATGGTGGTTAGAATTTTGAACTTCGACCAGTTCTTGGTGAGCCGGATCCGGATAATCATGTTTGGGCATTTTTTAAAACAAAAAGGAGAGAACTGAATTTTTAAATTACCTGGGTCCAGCTCAAACCGAAACCGAATCCGGTTGATCCATGAAAAATCTAGCTTATCCAAACGACCCGAATTAATATTCAAAAAGTAATCTATTTATCCTTTAATTCAGCTCTCCAAACAAAGCCAAAACATTTCCTTTAAAGGATTGATCAAAGGATTGAGATCAATTCGATCTAATGGATGAAAAGCTCTTTCAAAGTCAACTTTCTTGTCTTATCAACTTGTAATAAAGGACATGCCGTTGAGGCCCCAAGACAGAAGGCAAGGGGCGATGGGGTCTCTGTGGAGTGCGGGCACTATTCACGCTTTTGACCTCTTTTTCCACCCGTTTTGACATTAGGCAAGAAATTGTTCACTGTTCTAAAATTGTTATAAAAACTAAAAAGGGAGCATTGTTTGAATGAGATAGGCGTGATGGAGCGTTCTAAAAAAAAGCAGCATTGTTTGAATGAGATAGGCGTGATGAAGTGTTCTCCTCTGGAGATTCTTCCTTCAGATGTCTTTGCTCTAATCGGTGTTCTAGTGGCAAGCAAATCAAGCGCTGACTTAATCTTCCTAAGATTAGGCAGTAAGACCATAAAGGAGAAGATCACCCATCAGTCTTTCCAGGAAGCTAACTTGCGACCTTTCTTGACTCTTGAAGAATTGACGGTTGATGTTCGTCGTTTCTTAGAGTTATGTAAGGAGTGCGGCCATCCGGAGGCCGATTACTGGCTGGGACTAGTATGTTCATTTCACACCTTCCCATGTTTTTTATTAGTAGTACCACTCTGTCTCTGCTCTTTCTACCCAATTTAAATTTTGCCACTATTCACTTGATCACTTTGACCCGTCGATTTGAATAGAAAACTGATGCAATTTTTTGATAATTTTTTCATGGTGTTATAGAGTAAAAGTTCCTCTATAATATGGTGAAAAGTTATAAAAAATTCATATTATTTTTCTATCCAAATTACCGGGTCAAAGTGAGCCCAATACGAGTCAAAAAGTCAATTTTGGTATAAAGAGTAGAGACGGAGTGGTGTTTGTTTCAATATTTATCTTTTTCGTAACTGCGCCTTTCGATTTCAGTTGTCATCCAAACCGCTACTTCAACAATCCTTCGACAGTGGCTTTGCTCAGGCAGGATTAGCCTGGGGTTTGTTTCTGTGGTTTGCGACGGACACGACAATGTTATCCGTATACTTGACGGATACAGTCATGCTGATGATATCGATCGACGGATCTTTCTAGCCCATTGTTCGCCGTTTCACAACCTCATGGATGACGTCTCTAAAACACCTATTCCTTGCCGGAGCGGGTCGCGTAACCCTTTTTTCGTACAGATTGGAGCTCGCGGACTGATGATCATGTGTGATCGCCCGTGTCATGCAGTTGGTACAGATCATGATGGCGAGATGAGGAAGTGTTTAAGGTGCTTCTGGACATTCTATGCCAGTCGACTCTGGTGGTACATGTGGATGTTAGGTTTGGTATAGTAGTCACCATAATTAAATACCTTGAGTATGTAATTTGTGGAATTCATTAATTAACTCCTTAAGTGAACGGTTAAGCATGATATTATGTTTTTAATTATGTTCTGTAGTACCATACGTCAGTCCGTTTGTTGTTCGGTTCAGCATGATCTGTGCTAAATGATTATTGCGGATAAATATTGTGAGTAACATGCTATATTTATATTGCTTATTGTGTGACACCTTACTATAACTGTGAAGATCCAAACGTACTCTGAGAGTCATTTAATTTAATCTTAACCCTTTGATCACATATAAAAGTGGGAGGAACATTTTACGATTCCACAATTAGAATTGGGACCACAATGGGCTCGCTTGGATACTTAGGTTTGGTTAACAATTAACCAACCCTAAAAAAATTCTGGTTGATGAAATAAACCAGTGGACCGAGAAAACAAGCGGTGAACTGTAATAACGTAGCGGTGACCGGTTTGAGAGAGAGAGGGAGAGAGAGATCATGTGAAAAAGTGAGAAGAGAAAAGAAAAAGTGGGTACAACCAGCAGGTGAGAGAGAGGAAAATTTAAAGAGTGAGAGAGTGAGGCCTTCTCCAACGGTGGTGGTTGTGAAGACTTTTTGGTGGATTATGTAGGGTTTTGATTCATGGATCGCGCAAACGGAAGCATAATCAAACAAATAACCATGCAAAACCCTCCAAGGATCACAAGTCTAGATGCATAAAGATAGTGAAGGTAAGAAATCATAAACACGCCTTTGGGTTCTCCTTGATGACTTCAAACGCGAATAGTGTCACGTTCTCTATAGTTGATCCACGCCTAGAGTTGATCCTAGATCTCCAATCTCCTTGGTGCTAGCCCGGAATGAGAGGAGGGTGAATGAATCACGCAAAACGAGACAAAAGAAGGGGCTCGGCCCTTCCTTTTGGCCGACGGGGTGAGGGGCGGCGGCAAGGGGCGGCGTCGCTCCTTGTTGCTTGCTCTCTCTCTCCTTTGTTCTCTCCCACTCTTGTTATGTTCTCTTTAGAGCATAAGTTATGAGGAAGGAAGGAAGGAGGGTCCTTTATATAGTCCAACAACTCCTTGTTAACTACCTAAAGGACTTATTCTAGTCCTACTAGAATTCAATTTAGTCCCTTCCTTGCAAATTAGTCCCTACTAAGTTTGCAAGGTTTTGCAAAGTGATCCTTCTAATTAATTAATCCAATTAATTAATTCCCAAATCTAGTACAACTCTATATAGCGTGTGACCCCATAGGTTCTATCTAGTTGGTATCAACTCTTTGCTAATATGGAGCGGTTTCTAGCAAAACATCCTTTCTAGCCAACTAATAGAATAGTCATCTAGACAACCTTGTACAAGTAATTGTCTCATCCCTTTGCCTCCATATCCGGATTGGACACGAGACATACAAGTCACACTCGTATATCCAATCCCTAGTTTCTCGATCCATGGAATAGCCTTATTCGTGCAAATAACATCAATATCCTATATATTGATTTATTTGAGTCTGGCCAGACATTCTATAAGCACTATCCTTCGAGTGGCCTAGGATATTTGCTCCCGTTATGTGGGAGGGGAAAATCCTCTCTACATCCACTACGATCTCTAAGCTTGCTTCTCATTGTATCCAGTACACGCCTTTATAACTACCCAGTCACGGTGTAGCGTTTAACGCTACCAAGATCACAATGATCCACAACTAGAATATCTAGTGACTTCAAGTCTAAGGATGACAATACCATTGTACCCGAGAAGCACTTGTGACTTAACATAACGTGTATGTAGCCTTCTCGGTGATGGGTCAATCCAGTGCAACATTCCGTAATGCACACCTATGTGTTGGATCGTGATATCTCCATATCAATCCAACCCCATACTAGTCTATAAATGATTGTCCCATTTAATCATTATACTTGACTAGGGATATTTAAGATAAACAACACGATTGTAAATCTAAGGACTTCATTATATTAAATATCCAATAAATAATAAATGAATTTTTCTAGCCAAATACAAATTCATACTAAACTAGATTGCCTCTAGGGCATCTATTCCAACAGTCTCCCACTTGCACTAGAGCCAATCTGGCGCATCTCATATGTCCATACTCCTAGTGTGCCCTTCATGCTTCCACTGCGTGAGAGGCTTCGTAAGCGGGTCTGACAGATTATCATCTGTAGGAATCTTGCATATCCGAACGTCTCCTCTATCGATAATATCTCGAATCAGATGAAACTTCCTGAGCACATGCTTCGACTTCTGGTGCGATCTGGGTTCCTTTGATTGCGCGATCGCCCCAGTGTTGTCACAGAACAACTCCACTGGATCCGCAATGCTAGGGACCACACCAAGTTCAGAAACAAACTTTCTGATCCAAACAGCCTCCTTTGCTGCGCCATTTGCAGCAATGTACTCAGCCTCTGTTGTAGAATCAGCCACCGTCTCTTGCTTGGAACTCTTCCAGCTCACCGCTGCTCCATTCAGGCAAAACACATATCCCGACTGTGATCTAAAGTCATCTCTATCGGTTTGGAAGCTTGCATCAGTGTAACCCCTTACACGCAACTCTTCCTCACCGCCAATCATCAAGAAAGCATCCTTAGTTCTTCTCAAGTACTTTAGGATGTTCTTGACAGCAATCCAGTGACTCTCACCCGGATTGGATTGGTATCTGCTTGTCATACTCAAGGCATATGACACATCTGGTCTAGTACATAACATGGCGTACATGATAGACCCTATGGCCGTGGCATAGGGAATCCTACTCATGCGTTCCTTCTCAATCTCATTGGAAGGACAACCACTCTTCGAAAGAGTGATTCCATGTGACATGGGCAAGAATCCCTTCTTGGAATCTTGCATGTTGAACCGTTTCAACACCTTGTCAATATATGTACTTTGACTCAGGCCTAGCAACCTCTTAGATCTATCTCTATAGATCTTTATACCGAGTATATAGGCTGCTTCCCCTAAGTCTTTCATTGAGAAACACTTTCCTAGCCAATCTTTCACAGATTGCAGTATGGGAATGTCGTTTCCAATGAGTAGTATGTCATCTACATACAAGACCAGAAAAGCTACAGAGCTCCCACTAACCTTCTTGTAGACACAAGACTCATCTTCGTTTCTGATGAAGCCAAAATCTTTGACCACTTCATCAAAACGTCGATTCCAACTCCTAGAAGCTTGCTTTAATCCATAAATGGATCGTTGCAGCTTACAGACTTTGTTGGCTTGCTTTGGATCCTCAAAACCCTCCGGCTGTATCATATACACGTCCTCGAGGAGATTCCCATAATGGAATGCTGTTTTGACATCCATCTGCCAAATCTCATAGTCGTAGTATGCTGCAATTGCAAGTAGGATTCGGATGGATTTGGTCATAGCGACTGGTGAAAAGGTTTCATCATAGTCAATACATGAATCTGTCTGAATCCTTTAGCCACCAATCGGCCCTTATAGGTAATCACATTACCATCCATGTCGATCTTCTTCTTGAAGACCCACTTGCACCCTATGGGCCGCGCCCCATCAGGTGGTTCCACCAAAGTCCATACTTTGTTGGTATACATGGATTCCATCTCGGATCTCATGGCTTCAAGCCACTTCTGCGAGTCTGGGCCATTCATGGCCTCCTCATAGGTAGTAGGCTCATCATCTATGAGCATCGTGTCACCGGAATCAGTTACGAGAAGTCCGTACCTCTCGGGTTCCTGGCGCACTCTACTAGATCTACGAAGCTCTTGTGTTACCTGAACAGGTGGATCCACAACTGCTTGTGTTTCCTGTTCATGTTCCATAATCGGTTCAGTGATTTGTGGTTCTTGAACTTCTTCAAGTTCTACATTCCTCCCACTTGCTTCTTTAGAGACAAATTCTCTTTCTAGAAACACGCCGGTCCGAGCAACAAACACTTTGTTCTCGGTTGGATTGTAGAAGTAGTATCCCTTAGTTTCCTTAGGGTACCCCACAAATTTACACTTATCCGATTTAGGCCCTAGCTTGTCTGATTGTAAACGCTTTACATAGACATCGCAGCCCCAAATCCTCATGAACGACAGTGTGGGACGCCTCCCACTCCACATCTCATATGGTGTCTTCATGACTGATTTAGATGGAACACGGTTAATGGTGAAAGCTGCACTTAATAGAGCGTAGCCCCAAAATGATAATGGAAGATCGGTTTGACACATCATAGACCGAACCATATCCAATAGGGTTCGATTCCTCCTCTCGGACACGCCATTCCATTGTGGCGTTCCGGGTGGAGTGAGTTGGGACATGATCCCACACTCTCTAAGATAGTCGTCAAACTCTTGGCTCAAGTATTCTCCCCCACGATCCGATCGTAGAGCCTTGATACTTTTGCCAAGTTGCTTCTCTACTTCATTCTTGAATTCTTTGAACACTTCAAAGGATTCGGATTTTGCCCTCATAAGGTACACAAATCCATATCTACTGTAATCATCAATAAATGTAATGAAGTAGACATAACCACCCCTGGCAGGCGTGGCAAATGGCCCACACACATTGGTATGTATGAGCGCCAATTGCTCACTAGTCCTCTCACCTTTCTTATTGAAAGGGGACTTTGTCATTTTTCCCAATAAACAAGCCTCACATGTCTCATATGATTCAAAATCAAATGAGTCTAGCAATCCATCCTTATGGAGTCTAGATACACGTTTCTCATTTATGTGGCCTAAACGACAATGCCATAAATAAGCAGGATTTAAATCATTTATTTTAATCCGCTTGGTATTAATGTTGTAGACAGGATTGCTTAGATCAAGGACATAAAGTCCATTAAATAATTGCGCACTAAAATAGTGAATATTATTCAAATAAAAGGAACAACAATTGTTCTTTATTGAAATAATAAAACCTTCCTTGTCCAAACAAGAAATAGAAATAATGTTTCTGCTCATAGCAGGCACAAAATAGCAATTATCTAATTCTAAAACTAATCCTGAAGGCAGAGATAGCTCGCACACGCCTATGGCCAACGCAGCAACCTTTGCTCCAATCCCAACGCGTAGATCTACCTCCCCTTTAGCCAATCTTTTACTTCTCTTTAGATCCTGCATATTTCGACAAATATGAGATCCACATCCAGTATCTAATACCCATGATGTAGAGACAGTTAAATTGACATCTACAACAAAAATACCTGGTGGTGGTGGAATCACTATTCCAAGCCTTTTGTCCTCCAGATATTTTGGGCAGTTCCTCCTCCAGTGCCCAGGTTGACTGCAGTAGTGACACTCACCCTTAGTCACGACCTTGGAAATGCCACCAACAGGCTTAAGGGCTTGTTCCTTGGACTTGGCAACTGGCTTGCCTTTGCCCTTGGAGGAAGAGGCAAACTTTTTGCCCTTTCCTTTATGCACCATCATAATGGCCTTGCCCTTACCCTTGTTGATGCTCTGTTCAGCCGTCCTCAACATGTTGAGCAAATCTGGCAGTGGTTTAACGATCTCGTTCATGTTATAGTTCATAATGAACTGTCCATAACTCTCAGGCAACGATTGCAACACGAGATCGGTTGCCAACTCTTGGCCGACCGGGAACCCAAGCCGGGCGAGATTCTCCAAGTACCCGATCATTCGGAGTACATGGGGTCCCACCGGGTTCCCTTCTGCCAGATGACATTTGAACAGTGCCTTTGAGACCTCATACCTCTCTACCCTCGCCTGCTCTTGGAAGAGCTGCTTTAGATGTTCGATCATATCGACAGCATTCATGTTCTCATGTTGCTTCTGAAGCTCAGAGGTCATGGTGCAAAGCATTAGGCAGGCCGCATCATTAGCGTCATCAACACGCTTTTGATATGCCTTTAAGGCAGCAGGTGTCTGGTTCTCTGGACCTTCTGGAACATGCTCCTCTATTGCGTACAGTTTCTTCTCGTGCTTGAGAACAATTCTCAAGTTTCTGTACCAATCAAGAAAGTTGGTTCCAGAGAGCTTGTCCTTCTCAAGGACAGATCGTAGGGAATGTTGTGAACTCGATGAGTTGTTTGCCATTTGGAATTCTACAAAAGGAAAATACGCAAGTTTTAGTATTTGTGAATTTTTGACTATATTTAATAATGGCTAGTTTATTAAATATAGCTCCCACTATTTTTCTACGGATTAATAACCCTCAAGATATTAATGCGGAAAATATCCTTATATTTTCTAGTGGGCCAAGATCCATCTTTTCATCTCCTTATGAGCTTGCTTTGGCAAGTCACCCATAATTCGACTACTTCTAGGTAGGAACAATTTCCAATTGCATCCCATATGCAACTCTTGGTTCAATCGGGCAAATAACTCCTTATTTATCCATCCATATGGATAATCCCAATTGATTGCCTCTAGGTTTCTTAATCAAATTAATAGCCTAGTTGTGCTCAACCTCTTATCTAAACAATTGCACATTGTTACGTGCCATCGCATTCCATCATTATGAACCAAGTCGCCATGCTTTGGCACGCACGAACTTGATAAATAATGATGATAATGAGTGTTTAAATAACGAGAAGGCAAGAACACAATATTTAAAATTTGACGGATTTTCAATTCAATTTTAATTGTTTTTGTTGATCAATATCAACTAATCTATCTATTTGAGTTTGGGCACAACTCCAAATAATAGATCCGGGTTGTCTAATTATCTTATTATCCTAATTGCATGCATCATCCATAAACCAACCACACAAATAATAAGACAATAAATAAACAACCACAAAACAGAAATTAAACGTGATGTGGATATGGCCTTTTCTAGACTAAGATAATTCCAAGCCAATGGAATTATCTATGAACCCTAAGCAAACACATCTCCATGCGTCTTGATCTTTTGGTCCATCCTTCATAGTCATGTGGAATGCTCCATGCTCCATGCTCCATCTTTTGTGGCTTCTTTGGCTTTGGGCTTCTTTTCTTCAATCTTGGCTAACAATCTACTTTATCTAGCACTAGCTAATATCTATACTAAATGAAATAAATCTCACAAGTTGAGAAAAAAAAAATGGCACGCAGGCCATAAAACCCTAATTAATTATTACAATTAATTGATCAGCTCGCAGGCCGTAAAACCAAACCACAAAATTAAACATCCACATCAAACCACATCCTAAGGCCATATCCAATCACCATGCGATTTGCACAAAAACAGTTAAAATCCAATTTTAACGCGCTTGGTCAATTTTAATTGATTTTAGGATTTCTAGGGTTAAAACGGTCCATGGGCCCAACAATCCAATTGCCCGGGCCCAAACAAAGTGAACCATAAGGCCCTAGGGCCGGCCCGGCCCAAAACCCGCAAGCTAGGCCCGCGGGTTAGGGCCGCCCGGCCCCTTAGGGCGCCAATCTTGGGCGGCAATCAAGGGGGGGGGGGTCCCCTAGGGGGCCGAACCTCCTTATGGAGGTTGTTTCCAAAACAACCTCCTTGCTTGGAGCCTAAGTTTGGTTGTTTCCTTGTTTTGGGAGAACTCCTTCTTCCCCAAGGATGCCCAAACCCTAGATCTAAGATCCTAAAATTTCTCAAACTCACCAATTCATGCATCCAATGCAAAATTGGGTCTTGTTATGATTTAATTATTGACAAATTGCATCCCATGCTTGATTTGTCTTGTTTTACGCGATAATCAACAAATTAAGGTGTAAAACAACAAGAATGTAACACATAAACTACGTTTATGCTCTATGACCTGTGGCTCTGATACCAATGTAGGGTTTTGATTCATGGATCGCGCAAACGGAAGCATAATCAAACAAATAACCATGCAAAACCCTCCAAGGATCACAAGTCTAGATGCATAACGATAGTGAAGGTAAGAAATCATAAACACACCTTTGGGTTCTCCTTGATGACTTCAAACGCGAATAGTGTCACGTTCTCTATAGTTGATCCACGCCTAGAGTTGATCCTAGATCTCCAATCTCCTTGGTGCTAGCCCGGAATGAGAGGAGGGTGAAGGAATCACGCAAAACGAGACAAAAGAAGGGGCTCGGCCCTTCCTTTTGGCCTACGGGGTGAGGGGCGGCGGCAAGGGGCGGCGTCGCTCCTTGTTGCTTGCTCTCTCTCTCCTTAGTTCTCTCCCACTCTTGTTATGTTCTCTTTAGAGCATAAGTTATGAGGAAGGAAGGAAGGAGGGTCCTTTATATAGTCCAACAACTCCTTGTTAACTACCTAAAGGACTTATTCTAGTCCTACTAGAATTCAATTTAGTCCCTTCCTTGCAAATTAGTCCCTACTAAGTTTGCAAGGTTTTGCAAAGTGATCCTTCTAATTAATTAATCCAATTAATTAATTCCCAAATCTAGTACAACTCTATATAGCGTGTGACCCCATAGGTTCTATCTAGTTGGTAGCAACTCTTTGCTAATATGGAGCGATTTCTAGCAAAACATCCATTCTAGCCAACTAATAGAATAGTCATCTAGACAACCTTGTACAAGTAATTGTCTCATCCCTTTGCCTCCATATCCGGATTGGACACGAGACATACAAGTCACACTCGTATATCCAATCCCTAGTTTCTCGATCCATGGAATAGCCTTATTCGTGCAAATAACATCAATATCCTATATATTGATTTATTTGAGTCTGGCCAGACATTCTATAAGCACTATCCTTCGAGTGGCCTAGGATATTTGCTCCCGTTATGTGGGAGGGGCAAATCCTCTCTACATCCACTACGATCTCTAAGCTTGCTTCTCATTGTATCCAGTACACGCCTTTATAACTACCCAGTCACGGTGTAGCGTTTAACGCTACCAAGATCACAATGATCCACAACTAGAATATCTAGTGACTTCAAGTCTAAGGATGACAATACCATTGTACCCGAGAAGCACTTGTGACTTAACATAACGTGTATGTAGCCTTCTCGGTGATGGGTCAATCCAGTGCAACATTCCGTAATGCACACCTATGTGTTGGATCGTGATATCTCCATATCAATCCAACCCCATACTAGTCTATAAATGATTGTCCCATTTAATCATTATACTTGACTAGGATATTTAAGATAAACAACACGATTGTAAATCTAAGGACTTCATTATATTAAATATCCAATAAATAATAAATGAATTTTTCTAGCCAAATACAAATTCATACTAAACTAGATTGCCTCTAGGGCATCTATTCCAACAGATTAGCACCTCAAACAAGGAGGTGGTAGTGGTGAGGAAGGCTCTTAATCCGCAGGGGCAGGGGCGAGGCGACGAGCACGCGGGCGAGACGGGAGTGGGCCTGCAATCTCGCCTCCCTCTCTCCTTCTGTTCCGATAGTTTCTCTTTTATTTTTATTCAATTTGTTAATCGGATATGGGATATGGGATAGAAAAATGAGGAGAAATTGGTGGGATATAGTTTGAATGATGGAGGTGATAATCCGTGAGAGATTCATAACGATCTATTTTTTTATTTAAAAATTTCTAAAAATTAGGAGAAGTTAGTTTGATTTATTTTTGTTTCTTGTTTTTTGAGTTTGATTTATTTTTGTTTCTTTTTTTTTTGTTATATTTGAGGTGGGAATTGATGAGAAAAGTTAGCAAGAGATTGTGGATATATCATAAACGACCTGATCATTTTTTTTCTCAATAATTAAATTATTTTGACTTTTCTTTGTTATTACATATTCATACATAAATACAATTTAGGAAGTATTGTTTTTTATGTTTACTTTTCTTTTTCTTGTTTGCTTTGTTGATAAGATTTTTAGTGTTAATAATAATCTACTGGTAATTCATTTTAAAAAGGTGTTAACAATTTATCTTTATGTAATTATTATATAGATGTTAGCAATTATTTCTTTATGGATGTCTACATTTCAATTGTTAAAAAACAACACTCTTAATAATTCATTTAAATCTTTATTGAATTATAATCTCTCTTTTGCATAAAATTTGTATTCACGGAATATCTCTATGGATACCTCTAAACTAACGTCGGGCCAAAAAGAACACTTTTCTTCAAAGAGCGTGAAATTAATGCTCGTCGCAACTTATTTGGAGACCCTTCTAAATTTCCAAACTCAGGAGACCTTCCGCCATATAACTATTAGAGGTTTGGAAGAATTGACCGTTGTGACGTTTCGCTTTTAGTTATTATATTTTTGAGTATTTTCGTGTGCTATTTCTTTGAAGTGTTGTTCATGTATTTTAGTTTTGTAATCAATTATTATGCATGCACAATTCAGTCAAGTTTTATATAATTATTATTGGTTGTCACAAATAAAAAAATTCATTTTTTTAAATTAATATGTTTTTTAATTATTATATTAAAAAATAATTTTAATTATTCAGAATTAACAATTATATATTAATAATAAAATATAACTAATTAATGAATTATAAAAAGTATAAAATGATAATGTAATTTAGTTATTTGAATAAAATAATAAATGATGTTAGGTGGAAGGGGTGGGGGAGACCTCCACTGTTGGAGGGTAAATGACAGTCTTGTAAATATTAAGAAGTTAAACAGTGGGGTCAAGGCGTGGGGGAGACCTCCACCATTGGAGTTGGCCTGAGAGGTTGCACGTGAAGGAGAGAGAGAGAGAGAGAGAGAGAGAGAGAGAGAGAGAGGAGAGAGAGAGAAGAGAAAGTGACAGGTTGCACGTGAATGAACGGAGTTGTATTTGTAAGTAAAAGTATGTTATACTACTATTGATTTCCCCACTTGTTGATCGAACTTCTTTCTTGGTTGTTCGAGATTCCATTCTAGTTAGAGTTTGCTAGTTAAAGCCTAACGGCTTTCATGAATCCTTTACTAGAGTGGCCTCAATTCCTCAAAGAATCAAATAGGAGTCCTAGGAATGGCTATGGCAGCTGAAGGTAATTCTTTTCTGGAGCGTGTTCACGATGATGTCTTCGAAATCATCACGCGAAGAGTGTCGGAGAATTCTTACAGAGACCTGCTATCATTGAGTGCTGCAAGTAAGACTCTCTGTTGGAGGCTTCGTGACTATTCCGACATGCTCAAGTATGCAAACATTGAAACTCTCCTAGCCTTGCCACTATTGAGTCGAGAAAAAATACATTTTGATCGTGATTGTGATTTAAGTGGGACTTCAGAGGCGTCTATCTGGCTCGGACTAGTGAGGGGGCGGTTTTGATTAATTAAATGTTTCGATTTGTCTTCATGTTTTCATTTTGCAATTTTTTATTTCTTCAAGTAATAGTTGTCTCTCCCCTCTTCATGCAATATTCTATGCTACAACATGATGACTGTGATTGGTCGAGCGATCTTTTAAATGTTGCAGGTGACAATGGGCATTCTCTTTCGATGTACACATGGGGTATGTTTGCTATTGCTTATGATGAGTGGAATTAGGAGTTGCTAATGCACTTTTTGATGCTCAGGCGTCGGAATCATTGGAAAGTCTGAGTACACGCCTAACCATGTATATCACTAAAAACCCGACGATAGTTGGTCTTGTCACAAGGAGGAACTGGCCAACCTGACAAATGAGTTACTAGACCGATCAAGAATTTTCTTTTTTGAAGCGAGTGTATCAACTTATGGAAGAAGAATATTTTTTTTAAGAGCATCTCCGAGGACTGGGAAAGTTTTTTGGGCCTTTCGACCCAGTTTGGTTCTGCAGCAAAAAAAAATAATAATAATAATAATAAAAATCCCAAAACTAAAAGAAAATAGCACTCCCTTAAGTGTATTGCTAAATGTATTTACCAGTGTTTCTTTTGATATTAAATATTTTTTTAAATATTGTACCAGCATTCAATGTTTTTTACCTGCTAAAACCGTGCATGAGGCCCCATCACTTGAGGTCCCAAGTTTAGTCCCGGTTGATAAAATCTACATAATAAGCTGCTTTGGGGAATGAGCTATCCCAAAAATGTGATATGTGGAATAGCTTATCCCCATCTATATAATAAACTGTTATGGGGAATATGCCATTCCAAAATAGCACTCCTTGAGTTTCAATGGCTGAGAT
This sequence comes from Linanthus parryae, assembly GCA_023055425.1. Classification (NCBI taxonomy): domain Eukaryota; kingdom Viridiplantae; phylum Streptophyta; class Magnoliopsida; order Ericales; family Polemoniaceae; genus Linanthus; species Linanthus parryae. Next base: position 11,037,865 of record JALGPY010000010.1, on the reverse strand, counting down.
TATTTTATTATGAAGTATTTAGTTCTTAGGATATAGTACTAGGGATAAGCATATTTACCAGTGTTTCTTTTACTTTTAAAGATTTTTTTTAAATATTGTACCAGCATTCAATATTTTTTACTTGTTAAAACCGTGCATGAGGCCCCATCACTTGAGGTCCCAAGTTTAGTCCCGGTTGAAAAAATCTACATAATAATCTGCTATGGGGAATAAGCTATCCCCAAAATGTGACATGTGGAATAGCTTATCCCCATATATATAATAAACTGCTATGGGGAATATGCCATCCCAAAATAGCACTCCCTGAGTTTCAAAGGCTGAGATTATTTTATTATGAAGTATTTAGTTCTTAGGATATAGTACTGGGGATAAGCATATTTACCAGTGTTTCTTTTTCTTTTAATTTTTTTTTTAAATATTGTACCAACATTCAATGTTTTTTACTTGTTAAAACCGTGCATGAGGCCCCATCACTTGAGGTCCCAAGTTCAGTCCCGGTTGATAAAATCTACATAATAAGTTGCTATCGGGAATAAGCTATCCCCAAAATGTGACATGTGGAATATCTTATCCCCATCTATATAATTAACTGTTATGGGGAATATGCCATCCCAAAATGTAACATATGGAATAGCTTATCCCCAGTACTATATCCAAAGAACTAAATACTTCATAATCAAATAATCTCAGCCATTGAAACTCAGGGAATTATCATACTTTTGTTGTAGTTCTACCCTCGGGCATGGGATATGCACTAGTTACAAAAATGATATGTGTCCCAACATAGACATCCCTACTGTGACCGGGTCAATTTTTCGTGCTAAAATCGACGCAATCTGGCAACCAAGTTTTCTCCTAACTCATTTCAGCCTTCTCTCATGCACCAACTTGGTTCGTGTGTATGAAGAGTAAAGACAATGGAAACCTGTGATTTGGACTGCAAGTTTCTTCTTGTTTTATTGATCTAAAAACAAAGAATACAAATTGATTCATGCCCAAATCACATGGCTACAACCAGCCACGAAATCCCTCTTAACAAAGGCTTAATAATGCCTTGTAAATATTTCTTGCTCAATTGTGTATGTATATATCTAAACAATGACACGAAATACAGATAAACACAACCAGCATATGGCGGTTTACGACAGTTACAACATTCAAAAAATCAAATACAAAATTTGATTCTGAATGTAACCGCCTTGCAGGAAGTAACCGATGAACTGCAGAAAGTAATCGACTCCAACCGCCCCTTCGTCCAGTCCACCGGCTGGAACGTTCGTTGCCATTGCATCGTTTCTGCAACTCTGTGCACGCTAAGTCTGCTCAAATCTGCTGCACGATAAATACATGGCATCGTACAATCCAGCAAGCTGCTATGCAACGAAGGGTGGTGCATTCTACCGTACTCGACTTCGCCGCATGCTAACAATTCTGGCATGTTGTGGTGCAAGTCCTACCACCACCGTTCACAGCCAATTCTGGTGCACGATATTCGCTGCCTTCATTGCCGCAACTGCACTCCACGTTTCCCGTCCATGTTTCTCGCACCGTCGCATCGACAAGCCTGCACCAAGCAAAAGGAACATCACACCAAAAGGCCACTGAGTTTAGCCAAGGCACGCAGCCAAGCCAAGGCAACGACACATATTCAAAGCCTAAAACACGGTGTTATCTAATCCGTCTTGCACCCCGCACCAATATTGGTCCGCTTGCTAGACCGGCGTGCACGTCTAGCAAACCATCGTCGAGCCAAAAATCCAAGGGGGTAACACCTACCATGTCCCAACTTTCCATATCAACTATACATCTACAAATCACTTTGAAAATAATAAGAATAGTGGTGGGTCCTGTTGTTGTGGTCAAGTTGGGACATGGTTGGGATGTTTATGTATGGATATGTAGCATTGCTCAAAACATTGTTATTTAAAATCAATTTTTTTTGGCAATGTGTGGCAAACATTTCGAGTAGGGCGAAGATACAAACAATGATCGCACACCATTTACATGATTCAATAGCTACAACCATGGCCAAACAATAGTACCAATTGATTGATGACAGACAAATAGTACAATCAACCACACTAAAATAATCACAATCCTTACATATAGGCCTAGGACATCGACTTAGTGCCCAATAAAAAGAAAAAAAAAGATACCAAAACTATCAAGGAAACAAACCGACAATATAGAACTGTCCGGTCCCAACTGTTCTGCTAATTTTCTCCTTGGTGCGAATCTTCAATGCTTCGCCAATTCGGTTTTATAAACTTAAAGCTATTGAGAATGTCCAACATCGGACATTCAAGAAGAGTTAAAATAGCTAATAAGTATTATGAGCTACTCCTCTTATTGCCGATTGGTTTTGAGGTGGAACCCCATGGATTCTTAACATGGTATAAGAGCAGTAGAAACCTTTCTACTCGATTCACATTCCTGTCGCAACTTAAGCCGACAAAATAATTTCCACATGTTACATTCCACGAATGCACACACGTGACGGTGAGGGGGCGTATTGAGAATGTCCCACATCGGACATCCAAGAAGAGCTAAAATAGGTAATAAGTACTAGTATTCTTGGCTACTCCCCTCATTTCCAATTGGTTTTGAGGTGGTACCCCGTGGATTCTTAACACAACCAAGCTGTTTGAATCATCAATTTCAACTGGAAACTTTGGTATGATCAAAGGAGAGTTTCAGTAGGTAGAAAGGTCAGGATGTCTCAGTAGGTAGAAAGGTCGAGCTCTCCTTTGATCAACAACTCCCACCCCGCGATGTCGGCTTAAACATGTAATCTGTTGGAGTAGTGGAATACGGGGACTGTTGAGACTACTAGTAGTGAAATGTTACTAGTGAAAAGATCAAGGGTATTTTAGTCTTTGGGCTTTATTTCTTATTTACTCACATATTTGTGTACAATTGTGGTTTGCTGAGTGATTAATGTAATTTCTCAATAGCAAATAAATATAAAGGTAGTAAAATTTTGATGGAAGAGCCATTTACTCTAATTGTCTTGTTTGGGAAGCTAAATTATTCGCTTAATTAATTCAATTTTGATAATTAATCTGACCCGTCTGGCAAAGATTGATAGATTGTAGAATTTTTGATATCATCCGGATCCAGGTACTTCGAGATCGGACATTTTTTAAATTATTTTTATTCTCCAATCTATTAAAAGGATCCGGGTAGTGGTTGACCGGATCCGGGTAAGGCCTAACCGGATCCGGGTTCAACACGCTTTTTTTACATATTAACCAACAAAAGGGAGCCACGTGTGCAAATCACCCAGCCGAATCCGGGTCAGGGTCCAACCGGTACCGGGTCAGACCCTACTAGATCCGGGTTAGACCCAATCGGATCTGGGTCAGACCCAATCCGGGTCCGGTTCAGACTTATTCGGGTTCGGGTCCTTCCCCACGAAAATTAAATTTTCCCTCCAGATTATACAAAATTAATTGATCTAATAATTAATCTTTCCCAAACGAGGTCACTGTTGGAGTAGAACTGTAAATTTGAGAGCCAAATATTGGGGAATGCCAAACTTGGTAGAAAATTGACAACAACTTTTGTACTCATCTTCGGAGATACTACTAATAGCCAAAATACTCTTTCTTCAAAGATCTGATACACTCCCTCCAACACGATAATGCTTTTCCTGCCCAGTAACCCCTTAGGAATCTTTCCGCTTCTCGACTTTCATTATGATGATGGAGATAAAAACATGTCATTGGGACCTTCCAAGGTTTCCCAGGTTGGCTAGTTCCGCCTTACGGTGAGACCAACGATCGTTGGGTTTTCTGTGAGACATTTGGCTAGGCGCTTACTCAAAGTTTCCGATTCCAATGCCTCGGCATCCTGAAGTGCATTCACAATCTTATCATTCCACTCATCATAATCAATGGCAAGTAGACCACATGTGTACATCGAAAGAACACGCCCCTTGTCAGCTGCATATTTTAAGAGATCGCTCGACCGCTTCCAGTCATCATGTTGTAGCAGAGCATACTGTACGAAGACAACAGAGAACAATTATTTGAAGAAAGAAAAATGTGCGAAATGAAAACATGAACAAAAATCAAAACATTAATTATTCATCACCCCCCTTACAAGTCCGAGCCAGAAAGACGCCTCCGATTCCCATTTGCATCACAATCACGTACAAACTCCATTTCAACACGACTCAATTGGGGTAAGGCTAGGAGAGTTCTAATGTTTGAGTTATTGAGAAAGCCAGAATAGTCACGAAGCCACCCATGGAGGAGTGTCTTACTTGTTTCCCTCAATGATAGCAGGTCTTTGTAATAATTCTTCGACACACTCCGCGTGATGATTTTGAAGACATCATCGTGTGCTCGCTGCAAAAAATAATCACCTGCAGCAGCCTCAGACATTTGCAGTAGTCCTTTTTTTAGGGAAACATTTGTAGAACTCCTATTTGCGCACAAATTCTGGTATGTCGAACAGTAGAAAAATAGTTGGATCGACGAATATGTAGTGTAAACGTAGGGGGTGGTATAACATACCACTTCGTCTATGCTCTTTGTTTATGTTTCTATGGGTTTTGGTGGTGTTGCCTGGTGTTCGTGGTTTGGCTGCTTGGTGAGAGCCTGAGAGGTGGTGGTCTTGCTATTAGGAGAGAGTAAAGGGCATATCTGTTAAGTGGAGTAGGGACATATTGATACGTACCAAATATATACTATATACAAGCAGCAACAAAAATGAAATGTTCAACCACTTTCATTGGGTGGGTTGGTCCGTTGGTGTGAGTTTTTTTTTGTGTGGTTTTTTTTATCCAAATCCACTTTTTGGACTTTCCTTTGTGTAGCAGATAAGGAGGAAGGATATGACCAAAATACCCTCAACCTTATCCCTTGTTTGGGTAGTGGATAAGGAGGGGCAATCATATCATCCCCGTAACCTTTTCCCATTTTGTTTGCCTCGATGATGATTCTTATACCACCTAGGGGGTAGTATACACAAGATAAGAGGGTGAGAGAATAAGATGAGGTTCCATTCGTGACCAAAATACCCTCAACCATCTTTTTAATATCCAAGGGGATAGCTTAACATATATTTTCATTTTTTTTTATGTTTCATTTAACATACCGAAACATAAAAAGTGTTAAATTGTTTAGAAATTTTTAATTAGTTCTACAGAGAGAGTATGAAGATAAAAGAGAGCATATGATACCCTGCATTTTCAGCATATTGGTCAGTGGAGTCTTTGAGGTCTTTTGACCTGTATTTCTTTCCCTCTCTTCATGAAGCACTTAACATTTGAATATAATAATAATAATAATAATAATAATAATAATAATAATAATAATAATAATAATAATAATAATAATAATAATAATAATAATAATAGTAGTAGTAGTAGTTGTCGTAGTAGTAGTAGTTGTTTTTGAATTTTAAAGATGAAACTGCAGAAAGAATACTTTAGTCTAGTTACTCCATTGTTCAACGTCACTTTCCTTAACAATTTTTGTACTTTAGTTTTTTTCTTTTCTTTATTTATTTCTTTCTGTTGATTAATCTGTGAGGAACATGTTGTTTGTACTATGTTCTCAACAGATTTATGCACTGCAAAAGTTGTTTAAGTCGAAGATCAATTTGTTTAAACGTGCTATTCATATCATGCTTCTTATCTCGCCTAATATTCAGCACCCAAACACAGTTAGCCAACATATCATATAAGGCCTTATCCTACATCATACATATCCTACCTTGTATCTAACATAAACCATAGCCGCTCTATCTTATCCGCTACCATAGTTGTGAATACCGTTCCGGTCACCGTTCCGGTTTGCTCTTGGGAACGGAACGATCCTGGTTCCGGACGGAACGGTACCGTACCTTTTTTTTTATTATATATACATACAAAATTTACTTTGAATAAAAACATACACAATAATAATGATGCCCAGACCATCTTAATACAAATTTGTCCAAAAAACTTACCAACTCGCAACTTTATGTCATGAATATGGGGTGTCACTGAAATTATGAATTGTTTGGGGGTTAATTTTTAAATAGATAAGATTTTAGGTTGTTTCTATGATTTGGATATTTGTAGCCTTGTAGCCTATAACGCCTGTTTTAGAGAAGAGGATCAATTAATGAAATTTCCAGAATTCTCAGTTAATGAAATTAACGACGGAGGGACAAATCCGTTCGTTCAAAAAACTTACCTAGTCGCAACCAATCTGTGCCTAACAAGCAAGATCCGTTCGTTCGCCGTTCACAAATCGAATAAAAAATCGCCGTTCACAAGTTCACAAGTCGACGAAGCAGAGTCGGGAGGAAGAGCAAATCGAATCAAACCCCGCCGAAATCAAACGTCGAATCACACCCTTGGGTCATCAGACCCCGTTTGCAGAGAGGGGGCGAAAAGGAGAGCGGCGACTGTTTTAGGGGTTAAGGGTTACGCAAAGAGCGTTTTGGGTGGGAGAAAAAAATTTAGGAAATTACAATGTTTACCCGATCCGGAATTCTCCGGATTTGGCCCGATTCGGGCGAAACTGACCGGATCCGACCGGAACGACCCGGATCGGACCGGATTTTTATTCGGTACGAAACGACCTGGGTACCGTTCCGATTATGTTTAAAACTGGACCGTTTCGACCGTTCCGGACCGGAACGGAACGGTATCCACAACTATGTCCGCTACCCAAACGTGGATGGGGTTATTAAGACTTTATTAGTATTCAATCCTTCCTACATGGTGGGATTAGATTTTAGGCACATAGGGGGGGGGTATAGATAATTAAAATGAAGAAGGAATGCGCACGGGAAGGGTGGTGGCTCTTGTGTGCCCATGGATTTAGCAACAGTACGAACCATTCCTCTCATGGCAAGTCGATGAATTGCTAGGGAGATGAAATCAATGTCTATCATTACCAACTAGGAGGAGGCGACAACAGGGAGTACATGGGTTTCCTAGGTTGACAACTCTATAAAAATATTTAAATATCCCGCATCATATGAAACAAAAATGTTGCTCGTCTTTCTGTCAAGAACATGATTTTAGAATTGTTGTTTTCTTCATGGAACATATGTAATCAAGTAATCAAGCAGGTCTACACAATCTGGTTTCATGGAGTGTAAAGGCATCTATTGTCCTATAAGTTGTCTTTGGTACGAATATACGCCAAATTTTCCCAAAAACTAGTTCTAACAGTTGATGCAAAATCTGGCCTAAAGTTGACACATGCCTATAATTGGACCTGTTTATAGCCTAAACAAAGGAAAATTTGAAGTTGGTGTAAAAAATAAAATCTCAGTTTTATTCCTTTGCTTATCCTCTGATCCTCCTCCTAATCCTCTACTGCTCCTCCAATGTTCGGATTCATTGTAGCAACGGCAAATTTAGAAAATTAAGAAGTATTGTATTTGTCAACAATAAAAGTGAAAAACATAAAAAAATTGCAAAACAAAATATGCCGATCTAACCCAAGCGCACTTGTCACAATCAAGAGAACTATGACCGCCTTCAGTGACCTCATTCTGGTGGGAAAATATATTTTCTAAAAGGTTCATGCCGCTGTAGATAGTGCATTTCAGACAGACAGAGCATAGCCACATGGCGACCATCAAGCATATCAGACTGTGCTCCGCACACACCAGATCACTGATCATACTTATCCACATGGGGGCTGCGAGACAGGGCAACCCCCGTTACCAACCACACGAGATTTGTAGGGACTTAGTGGTTTGCAGGCTAGAGTAAGGTCCGTCGCGCGCGAACGACAACCAAGATCGCGCGCGACCGTTAGTAACTGACTTGAGAGACTTAATGACCACGTCCTATAAACCCGGTCGATCTCATAACGGTCTCCGGTTTATGCGGGCAGGTGCGTAACCACTACAAGAAAAAGATACATTTTGCAAGATCAAAATACGGTAACAAAAAGAGAAAACCCTCGCAAAAGATTATTTGCGAAGACTTTGTGCCATCGCATGGCGTCACAATATCTATGGTAGGAAAACACTTTTATGCAACAAGCCGTCGCAAATATAAGATTTAGAGACAGCAGTGTGCCCCCTCAAAACGGGAAATATCTGTCACAAAACGTGTATTTTTGAGCACGCTTTCCCATCACAAACGAATATTCGTCCTTGAAATTTTTCGTTTAGCGAGGGCTATAATATATCCTAAAAACGTCACCCCTCACACAAAAGAATATAGATTTTGCGAGAGACATATTCTGTAACAAATAATGCCAATTTTCCTTAAAAGTTATTTTCCTAAAAAGCATGTTACTATTTACAATCATCACAATGTAAGTATCATACTTCAAATCACGAAAATATAATTTTTTATTAAGTATCGATATATAATTTTATAATTTGTACATGTCTAAAGAGGAATGAACTATAAGTCCAATTCCCTAAAAAAAGATAAAAAAATAATACTATGAGATCGATCCACATTACAAAGAGAAATATTTTCTTCCACTAATATGTTAATGCTATTGTCTTTTCAGTCACTATCTTCAACATGATGCGGGCAATCTTCTCCTCTACCGGTAAATTACTATTAACATGCAATATCCACGAAAATAAATGATTAAATACTCACAAGAGATAAATGAAATTTCCAAACAAAAAAGGGTGAAAGTGACTTCAAAATTTATGAATAAATTTCTATAAATAATAATGAAGAAAGAAATGATTTTTTTTTGTTTCAGTTCATGTCTGATTTTGAAGAATCTTCAATACTTATACTCAAAAGTCAAGATTTGCCAAAATTGATGAACAAATAAAAAGGGCTAAAAGTGCCATTTCCCACACAGGAAGGGGAGAAAGTGTCTTTGCATCAAACTTGAGGGGATGAAAGTATCTTCCACCCAATAAAGACTGATGAAACATGAAATACTTGTACAAACTTAGAATTGGTTCATAGTAATTCACTGAAACAAAAAATAATAAATGGTGGATGACAGAGAAAGGATATCTATGTGAAAAATGGCATGATAACGCTCACCTTCTGACTACACCAAATCTCCAAGGACGTCATGATCCGAGGAAAACCTTCCTCGAACCTCACATCCACCATCACCCCAATCACTAAGAACACAATCTTAGATCGCCCCAGAGTACTCCTCTATGATCTTTTCGCTCACATTCATGTTTATAGCGGCCGTCATTTGCGACTCCTTCGCTGCTGCGGAGGTCACGTAGTATACGAATCAGTTTAGCTGAAATCTAATCGGTCAAGAGGGAGAGGCGATAAAGGGAAATATGTACCTAATCGCGGGCCTTACAGAGGGAGTGATGAAGGTAAGAGAGGATTGGAAAGAAAGGCCTTTCGTAATCCATTGATGAGTTGAGTCTACAAATATAGGTCGGAGATGGATTTCAATTTCTCGGAGATGCCGATTATGGTGGTGTTCTTGGAGATCTATAAGAACTGGCATGTTTTATGGATGAGGAGAGAAATGGGTCTCGGAGGTTATGAATATGTACTCAAAAGAGTTTACCTAGTTAGTGAGCCGCCGCCTACCCCAACCCAAGGTTATTAAGAGACATAGGATTTTGATCTTATGGCTACAAAAATTCAATCAATATTATTGTGATGGAAAAACTTAAGATTTTTATTACTTAAGAGTAAATGAGTTATTTAATTCTTCTAATTTTTTGAGTAATTCCTATTTTATCCTCAAATAAGTTCTTTTGCCAGGGTGTCATTCATGTTTGTGACAGTGAATTTCTCTCATCACAAATAATTTGACGCATTTTTCGCTTATTGCGAGAGTAATATTTTTCCGTAAAAAATAACACCTAAAGCGACGATATTTATTTACCCTCACAAATTTACGTCGCAAAAGCCAATTATTCTTGTACTGAACGTTCCCTATATATAAGGTCGAACAAACGTTACGGGTCTATCATTAAGCCGCCATTTATGGGCGCATTAACCCCTAACAACGGTCACTTCCCTACTATATATATGATCGTTAGCCCTCCATTGCAATCTTCTGGTTCTTCTTGGATGCTCTTGGACTTTCTGGACTTCTGGATTCATCGAAGCTCCGTCATTAAGTTGTCTCTCTCTCAAGAACAGTTACCAATTCTTACTCTCTCACTACTCACTACCCTTCATCTCTTCCTGTTCATACTCTCATTCCCTACTTGAGGTGCATACTAGGATCTCTCTCGAGGATTTTCAGAAAGACAATTTGGTGAACCCGACGTGAATCCATCCACCTTCAAAGCTTCAACCAATCAACCTAGTAGCCATGTCTCTTGAGGCTAACCTTTGTGATGGTGATCAATCTCCTTTGGGGCCATGGGAGTTATGCACCTCCTCCTCCCTATGATCCCAACATACCCTATATTACGGGTCTTGCTGTGACACCGTCATCGACCCCAGGGGAAAGCACGCCTGCTAGCGTCGCACCCCTGGAACAACGCTTAGGCAGCACCATTGCAAACCAGAGTTTTGTGGATACTGTCATCCCAAAAGTTGACAGTGCGCCTCCTATCCCGCGGGACATATATCTGATGCCCAATCCTGCCGGGTACAAGGCGCCCAAATCAGAAAAGTTTGATGAAGTCAGCGGGAACGCGCACGAACACGTGATGAGATTCGTTGACTTGATTGGCCCGCATGGGGTCGATACTAGGCTGCTTATGCGCGAATTCCCTAAATCTCTGGGGACTGTCGCGTATAAATGGTACAGGACCCTTGAAGAAGGTTTTGTCAAGACGTGGGAAGACATGGTGAAGAAATTATACACCAAATTCTTCCAATTTGAGGAGAATATCACCACCATATCTCTCTCTCGCATGCACCAGAAACACGACGAAGAGGGTGTCTCCTTCATCAAGAGGTTTAGAACCAGGTCCTTGGAGTGCATCGATTAAGTGTCGGAAGGTCCCCGGGTGGAGATATGCCTTCAGGGCATGCACTTAGAGTACAAAGGTATGTTAATCAATTCGAATATGCCTACCTTTTAAAATTTGATTAACTGCACCAGGAACATTAGCCACTGGTGGAGAAGATGAAGAAGAGATATAGCAATGATCGAGCGCTAGCAAGCTCTAGCTTCAAGATTGGGAGGTTCAGCTACAAGCGAGGACGGGATGTCGAAGTAAACGCGGTATCATCCCCTCACAATCAACAGCGACCCACGCTTATGGAGGCATCACCCTTTCCTTGTTCGATCGAAGACGCGATAGATCTTTGTAAGAGGTGGCGAAAGGATGGAATTTTACCAGCACTGGTGCATAAACCCTCTGGCGAGCAACTGCGAGATCCCAGATGGTGCGAGTGCCACGGACAGGTCATGCACCCAACGAGGGAATGCAAGAAGCTCATCTGGCTGGTGGATAGAAAGATCAAGGAGGGACAGTTGGTCGTCGATGAACCGACCAAGGATGTACGCAGCAATTCCTTGCCATCTTGTGCGCAACAAGAACCCAAGGGAAATGAGATAGCCATGATTTCAATCATGGAATTTGAAGAGGTCGCAGATGCAGGAATCCCAGTGGGTGCTGAAATCTGCAAAGACGAAGATCATGGCGTGGACACAGAGGATTCACGCGCCGAAAGGATGAAAGATTCCAACAAGTTTGAGAAATTCTTTAATGACATGAATTTCTCCAGCACCTGCAAGCATGAGATGACAAAGGCCATTTTAAGGGTGGCAGAAGACTATGGATAAGAACTTATCGTCTCAAACAGCAAAGTCATCAGGGCCGCGCGATCTAGTTGCCTAGTCATGACGTTCGATGAGTCGGATAAGAGTGCAGACGCGAACCACCAGAGGCCGTTATACGTGACCGCCATTGTCAATAATGTAGAGTTCAAAAGAGCTTTTGTCGATGGGGGAGCTGCAGTGAATGTGATTCCACTCAGCACCCTAGAGTTAGCTGGAATACTAGAAAGCAAGATTGTTAAGAGGCCATCACCATTGATGGGTTTTCGAAGCGACTCTAGAATGACTGTTGGATGGATTCGCCTGGGAATCCAGATTGGCCAAATCAAGTGTTCTGCGAAGTTCCACGTCATCGATGCCAATACCACTTATCATATGATCATTGTTCGGGCATGGATCCACGACTTTGATGCTGTGCCTTCCACGACTCATCAAGTAATGAAGGCCATTTGGAAAGACAGAGTGGTTGCAATACCCGCCTCGGTTATTCCTTTTAACTTGGAAGAGGCGCACTTGTCGGAGGCAGTATGGTTCACGAAAATGGCAGATGAGGTAACTCCAGCTCTGCTTCAGCCGGCTCTCTTGCCCAAATGGGAGGACATCAAGGACCAGTCACCAGCTGGGGTGATGGTGATGCGAGAAGCGCTGAAAGATAAGCATCCTATGCAGCAGGAAGCACCCAAAATAACTTACATTAAGAAGAACGTCTACACCCTGAAGAGGGTTGTCGAGCATAACAAGGAAGGCAGGCAGGTAGGCATCTTCTACTCCAATGGGAAGAAATGCTATCGCATCTGAAGGTGCGTGGGGTCATCTTCGAACCGTCCCATCGAAGGTGTCCCTGAGCAAATTTGCAAGTTGATAGAAGCTCCAAGCGAAGATAAGGGAAAGACACTGCTGGAAGAATTGAAGGAGGCTCCTGAATGCATGGAGGATCGCCCAAACCTCAGAAACAAGAATTGAAGGAGGTATTTCTGAGCCCAACTGAGGAAAAGAAGAGGCCAATCTTCTTGAGTGCAGATCTTAACAACGAGGGGGAGCGAGAATTGCTCGAATTGCTGAAGGAATACAGGGACGTTTTCGCGTGGGACTACAACGAAATGACGGGGCTAGACCATGAAATTACCATGCATGGACTCGATGTTATCCCAGGGCTAAGCCAGTAAAACAAAGTGCGAGGAACTTTCGCCGTGAAGTTAATGTCATGATAAAGGAGGATATAGTGAAATTGCTAAATGCAAAATTCATCGAGCCTTATCACCATCCCACCTGACTGGCTAATATTGTGCCTGTCCTGAAAAAGAACGCGAGCCTTCCCGTTTGTGTCGACTTTAGAGATCTGAACAAGTTCTTCCTAAAAGACGATTTCCCGTTGCCAAACATAGATCTCCTGATCGACTCTACTACAGGTCGTGAAATGTTTAGCTTCATGGATGGATTTAGCGGCTAAAATCATATCAAAATTGATCCATAGGATGCGAAGAAGACGGCGTTCATCACACCTATGGGGGTCTTCAACTATACAGTTATGCCTTTTGGTCTAAAGAATGCAGGAGCTACTTATCAACGCGCAATGATGTCACTATTTCATGATATGATGCATCAGGAAGCTGAGTTCTATGTGGACGACTTGGTGGTCAAGTCAAGGAAGAAGTAGGACCATTGGAAAGACTTGAGGAAAGTCTTTGAAAGGTGCCGAGCTTTGCGGCTGAAAATGAACCCCATGAAGTGCACGTTTGGGGTAACTTTAGGAAAATTCTTGGGCTTTGTAATTCACCGGCACGGGATTGAGTCCGATCCCGCAAAGATCTTTGCAATTACCAGCTTACCTACGCCACAGTCTTAGAGTACACTGAAGACTTTTCTAGGAAAACTGTCGTACCTGAGAAGATTGATACCAGCTATTGCAAAGTTGACCTTTTGCTTCGGTAATTTTCTCAAAAGTACGCGACCTGCTTATGGACAGAAGAGCATCAAGCTGCGTTTGAAAAGCTGAAGAAATTATTAGCATCTTCCAGAGTTATGATCGCACCTCAACTAGGATCGCCGTTGCTACTGTACTTAACCTAAAAAAAAGACCTTTTGGAGCCTTTCTTGCTCAGGAGTTTGAAGGACAAGAAAGGCCAGTGTATTACATCTCGCGTATAATCTAGTCTGCAGAATCCAGGTACACAGAAATTGAGCGTCATTGCCTCGCTTTATTTTTCTCTATTGAAAATTTAAAGCACTATTTCGCATCCCACAAAGTGGTCATCATAACAAAGAACGATCCTATACTTTATTTATTGGAACACTCTCCTCCTTGTGGGAGACTGGAAAAACGGTACATGACCATTTCCTAGTATGACATAGTCTGTGCCCGACCAAAGGCCATCAAATCCTAATCACTGGCCAACTTGTTGGCACAGTTCCCGGACAAAAATTCTGAACCATTAGTAGAGGAAGAACTCGAAGGGCCAGAGATATACACAATCAGCCATCTTTATTGGAAGCTGTACTTCGATGGATCAGCGACAAGGTAAGGGGGTGGAATTGGAGTTGTGTTTGTTGACTCAAAGAATTCTAAGTGTGTTTTGAGAAGTAACTGTTTAGAGTGATGAAAGACAAACACTAAGTATTTCTAAGGCTCCAAGGCCTTGAGATACTGATCAGAGCTTCAAAGCTTTAAGAGTAGTTTTCTTTACAGTATGATCTAATAATCTTGTGATGCAGGTGTTCTATTTGATGTGTTAAGATCAGAGATTTACTGCAAATATCCTTGTTATACATTCTTTATGTATCAAACACAATTGCAAATATCCTAATCAGAGTGAATCAAAGGTCTTTGGTCTTAATATTGAAAGACTGTGAAGCATGTTTAGAGCTTCAAGGCCTTGAGATGTGCCTTAAGCTGCTGACATTTTTATAGAATTAACTTGATTCTCTCTTGCAAGATTTGATCTTTGTTATTATGATTTTTTAATGACTTTTACAAGTCTTAAACTGGTTTATCATGAGTAATATGTTTCAGAAGTTAATCAGGTTATTCTTTTATTCATTCGATCCAGTTTTTATTCATAAATTGGAAATCCAAACAGACTTAGTGATGTAATATTTATGGATTTTGTTGTTGCTGTGTTTTAATGTTGTTACAGGTTTTTCAAACGTGAAAATGAAATCTCAACAAACTCCAACGGATATCTACTCAAAGCTGTTCTTAATTGTAGTTAGAAAGGATGAGGATTTGCAGGAACTGAGATCCTAAAATCTCTCATTCAGTTGCAGAGAGTGGATAAAAGACAGGTTTGAAATTTGAAAGGTAGAGAAGCTTACAAAAAACTGAGAGAGGTGTGATACATCCGTGGAAGATCAGACATTCAATCCCTCACAAATTCAGGCTTCAATTACAGCTTTCAGAAGATCAATCATTCCAGTTTCCTGAAGAACACATCCAGGCCTTCACAAGCTTATTCTTCTACTGTGTTCTTCTTCTATATTGTAATCTGCTTATCTTATGTATATCTAAAACCTCACAAAAGCTAGTGGTTGGTTGTTCAAGTGAACAACAAGAGGTTTTTGTTAGCTCAACAGTTAGTAGCTAATACTAGATAGGTTCGTAACCACAAGCTGTATAGGTGTAAGGGATTTTACTTAGGCTTGGAGATCTAGGGTTGTTTCTGTGTGAGTAATAAGAAGTGTTTGCCTAATCCTGGTGGGATTAGATCCCTCAGGCAGAGATTAGGTCCATTGGGACTGAACTCTGTAAATTGCCTTGTGTTATTTACTTTACAGTTTTGCTATTTCTTTCTGCAAGCAACTCAAATCAAACTAGGGTTTATAAACTTTGTAGAACTGGTGATAGTTCAAGGCCTTGATGCTTTCTTTTTGCCTTAGAAAGTTTCTGACTAGTTTTGCAAAATTTCAAGGCCTTGAGATTTGAGTTTCTCACTTGTTCACTTAGTTAAAATTTGTGTTTTAGCAAAACGTTTCCATACTCTATTCAACCCCCCCCTTCTAGAGTATTTTGGTCCTGTATTTAGTCTACATTACAAACTTTCAATTGGTATCAGAGCTTGTGTCACTACTATAGATCTAAGAATCTTGTGACTATGAGTAATGTAGGAGATGGTGGCTTCTCACAAGGAAGGAAAGCAAACAGACCTCCATTGTTTTGTGGTGATAAATTCGTGCACTGGAAGGCATTGATGAAGATGTTCATCATAGAGCAAGACATGGAACTGTGGTCAATAGTTCAGAATGGTCCTCATGAGTATTACACTACCATAGATGGAGTTAGATGCATCAAGTCTGAGGAAAATCTCTCAGTTACTGAACTGGAAAATCTATCAAAAATTTACAAGGCTATGAATATGTTATATTGTTCTCTTAATGCAGATGAGTTCAACAGAGTGTCAAATTGCAAAAGTGCCAAAGAAGTATGGGACAAACTGGTTGTGACATATGAAGGAACAAGTCAAGTTAAGAAGACCAAGATTAACATACTTCTGAGGCAATATGAGCTGTTAAAAATGAACTCAGATGAGACCATCAAGGAGATTTCAAAAGATTCACTGATGTGGTGAATAATCTGAAATCATTGGGAAAAAAGTTTTCAAATGAGGTAAAGGTCAGGAAAATTCTGAGGAGCTTGCCAAAAGCCAAGTGGGAGCCAAAGACAACAGCTATTGAGGAAGCTCAGGATTTAAGTCTTCTTCAGCTAGATGATCTAAAAGGAAAGCTGCTCACTCATGAAATGTCTATGAAGGATGTAGAAGGTGATCTGAGTGAAAACATCAAGAACTTAGCACTCAAGGCTAAAGACAATGAAAAATCTCAAAGTCCTGAGACTGAAGATGATCATGATGATGAAGAGGATTTAGCATTGATCTCCAAGGCCTTGGCCATGATTCTCAAGAAGAAGAGAAACTCTGGTAACAGAGACTACAACAGAGAGAGATCAAGACCTTCACGCAGCAAGGACTACAAAGGTAAGTCTTCATCACAGTCACATAAAACTAAAGTAATGAATTGTTTTGAATGTGGTGATGTAGATCATTTAGTAAGGGATTGTCCACAAAAAAAGAAGAACAAGAACTTTCAAAAGAAAGACAGTGACAACAGAAGGAAGAAAGCCATGATGGCCTCTTGGAGTGATTCTGATTCATAAGTGATTCAGACACAGAAGAAGATCAAGCAAAGTTATGCTTCATGGCTAAACATGATGAAGAAAAGTCTTCAGACAGACATATTGAGGAAATTGTAAAACATCTTCTTGCTAGTCCTTCTGATGTACTTCCTGAAATTCTCAAAAGCATGTTTTTAAATGAGGAAATTTATAGAAATGAGATTTCATCTTTAAAGATTAAGATTCATGAGCAGGTAAAAGAAAACCTGGACCTAGTTTTTGCCAACAAAACTGTTGAAGTTTCCAAGAAAAAAATTGAAAAGGACTTCAAGGCATTGGACAGCAGATTCAAAGCCTTGAAGACACAGATAAAAGAGATTGTTGATAAAAACACTCTCTTGACTGAAAGGTATGTTGATCTGATGACTCATTCCAAGGATTTAGAACAACAAATCTGTTCTTTGACTGAGAAACTTCAAGAGTCTAAAAAGGTCCTAGCTAGTTTTACAGGCTCAGAACATAATCTGAATCTCATTCTTGAAGGAAGTCTGAAATGAATTCATAAAAGTGGGATTGGCTACAATCCAAATTTTCTAAAGAAAAGCCAAACTAATTTTGTCAAATCTGGTAGCAGACATTCTCCAAAATGTCATTACTGTGGAAAAATTGGTCATATTAGATTAACTTGTCCCTTCAGAAGACTAGAACCTCACATTATGAGGAACACTTATCCTTATCAGCTTAAGGGTCATGTTAGGCAAATTTGGGTTCCAAAAGGAATTAGGCAACCAAACATGGCTAATTCTGAGTATGACTCAAAGTTCTGCACTTGGTCTAACAGCCTATTAAGGCATAGATTTACTTTTGCAGGATGTCACCAAAGCCTTGAAAGATCAGAAATGGATATTAGACAGTGGCTGTTCCAGACATATGAGTGGAAAGTAGTCTCCTTTTACTGAGCTCACAGAAAAATCTGGAGGGACAATTACACTTGGTGACAAAGCAAAATGCAATATTATTGGTATAGGTAGTATTGGTAATGGTTCTACGAATATAATTTGCTTAGCATTATATAATTTGCTTAGCATTTCTCAGTTATGTGATAAAAGTTATAAAGCTATATTTGACAAGGAGAAATATGTGGTGCAAGATGAGAAATCTGGAGATTGCATACTCACTGCTCCTAGATCATATAATCTATATGCTATGAGTACTAACAGTGTTGCAGGTGACAAGTTGAAATGCCTCAAGGCCTTGAAGGAAGATTCAAAGCTTTGGCATAGAAAGCTTGGCATATTAGCATACATACCTTGAATAAACTCATATCAAAGGATTTGGTAAGTGGATTACCATCACAAAAGTTTTCAGATGATGAGGTCTGGAAGGCATGTGTACAAGGTAAACAAACAAGAAGCTCAATCAAGCCAAAGAACTTTGTAAGTACTTCTAGACCCTTAAAACTGTTGCATATGGACTTGTGTGGTCCTATGAGAGTTCAGACTCCAAAAGGTAAGAGCTATATGCTTGTGATAGTAGATGATTATTCTAGGTTTACATGGGTGATGTTTATTAGAGACAAAACTGAAGCATTATCTGAATTTTCTAGACTATGTAAAGAGCTTCAAACTATGAAAAATTTGCATGTTGCATCTATTAGAAGTGATCATGGTTGGGAGTTTGATCAACTTGAATTTTGGTTTATTTTGTGCAAAGCATGGCATATCACACAACTTTTCTGCACCTAGAACTCCACAGCAAAATGGAGTTGTTGAGAGGAAAAATAGGACACTTGAGGATATGTCCAGAACCATGCTACTTGAAAGTAATTTTCCAAAGTTCTTGTAGGAAGAAGCTGTTAATACTACCAATTATGTGTTGAATAGATGTTGGATTAGGCCTATTTTGAAAAATACTCCTTATGAACTGTTTAAAGGTAGGGAGCCTAGTGTCTCTTATTTCAAACCTTTTGGTTGATTTGTTTTGTGCATAATAATGGTAGAGACAATCTTGGTAAGTTTGATGCTAGAAGTGATGAAGGTGTATTTCTTGGATATTCTCAAACTAGCAAAGCTTATAGAATTTACAATAGAAAAACCAAGATTGTGGAAGAGAGTGTTCATGTGTTTTTTGATGAAAGTACTAAGGATTCTCTGAATGAAATTTTTGCAGATCTAAATTTGAAAAAGCATGAGTCTGATGATGATGCTGTGAAAGAGGACAAAGGAAAAACTAAATTGCAGAATCAATTAGTAGAATCTCAAGGCCTTGAACCTCCTGCAGAGCCAAAATCTCAAAGCCTTGAGACTGGAACTGAAACTTTCTATGATGCTCCCTCTACTGTTTCAAGAACTCAAAGCCTTGAAGGAACATTTCCTGGATACCAAGGAAGAATTTTAAGTATCTTGCAGATCATCCAGCTGACAATATCATATCTGATCCAATAACTGGAACTCAGACAAGAGGACAGTTGGAACTTGTGTGCTTTTAGTGCTTTTGTATCATTGATTGAGCCTAAGAATACAAAGGAAGCACTGGAAGATACAGACTGGATCATTGCAATGAAAAGTGAGCTGAATGAGTTTGTAAGAAACAAGGTATTGAATCTGGTTCCCAGACCAAAAGAGAAATCAGTTATAGGAACCAGATGGGTGTTCAGAAATAAGCTTGATGAGAATGGCAAAGTGGTAAGGAACAAAGCCAGACTTGTGGCACAGGGATACAATCAGGAAGAAGGTATAGACTATGAGGAGACATTTTCTCCTGTTGCCAGGTTAGAAGCTATTAGAATACTTCTTGCATTTGCATCTCACAATCACAAAAAAGCTTTATCAAATGGATGTCAAATGTGCTTTTCTGAATGGTTATTTACAAGATGATGTTTTTGTAGCACAACCTCCTGGTTTTAAAGATGAAAACTTCCCTGATTATGTTTACAAATTAGACAAAGCTCTTTATGGTTTAAAACAAGCTCCAAGGGCTTGGTATGATAGACTTTCAAAATTTTTACTTGACAATAATTTCAAGAGAGGTCTAGTAGATAAAATTCTTTTTATTAAACATCATGAAACTGATTTTTTAGTAGTCCAGATCTATGTGGATGACGCTTCGTTTGGTTCTACTAATGATGCTCTTTCAAAAGAGTTCTCTAGTCTAATGTGCAGGGAGTTTGAGATGAGCTTAATGGGAGAACTGAATTTCTTTCTTGGACTTCATATTTTACAAATGAAGAAAGGGATATTTGTACATCAAGGAAAGTATACCAAGGACTTTTTGAACAAATACAATATGACACAGTCCAAGGTACTCAAAACGCCTATGAGTTCATCACTCTCATTAGACAAGGATTCAAATGGTAAGAGTGTAAATCAAAAGGAGTATAGAGGTATGATTGGATCACTTTTGTATTTAACTGCTAGTAGACCTGATATTATGTTTAGTGTTTGCATGTGTGCAAGATTTCAAGCAGATCCTAAGGAAAATCATTTAACTGATGTCAAGAGAATTTTCAGATATTTGAATGGAACCAAAGGCTTGGGGATTTGGTATCCAAGGAGATCTAATTTTATGTTGAGTGGCAATTTCAGATGCATATTTTGCAGGATATAAAGTGGATAGGAAGAGTACTTCTGGATGTTGCCAATTTCTTGGATCCTCACTAATCAGTTGGCATTCCAAGAAGCAAAATTCTGTAGCATTATCAACTGCAGAAGCTGAATACATTGCAGCTGGAGCTTGCTGTTCACAAGTGTCGTGGATTGCTCAACAACTTAGAGATCTTGGCTATAATTTCAGAAATGTGCCTATTCATTGTGACAACACAAGTGCCATTTCAATCTCTAAGAATCCAGTACAACACTCAAGAACCAAGCATATAGATGTAAGGTATCACTTTCTTAGAGATCATGCAGAAAAAGGTGATGTTGTTCTATCTTTTATTTCTACTTCTATGCAGATTGCTGATATTTTCACTAAACCTCTGCCAAATGATAGGTTTTCATCCCTAAGGCTTGAACTGGGTATGTTAAACAAGGATGCATTGGTTTAGGGGTAGTATTTGTACTTACTTGTGCTCATGTATTGAAATCTCAAAGCCTTGAAATTATACTTTCCAAAGCCTTGAAAGTATAGTTAAAAGCTTTGAAATTTCTAAAACTGCAGAAAATCTCAAGGCCTTGAGATTGTTCTCCAAGGTCTTGAAACATCTGTAATTTTTTTAAAAACATGGATCACCAAATATTATATGTTATCTTTTTAGATAATTGTATAAAATTTGAATTACTCATAGAAGTTTCTAAAATATTCGAAAATATCTTGTAGATTCGTTTTGCATGTTGATTTTAGTAGAATCCTTTTATAACTCATTCTTTCAACCTACTTAAGCTGAAAGTCAGGGCTTTTCTTCTTCATTCCCTCTCAATTCTCTACGTCTCTCTACTCTCTCTATCTCTCTCAATCTCATTCATCTCTCAAAACCCTAATCCCACAATGGAGCGCAAATCAGCCAGGATTCAACAACAGGGAAAGCCTTCTGGTAGATCTAAGAAGAGGGCAAACAAGAAGGAGAAGATTGTGATCTCTGATTTAGATTCAAAAAACACACAGAGTTTGCATGAGGAAACACCTCCTGCAAAGAAGATCAGAACAGAGAAAGGGGATGAAGGTTCAAGTGTTGATCCACAGAAGGAGATAGAGGTTCAGGGTGATGATCAACCTAGGTCAGACAAGAAGAAAGGGGAAGAGAAGAAAACGGCTGTTGAAGAAGAAAAAGGAAAATCAGCTAAGGAAAGCAAGAAGAAGTCTATTAAAGGAGTACCAGAGAAGGAGAAACCTGCTGAGAAGAAATCAAGGTTTAAGCAAGTTGCTGCTGAAACTAAAAAGGGTTATCAAGAGAATTGGAGTGGTTCAGACAGGAAAGGGTCATTGGAAGTTCTATTCAGAGTTGTCCAAAGCTGAGCCTGAGGAGAAGGATTTTGTCAAACCTAAGGGGGATACAACATCAAGGGTACAAGAAAATGAGGATTACTCTCAATTGGTTGAGAAGTTTGAAGAACAGCAGGTTGAGATTGAAGATCTTAGACAAAGGCTGTTTGATCTATCTTCCGAGTTTAATCTAATAAAAGGTTTGATGAATGTGATGAATGGAAAACTGAATGTTGTCATCAAAGGCTTGAATTTGGAGAAGATCCCTTCTGCTACTAGTCATGACACTAGTGTTGACTCAGATGAAAGGCTAGGTGAATTCGTGAAGAAGAAGAAGAAGCCTATTCTATTTGTGCTCACTTCAAAGGATCTATATGAGCAAACTCATGAAGAAGAAGCTGGAGAAGACACATGTGTTAATGCAGCTACAGAGGGTGATTCAGTGCAGGTTATGAAAAAGATAGTGGATGAAATCATTGAGGAAGTTGTTGCTGAGGTGGATGCTGAACAAGAAGAGAATCAGTCTGCAGAAGAAGATGACAGTGATAAAGAGGTTGGAGAAGGCTCAGAGAAAGGCCAAGCATCAAAGAAGAAGTGAAGATTTGAGAAAGCCAAAGCCTTGATTCTTTCTTTCTTTCTTTCTTTCTTTCTTTCTTTCTTTCTTTCTTTCTTTCTTTCTTTCTTTCTTTCTTTCTTTCTTTCTTTCTTTCTTTCTTTCTTTCTTTCTTTCTTTCTTTCTTTCTTTCTTTCTTTCTTTCTTTCTTTCTTTCTTTCTGTTCTCAAGGCCTTGACAATCAATAGGAACTTATTTTGTTAAGTTTTTTTAAGACTCTGAGTAATGATCCAACATTTCTTCACCTTTATTTGATGAAAGTAAAAAAGGGGGAGAAGTTATCTGTGCTATTTGTGTTTACTCTTCAGTGTTTAGATAATAAGATTGTGAGTTTTTGTGTTAATCAGTTGTGTTCTGTGATTATTGATTATCTGTGATAACTTGTTATCTGTGTTAATTTGGTCTAAACAGTGTTAATGTTCATCACTTTTCTGCAAATGATGATATCTAATTCTTACAAAAAGTTGCAGGGATATTTACACAAGATTATGGGTTTTGTCTTTCATCAAGGGGGAGATCGTTGACTCAAAGACTTCTAAGTGTGTTTTGAGAAGTAACTGTTTACAGTGATGAAAGACAAACACTAAGTATTTCTAAGGCTCCAAGGCCTTGAGATACTGATCAGAGCTTCAAAGCTTTGAGAGTAGTTTTCTTTATAGTATGTTCTAATAATCTTGTGATGCAGGTGTTCTATCTGATGTGTTAAGATCAGAGATTTGCTGCAAATATCCTTGTTATACATTCTTTATATATCTAACACAATTGCAGATATCCTAATCAGAGTGAATCAAAGGTTTCTGGTCTTAATATTGAAAGACTGTGAAGCATGTTCAGAGCTTCAAGGCCTTGAGATGTGCCTGAAGCTGCTGACAGTTTTACAGAATTAACTTGATTCTCTCTTGCACGATTTGATCTTTGTTATTATGATTGTTTAATGACTTTTACAAGTCTTAAACTGGTTTATCATGAGTAATATGTTTCAGAAGTTAATAAGGTTATTGTTTTATTCATTTGATCCAGTTTTTATTCAGAAATTGGAAATCCAAACATAATTAGTGATGTTATATTTCTGGATTTTGTTGTTGCTGTGTTTTAATGTTGTTGCAGGTTTTTCAAACGCGCAAATGCAATCTCAACAAACACTAACGGATATCTACTCAAAGCTGTTCTGAATTGCAGTTAGAAAGGATGAGGATTTGCAAGAACTGAGATCCTAAAATCTCTCATTCAGTTGCAGAGATTGGATAAAAGACTAGTTTGAAATTTGAAAGGTAGAGAAGCTTACAGTGAACTGAGAGAGGTGTGATACATTCGTGGAAGATCAGACATTCAATCCCTCACAAATTCAGGCTTCAATTACAGCTTTCAGAAGATCAATCATTCCAGTTTCCTGAAGAACACATCCAGGCCTTCAAAATCTTATTCTTCTACTATGTTCTTCTTCTGTATTGTAATCAGCTTATCTTATGTATATCTAAAACCTCACAAAACCAAGTGGTTGGTTGTTCAAATGAACAACAAGAGGTTCTTGTTAGCTCAACAATTAGTAGCTGATACTAGATAGGTTTGGAACCACAAGCTGTATAGGTGTAAGGGAGTTCACTTAGGCTTGGAGATCTAGGCTTGTTTCTGTGTGAGTAATAAGAAGTGTTTTCACAATTCTGGTGGGATTAGATCCCTCAGGCAGAGATTAGGTCCATTGGGACTGAACTCTGTAAATTGCCTCTTGTAATTTACTTTACGGTTTTGCTATTTCCTTCTGCAAGCAACTCAAATCAAACTAGGGTTTATAAAATGCTTAGAACAGGTGATAGTTCAAGGCCTTGAAGCTTTCTGTTTTCCTTAGAAAGTTTCTGACAAATTTTGCAAAATCTCAAGGCCTTGAGATTTGAGTTTCTCACTTGTTCACATAGTTAAAATTTGTGTTTTAGCAAAACGTTTCCATACTCTATTCAACCCCACCACTTATAGAGTATTTTGGTCCTGTATTTAGTCTACATTACAAACTTTCAGTGTTAATTAAGATTGATCAAGAGGTCATTTAAATGTCGACCAAGCTAGAATTCGTTGTGACCAAAAACGAGGCTGAATACGAAGCTCTAATCGCAGGATTACTTTCAGCCAAGGCCTTGGAAGTTCAGAATTTCATTGTAATGGGAGATTCTAAACTAATAGTGAAGCAAACTTCAGGAGAGTACAGATTGAAGGAGATTAACTTGCTGAACTACAGATCGATAGTGCAGAAGTTGGTTCAGAAACTTGATTCCATCAAGTATGAGCACACCCCCAGATCTGATAATCGACATGCGGATGCATTGGCTACTTTGGGGTCGAAGATTAGCTCTGATAAATGCCCAGCAAAAATCTCTATTGAAGTTAAGACAACTCCAACCCTGGTAAAAGACCTGTGCGAAGATGAGTATGAAGAAGAAGCATATTGGAGAAAGCCCATCATGCGCGCAATGGCCGAAGGAACAAGCAAGGAAATCTGGGTTTCCATGAAAGGGTTTTGCATACACAATATTTTGTTGTACTACAAGGGACATGCGGGAATTCTGATGTGATGCATGACGGAGGAGGAAGGCCGAGCAGTTTTGGAGAAAATCCATCAACATTCCTGTGGAGAAAATGAAAATTCTATCTACAGAAAGGCGCAAAGATATGGAATCCACTGGCCGCCGATGGCATATTTTGCAGCTATTGTATAAAGCAACTGCGAAAAGTGCGCGCCGATAAAATACTCCCTGGAGGTCGCTGCAATTGAAGATGAGGATTGGCGGAGACCTATAATCGATTACCTGCAAGATGGAACTTTGCCAAGCGACAGAAAGGAAGCTGGCAAGCTTAAGTGAAAGGCAGCTCGATACACCTTGCAAGAAAATTTACTTTGGCAGAAAGGAAACAATGAGAACTTACTCAGGTGTCTGAATGGTCAAGAAGTCCAGGAGGTCATGGAAATGTCTCATCAAGTGGAAGACCAAGGGGGCGCGACGCTATGCAGACAACTCTTAACTGTTGGTTACTTCTGGCCAACCACGGAAGCTGATTGTCGCGCGAAGTTCAAGAGGTGCTAGCAATGCCAATTACATGGTAACCTAGTTCATGCCCAAGCAGTTGATTTTCATGCGTTAGGAACTCCCTGGCCGTTCCACACTTGGTCCTTGGATTTCATTGGTCCAATCCGACCTCCATCGCGTGGTGATAGCGCCTTTTAGGAGCAATAATTCTTTAGCATTTACCACATGTTAATAGGTATTTGGAGAGTGCTTTGAGCCCAATGTTAGAGAATATGAGTTGTTTTATGACTTGTTGCTCACCATGTACTATATTGCTAGTTCGGGCGTTTCTATGCAAATTTTGTTGTTATTTTTCAAATATAATCGCTTGGTATGTTTGTTCATGTTGTCTTGGAAGGAATGGATACTAATCGGTTGATAGGAGGCATGGAACAAACTTAGGAAACAACGGGAGATCAAGTGGAGTAAAGAGAAGCGGAATTGGAGGAGCTTGGATGACAGTCTACACTAATATGATCATAGCTTAAGTTCTAAAATTAATTTGGGATGAGACCTGTGCCAAATGAAATTATACTCAAAGATCTTTCCAACGACAGGTCACGGAGCTTAATCGGAGTTCGGACGAAGAAGATATGGCCCGGAGAAGTCAGGAGCAGATTTCAGGGGTTATTGTGCAAATACTAAAGACTTGTGATGGGTTTTGATTGAAGGACGAACTGGGGGCAAAAATAAACTCATTAACGCTTACAGAGAGCCAAGAACAAGGAGGAGAGCAAGAAGGCTTCATTGGGGAACATCATCTAGCAAGGAGAAGAGCCCGGATCGCGCGACAATCACAATTTCTAGCGTTTGATCTATTTTCTTTTTATTTTCTTGTATGATCTATTTAAACAATATGTTAATTTGTGCTAGCTAAATTCATACCTATGCATCTATGGAAAGCCTAGGGTTTATGTTTTGATGATATTTTTCAGATTTTGGATGAAGTTTCATGCTAGGGTTATGATTCAATAAATATTGTTTTGGTTTTCATCATGTTGAGTTCTTCCATTGACAAGTTAGGACTAAGATGTATGATGTTTATTATCTATTTCTCAATTCAATCATGAACTAGTCTTAATGATGATCTTGGTGGCCTAAATATCTTGTTTATTGCGCTTAATCCTTAGTGACGTAGGAGTCATGACCTGAAATTGCTATTTAACGAGTGAGTGTGTGAAAGCAACTCTACTCTAGTTGGGATGAGTAAACATTCTATCTTAATCAATTAGACTAAAAGGCGAGTTGAGTAGGAATGGCTAGAAGAGGGTGGATTCGGTAGGAAATAGTGAGGTGTACGTGTGGTGATGGTCTGAGAGGACATTATTCCGTGCACGATCGTTAGCCTACTACAACGTATCGGTAGTTGGTGTTGACCTGAGAGGGACAAAACGGTACCGGTGTGTAGAACGACAAAAGACCGAGAGGTAACTGTCAGTGCCATTACCCAGCATAGGTTGCTAAGAGTTATCGTGTTAGAACATGAAATCCGGAATTGTCAAAACTACCGTAGGTGATCTATAGGTTGCCTAGTCTCATCTCCATTGATTTACCCTAGATCATTTCTTTTGCGTTAGTTTTACTTACTGATCTAGTCACTTGATTGAGGGTAAAAACACTCCATTCACAACCATTTTTTACCGGTTACTTGGGTGAATTGAATTTAATTGCTAAATCTAGAGCAAAGTAAACATCCTTCCCTTGGGTTCGATAACTCGGAGTCCAAAATACTCCATTATATTACTTGACCGTACACTTGATTCTAACGTGTTAGTATATGCGCATCAAGTTTTTGGCGCCGTTGCCGGGGAAGGCATTGGTTACTATTCTAGTTTAGCGATTAGTTAAATTTACCTATTTCTTTTTGTTTATTATTTCTGTGATTTCTGATTTTTTTTTCTGAATTGTGTTTCAGGTTCTCTGTGTATGCACCGGATTTCTAGAGACCTTGTACCCCCACTTGAAGACCCAGAACAGTTATTCAGAACTCCGAGAATAGGTCCAAGACAGATCGCAATGGGTGAGCAATTGACTAACGCTCAACTGAATCAGAAGTTGACTGAACTTCATGAGAAACTTGATAAGCAGCAGAACCAGATGACCTACAACAAATTGGGGCAAGCTTTGGTTGAAAAGTTTCAGTCAACTCAGAGAGGATGAAAGCTAGCTATTGTGGTGCTAGACATTCAAGCTGAGCACTTTGATTAGAATCCTGCCACCATCACGACAGTGCTGAATCAGTTTCAGTGATATGGGAACCGGGATGAAGACCCGAATGATTTCATTGGAAAGTTTGAAGCTTACATCAAAACAGTGAAGTACAAGAACGTGACCCCAAAGACACTGGAGTTGATTTTATTTCCCTATTGTCTGAAGGGAGCGGCTGAGAAGTAAATAGATTCCAGGGAGCCAGAATTGATCACCACATGGGAGCAGTGTTTTAATGAGTTCATGAGCAAGTTCTACCCCGCTCAACGTGTCATTGGTTTACAGACAGAGATTCTTGGTTTTCAGCAGCATGCAGATGATACGGTTGTTGATGCATGGGACATTTTCATGAGGACGATATGAAAGTGTCCGAATCATAGCTGAAAGTGTGAGTGTGCAGGTTTTAATGCAGCTAAGATACTCTAGAAAGGGGGGGGGGGTTGAATAGAGTATGCCAAATTTTTGCAAAACTTGCTAGGAAGAAGATATCCTGTGAGAACAAGTGAAGTTCAAGGCCTTGAAATCAATTTCAAGCCCTTGGAAGATATGCAGTTAGCAAATAAAGAGATAAGCCTTTTTCAAGGTCTTGAAAACAAGTTCAAACCCTTGAAAATCAGACAGTTTTGTGTGCTGCAAAAACTATGAAAAAGAATGAACTGTAAATGCAAGAGACAGATGATTTATAGAGTTCAGTCCACTTGCTTGACTAGTGTTTTCAAGGCTTTGAAACTGGTTTTCAAGGCCTTGAAATCACTGTCAGTTTTCTTCTGATAGATTTCAAGATTCTAATTTAGACAAACAAGTTGTAAGTTCTCTTTTGCTTGCTCATGAACTTTTTCTGTCAAAAGTCTGATTTTTTTCAGATAATCTTCCTCATATAAAATCATTGTTCTGAGATATTATGAAAGAGCTTCTTTTGGTTTTGAAATTAGACAGTTTACCATTACCTCATTGTTCTTCTTTGAACTTTCATCATGCTTGGCCATGAAGCATAGGTTGGCATGTTCTTCTTCTGATTCAGATTCACTTGAACTATCTGAATCACTCCATGAAGCTATCATAGCTTTCTTTCATCTTTCATGATCTTTATTTTGAAAGCTCTTGCTTTTATTGTGTGGAAAATCTCTTATCAAATGTCCTGCATCACCACATTCAAAGCAGTTCATAACCTTTGATTTACTTTGTGAAGAATTCGTACCTTTGTAGTCCGTGCTACTGGGATGGTCTATGTCTTTCACTGTTGAAGTCTCTGTTTCCAAAGTTTTTCTTCATTTTGAGAATTCTTATCAAGGCTTTGGAAATTAAAGCATATGGATCTTCATCATCACCATCCTCAGTTTCAAGTCTTTGAATTCTGTCATTCTCTTTGGCTTTGAGGGCTAAGTTCTTGACACTTTCTGGGAGCTCTCCATCAGCTTCATTCATAGATATTTCATGTGTCAGAAGCTTCCCTTGTAGGTCATCAAGTTGTAGAGTTGAGAGACTCTGAGCTTCTTCAATTGCTGTGGTCTTTGGTTCCTACTTTGCTTTTGGAAGACTTGTTAGTATCTTCCTCACCTTTTCTTCATAGGAAAAGTGTTTTCCCAGTGAATGAAGGTTGTTAACAATGTCTGTGAACGTCTTGAACATATCTCTGATAGACTCATCTGCATTCGTCTGAAACAGCTCATACTGCCTGAGATAGATGTTGATCTTGGTTTGCTTCACTTGACTGGTTCCTTAAAAATTTACCACAAGTTTATCCCAGATTTCTTTGGTAGTAGTGCAGCTTGAAATCAGTTGAATTCGTCTGTACTCAAAGCACAATATAAGATGTTAGTAGCTTTGTAATTCTTATAGAATTTCTCTAACTCAGAAGAGGAGAGTGAGTCTTCAGATTTTGGAGTTCTAATCCCATCTTTCTCTGTATAGAAAGTGTGAGGTCCATTCTGAATAATGGTCCAAAGCTCTATGTCTTGATCAATGAAGAACATTTTCATCAAGGCTTTCCAGTGAGCAAAATTTTCTCCGCAAAATAGAGAAGGTCTGTTAGCAGCTCTTCCCTGTGAGAAACCACCATCATCTGCAGTACTCATGATCACCAGATGGTTAAATCTGTACAGTGATTCAAGATCTGATACCAATTGAAAGTGTGAGTGTGCAGGTGGTTATGCAGCTAAGATACTCTAGAAGGGGGGTTGAATAGAGTATGCCAACTTTTGCAAAACTTGCTAGGAAGAAGATATCTTGTGAGAACAAGTGAAGTTCAAGGCCTTGAAATCAATTTCAAGTCGTTGGAAGATATGCAGTTGGTAAATAAACAAATAAGCCTTTTTCAATGCCTTGAAAACAAGTTCAAACCCTTGAAAAACAGACAGTTTTGTGTATTGCAAAAAATATGAAAAATAATGAACTGTAAATGGAAGAGACAGATGATTTATAGAGTTCAGTCCATTTGGACCTACGTCTCTACCTCATGGATCTTCTCCCTGCAGGATTTTCAACTCAATTCTTATTAATCAAAATCTAAGCCTTAGATCTCAAGCACAGAGAATCGCCTTACTCTATTACAGCTTGTGTTTTTTCCTAACCTATCTAGTACCTGCTCTAGCTAACTGATTAACTAAGAATTCTCTATTTTTCACTTTGAAAAATCCTTGAGAATGAAGATAGAAATAATACAGAAATGATCTACCAATGAACTACAATACAGAAGAACACTTAGAGTGTAGAAACTGCAGTGAAGTATGCAGTGATCTTTTGTGAATGGATTGTGAGGTGAATGAAATTCTTGATGCTTTGTCAATCCCAAACTTTGTCACTATTTTTTCCCATTGAGTATTGTGTCTTTTTGCTTCAGAATTGAGCTCTATTTAAACTTCAAACAGCTTTGAATATCTTCCCAGATTGCAACAAATCTCCTATTTTGTAGGCAACAAACTTTGACTCTTTGACAATCTTCTCCAACGGTTGAATGATCACAATCTTCAGAGATAATTTCGTGATCTTGCATTTGAATAGGTTGAGAATCTGTCAAGTCATTCAGATCAAACACAGAATCATCTTCTTGATTATTTCCTTCCCTGCAAAAGTCAGATTAGGAAACAATCTCTGCAAACTTAAGGAAATAAAATCTCCTGCAAAAGCATAATCAAACAGATGATATTCTATGTTCAACGAGTTAGGATACTTTGTATTTCATCATCAAATAACAGTAAATTAAGTATATGAAGAATAGAGAGGGAATCAACTTAGAAGAGTTTACAGAAAACTCCCCCTGAGAATGTTCATACATGTTAAGCAGTTTCAAGGATTTGAATTCAGTTTCAAGGCCTTGAAAATAGCTATATTATTTTCAAGCCACTGAAAACTGATTCAAGGCTTTGAAAGCTGGTTCAAGTCCTTGAACCAGTCAAACTATTTCAAGCCTTGCACAACCTGATTTTATAATAGCTTCAGCGACTACACGATTCTCCAGGTTTTCTATCACAGCCTGTATCATCCCAACCATGATTTGCTTAACATGGAAGTAGGAGGTAACTTCCTCTATAGAGTTGACAAGGAAGGAGCATATGCTTTGATGAAAAAAATTGAAAAACAGGATGCTCAATTCTATGACTCTAGGAGGTTTTACAAGTTACCTGATCCGACGAATGATGAGTGGAAAGATGGGATAAAGAATATGGTGTCTCATATGGCAAAGCATGTGTATCATGATAAGAAGAATGTGTCTGCAGTAGAGGAGCCAGAGTTTTAAGCAGCTTTGACTCAAGCTGCTAATGATGACGTCAGCTATGTGGGGGCACAGGGGCAGCGCAACTGGAATCAGGGGAACTACAGGCCAGGGACAAGAGATCATCCAGGATTCAGGTATGGAGATCAGACTGGAGCTTCATATGCACCCGGGTTTTAGCATAGGCCAGCTGTTCAGGTGCCACCACCACCACCATCCGCGAGCCAGAATGCTGAGATGACAGATCTCAAGAACATGATGTATCAGATGGGCAAGAATGTGAATACCTTCACTTCTCAGGTGGAGACACTGACTGCGGATCTGCACATCACGAAGACCTCACTTCGAAACTTGGAGTTGCAGGTAGGATAGATTGCCACTCAGCTCTCCTCTAGAGCACCAGGATCCTTACCGTAGATACTCAGAATGTGCGCCAGGTGAACGCCATCACCACTCGTAGCGGGATAGTTCTTGATGATGCCCCCATATCCAAGCCACGCCATAGCTGAAGCCTCGAAGGCTAAGGAGCATGAGGTCTTTGACAAGACCCCTATCATGATCCCCCAATCAAAGGGCGTGACTCCACATGTTGATGATGAGGTAACACCACCACCACCTTCTATGTGTAAGAATCTTCCATATCTTCTTAAGGCAAGAAAGAAGAAAGATGACTCTGAGGAGTATAAAAGGTTCTTATACATTTTCTCGAAATTGCACATCAATGTTCCACTAATTGAGGCAGTCAAAATTATAACTAAATATGCCAAGTATATGAAGGATGCAAATTGAGGAAAGCCGGCAGTGCCATACTTTCAGACAGTTGATTTGACTGAGTAGGTGAGCTCATGTGTGATGCATGGTTTGCCTTAGAAATAGAAGGATCTGGGAAGCTTTGTGATAGAAGCTAACTTGGGAGGAGCTTACACAGGACATGCCCTATGTGATTTGGGGGGTAGTGTCAACCTAATGCCACTTTCAGTCTTTCAGAAGCTGGGAGTAGAAGCTCGTTCCACATGGATCAACCTTCAGTTTGCTGACAAGTCTTGCAAGAGAGCCTATGGTGTGGTGGAATATGTGTTGGTAAAGGTAGGGAATTCTATTATCCCTGCATATTTTGTTATTCTTGAGATGCCTGTGGGAGATGTTCCGATCATCCTGGGTAGGCCCTTTCTGGCTACCGGTCAGAGAATTGATCATGAGGATCAATGATGCGTGGGAGACCTTCTGAGTTTCTAAGACGACTCCAAAGCAGTCCCAAGAGAAGACACAAATGCCAGTGGTCGTGCAATCAGTGCACAAGAGCTCTGAGGTGCTTCGTGTTGAGCCACCAGATTCAAAAGCTAAAGTCCATCGATTTGTGTTGAGGATCCAGCAGAGGAAGCTGGAAGAGAGGGCACGGGGTGCCAAGCCACCTGTGTAGGGGCTATGAGGTAACAGGGTCGGGTCGTCGACCTTAAATTACAAGCGCTGATTGGGAGGAAACCTAATGTAGTTAGTCGTTATTTTCTTTTCGTATTTTATTTTATAGTCATACTTGATTTTTGAGGGGTGAGAGAGACCGGTTTAATATTTCCCATGATTGTGCTGGATACAGGTACCGAAGAACCCTCCGAATTCCCCTTCTTGATGCATGTGCACAATTTTTCACGTAAAACGAGGAACAATGAGCTAACCAGAAGAATTGTGCTTGATAAAGGAGCTACTCGAGGTCGAGGAGTAGCCATTTATTCATGAGGAACATGGTAGCGAGTTTGAGTATCGGCTTTGCACGCATCGGAATCCGGAGTGGGTATAGAGTTCAAGAGCTTTTGGAGGCAAGATTCTTTGCGCATGAGAGAGAATTTGAGAAGAAATGGAAAATTCCCCGGATTTGGAAATTTTCTAGTCAAAAATAAATTCCCCGTAAAATATGGAGTCCATCGGCGAAAGAATCGCGCGAAACGGATGCCGGATGAAGAAATTATAGCAAAAACAAAGTGGCAATCTCCAGTGATTTCGGCCACCATTTCGGGCCGAAATGTGGGCCGAAATCACCTTATTTCGGCCCGAATAGAAAACGGCCATATGTTCCAAAACTGCTCAGCCATTTTGGCACCCATTTCGGGCCGAAATCCTCTTATTTCGGCCACCATTTCGGGCCAAAATGGGTCGGGCTGCTCATTATTTGGGGGTATTTTTGACCTTTTGGGGGGTATATTTAAGCCAAAAACCGAACTTTTGATCCTCCCCAACCAATTTTTGGATAAAAAGCTACCATCTTCATCTTCATCCTCTCAAACCCTCAAGAACATCCACACACCCAAAACCCAAAATTCAACCAAATTGAAATTTTTTTGTTGGGTTTTTCTCCTTGCAAACCCAACAACAATTAAATATTGAGTTTTTGAGAGATAGTGAGCGGTTTGAGTGTGGGATAATTCAAGAGGAAGATCCCTAAAAACATAATTTTTCGATTCATTGCTTTGGAGGGGGATTCAGCCTTAGTTCAAGAAGGGACTTTCGACGGGGACACCAAGGAGCACAACGAGGTAGTCTTGCTTTACCTTGCTCGAGTTTTCGAAAAATTGGTCGACCAATCGGTCCAATCTTGACCAATTTTTGCGAAACCGGTCCTGTAAAAATGGTATTTCGGGACCGTAGGTACAATTTCTCTCTTTCACTTTTAATTTCTTGCTTAAGAACTCTTAGGGCTTAATTTTCTTGAAAAATTTTACTTGATCATACTTGGATTGTCGGATACTCCCTTAGTTCACTCTAGACCTCACGTGCACTCGTCTTTTCTTTTCTCTATCATTATGTCTACATCGGGAAGTGCTAAGAGGAGACGGGGTATAGTTGTTTATGATCACACCATCTTTAATCCTGAGGAGGATGTAGTTATGAGTGAGGAGGAGAATGTGGAAGAGGGAGACGGTTCTGGCAACCGTCGTCAGGTGCCTCCTTCTCCAATTCGTTATGATTTGAACCACGATATGCCTCCACTTCTACAGATTGGGTTGAGGGGTAAGGCTGCAAAGGAGGTTGACCTCGACGTTGTCTGCAGTACCAAATTCTGCAGCTTCAGGTTCGTTGGTGCGAATGCCCATAAGGAATATTGCACTGACGCATTCCTGAAGAGGGTAGGGACTCCTGAAAAACCCTTCCCGCCAAGCGATAAAATGCCAAAAACAGCTTAAGGATCTCTTAAAGAATGAGAGGATAGATATGTTGTTTAAAATTTGTAAGAAGTCTAGCTCCGCTCTTACAAGATAGATTCTTGTAAATGCTCGTTTTTATGAGGAGGGAGAGGGAGATGATCTGAGGCAAGTGTACTGCCGGCGCGCCTATATAGTCATCACGCTTGAGACTATAGCGGCAGCCATGAACTTCAAGCCTCTCAAGGATGAGATGTTCGCCTACCATGAGACCATTAGGAGGTTGGATGTGGTTGAGGTAGTGAGTTCCTTTTGTTTTTAGGGGGTGCCTGGGCAGGGTGGAATGAGAGGCTCACTTTACCTGAGTGGAACGTTTGTAGGAAACTCGTGCTTCCACGTGCGAGGTGGTAGTGCGAGCTTCTCCAGAACTGGTTTTATGGCATCACCGCTCAACCCACGTACTCCTTCCAGCTTTGCACCATGGCTTACTGTTTGTGGATGGGTAAGCTTATCAATGTCCCGTACTTCATTTATCGTTTTCTTATGGAGAGGACTGAGCCTATAATCGTAGATCTCCCGCGCACACTTGCTTGCTGCTAAAGCTAGCACAAGATGCTAAAGCTAATTTGAGAAGAAGAAGTTAGATGTGTCGCGCACTTGGGAGAGAATACCCGACCCCCTCAAGGGCCAAATACCTGTTGAACCTCCACAACCTAGCAGAGACCAAGCAAATAGCTCGAGCTCCAACATGGAGCGACATCTCAACACGCTCATACATATGATGGAGTCTCAGAGACTCCAAGATGATGAGGATAGAGCTAGGTAGAGGAGACATTTTGAGCACATCCGGAGTAGTCATCGCCAGTTGGGCCGAGATATGGAGTCACTTAGCTTTAACTGCACCCAGCAGGGTGGGTGGATTCAGGACTTGGCTGTGCCAAGGTCGAGGTTCAGCACCCATATAACTATGATGGATTGTTCCATTACCAGCCTGATGTATACCCAGAGTCGAGTCCCGACGTCCGGGCTGACGGCGACGGGAGGACACACTCCGACTAGACCCACCGGCCCTACGCTTGAGCAGCCGAGACCTCTTGATTTCACTATATTTTTCATTGAGGACAACGAATCGCTTGAGTGTGGGGGCTAGTTAGCCATTGCATAGCCTTGTTACATGTAGTCTAGTTAGTCGAGTTTGCATGTAGGTGTCGAGTCGGTTAGTATTGCATGTGCACGTTTAATTTAAGCATTATATATAATTTTTGCACTTTTATTTACATGTAGTCTAGTTAGTCGAATTTTCAAATCCTAAAATATAATTTTTTTGAGAAAGGGCATTTGAAGAGAGTAAATGTGGAGAGGGCTTAATGATAGTATTCCCTAGGTTGTATGAAAATATAAGGTGAGGTAGACGCGAGAATCTGGAGTAGGAAGGCTATAGGGTCAATGCACTCGAGAATTGTGAGTAGTTGTCTCTCAAACTAGTTATCCTACTAGCGCTACACCACCATCACTTAGGTAGTCATCAACCCTCCTCGAAGTGGCAATCGAAAAACTGTGCGAGTGATTTTTATGGGGACCTCACGTCCCGTTTCCATCGCCTAGGTCCACTAGTTACCCCAGTTTGATCCATCCACCCCATTTATTCACAGCCTCAAGCCTATGAAACCATTAAGTGTGACTTTCATCACTAGTTTGAATGGTCCCTTCCTATGCATCATGATAGAGGAAGTTGATTTGGGGAGGTTCGTTCATGTGAGCGGATATTATACATCTTAAGTGGATCTTCTCACATGTCATCTATTGAGGGGATGTGAGGGTGAATTCGAGACGACAACACACTTTGGTGTGACGGTGAGTTGTGTCCATTCATCACGATCACAGGTGGAGTGTCGTCAGGGGCGGAGCCATGTAGGGGCAAGGGGGGGCACGTGCCCCCCCAAAATTTTCCGAGAACACTGGATAACCTTTATTTTTTTTTAAAAAAATCAACTGTATCTATATAAAAATTAAAATGTGCCCCCCTGTTCTAAATACCACGTCCAGCGTAGCTGGTAAAACACTTGAGCGAAGGAGAATGCTGACTACGGTTCGAGTCTCTGCAGGTACGCTGTCAATTTTTTTTTTCAAAAAATTATAAGATAAAAATTAAAACGTCCGCGAGGTGGTTCGAACCCTCGTGGCTAAACTAATAAGGGGGACGCTCTACCAACTAAGGCAGAAGGCCAATTAGAATTTTTTTGATACTTAGTATAGATATAATTATAAATACCGGCTCTGTTACTAGCCAAATTGTGCCCCCCTTTCGATGAATTTCTGGCTCCGCCACTGAGTGTCGTAGTGCGTGACATTCTTCCGCACGATATGGGGTGGGGTTGGTTGATCTTATAGGGGACGTGCTTGTGCTTCATTTACATTCTCTATATCTTAGGTGATGATGAGGATTGCTTGGAGTTAGCACGTGTTACATTGACTATCGTGATTTGCTCTATATTGAGTGTGGGGGTGTCGACATAGATTCGATGACATCATTGATTTGACACATTCCACCTTCACTTTATCTATTATTATATTTGATCTCCTTGGATATTGTATCATCATTGGTGGCTCCATGTGCTTATTATTGAAATTGAAAAAAAAAGAGAAAGTTGGAAGTGAAATGGAATAGGGAGCCGGAAATTAAACTTTATGAAGACCGAGGAGATGAGCTATGAGTTTTGATCACTTCTTCACATTTGTGGCCGCGAGAAAGGCGTTGCACCAAATTGAGGGAATGAGGGCCGGAGTAGTGAGATTCGGTGGGGTTCCTTGATTTTGGTGAGGAAGTGTGAGAACGGGTTTTTGTGAGTTGTATCATGACGTCTAGGACTACGCTTCTAAATATCCTATCCTACCCATTTTAAGCCATCAACAATTGAAACCCTTGGATAAATAGCTCGGATGGTAAGTGCTAGGGATAAGTTTGATGAGTGTGCGGAAGAAACTTATTTTGTGTTCATGCCCGTTCTGTCTGATGAAACTGGCCGCAAGTTCTACCAATCACCAAAGTTATATAATCTTCTCGGGGATGTGAGAGCCTTATGACATGCCGGTTATTCTTTGAGATTGACCAATCTCTAACTAAAAAAGAAAAAAAATATGTTCTTTAATTCCTTTCATTGTACTGAGTCGTGAGTCGTGTTGGCTAGCAGAAAGTGAAGTATGCAAAGCGGTGGTGGTATGCATTGATTTGGTTGTGATATGTATGCAATGTCTCGAGTGTGGGAGTCTTGTGCTTCATGGTTGCTTGAGACGAGCAAAGAGTAAGTGTGGGGGAGTTTGATAGCGCCTTTTAGGACCTATAATTCTTTAGAATTTACCACATGCTATTAGGTATTTAGAGAGTGATTTGAGCCCAGAGAATATGAGTCGTTTCATCACTTGTTGCTCACCATGTACTATATTGTTAGTCCGGGCGTTTCTATGCATATTTCAATGTTATTTGTCAAATAGAATTGTTTGGTATGTTTTTTTCATTTTTTCTTTGCAGGAACGGATTCTAATAGGTTGATAGGAGGAATGGAACGAACTTCGGAAACAACGGGAGCTCAAGTGGAGTAAAGAGAACCCAAATTGGAGGAGCTTGGATGACCAGTCTGCACTAATTTTATCATATTTGGAGTTATACAATTAATTTTGGAGTGAGACCTGTGCCAAATGAAAGTAGACTCAAATATCTTTCTAACTATAGGTCACGGAGCTTCATCGGAGTTCGGACGAAGAAGATATGGCCCGGAGAAGTCAGGAGCATATTTCAGGGGTTATTGTGCAAATACTGAAGACTTGTGAGGGGTTTCAATTGAAGGACGACCTAGGGGGAGAAAATACACTCATTCACGCTTAGAGAGAGCCAAGAAAAAGGAGGAGAGAAAGAAGACTTCATTGGGGAACATCATCAAGCAAGGAGAAGAGCCCGGATCGCGCAACAATCACAATTTCTAGCGTTTGATCTATTTTCTCTCTATTTTCTTGTATGAACTATTTAAATAATATGTTGATTTGTGCTATGAGTAGCTAAAATCATACCTAGGCATCTATGGAGAGCCTAGGGTTTATGTTTTGATGATATTTTCCGGATTTTGGATGAACTTTCATGCTAGGGTTATGATTCAATGAAGATTGTTTTGGTTTTCATCATGTTGAGTTCTTCCATTGACAAGGTAGGACTAAGATGTTTGATGTTGATTATCTATTTCTCTATTCAATCATGAACTAGGCTTAATTATGATCTTGGTGGCCTAGATATCTTCTTTATTGCGCTTAATCCTTATTGACGTAGGAGTCATGACCCGAAATTGCTTATTAACTAGTGAGTGTGTGAAAGCAACTCTCCTATAGTTGAGACGAGTAAACAAGATCATTCTTAATCAATTAGACTGAAAGGTGAGTTGATTAGGAATTGCTAGAATAGGGTTGATTCGGTAGGAAATAGTGAGATGTACGTGTGGTGATGGTCTGAGAGGACATTATTCTGTGCACGATCGTTAGCCTACTACAACGTATTAGTAGTTGGTGTTGACCTGAGAGGGACAGAACGGTACCGGTGTGTAGAACGACAAGTGACCGAGAGGTAATTATCAGTGCCATTACCCAGAATAGGTTGCTAAGAGTTATCGTGTTAGAACATGAAATCCGGAATTGTCAAAACTACCCTAGGTGATCTATAGATTGCCTAGTATCATCTCCATTGATTTACCCTAAATCATTTCTTTTGTGTTAGTTTTACTTATTGATCTAGTCACTTGATTGAGGGTGACAACAGTCCATTCACAACCATTTTTTCCGGTTACTTGGGTAAATTGAATTTAATAGCTAAATCTAGAGCAAAGTAAACATCCTTCCCGTGGGTTCGATAACTCAGAGTCCAAAATACTCCATTATATTACTTGACCGTACACTTGCGTCTAACGCGTTAGTAGATGTGCGTCAAGTGGGAACCAAGTAATCCTTACTGGAACAGAGCAGTTTACCATTGAGGCAGTCCCACTCAAGACGGAAAATGCATCGGCTGTGGTCAAATTCATACAAGAGAATATTATCTACCGCTTTGGTATTCCTAACACTATCTTGTCCGGCAACGGAACTCCCTTCGTTAATCGACAGGTGGCTTCAAAACTGATGGAGTATAACGCGATGCAGGTGTGCTCAACGCCTTACTACCCGAAAGGAAATGGACAAGCGGAAACAAACAAGACACTGATCAGAATCCTAAGTAATATGGTTGCAGATGATCACAAAAAGTACACAGATTCTCTGGGTACGGCGTTTTGGGCATATCGCACGTCATCAAGGACTCCTACAGGGACTTCTCCGTTTTTGCTTTGCTATGGAGCTGAGGTCAACGTTAACTCTGCTAGACTGACCTTCAGTGCCTTGTATGAAAATGAGCGCAACCGTGATCTCATTTTGCTCGAAGAGAATCGCGAACAGGTCAAAAGGACAAATACCAAATACAAAGAAAGAATCTCGCGGGCCTATAATAAGACTGTCCAACACCGGGACGTCGCAGTGGGAGATTTGGTCCTACGAGCCTCTGATCAGTGCATGCGCGAAGCTACTCATCCCAAGTTTGCTGCTAACTGGCAAGGACCTTTTGAGGTGAAGGAAGTCTTTGACAGTGGCTATTGCACGATTCTACGATGCCATGGGACTGCTGCAACTCCCACTCCTATCAACATGCGATGGCTCAAAACGCATTACCATTTACTCTACTTTTTGGCTTTTCTACCTACATTGTATGCTTCTTATATCCTACCATATGAGGATCCAATTAATGATAACAACTCTCCCATATGAGAACTCTTTTATCAAATGTTGTTTATATCATACTTTGCATAGAAGTCAAACGCTAATTTTAAGGCCTATCTGCCTAGACAGCCGTCTATTCTAAGCCTATATGTCTAGATAGCAGCAATATGCAACCGTAAGCCTATCTACTTTTATAGCAGAGATAAGAGATAAAGCCAATATGTCTAGATAGCAGCCAAATGCGATTCTAAGCCTATCTGTCTAGATAGCAGCAAAAACCGACTCTTGCTCTTTGATAGCATCATCATGCGAAGAAATACTGGCTTGCTCATAAATATATCATAGCAGCTACACGCGATACTTGCAAGGCATGTGTCTATCAACCACGCTTGCAAAATAGAACTCAATAGGGGTGTAAGGAAAACCGAATAAATCGGTCAAACCGACCGAACCAAACCGAAATGCTTGGTTTTGGATGGTTTTTTTAGATGTTCCGTTTATCAACGGTTCAAATTTTCACAACCCGGTCGATTTGGTTTGGTTTTTGGTTTGTAAAAATATCACACCGCACCAAACCGAACCGAACCGATATGTGCTTGCCGTACTTTTACTACAATGTATATTGCATAAAGTTTATTAAATAATCTAATAAAGAGAAAAACGAGTCGATAGATTAAATTAAAAGGATTATATTAATCTCATTCTTCTCCATTTCTCTCACGTTTCATCATAATTACACTCTAAAATGATAGTTGTGCATATTTTTTTTAAGTCTATTTAATTTATTTTTCACTTAAAAATTGATATTAGTTGATAAAGTAGTATTATAATATCCATTCGATAATATTTACGCCAACCGACCACACCGAACCGAACCAAACCGATGTTTTTCGGTTTGCTTCGGTTCGGTTCATCCTTTCAAATGGGTTGGTTTGGTTACAAAATTAGTAAACCGTTGTATCCGGTTCGGTTTATGGTTTCAGCAAAAACCGCACCAAACCGAACCGCTTACACCCCTAGAACTTAATGTTCATCAAACAAAAACAAAAGAAAAATGAGCTTTTATATAAGAAAAACTTGGAAACAAAGAATCCATACATCAAAATCATTCTCAAAGAACATCCAAAACTTTTACACAGGACTTGTAAACTATAGAAACTACTACGATTGACTCGTCTTCATCATCGATGCCCTCGATCAAAACAGAGCTCTTGTCGATACCCCTGACATGGTGAAATGCCAGATGAACTTCAAACAATGGAGTCTGCTGATGTGAAGAACAAATGGGAGAACAGACCATGGGGCAGGAAGCTAATTGTGCTAAAGAAAATTACATCCCACTCATCACTCTCTGGTTCAGGCACTAGCTGCAGAGCGTCTTCGGAGGTCCTTCGAGGATAGCTTCCTTGGTGATGGCTAGGGAAAAGTCATATCCACTTTGATAAGAGAGTCTACACCACATGTCATTGGAAGGCTTGGGCAAATCAACGTTACTCCACAGGTCTTTGGAAGGCTTGGGAAAATCAATGGCTTCCTTCGTGGATTTCTTGGGAGCCATTTCTATAGCACAACAGACACATACAGAGTTAGAGATCCAGAGCCAGTACGTGTTGTAAAAAAGTAAAGAGAAATAAAAAGGACCACAAAACTCAGAGGAGGTTGCATTATTACTCCTTTGAGGTCTCCTTGATGAATTCTAACGAGAAAATTATCACGTCTCTATGGTTAATCACGCCTAGAGGTGAGATCTATATCTTCCAATCTCCTTGTGCTAGCTAGGAGGAGTGGAAGAGGATGAAGAAATCACGCAACGGAGCACCAAAGAGGGGGGCAGCCCTCTCTTGTGGCCGACGGGGTGGGCGGACGGCAAGGGGGCTTCGGCCTCCTTGTTTGTCTTGCTCTACCCTTCCTTCTCGCCTACTCAAAGTATGTTATGAGCATAAGTTCTAGGGAAGGAAGCTAGGAGCATCCTTTATATATTTCAACAACTCCTTGTTTACTACATAAAAGCCCTATCCTAATCCTACTCAATTTCAGATTAGTCCAACTTGCATATTAGTCCTACTAAGTTAGCAAGTTGTTTCGATTTGATCCTTCTAATTAATTAACATATTAATTAATTATTTCCCAAGTCTAGTTCATCTCTATATGGCGCGTGACCCCATAGGTTCTACTTAGTTGGTAATAACTTTTTACTAATATGGAGCGGCCTCTAGCAAGACATCTATTCTAGCCAACAAATAGAATAGTCATAATGACAAACCTTGTGCAAGTATTGTCTCATCCATTTGTCTCAATATCTGGATTGGACACGAGACACACAAGTCACGCTCGTATATCCAATCCATAGTTCATTGATCCTGTGAATAGCCTTATTCGTGCAAATAACATCAATATCTTATATTGATTTATTTGAGTCTTGACAGACATTCTATAAGCACTATCCCTCGAGTGGCCTAGGATATATGCTCCTGTTATGTGGGAGGGAAAAATTCTATATACATCACTACGATATCTAATCTTCCTTCCTATTGTGTCCAATACGCCTTTATGACTAGCCAGTCATTGTGTAGCGTTTGACGCTACCGAAACACAATATTCTACATGAACAACTAGTGACTTCAAGTCTAAGGATGACAATACCGTTGTCACCGCGAGAAGCACTTGTGACTTTTCATAACATGTATGTAGCCTTCTCGGAGTTGGGTCAATAGTATGCCATTACCTTTAATGCACACCCATGTGTTGGATCATGATATCTCCATATCAATCCAACCCCATACTAGTCTGTAGATGATTGTCCTAATTAACCATTATAATGGACTAGGGATATTTAAGATAAACAACACAATTGTAAATCTAAGGACTTCATTATATTATATATCCAATAAATAATATAATGAATGTTCTAGCCAATTTATTGTTCATACTAAACTAGATTGCCTCTAGGGCACCTATTCCAACAGTCTCCCATTTGCACTAGAGCCAATCCGGTGCATCTTGTATGCCAATGCTCCTACTCTGCCCTTCATGCTTGCACTAAACAAGCGGCTTTGTAAGATGATCTGTTAGATTTTCATCTGTAGGCATCTTGCATATTCTACGTCTCCTCTTTCGACAATATCTCGAATAAGATGGAACTTCCTAAGTACATGCTTGGATTCTGGTGCGACCTGGGTTCCTTTGATTGCGCGATCGCTCCAGTGTTGTCACAATACAACTCTAATGGATCCGCAATGCTAGGAACCACACCAAGCTCAGTCACAAACTTCCTAATCCAAACGGCTTCTTTTGCTATGCCATTTGCAGCAATATACTCAGACTCTGTTGTAGAATCAGCCACCGTCTCTCACTTGGAACTCTTCCAGCTCACCGCTGCTCCATTTAGGCAAAATACAAACCCTGACTGTGATCTGAAATCATCTTTGTCGCTCTGGAAGATAGCATCCGTGTATCCCCTTACGCAACTCTCTATCACCTCCAAATATCAAGAATGCATCCTTAGTTCTTCTCAAGTACTTAAGGATGTTCTTGACCGCAATCCAGTGGCTCACCTGGATTGGACTGATATCTGCTTTTCATACTCAATGCATATTACACATCTGGTCTAGTACATAACATGGCGTACATGATGGATCCTATGGTTGGGGCATAGGGAACCCTACTCATGTGTTACTTCTCAATCTCATTGGAAGGACAACCACTCTTCAAAAGAGTGACTCCATGCGACATGGGCAAGAATCCCTTCTTGGAATCTTGATGCTGAACCGTTTCAGCACCTTGTCTATATATGGACTTTGACTTAGGCCTAGCAGCCTTTTAGATCTATCTTTATAGATCTTTATACCAAGTATATAGGCTGCTTCACCTAAGTTTCATTGAGGATCACCTTCCCATCCAATATTTAACAGATTGCAACATG
Organism: Linanthus parryae; assembly: GCA_023055425.1. Classification (NCBI taxonomy): domain Eukaryota; kingdom Viridiplantae; phylum Streptophyta; class Magnoliopsida; order Ericales; family Polemoniaceae; genus Linanthus; species Linanthus parryae. Next base: position 10,993,749 of record JALGPY010000010.1, on the reverse strand, counting down.
GGAATTTCATTTCCAATGAGTAGTATGTCATCCACATACAACACCAGAAAAGCAATTGAGCTCCCACTAACCTTCTTGTACACAAAATACTCGTCTTCGTTTGTGATGAAGCCAAACTCTTTGACTACTTCATCAAGATGTCGATTCCAACTCCTAGAAGCATGATTCAACCCATAAATGGATTGTTGCAGCTTACAGACTTTGTTAACTTTATTTGAATCCTCAAAACCCTCAGGTTGTGTCATTTACACATCCTCAAGGAGATACCATGAATCTGTCTGAATCCTTTAGCCACCAATCGGCCCTTATAGGTAATTACATTACCATCCATGTCGATCTTTTCCTTGAAGACCCACTTGCACTCTATGGGGCGTGCCCCTTCAAAGTCCATACTTTGTTGGTATACATGGATTCCATCTCGGATATCATGGCTTCAAGCCACTTCTGAGAATCAGGCCCTTTAATGGCCTCTTCATAGGTAGTAGGCTCATCATCCATGAGCATCGTGTCACCATATTCAGTCACGAGAAGTCCATACCTCTCGGGCTCCTGTCGCACTCTACTAGATCTACGAAGCTCTTGTGCTACTTGAATAGGCTTCTCCACAACCTCTTGCGGTTCCAGCTCATGTTCCATAGTAGGATCAATGCTTTTTGGTTCTTGAACTTCTTCAAGTTCTACAGTCCTCCCACTTTCTTCTTTAGAGAAAAACTCTCTTTCTAGAAACACGCCGGTCCGAGAAACAACAAATTTGTTCTCAGTTGGATTGTAGAAATAATACCCCGAAAGTGTTTAATGTAGGTGTACACAGGTATATTAATACTCTAGAAGGGGGGGGGGGGTTGAATAGAGAATGCTAGCTTTTCCCAAAACACAAGTTTTTGAAACTTTAGTAGAGCAAACTGTTGATATCTCAAAGCTTTGAAAAGAACTTGAAAATCTTAAAGATATAACAGCAGAGTATAGAGGCTTCAAATCTTTGAGACTTGGAAAGCTCCAAAGATTTGAAACTTGCAATATAAACTCTATGTAAAAATCAACAAAAGTAAATAGCAAGAACAAATAGATTTTACAGAGTTCAGTCACAATTGGACCTAGTCTCTGCCTAAGGAATCTAATCCCTCCAGGATTCAAACACAGCTTCTTATTAATCACCCAGATTTAGCCCTAGATCTCAAGCCTAAGTGAGCTCCCTTACACTTATACAGCTTGTGGTTCCCAACCTATCTAGTTACAGAATACATCCTGTTGAAACAATAAGAACCTATTGTTGTTCACTTGAACAACAAAACTACTAAGTTTAGTGAGGTTTTAGAGATGAAGAATAAATAATACAATTGTGTACAGAAAGAAGAACTCAGAAAAGATAAGTTGTTTAAAGCCTGAAAGAGTTCTTCTGGAATTGAATGATCTTCAGTCTGCTTGAGTTGAATTCCTGAATGATTTGAAGAGCAGTATGAAATTGATCTTCCCAGTTGATTGCCCTCTTCAAAGCCATGACCTGTGTGTCTCATACAATTCTATGCAATTCAAATTTAAGTAGCTGATCTCAATCTGCAACTGACTTGAGAGATTGCAGGAACAGAATTCCTAAAATAAATCCTATCTAAGAAGCTCCTGTCAGCATCTTAATTTAAATGCATTGCTGATCTGTTTATGGACGTTGGAGTTTCCAACAAACCTGCAAATACTTAGCAAACAAGATCAAACAAATAACAATACAATCTAGCAAGAAGATCCGCTTGAAATTGCAGCTAACAAGTATGAGAAAACTATGCTAGAATTGTCTTGCTGACAGTTCTGAGTTTAACAAATATATTGAAACTTATGAATATATCAAGTAACCAATATAGAGTCCACAATAATATACAATAATCAGCTTGTATCAAGATCTAAGTATCACTGAATCCACCTGCATACAAAGATGATTAGAAGAACTTAGCAATAAAGAGTAACCAGATGATTACAATATCTCAAAGCTTTGAAGCTTTGCCTGCTAACTTCACCAGAATGAGCATTGGATTATCAATCCAACTTAGTCCTGCAATGATCAAATTAGAACATAGATTGCTGAATGTAATTATATAATTAAACCATCATCACCAAAACATAACCAAAATCTGCACAAAATAGTTAGATAACTCAGCATATAGGAACTGCTACAGTGACTCAAAGCTTTGAAGCTTTAGTACTTAGCAATTTCTTATGCTTGTGTTTCTGGCTTTCATCATCAAGGAGCTAAGCTCTCTGCATGTATTTTCATAACATAATGTCCATGAGCTTCAGACTTATCAATCTCCCCCTTGATGAAAGACAAAACACATTATCTGGATATAGATATCCTGCAACTTACAATCAGTGTTAAAAATCACAGAACATAAATTCAAAAACCACAGAATTGCATAGATAACATCTACCAGATCCAGAATTTATTACAAACCATAAAACATAAAACTACTAAAAGCATAAAAACACATAACACATAATCTTCTCCCCCTTTTTGACTTTCATCAAAAGAGTAGAAGAAATGTTGGATCTGTTCAGAGTTTTTTTAAAAAAAAAATAAGAAAAAAACCTAAGCTTCAGAAATGAGAAGAGTAGAAAGAATAGAGAGAATTGGTTCAAGTCTTTGAAGATCCTGTGGACTTTGATGTTCCCTTGCCTTTGCCCTGATTCTCCTCTTGCTCTTTTTCTGAAACTTCTGCATCTTCAGCCTGTTCCTCGGCCTGTTCTCCTTGTTCTTCAGATTTCTTTCCATGAGCTTTGTCATCCTGCATCTTTTCAACAACCTCATCAACCAACTTGTTCAGATCAGCAGCTTCCTTTACAGCTTTTTCTGCAGCAGTTTCCTCATCATCTGCCTCATCTTCAGATTGGTCAAAGAGATCCTTTGATGTCAGAAAAACATGAATATTTTCTTCTTCTTCTTCTATTTCTTGAGAGCGTCTCCCAGAACTTCCTCTGAATCAATGCTTGTATCTCTACTTTCTAAAGAAGGCACTTTCTCCATATCCAAACCTTTGATGATCAGGTCAAGCTTGTTAAGCACCAAACCTTTGAACTTAGTAAGGTCATTGGACAAGTTAAACAACCCTTGTCTCAAATCCTCCACACCATCTTCCAGAACCTCAACCCTATCTATAATCTGTGAGAAATCCAGATTACCAGGCACCTTAGGGGTTGAAGAAGCTCTAGGTTTGATGAACTCCTTTTCCTTCAGCTCCTTAACATTCAACTCTGAATAGAACTTCAATTTCCTTTAGCAGTATACACAATCCCAATCCTTTGAAGGGATGCTTCATCAACTACCCCAAAACCAGTAGTAATCTTCTCTTTATCCTTCAAAAACACTCCAAAATGTTTGAAAAACAATGATAAAACATTGGCATGGGGTAAAGAGTGGTTCCTAGTCCTTGTCCCACAGTAGACCATGTGTTCCATCACCACATTAGGAAGGTCTACCTCAAACCCTTGACAAATCAAATACATCAAGAGTAAAACCTTGTCTGTTACCAACTCTTTGGAGTATTCTCTGGGGACCACACACCTCATAATGATAGAAAATAGGATTTTGGCTTCACAGTTAAACACAGAATGTGTTAACTGCTTGGGTTCAGAAGTGGTTCTCTCCAAGAAAAACATGGCTTTGGCTTTCTCTAGGATTTCTTTTCTATCAGGATTGTCACCAACCTTATACTTACTAGGCACTCCCAAAACTTTGGAGAACACCCTGTGATGTAGCCTAATGTCCACACCAGCCACTCTTGAAGTAAGGATTGTTGGAATAGATGCCCTAGAGGCAATCTAGTTTAGTATGAATTTGTATTTGGCTAGAAAAAGTCATTTATTATTTATTGGATATTTAATATAATGAAGTCCTTAGATTTACAATCGTGTTGTTTATCTTAAATATCCCTAGTCAAGTATAATGATTAAATGGGACAATCATTTATAGACTAGTATGGGGTTGGATTTATATAGAGATATCACGATCCAACACATAGGTGTGCATTACGGAATGTTGCACTGGATTGACCCATCACCGAGAAGGCTACATACACGTTATGTTAAGTCACAAGTGCTTCTCGGGTACAATGGTATTGTCATCCTTAGACTTGAAGTCACTAGATATTCTAGTTGTGGATCATTGTGATCTTGGTAGCGTTAAACGCTACACCGTGACTGGGTAGTTATAAAGGCGTGTACTGGATACAATGAGAAGCAAGCTTAGAGATCGTAGTGGATGTAGAGAGGATTTGCCCCTCCCACATAACGGGAGCAAATATCCTAGGCCACTCGAAGGATAGTGCTTATAGAATGTCTGGCCAGACTCAAATAAATCAATATATAGGATATTGATGTTATTTGCACGAATAAGGCTATTCCATGGATCGAGAAACTAGGGATTGGATATACGAGTGTGACTTGTATGTCTCGTGTCCAATCTGGATATGGAGGCAAAGGGATGAGACAATTACTTGTACAAGGTTGTCTAGATGACTATTCTATTAGTTGGCTAGAATGGATGTTTTGCTAGAAACCGCTCCATATTAGCAAAGAGTTGCTACCAACTAGATAGAACCTATGGGGTCACACGCTATATAGAGTTGTACTAGATTTGGGAATTAATTAATTGGATTAATTAATTAGAAGGATCACTTTGCAAACCCTTGCAAACTTAGTAGGGACTAATTTGCAAGGAAGGGACTAAATTGAATTCTAGTAGGACTAGAATAAGTCCTTTAGGTAGTTAACAAGGAGTTGTTGGACTATATAAAGGACCCTCCTTCCATCCTTCCTCATAACTTATGCTCTAAAGAGAACATAACAAGAGTGGGAGAGAACAAGGAGAGAGAGAGCAAGCAACAAGGAGCGACGCCGCCCCTTGCCGCCGCCCCTCACCCCGTCGGCCAAAAGGAAGGGCCGAGCCCCTTCTTTTGTCTCGTTTTGCGTGATTCCTTCACCCTCCTCTCATTCCGGGCTAGCACCAAGGAGATTGGAGATCTAGGATCAACTCTAGGCGTGGATCAACTATAGAGAACGTGACACTATTCGCGTTTGAAGTCATCAAGGAGAACCCAAAGGTGTGTTTATGATTTCTTACCTTCACTATCGTTATGCATCTAGACTTGTGATCCTTGGAGGGTTTTGCATGGTTATTTGTTTGATTATGCTTCCGTTTGCGCGATCCATGAATCAAAACCCTACAAGAATGTACCTATCACTGTCATCAAGCACTTGAACCAGATTCAAATAGAACAGTCTGGTTAACCTAGGGTAAGCTTCAGAAGGTGGGTTCAACAGACTTCCAACAGATGAGTTTTTCAAGTTCTTAATGTAGTCTAAGTCTAAAATCTCCAATAAATCAGAAATGATTAGACTACACAAAGACACTTTAGATGATGCATCAGGTTTGACTGTTCTAACACCATTCACAGTAGTATAGAGCAGGTTTAGCCCATTCACAATAATAGACCATAGTTCCATGTCCTGATCTATGATGAACATTTTCATCAATGCCTTCTAATGCACAAAGTTATCACCACAGAACAATGGGGGTCTATTAGATGCCTTCCCTGTGAGAATCCTCCTTCACCTACAAAACTCATTGTCACAAGATTGTTAGATCTTTAAACTGTGACCCAAATCTCTGATACCAATTGAAAGTGTGTAGTGTAGGTGTACACATGTATATTAATACTCTAGAAGGGGGGGGGGGGGGTTGAATAGAGTATGCTAGCTTTTGCCAAAACACAAGTTTTTGAAACTTTAGTAGAGCAAACTGTTGATATCTCAAATCTTTGAAAACAACTTGAAAAGCTTAAACATATAACAACAGAGTATAGAGGCTTCAAAGCTTTTAGACTTGGAAAGCTCCAAAGCTTTGAAACTTCCAATATAAACTGTATGTAAAAACAGCAAAAGTAAATAGCAAGAACACGAATATTTTACAGAGACACGAACTACTGCAATACCTAACTACTAATCCTCAAAAAAGTCTTTCAGGAGTGAGTCTCCAGTAGATAGCTTTATGCAATTAGCAGATAGGGAATCCAGGCGATCCTTGTTGATCTTATCATCCTGTACAACTTCCTCAAACTCTTTGATAGATTTGTTAAGTATCTCCTTGCGCGCCTTAAGGGTAGCATGTTCCTTGCTATAGTTGGAGTATTCAAACCTGAGTTGCGCAGAACTGTTGATCTTGGTCAGCCTGTGTACGAGGAAATCCAGGTTTAGCCTCCCTGTCGCGAATTGTTGAAGGCCATTCGCGCTTGAAAGAAGGATTTGAGCACTGGCAACCGAGGTGCTTGCTAGAGTTGTATTATGTACTCTTTCTAAGAGAGAAGCCATCTCTTTGAGAAGATTCCCTCTATCTCTAGGCGCTAGCTCCAGAATTCTTGCAAACGTAGTTAGATACGATATGCGCACCTTCATAAGCCATTCAAGGCAAGCCTGATCAATACCTACACACGCGAAGATGAAAGGAAATCAGTTAGTAAAGGCATGAGGTCATGAGCCGCACACCATAAGGGGAATTGTCTTACCAGTTCCTTCAGCAATCTTCTGAAGTGAGGCAACAGGAGTCGCCCTTAACCACCACTAGAAGAGGCTATTGCAGCTAACCTTTGGTCTGTTAAAGCTTCACGCGCAAAATATTCTGCAGGAATGGCATATTTCCTTTCAGCAACAACTGGTTCGGAAACTTGCGAGCCCCATATTGCCCATGGATTTTGAGCAAAGAGCATATCCAGGTTAAGGCCAGAAGAATGAATGACCATGCTAAGAAGTGACAAGTTTTCACTGGGGCCCTCTAAGGATGCAATACCTCTGGAGGTATCTTGTGCAGGAGGGGGAGCGGTCTTTGCTGACACCTCATCCGCGACTATAGAAGTACTGGTCTTCGAGGTCGCGTCTTGATGGGGCTCAGTTATAACTGCACCATCGTTCCCTTCTCCTTCTGCTTCATTTACACTTGGTGCAGACTCCGGTGCTTCTAGCAAACTTTCACGTGCCACGTCAGGTTGCGTCCTGAGAGTTACGGCAATATCAACATCTAGAACGGTCGACTGAACATCCGTCATGACTTGATCAGGTGCAATGCCATCCCCATTAGACTCAGGATCAGCCTCTCCTTTGTTAGTTGTCGCATTTTGAGGAAAAGAACTGGAATTTCTTGCCTCATCAGCGACCTCAAATCGCTCGGCCATTTCAGGAGGAGTCTCAGCTGGCAACGTGGCTGTAGGAGCAACACTTGGAGTAGCAGCGGCATTAACTCTATTCGTGGGAATAGCCTTATTCGTGCAAGTCACACTCGTATATCCAATCCATAGTTTCTCGATCCTAGGAACTCTATTCGTGCAAATAACATCAATATCCTATATTTATTTATTTGAGTCTTGCCAGACATTCTATGAGCACTATCCCTCGAGTGGCCTAGGATATTTTCTCTCGTTATGTGGGACGGAATTCTATCTACGTCCACTACGATCTCTAAGCTTTCTTCTTATTGTATCCGGTACACGCATTTATAGCTACCCAGTTACGGTGTAGCGTTTGACGCTACCAAAATCACAATAATCCACAACTAGACAATCTAGTTACTTCAAGTCTAAGGATGACAATACCATTGCACCACAAGAAGCGCTTGTGACTCAACATAACATGTATGTAGCCTTCTCGGAGATGGGTTAATCCACTGCGCCATTACCCTTAATGCACACCCATGTGTTGGATCATGATATCTCCATATCAATCCTGTTGGGTTTTGACGTAGGTAACGCAGCGGAATAACAAAAATTAATCCTACTCAAAGCCCACCAAGGATCACAGGAAGAGACATCATAACATGATTAAGGACATAGAAGATGTGTACCTTTTGATTTGTGAGATCACACGAAGAATGATGTCCTCGTCTCTACGGTTGATCCACGTCTAGAGGTGAGATCTAGATTCTTCCTTCAATCAAGTGCTAGCTCGAACCTTGGAGGAAGAGGGATGAAGATCAAAGCAACAAATCATCAAAAGCACAAGAGAGGGGCGGCCTCTCTTTGCCGTCGGGTAAGGGGGCGGACGGGTGGCTAGGGTTTCGGCCCTAGCACCTTGTCTTGCTCTCTCTTTTGCTCTCTCCCACTATTTGTATGTTATGTCTAATAATAACTCATGTGTGGGAAGGAAGCTAGAGCCTCCTTTATATACTCCAACAACTCCTTGTTGTTTCCATAAAAGAGTTTTCTTGTTCTAGTAGGACTAGAACTATTCCCTTCCTTGCAAATTAGTCCTACTAAGTTTGCAAGGTGTTGCACAATGATCCTTCTATTAATTTATCCATATTAATTAATCCCAAATCTAGCTCTACTCTATTTGACGTGTGACCCCATAGGTTTCTATATAGTTGGTAGTAACTATTACTAACATGGAGCGGTGTCTAGCAACACATCCATGCAACCCAACCAATAGAAATAGTCAGTGATCCCGACAAACCTTTGTGCCCAATATGTCATATTGCATTATCCCTTTGTCACCATATCCGGATTGGACACGAGACATAAATAGTCACACTCGTATATCCAATCCATAGTTCCTCGATCCTGGGAATATGCTTATACTTGCAGATAACATTAATATCTCTATATTAATTTATCTGAGTCTGGCCAGACATTCAATAAGCCTCATCCCTCGAGTGGCCCGTGGATATTTACCCCCATTATGTGGGAGGGACAAATCCTATCTACATCACTACGATCTCTAAGCTTGCTTCCTATTACGCCCGATAGCCACCTTTATGATTACCCAGTTACGGTGTAACGTTTGATAACATCAAAGCGCAATATTTCACAACTAGAGTATCCAGTGACTTCAAGTCCAAGGATTGCAATAATATTAGCACTACGAAAAGCGATTGTGACTTCACATAATCTAATGTATCCTTTTCGTCGTGGGTCAATCCAGTATGCCATTACTCCTAATGCATACCCATTTGTTAGATCGTGATATCCTCATATCAATCCAACCCCATACTAGTCTATAGATGATTGTCCCATTAATCATTATAATTGACTAGGGATATTTAAGATAAATAACACAATTTATCTAAGGACTTCATTATATTAAATATCGCCATAAATAATAAATGAATATTCTAGCCAAAACATTGTTCATACTAAATCTACGATTGCCTCTAGGGCATCTATTCCAACAGTCTCCCACTTGCACTAGAGCCAATCCGGCGCATCTCGTATGCCTATAGATCTGGCGTGCCCTTCATGCTTTCGCTGCGCAAGAGGTTTCGTAAGCGGATCTGACACGTTGTCATCTGTCGGAATCTTGCATATCTTCACATCTCCTCGATCGATCATATCACGAATAAGATGGAATCTCCTAAGTACATGCTTTGACTTTTGGTGCGATCTTGGTTCCTTTGCCTGTGCGATTGCCCCAGAGTTGTCACAGTACAACTCTACGGGATCCACTATGCTAGGGACCACACCGAGCTCAGTGATAAACTTCTTTATCCTTACTGCCTCTTTTGCTGCTTCCGCAGCAGCAATGTACTCAGCTTCTGTTGTAGAATCAGCAACTGTGCCTTGCTTGGAACTCTTCCAGCTCACAGCTCCTCCATTCAGGCAAAACACGTATCCAGACTGCGATCTGTAATCATCCTTGTCGGTTTGGAAGCTTGCGTCAGTGTAACCCTTTACACTCAGCTCTTCCATTCCTCCAAATATCAAGAATACATCCTTAGTTCTTCTCAAGTACTTTAGGATGTTCTTGACTGCAATCCAGTGACTCTCACCCGGATTGGACTGGTATCTGCTCACCATACTCAATGCGTATGATACGTCTGGTCTAGTACATAGCATGGCGTACATGATGGATCCTATGGCTGAAGCATAGGGTATCCTGCTCATGCGGTCCTTCTCCATCTCGTTGGAGGGACAGTCATTCTTGGAAAGAGTGACTCCATGTGACATGGGCAAGAATCCCTTCTTGGAATCTTGCATGTTGAACCTCTTCAACACCTTGTCAATATATGTACTCTGACTTAGGCCAAGTAACCTTTTAGATCTATCTCTATAGATCTTTATACCCAGTATATAGGCTGCGTCTCCTAAGTCTTTCATCGCAAAGCACTTTCCTAGCCAATCTTTAACAGATTGCAGAGTAGGAATGTCATTGCCAATGATTAGTATGTCATCCACATACAAGACCAGAAATACTATAGAGCTCCCACTAACCTTCTTGTAAACACAAGGCTCATCTTCGTTCTTGATGAAGCCAAACTCTTTGACCGCGTCATCAAAACGTCGATTCCAGCTCCTAGAAGCTTGCTTTAATCCATAAATGGATCTTTGCAGCTTACAGACTTTATTGGCATTCTCTGGATCCTCAAAACCCTCTGGTTGTGTCATGTACACATCCTCAAGGAGGTTCCCATAAAGGAACGCTGTTTTGACATCCATTTGCCAAATCTCATAGTCGTAGTATTTTGCAATAGCAAGTAAGATTCGAATGGATTTAGTCATGGCGACTGGTGAAAAGGTCTCATCATAGTCAATACCATGAATCTGTCTATAACCTTTGGCCACCAATCGCCCCTTATAGGCAACTACCTTGCCATCCATGTCGGTCTTCTTCTTGAAGACCCACTTGCACCCTATGGGTCGAGCCCCTTCGGGTGGTTCCACCAAAGTCCATACTTTGTTGGTGTACATGGAATCCATTTCGGATCTCATGGCTTCTAGCCACTTCTTAGAGTCTGGGCCACTCATGGCATCTCCATAGTTTGCAGGCTCATCATCCATGAGTGGTACGTCATCGGGCTCAGTCACGAGAAGTCCATACCTCTCTGGCTCATGACGCACTCTTCCTGATCTACGGAGTTCCTGTGTTACCTGAACAGGCTCTTCCACAACTTCTTTTGGTTCCTGTTCATGTTCCATTATTGTTTCAGTGGTTTGTGGTTCATGAATTTCTTCAAGTTCTACAACCCTCCCACTTGCTTCTTTAGAGACCTGTTCTCTTTCTAGAAACACGCCGGTCCGAGCAAAAAACACTTTGTTCTCGGTAGGGTTATAGAAGTAATATCCTTTAGTCTCCTTAGGATATCCCACAAACTTACACTTATCCGCTTTAGGCCCGAGCTTGTCTGTTTGTAAACGCTTTACATAGACGTCGCAGCCCCAAATTTTCATAAACGACACTATGGGACGCTTCCCAGTCCATATCTCATATGGCGTCTTCATGACTGATTTGGATGGAACACGGTTAATGGTAAAAGCTGCCGTCATTAGAGCATGTCCCCAAAAGGATATTGGAAGATCTGTTTGAGACATCATAGATCGCACCATATCTAATAGGGTGCGATTCCTCCTCTCAGATACACCATTCCATTGTGGTGTCCCAGGTGGAGTGAGCTGGGATATTATCCCACACTCTCTAAGATACTCATCAAACTCTTGGCTTAAGTATTCTCCTCCACGATCCGATCGTAGAGCTTTAATACTTTTGCCAAGTTGCTTCTCTACTTCACTCTTGAATTCTTTGAACAATTCAAAGGATTCGTATTTTGGCCTTCATAAGGTATACAAATCCATATCTACTGAAATCATCAGTAAATGTGATGAAGTAGGTATAACCACCTCTGGCAGGCGTGGGGAATGGTCCGCATACATCAGTATGTATGAGTGCCAATAACTCACTAGTCCGCTCGCCTTTCTTATTGAAAGGGGACTTTGTCATTTTTCCTAATAAACAAGATTCACATGTCTCATATGATTCCAAATCAAATGAGTCTAGTAGTCCATCCTTATGGAGTCTAGATATGCGTTTCTCATTTATATGGCCTAAACGACAGTGCCATAGATATGTAGGATTTAAATCATTAGTTTTAATCCTTTTAGTATTTATGTTATAGATTGGATTATTTAGATCAAGGATATACAATCCATTAGACAAATGCGCACTACAATAGTGCATACTATCAAAATAAATGGAGCAACACTTGTCCTTTATTGTAATAGGAAAACCTTTCTCGTCCAAACAAGAAACGGAAATAATGTTTCTGCTCATAGCAGGCACATAAAAGCAATTGTCTAATTCTAAAATAAGTCCAGAAGGCAAAGATAGCTCATAAACGCCTACAGCTAATGCAGCAACCCTTGCTCCATTCCCGACGCGCAAGTCTATCTCCCCTTTTCACAATCTTCTACTTCTTTTCAAATCCTGCACATTACGACAAATGTGAGAACCACATCCGGTATCCAATACCCAGGATGATGAAATAGAAAGATTGACGTCTATAACATAAATACCTGGTGGTGGTGGAATCACTATTCCAAGCTTCTTATCCTCCAGATATTTAGGGCAATTCCTCCTCCAGTGACCCGGCTGGCTGCAGTAGTGACACTCACCTTTAGCCACGCCTCCACTAGGCTTCAGGGCTTCCTTGGACTTCGCAACTTTCTTGCGTTTTCCTTTTGAAGTAGATGCAACTGACTTGCCCTTCTTCTTGTGGACCATCATTATGGCCTTGCCCTTGCCTTTATTGATGCTTTGCTCAGCTGTCTTTAGCATGTTCAATAGATCTGGCAAAGACTTGTTGATCTCATTCATATTATAGTTCATAATGAACTGATTATAACTGTCAGGCAACGATTGCAAGACGAGATCAGTCGCCAAGTCCTGGCCGAGTGGGAACCCCAGTCTCTCAAGGTTCTCTATGTACCCGATCATTCGGAGTACATGAGGGCCTACTGGATTCCCTTCTGCAAGATTACTTTTGAACAATGCTTTAGACACCTCATAGCGCTCATGCCTTGCCTGTTCCTGAAACAATTGTTTCAAGTGTATGATCATATCATAGGCTTCCATGTTCTCGTGTTGCTTCTGAAGCTCACTAGTCATGGTACAAAGCATGAGGCAAGTCACGTCATTAGAATCATCAACATGTTTCTGACGTGCCCTTACTGCCGCTAGTAGAGACTCATCTTGTGGTGGGTCTGGAATTGGAGTGTCCAAGACGTACAACTTCTTTTCTTGCTTGAGGACAATCCTCAAGTTTCTGTACCAGTCAAGGAAATTTGTTCCAGACAATTTATCCTTCTCAAGGACAGATCGTAGGGATGAACTCGATGCGTTGTTGTTTGCCATTTGGAATTCTACAAAACGAGAAATATGCAATTTAGTATTTTGAACAATTTAACTATATTTAATAATGGCTAGATCATTAAATATAGCTCCCACTATTTTTCTCGGATTAATAGCCCTCACTATTAAAGCGGAAAATATCTTTATATTTTCTAGTGGGTCCAAGATCCTTATTTCACTTCTTCTTGAGCTTGCTTTGGCAAGTCACCCAAGAATTGGTTATTTAGGTAGGAACCATTCCAATTGCATCCCATGCAACTCTTGGTCCAATTAGGTGAATAAATTCCTTTTATTCTTTATCCAATTGGATAACTCCTAATTGTCATGCCTCTAAGCTCATCAATCCAATTGAATCTTGCCTAGTTGCGTCCAACCTCTTGCTTTCAACATACACGCATTACTAGCTTGCGTCGTCCGCAACACATCATGAAAAATTAAAATCGCCTTGCTTTGGCAAGCCCGAATTTTAATAGGCCATGATCATGAAGGGTGTTTTGGCAAGAGAAGGCAAAACGCAATATTTAATTGAGGGATTTCTTTTAATTTGTTTGGTTGATCTTTATCAACATGGTCTACTTATTTGGATTGGGCTATCCACAATAAAAGACCAACCTTGTTTATTATTATCTTGTTATCGTTTTGCTTGTAGCGCCATACACACAAAATAAATAACAAGGCATGAATAATAAACATCCACAAAAATAAAAAAAACGTTGCATGGATATGGCCTCTAGACTAATGATATTATCAAGCCAATGATAATATCTAATTGCCCTAAAGTGCCGAGCTCATCTCCATGTGCTCCACCATAGCTGCGCGTCTAGGGATGTCTTTTTGGCTCCTTTGGTTCTCCAGTCTTCTTCTCCATGCTCTTGGCTATCATCTAAATATTTCTAATTCTAGCCTAACATCTAGAATAAATAAATAATAAAAGCCTCACATGTCGAGGAGAAAAAGAACGACTCGCAGGCCGTAAAACTTAATTAATTATTACATTAATTTGATCAGCTCGCAGGCCGTAAACCAAACCACAAAAAAATAAACATCCACAATCCTAGGCCATATCCATCCACCATGCAATGAAGCACATAATACAGTTAAAACCAATTTTTAACGCGCTTGTTTAATTTTAATGAAGTTGGGTAACTAGGGTTTCACAACGGTCCAAAGGGTCCAAGCCAACAAGTGGCCCGAATCCTAGGACCGCCGCACGCCTAAGGGGGCCGCGGCCTTGCTTGGCGCCCAAGGGAGGGGCGGGCGGCTAGGGTTTCGGCCCTAGTCCCCTTCCTCCTTCCTTGTTGCCCAAGCAAGGTTGTTTCCTTATGGAATTATTTCCATAATTTTGTTTCCATAATTGAAAACCCCTTTTCAATTATGTGCCCATGAACCCTAATTTTTCCAAGAACCCAATTATTCACATCCTATGTGATTAAACTCACCAATTCTAACATCCAATGTTAAATTGGGTCTTGTTTGATTGAGTCAAATTCAATATTGCATCTACTATGCCAATTTTTCAGTTTTCGCGTAATAAACAATAATACGGTGTATGAACTGAAATCGTAAACACATAATATCATGTTATGCTCTACGACCTGTGGCTCTGATACCACTGTTGGGTTTTGACGTAGGTAACGCAGCGGAATAACAAAAATTAATCCTACTCAAAGCCCACCAAGGATCACAGGAAGAGACATCATAACATGATTAAGGACATAGAAGATGTGTACCTTTTGATTTGTGAGATCACACGAAGAATGATGTCCTCGTCTCTACGGTTGATCCACGTCTAGAGGTGAGATCTAGATTCTTCCTTCAATCAAGTGCTAGCTCGAACCTTGGAGGAAGAGGGATGAAGATCAAAGCAACAAATCACCAAAAGCACAAGAGAGGGGCGGCCTCTCTTTGCCGTCGGGTAAGGGGGCGGACGGGTGGCTAGGGTTTCGGCCCTAGCACCTTGTCTTGCTCTCTCTTTTGCTCTCTCCCACTATTTGTATGTTATGTCTAATAATAACTCATGTGTGGGAAGGAAGCTAGAGCCTCCTTTATATACTCCAACAACTCCTTGTTGTTTCCATAAAAGAGTTTTCTTGTTCTAGTAGGACTAGTACTATTCCCTTCCTTGCAAATTAGTCCTACTAAGTTTGCAAGGTGTTGCACAATGATCCTTCTATTAATTAATCCATATTAATTAATCCCAAATCTAGCTCTACTCTATTTGACGTGTGACCCCATAGGTTTCTATATAGTTGGTAGTAACTATTACTAACATGGAGCGGTGTCTAGCAACACATCCATGCAACCCAACCAATAGAAATAGTCAGTGATCCCGACAAACCTTTGTGCCCAATATGTCATATTGCATTATCCCTTTGTCACCATATCCGGATTGGACACGAGACATAAATAGTCACACTCGTATATCCAATCCATAGTTCCTCGATCCTGGGAATATGCTTATACTTGCAGATAACATTAATATCTCTATATTAATTTATCTGAGTCTGGCCAGACATTCAATAAGCCTCATCCCTCGAGTGGCCCGTGGATATTTACCCCCATTATGTGGGAGGGACAAATCCTATCTACATCACTACGATCTCTAAGCTTGCTTCCTATTATGCCCGATAGCCACCTTTATGATTACCCAGTTACGGTGTAACGTTTGATAACATCAAAGCGCAATATTTCACAACTAGAGTATCCAGTGACTTCAAGTCCAAGGATTGCAATAATATTAGCACTACGAAAAGCGATTGTGACTTCACATAATCTAATGTATCCTTTTCGTCGTGGGTCAATCCAGTATGCCATTACTCCTAATGCATACCCATGTGTTAGATCGTGATATCCTCATATCAATCCAACCCCATACTAGTCTATAGATGATTGTCCCATTAATCATTATAATTGACGAGGGATATTTAAGATAAATAACACAATTTATCTAAGGACTTCATTATATTAAATATCGCCATAAATAATAAATGAATATTCTAGCCAAAACATTGTTCATACTAAATCTACGATTGCCTCTAGGGCATCTATTCCAACAAATCCAACCCCATACTAGTCTATAGATGATTGTCCTATTAATCATTATACTAGACTAGGGATATTTAAGATAAACAACACGATTGTAAATCTAAAGACTTCATTATATTAAATATCCAATAAATATACAATGAATGTTCCAGCCAAAATAAATTCATACTAAACTAGATTGCCTCTAGGTCATCTATTCCAACAGTCTCCCACTTGCACTAGAGCCAATCTGACGCATCTCGTTTGCCCATGCTCCTAGTGTGCCCTTCATGATTCCACTGCACAAGCAGCTTTGTAAGCGGATATGACAGATTCTCATCTGTAGGAATCTTGCATATCTGAACGTCTCCTCTATCCATAATATCTTGAGTAAAACTTCCTAAGCACGTTATTGGATTTTTGGTGCGACTTGGGCTCCTTTGATTGCGCGATCGCCCTAGTGTTGTCACAGTACAACTCTACTGGATTCGCAATGCTAGGAACCACACCAAGTTCGGAAACAAACTTTCTGATCCAAACAGCTTACTTTGCTGCACCATTGGCAGCAATGTACTTAGCCTCTGTTGTAGAATTAGCCACCGTCTCTTGCTTGAAACTCTTCCAGCTCACCGCTGCTCCATTCAGGCAAAACATATATACCGATTGTGGTCTAAAGTCATCTCTGTCGGTTTGGAAGCTTGCATCCGTGTAACCCTTACACATAACTCTTCCTCACTACCAAATATCAAGAAAGCATCCTTAGTTCTTCTCAAATACTTTAGGATGTTCTTAACTGCAATCCAGTGACTCTCAGCCGGATTGGATTGGTATCTGCTTGTCATACTCAAGGCATATGACACATCTGGTCTAGTACATAACATAGCGTACATGATAGATCCTATGGAGGAGGAATAGGGAATTATACTCATGCATTCCTTCTCAATCTCATTGGAAGGAAAACCACTCTTCGAAAGAGTGATTCCATGTGACATGGGCAAGAATCCCTTCTTGGAATCTTGCATGTTGAACCGCTTCAACACCTTGTCAATATATGTATTTTGACTTAGGCCTAGCAGTCACTTAGATCTATCTCTATAGATCTTTATACCAAGTATATGGGCTGCTTCCCCTAAGTCTTTCATTTAGAAACACTTTCCTAGCCAATCTTTAATAGATTGCAGCATGGGAATGTCGTTTCCAATGAGTAGTATGTCATCCACATACAAGACCAGAAAAGCTAAGCTCCCACTAACTTTCTTGTAGACACAAGACTCATATCCTTTTCTGATGAAGCCAAACTCTTTGACTACTTCATCAAAATGTCGATTACAACTCCTAGAAGCTTGCTTCAATCTATAAATGGATCCTTGCAGCTTACAGATTTTGTTGGCTTGCTTTGTATCTTCAAAACCCTCCGGCTGTATCATATACACGTCCTCGAGGAGATTCCCATAAAGGAATGCTGTCTTGACATCCATCTGCCAAATCTCATTGTCATGGTATGCTGCAATTAGAAGTAGGATTCGGATGGATTTTTGTCAATGCGATTGGTGAAAATGTTTCATCATAGTCAATACCATGAATCTGTCTGAATCCTTTAACCACCAATCGGCCCTTATAGGTAATCACATTACCATCCATGTCGATCTTCTTCTTCATAAATTGAACCATATCTAATAGGGTTTGATTCCTCCTCTCTAACATGCCATTCCATTTTGGCGTTCCAGGTGGAGTGTGTTGGGACACAATCCCACACTCTCTAAGATAGTCGTCAAACTCTTGGCTCAAGTATTCTCCTCCACGATCCAATCAAAGAGCCTTGATACTTTTTCCAACTTGCTTCTCTACTTCACTCTTGAATTCTTTGAACTTTTCAAAGGATTCGTATTTGGCCCTCTTGAGGTACACAAATCCATATCTACTGAAATCATCAGTAAATGTAATGAAGTAGACGTAACCATCCCTGGCTAGCGTGGAAAATAGCCCACACACATCAGTATGTATGAGCGCCAATTGCTCACTAGTCCTCTCACCTTTCTTATTGAAAGAAGTCTTTGTCATTTTTCCCAATAAACAAGCCTCACATGTCTCATATGATTCAAAATCAAATGAGTCTAGGAATCCATCCTTATGGAGTCTAGATACACGTTTCTCGTTTATATGGCCTAAACGACAGTGCCATAAGTAAGCAGGATTTAAATCATGTATTTTAATCCTCTTGGTATTAATGTTGTAGACATGATTGCTTAGATCAAGGACATACAGTCCATTAAATAATTGCGCACTACAATAGTGAATATTATTAAAATAAAAGGAACAACAATTTTTCTTTATTGAAATAATAAAACCTTCCTTGTCCAGACAATAAATAGAAATAATTTTTCTGCTCATGCAGGCACAAAATAGCAATTATTTAATTCTAAAACTAATCCTGAAGGTAGAGATAGCTCGCACACGCCCACGGCTAACGCAGCAACTTTTGCTCCATTCCCAACGCGCAGGTCTATCTCCCCTTTAGCCAATCTTCTACTTCTCTTTAGATCCTGCACATTTCGACAAATGTGAGATCCACATCCAGTATCTCATAACCATGATGTAGAGACATTTAAATTGACATCTACAACAAAAATACCTTGTGGTAGTGGAATCACTATTCCAAGCCTCTCGTCCTCCACATACTTTAGGCAGATCCTCCTCCAGTGTCAAGGCTGACTGCAGTAGTGACACTCACCTTTAGTCACACCTTTGGAAATGCCACCAACAGGCTTAAGGGCAGGTTCTTTGGGCTTGGCAACTGACTTGCCTTTGCCCTTGGAGGATGAGGTAAACCTTTTGCCCTTTCCTTTCTGTACCATCATAATGGCCTTGCCCTTACCCTTGTTGATGCTTTGTTCGGCTGTCCTCAACATATTGAGTAAATCTGGCAGTGGTTTCACGATCTCGTTCATGTTATAGTTCATAATGAACTGTCCATAACTCTCAGGCAACGATTGTAACACGAGATCGGTTGCCAACTCTTGGCCGACCGTAAACCCTAGTCGAGAGACATTCTCCAAGTATCCGATCATTCGGATTACATGAGGTCCCACAGGGTTTCCTTCATCCAGATGACACTTGAACAATGCCTTAGAGATCTCATACCTCTCCACCCTTGCCTACTCTCGGAAGAGCTGCTTCAGATGCTCGATTATATCGACATCATTCATGTTTTCGTGTTGCTTCTGAAGCTGAGAAGTCATGGTGCATAGCATAAGGTAGGCCGCATCATTAGCGTCATCAACACGCTTTTGATACGCCTTTAGAGCTGCAGGGGTATTGTTCTCTGGACCTGCTGGAACTTGCTCCTCTATTGCTTACAGCTTCTTTTCTTGCTTGAGAACGATTCTCAAGTTTCTGTACCAATCAAGGAAGTTGGTTCCAGAGAGCTTGTCTTTCTCAAAGACAGTTCATAGGGAATGTTGTGAACTTGATGAGTTGTTTGCCATTTGGAATTCTACAAAAGGAAAATATGCAAGTTTTAGTATTTGTGAATTTTTGACTATATTCAACAATGGCTAGTTTATCAAATATAGCTCCCACTATTTTTCTACGGATTATTAACCCTCAAGATATTTAATGCAAAAATATCCTTATATTTTCTAGTGGGCCAAGACCCATGTTTCATCTTCTTATGAGCTTGCTTTGGCAAGTCACCCATAATTTGACTACTTTAGGTAGGAACAATTCCAATTGCAGCCTATGCAACTCTTGGTTCAATTGGGCAAATAACTTCTTATTTATCCATCTGCATGGATAATCCCAATTGATTGCCTCTAGGTTTTTAATCATATTAATGGCCTAGTTGTGTCCAACCTCTTATTTAAACAATTTTACGTAACTTGTTTGTGCCATCGCATTCCATCATGATGAACCAAGTTGCCTTGCTTTGGCATGCACGAACTTGTAAATCATGATGATAATGAGTGTTTTAAATAACGAGAAGGCAAGAACACAATATTTGAATTTTGAGGGATTTTCAAATTCAATTTTAATTGTTTTTGTTGATCCATATCAACTGAGCTATCTATTTGAGTTTGGGCATAACTCCAAATAATAGATCCGGGTTGTCTAATTATCTTATTATCCTAATTGCATGCATCATCCATACACCAACAAAAAAATAATAAGACAATAAAATAAACAACCACAAAATGAAATAAAACGTGATGTGGATATGGCCTTTTCTAGACTAAGATAATTCCAAGCCAATTGAATTATCTATGAACCCTAAAAGCAAACACATCTCCATGCGTCTTCATCTTTTGGTCCATCTTTCATAGTCATGTGGAATGCTCCATGCTCCATCTTTTGTGTCTTCATTTGGCTTTGGGCTTCTTTTCTTCAATCTTGGCTAACAATCTATTCTATCTAGCACTATCTAATAAAATAAATCTCACAAGTTGAGAAAAAATGGCTCGCAGGCCATAAAACCTTAATTAATTATTACAATAAATGGATCAGCTCGCAGGCCGTAAACCAGACCACAAAAATTAAACAATCACACCAAACCACATCCTTAGGCCATATCCAACCACCATGCAATTTGCACATAAACAGTTAAAATCCAATTTTAACGCGCTTGGTCAATTTTAATTGTTTTGAGGAATATTTCTAGGGTTAAAACGGTGGAAGGGGCCCAACAATCTAATTGCCCGAACCCCAAAGAGGACCGCCTAGGCCTTGGGTCGGCCGGTCCCTAGCCCACACTGCTAGGCCGTGTGCTAGGGCAGCCCCCGGCCCCTAGGCCGCGCCTTACTTGGGCTGCAAGCAAGGAGGGAAGTCCCCTAAGGGGGACGAACCTATTAGGGAGTTGTTTCCAAAACAACTCCCTTGCTTGTTGCCCAAGTTTGGTTGTTTCCTTGTTTGAAAAGAACTCTTTCTTTCAATAGGATGCCCAAACCCTAGATCTAAGATCCTAAAATTTCTCAAACTCAGTAATTCATGCATCCAATGCAAAAACTAGGTCTTTTTTTGTTTGATTATGGACAAATTGTATCATATGCTTGATTTGTCTTTTTTACGTTATAAAAAATAAATTTAAAGTGTACAACTATCAAAACATAACACATAAACCACGTTTATGTTGTACGACCGGTGGCTCTGATACCACTGTAGGGTATTGATCATGGGTACGCAGCAAAAAATATGATTTATCCATATAATACCCTCCAAGGATCACAGGACAAGAGGCATAACGATGGTAAAGGAAGAATCATGTTACATACCTTGGGGTTTCTCCTGTGATGATTTGTAACGTGAATTGTGTCACGTCTCTACGGTTGATCCACGCCTAGAGTTGAGATCTAGATCTTCCTTCTACTTTGTTCTAGCTAGGAACGGAGGAAGAGGAAGAAGAAATCACGCAACACGAGGAACAAGGAGGTGGCGGCCTCCTTTGTTGGCTGACGGGGTAGGGGCGGCGGCAAGGGGTCGGGCGGCCCTCTTGCTTGCTTGCTCTCTCTCATTTTTGTTCTCTCCCACTCAAGTTATGAACAATAGGCTCATAAGTGAGCGAATGAAGGAATGAGCATCCTTTATATAGTCCAACAAATCCTTTTCAACTACCTAAAGGACCAATTCTAGTCCTACTAGAATTCAATTTATTTCCTTCCTTGCAAATTAGTCCTACTAAGTTTGCAAGGTGTTGCAAAGTGATCCTTCTAATTAATTAATCATATTAATTAATTCCTAAACCTAGTTCAACTCTATATAGCGTGTGACCCCATAGGTTCTATCTAGTTGGTAGCAACAATTTGCTAATATGGAGCGGTTTCTAGCAAAACATCCATTCTAGCCAACTAATAGAATAGTCATCCGACAAACCTTGTACAAGTAATTGTCACATCCCTTTGTCTCTATATCCGGATTGGACACAAGACATACAAGTCACACTCGTATATACAATCTATAGTTTCTCGATCCTGGGAATAGCCTTATTCATTCAAATAACATCAATGTCCTATATTGATTTATTTGAGTCTGGCCGGACATTCTATAAGCACTATCCCTCGAGTGGCTTAGGATATTTGCTCCCGTTATGTGGGAGGGAAAAATTCAATCTCAGCCACTACGATCTCTAAGCTTGCTTCTTATTGTATCTGGTACACGACTTTATAGCACCTAGTTACGGTATAGCATTTGACGCTACCAAAATCACAATAATCCACAACTAGACAATCTAGTGATTTCTGTAGGGTTTTGATTCATGGATGCGCAACGGAAATACAAACAATCATAACCCATGCAAAACCCTCCAAGGATCACAAGTCAAGATACATAATGATGGTAAAGGAAGAAATCAATAACACACCTTAGGGTTCTCCTTTGATGACTTCAAACGCGAATTGTGTCACGTTCTCTATAGTTGATCCACGCCTAGAGTTTAATTCTAGATCTTCCAATCCAATGGAGCTAGCCGGGAAAGAGGAAGAGGAAGAAGAATCACGCAAAACGAGACGAAACAAGGAGGTGTTCGGCCTCCTTGTGGCCGACGGGGACGGGGGGCGGCAAAGGGGGGCGGCGTGCTGCTCTTTGCTTGCTTGCTCTATCCTTTTTGTTCTCTCCCACTGAATTTATGATCAATAAGGTCATAAGTGTGGGAAGGAAGGAAGGAGTGTCCTTTATATAGTCCAACAAATCCTTGCCAACTACCTAAAGGACCTATTCTAGTCCTACTAGAATTCAATTTAGTCCCTTCCTTGCAAATTAGTCCCCACTAAGTTTGCAAGGTATTGCAAAGTGATCCTTCTATTTCATTAATCCAATCAATTCATTCCCGAATCTAGTTCAACTCTATATAGGTTGTGACCCCATTGGTTCTATCTAGTTGGTAGCAACAATTTGCTATTATGGAGCGGTTTCTAGCAAAACATCCATTCTAGCCAACTAATAGAATAGTCATCTTGAGAAACCTTGTACAAGTAATTGTCTCATCCCTTTGTCTCTATATCCGGATTGGACACGAGACATACAAGTCACACTCATATATCCAATCCACAGTTTCTCGATCCATGGGAATAGCCTTATTCGTGCAAATAACATCAATATCCCATATTGATTTATTTGAGTCTGGCCAGACATTCTATAAGCACTATCCCTAGAGTGGCCTAGGATATTTTCTCCCGTTATGTGGGAGGGACAAATTCTATCTACGTCAACTACGATCTCTAAGCTTGCTTCTTATTGTATCCGGTACACGCCTTTATAACTACCCAGTTACGGTGTAGCGTTTAACGCTACCAAAATCACAATAATCCGCAATTAGAATATCTAGCGACTTCAAGTCTAAGGATGACAATACCATTGCACCACGAGGAACTTGTGACTTAACATAACGTGTATGTAGCCTTCTCGGAGATGGGTCAATCCAGTGCGCTATTACCCTTAATGCATACCTATGTGTTGGATCATGATATCTCCATATCAATCCAACCCCATACTAGTCTATAGATGAATGTCCCATTAATCATTATACTGGACTGGGGATATTTAAGATAAACAACACAATTGTAAATCTAAGGACTTCATTATATTAAATATCCAATAAATAATAAAATGAATTTTCTAGCTACAAATAAATTCATACTAAACTAGATTGGCTCTAGGGCATCTATTCCAACAGTCTCCCACTTGCACTAGTGCCAATCTGGCGCATCTCGTATGCCCATACTCCTTGTGTGCCCTTCATGCTTCCACTGCGCAAGCGGATTTGTAAGCGGATCTGAAAATTCTCATCTGTAGGAATCGTGCATATCCGAACGTCTCCTCTATCGATAATATATCGAATCAGATGAAACTTCTTGAGCACGTGCTTGGATTTCTGGTGCGACCTGGGTTCCATTGATTGCGCGATCGCCCCAGTGTTGTCACAGTACAACTCAACTGGATCCGCAATGCTAGGAACCACACCAAGTTCAGAAACAAACTTTCTGATCCAAACAGCTTCCTTTGCTGTGCCATTTGCAGCAATGTACTCTGCCTCTGTTGTAGAATCAGCCACCGTCTCTTGCTTGGAACTTTTCCAGCTCACCGCTGCTACATCCTGGCAAAACACATATCCCGACTGTGATCTAAACTCATCTCTGTCGGTTTGGAAGCTTGCATCAGTGTAACCCCTTACACGCAACTCTTCATCTCCGCCAAACATCAAGAAAGCATCCTTAGTTCTTCTCAAGTACTTTAGGATGTTTTTTTAATATAATCTAGTGACTCTCACCTGGATTGGATTGGTATTTGCTTGTCATACTCAAGGCATATGAAACATTTGTTCTAGTACACAACATGGCGTACATTATAGATGCTATGGCCGAGGCATAGGGAATTCTACTCATGCGTTCCTTCTCAATCTCATTGGAAGGACAACCACTCTTTGAAAGAGTGATTCCATGTGACATGGGCAAGAATCCCTTCTTGGAATCTAGCATGTTGAACCGTTTGAACACCTTGTCACTATATGTAATTTGACTTAGGCCTAGCAGTCTCTTAGATCTATCTCTATAGATCTTTATACCGAGTATATAGGTTGCTCCCCTAATTCCTTCATTGAGAAACACTTCCCTAGCCAATCTTTAACAGATTGCAGCATGGGAATGTCGTTTCCATTGAGTAGTATGTCATCCACATACAAGACCAGAAAAGCTATAGAGATCCCACTAACCTTCTTGTAGACACATGACTCATCGTCGTTTCTCATGAAGCCAAACTCTTTGACTACTTCATCAAAACGTCGATTCCAACTCCTAGAAGCTTGCTTCAATCCATAAATGGATCGTTGCAGCTTACAGACTTTGTTGGCTTGCTTTGGATCTTCAAAACCCTCCGGCTGTATCATATACACGTCCTCGAGGAGATTCCCATAAAGGAATGCTGTTTTGACATCCATCTGCCAAATCTCATAGTCATGGTATGCTACAATCGCAAGTAGGATTCGGATGGATTTGGTCATAGCGACTGGTGAAAAGGTTTCATCATAGTCAATACCAGGAATCTGTCAGATTCCTTTAGCCACCAATCGGCCCTTATAGGTAATCACATTACCATCCATGTCGATCTTCTTCTTGAAGACCCACTTGCACCCTATGGGCCGCGCCCCTTCGGGTGGTTCCACCAAAGTCCATACTTTGTTGGTATACATTGATTCCATCTTGGATCTCATGGCTTCTAGCCACTTCTGAGAGTCTGGGCCTTTCATGGCCTCTTCATAGGTAGTAGGCTCATCATCTATGAGCATCGTGTCACCGGAATCGGTCACGAGAAGTCCATACCTCTCGGTTTCCTGGCGCACTCTACTAGATCTACGAAGCTCTTGTGTTACCTGAACAGGTTGCTCCACAACTATTTGTGGTTCCTGTTCATGTTCCATAATCGGTTCAATGATTTGTGGTTCTTGAATCTCTTCAAGTTCTACAGTCCTCCCACTTGCTTCTTTAGAGATAATCTCTCTTTCTTGAAACACACCGGTCCGAGCAACAAACATGTTGTTCTCGGTTGGATTGTAGAAGTAGTATCCCTTAAGTTCCTTAGGGTACGCCACAAACTTACACTTATCCGACTTTGGCCCTAGCTTGTCTGATTGTAAATGTTTTACATAGACATCGCAGCCCCAAATCCTCATGAACGACAGTGTGGGAGGCCTCCCACTCCACATCTCATGTGGTGTCTTCATGACTGATTTAGACGGAACACGGTTAATGGTGAAAGATGCACTTAATAGAGCGTGGCCCCAAAAGGATAATGGATGATCGGTTTGACACATCATCGATCGAACCATATCCAATAGGGTTCGGTTCCTCCTCTCAGACACGCCATTTCATTGTGACGTTCTGGGTGGAGTGAGTTGGGACACGATCCCACACTCTCTGAGATAGTCGTCAAACTCTTGGCTCAAGTATTCTCCTCCACGATCCGATCGTAGAGCTTTCATACTTTTGACAAGTTTCTTCTCTACTTCATTCTTGAATTCTTTGAACACTTTAAAGGACTCGGATTTGGCCCTCATGAGGTACACAAATCCATATCTACTTTAATCATCAGTAAATGTAATGAAGTAGACGTAACCACCCCTGGCAGGCGTGGAAAATGGCCCACACACATCACTATGTATGAGCGCCAATTGCTCACTAGTCCTCTCACCTTTCTTATTGAAAGGGCACTTTGTCATTTTTCCCAATAAACAAGCCTCACATGTCTCATATGATTCAAAATCAAATGAGTCTAGTAGTCCATCCTTATGGAGTCTAGATACACGTTTCTCGTTTATGTGGCCCAAACCATAGTGCCATAAGTAAGCAGGATTTAAATCATTCATTTTAATCCGCTTGGTATTAATGTTGTAGACAGGATTGCTTAGATCAAGGACATACAGTCCATTAAATAATTGCGCACTAAAGTAGTGAATATTATTCAAATAAAAGGAACAACAATTCTTCTTTATTGAAATAATAAAACCTTCCTTGTCCAAACAAGAAATAGAAATAATGTTTCTGCTCATAGCAGGCCACTACTAGAAACATAGCTTGACACGACAGTTTCTTGTACGGCGGTAGTATAAACCGCCGTTTATTGAACTCATTTACGGTGGTTTTGAATAAAGCGCCGCATATAGTAAAATTCACGGCGCAAGCAAAAAACCGACGTAAGTTTGATTATTTTTACGGCGGAAATTGCTTAAGCGCCGTATAGTTGCGGCGGTTTTTTTGAGCTTCTGCCGTGTATTATACCGCGCTTTTATAATTCCGCCTTATAGTTAATTTTTTACTTTCGTAAAAAAAAAGAAAGAAAAAAAAGATTGTTTAGATCAGATCTGAACCGTTGATGAGAACGAACCCTACTCTTTATAACTATCTCACACTCTCTCCTCATTCTTGAGCCGCGGCCGCTTCGTCCTCACAATAGTCACAGGTATCTCTCTCTCTTCCTCCCTCCTCTCCATCTCCATCTTCATCCTCACTTCGCCCCCTCCTCTCTGTTTCTCACGTCGCCCTATTCTCTCCGACGTCTGCCACTTCTCTCTCGATCTCCATATCTCTCGGTCTCCCTCCCTCCATCTCCTTGTCTCTCTCTCCGCCCCGATTTTCTCTTTCTCTCCGCCTCTCTCTCTCTCGCTGCATCCTCTCTCTCTCCCTCTCTCTCTCTCTTGGTCTCTATATTCTCTTTGCGACTCTGTCTTTGATCTTTTTCGATCTGACAATCAGATCGAAAATATTTGGTGTTTTTGTTGATGATTGTCCTCCAACCGTTGATTTCTCTGTTTCTCTGACTCTGAACTAACATATTCTGGGTTCATAAGATAACAGCCAAATCCTTGTCTCGAATTTACAAAATGATAAACAAGTGCTTGGGTGGTTCATACTTTGAAGATCTGAACAATGTGATTTTGATTTACAAACTGATGTTTATAATTAATGAAAATCAGTAAATAGTAACAGATTATGCGGACATCTTAATCAAAAGAAAACACATAATGTATATATATATATATATATATAATATTCTATTATATAGTTGCCTACGGCGGTTCAACGAATAGACGTTCATTTCAATTTCAATTATTAGTCAAACGGTGGTTTTGGAAAACCGACGTAAAAATATTCAAGGCGGTTTTTTTGCGCCGTTAAGTATTAACGACGCTGAGTTTGACGGCTGATAGTGAACCGCCACAAAAACCGCCGTACATCATACAAACGGTGGTTTTGGTTACTTTAACGGCGCTTTTAAACCGCCGTCACATGGCATATTTCTAGTAGTGGGCACAAAATATCAATTATTTAATTCTAAAACTAATCCTGAAGGCAGAGATAGCTCGCACACGCCCACGGCCAACGCAACAACTTTTGCTCCATTCCCAACGCGCAGATTTATCTCCCCTTTAGCCAATCTTCTACTTCTCTTTAGATCCTTCACATTTCGACAAATGTGAGATCCACATCCAGTATCTAATACCCATGATGTAGAGACAGTTAAATTGACATCTACAACAAAAATACCTGGTGGTGGTGGAATCACTATTCCAAGCCTCTTGTCCTCCAGATATTTTGGGCAGTTCCTCCTCCAGTGTCCAGGTTGACTGCAGTAGTGACACTCACCTTTAGTCACACCTTTGGCAACGCCACCAACAGGCTTAAGGGCAGGTTCCTTGGACTTGGAAACTTACTTGCTTTTGCCCTTGGAGGATGAGGCAAACCTTTTGCCCTTTACTTTCTGCACCATCAAAATGGCCTTGCCCTTACCCTTGTTGATGCTTTGTTCAGCTGTCCTCAACATATTGAGCAAATCTGGCAGTGGTTTCACGATCTCGTTCATGCTATAGTTCGTGATGAACTGTCCATAACTCTCGGGCAACGATTGCAACAGGAGATCGTTTTCCAACTCTTGGCCGACCGGGAACCCTAGTCGGGCGAGATTCTCCAAGTACCCGATCATACGGAGTACATTGGGTCCCACCGGTTTCCCTTCTGCCAGATGACACTTGAACAATGCCTTATAGACCACATACCTCTCAACGCTTGCCTGCTTTTGGAAGAGCTGCTTCAGATGCTCGATCATATCGACAACATTCATGTTTTCGTGTTGCTTCTGAAGCTCACAAGTCATGGTGCATAGCATAAGGCAGGCCGCATCATTAGCGTCATCAACACGCTTTTGATACGCCTTTAGGGCTGCAAGTTTCTGGTTCTCTGGACCTGCTGGAACATGCTCCTCTATTGCGTACAGTTTCTTCTCTTTCTTAAGAACGATTCTCAAGTTTCTGTACCAATCAAGGAAGTTTGTTCCAGAGAGCTTGTCCTTATCAAGGACAGATCGTAGGGAATGTTGTGAAATCGATGAGTTGTTTGCCATTTGGAATTCTACAAAAGGAAAATACGCAAGTTTTAGTATTTTTGAATTTTTGACTATATTCAATAATGGCTAGTTTATCAAATATAGCTCCCACTATTTATTCTACGGATCAATAACCCTCAAGATATTAATGCGAAAATATCCTTATATTTTCTAGTGGGTCAAGATCCATGTTTCATCTTCTTATGAGCTTGCTTTGGCAAGTCACCCATAATTCGACTACTTTAGGTAGGAACAATTCCAATTGCATCCCTTATGCAACTCTTGGTTCAATTGGGCAAATAACTCCTTATTTATCCATCCGTATGGATAATCCCAATTGATTGCCTCTAGGTTCCTTAATCATATTAATAGCCTAGTTGTGTTCAACCTCTTATTTAAACAATTGCACATTACTAGCTTGTGCCATCGTATTCCATCATTATGAACCAAGTCGCCATGCTTTGACACTCACGAACTTGATAAATCATTATGATAATGAGTGTTTAAATACCGAGAAGGCAAAAACACAATATTTGAATTTTGAGGGATTTTAAATTCAATTTTCTTAATTTTTTTGTTGATCAATATCAACTAATCTATCTATTTGAGTTTGGGCACAACTCCAAATAATAGATCCGGGTTGTCTAATTATCTTATTATCCTAATTGTATGCATCATCCATATACCAACCACAAAATAATAAGACCCACAAAACAAAAATAAAACGTGATGTGGATATGGCCTTTTCTCGACTAAGAAAATTCCAAGCCAATGGAATTTTCTATGAACCCTAAAAGCAAACACATCTCCATGCGTCTTGATCTTTTGGTCCATCCTTCATAGTCATGTGGAATGCTCCATGCTCCATCTTTTGTGGCTTCGTTTGGCTTTGGGCTTCTTTTTCTTCAATATTGGATAACAATATACTTTATCTAGCACTAGCTAATAACTATACTAAATAAAATGATTCTCACAAGTTGAGACAAAAATTGGCTCGCAGGCCATTAAACCCTAATTAATTATTACAATTAATTGATCAGCTCGCTGGCCGTAAACCAAACCACAAAAATTAAAAAATCACAACAAATCACATCCTAAGGCAATATCCAATCACCATGCGATTTGCACATAAACAGTTAAAATCCAGTTTTAACGCGCTTGGTCAATTTTAATTGATTTTAGGATATTCTAGGGTTAAAACGGTCCATGGGGCCCAACAATCTAATTGCCCGGGCTCAAAAGAGAACCGCAAAGGCCTTGGGCCGGCCGGCCCCTAGCCCATGCGGCTAGGCCGCAGGCTAGGGCAGCCCCGGTCCCTAGCCCGAGTCTTGCTTGGGCGGCAAGCAAGGAGGGGCGGTCCCCTAGGGGGGCCGAACCTCCTTTGGGAGTTGTTTCCAAAACAACTCCCATAATTGGTGCCCAAGTTTGGTTGTTTCCTTGTATGGGAAGAACTCCTTCTTCCCAAAGGATGCCCAAACCCTAGATCTAAGATCCTAAAATTTCTCAAACTCACTAATTCATGCATCCAATGCAAAAACTAGGTCTTGTTATGGTAGATTATTGACAAATTGCATCATATGCTTGATTTGTCTTGTTTTACGCGATAAACAACAATTTTAAGGTGTAAAACTATCAAAACGTAACACATAAACCACGTTTATGCTCTACAACCAGGCTCTGATACCACTGTAGGGTTTTGATTCATGGATGCGCAACGGAAACACAAACAATCATAACCCATGCAAAACCCTCCAAGGATCACAAGTCAGGAGACATAACGATGGTAAAGGAAGAAATCAATAACACACCTTAGGGTTCTCCTTTGATGACTTCAAACGCGAATTGTGTCACGTTCTCTATAGTTGATCCACGCCTAGAGTTGAATTCTAGAACTTCCAATCCAATGGAGCTAGCCCGGAAAGAGGAAGAGGAAGAAGAATCACGCAAAAAGAGACAAAACAAGGAGGTGTTCGGCCTCCTTGTGGCCGACGGGGACGGGCGGCGGCAAAGAGGGGCAGCGTGCTCCTCTTTGCTTGCTTGCTCTCTCCTTTTTGCTCTCTCCCATTGAAGTTATGATCAATATGGTCATAAGTTTGGGAAGGAAGGAAGGAAGGAGTGTCCTTTATATAGTCCAACAAATCCTTGCCAACTACCTAAATGACCTATTCTAGTCCTACTAGAATTCAATTTAGTCCCTTCCTTGCAAATTAGTCCCTACTAAGTTTGAAAGGTATTGCAAAGTGATCCTTCTAATTAATTAATCCAATTAATTCATTCCCAAATCTATTTCAACTCTATATAGCGTGTGACCCCATAGGTTCTATCTAGTTGGTAGCAACAATTTGCTAATATGGAGCGGTTTCTAGCAAACATCCATTCTAGCCAACTAATAGAATAGTCATCTTGACAAACCTTGTACAATTATTTGTCTCATCCCTTTGTCTCTATATCCAGATTGGACAGAGACATACAAGTCACACTCGTATATCCAATCCACAGTTTCTCGATGCATGGGAATAGCCTTATTCGTGCAAATAACATCAATATCCCATATTGATTTATTTGAGTCTGGCCAGACATTCTATAAGCACTATCCCTCGAGTGGCCTAGGATATTTTCTCCCGTTATGTGGGAGGTACAAATTCAATCTACGTCCACTACGATCTCTAAGCTTGCTTCTTATTGTATCCGGTACTCGCCTTTATAACTACCCAGTTACGATGTAGCGTTTAACGCTACCAAAATCACAATAATTCACAACTAGAATATCTAGCGACTTCAAGTCTAAGGATGACAATACCATTGCACCACGAGAAGCACTTGTGACTTAACATAACGTGTATGTAGCCTTCTCGGAGATGGGTCAATCCAGTGCGCCATTACCCTTAATGCACACCTATGTGTTGGATCATGATATCTCCATATCAATCCAACCCCATACTAGTCTATAGATGATTGTCCCATTAATCATTATACTGGACTAGAAATATTTAAGATAAACAACTTAATTGTAAATCTAAGGAATTCATTATATTAAATATCCAATAAATAATAAAATGAATTTTCTATCCACAAATAAATTCATACTAAACTGGATTGCCTCTAGGGCATCTATTCCAACAATTTCAATTATAAGGATGACAATACCATTGCACCACGAGAAGCGCTTGTGACTCAACATAACATGTATGTAGCCTTCTCAGAGATGGGTCAATCTAGTGCGCCATTACCCTTAATGCACACCCATGTGTTGGATCATGATATCTCCATGTCAATCCAACCCCATACTAGTCTATAGATGATTGTCCTATTAATCATTATACTGGACTAGGGATATTTAAGATAAACAACACGATTGTAAATCTAAGGACTCCATTATATTAAATATCCAATAAATAATACAACGAATGTTCTAGCCAAAATAAATTCGTACTAAACTAGATTGCCTCTAGGGCATCTATTCCAACACTTATGATAACAAAGACCTCCATAATCGTATGGGATATCTACGTAAGTACTATGACTCAGATTATCATCGATTCCTTTTAAATTCGCGTGCCCTGGTTATACGCAAGATAGCTTGTTGTTATTATTTGGAAGAAATGGAGCCAACTATAGCAATCCTAAGGAAAAAGCTTATGTGACTCTTCACCACATTGGTCCACTAACCAACGACGAATGTCGCTTTTAGACACTCCATGTTTTAAGGCTTCGTAGATATGTTCCTGACAAGATAAGGAGAATAGATATACAGTACCTTCCTCATCTTTGTCGCCAACAATCTCCGGGAAATCCTGTTGGGCGCGTTCCAGTTGACCCACAATGGATTGCGAACGATGAGTCTGCTCTTCAAGGCTCTTCTTCATCGCTTTGGCGACATCGCGCTCTTCTTGCAGCCTTGCTTCGTCCTCTTTCTACTTCGCCATAGACACAGACTCTGCAATCATGTCTTCCTCAGTAGGGCCTTCTGGAGCTTTTTTAGAATTACCGCTATCAGCCAAAGTCATTGATTCAAGATCGGTCAAATGCGACATGTTGAAGGAAAAGTTATTACCTTCCCGCCTGGAAAAGGGGGCCTCTGGAACGTACTCGACAAAGTCTTCCAAGCTATTATGCTTTGAGCTCTGGCCTCTCTTAATAGCCACTTGCTTCCGGGGAGTAGGGTTCCTTCGCGCACGCTTCGTTGGCCTAGGTGTCGTCTCATCTGTCGAGGGCTCTTCGGAAGCTTTGTTTTTCTTCGCGTTGGCGTCTTGTTCTGCAAGAGATGTGATGAAAACAGCAAGAGCATACCAAATTCTGGCTTTGATCTCTTGCCCTATTGGCATCTCAGGTTCGATGGCGATGTTAGCTTCGTTCGAGCGCAAGATAGTGATGAGTGCACTGCTGCGATCACCCGAACTGAATCTCCTAAAGAGACACTAAAAACAAAACAAGAAGGTAAAATTCATCATTACATTTCCAAACTGTGTCAAAGGGAAAAAATGATTTGACAACATACCTTGTTGAACTCGTCTGCTTAACCCATTCATTCTTTGAAGGACTCCTTCTGAACTTCTTCAATTTTCTCCGCGAGAACCAGTTCCGCGCACAAATGATGATCTTTATCCAATGGAGAATAGAATCTGTACTATTTCACGTTCCTAGAAGCCTTAGATTTAAAAGAGTAGACTCCTATTCTGATTGCAGGGGCTATCCAGGGATGAAATTGGAGCCAAGACCTAGCTTGAAGGCGAGTTTGGGCATTCAAAAAGGCTGCCCAATCCACAGTGCCTCCCCCACTCTATTTTTGGACGATTGAGTTAATGGGAGCATGCCAACCAGCAGGTCGTTGCACTCTTTGTACAACAGCCTCTTATAGCAGCCCTTCAAAACTGAGTCAAACCACAATGAAGGGGCCACGGCGTCAAAGCCAAACTGGGGACTGACCCTAATTGGATCATAGGGAGTTGTGATGAGTGGATAGCTGGTACACTCGATTCCATCTTCGCATAAAGCGGGTAGATACCCCCTCCTGCACCAGTTGACAAACCTGGAGTAGCAGATTGATCCCTCAGTGATGTGCGCACGAGTGTACTTCACACTCCGATTGGGATACATGGTGTCTCTGAAGACAATATTGTCCAACTGTTGGACGTATGGCATGGGATTAAAAAGCTGGCATCGTCGCATATCAAAGGGAATGAGCGACGAACTGCCTTGGATTTGAACCAACGCCGGAGGCCAGAAGAGCTTCTTCTTAGACTTAGCGCGTCCCATAAGGTCACGGGGGAGGGGATCGGAGCGTATAAAGGCCATCGCTCGTACACCCACATTGACAAGAACGCGGCGTTGACATACATCACCACGTCGACCCGACCCTGGGACTGCTCCATATGCGACATCGCCAGATCTAGGCGGTGATACAAAGAACCAAGGACCAAGGTACCTACACTACTAGAAAATCGGGCTTTTGCCACGGGTAAATAATGTGGCAAAATCTTTAATCCCCGTGGCAAAAAGCTATAGCCACGGGACATGCCACGGTAGGCACCCGTGGCCAAAAGTTCTGTGAATTTTGCGTTTAGCCACGGGTAACAGCCGTGGCGAAGCTTCTGCCACGGTAATTCCCGTGGCTATTTGCAACCGTCAATTTCCCACGCGAGTTTCAATAGCCGTGGCTAAATATTTCGTTCGCCACGGTTAATAGTTGTGGCTAATATTCTTTGTGGCCACGGTCTACTCCTCTTTTAGGCCACAGTGTTTACCTGTGGCAAGTATCATTATGAGCCACGCCAAATTGAATTTCTTTTGCCCCATTAATCTCCCACGACCAGTAGATGTAAACTCACACCTAGTATGGCCATAGAAGCATTAATTACCTGTACAAAAACTAATTCTGAAAATTTTAAAAAGTATAATGGACCATATACAGAATTCACCAAATTCTTATATATCTAATATTTATGACAAATCCATTCACAAACATATCACATTTGCTTCAAACATTCGAAGTAGCATCATATTACACAAAACATCCATAACTACAACATAAAAACATCTTGTTTCTATTTTAAATCAAAGTTCCCAAAACATCGACGTCATATAGACGAAATTCCAGCCCAAAAGTAGCGCTTCCTAAAAGCAGTGAACATCCCTCTCCTATATATAACCTGTCCAACAGAGTGAAGAAGATGTGTGGGAGTCAGTCAAATATACTAAGATCCATGAGAATTCTGTAGTACCATAACATTAGCAACGACACAATCAATACTTTTAACTACCGACACTCGCAAGAAAACACTAATAAGTACCTAATGATGAGAAACACACAATAAAGAACACACTACTGAACCGAATAAAGCAAATTGCAGCAGAAGATCAAACGGAGGTCGACACTTCATTAGACAAACCTATAACATAGAAAGACTTTATTAGACAACCCTATAACATATAACATATAAAGACCAGTATAATTCAAAGAATGGTAAAACCTACTGTTTGATTGCACTATTTTTTACTTCGGGGGTAGCTTCGATTGGGGGGGGGAGGTTGCATTTTTAGCAGTGATGGATTATGCACGATTCGAGCTTCATTTTCAGTGATCGAGTCATGTTGTAACATTTTTTTCCAATTGTTACAAGCACACATTCATAATCTTTAAAAGGGAAACTTACTGGACATCATTTTATCTCTTTATCCTTATTCTCAAATATTATCACACATGTCTTGATGAGGAAGAAAACGGTTCACTGTACTAATGTAATGTCGGTTAAAAAAGAAACCCGACCATGGTTACTCCAGGTTTTGCCAACAGCAATAGAACCGGGATAGAAAATTGGTTTTTAGGTGGAACCTTAAAATTCTTAGCCTTAAGGGGGTTCTCTCAAAGACTTTTCTCAGAAAAAAATGATGTACCTGAAGGAGGCGACACCAGTATGGAATTGCAGCAACAATGAAGTAGAACGTGGTATATATGTCGTTTGTTTTGCAAGTGTTTTGCCTTGAAGTCTCCCCACCGTAGTAGCAAATGTAGAACTCCAGACGTCTGATTGCTTGTATCTGTAAAAATAAAATTAGTAAATGACCATACCACTTCACAATTAATTTGCGCACAAATATGGCTTTTCTTTCGCGGGATAGAAAATTTAGCTCAGTCGGCTTACCTGGCTTGTTAGCTGGTCTGCAAAGAAGAAATCAGGAAGTGCAACCTGCAGATTTGAAAAAGAAAATTAAGGAAAGCAGAAGTTTTGAAGTATGAAAGCAACCGTGCAGCCAAACAAGCAACCTGCAATTTTCCAAGAAACAGATCAATGCTAGGTTCAAGGTAATAACAACCCTGAGGTTCTACCTCAAAACCAATTGGCAGTGGGGGAGTAATCGAGGGTCTTACTAGGCGCAGACAGAACCAACAGAATCCTAATGTTGAAGAAACAACGATTTTCAACACAAGGATTGAAAATTAAGGCAGTGGATGAGGAAATAAATGATGTGTTGAAATAATTACCCAAGGTGAATGTTACTCTATGCCGTTCCCTTTTCATGTTTGGCCTTAAAGTGGTCATCCCTTTGCTACGGTTGGCATTTGAAAAATGCTTGATGAATGTGGCTTCAACTATGTCCATAAGCTTCACAACCAGTAAGATTTTCCCGGTATTTGGACTCATTAGAAGTATCTCGACTTTCGGACATTATGGTAGCATAACGCTAACAATCGCAGACATGGAAAATGTGGAAGTCATCAATGGAGAAACTCCCTTCCTCCGAGCTGCCAAGGTATGAGTTATCCACCATCTTTAAGTAAGATCTTGATGCATATCTTGAAGTTGCCTGCAAAAATATTGTCAACTCACGAGCATTCACTATGTGAAATTGGTTCGAATATGAATCATATGACTACCTTATCATATTTCTTCCTACCCTTTGAAACTGCCAACATATTCAAGAATCTGTTTCAACAAATACTAAGCGCAATTCAGCTGACAATCTTAAGTGAAAAATTCATACTTCATTTCAAAGTTACTAAATGAAAATTCAGAACTTTGATGCAATAATCTCGAAAAAATTAGAACTTTGATGCAATAATCTCGAAAAAATTAGAACTTTGATGCAATAAAATTGATTGAGATTCATTAGCTAACCTGATAGTGGAAGATTTGAGTAATTGATATCAACAGGAATCTTGATGCCATCGATTTCAACACCCAATTCTTCAATTATTTTTCCAATCATGGGATACTTCTACGCCAGCCACCAATAGAATGTCGAAACTCGGATCACGTCAGAAACCCCCAAACCCAGAGTCCTCTCTGCTTCAGCCCCTCTCCGCTGCGCGCAAATTAAAACAAACACAGCTGCAATAGTGGAAGCGGCCGACTTCTGCCGTATGGATTCTGCTGCATGTTGAAACTGCCTAAAAAATTAACAACAAAAGAAACTCTGATCACATCAGAAACCCCCCTAAAACACGATCGAAAGGCGCATGTCCGGAGAGTCACCGCCTAAGCAAAGCACCACACTTGGACACCGGAATCTCCCCGTTCCTTTGCGTCTCTTGGTTCTCTCTCTTGTCAACATCCTGTTCCTTTGCATCTCTTGTCTCTTTTTTGTTTGTAGTATAAATTCAAGTTGAGATTCCATACAACAATGGAATCCCAACTTGAATTATACTACAAAGAAAAAAAGCTTCAACAAGCTGAACCTACTGTAATGAGGAGCAAAGAAATTCCACCTTCAATTTATACTACAAACTATCATGACCAGAGAACCAATAACATGATTTCTCAACACTAAGTGAACTTATCAAGCCAATATTACTAGAAAATCAATTGAGAGAAATCCAGTAAAATAACAACTCAGTCGTACCACCAAAAACTCAGTCAAACACCAAGTGTTTTATATAGCAGCCTTAGGCAAGATACCATGGAGTAGTAGAGGTGTATGGGGCACATCTCACAAGAAAAGACAGACGAATATGCTACGTAAAACATTAAGCAACCAGGACGCGGGTGGAATCTTGATAATGAGTATTCTGTCTAACAGGTACCTATTACTACTAGGAAGATAAAATGCATACAAGAATGCAGGAAGAGTTTGATAGAGCCTAACGACTAATAGGAAAAGGCCGTGAACTATAAATGTATTTATGTATATGCACATCAAGAACCACTCAACTCGGTGTAGCAAGTAAATGCGAAAGTCTCCATCATCCATGTATAAATGTCACGTAAGGTGGACACATATCCATCATCACGCATTGTAGTGTATCACATCACTATCAATAAATAGGAAACAGGGTAATTTCATTGAGAGAACAGGTATAGGAATCCTCAGTAGACCATAATACTATAATAGGCAGTGACCAAGTACTCTCACCTGACCAAAATCTCTGAAGTTACTTTTGATTATGAGTTGATTCTAAGACTGAACCGGGGTCGAAGCTGTTAGCCCTGCAGATTTTAGGGTTAAATGTCAATAACAAATCAAGGGCAATTGCACAAACCCTAGAGAAAAAAAAGGCAAAAACCATATCAGAGAAGGGGAGAGAAAGAGGTAAAAGAGGAGGAGAAAGTAGAGAGTGGACGAAGGACATGAACATACCTACAAATTGATAGAGGAAGACCACGACGACGAAGAGTGAGAGTGAGACAACTGCAATTGCTTTCGGTAGAACCTCAATTCCCTCTCCGATTTCGTTCAATTCAGCTTCAATTTCCTCTAATCTCTTGATCTCACACCAAATCAGTGAGAGGGCATCGTCGATCGATGGAGGAGAACAGTACGTGGGTCGGAAGAGAAACCGGGGTGGGAGCGCTCTCTGATGAGAAATTAGGGATTTTTTCCTAGAAAGTTGAGCGCGACCCCTAGTTTTAACTTTGCAACCTGAAATTTTATTGAAAGTATCGTATTTTAGAAATTAAACAAATCTACCACGGTTAATAGCTGTGGCTAAATTTTTTTAACCATATATTACTACGGCAGGATCATTCAACGTGGTTAAGCAACTTTTTTGCCACGGTTACTTTTAAAAAGGTGTGGCCATTGCAAAATATGTTCACCACGGTTAGTTACCGTGGTAAAAACTAATACTAGCCACATTTATTAACCGTGGCTGAATTTGGTGTGGCCAAAGGCCATTTTTCTGGTAGTGCTAATGCAAACTTCTTCCCAAAGTATAGACGAACGACCAGAGAAAGAACGTGACAGAACACACCATCGTGGGGGTGACCGTCAATAAGATATCGTGACAACCATACGCAGAGAAAGCCACAAAGAGTATATTGAGAACCCTTCCCTTCAAACAAGGTGGGGGCCTTCAGGTTCTTCGCAGTCACTTCCTAGGCAATCTTAGAATTGGCGAGTCGCGGTAGAAATAGTTCACCTGCTTGGACCACAGGTTTTCGCGCCTGAAGGAACTGATACGCATGTCTTCGCAGGCTTGCTCGATGCCCATCTGGTGGCATTCTTCTTCAGATCGCCGATATAATCCTTCATTTCTTGGAAGATCAAGAGATCTTTGTCAGTACTCAAAGCAGCTAGAGGATCTATGGCGCCCATACAGGGAAGCTTCAGCAGCGCCTCGACATCTTCGAGTGTCGGCCCGGCCTCAAAAGTCGCAAAGTGAAAGATGTGAGTTTTCTTCGAGTACCGCGAGAACAATGTCATCAGCATGTCTTTATCAAGCTTCACGTTTAATCCCTTCGTCGCGCGCACAGCACCATAAATCCTGTGCTGGTTAACTCAGTCTCAAAATGGGTGAGAATGTATACCGTCCACTATTCCATTTAATCCAGCTTCTCGGTGACGGTCTGGTGAAAAAGATCTATGAAAGGATAAAGTCAAGCCCCGAGGCGAAGTCTATGAATATCATTTACATTGGCAAGATCCCAATCGTCTCTTTGTGACTCATATGTCAATTTCAAAGCATTCTTTGGGGGAGGCGTCTCAATTGAAGCGCCTCTGATGGTGGCCAGATAAAAATCTTCCACTCCTAGGTAAGGGGCCTTACACCATATCTCTTTTGGGACCTCTGGAAGAGCAACTGCTTCCTTCAAACTTTTAGTTCCAAACCCAGACTGGGTACTAGTTTGGATCCAGAAATTTAGGCAAAGGATAAAGGTCACTAAACTTGTTGTCTTTTGAGTGACTGGATTGTTTGGACAAAATCTGGTTGAGGAGCTGAACGTCTTGTTGGGAATTTCCTCTCCGGCTCATAAAATTTCAGAAGCAATGACGGTAGAAAAGTTCTAATTGAAGAAGCAAAGGGTTTAAATAGTCCTCAAGATTGAAGAGTCGCGAATGCTGACATTCTCTGAGTCAGCATCACTTCGGTAATCGGCGAAATTGGTGACCTATCAGATCATTTTGAGTTATACTTGCCTCAAAAATCGGATAAAATATGTGGATGGCGTCTGGTTAACCTCGCAATGACCACACATCATCAAAAGCTATATGGCGTCTCGAACACCTAGGCAATCATGGCTATATCAGAGGGGTAGGGATTCGAATTTTATTCAAAACAATACGAGGATCTGCGTGGGGACCACGCACGACTGATTTTGCTCGACTACACGTCAAACGCGCGCGTGACTTTCGCGCAAAAGGGGGCTATTGTTGATAGTGCATTCGAGACAGACAATGCATAGCCACGTGGCGGCCATCCAGCACATCTGACTGTGCTTTGCATACACCTGATCACTGATCATACTTATCCACATGGGGGCTGCGAGACAGGGCTACCCGTGATACCAACCACACGGTAATTGTAGGTACTTAGTGATTTGGAGGCTAGAGTAAGGTCCGCCGCGCGCGAACAACAACCAAGCTCGCGCCCGAACCTTACTTACTGACTTGAGAGACTTAATGATCACGTCTTATAAACCCGGTCAATCTCATAACGGTCTCTAGTATATGCGGGCACGTGCGTAATGTTCCCTATATATACGGTCGAACGTGCCGTTACGGGTCTATCATTAAGCCGTCATTTATGGGCGCATTAACCCCTCACAACGGTCACTTCCCTACTATATACAGGATCGTTAGCCCTGCATTGCAACCTTGTGGTTCTTCTTTGATGCTCTTGGACTTTCTGGACTTTTGGATTTACCGAAGCTCCGTCATTAAGCTGTCTCGCTCTCAAGAACAGTTACCATTGCTTACTCTCTCCCTACTCACTACCCTTCATCTCTCTGAGTTCATACTCCATTCCCTACTTGAGGTGCATACTTGGATCTCTCTCAAGGATTTCCAAAAACACAGCCACATTTCATCAGCTTTTTTGAATCCCTGCGACGCCTTTCGATTAGGCAAGCCATTAAAGGTGGTTCGACGAGAAGCGTATGAAGGCGTCTTTCCATAAAATCCAACGATAAGGCCTTCCCGGCGACATGGAACATGAGATCAACTTCAGAACCCCAGTCACCATGAAAAATGGAGAGCTAACCCACTGCAAACTTCGCAATGAGTTGCCCTTGCCAAGCCTTATCCCATAGGCACTTGCGCGCTTTTTCCAATTTGTAATCCTTAAGAATAACATAATACAAGAGGTAATGTGAGATTACTCTGATAAGAAAAATGGAGCAAGGCTGGTGAGGAGAATAGAACGAAATCAAAACAGCACCGCCTTGCTAGGCCAAGCCAGAAGCTACTTCCGGATTTGCAGCCCTCCAACAATTCTTCATAAATTTGAAATTAGCCACATGCCACTTTGGCTAGCCAATAAGAGAGAAAATATTGGAAGATTTAAGGTACAGACACCGGTCCTCTCCAAGCAACCGCCTCCGGATGATCTTGCTTGTTGCAATCAAAGAAAGTAAATCCTTAAACGAACTGGCGGCCACACGCTGCACGATCATGCAAAAAACATCACCGTGTGCAGTCTCTAGAAGAGAATTCCCTTAAGCGGCCTCATCCATTTTCAAACTTTTTGCTACAAGATTTCGTACACCTGTTAGGGTAGAAAGGTAAAGGGGAAATAGTAGGCTGGAAATAGTGCTTTGGTTAATGCATTGTCATTAATGGGAAGTAGGTTGGACGTAGTAGTGTCGCAGTAATGATTACCTATCACTGTGTTGAAGCTTTCATCAAACTAGTTATGAGCACGTGTGTTGCACGTGTGTTGCACGTGAAATTTTATTTATTACAATAATCATACTTAATCAAAATGAAAAAAAATCAAGACAAGAAGCACCGTGATATTTTAAAGTCGGTGAGTAATATAGTAAACCCAAAAAATAAGTGAGAGATGAAATGTGTGTTAAGAAATTTAACATACTACCAAAATTCTTAAGACCTATATGTCCCTCAACGATGCAAATGGGTTCGGAATAATGTCTCTGATGATATCTGCTTCATTCGTATAGTGCGGTCCACTTAGACCTTGCCAAGTCTCTAATGTATGCTTCAGTCTCAAAACTGGTCGCCAAATTCTATAAAGAAGACCACATTGAAATTAAGTGGTGATTGTAAAGAAATTATGGCGGAAATTGCTGAGAATAACGATGACATAATCAATAATCTTCCGGATGCAATTATCCATCACTTATTTTCCTTCTTGCCCATGAATACATAATCAAAAAACTGTTTGCGATGTGTTGCAACAGTGTTTAAAATCAAAACACATTTATTCATAAAAACACAAATAAACCGGTGGAAGGAGAGAACAAGCGGTGAACTG
This sequence comes from Linanthus parryae, assembly GCA_023055425.1. Lineage (NCBI taxonomy): Eukaryota > Viridiplantae > Streptophyta > Magnoliopsida > Ericales > Polemoniaceae > Linanthus > Linanthus parryae. The sequence goes on along the minus strand of JALGPY010000010.1, from coordinate 10,951,070 downwards.
TAATAATGTATCCAGTGACCGACTTGAGAGAGAGAGATCAAGTGAATAGGTGAGAAGAGAGAAAAAAAAGTGGGGACAACCTGCAGGTGAGAGAGAGGAAAGGTGAAAACGTGAGAGAGTGAGAGGTTGCACGTGAAGGAGTGGGAGAGAGAGAGAGAGAGAGAGAGAGAGAGTGAGTGAGAGAAAGAGAAGAAAGAGTGAGAGGCTGCACGTGAATGAAGGAGTGAGAGAGAGAGAGAGTGAGTGACAGAAAAGAAGAGAGAGAAATGTAAATGGAGATGGACAAATTATCCCAAATTATTAATTTTTTCCAAAATTTCATTTTATTTTAATCTTTTTTGCATTATAAAGTTATTTTTTTAACGATAATATAAATTAACGTTTAAAATATATATAAACGAGTGTTCTTACCAATTCTCCCTCGGACACGGGCAATCCTCGGGTATATTTTAAAAAAAACAACGTTTTATGTGAGTTATGCTTGATTTAACAATGAGATTTTGGTATCCGTTCAAAAACAATAAAAATAGTGAAACAGAACAAGCTGAAAAAACAGGTTTAAAAACATAATAACAAAACTGACACGATTTCTTACGTGTATGCGCAAGTGCACGGTCAAGTAATATAGGGGTGGTATTTCATCCCCGAGTTATCGATACCACGAGGAGAGACTTGAGATTATTTAATTAAAAGCTTAATTTAGAGTTAAAGTAACCGTGAGCAATGTTTGTTCGTTTAAGAGTTTGCCTACCCAAAAAAGTGGCTGTACTGAAATAACAATCTTTTTGGATTTTATAATTAAACACAGTTTAATCAAATATGGAGAAAGACTATGCGATATATGGATCACCTAGGGTTGTTAGACAATTCCGGATATTGTATTGAAACACACTAATCCTAACTCAGTTATGCCAGGTAACTAGTCACTACGATCTTCTCTCGATCTCACGTAGTCCTACGTCACGGTCTACTACAGGTCATGTCGGTCCACTGTCGTCTACCCAATGGACAATCCTATTCAAATCACCTCTCAGTCTCATTTATTAAGGATTGTGTTCATGTTATCTATCACCCTAGGCCAAGTCTCCGTCGAGCACTCCACCTAAGTACAAGCAATTCCGGGTAGCTACTGCATTGTTGCTAAGATTTAAGCTCAGAACAGGAACAATATCTAAACTCAATTAAAGCATTAAGTAATAATCAAGATTATGCATCAAAAACATCTTCTTATGGTCATTCATCTCATACCAAGGGTGTGTCAATAACCCTAATTCAACAATACACAAAAAGAAGTTGAAGAATATTCATAGTCATGAATCCAATACATGAATCAATCACAATAAGCCGGAAAAAGATGAATATAACATAACCCTAGGCTCTCCATAGAGCCTAGTAAAGAATCTAGCTACTCATAGTAGATGAATGATAAAAGAGTTTCTCCATAGATAATGAAAGAGAAGGAGAAGAAGTGATCAAACGATGAAATCTCCGAAGAGTAGATGAATCCGTGCACCTCAGCTCCAAGCTTCTCTCCAAAGTTTTCCCGTGCGTGATTGATGTCTCTCTAGGTCTTCTCTCACGTTTTTTACCAACTGGGGTGAGTTTTTAATGTAACTTGGCGGAAATTGCATTTCAGCCCCTCCAGTTTGTAATTCCCAGACAGAATTGGAAGCTGATATTGCGCGGGCCATATCTCCCTCATCCGGACTCGTATTTGGACTGACCATATATCTTTGAAAAGCTATGGATGTCTAATTTCCAATGGCTTAGGCATTGCTCCAAAAATCATTGTAGATTTTCCTAAGAATTGAAAAGAGTGAAGGCTGGTCCTGAGTGACTTTTCTAACTTTGCTACCTTTTTGCATCTTCTTTTCTCCTCTTCATTCCAAGCATATCCAAGCCTCTCATAATCTCCATTGAAGCTATTTTACCCGAGTTACACAACACTAAACAACCCGTGCAATTATCTTCGCAAATATGAGAGAAAACATGCTCGAATAAGCTTGAAACTACACTTTTCACTCTTAGGCTAAAAAATCATCAATTTCACATATTTGTGCACATATACCATATAAATCATGTGAAATAAGCCTAATGCAAGTGATAGAAAGTATCATGATAACTCCTAAATGAGAGTTATCAAATACCCCCACACTTACCTTTAGCTCGTCTCGAGCAAAACTTGCTTCACTCCCCAATAATTTGCATCTATCATTACTAGCCATGTGACAAAAACGACTCACGTACACGACTATGCAATCTACATGCTTTGTACAATGCAACTCGATTATAATACAATGCAAGTATTGAAATAACACAAAAAAAATCTTCTTCTTTGGATATCAGTCAATCTCGCTATTACCAACCAAACTCATCAAGTTCTCACAAGTCTCAATAGAAAATCACACAACCAATACCAAGAAATTTAAGTAGAATGATCCTACGCACAAGTTCACTAAAGGGTCCCCAAACATCAACCATAAACAATCCTAGACTCGGGAAAGTCCTTTAGCTCAGAGGGTCTAGGAATCCTTAGTACTAAGGTAGTCTTTCATCGCCAAGTCATTTGAGGTTTTCAGACCCTCTTAGCCGTGATTGCATTTGAATGCAAATTGTCCCAGTGACGGGAGACACAACTCCGTGTAATACGGCTTGAATTTAAGTTTCCATAGAAGTTCTAATTGGATTGAATCCAAATTCTCCAAATGAATGGAGGCACATTAGGTTGTTCGCCGTATCTAATCGAAGAGAAGATTTTTTTCATTCTTGTCTAATTTTTTCAACCGTGCATTTAGAGCTACTAAGTGTGCGATTTTTCGGTTAGCTCTTGAGACCGCCTTAAGGGATGGTGGTGTACACTCCCTAACTTCACTTAGGCTAGAGCAACGTACCACATGGAACTGACTCTACACGAAGGTCCACCCCAGATTTCAAGAGACCACACCGTTTCCACTGAAAACAGACCATTCAACTCCTTAGAACTAAATCCTCCTAGCACAATAAAGGAACTAAAGGTATGCCCTCTTCTACTTTCCACTTTTCCCTGAATACCCGGGACATCCTTTCGTGAAACAGGCGCGCAAGATAATAAAATTAAGGTTTTCCCTACTACGGCGCTTCCTATTCTCAGAGACTCTTTCACGGAACTCTCTTCGGTTTCAAGCTTCATCAATTGCCATTATTCTCAAAAAATTCAAATATTTCTGATTTTTCACTTTTCTAGTTTTTTTGATTTTTTCAATTTTTTCCTAAATCTATATGAAACTGGCCAACTCGATTAATCACACAACTATTGGGTAGGGGGAATCAATATTTAAAAGTGAAAACAAATGCATAAAATACACAATCTAATATGATACAACAATATATAAAACACTCCACCTTAACCACGAATATGACACAATACTACACATACTACATGTAACAAGGCGATCCAAGACGGACATGGCTAGCAAAGGTAGACATAACCCCCCCCCCCCAAACTTGAGATATTCATTGTCCTAAATGAATTTAAAGAGTACCCCCAAAGAACATGATATCAACGTGTAAGGAATTAATAGCGAAATGGCAAGTGTTGCAGGGCAATTCGCCTAGAGTAACTCGACGTGAATTTTAAAGAGAGAGAGAGAGAAATTGTACCTTCGGTCCCGGAGTACCGTTCTTACGGGACCGATTTCGCAAAATTTGGACGAGAATGGACCGGTTGGTCGACCAATTTTTCGAGAACCCGAGCAAGTCGAAGCAAGACTACCTTGTTGTGCTCCTCGGTGTTCCCGTTGCAGGTCCCTCTTGGAGCTTTGGCCGAATCCCCCTCCAAAGCGACGAATTGTAAAATTCTCATTCTTGGAGTTCTTACTCTTTGAATTCCCACACACTCAAACCGCTCACTATCTCTCAATAACTCAATAGTTAATGTTGTAGTTGGGTTTACAAGGAGCAGAACCAAACAAAAACTTCACAATTTGGATGAGTTTCGAGTTTTGGGTGTGTAGGCGTTCTTGAGGTTTCAGAGGAAGAGAGATGAATAAGAGGAGTGTTTGATCCGAAATTGGGGTTGGGAGTGTGAGAAATCCGGTTTTTGTTTTAAATAGTAGCCCCGGAATACCCAAAATGCCCCCAATTAATGAGGCTTCCAGAGCATTTTGGCCCGAAATGCTTTTGATTTCGGCCCGAAATACAGTGTATTTCAGCCCGAAATCAAAACCATTTCGGCCCGAAATAATTTGGAATTCTCAAAACGGATCCCTCTTTTCATTTCGGCCCGAAATCAAGGGTATTTCAGCCCGAAATGCCCTTGGGTTTACCGGTTTTTGTTTTTGGTCGAGTTTCTTCATCCGGTGTCCGATTCCTTCGATTCTCGCGCTCAAGGACTCGTCATTGAATGTAGAATCCAATGTTGACTGAGAGATTCCCAAAGTCTGTGGAATGTTTCATCTCATCTCGAAAATTTCTCTCTAGCGCAAGAATCGTGCCCCTTTAAACTTGTGTTTTCTTCCATCCCTCTTCGGATTCCGATGCGTGCAACTCCGGGCCACAACTAGTTGTCAATATACTCAATAAATGAATAGCTACTCTTATACCTCGAGTAGCCTCTCTTTGAAGCTCTTATTATGAAATTGCTCGTTGTGCCTCGTTTTGCGTGAAATGTAGTTCACGTGCATCAAGAAGGGGAATCCGAAGGGGTCTTCGATACATGTGTCCTGCACACTCATAGGAAATAATAAACCACTCTCTCGCTCATCTCTCACTATGAAATATGGAGGATTCAAAGAACATAAACTAAATAAAATAATGAATGTCCTACTCCACATTAGGTTGCCTCCCAATCAGCGCTTGTAATTTAAGGTCGACGGCCTGACGCAGTTACCTCTGCCACATCACGAGGGTGGTCAGGGACATTGTGCTGCTTCCATCTTAGCTTTCCTATGCTGAATTTGAGGCACTGCTTCATGTGCTTGCACAACTGATGGCTTGTTCCTTTCTGAGTAGTCAGGTGGATCCCCTTGCGACAGATCAGGAAGTTGTCGGTTCACTTGTACAGCAAATGGAACCCCTGGCTTATGCTCCCACGAGTACTGACGTTTTGGTTTGAAGTCTCGAAAATTCTCCATGTCATCATGTACCCTCATAATCAGCTCTCCATCTCCACATCAACGAGAGTACGCCCAGTTGCTAAAAACGGCCTACCTAGAATTATAGGCACATCACCAGCTGGCATGTCCAATATGACAAAGTCAGCTGGCATGATCAGGCTTCCAACCCTCACAAGTACATCGTGTATCATCCCACAGGCTCTCTTGGATGATTTGTCTGCAAAATGAAGAGTGATCCAGGTTTCTGAGGCTCCCCCACACTTAACTTTTTGAATACCGACAGAGAAATCAAATTCACGCTTGCTCCCAAATCACAAAGAGCTCTCCCAGTGTAGGCATCGCCCAACGTAGCTTCAATGACAAAGCTACCCGAATCCTTCTTATTCTTAGGTATCCCATGCAAAACTCATGAACTATTATGCTCATTTAATTTCACACCCTGAAATTCATCCACTGCTTTCTTACCAATGACTGCATCCTTAATAAACCGAGAATACTTAGGCATCTTTTGAAGTGTCTCAATCAACGGAATATTCATATGAAATTTAGAAAATACGTTCAGAAAGCGCCTGTATTCCTCAGAATCAATGGATATGGAAGATCTGAATAAGAAGAAGGAGATGAAAGTAATACCTCAGGGAGTTACTGCTCATCCTGCTGAGTCATGCCCTTTGATTGGGGGACCATGACAGGAGTCTTCGCAGAATCGAAAACTTCATGCTCTTTTGCCTTGGATGCCACTCCTCTGGCATGAGTAGGGTATGGCGGGTCTTTGAGTGCAATACCACTGCGAGTGATGATGGCCTGAACATGTTCCTCAGATGAAATAACAGTGTGTTCCAGTGTTTTGTGTTCGAGTTGCTTCTTGAGATCCTTAACTTCAGCCAGAGTTTCTCGGAGTGCAACTGCAGAAGTCGTGCTCTCGGAAATCATGGTCATCACGTGTTGACCCATCACTTTCATCAATCCTCTCATCTCAGCCAACTCTGAAGCTGATTCTTGTTGTTGCTTCTGCAACTCTGAAACAACTTCTTCATGCACCGCCTCCACCTCATTCACCTGAACTGTGCCATAATCAATTGCATTTTGCTTCATCAGTTCTTGGTGATGGGAATCATAATCCAAGCTCTCCTCTTGCTAAACCACTTGGCTCATCAGCTCATATGCACCCTCCACATCGCATTTGAACAAGAAATTGCCCCCAGCTTCTCTTTCGATCTCGTCTTTATCAAGATTTCCAAGTGCATCATAAAATATTTGGATGATATGAGCTTTGGAAATTCCATGGTTGGGGCACTTGCGTAGCAAGCAATTGAGACGCTCCCATGCTTTGACCATAGATTCATGCTGGTTCTGCTTGAATGACCATATCTCGTTCTGGAGCTGAATCATGCGTGAGATGGGAAAAAAATTATCCATGAACAAGGAGGCACACTCTTCCCATGTCTTGATTGAGTTGGATGGAAAGAATCTAGCCAAACCACAGCAGCTCCCTTGAGGCAATGAGGGAAGAGCATCAGGCTTATTGCTTCAGAAGTGACCCAACTATATCGGATTAGCCCACAATGGCTCTGAAATCTCCCAATAAATTCATGTGGGTCTTCCTCATGTGTCCCAGCAAAAGTGCACTGTTCCTGAGCAAACTGTATTGTGCCAAGCTTGAGGCAAAAGGTTTCTTCCTGTATTGGTGGCACCACAACTGCTGACTCCCTTCCTTTAAGATCCCCCTCAAATTCCTAGATTATTGCTTTTCCAGAACAGTTATATGGCATTGAGGATGGATAATGTCTGGATGTTTCCGCCAATGATTTCTCTACGGTTGCAGCAACCATAGCTACTAGCTTCTCCGTGGTGAGGCTAATCTGCCCTTGGCCTTCCGCCATAGCTACCTGAGAAGACAACACTAGCACACCCGTGAGGTAAACAGATAGTAACAAAAAGTAAAAATAAAATAAAAGCTACAAACTAATTTTTAACTAAACAATCTACCGTTGTCCCCGGCAACGGCGCCAAAAACTTGACACGCTATCTTACCTGTTACCGCAAGTGCACGGTTCAAGTAATATTGGGTAATATTTCAATGAAAGAGAAGGAGAAGAAGTGATCAAACGGTGAAATCGCCGAAGAGTAGACGAATCCGTGCAATCCTCAAGCTCCAAGCTGCTCTCCAATGGTGTCCCGTGCGTGATTGATTTCTCTCTAAGTTTTCTCTCACGTTATTTACCAGATGGGGCGAGTTTTTAATGTAACTTGGCCGAAATTGCATTTCAGCCCCTCCAGTTTGCAATTCCTGGACAGAATCGGAAGCTGATCTTGCGCGGGCCATATCTCCCTTATCCAGACTCGTATTTGGACCGACCATATATCGTTGGAAAGCTATGGATGTATACTTTACAATGGTGCAAGCCTTGCTCCAAAAATCATTGTAGAGTTTCCTGAGAATTGAAAAGAGTGAAGGATGGTCCTGAGTGACTTTTCCAACTTTGCTTCCTTTTTGCATCTTCTTTTCTCCTCTTCATATACCTTCATTCCAAGCAGATCCAATCCTCTCATAAGCTCCACTGCACCTATTTCACATGAGTTACACAAAACTAAACAACCCGTGCAATTATCTTCGCAAGTATGAGAGAAAACATGCGCGAATAAGCTAGAAACTACACTTTTCACTCTTAGGCTTATAAATCATCAATTTCACATATTTGTGCACATATTCCCTATAAATCATGTGAATAAGCCTAATGCAAGTGATAGAAAGTATCATAATAACTCCTAAATGAGAGTTATCAAATACGGTTTGCTACGCGCTGAAAAACAGTGTTGAAAATCAAAAACACACTTGTTTATTTGGCAACGTTACTAATTTTCATTGTTAATTTGATTTAATATTCGTTTTACGTACTATAAGGACATATACTGCAAGTATTTGATAACTTAGGCATCTAATCATAGTTGAAAATGTCTTTAACCACCAATAGGAGGTCTAGGGCAATAGCCTAGAAGGTTGATTGAGAATATTAAGTAAATCTTCGATTTCTGTGTGACCAAGATCGTGGCAGGATTTGATGTTCTAGTGGAATATATCACGGTGTCTAAATCCATCTCCTTAATGGGTGTAGTTGAAGTGCACTAATGTTGGATGTTTCAAAAATTTATTTAATCATGTTGCTGTAAGCTCTATGTATTTCTCAAAGTTTCAAATAAAAACTATATTTATAAAAACATATGATTTTTAAGAACAAAAATATGTGTTTAGAGTACTATTCGTGATTTACCAAGAGATTTTGTATCCGTTTAAAAAAAAATTATAACAGTGAAACAAAAAAAGCTGAAAAAACTATGTAAAAATATAATAAAAGTATTTGATATGTGCAGAAAACAGTGTTTAAAATAAATAAAAAACACATTTGGCAATGTTACTAAATTCCAGTGTTAATTTGCTTGAATATCATTTTAAGTACAAAATTGACATATATTACCAGTATTTGATAAATGCATCTAATCATAGTTGAAAGCCTATACGGTTTAATAGAAGATGAAGTCAATTTTCGATTTCGGTGTGATCAAGATCATGCATGATTTGATTTTACAATGGCAGTAATCACATTTTCTAAATGCATCTAATTAATGGGTGTAGCTGAAATGCACTTATGTTGTGTATGTTTCAAAAGTTTATTTAATCATGTTACCGTAATTGTAAGCTCCATATATCTTCAAAGCTTCAATTAGCAACTTAATATTTAAAAAATAATGTTTTTTTATTGAGTGGTGTGATTTACAAATGAGATTTTTAGGTATCCGGTTAAAAACAATAAAAACAGTGAAAGAAAACAAGCTGAAAAAAGAAATTTTAAAAACACAATAAAAAACTGTTTGGTATACGCTGAAAACAGTGTTTAAAATCTAAGCACATTTTTCATAAGAAAAAATATATACACATTTTGCAACATTACCAAATTTCAAAGTTAATTTGCTTGAGTATCACTTTTAGGCCCAATACTTTTGACCCAAAAAAACACAATATTGACCTATTATGAAAAAAAAAAAAAACAGATTATTCATAAAAAAAAATAAAAACACTTTTGACAACAATTATCAAATTGCAAAGTTTATTTGCTTGAATTTCGTACTCACAAATTTATGCATCTTATCATAGTTGAAATTTTTTCAACCATCAACAGGAGGTCTAGGATTGAGTAGATGAAGTATTTTACTGAGTAATTATCAGCCCGTGGATTGATCACTGATCCAACGAGTGAGATTTGTCCAGCAAGTCAAATATGAACAGAAGAAGGGGGTTCCGTCTTTACAATAGTCGGTTATTGTTGGCGTCGTTCACCGTTCCTCTGCACTATGCGTTGTAAAGTGAGTGCATTGGGAGGAATATAGAACTCTCTTCTCAAATACAGTAAAAAAATGGAGCAAGTGTACAACAAGGGGGCGAAGAGGATGTCCATAACGTGTTGGAGGAAATGGGAGCACTTGGACATAAATTGTGACAGTGTGAGTATGCAGATGTATAAGCAGCTAAGATACTCTAGAAGGGGGGGGGGGGTTGAATAGAGTATGCCAACTTTTTTGCAAAAATTGCTAGGAAGATGAAAACTTGTACAAACAATGAAGTTCTAGGCCTTGAAAGCTAGTTCAAGCCTTTGAAGTAAATGCGAAAGAATAGAGAAAGTATGCCTTTTTCAAGGCCTTGAAAACAGGTTCAAACCCTTGAAAAATAAACAGTTTTTGTGTGCTGCAAAAGCTATGAAAGTAAATGAACTGAAAATGCAGAAGACAAGTGATTTATAGAGTTTATTCCACTTGGACCTACGTATCTACCTCAGGGATTAGATCCCTGCAGGATTTTCAACTCAGTTCTTATTAATCAAAAGCTAAGTCCTATAACTCAAGCCCAAAGAGTTCCCTTACTTTGTTACAGCTTGTGGTTTTCCCTAACATGTCTAGTACCTGCTCTAGCTAACTGATTAACTAAGAATTCTCTATTGTTCACTTTGAACAATCCTTGAGAATGGATGTAGAAATATTACAGAAATGATCTACCAATATAGCTCTATACAGAAGAACACTTAAGAGTAGAAAACTGCAGTAAAATTGCAGTGAACTTCTGTGAATGGATTGGAAGAATAAAGAACTTCTTTGATGCTTGTCAATCCAGAATTATTTCTCTGTTTTTGCCCGTTGAGTGTTATATCTTGTTTCTTCGAATTTGAGCTCTATTTATACTTCATACAGCTCTGCAAATCTCCCCATATTTTCAGCAACAACCTTCCTATTTTGTAGGCAACAGAGTTTGACTACTTTGAAATCTTCTCCAACGGTTGGATGATCACAATCTTCAGAGATATTGTTGTAATCTTTCATTAAACACCATGAGAAGCAGTCATATATGTCTGATTGATCACAGGATGAAAGTGTCAAAGTATTTCCAAATCTGCAGCAATTCAGTTTAGGAAATAATCCTGCAAGACTTAGAAACAAAATTTCCTGCATTATCATAGTCAAGCAGATGATATATTAAGATTAGAAACATGTTATAAAAAATTGTATTTCATCATCTAATAACAAAGAACCAAACATATGAAAGAGAGAGAGTAAATCAATCCAGAGAATTTGCAGAAAACTCCCCATGAGAATGTGCATACAGGTTCAAGGAGTTTCAAGGCTTTGAATCCAGTTTCAAGGCCTCGAAAATAGCTAAATTATTTTCAACCCTCTGAGACTGATTCAAGGCTTTGAAAGCTGGTTCAAGGCCTTGATATAGCCAAGTCTTGCACAACCTGATCTTTCAGTCTCCCCCTTGATGAAAGACAAAACCAAATTTTGTTTGATCCTTAGTCTCTGCAAAATAAACTTATTAGTCCACAATTTAAAACACAGTATTTCCAAAAAGACCCAACTTATTCATAATAGCAACAGAAAATTAAACAGTTCAGCAAATAAAACCAAATAAACCTAAGAGCTAAAAACCTAGAATTTTCTCCCTCTTTTTGACTTTCATCAAAAATATAGAAGATGTTGGATCAAGTGCCTGGAAAATTATGAAAATTTAAAAGAAAAAATTTGAAGAAGAGAGAATGGGGAAGAAAGAATAGGCAAGATTAAGGGGTTGGATCTTCATCTTCATCCTGATCTCCTTCCTCTTTCTCATTGTCTTCTTCATCAGTCTTGTCATGCTCTTCCTGTTCCTCTGCAGTCCCACCTGAAACAGTTGCTTCTTCAGTCTTGTCCTTTCCAGCAACCTTTGGAGATTTCTTTTTCTTATTCAAAGTGATCAGTAGTTCATCTGAGTCGGGGTTATTGGCTTCATCGTCTTCCTGTTCTGCTACATGCTTTCCCTTGTCTGAAACTTGAGTAGTTTCTTCCTGGTCTGAATGCTCACTAGGCAAATCCTTGTCAGAGTCTCCTTTCTTTGTTCCTTCAGGATCCTCAGGAACATCAATCAAAGTCATGATTCTGAAGATGCTTTCCACCATGTACTTGACGTTCCCCAAATCACTCTCCAGTCCAAAAACATTTTCATTGACTTCCTCCATGTCTAGATCCAAACCATCAAGTCTCTGATTGTCTGTAGGCTGAGAAGTCTGAATTGAAGTGGGATTCAAGGTCTTGGGCTTAGAAAACTTCTTTGCACCTAGTTCTGCTTCAGTCAAGTCTGAGTAAATTGGGTCAGGTTCAGGTAGAAGAGTCTGGTGAGTCTAGGGTAGGCTAATTCTCTAGGATTCAGCATACACCACAAATAACTCTTCTTCAACATAGAGATGCACTTAAGTTTCATGTGTTCCAACATATGCTTATTAACCAAACTGCAGAAACCAATAGATCTTGAAGCAAAACCATCTAACCACTGACCTTTAGAGATGTTTGAGACAAACCATGTCTCATCTGGTGATGCGTTCTTTGTTGAGGCTTGTGAATATATCTGCAAAGACTTCTCCAATTGTCCTTCTGGTTGTGCTTCTGTCACCTTTCCTTTCCCCTTTTCTGCCTGAGTTGATTTCTTCTTCACCTTCTTTGAACTGGTAGGCTCTGTTTCTAGTTGCTTTTCTGTAACAGCTTTCTTCTTCTTTTGCTTTTCTGAAGAGGAGGTTGTAACCTTCTTGATCTTCTTCTTTGGTCGAGGAGGATCTTGGACTGCCTCTGAACTGGGAGTTCTAGAGCTAGAGTCTCCACTGACTTCTTGAACCTCTTCCACTGCTCCTTTTCTTTTCTTCTCTGAGACTGGTTTCGAACCTCCAGCCATTTTGATTCTATCTGAGGATCTCCTTGTGCTCATTAGGGTTTGGGAGAAGAAAAGAGAGAGATGGAATGATACGGAATGAAGGATAAGAGAAAAAGATAAATATTGAAAGAGTTTGAGTTTCAAAAGGAAACTAGTATCTCTCTGATTCTCAAAAGATTTGCCATGGTCAGAGAGATTTCAAAACTTTTATGCCGTTGGAAAATAGAATATACTAATACTATTTTTGGCTAAAACAAATTTTTGAAAAGGTTAGGGGCAATATTAGGAAAATATCTACAGAGATATCACCCAGCACATAATGATCCAAGATTATTGACTATCAGTGTTGCAGACTCATTTTCAAGGCTTTGAAAAGGCTTTCAAGGTCTTGAAATACAGTAACACTGCAACAAGTAAAAGTTAAGGCTTTGAACTGATTTTCAAGGCTTTGAAACTCAGTTCAAATCTTTTGAAACACATAAAGCGTACCTGTCTTACAAGATGCTCCCCCTAAACCAATGCATATTTGTTTAGCATTCCCAATTCCAATCTTAGAGCTGAGAACCTTTCATCTGCTAATGGTTTGGTGAAGATATATGCAATTTGCATGTTATTGGAACCAAATTCAAGAACAATATCACCTTTCTCGGCATGATCTCTGATGAAGTGGTGTCTGACATCATTGTCCTTGGTTCTTGAGTGTTGCACTGGATTTTTTGTAATTGAAATTGCACTAGTGTTGTCACACTTAATTGTTATGCCCCTGAAGTCCGATACAAGGTCTCTTAGCTGTTGAGCAATCCATAACACTTGTGATCAACATGCTCCTGCAGCTATATATTCAGCTTTAGCTGTTGATAGAGAAACTGAATTCTGTTTCTTGGAATGCCAACTAATCAAGGATGATCCAATGAATTGGCAAGTTCCTGAAGTAATTTTCCTGTCAACCTTGTAACATGCAAAGTCAGCATTTGAAAAGCCATGTAAAGAGAAGTTAGAATGTCTTGGATACCAAATCCCTAAGTCTTTGGTACCATTGAGATATCTGAACATTCTCTTCACAGCAGTCAAGTGTGATTTGTTTGGATCAGCTTGAAATCTAGCACACATACACACACTAAACATAATATCTGGCCTGCTTGCTGTCAGATAGAGTAATGATCTAATCATGCCTATATACTCTTTTACATTGACACTCTTATACCAGATTCATCCTTATCTAAGGATAGTGTAGAGCACATAGGAGTCTTGGCTTCCTTACATTGAGCCATGCTATATTTGTTTACTAAGTCTCTTGCGTACTTACTTTGATGCATAAAGATGCCCTTCTTCAATTGATTTATTTGAAGTCCTAGGAAGAAGTTCAACTCTCCCTTCATGCTCATCTCAAATTCCCTGCTCATAAGACTTGAGAATTCTCTGCATAATTGATCATTAGTAGCTCCAAACAGTGTATCATCAACATATATCTGAACTACAAGTAAATCTTTCTCATGAGTCTTAATGAAAAGAGTATTGTCTACTAAACCTCTTTTGACTTCAATTTCAAGTAAAAACTTTGACAATCTTTCATACCAAGCCCTTGGAGCTTGTTTCAAACCATAAAGATATTTTTCAAGTTTGTAGACATGATCTAGAAACTTGTCATTTTCAAAACCAGGTGGTTGTGCAACAAAAACTTCTTCTTACAAATAACTATTCAAGAAATCACACTTCACATCCATTTTAAACAGTTTCATGTTCTTGTAAGATGCAAATGAAAGCAAAATTCTAATTGCTTCTAACCCGGAAAATGGAGAAAAAGTTTCCTCATAATCAATACCTTCTTCTTGATTGTAACCTTGAGCAACTAACCTTGTTTTTTTCTGATCACATTTCCACTTTCATCCAACTTGTTTCTAAATACCCATCTGGTACCAATGATAGACTGGTTTGAAGGTGCAGGAACCAGGTTCGAAACCTTATTCCTTTCAAACTCATTGAGTTCACTTTTCATAGCAATGATCCAGTCTGCTTCTTGCACAGCTTCTTTCACCGTTTTTGGTTCTACAAGAGAAATAAAAGCATTAAAAGCACATAAGTTCTTCAACTGTGATCTAGTCTCTGTACCAAGGGTTGGATCTGATATGATATTATCAGCTGGATGGGATGAGAGATATTTGAATCTCTTTCTTGGAGACCATGGTTCAGGTTCTCCATAGATCTTCTCTGGTCTTGGAGCAGTGGCTTTGTCACTTGAATCCTTCTGATCATTTTTTTCAAGGCTTTGAGTTTTACTTTCAAGGCCTTGAGCACCATTTTCAAGGTCTAGAAAATGTCTTCTATTCTCTTCTAAGACTTTATTGAATCCTAGTGGATTCTCAGTCTCTTACTCAAATTCATGCTTGTTCAAATTCAAGTCTGCAAAACTTTCACTCAAAGAACCATCATAGCTTTCATCAAAAATAACATGAATGCTCTCTTCAACCAGTTTGGTTCTTTTATTGTAAACACTATAAGCTTTGCTATTCAGAGAGTAACCAAGAAATATACCTTCATCACTTCTTGCATCAAACTTACCAAGATTGTCTTTTCCATTGTTATGGATAAAATAAGTACATCCAAAGGGTCTGAAGTAAGAAATGTTTGGCTTCCTCCCTTTGAATAGTTCATAGGGGGTTCTTCAAAATTGGTCTGATCAAGCACATGTTCAAAATATAGTTTGTTGTATTCACAGCTTCTGCCCAATAATGTTTTGGCAGCTTGTTCTCAAGAAGCATTGTTCTTGACATATCTTCAAGAGTCCTGTTCTTTCTTTCAACAACACCATTCTGTTGAGGAGTTCTTGGAGCAGAAAAGTTGTGAGAAATACCATGCTTATCAAAGAATAAATCAAATTCTAACTGATCAAATTCTCTACCATGATCACTTCTGATTGAAGCTACAGGTAGGTTTTTCAAGTTTTGAAGTTCTCTGCAAAGCTTTGAAAATTCAGAGAGTGCTTCAGATTTTTCTTTGAGAAAAATAACCCAAGTATATATAGAAAAATCATCTACAAAAACTAGCATATACCTTTTACCTTTTGGAGTGGGATTCCTCATAGGACCACAGAGATCCATATGAAGTAATTCAATAGGTCTAGTTGTACTTGCAAACTTCTTTGGGTTGAAGGAACTTCTGGTCTGCTTGCCTTGAGCACTGGCTTTGCAAATTTCATCTTCTTTGACTTTGATGGATGGTAATCCTCTTACCAAGTCTTTGGAAATCAACTTGTTCAAAGTATGCAAACTGATATGACCAAGTTTCCTGTGCCAAAGCTTTGAATCTTCTTTCAAGGCCTTGAGACACTTCAAACTTTCACGTGCAACTTTGATAGTATGAAAAGTATAAACATTGTTTGATCTAGAGGCTGTCAGAATGCAATCTCCTGATTTCTCATTTTTCACCACACACTTCTCTTTATCAAAGATAACTTTGTTGCCATTATCACAAAGCTGAGATACACTAAGCAAGTTAAATTTCAAACCTTCAACCAGATACACATAAGAAATAAAGTTTTCATATTTTTTACCAACTTTTCCAATACCAAGAATATTGAATTTTCCTTTGTTACCAAGTGTTATTGAACCTTCTGATTGCTCCATCAATTCTGAGAATAGAGATCTCTTTCCACTCATATGTCTTGAGCAACCACTGTCCATGAACCACTTCTATTATTTGATATTCGTGACAACCTACAAACACCAATCACTGCCTTACCCAGCTGTTAGACCAAGTGTGTAATTTGGATTCATATTCAGGATCAACCATGATAGGTTGTATAACCCCTTCAGGAACCCAAATCTTATTAACTTGTCCTTTGAGTTGAAAAGGAAAAGTGTTCCTCATTATGTGAGGGTCTCTTCTTCTAAAAGGACAAGTCATTTTAACATGATCTGTTTTGCAGCAGTAATGACATGTAGGAGAAGTTTTGTTTCTAGCTTTCACAAATCTGTTATTGTTTCTTCTTGGAAAGTTTGGATTGAATCCAATACCTGCTTTGTGAACAGACTGTGAACTTCCTCCAAGAATCAAGTTCAACTTCTGTTCTGATCCAGCAAGCTTGACTTTGACCAATTCAGATTCTTGAAGTTTCTCAGTAAGAGTAATCTTTGTTTCTCTAAATCATCAACCTGATGTCTTAGATTAACAAGGCTGTCACTCACTGAGGAGTTTTCAGTGACTACTTCCTTGATTTGTGTTTTCAAGGCTTTGAAACTGGTTTTCAAGGACTTGAAATCACTGTCAGTTTTCTTCTGAGAGATTTAAAGATTCTGATTTAGGCAACCAAGTTGTAAGTTTTCTTTTTCTTGATCATGAACTTTTTCTTTCAAAATTCTGATCTCTTTCAGATAATCTTCCTCATTTAAAAGCATTGTTCTGAGATATTCTGAAAGAGCTTCTTTTTGTTTTGAAATTAGACAATTTACCATTAACTCAATGTTCTTTTCATAACTTTCATCATGCTTGGCCATGAAGCATAGGTTGGCATGTTCTTCCTCAGATTCAGATTCACTAGAGCTATCTGAATCACTCCATGAAGCTATCATGGCTTTCTTTCTTCTGTCATGATATTTCTTTTGAAATTTCTTGATGTTTTGTGTGGACAGTCTCTTATCAAGTCTCCTGAATCACCACACTCAAAGCAGTTCATAACTTTTGACTTTTTCTGTGAAGAGGACTTACCTTTGTAGTCCTTGCTGCTGAATGATCTATGCCTTTATCTGTTGAAATCTTTGTTTCCAAAGTTTTTCTTCATTTTGAGAATCCTTGTCAAGGATTTGGAAATTAAGGTAATTGGATCTTCATCATCACCATCCTCAGTTTCAAGGCTTTGTGTTCTCTCATTCTCTTTGGTCATCAAGTTGTAAAGTTGATAGATTCTGAGTTTCTTCAATGGCTGTGGTTTTTGGTTCCCATTTTGCCTTTGGAAGACTTCTAAGAATCTTCCTCACCTTTTCTTCATTGGAAAAATGTTTTCCCAGTGATTCAAGGTTGCTAACAATATCAATGAATCTCTTGAACATGTCTCTGATGGACTCATCTTCATTCATCTTGAACAACTCATATTGTCTGAGATAAATGTTGATCATGGTTTGCTTGACTTGACTGGTTCCTTCAAAGGTAACCACAAGTTTATTCCAGATTTCTTTAGCAGTTGTGCATCCAGAGATCCTGTTGAATTCATCTGTACTCAAAGCAGAATACAAAATGTTAATAGCCTTATAGTTCTTAGAAAATTGCTCTAATTCAGAAGAGGATAGTGAGTCCTCTGTTGTTAGATTTCTGATCCCATCTTTCTCTGTGTAGAAAGTATGAGGTTCATTTTGTATAATGGTCCAAAGCTCTAGATCTTGATCAATGATTAACATTTTCATGAGAGATTTCCAGTAAGCAAAATTTTCTCCACAAAATAGAGGAGGTACGTTAGCAGCTCTTCCCTGTGAGAAACCACCATCACCTGCAGTACTCAAGATCACCATATGGTTAAATCATATACAGTGATACAAGCTCTGGTACCAATTGAAAGTGTGAGTATGCAGATGTATAAGCAACTAAGATACTCTAGAAGGGGGGGGGGGTTGTGTTGGAATAGATGCCCTAGAGGCAATCTTATATTTAGTATGAACATTGTTTTTTGGCTAGACTATTCATTTATTATATATTGTGATATGTAATAAAAATGAAGTCCTTAGATACAATGTGTTTTTTATCTTAAATATCCCTAGTCCATTATATTAATTAATAGGACGATTAAATATGGACTAGTATGTGTGTAGATTGATATTGAGATATCAAGTCTAACACATGGGTATGCATTAGGAGTAATGGCAT
This sequence comes from Linanthus parryae, assembly GCA_023055425.1. NCBI lineage: Eukaryota > Viridiplantae > Streptophyta > Magnoliopsida > Ericales > Polemoniaceae > Linanthus > Linanthus parryae. The sequence goes on along the minus strand of JALGPY010000010.1, from coordinate 10,932,896 downwards.
ACTGGATTGACCCACAACGAGAAGGATACATTGGATTATGTTAAAGTCACAATCGCTTCTTGTAGTGCTAATATAATTGCAATGCTTAGTTACTAGATACTCTACTTGTGGAATATTGTGCTTCGATGTTATCAAACGTTGGGTAATTATAAAGATAGCTATCGGGCATGATAGGAAGCAAGGTTAGAGATCGTAGTGATGTAGATAGGATTTGTCCCTCCCACATAATGGGAGTAAATATCCACGGCCACTCGAGGGATAAGGCTTATTGAATGTCTGGCCAGACTCAGATAAATCAATATGGAGATATTGATGTTATCTGCTTGCATAAGCATATTCCCAGGATCGAGGAACTATGGATTGGATATACGAGTGTGACTATCTATGTCTCGTGTCCAATCCGGATATGGAGAGAAAGAAATAGTGCAATATGAGATATTGGGCACAAGAGAATTGTCGGGATCACTGACAATTTCTATTAGTTGGGTGGCATGGATGTGTTGCTAGACACCGCTCCATGTTAGTAATAAGTTGCTACCACCTAAGTAGAAACCTATGGGGTCACACGTCAAATAGAGTAGAGCTAGATTTGGGATTAATTAATATTATTAATTAATAAGAAGGATCATTGTGCAACACCTTGTAAACTTAGTAGGACTAATGTGCAAGGAAGGGACTAATCCAAGTTCATGTAGAACTAGGAAGGACCTTTATGTAGTTAACAAGGAGTTGTTGGACTATATAAAGGAGGCTCTAGCTTCCTTCCCACTTAATGTTATTAGACATAACACAAGAGAGTGGGAGAGAGCAAAAGGCAAGAGAGAAACACTAGCTTAGAGGCCGACCGCGCCTAAGCCGTCCGCCCCTTCCCGTCGGCGGCACAAGGAGGGCCAAACCCCTCCTTGTCCCTTGTTGTTTGATTCCTTCTTCCATCTTCCCTCCGGTTCTAGCTAGAACTTGTTGAAGGAAGAATCTAGATCTCACGTCTAGACGTGGATCAACCGTAGAGACGAGGGCATCATTCTTCGTGTGATCTCCCAACCAAAAGGTACACAATTACTATGCCCCTTATCATGTTATGATATCTCTTCCTGTGATCCTTGGTGGGATTTGAGTAGGATTAAATTTTGTTATTCTGCTGCGTTACCTACATCTAAACCCAACAGTGGTATCAGAGCCACAGGTCGTAGAGCATAACATGATTTTACGTGTTACGATTTCAGTTCATAAACCGTATCATTGTTATTACGCAAAAACTGAAAATAATTGGCATAGTAGATGCAAATTGAATTTTGATTCAATATAAACAAGATATAATTTAACATTGGATGTTAGAATTGGTGAGTTTAATCACATAGGATGTGAATTATTGGGTTCTTGAAAAATTAGGGTTCATGGGCACATAGTTGAAAAGGAGTTTTCAATTATGGAAACAATTTTATGGAAACATACATAAAAGGAAACAACCATGCTTGGGCAACAAGGAAGAATGAAGGAGGCTAGGGCCGAAACCCTAGCCGTTCGCCCCCTTCCTTGCGCGCCAAGCAAAGGCCGCGGGTCACATGGGGCGGCCGTCCTTGGGCCGGGCTCAAGTGGCGGGCGGCGGTCCTTGGGGTTCGGCCTAGGCTTAGGTTGGACCCCTTGGACCGTTGTAACCCTGATTACCCAATTCAATTAAAATTAAACAAGCGCGTTAAAAATTGGTTTTAACTCTATTATGTGCTTTGTCGCATGGTGGATGGATATGGCCTAGGATTGTGGATGCTTATTGCTTTGTGTTTTGGTCTACGGCCTGCGAGCTGATCAAGTTAATGTAATAATTAATTAGGTTTTACGGCATGCGAGTCGTCTTTTCCCCTCGACATGTGAGGTTTTTATTATTTATTTATTCTAGTGTTAGGTTAGAGGTTAGAAATATTTAGATGATAGCCAAGAGCATGGAGAAGAAGACCGGAGGACCAAAGGAGCCAAAAGATAAAGAAGACAACCCCCTAGGCATGCGGTTATGGTGGAGCACATGGAGATGAGCTTGTCACTTTAGGGAAATTAGATATTATCATTGGCTTCATAATATCTTAGTCTAGGGGCCATATCCATGCCACGTTTTTTTTATTTTGTGGATGTTTATTATTTTTGTCTTGTTATTTATTTTTGTGTGTATGGCGATACTAGCAAAACGTTAACAAGATAATAATAAACAAGGATATTCTTTTATAGTGGATTGCCCAACCCAAATATGTAGATCATGTTGATTGGATCAACAAAACAAATTAAGAAAAATTAAATCCCTCAATTAAATATTGCGTGTTGCCTTCTCTTGCCAAAACACCCTTCATGATCAAGGTTTATTAAAATTCGGGCTTGCCAAAGCAAAGCGATTTTAATTTACCATGATGTGTTGAGGACGAAACAAGCTAGTAATGTGTGTATGTTGAAGCAATAGGTTGGACGCAACTGGGTAAGACTCAATTGGATTGATGAGCCTAGAGGCATGACAATTAGGGGTTATCCAATGGATAAAGAATAAAGAGTTATTCACCTAATCGGACCAAGAGTTGCATGGGATGCAATTGGAATGGTTCCTACCTAAATAACCTATTCTTGGGTGACTTGCCGAAGCAAGCTCAAGAAGAAGTGAAAAAGGGATCTTGGACCTACTAGAAAATATTATGATATTTTCGCGTTAATGGTGAGGGCTATTAATCCGAGAAAAATAGTGGGAGCTATATTTGATGATCTAGCCGTTGTTGAATATAGTTAAATTTTCAATATACTAAAATTGCACATTTCTCATTTTGTAGAATTCCAAATGGCAAACAACAACGCATCGACTTCATCCCTACGATCTTTCCTTGAGAAGGATAAACTGTCTGGAAGGAATTTCCTTGACTGGTACAGAAACTTAAGGATTTTCCTTAAGCAAGAAAAGAAGATGTACGTCTTGGACACTCCAATTCCAGTCCCACCACAAGATGAGTCTGTTCTAGCGGATGTGAGGGCACGTCAGAAACATATTGATGATTCTAGTGACGTGACTTGCCTCATGCTTTGCACCATGACTCCTGAGCTTCAAAAGCAGCACGAGAACATGGAAGCCTATGATATGATCATACACTTGAAACAATTGTTTCAGGAACAGACAAGGAATGAGCGCTATGAGGTGTCTAAAGCATTATTCAAGAGCAGTCTTGCAGAGGGGAATCCAGTAGGGCCTCATGTTCTCCGAATGATCGGGTACATAGAGAACCTTGAGAGACTGGGATCCCCACTTGGCCAAGATTTGGCAACTGATCTTATCTTGCAATCGTTGCCTGACAGTTATAATCAGTTCATTATGAACTATAATATGAACGAGATCAGTAAGACTCTGCCAGACTTGTTGAATGCTAAAGACAGCGGAACAGAGCGTAAACAAAGGCAAGGGCAAGGCCATAATGATGGTACATAGGAAGAAGGGCAAAGGATTTGCCTCTACTTCCAAAGGAAAGCGCAAGAAAGTTGCGAAATCCAAGGAAGCCCTAAAGCCTACTGGAGGCGTGGCTAAATGTGAACGTCACTACTGCAGCCAGCCAAGTCACTGGAGGAGGAATTTCCCTAAATATCTGGAGGATAAGAAGCTTGGAATAGTTATTCCACCACCACCAGGTATTTATTTTATAGACGTCAATCTTTCTATTTCTTCATCTTGGGTATTGGATACTGGATGTGGTTCTCACATTTGTCGAAATGTGCAGGATTTGAAAAGAAGTAGAAGATTGGCTAAAGGGGAGATAGATCTGCGCGTGGGGAATGGAGAAAAAGTTGATGCATTAGCTGTAGGATTTTATGAGCTATCTTTGCCTTCTGGACTTATTTTAGAATTAAAAAATTGCTTTTATGTGCCTCCTATGAGCAGAAAAATTATTTCCGTTTCTTGTTTGGACGAGAAGGTTTTTTCTATTTCAATAAAGGACAAGTGTTGCTCCATTTATTTTGATAGTATGCACTATTTTAGTGCACATTTTTCTAATGGATTGTATATCCTCGATCTAAATCGTTCAATCTATAACATAAATACTAAAGGGATTAAAACTAATGATTTAAATCCTACATATCTATGGCACTGTCGTTTAGGCCACACAAATGAGAAACGCATATCTAGACTCCATAAGGATGGACTTCTAGACTCATTTGATTCGGAATCATATGAGACATGTGAATCTTGTTTATTAGGAAAAATGACAAAGTCCCCTTTCAATAAGAAAGGTGAAAGGACTAGTGAGTTATTGGCACTCATACATACGGATGTATGCGGACCATTCCCCACGCCTGCCAGAGGTGGTTACACCTACTTCATTACATTTACTGATAATTTCAGTAGATATGGATTTGTATACCTTATGAAGGCCAAATCTGAATCCTCTGAATTGTTCAAGGAATTCAAGAATGAAGTAGAGAAGCAACTTGGTAAAAGTATTAAGGCTCTAGGATCGGTTCGTGGAGGAGAATACTTAAGCCAAGAGTTTGATGAGTATCTTAGAGAGTGGGGGATAGTATCCCATCTCACTCCACCCGGAATGCCACAATGGAATGGCGCATCCCAGAGGAGAAATTGCACGCTATTAGATATGGTGCGATCTATGATGTCTCAAAAAGATCTTTTGATATCATTTTGGGGACATGCTCTAATGACGGCAGCTTTTACAATTAACCGTGTTCCATCCAAATCAGTCATGAAGACACCCTATGAGATATGGACTGGTATGCGTCCCATAGTGTCATTTATGAGGATTTGGGTCTGCGATGTCTACGTAAAACGGTTTCAAACAGACAAGCTCGGGCCCAAAGCAGATAAGTGTAAGTTTGTGGGAAATCCTAAGGAAACTGAAGGATATTACTTCTACAATACCACCGAGAACAAAGTTTTTGATGCTCGGACCGACGTGTTTCTAGAAAGAGAGTTTTTCTCTAAATAAGCAAGTGGGAGGGCTGTAGAACTTGAAGAAATTCAAGAACCACAAATCACTGAACCGATGATGGAACATGAACAGGAACCGCAAGTAGTTGTGGAAGAACCTGTTCAGGTAACACGGGAACTCCGTAGATCAGGAAGAGTGTGTCATGAGCCAGAGAGGTACGGACTTCTCGTGACTGAGCCCGATGACGTACCACTCATGGATGATGAGCCTGCGACCTACGGAGAGGCCATGAAAGGCCCAGACTCTAAGAAGTGGCTAGAGCACATGAGATCCGAAATGGATTCCATGTACACCAACAAATTATGGACTTTGGTGGAACCACCCGAAGGGGCTTGGACCATAGGGTGCAAGTGGGTCTTTAAGAAGAAGACCGACATGGATGGCAAGGTAGTTGCCTATAAGGGGCGATTGGTAGCCAAAGGGTATAGACAGATTCATGGTATTGACTATGATGAGACCTTTTCACCAGTTGCCATGACTAAATCCATTCGAATCCTACTTGCTATTGCAGCATACTACGACTATGAGATTTGGCAGATGGATGTCAAAACAGCGTTCCTTTATGGGAACCTCCTCAAGGATGTGTACATGACACAACCGGAGGGTTTTGAGGATCCAGTGAATGCCAATAAAGTCTGTAAGCTGCAAAGATCCATTTATCGATTGAAGAAAGCTTCTAGGAGTTGGAATCGACGTTTTGATGACGCAGTCAAAGAGTTTGGCTTCATCAAGAACGAAGATGAGCCTTGTGTTTACAAGAAGGTTAGTGGGAGCTCTGTAGTATTTCTGGTCTTGTATGTGGATGACATACTGATCATTGGCAACGACATTCCTACTTTGCAATCTGTTAAAGATTGGCTAGGAAAGTGTTTTGCAATGAAGGACCTAGGAGACGCAGCCTATATACTAGGTATAAGGATCTATAGAGATAGATCTAGAAGGTTGCTCGGCCTAATTCAAAGTACATATATAGACAAAGTGTTGAAGAGGTTCAACATGCAAGATTCCAAGAAGGGATTCTTGCCGATGTCGCATGGAGTCACTCTTTCCAAGAATGACTGTCCCTCCAATGAGATTGAGAAGGACCGCATGAGAAGGATACCCTATGCTTCAGCTATAGGATCCATCATGTACGCCATGTTGTGTAATAGACCAGACGTATCATAGGCGTTGAGTATGGTGAGAAGATATCAGTCCAATCTGGGTGAGAGTCACTGGACTACTGTCAAGAACATCCTAAAGTACTTGAGAAGAACTAAAGATGCGTTCTTGATATTTGGAGGTAAGGAAGAGCTAAGTGTAATTGGTTACACTGATTCGAGCTTCCCGACCGACAAAGATGACTACAGATCGCAATCTGGATACGTGTTTTGCCTGAATGGAGGAGCTGTGAGCTGGAAGAGTTCCAAGCAAGGGAAAATTGCTGATTCTACAACAGAAGCTGAGTACATTGCTGATGCAGAAGCAGCAAAAGAGGCAGTTTGGATAAAGAAGTTTATCACTGAACTCGGTGTGGTCCCTAGCATCGTGGATCCCATAGAGTTGTACTGTGAAAACTCTTGGGCGATCGCACAATCCAAGGAACCAATATCACACCAGAAATCAAAGCATGTACTTAGGAGATTCCATCTTATTCGTGATATGATCGATCGAGGAGATGTGAAGATGTGTAAGATTCCAACGGATGACAATCTTTCAGATCCGCTCACAAAACCTCTTGCGCAGCGAAAACATGAAGGGCATGCCAGATCTATAGGCATACGAGATGCGCCAGATTGGCTCTAGTGAAAGTGGGAGACTGTTGGAATAGATGCCCTACAGGCAATCTTATATTTAGTATGAACATTGTTTTTTGGCTAGAATATTCGTTTATTATATATTGTCATATGTAATAAAAATGAAGTCCTTAGATACAATGTGTCGTTTATCTTAAATATCCCTAGCATTATATTGATTAATCGGACGATTAAATATAAACTAGTATGTGTGTAGATTGATATGGATATATCATGTCTAACACATGGGTATGCATTAGGAGTAATGGCATACTGGATTGACCCACAACGAGAAGGATACATTAGATTATGTTAAAGTCACAATCGCTTCTCGTAGTGCTAATATAATTGCAATCCTTAGACTTGAAGTAACTAGATACTCTAGTTGTTGAATATTGTGCTTTGATGTTATCACACGTTGCACCGTAACTGGATAATTATAAAGATAGCTATCGGGCATGATAGGAAGCAAGCTTAGTGATCATAGTGATGTAGATAGGATTTTTCCCTCCCACATAATGGGAGTAAATGTCCACGGCCACTCGAGGGATGAGGCTTATTGAATGTATGGCCAGACTCAGATAAATCAATATGGATATATTGATGTTATATGCTTGCATTAGCATATTCCTCGGATCGAGGAACTATGGATTGGATATACGAGTGTGACTATTTATGTCTCGTGTCCAATCCGGATATGGAGACAAAGGGATAGTGCAATATGAGATATTGGGCACAAGAGGTTTGTCGGGATCACTGACAATTTCTATTAGTTGGGTGGCATGGATGTGTTACTAGACACCGCTCCATGTTAGTAATAAGTTGCTACCAACTAAGTAGAAACCTATTGGGTCACACGTCAAATAGAGTAGAGCTAGATTTGGGATTAATTAATATGATTAATTAATAAGAAGGATCATTGTGCAACACCTTGCAAACTTAGTAGGACTAATGTGCAAGGAAGGGACTAATCCAAGTTCATGTAGAACTAGGAAGGACCTTTATGTAGTTAACAAGGAGTTGTTGGACTATATAAAGGAGGCTCTAGCTTCCTTCCCACTTAATGTTATTAGACATAACACAAGAGAGTGGGAGAGAGCAAAAGGCAAGAGAGCAAAACAAGCTTAGAGGCCGACCGCGCCTAAGCCGTCCGCCCCTTCCTGTCGGCGCCACAAGGAGGGCCAAACCCCTCCTTGTCCCTTGTTGTTTGATTCCTTCTTCACTCTTCCCTCCGGTTCAAGCTAGCACTTGTTGAAGGAAAAATCTAGATCTCACATCTAGACGTGGATCAACCGTAGAGACGAGGACATCATTCTTCGTGTGATCTCTCCAACCAAAAGGTACACAATTACTATGTCCCTTATCATGTTATGATATCTCTTCCTGTGATCCTTTGTGGGCTTTGAGTAGGATTAAATTTTGTTATTCCGCTGCGTTACCTACGTCAAAACCCAACAGGTTGAATAGAGTATGCCCACTTTTTTCAAAACTTGCTAGGAAGATGAAAACTTGTACAAACAATGAAGTTCAAGGCCTTGAAATCTAGTTCAAGGCTTTTAAGTAGATGCAGTAACAATAGAGAAAGTATGCCTTTTTCAATGCCTTAAAAACAGGTTCAAACCCTTGAAAAATAAACAGTTTTTGTGTGCTGCAAAAGCTATGAAAGTAAATGAACGGAAAATGCAGAAGACAGGTGATTTATAGAGTTCAGTCCACTTAAACATACGTCTCTACCTCATGGATTAGATCCCTGTAGGATTTTCAACTCAATCCTTATTAATAAAAATCTAAGCCCTATAACTCAAGCCCAGAGAGTTCCCTTACTTTGTTACAGCTTGTGGTTTTCCCTAACCTGTCTAGTACCTTCTCTAGCTAACTGATTAACTAAGAATCCTCTATTGTTCACTTTGAAAAATCCTTGAGAATAGATGTAGAAATAATACAGAAATGATCTACCAATATAGCTCTATACAGAAGAACACTTAAGAGTAGAAAACTACAGTAAAAATGCGGTGAAATTCTGTGAATGGATTGGAAGAATGATGAACTTCTTTGATGCTTGTCAATCCAGAATTCTTTCTATGTTTTTGTCCGTTGAGTGTTTTGTCTTGTTGCTTCGAATTTGAGCTCTATTTATACTTCATACAGCTCTGCAAATCTCCCCAGATTTTCAGCAACAACCTTCCTATTTTGTAGGCAACAGAGTTTGACTACTTTGAAATCTTCTCCAACGGTTGGATGATCACAATATTCAAAGATGTTGTTGTAATATTTCATTTAAACACCATGAGAAGGTGTCATATACGTCTGATTGATCACAGGATCAAAGTGTCCAAGTATTTCCAAATCTGCAGCAATTCTATATAGGAAATAATCCTGCAAGCCTTAGAAACAAAATTTCCTGCATTATCATGGTCGAACAAATGATATATTAAGATTAAAAACATGTTATAAAAATTTGTCTTTCATCATATAATAACAGAGAATCAAACATATGAAAGAGAGAGAGTAAATCAATCCAGAGAGTTTGCAGAAAACTCCCCCTGAGAATGTGCATACAGGTTCAAGCAGTTTCAAGGCTTTGAATCCAGCTTCAAGGCCATAAACTATTTTCAAGCCTCTGAGACTGATTCAAGTCTTTGAATGCTGGTTCAAGGCCTTGAAATAGCCAAGCTATTTCATGTCTTGCACAACCTGATCTTTCAAATTGTTTGGTGAACGTATTTTCCATTGTTGGGATAGAATCACTGTTGGTTGATCTTCCATATGTATGCAAGTCATGGTATAGAGCAACACGCGTTCCTGATTGTTGGAGCATTCACAATTTCACAAAAAGTTTTCTCAATCACTATGGTAGTAGGCATTGCCCTGAAACCTTAGAAGACGAATTCGATTTGTCTAGTGAAAACTTCCCACAAAGGTTAATAGTACAATATCAGTTGGACTGGAACCTTGATACCGCTTCCAGATTCATCACGAGTGTAGCGAAACATGCCAACAAATATGCTACATATTTGAATCTGACATCTTCATGTTCGCAAGATGCATTCGGATTTATATCCGGTGAGTGTCCAAACTTAAAAACTTTGAAGTTTCATGTTTTGATGGATGACGATAGTGTCTATGTTCCCTTCTATCGTGTGTAATTGGAAAAGACTAGAGAAACTCTTAGCTGGAGCAATAGAATGCCCTAAATCATCCAGCATATTAGTATACACTGCAGAAACTTTGGAATGCTAGAGATTATCAAAAGCCGGATCAAGGAAGGGGAGGTATCATATCTAGCCACAACTCTACCGAACTTGAAGGGACATAGATTTCGTAATGCTGATAATGGTAAGGAGAATTTTTTATAGATACTGAATTGCTTCAAGAGGTTGGAGTACCTATATGCGAGGCGCTGTTATGGCTTTGGCTGCAATGATGAGGACATTTTAAATTCTACATCACATATTCGTGTATTGAACCTTGAAGGCGACACCATTTGAAGAAGTGATGAAGATGAAGACTGCTTTGACATTTTTATGCTGGAATCTACTTCTAATTTGTTTTCTTTATTTTGTTTTGGATTTACCACTAAGGGAAGGGAAGGCTTTAATGTACACATGGCATTGGTCGTAAAAAGCTGTTTTAATTTCATGTAGGGATGTCATGTTGTACTCTATATAATGGTGTTCGGTACGATTTATAAGATGATTATATGTCAGTTCTAGATTACATGTTGAAGAGAACTTAAAAATATAGTTTCTATTACAATGGTTTTAAAAACGACAAAACAAGTGCAGAGCGTCCGTCTTGTAACGAGAGAGAGTAAATGGGGTTTCAGATTTGTTGATCGTCTTCTTCATCTCTTCTCATTTTTCTTCCTCTTTTAATTTGGAACTGTGAATTTTTATTCTATTCTGATCTGTAAATACTGGTTTCAGATCAGTTTGTGTATTTATGTAGTTGTTTTTGTTGTTAAAAACTTGACACGATTTCTTACGTGTTACCGCAAGTGCACAGTTCAAGCAATATCGGGTAATATTTCAAACCCGAGTTATCGATCCCACGAGGACAAGCTTGAAATTATTTAATTATTTATTAGATTAGAGTACTATAACTGGGAGGAATAATTGTGATTGATTAAGAATTGAAAGAAATAACTAACTAATATTTTGGGTTTTTAGTATTAAAGAAATATTTAGAAACTAGGCAATCTCTAGATCACCTAGGGCTGTAGATGTTTTTCGGAATAGCAAAGTAACATGTTAATCCTATTCTAGTTAAGCCTGGTAATATTACTGACAATATCCTCTCGGTCTCATGTCGTTCTACGTCACGGTCTACTTGGTGTCCTGTCGGTCCACCTACATCTACCTGTCCGTTCTAGTAGGCTAACGACAGTGCACGGAATGATGTCCTCTCAGACCACCACCACACGAACACCTCACTATCTCCTACCGAATTTACCCACTAAGGCCAATCGTACACACTTCTCTTTTGAGTCTCTGTGATTAAGGATTATTGTTCATATCTCATCACAACTAGGTCTAAGTCGCACTCACGCACTCTCTAGCTAATTAACAAGTCCGGTTAATTACTCCATTCTGGCCAAGGATTAAGCATAGTATATGAACAATTAGCTAAAACATGTATTAACTTTAAGCACGATTAAAATCTATGACTAACACGAAGATTCATAAGTAATTAATTCCTACCCTAGCCGTGTCAATAGACTAAGATCTTCAAAAAGTTCATGAAATCAAATGTCATCCAATAGATCAAATAAAAAATCATGAAACAAAGTCTTAAATCCGGAAAACATAATCGTCTACATAAACCCTAGGCTCTCTAGAGAAGCCTAGCAAAACTTCTAGCTACTACTTGAAATCGTAGAAAAGCAATAGAGTATCTCCATAAAATTGATGAAAAGAGAATAGAAAGAAATCAAACGGTGAAATCTCCGGTTTGGGGATGATCCCAATCGATCTCCTCAGCTCCCTTGCCTCTCTTCCTTCCTCTGTATGCGTGAATGATGTGTTTTTTCGTCCCTAGGTCGTTCTTCAATCATAACCTGCAGAAGTCTTCAGTAATTGCACAATAACCCCCTGAAATTTGCTCCTGACTTCGCTTGGCCATAACTTCTTCGTCCGAACTCGGATTAAGCTCCATAATCTATCGTTGGAAAGCTCTCTGAGTCTACTTTCACTTGGCACCGGTATCAATCCTAAATTAATTGTATAACTCCAGCTAGGATCAAAATAGTGCAAACTGGTCATCCAAGCTCCTCCAATTCGGCTTCTCTTGATTCCACTTGAGCTCCCGTTGTTTCCGAAGTTCGTTCCATGCCTCCTATCTACCGATTAGCATCCATTCCTGCGAAGAAAACATGAACAAACATACCAAGTGATAATATTTGACAAATAACATCTAAATATGCATAGAAAACGCCCGGACTAACAATATAGCACATGGTGAGCAACAAGTGACAAAACGACTCATTTTCTCTACAATTAAGCTCAAATCACTCGTGATAATGTGGAAAATGGCATTAATATATAGCCCCTAAAAGGTGCTATCAAATTCCCCCACACTACCTTCTTGCTCGTCCCGAGCAACACATGCTTCCGAGAGTCATAAATATCTTTACTTTGCCTTGGACACAACGACTCAAACAATGGACTATGCAATCTACAAGACTATAAACAATGCAAATCGATTATTTACAATGCAATAAAGTAAAGGACATTTTTTTTCTTATTGTTAGAGATTGGGAAATCTCGAAAAGCAAACGGCATGTCATAAGGTTCTCATATCCCCTAAAAGATTCTAAACATTGGTGATTGGTAGAACTTGCGGCCAGTTTTCAGACAGAACGGGCACGAACACTCAATAAGTTGCTTCCGCACACTCATCAAACGTATCCCTAGAAACCTACCATCCGAGCTATTTATCCACAGGTTTCAATTGTTGACGGATTAGGACGGGTAGGATAGGATATTTATAAGCGCAGTCCTAGACGTCATGATACAACTCACACAACCCGATTCTCACACTCCCTCTCCAAAATCCAAGGAACCCCACCGAACTAACTACTCCGGCCCTCATTCCCTCAATCTTGGTGCAACGCCGTTCTCGCGGTCACAAATGTGAAGAAGTGATCAAGAGATTCATAGCTCATCTCCGTGGTCTTCATGATGTTCAATTTCTTGCTCCTTATTTCATTCACAATTTCAATTTCTGTTTTTGTATTTCTTTTTCTTTCTCTTTCACAACACAATATATCACATGGAGCTCATAGTAGTAACAAATATCCGAGGAGAACAATCCGTCAAATCAAATAACGTAGGGGTGGAATGTGTCAAATTAAATGTGTAATCAAGATAAATGTCAACACCCCCACACTCAATGTAAAGCATATCACAAAAACCCGGTAATCAATGTATATATGTGCTTTTTCCAACCTATCCTCCTCATCACCTAAGATATAGAGAATAATCAAACAAATCGAAGCACATCCTCCTATAAGATCAATCAAACCCCACCCCATGACGTGCGGAAAAAGTATCACGCACTACGGCACTCCACCTGTGGTCGTGGTGTATGGACACGACTCACCGCCACACCGAAGTGTGCTTCCTCTCTAACTCACCCTCACATCCCCTCAAAAGATGACTTGTAAGAGAATCAACGTAAGATGTATAATATAAGCTCACCCTCAACGAACCTCCCTAACTCGACTCGCTCTATCCTGACTCATAGGAAGGGACCATTCTAACTACTGATGAAAGTCACAAGGAATGGCTTCCTAGGCTAGAGGCTGTGAATAAAGGGATAGAAGGATCAAATTGGGATAACTAGTGGACCTAGGAGACGGGACGTGAGGCCCCCATAAAAATCACTCGCACAGCTGTTCCGTTGCCACTACGAGGAGGGTTGACGACTACCTAAGTGACGGTGGTGTAGCGCTAGTAGGATAACTAAATTGAGAGACAACTGCTCACAATTCTCGAGTGCATTGGCCCTGTAGCCTTTCTACTCCAGATTCTCGCGTCTACCTCATCGCCGATTGTCCTACTGCTAGGGAATTTCTATCATTGATCCCTCTCCACGCTCACTCTCTTCAATTGCCCTTTATCAAAAAAATTCAATTTTTTGGGTTTTTCCCATTTTTTTTAATCCATTTTCCTAACTCAATATGCTTGAGCCAGCTCGATTAACTAACAACGTTTGGGTAGGTGGACTCAATAATTAAACGTGCACAAATAATATATACGATGCAATATAGAGACATGTACATGCAATCCTAAGGACTAACTCTATATGCAAAACTGACTCACTAAGTAAAGATATATGTAAACCCCCCCCCCCCCCACACTTGAGATAATCATTTTCCTCAATGAATTTAGAGTGTACCCCCAAAGGACATGATCTCAAAGTGTAAGGATTAGATGACAAAATTACAAGTGTTGCAGGGCACTTCGCATAGAGTGACTAGACAAGAATTCTAAAGTGAGAGAGAGAAAACGTACCTACAATCCCGGAGTACCGTTCTTACGGAACCGGTTTCGCGAAAATTGGTCAAGAAGGACCGAATCGGTCGACTAAATTTTCCGAAAACTCAAGCAAGTCGAAGAAAGACTACATTGTTATGCTCCTTGGTGTTTCCGTTGCAAGTCTCTCTTGGAGCTTTGGCCGAGTCGCCCTCCAAAGCGATGAATTGGAAAATTTAATTTCTTGTAGTTCTTCCTCTTTGAATTCCCCCACACTCAAACCGCTCACTATCTCTCAAAACTCCGCGATTTAATGTTGATGGCGAGCTTGCAAGGAGCAAAACCCACCAAAAAGTTTTGGATTTGGAGATATTTAGTGTTTTGTGTGTGTGAGTGTTCTTGAGAAGTTGAGAGGAAGAAGATGAAGAGGAGTGTTTTGATCTGAAATTGGGGTTGGAAGTGTTAAAAATCCGTTTTTTACCTTTAAATAGTAGCCCTGGAATACCCAAAAGGCCCCCAATTAATGAAGCTTCCAGAGCATTTCAGCCCGATATGCTTTTGATTTCAGCCCGAAATGTTTTGGAAATCTCAAAACAGAACCCCATTTTCATTTCGGCCCGAAATAAATGGATTTCGGCCCAAAATCAATGGATTTCGGCCCGAAATGATTTCATTATGCCCGAAAACAATTGATTTCGGCCCAAAATGCCCTGGAACTTACCGACTTTTTTTTTTGCTCTAATTTCTTCATGGGGTGTCCGATTCCTTCGAGTCTCGCGCTCACGGACTCGTCATTGAACGTAGAATCCAATGTTGGCTGAAAAATTCCCAAATTACGGGGGAATTTTTCATCTCCTCTCCAAAATTTCTCTCTAGCGCAAGAATCGTGCCCCTTTAATCTTGTGTTGTCTGTCGTCCCTCTTCGGATTCCGATGCGTGCAACTCCGGGCCACAACTAGCTGCAAATATACTCAATTAGTGAATAGCTACTCCTCGAACTCGAGTAGCCTCTCTTCCAAGCTCCTATTAGCAAATTTCTTGTTGTTCCTCGTTTTGCGTGCAATGTAGTGCACCTGCATCAAGAAGGGGAATCCGAAGGGTTCTTCGGTACCTATGTCCTGCACACTCATAGGAAATATTGGAACAACTCTCTATCACCCCTAAAAATCAAATATGGAGAACTAAATACAAAAATAAAATAACAAATATCCTACTCTACATTGGGTTGCCTCCCAAGAAGCGCTTGTAATTTAAGGTCGGCAGCCCGACCCGGTTACCTCAACCGTCTAGGATAGTGAAGGATGCTTAACTCTCCAATTCTTCTTCTTCCACTATCTTTTCTCAATAAGCTTTTTCTCTCGAGCAAGCAGGCTCTTTGGACATGGTGGAAAGCTTTAGAAGTTAAACTCTTTCATCTTGCACTTTTTCTTCTTAATCAGCTTCCATGAAATAATAATGGGCTCAAATGAATCTATGGCCATAAATTCATCCCAATAGTACATCTTTTGTGCTTTATGCTCGTTAGTTAACACATGCAGTTCACTCACACCCCCACACTTGACGATTTCTAACCCCTTGACTATGGCATATAGATCGTCAATAGGATAGCCAATCGAACAAGAAATAGGAAGTTGCCCATCACGTTCGTCCCCAAAACATTCTCCATACACAAATATTTTCAACTCAATGCGGACTTGATTTATATGAGATATGGAAAAGCCTTCAAAAAACTAAGTAGGGGCTTTTACCTCAATTGTAATGGACACTATTTCTTCGCAAGCTCCATAATCAGCATACCACAAGTTCCCCATGTCGGTATCATCCCAATCATTCCAAGGCTGTGAGATAATTGGAGGTTCCCTTGCAGAGAGCACCGCCTCCTACATTGTTGGACACACAAGTCCACCCCAGTCTAAATCAGATTCTGAGTCCTCATAAGTGGCAAAGTCCACCAATGGTTCATGGACACTGCATTCTTCACTCGGCTCATGTATCTCTTCTTCCACGACTGCAGCTTGGGATGCGGATTCTCGTTCTCGCTCCATCCTAGCTATCAAAGTCCTTTGCATCTCTTGGGCAGCTGGTAGCCAATGAGGTTCATCCAAACCATCTTGTGATGGTGACCATAAAGGCTCGATTAGTGGCTCAATGGCATGTGGCAGAGGCTCCTCTTGTGGCTCATCTGTAATAAGGGACATCCTGGTGATGCGCGCTTGGATCTCCCCCATAATATTGTGCAACTCTTCCATGCTTGCTGATGATTCCTCTCGATGCTGATGAAGTTGTGGTGGATTGAATATGCATGCATCTTCATACTTATGATCCTTCCTGCATTTGTAGCACCAAATAATTGAGCATGTGTCATCATTGTGCCAAACTCTGCATTTAGCACAGTAGTATGGGGTAATCAGAGATCCCCACATAATCCTCGTCGCTCCACATGCTCATTACGTCTCCTGCTTCCTGTGTCCCTGCGAAAACAAGCTCACAAGATACCCTTGAAGCATAGAGATAGAAACAAAATAAAACAAAACTAAAATATAAGTACTCTAAACTAACGCCTAACTAAATAGTCTACTGCTGTCCCCGGAAACGGTGCCAAAAACTTGACACGATTTCTCACGTGTTTCCGCAAGTGCACGGTTCAAGTAATATAGGGTAATATTTCAACCCCGAGTTATCGATCCCACGAGGACAAGCTTGAGATTATTTAATTAGTTATTAGATTAGAGTACTATAACTGGGAGGAATAACTGTGATTGATTAAGAATTGAAATAAATAACTAACTACTATTTTTGGGTTTTTAGTATTAAAGAAATATGGAGAAACTAGGCAATCTCTAGATCACATAGGGTTGTAGATGATTTCTTGAATAGCAAAGTAACAAGTTAATCCTGTTCTAGTTGAAGTCGGGTAATAGTACTGACAGTCTCTTCTCGGTCTCATGTTGTTCTACATCACGGTCTACTTGGTGTCCTGTCGGTTCACCTACATCTACCGGTCCGTTCTAGTAGGCTAACGACAGTGCACGGAATGATGTCCTCTCAAACCACCACCACCACATAAACACCTCACTATCTCCTAACGAATCTACCCACTAAGGCCAATCCTACACACTTCTCTTCTCAGTCTCTGTTATTAAGGATTGTTGTTCATATCTCATCACAACTAGGTCTAAGTCGCTCTCACGCACTCGCTAGCTAATTAACAAGTCCAGTTAATTACTCCATTCTTGCCAAGGATTAAGCATAGTATATGAACAATTAGCTAAAACATGTATTAACTTTAAGCACGATTACAATCTATGAAGAACACGAAGATTCATGAGTTATTAATTCCTACCCTAGTCGTGTCAATAGACTAAGATCTTCAACAAGTTCATGAAATCAAATGTCATCCAATAGATCAAATCAAAAACCATGAAACAAAGTCTTAAATCCGGAAAACATAATCATCTACATAAACCCTAGGCAATCTATAGAAGCCTAGCAAAACGTCTAGCTACTACTTGAAATCGTAGCAAAGCAATAAAGTTTCTCCATAAAATTGATGAAAAGACAAGAGAAAGAAATCAAACGGTGAAATCTTCGGGTTGGGGATGATCCCAGTCGATCTCCTCAGCTCCCTTGCTTCTCTTCCTTCCATTCTGTGCGTGAATGATGTTTTTTTTCGTCCCTAGGTCGTTCTTCAATCATAACCCGCAGAAGTCTTCAGTAATTGCACAATAACCCCCTGAAATTTGCTCCTGACTTCGCCGGGCCATAACTTCTTTGTCCGAACTCGGATTAAGCTCTGTGACCTATCGTTGGAAAGCTCTCTGAGTCTACTTTCATTTGGCACCGGTATAACTCCCAAATTATTTGTCTAACTCCAGATAGGATCAAAATAGTTCAAACTGGTCATCCAAGCTCCTCCAATTCGGCTTCTCTTGATTCCACTTGAGCTCCCGTCGAAGTTCGTTTCATGCCTCCTATCAACCAATTAGCATCCGTTCCTGCCAAGACAACATGAACAAATATACCAAGCGATTATATTTGACAAATAACATCTAACTATGCATAGAAAACGCCCGGACTAACAATATTGCACATGGTGAGCAACAAGTGACAAAACGACTCATATTCTCTACAATTAAGCTCAATTAAATCGTGATAATGTGGAAAATAACATTAATATATAGCCCCTAAAAGGTTCTATCAGTGGTGTGGGTAGTGGTGGCGCGGTGGAGTTGTAAATGGAGGGAGAATGGGAGGCAGGAAGAGGGACACAGTAGGGAATTTTTGTGGGAGGGGAGGGCGAAACAGACACCCTGAATCAAAAATACCAAGTATTGTTGGAGATGAACATATTTTCCTCTAAAAATGGAGAAATGAAAAAATTGTGTTGTCGTAAACAGGGTCCTCAGGCAGGGGCTTCCAAAGCTTTACAACTTGAGCTACCACTCTAGCTGCGCAATTAGAGAAAAATATTAATATTACATGCTAATCAAGAAAATAGGGTGGACTCTTCATTCTCCATTTTTTTAATGGATGATTGTTGTAGACTAAGGGATTGCCCGATGACGCTATCTCAAAAGACACTAAGAACGTTTCACCAATGTCATGAAACAAAATAAATATTTCATCCACAAAATATAAACACGTTATTTTAAGGTGCAGGTTTACATCAGGTTGATTTTATAATTACAATTATTGGAAACCTTTTCTTAAATGTTCTCTCTCAATTTTATTTTTAAAAGAATCTCCAAGCTAAAAAAACATTTCAAAACTAATAATAAGACATTATTATTTAAATATTTCAAAAGTAATACTCCCTCTGTCCCGCAAAGATAGTCTATTTTTGGAAATACAATTTTTTTTGGAGACATGCAATTAATGCATCCCACTACAAGTTTTTGACATGCTATTTCCACTATTATCCTTGACTTTATTTTCTCCATTTCATTATGTTTTCTACCTTGAAAATGTAAGTGAACAACTATTTTGTGACATACCAAAATAGAAATATGGACAAATATCTTTGTGCGGCGGAGGGAGTAATGTGAAACCAAAAGGGGAAAGGAGACTTCTCAAAAAAAAGGAAGGGAGGGAGTCCAGTACATGGACGAAGTAGTGGTGGAGCCCATTACTAACAACTAACCTCCACCCAATAATTTTGTGAATTCTAACTATGAGTGGGTGAGATCTAAAGGTTGGAGTTAATTTAATCTAAAGGTCGAAATAAAGTCAACCATCATGTTTTATTAGTAGAAAATTCCCAAAATTTTAGGGAGGGTTTTAAAACACACGTTCTAGACAGAATCATAACAAAATCTAGACTACTTAACACTTCACTACAGTAGTAGAGAAGAAGTTTTTCTCTCTAATTGCTCTCTCTAATGAGCCTCTTCTGCTCCTCCATGAGCATCATCAGCAGCTCCTTGAGCCCATCAAAATCATACTCATAACCTAATAACCTAATCCATTGTCAACGCCTATTCTCCTCCAAAATCATCCACCATCTCTCTCCTTCTGATTTAGGTTTCATCATTTGCATGCCTTGTTTCATGTGAATTGAAGATTTCTTTAGTAGAGTTAGTCGGGTTTGTCGTATCTTTTGGTTGATTCATCTGTCTTGCAGATTAGATTTCATTAGTATTTAGAGACTCCTCTTCTTCCAGTTCTTTTCAGTTCCTCACACCTGCATCTCCCTTTGTTCATCTCTGTTGTCTTGTTCTCTGTGATTCTCCATGTCTAATCCATATTGCACGAATTTTAATAGTTTTTCTTCTAATGATTCTAGAGAGGAGAGGCTAGATGAAAGGGGATCAATTCTTGCTCTTGATCCTGTCAAAGCATATGCTTTCAGAGAGCTCAAAAAGAACACCCTGATAGCCAAGTTCATTGGGTCTAAAACCCTCTCTCCTGCTGTCATGCAAAGTGAAATCACAAAGAATTGGAAAACTTTTGGAAATGTTTTGATTGAGGGGAAAGAGCTTTCATAGAAAGATGTTAGATATCTGTTCCATTTCCAAAAACAGGAACCAAATTTTTTTTTCTGAATGAATCAGTGGTCACTTTTCATGGCTTAAGCCTAGTTTTTAAAAATGAAAACCTAATCAAGCTCTTATGGAGGTTGATTTCTAACATGCAGACTTATGGTTTCAAGTTCCTAACTGTCCCCTTGAAGGTTTTCATTTTGATCATGCAAACGATTTGGGTGTTCTTGTTGGAAATTTACTAGTGATTGATTGGTCGTATGAAAGATTCTGAAACTGGTATGGATTAAGAATCAAAGTGAGGATCAACTTAGAAAATGATTTGGTTCCTGGGACTTATGTGAAACTGGCAAATGAACCCCTTAAGTGGGTTTATTTCAGCTATGAAATGGTGTTCAAAGTATGTTATAGATGTGGATTGGTTGGACACACAAACAAAGAATGAAAATCAAACCTGGTTGAAGTCTTGGAAAGACTGGAGATGAGGTATCTTCAATCCCACTTCCTCTCAAGCTTACCCATCTATGTGAATTCCAACCGACCACTCTTCACTAACCTACTCAAATCTCACTCAAAGAATGGCCCTTTCCGTACTACGAAATTTGATACTAGTGTTATTCCTATCTATGATTTCTCCATTCCTCCTACCACTCAAGAACAAACCCAAAGCTATCACACAATCTCATATTTTCAGTGGATAGCATGTCATCATCCCCTGAACCCTTTTACACCCCCATGCTCTCAGACTCAATGTGAAGAACTCAACCAAACCCCTCCAATCCCACCAGATCCGGAATTTATAGGCAACACCTCCACCAACCCTACATGCACAGTATTTAATATGCCTCATCAATTCCAATGGCCGGATCACATTCCTTCTGTAGTTTATCCATCCCCTTTTTCAAACCATCTGCATCTGTTTAATGAGAGTACTGCAACCAAAGCGGTTTCTCTCCCACTTAATTCAAATCCTCTTTCAATGCATGAAGAAGTTACGGGTTCCCAACACTCCTCTGTAACTGCAAAGCCACTCTTTGACAATTCCCTTCCACAAGAGTTGGTTCAACTGCCTCCGATCATTACTACTAAAGGGAAATAAATTGCTGTGGCAGAAGTTTTTCCCACCACTTTACCACCTTCATTTGCTTCATTTTCTTCAACCACTCACCATCAGTGCTCTTTCAATACCAACGCCATGCGCACCCTACCAACCACCTATAAGATGTTACGAAACTCTGGCTTTGTGATGAAAGCCCCTGATTTTACCCCATCAGTCACAACAGAGCATGAGTTTGATCCTTCCCAGAGAAAGATATAAATCGCAGACAAGGCCATTGCTGAGAAAGATAAGAATGTGCCCAGAAAACAAAGAGCAAAGGCCAAAAAATCCAAATTGGTAGGTGTCAAGATCAAGAAAGGTGAAGGTTCCTCTGTCAAAATGAAGAAGAAAGTTGCTCTCTCAAAAAAGGCCAAGGAAGACAAAGTGCAGAAGCCAATCAAGAAGAGAGATGCTGGTTCCTCACAGATGGGTTCTCCTTTCAGTATGATCAAGGGTAAGAAGCCAAGAACAAAAACTAACAAAGTCATGCACAAAGGTACTCAATTGTTTTTTATTTTAATCCCTTTTCACCGTTTTTTCTGAATTTTAAGTTTAAAAAACGACCTAGAGATGAAACCTTGCTACCAGATTGTAGTCCTCCAAGCATATTTTTTAAAAACTTGTCAGTGTTTAAGATGGTTGTCCCATAACAACCATCCAAATCACCATGAAACTTTTAAGTTGGAACTATGGAGGAATTGGCCAGGCCTCTACAGTTTCCGAAGTGTTCTCTCTGGAAAAGAACATAAGCCCTCTCTAATATTCTTGTTTGAAGCAAAAAAAAGAAGTTTCTTTTTTAGATAATAAATTTCGAAAGTTAGGGTTTTATTCTACTTTTGGGGTTGATCCTGATGATACTAGAGGTGGTCTTTGGTGTGCTTGGAACAATCTTTATTTGTATTTTTCTGTTAGCTATTCTTCTCTTAATTTGTTGCTTTTCAAATTCTCTGATAACATTAGGGGTCTTTGGTATCTTGGATTAGTGTACGGTTCCCCTTACTTTGAAAAAAGAAATGATGTTTGGAATGAGTTTCATAATGTTCTCCCTATCAATGAACATCTTGTTCTTATTGGGGACTTTAATCAAGTTGTTTTTCAGCATGATAAAAATGGTCATGGAGCCTCTACTCTCATAGGAGCCAATTCTTTCATTCATTACATTAATTTATGGAATTTGATTGAGGTTCGTAATAGTGGTCCTTGGTTTACTTGGTCCAACAACAAATCCTCCTCCACCCCAACTTTTGGAAGATTATATAGAGCCTGGTGTAATCTAGCTCTCCTAAATCTTTTCCCTAACCTCTTTGTCACCACCCTGGGTATGTCTGTTTCTGATCATTCTCCAATATTGCTCAATCTTTTTCCACCACCGCTGCATGTTGGGTACAGATATCCCAAATTTGAGGCATCGTGGCTGAATTTTGATGATGCTTCTGAACTCATTAATTATGTTTGGCACCTGCATATTCCTGGATCTCCTAGCTATAGAGTTGCTAAAAAGCTTTTCATTACTCTTCAGACCCTTAGAACGTGGGCTAATAATAAACCTAGCCTTAGAAATAGGATTAAACAAGTCAAGAATGATCTTTGTCGTCTGCAAAATGATCTACCCCTCTCTCACAACGTTTTTCCCAGAAAAAAGTTGAGTTACTTACTTTATTAAAATGTGAAGAAACCTTCTGGGTTCAAAGAGCTAGATGTTCCTGGCTTAGATATGGGAATAAGAATACAAAAATTTTCCATGCCTATACTAAAATTAGAAGACAAACTAATTATATTCGATCTATACAAAGCCATCAAGGTATTGTATTAACTGATCCTCTTCAAATCTCTATGGTTTTTGTTAATCATTTTTAAGACATTTACTCTGATCCCTCACCCTCATATCATGATTTACTTTTAGAGAATAGCAATCTGTTTGCTTTTGATCTCCTTTTTAATATTAAGAAAACTTTAACTACTGATCAACAAACTTTCCTTTCCTCTCCTTTCACTGCAAATGAAGTAAAGACTGCTGTCTTTTCTCTATCCCCTCTTAAGGCTCCAGGCCCTGATGGGATGCAGGCTATATTCTTTCAAAAAGCTTGGCCTCTCATCTCTGGTCAGGTTACTTCAGTCATTCTCTCTTTTCTCAATTCTGGTCATCTGCTGAAAGAATTCAACAAAACAGTTATTGTGCTCCTTCCTAAGAAAAATAATCCTGTTTCAGCTAATGATTATAGGCCTATTAGCTTATGTAATGTGATATATAGGATTATTGCTAAAGTACTTGTTAATAGACCCAAAATTGTTCTTCCTTCCCTCATCTCCTGTAATCAAAATGGTTTTGTTCCAGGAAGACTAATCCAAGATAATTTACTTATAGCCCAAGATCTAGTTCACACCATTCATAAAGCTAATTCTCCCAATCATAAAAAGTTAGGAGCTCTAAAGTTGGATGTCTCCAAAGCCTTTGATAAGGTTAGATGTAGAAGCCCTTCTTCATCAAATGCATTTTCCTTCTCATTTCATTCATCTTATCCTACTATGTGTCTCTAAAGTTTCTTACCAGGTTCTTATTAATGGAAAAGCTTCTGTCTCTTTTAAGCCTCTTACAGGATTAAGGCAGGGGGATCCACTGTCTCCTTTTCTTTTTTCTCTTTGTGCTGAGGTCTTTTCTGCCTCATTACAGCATGCTAATGATATAGGACTTATTTCAGATATTCCTTACTCACGTAGAGATGAGCTTACTCATTTGCAATTTGCAGATGATACTCTTCTCTTTTTCCAAATTACCCCAAGTGTAGGATTTCATATTCAATCTTTAATCACCACATATGCTACACAATCAGGTTTAAATATTAACATTAATAAATCTTCAATTGTGTTTAGTCCTAATTGTTCTCAAAATGACAAACAAAATTTATATCAAGCTTTACATGTCACTGAGAAGCCTCATTTAGGAAAATATCTTGGTATCTTCCTCAATCACAAAGGAAACAATAAAGAACTCATAGTTGATACTGTTAGTAAAGTTTATCAGAAATACTCTAGTTGGAAGGGACTTATGTTAAACTTTTTAGGAAGGTGTGTACTTATTAAGGCTGTTCTAAATAGTCTTCTTGTTTACCCCATGTCCTTTAGTGTATTCCCTAACAAAACTTGTAATCTCATCAAATCTTTACTAGCAAAATTCTTATGGTTTGGAAATACTTCTACTAAAGGTATCCAGTGCCTTCCTTGGAACTTTCTTTACAACAAGACTAATAGAGGGGGCTTAGGTTTTAAGGAAATTTCTTCCTTTAATAATTCTTTAGTAGCTAAAAATAGTTGGAGAATGCTTAAACTCATTTTAGTATTATTAGACATAGTTCCTCTTCTTCTACTGCTTGGAGAACCATCTGTAAAGGAAAAGACAATTTTTCTAAAGGATTGGCTTGGAAAATAGGTAATGGGAAAGATATCATGATTAGATCCTATGGATGGATCCCTGATTTCCTGCTGATTCTTTACAGTAAGTTTTGAATTCCACTGATTTTAGGCATATTTTTGCATATGTTGATCAATTGCTTGACTCATCTATTGATGTAAGTGGCAGATGGTGTAGACATACTGTTACCCAACTCTTTCTTCAATGGTTGGCAAATAATATTATGAAACAGGATTGTGGCTCCTTTGAACAGCAGGATATCTCCTTTTGGAAAGCCTCCTCTTCTGGCATCTTCTCAGTTTCTTCAGCTTATAATCTCCTTAATTACAATAATTCTTCTCCTAATTTATCATATTCTCCTTTGCATTTTAAATCCATTAGTCACAGCTTCAATTGGTCCTTACTTTGGAAATCTGGTTTACCTAATCAAATTATAGGTTTTATCTGGAGAATTATAACTAGTTCTCTTCCTACTTTACAAAATTTGCATGCTAGAGTTGCTTCTATTAGCCCTATTTGCCCTTTTTGTAATGTTAGTACTGAAACTACTACTCATCTTTTCCTCCTTTGTCCAAGGGATCAAGGGGTCTGGCATAAGGCTCATATCTTAATCCCTTTCCCCCCGCCCGCCCCCCCCCCCCCCCTCTTGATATTACATCCTGGATCAAGAGTTGGCTCAAACAAAAGAAGGATTGGAAATGTAATCCCCATTGGTGTTGGATTCGTGCCATCATTTGGACCCTCTGGAAATCTAGAAACCATATGATATTTCACAAAATTAGCATCAATGGGGATCAGCTGCTTCACCTTGCTCAGGATTTGGGGGAGTTTATTATTTTATCTGCTAGTGCTAATTAATTTTCCTCTTCCACTCAGACTCCACACCTTTGGTCAAGATTGCTTCAGTTGATGGTGCCCCCTCTTGGGTAAAGGCTAGTGATCAGTTTGCAGCATGTTCCAGTGTTCAGCAGGTGCTTGATGTGGTTCCTTTGGCCTCTGAGCCTCCTCTGAGTGATCCATATCAGGTTCCAGCAGTAGGTGTAGGGTTTTGATTCATGGATCGCGCAACGGAAGCATAATCAAACAATAGCCATGAAAAACCCTCCAAGGATCACAAGTCTAGATGCATAACGATAGTGAAGGTAAGAAATCATAAACACACCTTTGGGTTCTCCTTGATGACTTCAAACGCGAATAGTGTCACGTTCTCTATAGTTGATCCACGCCTAGAGTTGGTCCTAGATCTCCAATCTCCTTGGTGCTAGCCCGGAATGAGAGGAGGGTGAAGGAATCACGCAAAACGAGACAAAAGGGAAGGGGCTCGGCCCTTCTTTTGGCCGACGGGGTGAGGGGCGGCGGCAAGGGGGCGGCGGCCTCCTTGTTGCTTGCTCTCTCTCTCCTTTGTTCTCTCCCACTCTTGTTATGTTCTCTTTAGAGCATAAGTTATGAGGAAGGAAGGAAGGAGGGTCCTTTATATAGTCCAACAACTCCTTGTTAACTACCTAAAGGACTTATTCTAGTCCTACTAGAATTCAATTTAGTCCCTTCCTTGCAAATTAGTCCCTACTAAGTTTGCAAGGGTTTGCAAAGTGATCCTTCTAATTAATTAATCCAATTAATTAATTCCCAAATCTAGTACAACTGTATATAGCGTGTGACCCCATAGGTTCTATCTAGTTGGTAGCAACTATTTGCTAATATGGAGCGGTTTCTAGCAAAACATCCATTCTAGCCAACTAATAGAATAGTCATCTAGACAACCTTGTACAAGTAATTGTCTCATCCCTTTGCCTCCATATCCGGATTGGACACGAGACATACAAGTCACACTCGTATATCCAATCCCTAGTTTCTCGATCCATGGAATAGCCTTATTCGTGCAAATAACATCAATATCCCATATATTGATTTATTTGAGTCTGGCCAGACATTCTATAAGCACTATCCTTCGAGTGGCCTAGGATATTTGCTCCCGTTATGTGGGAGGGGCAAATCCTCTCTACGTCCACTACGATCTCTAAGCTTGCTTCTCATTGTATCCAGTACACGCCTTTATAACTACCCAGTTACGGTGTAGCGTTTAACGCTACCAAGATCACAATGATCCACAACTAGAATATCTAGTGACTTCAAGTCTAAGGATGACAATACCATTGTACCCGAGAAGCACTTGTGACTCAACATAACATGTATGTAGCCTTCTCGGTGATGGGTCAATCCAGTGCAACATTCCGTAATGCACACCTATGTGTTGGATCGTGATATCTCCATATCAATCCAACCCCATACTAGTCTATAAATGATTGTCCCATTTAATCATTATACTTGACTAGGGATATTTAAGATAAACAACACGATTGTAAATCTAAGGACTTCATTATATTAAATATCCAATAAATAATAAATGAATTTTCTAGCCAAATACAAATTCACACTAAACTAGATTGCCTCTAGGGCATCTATTCCAACAGTCTCCCACTTGCACTAGAGCCAATCTGGCGCATCTCGTATGCCCATACTCCTAGTGTGCCCTTCATGCTTCCACTGCGTGAGAGGCTTCGTAAGCGGGTCTGACAGATTATCATCTGTAGGACTCTTGCATATCCGAACGTCTCCTCTATCGATAATATCTCGAATCAGATGAAACTTCCTGAGCACATGCTTGGACTTCTGGTGCGATCTGGGTTCCTTTGATTGCGCGATCGCCCCAGTGTTGTCACAGAACAACTCCACTGGATCCGCAATGCTAGGGACCACACCAAGTTCAGAAACAAACTTTCTGATCCAAACAGCCTCCTTTGCTGCGCCATTTGCAGCAATGTACTCAGCCTCTGTTGTAGAATCAGCCACCGTCTCTTGCTTGGAACTCTTCCAGCTCACCGCTGCTCCATTCAGGCAAAACACATATCCCGATTGTGATCTAAAGTCATCTCTATCGGTTTGGAAGCTTGCATCAGTGTAACCCCTTACACGCAACTCTTCCTCACCGCCAAACATCAAGAAGGCATCCTTAGTTCTTCTCAAGTACTTTAGGATGTTCTTGACGGCAATCCAGTGACTCTCACCCGGATTGGATTGGTATCTGCTTGTCATACTCAAGGCATATGACACATCTGGTCTAGTACATAACATGGCGTACATGATAGATCCTATGGCCGAGGCATAGGGTATCCTACTCATGCGTTCCTTCTCAATCTCATTGGAAGGACAACCACTCTTCGAAAGAGTGATTCCATGTGACATGGGCAAGAATCCCTTCTCGGAATCTTGCATGTTGAACCGTTTCAACACCTTGTCAATATATGTACTTTGACTTAGGCCTAGCAACCTCTTGGATCTATCTCTATAGATTTTTATACCGAGTATATAGGCTGCTTCCCCTAAGTCCTTCATTGAGAAACACTTTCCTAGCCAATCTTTCACAGATTGCAGCATGGGAATGTCGTTTCCAATGAGTAGTATGTCATCCACATACAAGACCAGAAAAGCTACAGAGCTCCCACTAACCTTCTTGTAGACACAAGACTCATCTTCGTTTCTGATGAAGCCAAACTCTTTGACCACTTCATCAAAACGTCGATTCCAACTCCTAGAAGCTTTCTTCAATCCATAAATGGATCGTTGCAGCTTACAGACTTTGTTGGCTTGCTTTGGATCCTCAAAACCCTCCGGCTGTATCATATACACGTCCTCGAGGAGATTCCCATAAAGGAATGCTGTTTTGACATCCATCTGCCAAATCTCATAGTCGTAGTATGCTGCAATTGCAAGTAGGATTCGGATGGATTTGGTCATAGCGACTG
Organism: Linanthus parryae; assembly: GCA_023055425.1. Taxonomy (NCBI): domain Eukaryota; kingdom Viridiplantae; phylum Streptophyta; class Magnoliopsida; order Ericales; family Polemoniaceae; genus Linanthus; species Linanthus parryae. The sequence goes on along the minus strand of JALGPY010000010.1, from coordinate 10,904,399 downwards.
GTGAAAAGGTTTCATCATAGTCAATACCATGAATCTGTCTGAATCCTTTAGCCACCAATCGGCCCTTATAGGTAATCACATTACCATCCATGTCGATCTTCTTCTTGAAGACCCACTTGCACCCTATGGGCCGCGCCCCATCAGGTGGTTCCACCAAAGTCCATACTTTGTTGGTATACATGGATTCCATCTCGGATCTCATGGCTTCAAGCCACTTCTGCGAGTCTGGGCCATTCATGGCCTCCTCATAGGTAGTAGGCTCATCATCTATGAGCATCGTGTCACCGGAATCAGTTACGAGAAGTCCGTACCTCTCGGGTTCCTGGCGCACTCTACTAGATCTACGAAGCTCTTGTGTTACTTGAACAGGTGGCTCCACAACTGCTTGTTATTCCTGTTCATGTTCCATACTCGGTTCAGTGATTTGTGGTTCTTGAACTTCTTCAAGTTCTACATTCCTCCCACTTGCTTCTTTAGAGACAAATTCTCTTTCTAGAAACACGCCGGTCCGAGCAACAAACACTTTGTTCTCGGTTGGATTGTAGAAGTAGTATCCCTTAGTTTCCTTAGGGTACCCCACAAATTTACACTTATCCGATTTAGGCCCTAGCTTGTCTGATTATAAACGTTTTACATAGACATCGCAGCCCCAAATCCTCATGAACGACAGTGTGGGACGCCTCCCACTCCATATCTCATATGGTGTCTTCATGACTGATTTAGATGGAACACGGTTAATGGTGAAAGCTGCACTTAATAGAGCGTAGCCCCAAAATGATAATGGAAGATCGGTTTGACACATCATAGACCGAACCATATCCAATAGGGTTCGATTCCTCCTCTCGGACACGCCATTCCATTGTGGCGTTCCGGGTGGAGTGAGTTGGGACACGATCCCACACTCTCTAAGATAGTCGTCAAACTCTTGGCTCAAGTATTCTCCTCCACGATCCGATCGTAGAGCCTTTATACTTTTGCCAAGTTGCTTCTCTACTTCATTCTTGAATTCTTTGAACACTTCAAAGGATTCGGATTTTGCCCTCATAAGGTACACAAATCCATATCTACTGTAATCATCAGTAAATGTAATGAAGTAGACATAACCACCCCTGGCAGGCGTGGCAAATGGCCCACACACATCGGTATGTATGAGCGCCAATTGCTCACTAGTCCTTTCACCTTTCTTATTGAAAGGGGACTTTGTCATTTTTCCCAATAAACAAGCCTCACATGTCTCATATGATTCAAAATCAAATGAGTCTAGCAATCCATCCTTATGGAGTCTAGATACACGTTTCTCATTTATGTGGCCTAAACGACAATGCCATAAATAAGCAGGATTTAAATCATTTATTTTAATCCGCTTGGTATTAATGTTGTAGACAAGATTGCTTAGATCAAGGACATAAAGTCCATTAAATAATTGCGCACTAAAATAGTGAATATTATTCAAATAAAAGGAACAAAAATTGTTCTTTATTGAAATAATAAAACCTTCCTTGTCCAAACAAGAAATAGAAATAATGTTTCTGCTCATAGCAGGCACAAAATAGCAATTATTTAATTCTAAAACTAATCCTGAAGGCAGAGATAGCTCGCACACGCCTATGGCCAACGCAGCAACCTTTGCTCCATTCCCAACGCGCAGATCTACCTCCCCTTTAGCCAATCTTTTACTTCTCTTTAGACCCTGCATATTTCGACAAATATGAGATCCACATCCAGTATCTAATACCCATGATGTAGAGACAGTTAAATTGACATCTACAACAAAAATACCTGGTGGTGGTGGAATCACTATTCCAAGCCTCTTGTCCTCCAGATATTTTGGGCAGTTCCTCCTCCAGTGTCCAGGTTGACTGCAGTAGTGACACTCACCCTTAGTCACGACCTTGGCTATGCCACCAACAGGCTTAAGGGCTTGTTCCTTGGACTTGGCAACTGACTTGCCTTTGCCCTTGGAGGAAGAGGCAAACTTTTTGCCCTTTCCTTTATGCACCATCATAATGGCCTTGCCCTTACCCTTGTTGATGCTCTGTTCAGCCGTCCTCAACATGTTGAGCAAATCTGGCAGTGGTTTAACGATCTCGTTCATGTTATAGTTCATAATGAAGTGTCCATAACTCTCAGGCAACGATTGCAACACGAGATCGGTTGCCAACTCTTGGCCGACCGGGAACCCAAGCCGGGCGAGATTCTCCAAGTACCCGATCATTCGGAGTACATGGGGTCCCACCGGGTTCCCTTCTGCCAGATGACATTTGAACAGTGCCTTTGAGACCTCATACCTCTCTACCCTCGCCTGCTCTTGGAAGAGCTGCTTTAGATGTTCGATCATATCGACAGCATTCATGTTCTCATGTTGCTTCTGATGCTCAGAGGTCATGGTGCAAAGCATTAGGCAGGCCGCATCATTAGCGTCATCAACACGCTTTTGATACGCCTTTAAGGCAGCAGGTGTCTGATTCTCTGGACCTTCTGGAACTTGCTCCTCTATTGCGTACAGTTTCTTCTCTTGCTTGAGAACAATTCTCAAGTTTCTGTACCAATCAAGAAAGTTGGTTCCAGAGAGCTTGTCCTTCTCAAGGACAGATCGCAGGGAATGTTGTGAACTCGATGAGTTGTTTGCCATTTGGAATTCTACAAAAGTAAAATACGCAAGTTTTAGTATTTGTGAATTTTTGACTATATTTAATAATGGCTAGTTTATTAAATATAGCTCCCACTATTTTTCTACGGAATAATAACCCTCAAGATATTAATGCGGAAAATATCACTATATTTTCTAGTGGGCCAAGATCCATCTTTTTCATCTCCTTATGAGCTTGCTTTGGCAAGTCACCCATAATTCGACTACTTCTTAGGTAGGAACAATTCCAATTGCATCCCATATGCAACTCTTGGTTCAATCGGGCAAATAACTCCTTATTTATCCATCCATATGGATAATCCCAATTGATTGCCTCTAGGTTTCTTAATCAAATTAATAGCCTAGTTGTGCTCAACCTCTTATTTAAACAATTGCACATTGTTACGTGCCATCGCATTCCATCATTATGAACCAAGTCGCCATGCTTTGGCACGCACGAACTTGATAAATAATAATGATAATGAGTGTTTAAATAACGAGAAGGCAAGAACACAATATTGAATTTTTGAGGGATTTTTCAATTCAATTTTAATTGTTTTGTTGATCAATATCAACTAATCTATCTATTTGAGTTTGGGCACAACTCCAAATAATAGATCCGGGTTGTCTAATTATCTTATTATCCTAATTGCATGCATCATCCATACACCAACCACACAAATAATAAGACAATAAATAAACAACCACAAAACAGAAATTAAACGTGATTTGGATATGACCTTTTCTAGACTAAGATAATTCCAAGCCAATGGAATTATCTATGAACCCTAAGCAAACACATCTCCATGCGTCTTGATCTTTTGGTCCATCCTTCATAGCCATGTGGAATGCTCCATGCTCCATGCTCCATCTTTTGTGGCTTCTTTGGCTTCGGGCTTCTTTTCTTCAATCTTGGCTAACAATCTACTTTATCTAGCACTAGCTAATATCTATACTAAATAAAATAAATCTCACAAGTTGAGAAAAAAAATATGGCACGCAGGCCATAAAACCCTAATTAATTATTACAATTAATTGATCAGCTCGCAGGCCGTAAAACCAAACCACAAAATTTAAACATTCACATCAAACCACATCCTAAGGCCATATCCAATCACCATGCGATTTGCACATAAACAGTTAAAATCCAATTTTAACGCGCTTGGTCAATTTTAATTGATTTTAGGATTTCTAGGGTTAAAACGGTCCATGGGCCCAACAATCCAATTGCCCAGGCCCAAACAAAGTGAACCATAAGGCCCTAGGGCCGGGCCGGCCCAAAACCCGCAAGCTAGGCCCGCGGGTTAGGGCCGCCCGGCCCCTTAGGGCACCAATCTTGGGCGGCAAGCAAGGGGGGCGGTCCCCTAGGGGGCCGAACCTCCTTATGGAGGTTGTTTCCAAAATAACCTCCTTGCTTGGAGCCCAAGTTTGGTTGTTTCCTTGTTTTGGGAGAACTCCTTCTTCCCCAAGGATGCCCAAACCCTAGATCTAAGATCCTAAAATTTCTCAAACTCACCAATTCATGCATCCAATGCAAAATTGGGTCTTGTTATGATCTAATTATTGACAAATTGCATCCCATGCTTGATTTGTCTTGTTTTACGCGATAAACAACAATTTAAGGTGTAAAACAACAAGAATGTAACACATAAACTACGTTTATGCTCTATGACCTGTGGCTCTGATACCACTGTAGGGTTTTGATTCATGGATCGCGCAACGGAAGCATAATCAAACAATAGCCATGCAAAACCCTCCAAGGATCACAAGTCTAGATGCATAACGATAGTGAAGGTAAGAAATCATAAACACACCTTTGGGTTCTCCTTGATGACTTCAAACGCGAATAGTGTCACGTTCTCTATAGTTGATCCACGCCTAGAGTTGGTCCTAGATCTCCAATCTCCTTGGTGCTAGCCCGAAATGAGAGGAGGGTGAAGGAATCACGCAAAACGAGACAAAAGGGAAGGGGCTCGGCCCTTCTTTTGGCCGACGGGGTGAGGGGCGGCGGCAAGGGGGCGGCGGCCTCCTTGTTGCTTGCTCTCTCTCTCCTTTGTTCTCTCCCACTCTTGTTATGTTCTCTTTAGAGCATAAGTTATGAGGAAGGAAGGAAGGAGGGTCCTTTATATAGTCCAACAACTCCTTGTTAACTACCTAAAGGACTTATTCTAGTCCTACTAGAATTCAATTTAGTCCCTTCCTTGCAAATTAGTCCCTACTAAGTTTGCAAGGGTTTGCAAAGTGATCCTTCTAATTAATTAATCCAATTAATTAATTCCAAAATCTAGTACAACTCTATATAGCGTGTGACCCCATAGGTTCTATCTAGTTTGTAGCAACTATTTGCTAATATGGAGCGGTTTCTAGCAAAACATCCATTCTAGCCAACTAATAGAATAGTCATCTAGACAACCTTGTACAAGTAATTGTCTCGTCCCTTTGCCTCCATATCCGGATTGGACACGAGACATACAAGTCACACTCGTATATCCAATACCTAGTTTCTCGATCCATGGAATAGCCTTATTCGTGCAAATAACATCAATATCCCATATATTGATTTATTTGAGTCTGGCCAGGCATTCTATAAGCACTATCCTTCGAGTGGCCTAGGATATTTGCTCCCGTTATGTGGGAGGGGAAAATCCTCTCTACGTCCACTACGATCTCTAAGCTTGCTTCTCATTGTATCCAGTACACGCCTTTATAACTACCCAGTTACGGTGTAGCGTTTAACGCTACCAAGATCACAATGATCCACAACTAGAATATCTAGTGACTTCAAGTCTAAGGATGACAATACCATTGTACCCGAGAAGCACTTGTGACTCAACATAACATGTATGTAGCCTTCTCGGTGATGGGTCAATCCAGTGCAACATTCCGTAATGCACACCTATGTGTTGGATCGTGATATCTCCATATCAATCCAACCCCATACTAGTCTATAAATGATTGTCCCATTTAATCATTATACTTGACTAGGGATATTTAAGATAAACAACACGATTGTAAATCTAAGGACTTCATTATATTAAATATCCAATAAATAATAAATGAATTTTCTAGCCAAATACAAATTCATACTAAACTAGATTGCCTCTAGGGCATCTATTCCAACAGTAGGTGTCCTAGAGTTTGGTTCTCTCCAAGCTGAAGGTGGTGTTCCTCCTCAATCTACAGAAGGTGCTGCAGTCCCTCCTCCTTTGTCTCCGTCTTTGGTGCCCTCTGATGCTATCATCCCCTATATCATGGAGTGATTTTATGCCTATGGTTCTTAGCTCTGGTTAGGAGTCTCTTTGATCTTTGTAATGTTTATAATGTTGGTTGCTACTCCCTGGATTTGGATTTGTAGTTGGTGTTTTTCTTTTGATGAACTTGTTTGTAAGTTTTTGTTTATTCTATGGTAATTATCATGTTCTTAAAAAAAGAACACACGTTCTTATCACTTTTAGAACCCCACTGTATATAGAAACAACTACAAATTGGAAACTTACCTATTTCTCGGGAAAACCAGTCGAATTAAACGCTACTAACCATACATATTTTCCATGTAACAATCATACATAATTTTCAAATAATTGATTAAAGACTAATAAGTGTCGAAGAATAGAATCAGTTTTCATTTGTACTTTTGTTCATAAAAGGATTAATTTTTGCATCTTCTTTGGTTGCTCTATAATTGGTGAACCATTTTAATCTTGTTCTTTGGGGATAGTGCCCTAGTATATATGATAAAACATGTCGGTTTACTTAAAAATTATTTTTAATAATGGTGGGTTGTGTAGGTGATGGGGGTAAGTTGGCATGTTGTTGGGATTTAAAACGTGTAGCATTACTACTCGTTCGGAGAATTTGAGAAATGTGGATTTGAGATTGGAGGATTTAATATGGAGAATGGAGGATGGTTGGACATGCTCTAAGAAATTTTTAGTGCTCCATTACACCACTAGAGCACCACGTGGTGCTCCACAACCAGTTAAGATGCAACATTTAAACAAATTGTCAATGACGGGCATATACCCATTGATGTTGAGCACCACGTGGTATTCTATTGAAGCACTAAAAAATTGCTCGCTCTTTAGGCCAACCCCATCAAAAAGGGTTTCTAGGAGCACTACTGGTATTTATTATCGTCATTTTCCCCCACCTAAATTCTTATATGTTTCTTCTGTTTCTTCCATTCTTGACTTTTTCATCCGTAACCATGTCACTTTGACCCGGTAATTTGGATAGTGAAATGATCCAAGATTTTGATAATTTTTCATGGTAATATTCTATAACACAATGAAAAATTACCAGAAAATTGAATCATATTGATAATTAAATTATCGGGTCAATGCGGCTAGATGAATAGTGAAAAGTCGAAGTAGGAAGAAAGAGAATGAACAGAGGAAGGTTTTAATGCCAAGGAAGTGAGGAACAGAGAAAGGTTTTGGGGATAGCTTATTGTTGGAATAGGTACCCTAGAGGCAATCTATATTTAGTATGAACATTGTTTGGCAATGATATTCATTTATTTTTAATGGCAATATTTAATATAATGAATCACATTTTTACCATGATACAAGCTGGTACTAAATAAGATAATATTTAAACAATTGCCCCTAAAACTTTTAATTATTGTACTTGAGTCCCTAAAAAATTTAATGGGAGTTACAAAGCAGCATTTGTGCGATAGTATGTGATCCGCTGAGGCTAGTCGAGGAAGTAGTCTTGGGCTACACCGGTTGTGTATTCACATGACTCTTCAACGGTTTTGACACGAGTGTTTCGCCTTGGACTGGGTCCAAGTTTATAATATAAGGTGTTGGGCAATTTCCTGAAGTGAGGTGTGCCTTACCCCAAGAATTATTCACACAGCCATACTATATGTTCTTGGAGCCAGACATTAGTGTAGTTGGATGGGCATTGGTCGCCCCTAGGAAACAGACTCAGTTTGACACCTGGGATGCGCGGTGGGCTTCACTGTTTAACAGTGTTAGTCCTTTGGGATCCAAACATGCGCTCCCCGGTTAAGAAGAAGATTACGGATACTCACTTGTTATGTATATTCGCTCCCCGGTTAAAAAGAAGATTATGGACACTCACATGTTACGTATATTCGGTGTCAGCACTTTTATACTATAAGGTGTTGGGCAATTTCCTGAAGTGAGGTGTGCCTTACCCCAAGAATTATCCACACAGCCATACTATATGTTCTTGGAACCAGACATTAGTGGAGTTGGATGGGCATTGGTCACCCCTAGAAAACACTCAGTTTGACACCTGGGAGGCGCAGTGGGCTTCAATGTTTAACAGTGTTAGTCCTTTGGGATCCAAACATGCGCTCCCCGGTTAAGAAGAAGATTATGGATACGCACATGTTACGTATATTCGCTCCCCGGTTAAGAAGAAGATTATGGATACTCACATGTTACGTATATTCGGTGTCAGCACTTGAATTGCCTCTGAACCGGACCCGACCAGTGTCAGCACTTGTACTTGTTCAAGGTCATTAACATGTTCAAGGTGTCATGAGTCATGACCAGGAACAGAGCAACTAAAGTTGGATTCCCACTTGGGATGGCTATTATTGAGCCCCATTCTCCTACAACATTTTGGAGAATTCAAAGAGAACAACGCATATTGAAAAAAAAAAACAAATCATTGGAAAGAAATCATAAGAGCAATTTGGAAAGAATTGCTGCCTGAGAAAATTGCCACAGTTTATGAATTGCAAACCAAAATTTGGATTGATCATAAACTAGATAAGGCATTTTTGCGACACTGGCAGTCGCACAATAAGAAGACTCGTGAAGTGGATTTAAGAGTTGAACCCCAGCAAGCCAATATCATCTGATATAAGATAGAACAAAGTTTAGTCCCAAAGAAAAGGACGGACCTCGAGCCAAACATTGTCAATAGATAAAGCAAAGACAAGTTATATCCTCTTACCCAAAATAAAATCAAATCAAACCACCCGAATGAAGCTACACATACTTAACAAGTCAGCCAAATCTATCAACATATTCTCATAACAAGTCTGCCAACACTTTGAATCTTCACCACTGGCTTGAAATAACTCAAATAAGATTCAATACCCTACAGAGCAGAAAATAGTCAGCTCCTACGCATGCGTCTCCTGACAAAGTATGTCTCTGACTTTGATAAAGGATTCTTCCCCCTACGCGGAGAACTTGTCTATGCTGCCGGGCTGCAAACAACCAAAGGGAAACTTAATGCTTCACTTGAGTACGTCAACAAATTTCAAAGGCAATACGCATAGACAGGGCATGCTCGTTTTCACTAATTCACCCTTAATGAGTTGCAACTAGCAAGCTGTCCAGTTTTATGGCCTTCTTTGGCCAGATGTCAGTGTATCCAAATTTTTATGGCCTCAACATTTGCAGAGAGTGCGACAGTGATGTGAGAAGTGAACATATATAATTTTTATGGCCTCAACATTTGCAGAGAGTGCGACAGTGATGTGAGAAGTGAACATATATTGCTCCTATTACAACTGTTCTGCCCTGTGAGGTGGCCTCCGCTTGTGCACATACTGTGTTTTATGCTTTCAATCCCAGAGCTTTCCTCTATCGACCAAACCAACCAACATATGTTGTCTCTACTAAGCTAAAGATAAATAAGCCTGATATAACCCTTCTTCTCAACGCATTCATCAGTTACTAACACACATCAAAAATCCACCCAAACACAATGTGAAAGCAACTTTTCACCTCACACTAATCAGACTATGAAAGAAAACAATAGAGTAGGTAACTTACTACATGCAAAAGAACCGCAGAACAGGGATCAAGTGAACTTACTTTAATCCCGAAATAAATCTATGCTGAAGTGCCTGTTGAGCCGTTATCCTCCTTTTAGGATTCATGCACAAAAGCCTCTGAAAAACCACCGCCGACAATAAGTTCAAGTTGACCGAGTGGCAACTTACAAAAGATGCATTATAAGCTCAGACTTGAAGAATGCAAATTAGTGTTTCGTCAAATAAATTTAAATGCAGCGAAATCGGTACGGAAAACTCACTGATAGTAGGTCAGCCGCATCAGGCTCAAGACCCGGAAGAAGTTGTGCACCTGTCTGCATGGTGAGGAAAAAGTAAAGGTATTTAAACCCATTCGTACAAAAAGTCGAAACAAAAGGAGTTACCCATTGAATTCAAAGACAAATTACCATGGGCGACTCAGTGGGGCGAGTACTGGGAAGACGATCAGACACTTCTGGCCAGCTTTCTTCACTGGGAACTCCGAGTTTACTACAATACTACATTCGAGATACTTTGTTATGAAAATTTTAAAACAAGGATTACAGTTGTTTATATAATAAGTCAAGAAAAAAAACCTGACAATCTGCGAAAAGACATCACGGTGTGTACCACCAGAAAGACGGAACAAAGCTACGCCGTTAACTAACTCATAGAAAATGCAGCCGATTGCCCATACATCGACGGCGTCAGAATAATCGAGACCGAGTAAAAGTTCTGGTGCTCTATAGATTTCAGTCATCACCTGAGAACCAACCAGCATATCAAAATGAAATAAAAGCAAATGGAATCGCAAAATAGTGGAAACAATCCAGCGTACCTCAGGAGTATAGTCAGAAGTGTCGAGTCCGTGTGTCCGAGACATTCCAAAGTCAGAAACCTTAGCCACAGACCCATCTTCACTGACCAATATATTTCCTGGTTTGAGATCACGGTGCATTATATTCTTCCCATGACAGTAAGCAACCCCGGAAAGGATATTCTTCAGCAACCTCTGCAAAAACAGAGAAAAACCAAACCCTTTGAGAAATTTAAACAAAAATCTTAGGCAGGCGGAGGTTTTTTTAACTATCCTGTCAACAAAAAGGAAGGACAAAAATAGTTCAGATTCTTTACTTTGATTGTTCCTACAGGTAGTGGAGATGATTGTTTAGCTATAAACTTCTTCAAGTCAAGATCCATCATTTCGAGCACGCAGAAAATTTCATTCCCGTCATGCTCCACCTCCAGCAATCTGGTGATAAAAGGAAAACAAATAGAGGTAAATACTTCAAAAAACAAGAGATGAAGTAACATCACGGACTACTTTAATGCAAGGACAAAATGGAAAAGTTCACGGATATGGCCATATGATAAGACAGCTTTGGTAGCTTCGAGGTTGTCTAAAGGCGACTAAGTGAGGATTTCATGTGGGATACCAATCACTAATATTGTGTACCTCCAGTGATGCCAAGTTGAAGGTGTCAATGAGAACAATGTAAGCAACTTTCAACTTGCTGAGAATGATTGTCTCACTTTCAATAAATTTATTAATGGTTGTTAATACAAGTAACCATCATTGCGCGTTGGAAAATGAGGCACTAAACTTCGCAAGCGCAAGACTATCCATGACACAACAAACCATTTTCCTTGCATTTACATCACCTTTAATACACCCGATGTCACAACAGAAGTGAAAGCGTTATTCTAAAACAAGCCATAAAGGACCAATAGACTCCACCAATCCGTGCAGCAGACTAACACGTAACAAACTATCATTGCCCACGTTTCTTTCGTCAAAACACCATGTATGCTCAAAAGAAAATCCGGGGAAAAAGATATAGGAAGGGAAAAGAGTAAAATCACTTGGAATAGTGGGGCATCATAAGGGAAAATTTCGCAAACTAGAGATGAGACCAGGAAATCTCTGCCTTCCACTTTTATTATAAGATGCTATATTTCTACTACCAAATCAATGTATCCACACAAACTGTACAATCCAAATGCAGTAAATGCCATTAGTGATTCCTATTACAGAAAACAAGCAGACAATTACCCATTGACAAGTCGAAGTTCGGATTCAAACCATGAGCACGTAGCATAAAACAATCTTCAAGTTCTAAACAGACGCAAACAGCTCAACAATCAAACATTATTTGCTACCGAGTTCAGCGGACAAAAGTGTGCCCACAGCAACGACTCTGCATGTTGGAATATAACATCGCTGAAGCTGTAAGATTGTCGCAACGAGTTGGCAGAACAAAAGCTGCCCGGACTCTTTCCCACCTAAGAATCAAATGCAGTAAATGCCACTAATGATTCCTGTCACTGGCTGGAAACTTGGGAAGGACCTGAATAAGGTCCATACCATAGGGTGGGAACTTATTCTAACAAATACAGCGCTGTGTTTCATTTGCCTGACTCGGTGAGAAGTATGCAGCTCAAACACCAAAGATTTCAGCAATGAATTATAACCATCTGTGCAAAATGAATGAATAAGGAAAAGGGCTCTCATACTTGACAATATTAGGATGGTCCAAAGACTTGAGCAATGCTATTTCTCGCACAGTGGAATAAGGAACAGTGACACGGGCAGGGTTAGTAGCAGTTGTGTGAGCTGGAGTAACCTTCACCACTATGGGACGATCGGGTTCTTCCGGGTTGATCCCCCGATATACTTTGCCGAAACTGCCCTGGCCAATAAGTACACCACCAACTTGATACTGACCACATCAAGAAACAATCAGGAACTTCAATGAAATCAATATGGAAAGTTAAAACAGTATGAAATAAAAATAGAGAATACCTTTTCCCGCAGATTAGGTTTAGAACCCATTTTCTCTGCAGAATTTCCAAAATTAAAAGAACGGTGAGCACGCAAGAGGAAATACAAAAGAAAAGCAGACCAAACATAGCACATGATTGTTTGATCGATTGGGGAACAGGAGCAAAGGAAATCTAAGCATGTCGAAGTAATCGATCGAATACCTTCGTCTCTGAATGTCGACCACAATTCGAGTTCTTAGTCGACGCCGAACGATTGATTAGGGTTTCTTCTCCCTCAAGAAGAGAGAGTTTCCGAGCCACCTTGGTACCTTCACAACCCCTTTCTGCCCCACCTTTTTTCTTTTCTTCGCAATCCAAACTACCCACCCTATTTACATTTTAAGCCCCCCTAGTTAGGGGTTTGTGCGAAATACCCTTGGGGTTCCAACACCGTCGGGAGATAAACAACAACGCCATCATAGGCCACTCGCTTCTTCCAGTCACGCAGCCCTCATTTCTCTCTCTCTCTCCCTCCCTCCCTCCCTTATGTTCTTTGGACTATCAACTGCGACTCTCCACTCAATTGGCCTATTGATCTTACTAATGAACTCCATAAGACCATGGTTTTGGTCTGGTCAGCGACATCGTCATGCTTGTTATTAGTAATTAATCTTTTTCAATGCCTTGAAATCCTCTTCAAAGTCTTGAAAACTTCTATCTTTAAAACTGCTTTCAAATTTTTTTTCCAATACTTTGATCCAACATTTTTTTTCTTTCTCTGTCTTTTTTATGGAAGTCAAAAAGGGGAGAAATTTAGGTGTTTGTTTTTATGTTTTAGAGACCCGGTTTTGGTCTGGTCAGCGACTATCTGAAATTTTGTTACAGTTAGTTGTTTAATAAGTTGGATTATTTGGATACTATGTGGTTCAGTTTATTGTTACGATGTTTCTGCTATGACCTAATGAGTATTTATTTTGCAGAGACTTAGACACTAACAAATTATGGTTTAGTCTTTCATCAAGGGGGAGATTGTAAGTTCAATATAGTTTCAAAGGCTTGAAATAGCCATACTACTTCAAGGCCTAGAAACAGCTTTCAAAGCTTTGAACCAGACAGTGCAGTTCAAGCATGAACTTAGGGGGAGTTTTCTGATTCTTTTCTGCTTGATGATTTGATTATGTGATCAATCTACTGTGTTTGAAAGCTTCCCAACATGTTTCTAAACAAGATCAAATCAGCATCTTTGAAGATACTGGGCAACTATCCGTTGGGAGAAGCAGTTAAAGAAGTCAACAATGCAGGTATGAAATAGGAAAGTTGGTTATGAAAAGATCTTGAAGATCTGCAATTTAAACGAGCTGAATAAGAAGGACATTGAATGAAGAATTTGGTAAACACGGCAAAGAAAAAGATACAGAGACATTCAAACAACATTCATGATTGATAAGCAGCAAAGAAGTAGATCAAACATCATTCAATCCATCAGAAGAACACTGCACATTCACTGGAGAACTTGTTCTGTGTGTTTCTTCTTTATGAGCATTACATTTGTATATCATATGTATACTTCTTCTCATTTCTTTCTCGTGGATTGCTTAAGGTGGAGAATAGAGAATTCTTATTTAATTAGTTAGCTAGAGCAGGTACAAGATAGGTTAGTGAGAACTAGAAGTTGTAACAGAATAATTGCAACACCCTCAAATCGCACGGTCGGTCGGGCCGCACGTTTGGAGAGATGCCTCCGCCCGAGGTGATGAAACCCATTGGGAACGGATAAGGCTCGTCGGTTCATATCTAGTACAACCATCGATAATAATTCAAAATATAACTTATTACAACATCAAGATAAACAGTTATAGCATTTGAAAAGCTAAGAAATACAATATTTTGTGGTATGTATTGAAATACTAGGTGATTGATGTTCTAAGCTTCAAGTCTTCCCTATGAAACTGTGTCGTGAACGTCCCCCACCTTGAGAAATAACATGTGGTTTTAAAATAGCAAAAGTCGACGCAGTTTTACAGAAAATGATCAGCAAACGGCTGAGTAAGCTAATACCCATAGCACGTAAACAAATTATGAGACATATGACAGGAATAACATATTCGCTAATAAAGATCAGATATATATGTATGGGTAATAGCGTTCTCGTTGATTTGATGTGTCAAGCTTCCTGACGATTTCAAATTTCGTATTCCAACCTAAAGATGTTGACCATCTCGAGAAATCACTGTTAATAGTACTTTTCAATATTCCACAAGTCATAACTTTAGATCTCAAGAGATAACCTTCTCATCGATAGGAATCGAGTTCAGAAATTCATTTTAGTGATTAGTTGATACGGGGAGTTACCATATCCACAACCGCTTTCTCATAATGTGCAAAAGCACTGCCATAACCATCACTCAATCACAGGAGGTTCGCATCATAGCGCCTCATAACCATAACTAATCAAAAGGAGGTCAACGCCTCATAATCTCATAATAGTAATCAATCACAATATGTCAGAAATGTATCGTATCAGGGATATGGCACGAACCCACGCACAACAGTTTCCACTTTACGTTATTACAAATTTTCTTTCAGGATGTAGAATCGAGTAGGGAGCTCCAAACTAAAGCCGGTGTGGCACATTCATAACAATCAGTGTATGATTGAGAGATATTCAGATTTGACCAATAAGTGAGCGATGTGCTACCTTTGGATAATTGTGGTAACGATTTCTAATTTCATACTTCCAACCCAATTACGTGGTCCGTCTTGGAAAATCACAGTTAAAGATATATTTCAAGTTATTTCACAATAGTATTTAGATGTTCGTCTTTCGGATTCATTAATTTGAATTTGGATTACCAATTTCATGCAATACTTATGAAGTAGAGTTTTCAAAAGCAAGTAAACAACTCAAATAAAACATGTATAGTAGTCATTCACAAATAACACATGTGATACCCGAATGAATGAAAGGCACACGAGGCTAGGCATATTAACTTACCAAAATCCAAGGACGTCCTAGAAGTCGTTCTCGCGTACGAAACAGTCACCTACAATTGGAGCTTCTAACTCAATACAACTTCAACCAAATTTATTTGCTCTAATAAAAACAACCTATATATTCTGTCTCCTTTTTATTTTTCTCAAAAATGTCTTTTTCGATAATATTCACCCCAACTATTTTATGAAAAATATAGTTATTAATTTATAAATAATAATCCAAATAATTTAAAGAAAAACTAATTTTGTAAATAAATCTGAAATTAAAAACTACACTTAGTACCCCAAAAGTTGCTGAAAAGACAATTTCCTCCCCCATAAGTTTCTGAAACTGCAAAATAACCCCCAGAAACTTTCTGAAAAATAACATTTTAACCCCCCCAAACCAAGAAAACCCAAACTCTCTAATCAAAACATGGATTCAAGGTCTTAAAACATGATTTTGATAATAGAAAACAACTAAGGAGGAGATTTTAAGCATACCCACACCAAAAATCGCGAGAAACGGTGAAGAAACGGGACGGGTCGAGCTCGCATCGATGTCGCCGGAGATGGAGCTTCGCCGGGCTTTCGCCGGTAGTTCTTGGACTTGGTTGAGGCCTCCTCTAGCTAGGTCGGACCTCCAGGAGCTGAACGGTACTTGTTTTGAGGCGTGGGTCGTCACGGTTGCGCTCCGGCGAAGAATTCACCGGAAGCAATGGAGGTCGCTGGTGGGTTCATGGCGGCTGCTGCTGTGGCTGCCTCTTTTTGTGCTGTTTTCGTCTTCTTCTTCTTTGAGGTCGAAACATGGAGGGGATTGAGAGAGGGAGAGAAAAACAGTAGAATGTAGGTTGTGGTGGTTTGCCGGCGGGTCTCCCGTGGTGGCAGCGGCCATTGTTGCCGCTGCTGCTGCTGCTTCCTCTTCGTCCGGCAGAACAAAGAGAGAGATGGTGGGTGAGAGATCATAGAGTGGAGAGGGAGGTGATCGTGGTGATGGTTGTTGGTGGTGTCGGGGGTGATGGTGGTGAAGGAGGTGAAGAAGAGAAGAGAATAAATAGAGGAAGAAAGAGAGAGAGAGGGTGACGGGTGAGAGGGAGAGAGAGAGAGAGAATAAATCTTGGGGTCCAAAATTTGGCAGCAGACTTGGGGAAACAAACTCACATTTTTTTACTATGTTTTTATTACTATTATTATTACAAAAATATATATAGTATAAATACAGTATAAATATATAGTATGTATACGGTACGAATACGGGTAGGATACAATATGACAATACGTATAGTATAAATACATATACAATTATTAAATACTAACAGTTATGTAAGAGACAAGTAATACCCCCAGTAAAAACTATTTAATATCATCTAAAATTACAACTACCTCCCCACTAGCTATATAGTTTGAAAATAACTATTTAAACTTTACGAAAAAAATACTTCAATAATACTCAGAAAAATATGGCGTGTTACAGTAATTCATCTCTCTGTGCTTGAGATCTAGGGCTTAGCTTTTGATTAATAAGAATTGTGTTGAAAATCCTGCAGGGATCAAGTCCATGAGGTAGAGACGTAAGTCCAAGTGGACTGAACTTTATATATCTTGTATCTCTTGCTTTTACTTTTCATTTCTATACTTATCTTATTTGCAGCAAACAAAACACGTTTTATTTCAAGGGTTTGAAACTCATTTAAAGGCCTTGAAATAGACTTAACTTTTCTACAAAAACTGTTTTGACGCCAAGGACTTGAAATTCTACTCATTACAAATCTTTGAAACCACTCTTCTTGCAATTATAGCAAAAGTTGGCATACGCTATTCAACCCCCCCTCTAGAGTATTGATACTGTATTCTGCCTACTGTACACTCCTTTAATTATGTTGAAGCAGAACATACTGGAAGAAGGGGGAGAGAGCCAAATATATACTTGAAGAAATAAACAAGCGCGAAATGAAAACATGAACACAAATCAAAACATTTAAATAGGAATCTCCCCCCTTACCAGTTAAAGCCAAAATAACGCATCCAGGTTCCCAGATGAACCAGAATCATGAACAAAATGCATTTGTTCATGACTCAATTGGGGCGAGTACATGTGAGTTTCAATGTTTGCATGTTTGAGCAGGCCGACATAGTCACGAAGCCCCCAACGAAGAGTCTTACTTGCGGAACTCAATGATAGCAGGTCTCTGTACGAATTCTCCGACACACTCCGCGCAATGATTTCGAAAATATCAAAGTGAGCACGCTCTAGAAATGAATCACGTTCACGTGGCATAGCCATTTCTAGATATTATATTTGCACAACTGGTTTATAAATCGGAATCATCTGAACTCCACTTTAGTTTGGTGATAGGTGTTGGAATCAAGAGAACTACTTAAACTCAAGACAACTCAACTACTTTGAGGAGAAAAAGACTTCACTATATTGCTTGACTTGAAAAAGGACTTATGTAGTACATCTAGTACTTTCTACCCACTAAGTACGTACCAGTTTGTCTCTCCTCTTTGTTCCCATTGCAAATGGGCACAGGGATTAAGAGGAGAGGCACAAAGACAAAAATGCCCCGAACACATTGAAGAAATACACACCTGTCAATCGCTGACCACAACCACCACCACCACCACCTATACTAACAGTGAGACTATTTTCACCACCACCATCAACAGCCACAGAAAAATCAACACCACGAACAGATCAAAACTAATCAGATCTAAAATCAACTCTGTAAACCATATTTCAATTTATTTTACAAATCAATCAACATATCTTAAACTAAATGAGAAAATAGAGAAGGAGGAGGTTAAGAAGAAGAACCAGAAGAAGATGGGGGAGAAATCGAACAACAGAGGAGGAGAAGAAGAACCAGAAGAAGATTCCTAAATTTAATTGCTTTGATTTGTGTTCATGATTTAAAAAAATGTTTAAATGTTTGTACCCACTTTTTCTTCTCTCTTCTCACGTGAATAAACCACGTCTTAAAAAAACAAAATAGAGTATTCTCCACATACTTTTTTAATAAAGTCTTCGTTTGGGAAAGATAGATTTTAGGATAGATAGATTATCAAAAAATTGAGTTTGAAATGTAGATTTTGCGGGAAGAGGATCAGCATCCGGGTAAAGATGACCAGGATCCGGGTGAAGGTGATCAGGATCCGGGTGAAAGTGAACAGGATCCGGGTGAGCGAGTTAAGGATCCGGGTGAGAATAAAAACTCGTATTTTTAAGGCAAAATAACACGTGACATTGTGGGAATGGTGGTTAGAATTTTGAACTTCGACCAGCTCTTGGTGAGCCGGATCCGGATAATCATGTTTGGGCATTTTTTAAAACAAAAAGGAGAGAATTGAATTTTTTAATTACCTGGGTCTGGCTCAAACCGAAACCGAATCCGGTTGATCCATGAAAAATCTAGCTTATCCAAACGACACGAATTAATATTCAAAAAGTAATCTATTTATCCTTTACTTCAGCTCTCCAAACAAAGCCAAAACAATTCCTTTAAAGGATTGATCAAAGGATTGAGATCAATTCGATCTAATGGATGAAAAGCTCTTTCAAAGTCAACTTTCTTGTCTTATCAACTTGTAATAAAGGACATGCCGTTGAGGCCCCAAGACAGAAGGCAAGGGGCGCTGGGGTCTCTGTGGAGTGCGGGCACTATTCACTAGCTTTTGACCTCTGTTTCCACCCGTTTTGACATTAGGCAAGAAATTGTTCAATGTTCTAAAATTGTTATAACAACTAAAAAGGGAGCATTGTTTGAATGAGATAGGCGTGATGGAGCGTTCTAAAAAAAAGCAGCATTGTTTGAATGAGATAGGTGTGATGAAGTGCTCTCCTCTGGAGATTCTTCCTTCAGATGTCTTTGCTCTAATCGGTGTTCTAGTGGCAAGCAAATCAAGCGTTGACTTAATCTTCCTAAGATTAGGCAGTAAGACCATAAAGGAGAAGATCATCCATCGGTCTTTCCGGGAAGCTAACTTGCGACCTTTCTTGACTCTTGAAGAATTGACGGTTGATGTTCGTCGTTTCTTAGAGTTATGTAAGGAGTGCGGCCATCCGGAGGCCGATTACTGGCTGGGACTAGTATGTTCATTTCACACCTTCCCATGTTTTTTATTAGTAATACCACTCTGTCTCTGCTCTTTCTACCCAATTTAACTTTTGCCACAATTCACTTGATCACTTTGACCCGTCGATTTGAATAGAATACTGATGCAATTTTTTGATAATTTTTTCATGGTGTTATAGAGTAAAAGTTCCTCTATAATATGGTGAAAAGTTATGAAAAATTCATATTATTTTTCTATCCATATTACCGGGTCAAAGTGAGCCCAATACGAGTCAAAAAGTCAATTTTGGTATAAAGAGTAGAGACGAAGTGGTGTTTGTTTCAATATTTATCTTTTTCGTAACTGCGCCTTTCGATTTCAGTTGTCAGCCAAACCGCTACTTCAACAATCCTTCGACAGTGGCTTTGCTCAGGCAGGATTAGCCTGGGGTTTGTTTCTGTGGTTTGCGACGGACACGACAATGTTATCCGTATACTTGACGGATACAGTCATGCTGATGATATCGATCGACGGATCTTTCTAGCCCATTGTTCGCCGTTTCACAAGCTCATGGATGACGTCTCTAAAACACCTATTCCTTGCCGGAGTGGGTCGCGTAACCCTTTTTTCGTACAGATTAGAGCTCGCGGACTGATGATCATGTGTGATCGCCCGTGTCATGCAGTTGGTACAGATCATGATGGCGAGGTGAGGAAGTGTTTAAGGTGCTTCTGGACATTCTATGCCAGTCGACTCTGGTGGTACATGTGGATGTTAGGTTTGGTATAGTAGTCACCATAATTAAATACCTTGAGTATGTAATTTGTGGAATTCATTAATTAACGCCTTAAGTGAACGGTTAAGCATGATATTATGTTTTTAATTATGTTCTGTAGTACCATATGTCAGTCCGTTTGTTGTTCGGTTCAGCATGATATGTGCTAAATGATTATTGCGGATAAATATTGTGAGTAACATGCTATATTTATATTGCTTATTGTGTGACACCTTACTATAACTGTGAAGATCCAAACGTACTCTGAGAGTCATTTCATTTAATCTTAACCCTTTGATCACATATAAAAGTGGGATGAACATTTTACGATTCCACAATTAGAATTGGGACCACAATGGGCTCGCTTGGATACTTAGGTTTGGTTAACAATTAACCAACCCTAAAAGAATTCTGGTTGACGAAATAAACCAGTGGACGGAGAAAACAAGCGCTGAACTGTAATAACGTAGCGGTGACCGGTTTGAGAGAGAGAGGGAGAGAGAGATCATGTGAAAAAGTGAGAAGAGAAAAGAAAAAATGGGTACAACCAGTAGGTGAGAGAGAGAGAGGAAAATTTAAAGAGTGAGAGAGTGAGGCCTTCTCCAACGGTGGTGGCTGTGAAGACTTTTTGGTGGATTAGCACCTCCAACAAGGAGGTGGTAGTGGTGAGGAAGGCTCTTAATCCGCAGGGGCAGGGGCGAGGCGACGAGCACGCGGGCGAGACGGGAGTGGGCCAGCAATCTCGCCTCCCTCTCTCCTTCTGTTCCGATAGTTTCTGTTTTATTTTTATTCAATTTGTTAATCGGATATGGGATAGGGGATAGAAAAATGAGGAGAAATTGGTGGGATATAGTTTGAATGATGGAGGTGATAATCCGTGAGAGATTCCTAACGATCTATTTTTTTATTTAAAAATTTCTAAAAATTAGGAGAAGTTAGTTTGATTTATTTTTGTTTCTTTTGTTTTTATATTTGAGGTGGGAATTGATGAGAAAAGTTAGCAAAAGATTGTGGATATATCATAAACGACCCGATCATTTTTTTTCTCAATAATTAAATTATTTTGACTTTTCTTTGTTATTACATATTCATACATTAATACAATTTAGGAAGTATTGTTTTGTATGTTTACTTTTCTTTTTCTTGTTTGCTTTGTTGATAAGATTTTTAGTGTTAATAATAATCTACTGGTAATTCATTTTAAAAAGGTGTTAACAATTTATCTTTATGTAATTATTATATAGATGTTAGCAATTATTTCTTTATGGATGTCTACATTTCAATTGCTAAAAAATAACACTCTTGATAATTCATTTAAATCTTTATTGAATTATAATCTCTCTTTTGCATAAAATTTGTATACACGGAATATCTCTATGGATACCTCTAAACTAACGTCGGGCCAAAAAGAACACTTTGCTTCAAAGAGGCGTGAAATTAATGCTCGTCGCAACTTATTCGGAGACCCTTCTAAATTTCCAAACTCAGGAGACCTTCCGCCATATAACTATTAGATGTTTGGAAAAATTGACCGTTGTGACATTTCGCTTTTAGTTATTATATTTTTGAGTATTTTCGTGTGCTATTTCTTTGAAGTGTTGTTCATGTATTTTAGTTTTGTAATCAATTATTATGCATGCACAATTCAGTCAAGTTTTATATAATTATTATTGGTTGTCACAAATAAAAAAATTCATTTTTTAAATTAATATGTTTTTTAATTATTATATTAAAAAATAATTTTAATTATTCAGAATTAACAATTATATATTAATAATAAAATATAACTAATTAATGAATTATAAAAAGTATAAAATGATAATGTAATTTAGTTATTTGAATAAAATAATAAATGATGTTAGGTGGAGGGGGTGGGGGAGACCTCCACTGTTGGAGGGTAAATGACAGTCTTGTAAATATTAAGAAGTTAAACAGTGGGGTCAAGGCGTGGGGGAGACCTCCACCATTGGTGTTGGCCTGAGAGAGAGAGAGAGAGAGAGAGAGAGAGAAGAGAAAGTGAGAGGTTGCACGTGAATTAACGGAGTTGTATTTGTAAGTAAAAGTATGTTATACTACTATTGATTTCCCCACTTGTTGATCGAACTTCTTTCTTGGTTGTTCGAGATTCCATTCTAGTTAGAGTTTGCTAGTTAAAGCCTA
The DNA here is from genome assembly GCA_023055425.1 of Linanthus parryae. Taxonomy (NCBI): domain Eukaryota; kingdom Viridiplantae; phylum Streptophyta; class Magnoliopsida; order Ericales; family Polemoniaceae; genus Linanthus; species Linanthus parryae. Next base: position 10,882,295 of record JALGPY010000010.1, on the reverse strand, counting down.
ACGACTTTCATGAATCCTTTACTAGAGTGGCCTCAATTCCTCAAAGAATCAACTAGGAGTCCTAGGAATGGCTATGGCAGCTGAAGGTAATTCTTTTCTGGAGCGTGTTCACGATGATGTCTTCGAAATCATCACGCGAAGAGTGTCGGAGAATTCTTACAGAGACCTGCTATCATTGAGTGCCGCAAGTAAGACTCTTCGTTGGAGGCTTCGTGACTATTCCGACATGCTCAAGTATGCAAACATTGAAACTCTCCTAGCCTTGCCACTATTGAGTCGAGAAAAAATACATTTTGATCGTGATTGTGATTTAAGTGGGACTTCAGAGGCGTCTATCTGGCTCGGACTAGTGAGGGGGCGGTTTTGATTAATTAAATGTTTCGATTTGTCTTCATGTTTTCATTTTGCAATTTTTTATTTCTTCAAGTAATTATTGTCTCTCCCCTCTTCATGCAGTATTCTATGCTAGAACATGATGACTGGGATTGGTCGAGCGATCTTTTAATGTTGCGGGTGACAATGGGCATTCTCTTTCGATGTACACATGGGGTATGTTTGCTATTGCTTATGATGAGTGGAATTAGGAGTTGCTAATGCACTTTTTGATGCTCAGGCGTCGGAATCATTGGAAAGTCTGAGTACACGCCTAACCATGTATATCACTAAAAACCCGACGATAGTTGGTCTTGTCACAAGGAGGAACTGGCCAACCTGACAAATGAGTTACTGGACCGATCAAGCATTTTCTTTTTTGAAGCGAGTGTATCAACTTATGGAAGAAGAATATTTTGTTTAAGAGCATCTCCGAGGACGGGGAAAGTTTTTTGGGCCTTTCGACCCAGTTTGGTTTTGCAGCAAAATAATAATAATAATAATAATCCCAAAACTAAAAGAAAATAGCACTCCCTTAAGTGTATTGCTAAATGTATTTACCAGTGTTTCTTTTGATTTTAAATATTTTTTTAAATATTGTACCAGCATTCAATGTTTTTTACCTGCTAAAACCGTGCATGAGGCCCCATCACTTGAGGTACCAAGTTTAGTCCGGGTTGATAAAATCTACATAATAAGCTGCTATGGGGAATAAGCTATCCCCAAAATGTGATATGTGGAATAGCTTATCCCCATCTATATAATAAACTGTTATGGGGAATATGCCATCCCAAATTAGCACTCCTTGAGTTTCAATGGCTGAGATTATTTTATTATGAAGTATTTAGTTCTTAGGATATAGTACTAGGGATAAGCATATTTACCAGTGTTTCTTTTGCTTTTAAAGATTTTTTTAAATATTGTACCAGCATTCAATATTTTTTACTTGTTAAAACCGTGCATGAGGCCCCATCACTTGAGGTCCCAAGTTTAGTCCCGGTTGAAAAAATCTACATAATAAGCTGCTATGGGGAATAAGCTATCCCCAAAATGTGTGACATGTGGAATAGCTTATCCCCATATATATAATAAACTGTTATGGGGAATATGCCATCCCAAAATAGCACTCCCTGAGTTTCAATGGCTGAGATTATTTTATTATGTAGTATTTAGTTCTTAGGATATAGTACTGGGGATAAGCATATTTACCAGTATTTCCTTTGCTTTTAAATATTTTTTTTTTAAATATTGTACCAACATTCAATGTTTTTTACTTGTTAAAACCGTGCATGAGGCCCCATCACTTGAGGTCCCAAGTTCAGTCCCGGTTGATAAAATCTACATAATAAGTTATTATCGGGAATAAGCTATCCCCAAAATGTGACATGTGGAATATCTTATCCCCATCTATATAATAAAATGTTATGGGGAATATGCCATCCCAAAATGTAACATATGGAATAGCTTATCCCCAGTACTATATCCTAAGAACTAAATACTTCATAATCAAATAATCTCAGCCATTGAAACTCATGGAATTATCATACTTTTGTTTTAGTTCTACCATCGGGCTTGGGATATGCACTAGTTACAAAAATGATATGTGTCCCAACATAGACATCCCTACTGTGACCGGGTCAATTTTTCGTGCTAAAATCGACGCGATCTGGCAACCAAGTTTTCTCCTAACTCATTTCATCCTTCTCTCATGCACCAACGTGGTTCGTGTGTATGAAGAGTAAAGACAATGGAAACCTGTGATTTGGACTGCAAGTTTCTTCTTGTTTTATTGATCTAAAAACAAAGAATACAAATTGATTCACGCCCAAATCACATGGCTACAACCAGCCACGAAATCCCTCTTAACAAAGGCTTAATAGTGCCTTGTAAAAATTTCTTGCTCAATTGTGTATGTATATATCTAAACAATGACACGAAATACAAATAAACACAACCAGCATATGGCGGTTTACGACAGTTACAACATTCAAAAACTCAAATACAAAATCTGATTCTGAATGTAACCGCCTTGCAGGAAGTAACCGATGAACTGCAGAAAGTAATCGACTCCAACCGCCCCTTCGTCCAGTCCACCGACTGGAACGTTCGTTGCCATTGTATCGTTTCTGCAACTCTGTGCACGCTAAGTCTGCTCAAATCTACTGCACGATAAATACATGGCATCGTACAATCCAGCAAGCTGCTATGCAACGAAGGGTGGTGCATTCTACCGTACTCGACTTCGCCGCATGCTAACAATTCTGGCATGTTGTGGTGCAAGTCCTACCACCACCGTTCACAGCCAATTCTGGTGCACGATATTCGCTGCCTTCATTGCCGCCACTGCACTCCACGTTTCCCGTCCATGTTTCTCGCACCGTCACATCGACAAGCCTGCACCAAGCCAAAGGAACATCACACCAAAAGGCCACTGAGTTTAGCCAAGGCACGCAGCCAAGCCAAGGCAACGACACATATTCGAAGCCTAAAACACGGCGTTATCTAATCCGTCTTGCACCCCACACCAATATTGGTTCGCTTGCTAGACCGGCGTGCACGTCTAGCAAACCATCGTCGAGCCAAAAATCCAAGGGGGTAACACCTACCATGTCCCAACTTTCCATATAACCTATACACCCACAAATCACTTTGAAAATAATAAGAATAGTGGTGGGTCCTGTTGTTGTGGTCAAGTTGGGACATGGTTGGGATGTTTATGTATGGATATGTAGCATTGCTCAAAACATTTTTATTTAAAATCAATTTTTTGTTGGCAATGTGTGCCAAACATTTCGAGTAGGGCGAAGATACAAACAATTATCGCACACCATTTACATGATTCAATAGCTACAACCATGGCCAAACAATAGTACCAATTGATTGATGACAGACAAATAGTACAATCAACCACACTAAAATAATCACAATCCTTACATATAGGCCTAGGACATCGACTTTGTGCCCAATAAAAAGAAACAAAAAGATACCAAAACGATCAAGGAAACAAACCGACAATATAGAACTTTCCGGTCCTAACTGTTCTGCTAGTTTTCTCCTTGGTACGAATCTTCAATGCTTCGCCAATTCGGTTTTATAAACGTAAAGCTATTGAGAATGTCCAACATCGGACATTCAAGAAGAGTTAAAATAGCTAATAAGTATTATGGGCTACTCCTCTTATTGCTGATTGGTTTTGAGGTGGAACCCCATGGATTCTTAACATGGTATCAGAGCAGTAGAAACCTTTCTACTCGATTCACATTCCTGTCGCAACTTAAGCCGACAAAATAATTTCCACGTGTTACATTCCACGAATGCACACACGTGACGGTGAGGGGGCGTATTGAGAATGTCCCACATCGGACATCCAAGAAGAGCTAAAATAGGTAATAAGTACTAGTATTCTGGGCTACTCCCCTCATTTCCAATTGGTTTTGAGGTGGTACCCCGTGGATTCTTAACACAACCAAGCTGTTTGAATCATCAATTTCAACTGGACACTTTTGTATGATCAAAGGAGAGTTTCAGTAGGTAGAAAGGTCAGGATGTCTCAGTAGGTAGAAAGGTCGAGCTCTCCTTTGATCAACAACTCCCACCCCGCGATGTTGGCTTAAACATGTAATCTGTTGGAGTAGTGGAATACGGGAACTGTTGAGACTACTAGTAGTGAAATGTTACTAGTGAAAAGATCAAGGGTATTTTAGTCTTTGGGCTTTATTTCTTAGTTACTCACATATTTGTATACAATTGTGGTTTGCTGAGTGATTAATGTAATTGCTCAATAGCAAATAAATATAAAGGTAGTAAAATTTTGATGGAAGAGCACATTTACTCTAATTGGCTTGTTTGGGAAGCTAAATTATTCGCTTAATTAATTCAATTCTGATAATTAATCTGACCCGTCTTGCAAAGATTGATATATTGTAGAATGTTTGCAATCATCCGGATCCAGGTACTTTAAAATCGAGATCGGACATTTTTTAAATTATTTTTATTCCCCAATCTATTAAAAGGATCCGGGTAGTGGTTGACCGGATTCGGGTAAGGACTAACCGGATCCGGGTTCAACACGCTTTTTTTACATATTAACCAACAAAAGGGAGCCACGTGTGCAAATCACCCAGCCGAATCCGGGTCAGGGTCCAACCGGTACCGGGTCAGACCCTACTAGATCCGGGTTAGACCCAATCGGATCTGGGTCAGACCCCATCCGGATCCGGTTCAGACTTATTCGGGTTCGGGTCCTTCCCCACAAAAATTCAATTTTCCCTCCAGATTATACAAAATTAATTGATCTAATAATTAATCTTTCCAAAACGAGGCCACTGTTGGAGTAGAACTGTAAATTGGAGAGCCAAATATTGGGGAATGCCAAACTTGGTAGAAAATTGCCAACAATTTTTGTACTCATCTTCGGAGGTACTACTAATAGCCAAAATACTCTTCTTCAAAGATCTGATACACTCCCTCCAACACGATAATGCTTTTCCTGCCCAGTAACCCCTTAGGCATCTTTTCGCTTCTCGACTTTCATTATGATGATGGAGATAAAACCATGTCATTGAGACCTTCCAAGGTTTCCCAGGTTGGCTAGTTCCGCCTTACGGTGAGACCAACGATCGTTGGGTTTTCTGTGAGACATTTGGCTAGGCGCTTACTCAGAGTTTCCAATGATTCCAATGCCTCGGCATCCTGAAGTGCATTCACAATCTTATCATTCCACTCATCATAATCAATGGAAAGTAGACCCCATGTGTACATCGAAAGAACACGCCCCTTGTCAGCTGCATATTTTAAGAGATCGCTCGACCGCTTCCAGTCATCATGTTGTAGCAGAGCATACTGTACGAAGACAACAGAGAACAATTATTTGAAGAAAGAAAAATGTGCGAAATGAAAACATGAACAAAACTCAAAACATTAATAATTCATAACCCCCCTTACAAGTCCGAGCCAGAAAGACGCCTCCGATTCCCATTTGCATCACAATCACGTACAAACTCCATTTCAACACGACTCAATTGGGGTAAGGCTAGGAGAGTTCTAATGTTTGAGTTATTGATGAAGCCAGAATAGTCACGAAGCCACCCATGGAGGAGTGTCTTACTTGTTTCCCTCAATGATAGCAGGTCTTTGTAATAATTCTCCGACACACTCCGCGTGATGATTTTGAAGACATCATCGTGTGCTCGCTGCAAACAATAATCACCTACAGCAGCCTCAGACATTTGCAGTAGTCCTTTCTTAGGGAAACATTTGTAGAACTCCTATTTGCGCACAAATTCTGGAATGTCGAACAGTAGAAAAATAGTTGGATCGAAGAATATGTAGTGTAAACGTAGGGGGTGGTATAACATACCACTCCGTCTATGCTCTTTGTTTATGTTTCTATGGGTTTTGGTGGTGTTGCCTGGTGTTCGTGGTTTGGCTGCTTGGTGAGAGCCTGAGAGGTGGTGGTCTTGCTATTAGGAGAGAGTAAAGGGCATATCTTTTAAGTGGAGTAGGGACAGATTGATACGTACCAAATATATACTATACACAAGCAGCAACAAAAATGAAATGTTCAACCACTTTCATTGGGTGGGTTGGTCCGTTGGTGTGAGTTTTTTTTTGTGTGGTTTTTTTTATCCAAATCCACTTTTTGGACTTTCGTTTGTGTAGCAGATAAGGAGGAAGGATATGACCAAAATACCCTCAACCTTATCCCTTGTTTGGGTAGTGGATAAGGAGGTGCAATCATATCCCCCCCTTAACCTTTCCCCATTTTGTTTGCCTTGATGATGATTCTTATACCACCTAGGGGGTAGTATACACAAGATAAGAGGGTGAGAGAATAAGATGAGGTTCCATTCGTGACCAAAATACCCTCAACCATCTTTTTAATATCCAAGGGGATAGCTTAACATATATTTTCATTTTTATTATTTTTTTTATGTTTCATTTAACATACCGAAACATAAAAAGTGTTAAATTGTTTAGACATTTTTAATTAGTTCTACCGAGAGAGTATGAAGATAAAAGAGAGCATATGATACCCTGCATTTTCAGCATATTGGTCAGTGGAGTCTTTGAGGTCTTTTGACCTGTATTTCTTTCCCTCTCTTCATGAAGCACTTAACTTTTGAATATAATAATAATAATAGTAGTAGTAGTAGTTGTTGTTTTTGAATTTTAAAGATGAAACTGCAGAAAGAATACTTTAGTCTAGTTACTCCATTGTTCAACGTCACTTTCCTTAACAATTTTTGTACTTCAGTTTTTTTCTTTTCTTTATTTATTTCTTTCTGTTGATTAATCTGTGAGGAACATGTTGTTTGTACTATGTTCTCAACAGATTTATGCACTGCAAAAGTTGTTTAAGTCGAAGATCAATTTGTTTAAACGTGCTATTCATATCATGCTTCTTATCTCGCCTAATATTCAGCACCCAAACAGAGTTAGCCAACATATAATATCAGGCCTTATCCTACATCATACATATCCTACCTTGTATCCAACATAAACCATAGCCGCTCTATCTTATCCGTTACCATAGTTGCGAATACCGTTCCCGTGCCCGTTCCGGTTTGCTCTTGGGAACGGAACGTCCTGGTTCCGGACGGAACGGTACCGTACCTTTTTTTTTATTATATATACACACAACATTTACTTTGAATAAAAACATACACAATAATAATGATGCCCAGACCATCTTAATACAAATTTGTCCAAAAAACTTACCAACTCGCAACTTTATGTCATGAATATGGGGTGTCACTGAAATTATGAATTGTTTGGGGGTTAATTTTTAAATAGATAATATTTTAGGTTGTTTCTATGATTTGGATATTTGTAGCCTTGTAGCCTATAACGCCTGTTTCAGAGAAGAGGATCAATTAATGAAATTTCCAGAATTCTCAATTAATGAAATTAACGATGGAGGGACAAATCCGTTCGTTCAAAAAACTTACCTAGTCGCAACTGATCTGTGCCTAATTCTGAAGCAAGATCCGTTCGTTCGCCGTTCACAAATCGAATCAAAAATCGCCGTTCACAAGTTCACAAGTCGACGAAGCAGAGTCCGGAGGAAGAGCAAATCGAATCAAACACCGCCTAAATCAAACGTCGAATCACACCCTTGTGTGCTCATGGATTTAGCAACAGTACGAACCATTCCTCTCATGGCAAGTCGATGAATTGCTAGGGAGATGAAATCAATGTCTACCATTACCAACTAGGAGGAGGCGACAACAGGGAGTACATGGGTTTCCTAGGTAGACAACTCTATAAAAATATTTAAATATCCCGCATCATATGAAACAAAAATGTTGCTCGTCTTTCTGTCAAGAACATGATTTTAGAATTGTTGTTTTCTTCATGGAACATATGTAATCAAGTAATCAAGCAGGTCTACACAATCTGGTTTCATGGAGTGTAAGGACATCTATTGTCCTATGAGTAGTCTTTGGTACGAATATACGCCAAATTTTCCCAAAAACTAGTTCTAACAGTTGATGCAAAATCTGGCCTAAAGTTGACACATGCCTATAATTGGACCTGTTTATAGCATAAACAAAGGAAAATTTGAAGTTGGTGTAAAAAATAAAATCTCAGTTTTATTCCTTTGCTTATCCTCTGATCCTCCTCCTAATCCTCTACTGCTCCTCCAATGTTCGGATTCATTGTAGCAACGGCAAATTTAGAAAATTAAAAAGTATTGTATTTGTCAACAATAAAAGTGAAAAACATAAAAAAATTGCAAAACAAAATATGCCGATCTAACCCAAGCGCACTTGTCACAATCAAGAGAACTATGACCGCCTTCAGAGACCTCATTCTGGTGGGCAAATATATTTTCTAAAAGGTTCATGCCGCTGTAGATAGTGCATTTCAGACAGACAGAGCATAGCCACATGGCGGCCATCAAGCATATCAGACTGTGCTCCGCACACACCAGATCACTGATCATACTTATCCACATGGGGGCTGCGAGACAGGGCAACCCCCGATACCAACCACACGAGACTTGTAGGGACTTAGTGGTTTGCAGGCTAGAGTAAGGTCCGTCGCGCGCGAACGACAACCAAGATCGCGCGCGACCGTTAGTAACTGACTTGAGAGACTTAATGACCACGTCCTATAAACCCGGTCGATCTCATAACGGTCTCCGGTTTATGCGGGCAGGTGCGTAACCACTACAAGAAAAGATACATTTTGCGAGATCAAAATACGGTAACAAAAAGAGAAAACCCTCGCAAAAGATTATTTGCGAAGACTTTGTGCCATCGCATGGCGTCACAATAGCTATGGTAGGGAAACACTTTTATGCAACAAGCCGTCGCAAATATGAGATTTAGAGACAGCAGTGTGCCCTCTCAAAACGGGAAATATCTGTCACAAAACGTGTATTCTTGAGCACGCTTTCCCATCACAAACGAATATTCGTCCTTGAAATTTTTCGTTTAGCGAGGGCTATAATATATCCTAAAAACGTCGCCCCTAACACAAAAGAATATAGATTTTGCGAGAGACATATTCTGTAACAAATAATGCCAATTTTCCTTAAAAGTTATTTTCCTAAAAAGCATATTACTATTCACTATCATCACAATGTAAATATCATACTTCAAATCACGAAAATATAATTTTTTATTAAGTATCGATATATAATTTTATAATTTGTACATGTCTAAAGAGGAATGAACTATAAGCCCAATTCCCTAAAAAAAGATAAAAAATAATACTATGAGATCGATCCACATTACAAAGAGAAATATTTTCTTCCACTAATATGTTAATGCTATTGTCTTTTCAGTCACTATCTTCAACATGATGCGGGCAATCTTCTCCTCTACCGGTAAAATTACTATTAACATGCAATATCCACGAAAATAAATGATTAAATACTCACAAGAGATAAATGAAATTTCCAAACAAAAAAGGGTGAAAGTGACTTCAAAATTTATGAATAAATTTCTATAAATAATAATGAAGAAAGAAATGATTTTTTTTGTTTCAGTTCATGCCTGATTTTGAAGAATCTTCAATACTTATACTCAAAAGTCAAGATTTGCCAAAATTGATGAACAAATAAAAAGGGCTAAAAGTGCCATTTCCCACACAGGAAGGGGAGAAAGTGTCTTTGCATCAAACTTGAGGGGATGAAAGTATCTTCCACCCAATAAAGACTGATGAAACATGAAATACTTGTACAAAATTAGAATTGGTTCATAGTAATTCACTGAAACAAAAAAGAATAAATGGTGGATGACAGAGAAAGGATATCTATGTGAAAAATGGCCTGATAACGCTCACCTTCTGACTACACCAAATCTCCAAGGACGTCATGATCCGTGGAAAACCTTCCTCGAACCTCACATCCACCATCACCCCAATAACTAAGAACACAATCTTGATCGCCCCAGAGTACTCCTCTATGATCTTTTCGCTCACATTCATGTTTATAGCGGCCGTCATTTGCGACTCCTTCGCTGCTGCGGAGGTCACGTAGTATACGAATCAGTTTAACTGAAATCTAATCGGTCAAGAGGGAGAGGCGATAAAGGGAAATATGTACCTAATCGCGGGCCTTACAGAGGGAGTGATGAAGGGAAGAGAGGATTGGAAAGAAAGGCCTTTCGTAAGCCATTGATGAGTTGAGTCTACAAATATAGGTCGGAGATGGATTTCAATTTCTCGGAGATGCCGATTATGGTGGTGTTCTTGGAGATCTATAAAAACTGGCATGTTTGATGGATGAGGAGAGAAATGGGTCTCGGAGGTTATGAATATGTACTCAAAAGAGTTTACCTAGTAAGTGAGCCGCCGCCTACCCCAACCCAAGGTTATTAAGAGACATAGGATTTTTGATCTCATGGCTACAAAAAATCAATCAATATTATTGTGATGGAAAAACTTAAGATTTTTATTACTTAAGAGTAAATGAATTATTTACTTCTTCTAATTTTTGAGTAATTCCAATTTTATCCTCAAATAAGTTCTTTTGCGAGGGTGTCATTCATGTTTGTGACAGTGAATTTCTCTCATCACAAATAATTTGAGGCATTTTTCGCTTATTGCGAGAGTAATATTTTTCCGTAAAAAATAACACCTAAAGCGACGATATTTATTTACCCTTTACGTCGCAAAAGCGAATAATACTTGTAGTGAACGTTCCCTATATATAAGGTCGAACAAACGTTACAGGTCTATCATTAAGCCGCCATTTATGGGCACATTAACCCCTAACAACGGTCACTTCCCTACTATATATAGGATCGTTAGCCTTCCATTGCAATCTTCTGGTTCTTCTTGGATGCTCTTGGACTTTCTGGACTTCTGGATTCACCGAAGCTCCATCATTAAGTTGTCTCTCTCTCAAGAACAATTACCATTGCTTACTCTCTCACTACTCACTACCCTTCATCTCTCCGTGTTCATACTCTCATTCCCTACTTGAGGTGCATACTTGGATCTCTCTCGAGGATTTCCAGAAAGACAATTTGGTGAACCCGACGTGAATCCATCCACCTTCAAAGCTTCAACCAATCAACCTAGTAGCCATGTCTCTTGAGGCTAACCTTTGTGATGGTGATCAATCTCCTTTGGGGCCCATGGGAGTTATGCACCTCCTCCTCCCTATGATCCCAACATTCCCTATATTACGGGTCTTGCTGTGACACCGTCATCGACCCCAGGGGAAAGCACGCCTGCTAGCGTCACACCCCTGGAACAACGCTTAGGCAACACCATTGCAAACCAGAGTTTTGTGGATACTGTCATCCCAAAAGTTGACAGTGCGCCTCCTATCCCGCGGGACATATATCTGATGCCCAATCCTGCCGGGTACAAGGCGCCCAAATCAGAAAAGTTTGATGAAGTCAGCGGGAACGCGCACGAACACGTGATGAGATTCGTTGACTTGATGGGCCTGCATGGGGTCGATACTAGGCTGCTTATGCGCGAATTCCATAAATCTCTGGGGACTGTCGCGTATAAATGGTACAGGACCCTTGAAGAAGGTTTTGTCAAGACGTGGGAAGACATGGTGAAGAAATTATACACCAAATCCTTCCAATTTGAGGAGAATATCACCACCATATCTCTCTCTCGCATGCACCAGAAACACGAGGAGAGGGTGTCGCCTTCATCAAGAGGTTTAGAACCAGGTCCTTGGAGTGCATCGATTAAGTGTCGGAAGGTCCCCGGGTGGAGATATGCCTTCAGGGCATGCACGACGAGTACAAAAGTATGTTAATCAATTTGAATATGCCTACCTTTTAAAATTTGATTGACTGCACCAGGAACATTTGCCACTTGTGGAGAAGATGAAGAAGAGATATAGCAATGATCGCGCGCTAGAAAGCTCTAGCTTCAAGATTGGGAGGTTCAGCTACAAGCGAGGACGGGATGTCGAAGTAAACGCGGTATCATCCCCTCACAATCAACAGCGACCCACGCCTATGGAGGCATCACCCTTTCCTTGTCGATCGAAGACGCGATAGATCTTTGTAAGAGGTGGCGAAAGGATGGAATTTTACCAGCACTGGTGCATAAACCCTCTGGCGAGCAACTGCGAGATCCCAGATGGTGCGAGTGCAACGGACAGGTCATGCACCCAACGAGGGAATGCAAGAAGCTCATGTGGCTGGTGGATAGAAAGATCAAGGAGGGACAGTTGGTCGTCGATGAACCGGCCAAGGATGTACGCAGCAATTCCTTGCCATCTCGTGCGCAACAGGAACCCAAGGGAAATGAGATAGCCATGATTTCAATCATGGAATTTGAAGAGGTCGCAGATGCAGGAATCCTTGTGGGTGCTGAAATCTGCAAAGACGAAGATCATGGTGTGGACACAGAGGATTCACGCGCCGAACGAATGAAAGATTCCAACAAGTTTGAGAAATTCTTTAATGACATGAATTTCTCCAGCACTTGCAGGCATGAGATGACAAAGGACATTTTAAGGGTGGCAGAAGACTATGGATAAGAACTTATCGTCTCAAACAGCAAAGTCATCAGGGCCGCGCGATCTAGTTGCCTAGTCATGACGTTCGATGAGTCGGATAAGAGTGCAGACGCGAACCACCAGAGGCCGTTATACGTGACCGCCATTGTTAATAATGTAGAGTTCAAACGAGCTTTTGTCGATGGGGGAGCTGCAGTGAATGTGATTCCACTCAGCACCCTAGAGTTAGCTGGAATACTAGAAAGCAAGATTGTTAAGAGGCCATCACCATTGATGGGTTTTGGAAGCGACTCCAGAATGACTGTTGGATGGATTCGCCTGGGAATCCAGATTGGCCAAATCAAGTGTTCTGCGAAGTTCCACGTCATCGATGCCAATACCACTTGTCATATGGTCATTGGTCGGGCATGGATCCACGGCTTTGATGCTGTGCCTTCCACGGCTCATCAAGTAATGAAGGCCATTTGGAAAGACAGAGTGGTTGCAATACCCGCCTCGGTTATTCCTTTTAACCTGGAAGAGGCGCACTTGTCGGAGGCAGTATGGTTCACGAAAATGGCAGATGAGGTAACTCCATCTCTGCTTCAGCCGGCTCTCTTGCCCAAATGGGAGGACATCAAGGACCAGTCACCAGCTGGGGTGATGGTGATGCGAGAAGCGCTGAAAGATAAGCATCCTATGCGGCAGGAAGCACCCAAAATAACTTACATCAAGAAGAACGTCTACACCCCGAAGAGGGTTGTCGAGCATAACAAGGAAGGCATGTAGGTAGGTATCTTCTATTCCAATGGGAAGAAATGCTATCGCATCTGAAGGTGCGCGGGGTCATCTTCGGACCGTCCCATCGAAGGTGTACCTGAGCAAATTTGCAAGTTGATAGAAGCTCCAAGCGAAGATAAGGGAAAGACACTGCTGGAAGAATTGAAGGAGGCTCCTGAATGCATGGAGGATCGCCCAAAACCTCAGAAACAAGAATTGAAGGTGGTATTTCTGAGCCCAACTGAGGAAAAGAAGAGGCCAATCTTCTTGAGTGCAGATCTTAAAAACGAGGGGGAGCGAGAATTGCTCGAATTGCTGAAGGAATACAGGGACGTTTTCGCGTGGGACTACGACGAAATGACGGGGCTAGACCATGAAATTACCATGCATGGACTCGATGTTATCCCAGGGTCGAAGCCAGTAAAACAAAGTGCGAGGAACTTTCGCCGTGAAGTTAATGTCATGATAAAGGAGGAGATAGTGAAATTGCTAAATGCAAAATTCATCGAGCCCTATCACCATCCCACCTGACTGGCTAATATTGTGCCTGTCCTGAAAAAGAACGGGAGCCTTCGCGTTTGTGTCGACTTTAGAGATCTGAACAAGTTCTTCCCAAAAGACGATTTCCCGTTGCCAAACATAGATCTCCTGATCGACTCTACTACAGGTCGTGAAATGTTTAGCTTCATGGATGGATTTAGCGGCTATAATCAGATCAAAATTGATCCATAGGATGCGAAGAAGACGGCGTTCATCACACCTATGGGGGTCTTCAACTATACAGTTATGCCTTTTGGTCTAAAGAATGCAGGAGCTACTTATCAACGCGCAATGATGTCACTATTTCATGATCTGATGCATCAGGAAGCTGAGTTCTATGTGGACGACTTGGTGGTCAAGTCAAGGAAGAAGTAGGACCATTGGAAAGACTTGAGGAAAGTCTTTGAAAGGTGCCGAGCTTTCCGGCTGAAAATGAACCCCATGAAGTGCACGTTTGGGGTAACTTTAGTAAAATTCTTGGGCTTTGTAATTCACCGGCACGGGATTGAGTCCGATCCCGCAAAGATCTCGGCAATTACCAGCTTACCTACGCCACAATCTCAGAGTACACTGAAGACTTTTCTAGGAAAACTGTCGTACCTGAGAAGATTGATACCAGCTATTGCAAAGTTGACCTTTTGCTTCGGTAATTTTCTCAAAAGTACGCGACGTGCTTATGGACAGAAGAGCATCAAGCTGCGTTTGAAAAGATGAAGAAATTATTAGCATCTCCGAGAGTTATGATCGCACCTCAACTAGGATCGCCGTTGCTACTGTACTTAACCTAAAAAAAAGACCTTTTGGAGCGTTGCTTGCTCAGGAGTTTGAAGGACAAGAAAGGCCAGTGTACTACATCTCGCGTATAATCTAGTCTACAGAATCCAGGTACACAGAAATTGAGCATCATTGCCTCGCTTTATTTTTCTCTAGTGAAAATTTAAAGCACTATTTCGCATCCCACAAAGTGGTCATCATAACAAAGAACGATCCTATACTTTATTTATTGGAACACTCTCCTCCTTGTGGGAGACTGGAAAAACGGTACATGACCATTTCCTAGTATGACATAGTCTGTGCCCAACCAAAGGCCATCAAATCCCAATCACTGGCCGACTTGTTGGCACAGTTCCCGGACAAAAATTCTGAACCATTAGTAGAGGAGGAACTCGAAGGGCCAGAGATATACACAATCAGCCATCTTTATGGGAAGCTGTACTTCGATGGATCAGCGACAAGGTAAGTGGGTGGAATTGGAGTTGTGTTTGTTGACTCAAAGATTTCTAAGTGTGTTTTGAGAAGTAACTGTTTAGAGTGATGAAAGACAAACACTAAGTATTTCTAAGGCTCCAAGGCCTTGAGATACTGATCAGAGCTTCAAAGCTTTAAGAGTAGTTTTCTTTACAGTATGATCTAATAATATTGTGATGCAGGTGTTCTATTTCATGTGTTAAGATCAGAGATTTACTGCAAATATCCTTGTTATACATTCTTTATGTATCAAACACAATTGCAGATATCCTAATCAGAGTGAATCAAAGGTCTCTGGTCTTAATATTGAAAGACTGTGAAGCATGTTTAGAGCTTCATGGCCTTGAGATGTGCCTTAAGCTGCTGACATTTTTTATAGAATTAACTTGATTCTCTCTTGCAAGATTTGATCTTTGTTATTATGATTGTTTAATGACTTTTACAAGTCTTAAACTGGTTTATCATGAGTAATATGTTTCAGAAGTTAATCAGGTTATTCTTTTATTCATTCGATCCAGTTTTTATTCAGAAATTGGAAATCCAAACAGACTTAGTGCTGTAATATTTATGGACTTTGTTGTTGCTGTGTTTTAATGTTGTTACAGGTTTTTCAAACGTCAAAATGAAATCTCAACAAACTCCAACGGATATCTACTTAAAGCTGTTCTTAATTGCAGTTAGAAAGGATGAGGATTTGCAGGAACTGAGATCCTAAAATCTCTCATTCAGTTGCAGAGAGTGGATAAAAGACTGGTTTGAAATTTGAAAGGTAGAGAAGCTTACAGAAAACTGAGAGAGGTGTGATACATCCGTGGAAGATCAGACATTCAATCCCTCACAAATTCAGGCTTCAATTACAGCTTTCAGAAGATCAATCATTCCAGTTTCCTGAAGAACACATCCAGGCCTTCACAAGCTTATTCTTCTACTGTGTTCTTCTTCTATATTGTAATCTGCTTATCTTCTGTATATCTAAAACCTCACAAAAGCTAGTGGTTGGTTGTTCAAGTGAACAACAAGAGGTTTTTGTTAGCTCAACAGTTAGTAGCTAAGACTAGATAGGTTTGGAACCACAAGCTGTATAGGTGTAAGGGAGTTTACTTAGGCTTGGAGATATAGGGTTGTTTCTGTGTGAGTAATAAGAAGTGTTTGCCCAATCCTGGTGGGATTAGATCCCTCAGGCAGAGATTAGGTCCATTGGGACTGAACTCTGTAAATTGCCTTGTGTTCTTTACTTTACAGTTTTGCTATTTCTTTCTGCAAGCAACTCAAATCAAACTAGGGTTTATAAACTTTTTAGAACTGGTGATAGTTCAAGGCCTTGAAGCTTTCTGTTTGCCTTAGAAAGTTTCTGACTAGTTTTGCGAAATTTCAAGGCCTTGAGATTTGAGTTTCTCACTTGTTCACTTAGTTAAAATTTGTGTTTTAGCAAAACGTTTCCATACTCTATTCAACCCCCCCCCCCTTATAGAGTATTTTGGTCCCGTATTTAGTCTACATTACAAACTTTCAATTGGTATCAGAGCTTGTGTCACTACTATAGATCTAAGAATCTTGTGACTATGAGTAATGTAGGAGATGGTGGCTTCTCACAAGGAAGGAAAGCAAACAGACCTCCATTATTTTGTGGTGATAACTTCGTGCACTGGAAGGCATTGATGAAGATGTTCATCATAGATCAAGACATGGAACTGTGGTCAATAGTTCAGAATGGTCCTCATGAGTATTACACTACCATAGATGGAGTTAGATGCATCAAGTCTGAGGAAAATCTCTCAGTTACTGAACTGGAAAATGTATCAAAAATTTACAAGGCTATGAATATGTTATATTGTTCTCTTAATGCAGATGAGTTCCAGAGTGTCAAATTGCAAAAGTGCCAAAGAAGTATGGGACAAACTGGTTGTGACATATGAAGGAACAAGTCAAGTTAAGCAGACCAAGATTAACATACTTCTGAGGCAATATGAGCTGTTAAAAATGAACTCAGATGAGACCATCAAGGAGATGTTCAAAAGATTCACTGATGTGGTGAATAATCTGAAATCATTGGGAAAAAAGTTTTCAAATGAGGTAAAGGTCAGGAAAATTCTGAGGAGCTTGCCAAAAGCCAAGTGGGAGCCAAAGACAACAGCTATTGAGGAAGCTCAGGATTTAAGTCTTCTTCAGCTAGATGATCTACAAGGAAAGCTGCTCACTCATGAAATGTCTATGAAGGATGTAGAACGTGATCTGAGTGAAAACATCAAGAACTTAGCACTCAAGGCTAAAAACAATGAAAAATCTCAAAGTCCTGAGACTGAAGATGATCATGATGATGAAGAGGATTTATCATTGATCTCCAAGGCCTTGGCCAGGATTCTCAAGAAGAAGAGAAACTCTGGTAACAGAGACTACAACAGAGAGAGATCAAGACCTTCACGCAGCAAGGACTACAAAGGTAAGTCTTCATCACATTCACATAAAACTAAAGTAATGAATTGTTTTGAATGTGGTGATGTAGATCATTTAGTAAGGGATTTTCCACAAAAGAAGAAGAACAAGAACTTTCAAAAGAAAGACAGTGACAACAGAAGGAAGAAAGCCATGATGGCCTCTTGGAGTGATTCTGATTCATCAAGTGATTCAGACACAGAAGAAGATCAAGCAAAGTTATGCTTCATGGCTAAACATGATGAAAAGTCTTCAGACAAACATATTGAGGAAATTGTAAAAAATCTTCTTGCTAGTCCTTCTGATGTACTTCCTCAAATTCTCAAAAGCATGTTTTTAAATGAGGAAATTTATAGAAATGAGATTTCATCTTTAAAGATTAAGATTCATGAGCAGGTAAAAGAAAACCTGGACCTAGTTTTTGCCAACAAAACTGTTGAAGTTTCCAAGACAAAAATTGAAAAGGACTTCAAGGCATTGGACAGCAGATTCAAAGCCTTGAAGGCACATATAAAAGAGATTGTTGATCAAAACACTCTCTTAACTGAAAGGTATGTTGATCTGATGACTCATTCAAAG
Source organism: Linanthus parryae (assembly GCA_023055425.1). Lineage (NCBI taxonomy): Eukaryota > Viridiplantae > Streptophyta > Magnoliopsida > Ericales > Polemoniaceae > Linanthus > Linanthus parryae. The sequence goes on along the minus strand of JALGPY010000010.1, from coordinate 10,864,417 downwards.
GATTTAGAACAACAAATTTGTTCTTTGACTGAGAAACTTCAAGAGTCTAAAAAGGTCCTAGCTAGTTTTACAGGCTCAGAACATAATCTGAATCTCATTCTTGGAGGAAGTCTGAAATCAATTCATAAAAGTGGGATTGGATACAATCCAAATTTTCCAAAGAAAAGCCAAACTAATTTTTTCAAATCTGGTAGCAGACATTCTCCAAAATGTCATTACTGTGGAAAAATTGGTCATATTAGATTAACTTGTCCCTTCATAAGACTAGAACCTCACATTATGAGGAACACTTATCCTTATCAGCTTAAGGGACAGGTTTTGCAAATTTGGGTTCCAAAAGGAATTAGACAACCAAACATGGCTGATTCTGAGTATGACTCAAAGTTCTGCACTTGGTCTAACAGCCTATTAAGGCATAGATTTACTTTTGCAGGATGTCCCCAAAGCCTTGAAAGATCAGAAATGGATATTAGACAGTGGCTGTTCCAGACATATGAGTGGAAAGTAGTCTCCTTTTACTGAGCTCACAGAAAAATCTGGAGGGACTATTACACTTGGCGACAAAGCAAAATGCAATATTATTGGTATAGGTAGTATTGGTAATGGTTCTACCAACTCTATCTCTGATGTTTATCTTGTGGATGGACTTAAATATAATCTGCTTAGCATTTCTCAGTTATGTGATAAAGGTTATAAAGCGATATTTGACAAGGAGAAATGTGTGGTTCAAGATGAGAAATCTGGAGATTGCATACTCACTGCTCCTAGATCATATAATCTATATGCTATGAGCACTAACAGTGTTGCAGGTGACAAGTTGAAATGCCTCAAGGCCTTGAAGGAAGATTCAAAGCTTTGGCATAGAAACCTTGGCATATTAGCATACATACCTTGAATAAACTCATATCAAAGGATTTGGTAAGAGGATTACCATCACAAAAGTTTTCAGATGATGAGGTCTGCAAGGCATGTGTACAAGGTAAACAAACAAGAAGCTCAATCAAGCCAAAGAACTTTGTAAGTACTTCTAGACCCTTAGAACTGTTGCATATGGACTTGTGTGGTCCTATGAGAGTTCATACTCCAAAAGGTAAGAGGTATATGCTTGTGATAGTAGATGATTATTCTAGGTTTACATGGGTGATGTTTATTAGAGACAAAACTGAAGCATTATCTGAATTTTCTAGACTATGTAAAGAGCTTCAAACTATGAAAAATTTGCATGTTGCATCTATTAGAAGTGATCATGGTAGGGAGTTTGATCAACTTGACTTTTGGTTTATTTTGTGCAAAGCATGGCATATCACACAACTTTTCTGCACCTAGAACTCCACAGCAAAATGGAGTTGTTGAGAGGAAAAATAGGACACTTGAGGATATGTCTAGAACCATGCTACTTGAAAGTAATTTGCCAAAGTTCTTGTGGGAAGAAGCTGTTAATACTACCAATTATGTGTTGAATAGATGTTGGATTAGGCCTATTTTGAAAAATACTCCTTATGAACTGTTTAAAGGTACGAAGCCTAGTGTCTCTTATCTCAAACCTTTTGGTTGATTTTTTTTGTGCATAATAATGGTAGAGGCAATCTTGGTAAGTTTTATGCTAGAAGTGATGAAGGTGTATTTCTTGGATATTCTCAAACTAGCAAAGCTTATAGAATTTACAATAGAAAAACCAAGATTGTGGAAGAGAGTGTTCATGTGTTTTTTGATGAAAGTACTAAGGATTCTCTGAATGAAAGTTTTGCAGATCTAAATTTGAAAAAGCATGAGTCTGATGATGATGCTGTGAAAGAGGAAAAAGGAAAAACTAAAGTGCAGAGTCAATTAGTAGAATCTCAAGGCCTTGAACCTCTTGCAGAGCCAAAATCTCAAAGCCTTGAGACTGGAACTGAAACTTTTTATGATGCTCCCTCTACTGTTTCAAGAACTCAAAGCCTTGAAGGAACATTTCCTGGATACCAAGGAAGAAGTTTAAGTATCTTGCTAATCATCCAGCTAAAAATATCATATCTGATCCAATAACTGGAACTCAGACAAGAGGACAGTTGAAGAACTTGTGTGCTTTTAGTGCTTTTTTATCATTGATTGAGCCTAAGAATACAAAGGAAGCACTGGAAGATACAGAATGGATCATTGCAATGCAAAGTGAGCTGAATGAGTTTGTAAGAAACAAGGTATTGAATCTGGTTCCCAGACCAAAAGAGAAATCAGTTATAGGAACCAGATGGGTGTTCAGAAATAAGCTTGATGAGAATGGCAAAGTGGTAAGGAACAAAGCCATACTTGTGGCACAGGGATACAATCAGGAAGAAGGTATAGACTATGAGGAGACATTTTCTCCTGTTCCCAGGTTAGAAGCTATTAGAATACTTCTTGCATTTGCATATAGCAATCACAAAAAAGCTTTATCAAATGGATGTCAAATGTGCTTTTCTGAATGTTTATTTACAAGAAGATGTTTTGTAGCACAACCTCCTGGTTTTAAAGATGAAAACTTCCCTGATCAGGTTTACAAATTAGACAAAGCTCTTTATGGTTTAAAACAAGCTCCACGGGCTTGGTATGATAGACTTTCAAAATTTTTACTTGACAATAATTTCAAGAGAGGTCTAGTAGATAAAACTCTTTTTTATTAAACATCATGAAACTGATTTTTTAGTAGTCCAGATCTATGTGGATGACGTTTTGTTTGGTGCTACTAATGATGCTCTTTCAAAAGAGTTCTCTAGTCTAATGTGCAGGGAGTTTGAGATGAGCTTAATGGGAGAACTGAATTTCTTTCTTGGACTTCATATTTTATAAATGAAGAAAGGGATATTTGTACATCAAGGAAAGTATACCAAGGACTTGTTGAACAAATACAATATGACACAGTCCAAGGTACTCAAAACGCCTATGAGTTCATCACTCTCATTAGACAAGGATTCAAATGGTAAGAGTGTAAATCAAAAGGAGTATAGAGGTATGATTGGATCACTTTTGTATTTAACTGCTAGTAGACCTGATATTATGTTTAGTGTTTGCATGTGTGCAAGATTTCAAGCAGATCCTAAGGAAAGTCATTTAACTGATGTTAAGAGAATTTTCAGATATTTGAATGGAACCAAAGGCTTGGGGCTTTGGTATCCAAGGAGATCTAATTTTATGTTGAGTGGCAATTTCAGATGCATATTTTGCAGGATATAAAGTGGATAGGAAGAGTACTTCTGGATGTTGCCAATTTCTTGGATCCTCACTAATCAGTTAGCATTCCAAGAAGCAAAATTCTGTAGCATTATCAACTGCAGAAGTTGAATACATTGCAGCTGGAGCTTGCTGTTCACAAGTGTCGTGGATTGCTCAACAACTTAGAGATCTTGGCTATAATTTCAGAAATGTGCCTATTCATTGTGACAACACAAGTGCCATTTCAATCTCTAAAAATCCAGTACAGCACTCAAGAACCAAGCATATAGATGTAAGGTATCACTTTCTTAATGATCATGCAGAAAAAGGTGATGTTGTTCTATCTTTTATTTCTACTTCTATGCAGATTGGTGATATTTTCACTAAACCTCTGCCAAATGATAGGTTTTCATCCCTAAGGCTTGAACTGGGTATGTTAAACAAGGATGCATTGGTTTAGGAGTAGTATTTGTACTTACTTGTGTTCATGTATTGAAATCTCAAAGCCTTGGAATTATACTTTACAAATCCTTGAAAGTATAGTTCAAAGCTTTGAAATTTCTAAAACTGCAGAAAATCTCAAGGCCTTGAGATTGTTCTCCAAGGTCTTGAAACATCTGTAATTTTTTTAAAAACATGGATCACCAAATATTATATGCTATCTTTTTAGATAATTGTATAATATTTGAATTACTCATAGAATTTTCTAAAATATTCGAAAATATATTGTAGATTCGTTTTGCATGTTGATTTCAGTAGAGTCCTTTTATAACTCATTCTTTCAACCTACTTAAGCTGAAAGTCAAGACTTTTCTTCTTCATTCCCTCTCAATTCTCTACTCTCTCTACTCTCTCTATCTCTCTCAAAACCCTAATCCCACAATGGAGCGAAAATCAGCCAGGATTCAACAACAGGGAAAGCCTTCTGGTAGATCTAAGAAGAGGGCAAACAAGAAGGAGAAGATTGTGATCTCTGATTCAGATTCAAAAAACACACAGAATTTGCATGAGGACACACCTCCTGCAAAGAAGATCAGAACAGAGAAACGGGATGAAGGTTCAAGTGTTGATCCACATAAGGAGATAGAGGTTCAGGGTGATGATCAACCTAGGTCAGACAAGAAGAAAGGGGAAGAGAAGAAAAAGGCTGTTGAAGAAGAAAAAGGAAAATCAGCTAAGGAAAGCAAGAAGAAGTCTACTGAAGGAGTACCAGAGAAGGAGAAACCTGCTGAGAAGAAATCAAGGTTTAAGAAAGTTGCTGCTGAAACTAAAAAGGGTTATCAAGAGAATTGGAGTGGTTCAGACAGGAAAGGGTCATTCGAAGTTCTATTCAGAGTTTTCCAAATCTGAGCTTGAGGAGAAGGATTTTGTCAAACCTAAGGGGGCTACAACATCAAGGGTACAAGAAAATGAGGATTACTCTCAATTGGTTGAGAAGTTTGAAGAACAGCAGGTTGAGATTGAAGATCTTAGACAAAGGCTGTTTGATCTATCTTCTTAGTTTAATCTAATAAAAGGTTTGATGAATGTGATGAATGGAAAACTGAATGTTGTCATCAAAGGTTTGAATTTGGAGAAGATCCCTTCTGCTACTAGTCATGACACTAGTGTTGACTCAGATGAAAGGCTAGGTGAATTCTTGAAGAAGAAGAAAAAGCCTATTCTAGTTGTGCTCACTTCAAAGGATCTATATGAGCAAACTGATGAAGAAGAAGCTGGAGAAGACACAGGTGTTAATGCAGCTACAGAGGGTGATTCAGTGCAGGTTATGAAAAAGATAGTGGATGAAATCATTGAGGAAGTTGTTGCTGAGGTGGATGCTGAACAAGAAGAGAATCAGTCTGCAGAAGAAGCTGACAGTGATGAAGAGGTTGGAGAAGGCTCAGAGAAAGGCCAAGCATCAAAGAAGAAGTGAAGATTTGAGAAATCCAATGCCTTGATTCTTTCTTTCTTTCTTTCTTTCTTTCTTTCTTTCTTTCTTTCTTTCTTTCTTTCTTTCTTTCTTTCTTTCTTTCTTTCTTTCTTTCTTTCTTTCTTTCTTTCTTTCTTTCTTTCTTTCTTTCTTTCTTTCTTTCTTTCTTTCTTTCTTTTCTGTTCTCAAGGCCTTGACAATCAATAGGAACTTATTTTGTTAAGTTTTTTTAAGACTCTGAGTAATGATCCAACATTTCTTCACCTTTATTTGATGAAAGTCAAAAAGGGGGAGAAGTTATCTGTGCTATTTGTGTTTACTCTTCAGTTTTTAGATAATAAGATTGTGAGTTTTTGTGTTAATCAGTTGTGTTCTGTGATTATTGATTATCTGTGATTACTGGTTATCTGTGTTAATTTGGTCTAAACAGTGTTAATGTTCATCACTTTTCTGCAAATGATGATATCTAATTGTTACAAAAAGTTGCAGGGATATTTACACAAGATTATGGGTTTTGTCTTTCATCAAGGGGGAGATCGTTGACTCAAAGACTTCTAAGTGTGTTTTGAGAAGTAACTGTTTACAGTGATGAAAGACAAACACTAAGTATTTCGAAGGCTCCAAGGCCTTGAGATACTGATCAGAGCTTCAAAGCTTTGAGAGTAGTTTTCTTTATAGTATGTTCTAATAATCTTGTGATGCAGGTGTTCTATCTGATGTGTTAAGATTAGAGATTTGCTGCAAATATCCTTGTTATACATTCTTTATATATCTAACACAATTGAAGATATCCTAATCAGAGTGAATCAAAGGTTTCTGGTCTTAATATTGAAAGACTGTGAAGCATGTTCAGAGCATCAAGGCCTTGAGATGTGCCTGAAGTTGCTGACAGTTTTACAGAATTAACTTGATTCTCTCTTGCACGATTTGATCTTTGTTATTATGATTGTTTAATGAATTTTACAAGTCTTAAACTTTTTTTATCATGAGTAATATGTTTCAGAAGTTAATCAGGTTATTGTTTTATTCATTTGATCCAGTTTTTATTCAGAAATTGGAAATCCAAACATAATTAGTGATGTTATATTTCTGGATTTTGTTGTTGCAGTGTTTTAATGTTGTTGCAGGTTTTTCAAACGCGCAAATGCAATCTCAACAAACTCTAACGGATATCTACTCAAAGCTGTTCTGAATTGCAGTTAGAAAGGATGAGGATTTGCAGGAACTGAGATCCTAAAATCTCTCATTCAGTTGCAGAGAGTGGATAAAAGACTAGTTTGAAATTTGAAAGGTAGAGAAGCTTACAGTGAACTGAGAGAGGTGTGATACATTCGTGGAAGATCAGACATTCAATCCCTCACAAATTCAGGCTTCAATTACAGCTTTCAGAAGATCAATCATTCCAGTTTCCTGAAGAACACATCCAGGCCTTCAAAAGCTTATTCTTCTACTATGTTCTTATTCTGTATTGTAATCTGCTTATCTTATGTATATCTAAAACCTCACAAAACCTAGTGGTTGGTTGTTCAAATGAACAACAAGAGGTTCTTGTTAGCTCAATAGTTAGTAGCTGATACTAGATAGGTTTGGAACGACAAGCTGTATAGGTGTAAGGGAGTTCACTTAGGCTTGGAGATCTAGGCTTGTTTCTGTGTGAGTAATAAGAAGTGTTTGCCCAATCCTGGTGGGATTAGATCCCTCAGGCAGAGATTAGGTCCATTGGGACTGAACTCTGTAAATTGCCTTGTGTTATTTACTTTACGGTTTTGCTATTTCCTTCTGCAAGCAACTCAAATCAAACTAGGGTTTATAAAATGCATAGAATAGGTGATAGTTCAAGGCCTTGAAGCTTTCTGTTTTCCTTAGAAAGTTTCTGACTAATTTTGCAAAATCTCAAGGCCTTGAGATTTGAGTTTCTCACTTGTTCACATAGTTAAAATTTGTGTTTTAGCAAAACGTTTCCATACTCTATTCAACCCCACCACTTATAGAGTATTTTGGTCCTGTATTTAGTCTACATTACAAACTTTCAATGTTAATTAAGCTTGATCAAGAGGTCATTTAAATGTCGACCAAGCTAGAATTTGTTGTGACCAACAACGAGGCTGAATACGAAGCTCTAATCGCAGGATTACTTTCAGCCAAGGCCTTGGAAGTTCAGAATTTCATTGTAATGGGAGATTCTAAACTAATAGTGAAGCAAACTTCAGGAGAGTACAGATTGAAGGAGATTAACTTGCTGAACTACATATCGATAGTGCAGAAGTTGGTTTAGAAACTTGATTCCATCAAGTATGAGAACACCCCCAGATCTGATAATCGACATGCGGATGCATTGGCTACTTTGGGGTCGAAGATTAGCTCTGATAAATGCCCAGCAAAAATCTCTATTGAAGTTCAGACAACTCCAACCCTGGTAAAAGACCTGTGCGAAGATGAGTATGAAGAAGAAGCATATTGTAGAAAGCCCATCATGCGCGCAATGGCCGAAGGAACAAGCAATTAAACCTGGGTTTCCATGAAAGGGTTTTGCATACACAATATTTTGTTGTACTACAAGGTACCTGCGGGAATTCTGATATGATGCATGACGGAGGAGGAAGGCCGAGCAGTTTTGGAGAAAATCCATCAACATTCCTGTGGATAAAATGAAAATTCTATCTACAGAAAGGCGCAAAGATATGGAATCCACTGGCCGCCGATGGCATATTTTGCAGCTATTGTATAAAGCAACTACGAAAAGTGTGCACTGATAAAAGACTCCCTGGAGGTCACTGCAATTGAAGATGAGGATTGGCGGAGACCTATAATCGATTACCTGCAAGATGGAACTTTGCCGAGCGACAGAAAGGAAGCTGGCAAGCTTAAGTGAAAGGCAGCTCGATACACCTTGCAAGAAAATTTACTTTGGCAGAAAGGAAACAATGAGAACTTACTCAGGTGTCTGAATGGTCAAGAAGTCCAGGAGGTCATGGAAATGTCTCATCAAGTGGAAGACCAAGGGGGCGCGACGCTATGCAGACAACTCTTAACTGTTGGTTACTTCTGGCCAACCACGGAAGCTGATTGTCGCGCGAAGGTCAAGAGGTGCTAGCAATGCCAATTACATGGTAACCTAGTTCACGCCCAAGCAGTTGATTTTCATGCGTTAGGAACTCCCTGGCCGTTCCACACTTGGTCCTTGGATTTCATTGGTCCAATCCGACCTCCATCGCGTGGTGATAGCGCCTTTTAGGAGCAATAATTCTTTAGCATTTACCACATGTTAATACGTATTTGGAGAATTCTTTGAGCCCAATGTTAGAGAATATGAGTTGTTTTATGACTTGTTGCTCACCATGTACTATATTGCTAGTTCGGGCGTTTCTATGCATATTTTGTTGTTATTTTTCAAATATAATCGCTTGGTATGTTTGTTCATGTTGTCTTGGAAGGAATGGATACTAATCGGTTGATAGGAGGCATGGAACAAACTTCGGAAACAACGGGAGATCAAGTGGAGTAAAGAGAAGCCGAATTGGAGGAGCTTGGATGACAGTCTACACTAATATGATCATAGCTGGAGTTCTAAAATTAATTTGGGATGAGACCTGTGCGAAATAAAATTAGACTCAAAGATCTTTCCAACGACAGGTCACGGAGCTTAATCGGAGTTCGGACGAAGAAGATATGGCCCGGAGAAGACAGGAGCAGATTTCAGGGGTTATTGTGCAAATACTAAAGACTTGTGATGGGTTTTGATTGAAGGACGAACTAGGGGCAAAAATAAACTCATTAACGCTTACAGAGAGCCAAGAACAAGGAGGAGAGCAAGAAGGCTTCATTGGGGAACATCATCTAGCAAGGAGAAGAGCCCGGATCGCGCGACAATCACAATTTCTAGCGTTTGATCTATTTTCTCTCTATTTTCTTGTACGATCTATTTAAACAATATGTTAATTTTTTCTAGCTAAAATCATACCTATGCATCTATGGAAAGCCTAGGGTTTATGTTTTGAGGATATTTTTCAGATTTTAGATGAAGTTTCATGCTAGGGTTATGATTCAATAAATATTGTTTTGGTTTTCATCATGTTGAGTTCTTCCATTGACAAGTTAGGACTAAGATGTATGATGTTTATTATCTATTTATCCATTCAATCATGAACTAGGCTTAATGATGATCTTGGTGGCCTAGATATCTTGTTTATTGCGCTTAATCCTTAGTGACGTAGGAGTCAAGACCTGAAATTGCTAATTAACTAGTGAGTGTGTGAAAGCAACTCTACTCTAGTTGGTATGAGTAAACAAGATCAATCTTAATCAATTAGACTAAAAGGCGAGTTGAGTAGGAATGGCTAGAAGAGGGTGGATTTGGTAGGAATTAGTGTAGGTGTCGAGCTTGAGTGTGGGGGCTAGTTAGCCATTGCATAGCCTTGTTACATGTAGTCTAGTTAGTCGAGTTTGCATGTAGGTGTCGAGTCGGTTAGTTTTGCATGTGCACGTTTAATTTAAGCATTGTATATAATTTTTGCACTTTTATTTATATGTAGTCTAGTTAGTCAAATTTTCAAATCCTAAAATATAATTTTTTTGTGAAAGGGCAATTGAAGAGAGTAAATGTGGAGAGGGCTTAATGATAGTATTCCCTAGGTAGTATGAAAATATAAGGTGAGGTAGACGCGAGAATCTGGAGTAGGAAGGCTATAGGGTCAATGCACTCGAGAATTGTCAGTAGTTGTCTCTCAAACTAGTTATCCTACTAGCGCTACACCACCATCACTTAGGTAGTCATCAACCCTCTTCGAAGTGGCAATCGAAAAACTGTGCGAGTTATTTTTATGGGGACCTCACGTCCCGTTTCCATCGCCTAGGTCCACTAGTTACCCCAATTTGATCTATCTACCCCATTTATTCACAGCCCCAAGCCTATGAAACCATTAAGTGTGACTTTCATCACTAGTTTGAATGGTCCCTTCCTATGCATCATGATAGAGGAAGTTGATTTAGGGAGGTTCGTTCAGGTGAGCGGATATTATACATCTTGAGTGGATCTTCTCACATGTCATCTATTGAGGGGATGTGAGGGTGATTTCGAGACGACAGCACACTTTGGTGTGACGGTGAGTTGTGTCCATTCATCACGATCACAGGTGGAGTGTCGTAGTGCGTGACATTCTTCCGCACGATATGGGGTGGGGTTGGTTGATCTTATAGGGGACGTGCTTGTGCTTCATTTACATTCTCTATATCTTAGGTGATGAGGAGGATTGCTTGGAGTTAGCACGTGTTACATTGACTATCGGGTTCGTGATTTGATCTATATTGAGTGTGGGGGTGTCGACATAGATTCGATGACATCATTGATTTGACACATTCCACCTTCACGTTATCTATTATTATATTTGATCTCCTTGGATATTGTATCATCATTGGTGGCTCCATGTTTTTATTATTGAAATTGAAAAAAAAAGAGAAAGTTGGAAGTGAAATGGAATAGGGAGCCGGAAATTAAACTTTATGAAGACCGAGGAGATGAGCTATGAGTTTTGATCACTTCTTCACATTTGTGGCCGCGAGAAAGGCGTTTCACCAAATTGAGGGAATGAGGGCCGGAGTAGTGAGATTCGGTGGGGTTCCTTCGATTTTGGTGAGGAAGTGTGAGAACGGGTTTTTGTGAGTTGTATCATGACGTCTAGGACTACGCTTCTAAATATCCTATCCTACCCGTTTTAAGTCGTCAACAATTGAAACCCTTGGATAAATAGCTCGGATGGTAAGTGCTAGGGATACGTTTGATGAGTGTGCGGAAGAAAATTATTATGTGTTCATGCCCGTTCTGTTTGATGAAACTGGCCGCAAGTTCTACCAATCACCAAAGTTATATAATCTTCTAGGGGATGTGAGAGCCTTATGACATGCCGGTTATTCTTTGAGATTGACCAATCTCTAACTAAAAAAGAAAAAAAATATGTTCTTTAATTCCTTTCATTGTACTGAGTCGTGAGTCGTGTTGGCTAGCAGAAAGTGAAGTATGCAAAGCGGTGGGGGTATGCATTGATTTGGTTGTGATATGTATGCAATGTCTCGAGTGTGGGAGTCTTGTGCTTCATGGTTGCTTGAGACGAGCAAAGAGTAAGTGTGGGGGAGTTTGATAGCGCCTTTTAGGAGCTATAATTCTTTAGCATTTAACACATGCTATTAGGTATTTGGAGAGTGATTTGAGCCCAGAGAATATGAGTCGTTTCATCACTTGTTGCTCACCATGTACTATATTGTTAGTCCGGGCGTCTCTATGCATATTTCAATGTTATTTGTCAAATAGAATTGTTTGGTATGTTTTTTTCATTTTTTCTTGGCAGGAACGGATTCTAATAGGTTGATAGGAGGAATGGAACGAACTTCGGAAACAACGGGAGCTCAAGTGGAGTAAAGAGAACCCAAATTGGAGGAGATTGGATGACCAGTCTGCACTAATTTGATCATTTGTGGAGTTATACAATTAATTTTGGAGTGTACCTGTGCCAAATGAAAGTAGACTCAAATATCTTTCTAACTATAGGTCACGGAGCTTAATCGGAGTTCGGACGAAGAAGATATGGCCCGGAGAAGTCAGGAGCAGATTTCAGGGGTTATTGTTCAAATACTGAAGACTTGTGACGGGTTTCAATTGAAGGACGACCTAGGGGGAGAAAATACACTCATTCACGCTTAGAGAGAGCCAAGAACAAGGAGGAGAGAAAGAAGAATTCATTGGGGAACATCATCAAGCAAGGAGAAGAGCTCGGATCGCGCAACAATCACAATTTCTAGCGTTTGATCTATTTTCTCTCTATTTTCTTGTATGAACTATTTAAACAATATGTTGATTTGTGCTATGAGTAGCTAAAATAAGACCTAGGCATCTATGGAGAGCCTAGGGTTTATGTTTTGATGACATTTTCCGTATTTTGGATGAACTTTCATGCTAGGGTTATGATTCAATGAAGATTGTTTTGGTTTTCATCATGTTGAGTTCTTCCATTGACAAGGTAGGACTAAGATGTTTGATGTTGATTATCTATTTCTCTATTCAATCATGAACTAGGCTTAATTATGATCTTGGTGGCCTAGATATCTTGTTTATTGCGCTTAATCCTTATTGACGTAGGAGTCATGACCCGAAATTGCTAATTAACTAGTGAGTGTGTGAAAGCAACTCTACTCTAGTTGAGACGAGTAAACAAGATCATTATTAATCAATTAGACTGAAAGGTGAGTTGATTAGGAACTGCTAGAAGAGGGTTGATTCGGTAGGAAATAGTGAGATGTGTTGGAATAGATGCCCTAGAGGCAATCTAGTTTAGTATGAATTTGTATATGGCTAGAAAATTCATTTATTATTTATTGGATATTTAATATAATGAAGTCCTTAGATTTACAATCGTGTTGTTTATCTTAAATATCCCTAGTCAAGTATAATGATTAAATGGGACAATCATCTATAGACTAGTATGGGGTTGGATTGATATGGAGATATCACGATCCAACACATAGGTGTGCATTACGGAATGTTGCACTGGATTGACCCATCACCGAGAAGGCTACATACATGTTATGTTAAGTCACAAGTGCTTCTCGGGTACAATGGTATTGTCATCCTTAGACTTGAAGTCACTAGATATTCTAGTTGTGGATCATTGTGATCTTGGTAGCGTTAAACGCTACACCGTAACTGGGTAGTTATAAAGGCGTGTACTGGATACAATGAGAAGCAAGCTTAGAGATCGTAGTGGACGTATAGAGGATTTGCCCCTCCCACATAACGGGAGCAAATATCCAAGGCCACTCGAAGGATAGTGCTTATAGAATGTCTGGCCAGACTCAAATAAATCAATATGGGATATTGATGTTATTTGCACGAATAAGGCTATTCCATGGATCGAGAAACTAGGGATTGGATATACGAGTGTGACTTGTATGTCTCGTGTCCAATCCGGATATGGGGGCAAAGGGATGAGACAATTACTTGTACAAGGTTGTCTAGGTGACTATTCTATTAGTTGGCTAGAATGGATGTTTTGCTAGAAACCGCTCCATATTAGCAAATAGTTGCTACCAACTAGATAGAACCTATGGGGTCACACGCTATATAGAGTTGTACTAGATTTGGGAATTAATTAATTGGATTAATTAATTATAAGGATCACTTTGCAAACCCTTGCAAACTTAGTAGGGACTAATGTGCAAGGAAGGGACTAAATTGAATTCTAGTAGGACTAGAATAAGTCCTTTAGGTAGTTAACAAGGAGTTGTTGGACTATATAAAGGACCCTCCTTCCTTCCTTCTCATAACTTATGCTCTAAAGAGAACATAACAAGAGTGGGAGAGAACAAAGGAGAGAGAGAGCAAGCAACAAGGAGGACGCCGCCCCCTTGCCGCCGCCCCCTCGTCCCCGACGCCAAAAGAGGGCCGAGCCCCTTCTTTTGCCTCGTTTTGCGTGATTCCTTCACCCTCCTCTCATTCCGGTCTAGCACCAAGGAAGATTGGAGATCTAGGATCAACTCTAGGCGTGGATCAACTATAGAGAACGTGACACTATTCGCGTTTGAAGTCATCAAGGAGAACCCAAAGGTGTGTTTATGATTTCTTACCTTTACTATCGTTATGCATCTAGACTTGTGATCCTTGGAGGGTTTTGCATGGTTGTTTGTTTGATTATGCTTCCGTTTGCGCGATCCATGAATCAAAACCCTACAGTGGTATCAGAGCCACAGGTCATAGAGCATAAACGTAGTTTATGTGTTACATTCTTGTTGTTTTACACCTTAATTTGTTGTTTATCGCGTAAAACAAGACAAATCAAGCATTGGATGCAATTTGTCAAAGAATTAATCACAACAAGACCCAATTATTGCATTGGATGCATGAATTGGTGAGTTTGAAAAATTTTAGGATCTTAGATCTAGGGTTTTGGGCATCCTTGGGGAAGAAGGAGTTTTCCCAAAACAAGGAAACAACCAAACTTGGGCTCCAAGCAAGGAGGTTGTTTTGGAAACAACCTCCACAAGGAGGTTCGGCCCCCTAGGGGACCGCCCCCTTGCTTGCCGCCCAAGATTGGCGCCCTAAGGGGCCGGGCGGCCCTAACCCGCGGGCATAGCTTGCGGGATTTGGGCCGGGCCGGCCCTAGGGCCTTATGGTTCACTTTGTTTGGGCCCGGGCAATTGGATTGTTGGGCCCATGGACCGTTTTAACCCTAGAAATCCTAAAATCAATTAAAATTGACCAAGCGCGTTAAAATTGGATTTTAACTGTTTATGTGCAATACGCATGGTGATTGGATATGGCCTTAGGATGTGGTTTGATGTGGATGTTTAATTTTGTGGTTTGGTTTTACGGCCTGCGAGCTGATCAATTAATTGTAATAATTAATTAGGGTTTTATGGCCTGCGTGCCATTTTTTTCTCTCAACTTGTGAGATTTATTTTATTTAGTATAGATATTAGCTAGTGCTAGATAAAGTAGATTGTTAGCCAAGATTGAAGAAAAGAAGCCCAAAGCCAAAGAAGCCACAAAAGATGGAGCATGGAGCATGGAGCATTCCACATGACTATGAAGGATGGACCAAAAGACCAAGACGCATGGAGATGTGTTTGCTTAGGGTTCATAGATAATTCCATTGGCTTGGAATTATCTTAGTCTAGAAAAGGCCATATCCACATCACGTTTAATTTTTTGTTTTGTGGTTGTTTATTTATTGTCTTATTATTTGTGTGGTTGGTGTATGGATGATGCATGCAATTAGGATAATAAGATAATTAGACAACCCGGATCTATTATTTGGAGTTGTGCCCAAACTCAAATAGATAGATTAGTTGATATTGATCAACAAAATAATTAAAATTGAATTTTAAAATCCCTCAAAATTCAATATTGTGTTCTTGCCTTCTCGTTATTTAAACACTCATTATCATCATTATTTATCAAGCTCGTGCGTGCCAAAGCATGGCGACTTGGTTCATAATGATGGAATGCGATGGCACGTAACAATGTGCAATTGTTTAGATAAGAGGTTGAGCACAACTAGGCTATTAATTTGATTAAGAAACCTAGAGGCAATCAATTGAGATTATCCATATGGATGGATAAATAAGGAGTTATTTGCCCAATTGAACCAAGAGTTGCATGTGGGATGCAATTGGAATTGTTCCTACCTAAGAAGTAGTCGAATTATGGGTGACTTGCCAAAGCAAGCTCATAAGGAGATGAAAAAGATGGATCTTGGCCCACTAGAAAATATAAGGATATTTTCCGCATTAATATCTTGAGGGTTATTAATCCGTAGAAAAATAGTGGGAGCTATATTTAATAAACTAGCCATTATTAAATATAGTCAAAAATTCACAAATACTAAAACTTGCGTATTTTCCTTTTGTAGAATTCCAAATGGCAAACAACTCATCAAGTTCACAACATTCCCTACGATCTATCCTTGAGAAGGACAAGCTCTCTGGAACCAACTTTCTTGATTGGTACAGAAACTTGAGAATTGTTCTCAAGCAAGAGAAGAAACTGTACGCAATAGAGGAGCAAGTCCCAGAAGGTCCAGAGAACCAGACACCTGCTGCCTTAAAGGCGTATCAAAAGCGTGTTGATGACGCTAATGATGCGGCCTGCCTAATGCTTTGCACCATGACCTCTGAGCTTCAGAAGCAACATGAGAACATGAATGCTGTCGATATGATCGAACATCTAAAGCAGCTCTTCCAAGAGTAGGCGAGGGTAGAGAGGTATGAGGTCTAAAAGGCACTGTTCAAATGTCATCTGGAAGAAGGGAACCCGGTGGGACCCCATGTACTCCGAATGATCGGGTACTTGGAGAATCTCGCCCGGCTTGGGTTTCCGGTCGGCCAAGAGTTGGCAACCGATCTCGTAATGCAATCGTTGCCCGAGAGCTATGGACAGTTCATTATGAACTATAACATGAACGAGATCGTTAAACCACTGCCAAATTTGCTCAACATGTTGAGGACGGCTGAACAGAGCATCAACAAGGGTAAGGGCAAGGCCATTATGATGGTGCATAAAGGAAAGGGCAAAAAGTTTGCCTCTTCCTCCAAGGGTAAAGGCAAGTCAGTTGCCAAGTCCAAGGAACAAGCCCTTAAGCCTGTTGGTGGCGTTGCCAAGGTCGTGACTAAGGGTGAATGTCACTACTGTAGTCAACCTGGACACTGGAGGAGGAACTGCCCAAAATATCTGGAGGACAAGAGGCTTGGAATAGTGATTCCACCACCACCAGGTATTTTTGTTGTAGATGTCAATTTAACTGTCTCTACATCATGGGTATTAGATACTGGATGTGGATCTCATATTTGTCGAAATATGCAGGATCTAAAGAGAAGTAAAAGATTGGCTAAAGGGGAGGTAGATCTACGCGTTGGGAATGGAGCAAAGGTTGTTGCGTTGGCCATAGGCGTGTGCGAGCTATCTCTGCCTTCAGGATTAGTTTTAGAATTAAATAATTGCTATTTTGTGCCTGCTATGAGCAGAAACATTATTTCTATTTCTTGTTTGGACAAGGAAGGTTTTATTATTTCAATAAAGAACAATTGTTGTTCCTTTTATTTGAATAATATTCACTATTTTAGTGCGCAATTATTTAATGGACTTTATGTCCTTGATCTAAGCAATCCTGTCTACAACATTAAAACCAAGCGGATTAAAATAAATGATTTAAATCCTGCTTATTTATGGCATTGTCGTTTAGGCCACATAAATGAGAAACGTGTATCTAGACTCCATAAGGATGGATTACTAGACTCATTTGATTTTGAATCATATGAGACATGTGAGGCTTGTTTATTGGGAAAAATGACAAAGTCCCCTTTCAATAAGAAAGGTGAGAGGACTAGTGAGCAATTGGCGCTCATACATACCGATGTGTGTGGGCCATTTTCCGCGCCTGCCAGGGGTGGTTATGTCTACTTCATAACGTTTACTGATGATTACAGTAGATATGGATTTGTGTACCTTATGAGGGCAAAATCAGAATCCTTTGAAGTGTTCAAAGAATTCAAGAATGAAGTAGAAAAGCAACTTGGCAAAAGTATCAAGGCTCTACGATCAGATCGTGGAGGAGAATACTTGAGCCAAGAGTTTGACGACTATCTTAGAGAGTGTGGTATCGTGTCCCAACTCACTCCACCCGGAACGCCACAGTGGAATGGCGTGTCCGAGAGGAGGAATCGAACCCTATTGGATATGGTTCGGTCTATGATGTGTCAAACCGATCTTCCATTATCATTTTGGGGCTACGCTCTATTAAGTGCAGCTTTCACCATTAACCGTGTTCCATCTAAATCAGTCATGAAGACACCATATGAGATGTGGAGTGGGAGGCGTCCCACACTGTCGTTCATGAGGATTTGGGGCTGCGATGTCTATGTAAAACGTTTACAATCAGACAAGCTAGGGCCTAAATCGGATAAGTGTAAATTTGTGGGGTACCCTAAGGAAACTAAGGGATACTATTTCTACAATCCAACCGAGAACAAAGTGTTTGTTGCTCGGACCGGCGTGTTTCTAGAAAGAGAGTTTGTCTCTAAAGAAGCAAGTGGGAGGAATGTAGAACTTGAAGAAGTTCAAGAACCACAAATCACTGAACCGATTATGGAACATGAACAGGAATCACAAGCAGTTGTGGATCCACCTGTTCAGGTAACACAAGAGCTTCGTAGATCTAGTAGAGTGCGCCAGGAACCCGAGAGGTACGGACTTCTCGTGACTGATTCCGGTGACACAATGCTCATAGATGATGAGCCTACTACCTATGAGGAGGCCATGAATGGCCCAGACTCGCAGAAGTGGCTTGAAGCCATGAGATCCGAGATGGAATCCATGTATACCAACAAAGTATGGACTTTGGTGGAACCACCTGACGGGGCGCGGCCCATAGGGTGCAAGTGGGTCTTCAAGAAGAAGATCGACATGGATGGTAATGTGATAACCTATAAGGGCCGATTGGTGGCTAAAGGATTCAGACAGATTCATGGTATTGACTATGATGAAACCTTTTCACCAGTCGCAATGACCAAATCCATCCGAATCCTACTTGCAATTGCAGCATACTACGACTATGAGATTTGGCAGATGGATGACAAAAACAGCATTCCTTTATGGGAATCTCCTCGAGGACGTGTATATGATACAGCTGGAGGGTTTTGAAGATCCAAAGCAAGCCAACAAATTCTGTAAGCTGCAACGATCCATTTATGGATTGAAGCAAGCTTCTAGGAGTTGGAATCGACGTTTTGATGAAGTGGTCAAAGAGTTTGGCTTCATCAGAAACGAAGATGAGTCTTGTGTTTACAAGAAGGTTAGTGGGAGCTCTGTAGCTTTTCTGGTCTTGTATGTGGATGACATACTACTCATTGGAAACGACATTCCCATGCTGCAATCTGTTAAAGATTGGCTAGGAAAGTGTTTCTCAATGAAAGACTTAGGGGAAGCAGCCTATATACTCGGTATAAAGATCTATAGAGATAGATCTAAAAGGTTGCTAGGCCTAAGTCAAAGTACATATATTGACAAGGTGTTGAAACGGTTCAACATGCAAGATTCCAAGAAGGGATTCTTGCCCATGTCACATGGAATCACTCTTTCGAAGAGTGGTTGTCCTTCCAATAAGATTGATAAGGAACGCATGAGTAGGATTCCCTATGCCTCGGCCATAGGATCTATCATGTACGCCATGTTATGTACTAGACCAGATGTGTCATATGCCTTGAGTATGACAAGCAGATACCAATCCAATCCGGGTGAGAGTCACTGGATTGCTGTCAAGAACATCCTAAAGTTCTTGAGAAGAACTAAGGATGCTTTCTTGATATTTGGCGGTGAGGAAGAGTTGCGTGTAAGGGGTTACACTGATGCAAGCTTCCAAACCGACAGAGATGACTTTAGATCACAGTCGGGATATGTGTTTTGCCTGAATGGAGCAGCGGTGAGCTGGAAGAGTTCCAAGCAAGAGACGGTGGCTGATTCTACAACAGAGGCTGAGTACATTGCTGCAAATGGCGCAGCAAAGGAGGCTGTTTGGATCAGAAAGTTTGTTTCTGAACTTGGTGTGGTCCGTCGCATTGCGGATCCAGTGGAGTTGTTCTGTGACAACACTGGGGCGATCGCGCAATCAAAGGAACCGAGATCGCACCAGAAGTCCAAGCATGTGCTCAGGAAGTTTCATCTGATTCGAGATATTATCGATAGAGGAGACGTTCGGATATGCAAGATTCCCACAGATGATAATCTGTCAGACCCGCTTACGAAGCCTCTCACGCAGTGGAAGCATGAAGGGAACACTAGGAGTATGGGCATACGAGATGCGCCAGATTGGCTCTAGTGCAAGTGGGAGACTGTTGGAATAGATGCCCTAGAGGCAATCTAGTTTAGTATGAATTTGTATATGGCTAGAAAACTCATTTATTATTTATTGGATATTTAATATAATGAAGTCCTTAGATTTACAATCGTGTTGTTTATCTTAAATATCCCTAGTCAAGTATAATGATTAAATGGGACAATCATCTATAGACTAGTATGGGGTTGGATTGATATGGAGATATCACGATCCAACACATAGGTGTGCATTACGGAATGTTGCACTGGATTGACCCATCACCGAGAAGGCTACATACATGTTATGTTAAGTCACAAGTGCTTCTCGGGTACAATGGTATTGTCATCCTTAGACTTGAAGTCACTAGATATTCTAGTTGTGGATCATTGTGATTTTGGTAGCGTTAAACGCTACACCGTAACTGGGTAGTTATAAAGGTGTGTACTGGATACCATGAGAAGCAAGCTTAGAGATCGTAGTGGACGTAGAGAGGATTTGCCCCTCCCACATAACGGGAGCAAATATCCAAGGCCACTCGAAGGATAGTGCTTATAGAATGTCTGGCCAGACTCAAATAAATCAATATGGGATATTGATGTTATTTGCACGAATAAGGCTATTCCATGGATCGAGAAACTAGGGATTGGATATACGAGTGTGACTTGTATGTCTCGTGTCCAATCCGGATATGGGGGCAAAGGGATGAGACAATTACTTGTACAAGGTTGTCTAGGTGACTATTCTATTAGTTGGCTAGAATGGATGTTTTGCTAGAAACCGCTCCATATTAGCAAATAGTTGCTACCAACTAGATAGAACCTATGGGGTCACACGCTATATAGAGTTGTACTAGATTTGGGAATTAATTAATTGGATTAATTAATTAGAAGGATCACTTTGCAAACCCTTGCAAACTTAGTAGGGACTAATTTGCAAGGAAGGGACTAAATTGAATTCTAGTAGGACTAGAATAAGTCCTTTAGGTAGTTAACAAGGAGTTGTTGGACTATATAAAGGACCCTCCTTCCTTCCTTCTCATAACTTATGCTCTAAAGAGAACATAACAAGAGTGGGAGAGAACAAAGGAGAGAGAGAGCAAGCAACAAGGAGGACGCCGCCCCCTTGCCGCCGCCCCCTCGTCCCCGACGCCAAAAGAGGGCCGAGCCCCTTCTTTTGCCTCGTTTTGCGTGATTCCTTCACCCTCCTCTCATTCCGGTCTAGCACCAAGGAAGATTGGAGATCTAGGATCAACTCTAGGCGTGGATCAACTATAGAGAACGTGACACTATTCGCGTTTGAAGTCATCAAGGAGAACCCAAAGGTGTGTTTATGATTTCTTACCTTTACTATCGTTATGCATCTAGACTTGTGATCCTTGGAGGGTTTTGCATGGTTGTTTGTTTGATTATGCTTCCGTTTGCGCGATCCATGAATCAAAACCCTACAAGATGTACGTGTGGTGATGGTCTGAGAGGACATTATTCTGTGCACGATCGTTAGCCTACTACAACGTATTAGTAGTTGGTGTTGACCTGAGAGGGACAGAACGGTACCGGTGTGTAGAACGACAAGTGACCGAGAGGTAATTATCAGTGACATTACCCAGAATAGGTTGCTAAGAGTTATCGTGTTAGAACATGAAATCCGGAATTGTCAAAACTACCCTAGGTGACTATAGATTGCCTAGTATCATCTCCATTGATTTACCCTAAATCAGTTCTTTTGCGTTAGTTTTACTTATTGATCTAGTCACTTGATTGAGGGTGACAACAGTCCATTCACAACCATTTTTTCCGGTTACTTGGGTAAATTGAATTTAATAGCTAAATCTAGAGCAAAGTAAACATCCTTCCCTTGGGTTCGATAACTCAGAGTCCAAAATACTCCATTATATTACTTGACCGTACACTTGCGTCTAACGCGTTAGTAGATGTGCGTCAAGTGGGAACCAAGTAATTCTTACTGGAACAGAGCAGTTTACCGTTGAGGCAGTCCCACTCAAGACGGAAAATGCATCGGTTGTGGTCAAATTCATACAAGAGAATATTATCTACCGCTTTGTTATTCCTAACACTATCTTGTCCGGCAACGGAACTCCCTTCGTTAATCGACAGGTGGCTTCAAAACTGATGGAGTATAACGCGATGCAGGTGTGCTCAACGCCTTACTACCCGAAAGGAAATGGACAAGCGGAAACAAACAAGACACTGCTCAGAATCCTAAGTAAGATGGTTGCAGATGATCACAAAAAGTACGCAGATTCTCTGGGTACGGCGCTTTGGGCATATCGCACGTCATCAAGGACTCCTACAGGGACTTCTCCGTTTTTGCTTTGCTATGGAGCTGAAGCAGTGGTCCCTGCTGAGGTCAACGTAAACTCTGCTAGACTGACCTTCAGTGCCTTGTATGAAAATGAGCGCAACCGTGATCTCATTTTGCTCGAAGAGAATCGCGAACAGGCCAAAAGGACAAATACCAAATACAAAGAAAGAATCTCGCGGGCCTATAATAAGACTGTCCAGCACCGGGACGTCGCACTGGGAGATTTGGTCCTACGAGCCTCTGATCAGTGCATGCGCGAAGCTACTCATCCCAAGTTTGCTGCTAACTGGCAAGGACCTTTTGAGGTGAAGGAAGTCTTTGACAGCGGCTATTGCACGATTCTACGATGCCATGGGACTGCTGCAACTCCCACTCCTATCAACATGCGATGGCTCAAAACGCATTACCATTAACTCTACTTTTTGGCTTTTCTACCTACATTGTATGCTTATTATATCCTACCATATGAGGATCCAATTAATGATAACAACTCTTCCATATGAGAACTCATTTATCAAATGTTGTTTATATCATACTTTGCATAGAAGTCAAACGCTAATTTTAAGGCCTATCTGCCTAGACAGCCGTCTATTCTAAGCCTATATGTCTAGATAGCAACAATATGCAACCGTAAGCCTATCTACTTTTATAGCAGCGATAAGAGATAAAGCCTATCTGTCTAGATAGCAGCCAAATGCGATTCTAAGCCTATCTGTCTAGGTAGCAGCAAAAACTGACTCTTGCTCTTTGATAGCATCATCATGCGAAGTAATACTGGCTTGCTCATAAATATATTATAGCAGCTACACGCGATACTTGCAAGGCATGTGTCTATCAACCACGCTTGCAAAATAGAACTCAATAGGGGTGTAAGGAAAACCGAATAAATCACTCAAACCGACCGAACCAAACCGAAATGCTTGGTTTTGGATGGTTTTTTTAGATGTTCGGTTTATCAACGGTTCAAATTTTCACAACCCGGTCGATTTGGTTTGGTTTTTGGTTTGTAAAAATATCACACCGCACCAAACCGAACCGAACCGATATGTGCTTGCCGTACTTTTACTACAATGTATATTGCATAAAGTATATTAAATAATCTAATAAGGAGAAACACGAGTCGATAGATTAAATTAAAAGGATTATATTAATCTCATTCTTCTCCATTTCTCTCACGTTTCATCATAATTTCACTCTAAAATGATATTTGTGCATATTTTTTTAAGTCTATTTAATTTATTTTTCACTTAAAAATTGATATTAGTTGATAAAGTAGTATTATAATATCCATTCAATAATATTTACGCCAACCGACCACACCGAACCGAACCAAACCGCTGCTTTTCGGTTTGCTTCGGTTCGGTTCATCCTTTCAAATGGTTTGGTTTGGTTACAAAATTAGTAAACCGATGTATCCGGTTCGGTTTATGGTTTCAGCAAAAACCGCACCAAACCGAACCGCTTACACCCCTAGAACTTAATGTTCATCAAAATCGTTCTCAAAGAACATCCAAATTTTTTACATAGGACTTGTAAACTATAGAAACTACTACGATTGACTCGTCTTCATCATCGATGCCCTTGATCAAAACAGAGCTCTTGTCGATACCCCTGACATGGTGAAATTCCAGATGAACTTCAAACAATGGAGGCTGCTGATGTGAAGAACAAATGGGAGAACAGCCCATGGGGCAGGAAGCTAATTGTGCTAAAGAAAATTACATCCCACTCATCACTCTCTGGATCAGGCACTAGCTGCAGAGCGTCTTCGGAGGTCCTTCGAGGATAGCTTCCTTGGTGATGGCTAGGGAAAAGTCATCTCCACTTTGATAAGAGAGTCTACACCACATGTCATTGGAAGGCTTGGGCAAATCAACGTTACTCCACAGGTCTTTGGAAGGCTTGGGAAAATCAATGGCTTCCTTCGTGGATTTCTTGGGAGCCATTTCTATAGCACAACAGACACATACAGAGTTAGAGATCCAGAGCCAGTACGTGTTGTAAAAAAGTAAAGAGAAATAAAAAGGACCACAAAAACTCAGAGGAGGTTGCATTATTATTCAATCTTCGTTCCAGATCCACGAAGAGGAAGGAGAAAGTTACTAACTTAATTGTTTCTTGCTGCTGCTGGGATTTTCTCTCTCACTCTTAAGACCAAGGGGGTGGCAATGGTGAACAATAAAAGGCATGTAGGGTTTTGATCATGGATGCACAGCGGAAATATAATAAATTCATCCAATCAAGACCCTACAAGGATCACAGGATGAGAAATCATGACGATGGTAAGATAATAGTGTTATGTACCTTTGAGGTCTCCTTGATGAATTCTAACGAGAAAATTATCACGTCTCTATGGTTAATCCACGCCTAGAGGTGAGATCTAGATCTTCCAATTGCCTTGTGCTAGCTAGGAGGAGTGGAAGAGGATGAAGAAATCACGCAACGGAGCACCGAAGAGGGGGGCAGCCCTCTCTTGTGGCCGACAGGGTGGGCGGACGGCAAGGGGGCTTTGGCCTCCTTGTTTGTCTTGCTCTACCCTTCCTTCTCGCCTACCCAAAGTATGTTATGAGCATAAGTTCCAGGGAAGGAAGCTAGGAGCATCCTTTATATATTTCAACAACTCCTTGTTTACTACATAAAGGCCCTATCCTAATCCTACTCAATTTCGGATTAGTCCAACTTGCATATTAGTCCTACTAAGTTAGCAAGTTGTTTCGATTTGATCCTTCTAATTAATTAACATATTAATTAATTATTTCCCAAGTATAGTTCATCTCTATATGGCGCGTGACCCCATAGGTTCTACTTAGTTGGTAATAACTGTTTACTAATATGGAGCGGCCTCTAGCAAGACATCTATTCTAGCCAACAAATAGAATAGTCATAATGACAAACCTTGTGCAAGTATTGTCTCATCCATTTGTCTCAATAACTGGATTGGACACGAGACACACAAGTCACGCTCGTATATCCAATCCATAGTTCATTGATCCTGTGAATAGCCTTATTCGTGCAAATAACATCAATATCTTATATTGATTTATTTGAGTCTTGACAGGCATTCTATAAGCACTATCCCTCGAGTGGCCTAGGATATTTGCTCCCGTTATGTGGGAGGGAAAAATTCTATATACATCACTACGATATCTAATCTTCCTTCCTATTGTGTCCAATACACGCCTTTATGACTAGCCAGTCATTGTGTAGCGTTTGACGCTACCGAAACACAATATTCTACATGAACAACTAGTGACTTCAAGTCTAAGGATGACAATACTGTTGTCACCGCGAGAAGCACTTGTGACTTTTCATAACATGTATGTAGCCTTCTCGGAGTTGGGTCAATAGTATGCCATCACCTTTAATGCACACCCATGTGTTGGATCATGATATCTCCATATCAATCCAACCCCATACTAGTCTGTAGATGATTGTCCTATTTAACCATTATAATGGACTAGGGATATTTAAGATAAACAACACAATTGTAAATCTAAGGACTTCATTATATTATATATCCAATAATTAATATAATGAATGTTCTAGCCAATTTATTGTTCATACTAAACTAGATTGCCTCTAGGGAACCTATTCCAACAGTCTCCCATTTGCACTAGAGCCAATCCGGTGCATCTTGTATGCCAATGCTCCTACTGTGCCCTTCATGCTTGCACTGAACAAGCGGCTTTGTAAGATGATCTGTTAGATTCTCATCTGTAGGAATCTTGCATATTCGAACGTCTCCTCTTTCGACAATATCTCGAATAAGATGGAACTTCCTAAGTACATGCTTGGATTTCTGGTGCGACCTGGGTTCCTTTGATTGCGCGATCGCTCCAGTGTTGTCACAATACAACTCTAATGGATCCGCAATGCTAGGAACCACACCAAGCTCAGTCAAACTTCCTAATCCAAACGGCTTCTTTTGCTACGCCATTTGCAGAAATATACTCAGACTCTGTTGTAGAATCAGCCACCGTCTCTCACTTGGAACTCTTCCAGCTCACCGCTGCTCCATTTAGGCAAAATACAAACCCTGACTGTGATCTGAAATCATCTTTGTCGGTCTGGAAGATAGCATCCGTGTATCCCCTTACGCAACTCTATATCACCTCCAAATATCAAGAATGCATCCTTAGTTCTTCTCAAGTACTTAAGGATGTTCTTGACCGCAATCCAGTGGCTCACCTGGATTGGACTGATATCTGCTTTTCATACTCAATGCATATTACACATCTGATCTAGTACAAACATGGCGTACATGATGGATCCTATGGTTGGGGCATAGGGAACCCTACTCATGTGTTCCTTCTCAATCTCATTGGAAGGACAACCACTCTTCAAAAGAGTGACTCCATGCGACATGGGCAAGAATCCCTTCTTGGAATCTTGATGCTGAACCGTTTCAGCACCTTGTCTATATATGGACTTTGACTTAGGCCTAGCAGCCTTTTAGATCTATCTTTATAGATCTTTATACCAAGTATATAGGCTGCTTCACCTAAGTTTCATTGAGAAACACCTTCCCAGCCAATATTTAACAGATTGAAACATGGGAATGTCATTTCCAATGAGTAGTATGTCATCCACATACAACACCAGAAAAGCAATAGAGCTCCCACTAACCTTCTTGTACACAAAAGACTCGTCTTCGTTTGTGATGAAGCCAAACTCTTTGACTACTTCATCAAAATGTCGATTCCAACTCCTAGAAGCTTGATTCAACCCATAAATGGATTGTTTCAGCTTACAGACTTTGTTAACTTTATTTGAATCTTTAAAACCCTCAGGTTGTGTCATGTACACATCCTCAAGGAGATACCTTGAATCTGTCTGAATCCTTTAGCCACCAATCGGCCCTTATAGGTAATTACATTACCATCCATGTCGATCTTTTCCTTGAAGACCCACTTGCACTCTATGGGGCGTGCCCCTTCAAAGTCCATACTTTGTTGGTATACATGGATTCCATCTCGGATATCATGGCTTCAAGCCACTTCTGAGAATCAGGCCCTTTAATGGCCTCTTCATAGGTAGTAGGCTCATCATCCATGAGCATCGTGTCACCAGATTCAGTCACGAGAAGTCCATACCTCTCGGGCTCCTGTCGCACTCTACTAGATCTACGAAGCTCTTGTGCTACTTGAACAGGCTTCTCCACAACCTCTTGCGGTTCCAGCTCATGTTCCATAGTAGGATCAATGCTTTTTGGTTCTTGAACTTCTTCAAGTTCTACAGTCCTCCCACTTTCTTCTTTAGAGAAAAACTCTCTTTCTAGAAACACGCCGGTCCGAGAAACAACAAATTTGTTCTCAGTTGGATTGTGGAAATAATACCCCAAAAGTGTTTAATGTAGGTGTACACAGGTATATTAATACTCTAGAAGGGGGTGTTGAATAGAGAATGCTAGCTTTTCCCAAAACACAAGTTTTTTGAACTTTAGTAGAGCAAACTGTTGATATCTCAAAGCTTTGAAAAGAACTTGAAAATCTTAAAGATATAACAGCAGAGTATAGAGGCTTCAAATCTTTGAGACTTGGAAAGCTCCAAAGATTTGAAACATGCAATATAAACTGTATGTAAAAACAACAAAAGTAAATAGCAAGAACACAGAGATTTTACAGAGTTCAGTCACAATTGGACCTATTCTCTGCCTAAGGAATCTAATCCCTCCAGGATTCAAACACAGCTTCTTATTAATCACCCAGATTTAGCCCTAGATCTCAAGCCTAAGTGAGCTCCCTTACACTTATACAGCTTGTGGTTCCCAACCTATCTAGTTACAGACTACAACCTGTTGAAACAATAAGAACCTCTTGTTGTTGACTTGAACAACCAAACTACTAAGTTTAGTGAGGTTTTAGAGATGAAGAATAAATAATACAATTGTGTAAAGAAAGAAGAACTCAGAAAAGATAAGTTGTTTAAAGCCTGAAAGAGTTCTTCTGGAATTGAATGATCTTCAGTCTGCTTGAGTTGAATTCCTGAATGATTTGAAGAGCTGTATGAAATTGATCTTCCCAGTTGATTGCCCTCTTCAAAGCCATGACCTCTGTGTCTCATACAATTCTATGCAATTCAAATTTAAGTAGCTGATCTCAATCTGAAACTGACTTGAGAGATTCCAGGAACAGAATTCCTAAAATAACTCCTATCTAAGAAGCTCCTGTCAACATCTTAATTTAAATGCATTGCTGATCTGTTTACGGACGTTGGAGTGTCCAACAAACCTGCAAATAAATAGCAAACAAGATCAAACAAATAACAATACAATCTAGCAAGAAGATCCGCTTGAAACAGCAGCTAACAAGTATGAGAAAAATATGCTAGAATTGTCTTGCTGACAGTTCTGAGTTTAACAAATATATTCAAACTTATGAATATATCAAGTAACCAATATAGAGTCCACAATAATATACAATAATCAGCTTGTATCAAGATCTAAGTATCACTGAATCCACCTGCATACAAGAAGATGATTAGAAGAACTTAGCAATAAAGAGTAACCAGATGGTTACAATATCTCAAAGCTTTGAAGCTTTGCCTGCTAACTTCACCAGAATTAGCATTGGATTTTCAATCCAACTTAGTCCTGCAGTGATCAAATTAGAACATAGATTGCTGAATGTAATTATATAATTAAACCATCATCACCAAAACATAACCAAAACCTGCACAAAATAGTTAGATAACTCAGCATATAGGAACTGCTACAGTGACTCAAAGCTTTGAAGCTTTAGTACTTATCAATTTCTTATGCTTGTGTTTCTGGGTTTCATCATCAAGGAGCTAAGCTCTTTGCATGTATTTTCATAACATAATGTCCATAAGCTTCAGACTTATCAATCTCCCCCTTGATGAAAGACAAAACACATTATCTGGATATAGATATCCTGCAACTTACAATCAGTGGTAAAAATCACAGAACATAAATTCAAAAATCACAAAATTGCATAGATAACATCTACCAGATCCAGAATTTATTACAAACCATAAAACATAAAACTAATAAAAGCATAAAAACACATAACACATAATCTTCTCCCCCTTTTTGACTTTCATCAAAAGAGTAGAAGAAATGTTGGATCTGTTCAGAGTTTTTTTTAAAAAAAATAAGAAAAACAACCTAAGCTTCAGAAATGAGAAGAGTAGAAAGAATAGAGAGAATAGGTTCAAGTCTTTGAAGATCCTGTGGACTTTGATGTTCCCTTCCCTTTGCCCTGATTCTCCTCTTGCTCTTCTTCTGAAACTTCTGCATCTTCAGCCTGTTCCTTGGCCTGTTCTCCTTGTTCTTCAGATTTCTTTCCATGAGCTTCGTCATCCTGCATCTTTTCAACAACCTCATCAACCAACTTGTTCAGATCAGCAGCTTCCTTTACAGCTTTTTCTGCAGCAGTTTCCTCATCATCTGCCTCATCTTCAGATTGGTCAAAGAGATCCTTTGATGTCAGAACAACATGAATATTTTCTTCTTCTTCTTCTTCTTCTGTTTCTTGAGAGCGTCTCCCAGAACTTCCTCTGAATCAATGCTTGTATCTCTACTTTCTAAAGAAGGCACTTTCTCCATATCCAAACCTTTGATGATCAGGTCAAGCTTGTTAAGCACCAAACCTTTGAACTTAGTAAGGTCATTGGACAAGTTAAACAACCCTTGTCTCAAATCCTCCACACCATCTTCCATAACCTCAACCCTATCTATAATCTGTGAGAAATCCAGATTACCAGGCACCTTAGGGGTTGAAGAAGCTCTAGGTTTGATGAACTCCTTTTCCTTCAGCTCCTTAACATTCAACTCTGAATAGAACTTCAATTTCCTTTAGCAGTATACACAATCCCAATCCTTTGAAGGGATGCTTCATCAACTACCCCAAAACCAGTAGTAATCTTCTCTTTATCCTTCAAAGACACTCCAAAATGTTTGAAAAACAATGATAAAACATTGGCATGGGGTAAAGAGTGGTACCTAGTCCTTGTCCCACAGTAGACCATGTGTTCCATCACCACATTAGGAAGGTCTACCTCAAACCCTTGACAAATCAAATACATCAAGAGTAAAACCTTGTCTGTTACCAACTCTTTGGAGTATTCTCTGGGGACCACACACCTCATAATGATAGAAAATAGGATTTTGGCTTCACAGTTAAACACATAATGTGTTAACTGCTTGGGTTCAGAAGTGGTTCTCTCCAAGAAAAACATGGCTTTGGCTTTCTCTAGGATTTCTTTTCTATCAGGACAGTCACCAACCTTATACTTACTAGGCACTCCCAAAACTTTGGAGAACACCCTGTGATCTAACCTAATGTCCACACCAGCCACTCTTGAAGTAAGGATGTATCTATCACTGTCATCAAGCACTTGAACCAGATTCAAATAAAACAGTCTGGTTAACCTAGGGTAAGCTTCAGAAGGTGGGTTCAATAGACTTCCAACAGATGAGTTTTTCAAGTTCTTAATGTAGTCTAAGTCTAAAATCTCCAATAAATCAGAAATGATTAGACTACAAAAATACACTTTAGATGATGCATACCCATCAATCCATACCTTCTTGACATCAGAATTAACAAACCAAGATTCAGGCAAGAGGTTCTTACCAAAGTTTGTGGCTTTCTTGGTTTTCACTGCAACGTGCTTAACCCTCTTCTTCTCTGGGATTTCTTCACCCTTATTTTGTGGAGTTTCTTATACTTTCTTGTCACCAGCCTTCTTCTCTTTTGAAGATGGTACACTATTCTTTTCCTTCTCAGCAATCACTTCTTTCTTCTTCTTACTTGAATCTTCTTCCTTATCCTTATTCCCCTTTTCTTTCTCCATTTCCTCAATTGTAGATTCTGAATCTGAATCAGCCCTTACTTATTCTTGAACTTCCTTCACTTTCTTGGTCTTATTTGTAGGAGGAGAAGTCTCATGAACACTAGCCGTGTCCTCTTAGTCTGATCCATGAATGGTGATCTTCCTGTTAGCCTTTCTCTTCACCCTCTTGTTGGAGGTCTGACCTAGCTGCTTGATCCTTTCTGATTTTCACTCCATTTGGGTTAGGGTTGGAGAGAGATTGAGAGAATGGTAATAGAGAGAGATAGATACGAAGAAATAGAAGCAGATAATGAGAGAAAATATTTCATGAAGCTGGCTTAAGTAAGTAGATGAGTTTGACTAAAAGTAGGAGATTTGCATGCAAAAACAATTCAAAAGATTTTCAAGATATTTGTAGATATTTTGATCAGATCTCTGAACATTTGAAAATATTTTGTAATTATCTAAAAAGATATCATAAAAATTTTCATGATTCAATATTTTTAAAGATAATGCATATCCACTCATCAAAGCAGTGAAACAGTAGTTCAAAGCTTTGAGAAGTTTCAGACTAATACAGAAACTTCAAATCTTTGAGCCATATTTTCAAGGCTCTAGAAAATATAATCTCAATTCCTTGACTCACACAGATAATACATATAGTAAATAATTACTCCCCCTAAACCAATGCATCCTTGTTTAACATACCCAATTCAAGTCTTAGAGATGCAAACCTCTCATCTGGCAGTGGTTTAGCGAAGATATCAGCTATTTGCTTAGAAGTAGAAATAAAAGATAGAACAATATCACCTTTTTCTATATGAATGTCAAATAATCCAGAAGTACTCTTTTTGTCTACTTTGTATTCTGCAAAGTCTGCATCTGAATATCTACTCAACAAAAAGTTATACCTTCTTGGATACCAAATCCCCAAGTCTGTGGTTCCATCCAAATATCTTAAAATCCTTTTCACAGCAATTAATTTACTTTCTTTAGGATCAACCTAAAACCTTGCACACATGCACACACTAAACATAATATCTGGTCTACTAGCAGTTAGATACAAAAGTGAACCAATCATACCTCTGTATTCTTTCTGATTTACACTCTTACCAGTTGTGTCCTTGCCTAAAGACAGTGATGAAATCACAGGGGTCTTTACCACCTTGGACTGTGACATGTTATACTTGTTTAACAAGTCCAGGGTGTACTTTCCTTGATGAACAAAAATTCCTTTCTTCATTTGATGTACATGAAGTCCAATAAAGAAATTTAGTTCTCCCATCAAGCTCATTTCAAATTCTCTGCACATTAGACTTGAAAACTCTTTTGAAAGAGCATCATTAGTAGCACCAAAAAGAATATCATCTACATATATCTGAACAACTAGCATATCTTTTTCCTGATTCTTGATAAAAATGGTCTTATCAAGCAAACCTCTCTTAAAACCATTTTCCAACATAAATTTTGAGAGTCCATCATACCAAGCCCTTGGAGCTTACTTAAGTCCATATAACGCTTTGTCCAGTTTGTAAACATAATCAGGAAAGGTGTCATTTTCAAAACCTGTTGGTTGAGCAACAAATACTTCTTCTTGTAAATAACCATTCAGAAAAGAACATTTGACATCCATTTGGAGAACTTTTATGTGATTATGTGATCAAAATGCAAGACGTATTCTAATAGCTTCTAACCTTGCAACAGGGGCAAATGTTTACTCATAATCAATACCTTCCTCTTGATTGTATCCCTGTGCAACCAGTCTTGCTTTATTTCTCACAACCTTATCTTTTTCATCAAGCTTATTTCCGAACACCCATCTTGTTCCAGTCACTGATTTATCATTTGTTCTAGGAAAAACATTCTAAACTTTGTTTCTTTCAAACTCATTCAGCTCATTCTGCATGGCAATGATCCAGTCTGCATCTTCTAGTGCTTCTTTTGCAGTTTTGGGCTCAATGAGTGATACAAAAGCACTGAATTCACACAGATTTCTCAATTGACCTCTTGTCTGAGTTCCAGTTGTTGGATCTGATAAAATATTCTCAGCGGGATGATCTGAGAGATATTTGAACTTATTTTTGGGTGTCCAAGTGTATGGACCTTCAAGGCTTTGAGTTCTTGATACAGTAGAAGGAGCATCATATTTCCTGTCAATCTCAGTCTCGAGGCTTTGAGATTTTGGCTCAGCAGGGGGTTCAAGGCCTTGAGATTCTTCTAAAAGTTTTTGGTGCTTAGTTTTCCTCTCTCTCAAGGTCTTCATTAGTCTCATATTTATTCAAACTAAGATCCAAAAAAATTTATCTTAGAGAATCATCAGTACTTTCATCAAAAACAACATGAATACTCTCCTCTACAATCTTAGATTTTTATTGTAAATCATGTAAGCCTTGCTGATTTGAGAATAACCAAGAAACACACCTTCATCACTTTTATCATCAAACTTACCAAGATTATCTTTGCCATTGTTATGCACAAAACAAGTACAGCCAAAAGGCTTAAAGTAAGCAACACTAGGCTTTCTGCCTTTAAACAGTTCATAAGGAGTTTCTTCAAAATTGGCCTGATCAAACATCTGTTGAGCACATAGTTGGCAGTATTAGCAGCTTCTGCCCACAAAGATTTTGTAACATTACTTTCAAGTAGCATGGTTCTAGACATATCTTCAAGAGTCCTATTTTTCCTCTCAACTACTCCATTTTGCTGAGGAGTTCTAGGTGCATAAAAGTTGTGTGAGATGTCATGCTTTGCATAAAATAAATCAAAATCAAGTTGATCAAATTCCCTACCATGATCAATTCTAATAGACGCAACAGGTAAATTTTTCAAAGTTTGAAGCTCTTTGCAAAGTTTTGAAAATTCAGATAATGCTTCAGAATTTTCTCTAATAAACATTACCCAAGTATATCTAGAGTAATTATCAACCACAACAAGCATATATTTTTACTTCTGGGTGTTTGAACCCTCATAGGACCACACAAGTCCATATGAAGTATTTCTAAGGGTCTGAAGGTACTTACGAAATTCGTTGGCTTGAATGAGCTTCTGGTTTGTTTACCTTGAGTACAAGCCTTGCTAAACTCATCATCCTTGAATTTAAGGATTGGTAATCCCCTTACCAGATCTTTTGAGATGAGCTTATTCAGAGAATGCATGCTTATATGACCAAGCTTTCTGTGCCATAGTTTTGAGTCATCCTTCAAAACTTTGAGACACTTCAGACTATCTCCTGCAACTTTTTCAGTGCATAGTGCATAAACATTATGTGACCTAGGAGCAGTGAGTATGCAAGCTTCTTAGAATTTTCCTGACTTTTTCTTCATTTGAGAATATTTTTCCCGAATTCTCCAAGTTGTTCACAATATCTGTAAACCTTTTGAACATATCTTTGATGGATTCATCATAATTCATCTTAAACAGTTCATAGTGCCTCAAAAGGATATTAATCTTTGTCTGTTTGACTTGGCTAGTTCCTTCATAGGTAACAGTCAAGTTATCTCAGATCTCCTTTGCATTTTTGCAGTTGGATATCCTGTTGAAATAATCTGCACTAAGAGCACAATATAATAAGTTCAAAACTTTGTAATTTTTTGATACCTTTTCAAGTTCAGTAACTGAGAGATCTTCATCAGGTTTGACTGTTCTAACACCATTCACAGTAGTATAGAACAGGTTTAGCCAATTCACAATAATAGACCATAGTTCCATGTCCTGATCTATGATGAAAATTTTCATCAATGCCTTCCAATGCACAAAGTTATCACCACAGAACAATGGGGGTCTATTAGATGTCTTCCCTGTGAGAATCCTCCTTCACCTACAAAACTCATTGTCACAAGATTGTTAGATCTTTAAACTGTGACCCAAATCTCTGATACCAATTGAAAGTGTGTAATGTAGGTGTACACATGTATATTAATACTCTAGAAGGGGGGGGGGGGTTGAATAGAGTATGCTAGCATTTGCCAAAACACAAGTTTTTGAAACTTTAGTAGAGCAAACTGTTGATATCTCAAATCTTTGAAAACAACTTGAAAATCTTAAAGATATAACAACAGAGTATAGAGGCTTCAAAGCTTTTAGACTTGGAAAGCTCCAAAACTTTGAAACTTCCAATATAAACTGTATGTAAAAACAGCAAAAGTAAATAGCAAGAACACGAAGATTTTACAGAGACACGAACTACTGCAATACCTGACTACTAATCCTCAAAAAAGTTATTCAGGAGTGAGTCTCCAGTAGACAGCTTTTTGCAATTAGCAGATAGGGAATCCAGGCGATCCTTGTTGATCTTATCATCCTGTACAACTTCCTCAAACTCTTTGATAGATTTGTTAAGTATCTCCTTGCGCGCCTTAAGGGTAGCATGTTCCTTGCTATAGTTGGATTATTCAAACCTGAGTTGCGCAGAATTGTTGATCTTGGTCAGCCTCTGTACGAGGAAATCCAGGTTTAGTCTCCCTGTCGCGACTTGTTGAAGGCCATTCGCGCTTGAAAGAAGGATTTGAGCACTGGCAACCGAGGTGCTTGCTAGAGTTGTATTATGTACTCTTTCTAAGAGAGAAGCCATCTCTTTGAGAAGATTCCCTCTATCTCTAGGCGCTAGCTCCAGAATTCTTGCAAACGTAGTTAGATACGATATGCGCACCTTCATAAGCCATTCAAGGCAAGCCTGAATAATACCTACACACGCGAAGATGAAAGGAAATCAGTTAGTAAAGGCATGAGGTCATGAGCCGCACACCATAAGGGGAATTGTCTTACCAGTTCCTTCAGCAATCTGCTGAAGTGAGGCAACATGAGTCGCCCTTAACCACCACTAGAAGAGGCTATTGCAGCTAACCTTTGGTCTGTTAAAGCTTCACGCGCGAAATATTCTTCAGGAATGGCATATTTCCTTTCAGCAACAACTGGTTCGGCAACTTGCGAGCCCCATATTGCCCATGGATTTTGAGCAAAGAGCATATCCAGGTCTAGGCCAGAAGAATCAATGACCATGCTAAGAAGTGACAAGTTTTCACTGGGGCCCTCTAAGGATGCAATACCTCTGGAGGTATCTTGTGCAGGAGGGGGAGCGGTCTTTGCTGACACCTCATCCGCGACTATAGAAGTACTGGTCTTCGAGGTCGCGTCTTGATGGGGCTCAGTTATAACTGCACCATCGTTCCCTTCTCCTTCTGCTTCATTTACACTATGTGCAGACTCCGGTGCTTCTAGCACACTTTCACGTGCGACGTCAGGCTGCGTCCTGAGAGTTACGGCAATATCAACATCTAGAACGGTCGACTGAACATCCGTCATGACTTGATCAGGTGCAATGTCATCCCCATTAGACTCAGGATCAGCCTCTCCTTTGTTAGTTGTCGCATTTTGAGGAAAAGAACTGGAATTTCTTGCCTCATCAGCGACCTCAAATCGCTCGGCCATTTCAGGAGGAGTCTCAGCTGGCAACGTAGCTGTAGGAGCAACACTTGGAGTAGCAGCGGCATTAAATATATTCGTGGGAATAGCCTTATTCGTGCAAGTCACACTCGTATATCCAGTCCATAGTTTCTCGATCCTAGGAATAGCCTTATTCGTGCAAATAACATCAATATCCTATATTGATTTATTTGAGTCTTGCCAGACATTCTATGAGCACTATCCCTCGAGTGGCCTAGGATATTTTCTCTCGTTATGTGGGAGGGACAAATTCTATCTACGTCCACTACGATCTCTAAGCTTTCTTCTTATTGTATCCGGTACACGCCTTTATAGCTACCCAGTTACGGTGTAGCGTTTGAGGCTACCAAAATCACAATAATCCACAACTAGACAATCTAGTTACTTCAAGTCTAAGGATGACAATACCATTGCACCACAAGAAGCGCTTGTGACTCAACATAACATGTATGTAGCCTTCTCGGAGATGGGTTAATCCACTGCGCCATTACCCTTAATGCACACCCATGTGTTGGATCATGATATCTCCATATCAATCCAACCCCATACTAGTCTATAGATGATTGTCCTATTAATCATTATACTGGACTAGGGATATTTAAGATAAACAACACGATTGTAAATCTAAGGACTTCATTATATTAAATATCCAATAAATATACAATGAATGTTCTAGCCAAAATAAATTCATACTAAACTAGATTGCCTCTAGGTCATCTATTCCAAAAGTCTCCCACTTGCACTAGAGACAATCTGACGCATCTCGTATGCCCATGCTCCTAGTGTGCCCTTCATGATTCCACTGCACAAGCAGCTTTGTAAGCGGATATGACAGATTCTCATCTGTAGGAATCTTGCATATCTGAACGTCTCCTCTATCCATAATATCTCGAGTAAGATGGAACTTCCTGAGCACGTTATTGGATTTTTGGTGCGTCTTGGGCTCATTTGATTGCGCGATCGCCCCAGTGTTGTCACAGTACAACTCTACTAGATTCGCAATGCTAGGAACCACACCAAGTTCGGAAACAAACTTTCTGATCCAAACAGCTTACTTTGCTGCACCATTGGCAGCAATGTACTTAGCCTCTGTTGTAGAATCAGCCACCGTCTCTTGCTTGAAACACTTCCAGCTCACCGCTGCTCCATTCAGGAAAAACACATATACCGATTGTGGTCTAAAGTCATATCTGTCGGTTTGGAAGCTTGCATCCGTGTAACCCTTACACGTAACTCTTCCTCACTGCCAAATATCAAGAAAGCATCCTAAGTTATTCTCAAGTACTTTAGGATGTTCTTAACTGCAATCCAGTGACTCTCAGCCATATTGGATTGGTATCTGCTTGTCATACTCAAGGCATATGACACATCTGGTCTAGTACATAACATGGCGTACATGATAGATCCTATGGCGGAGGCATAGGGAATTATACTCATGCGTTCCTTCTCAATCTCATTTAAAAGAAAACCACTCTTCGAAAGAGTGATTCCATGTGACATGGGCAAGAATCCCTTCTTGGAATCTTTCATGTTGAACCACTTCAACACCTTGTCAATATATGTACTTTGACTTAGGCCTAGCAATCACTTATATCTATCTCTATAGATCTTTATACCAAGTATATGGGCTGCTTCCCCTAAGTCTTTCATTTAGAAATACTTTCCTAGCCAATCTTTAATAGATTGCAGCATGGGAATATCGTTTCCAATGAGTAGTATGTCATCCACATACAAGACCAGAAAAGCTACAGAGCTCCCACTAACTTTCTTGTAGACACAAGACTCATCACCTTTTCTTATGAAGCCAAACTCTTTGACTACTTCATCAAAACGTCGATTCCAACTCCTAGAAGCTTGCTTCAATCTATGAATGGATCGTTGCAGCTTACAGATTTTGTTGGCTTGCTTTGGATCTTCAAAACCCTCCGGCTGTATCATATACACGTCCTCGAGGAGATTCCCATAAAGGAATGCTGTCTTAACATCCATCTGCCAAATCTCATAGTCATGGTATGCTGCAATTGCAAGTAGGATTCGGATGGATTTGGTCATTGCAATGGTGAAAATGTTTCATCATAGTCAATACCATGAATCTGTCTGAATCCTTTAGCCACCAATCGGCCCTTATAGGTAATCACATTACCATCCATGTCGATCTTCTTCTTCATAGATCGAACCATATCTAATAGGGTTTGATTCCTCCTCTCGGACATGCCATTCCAATGTGGCGTTCCAGGTGGAGTGAGTTGGGACACGATCCCACACTCTCTAAGATAGTCGTCAAACTCTTGGCTCAAGTATTCTCCTCCACGATCCAATCAAAGAGCCTTGATACTTTTTCCAACTTGCTTCTCTACTTCACTCTTGAATTCTTTGAAATTTTCAAAGGATTCGTATTTGGCCCTCATGAGGTACACAAATCCATATCTACTGAAATCATAAGTAAATGGAATGAAGTAGACGTAACCATCCCTGGCTAGCGTGGCAAATAGCCCACACACATCAGTATGTATGAGCGCCAATTGCTCACTAGTCCTCTCACCTTTCTTATTTAAAGGAGACTTTGTCATTTTTCCCAATAAACAAGCCTCACATGTCTCATATGATTCAAAATCAAATGAGTATAGGAATCCATCCTTATGGAGTCTAGATACACGTTTCTCGTTTATATGGCCTAAACGACAGTGCCATAAGTAAGCAGGATTTAAATCATGTATTTTAATCCTCTTGGTATTAATGTTGTAGACATGATTGCTTAGATCAAGGACATACAGTCCATTAAATAATTGCGCACTACAATAGTGAATATTATTAAAATAAAAGGAACAACAATTGTTCTTTATTGAAATAATAAAACCTTCCTTGTCCAGACAATAAATAGAAATAATTTTTCTGCTCATGCAGACACAAAATAGCAATTATTTAATTCTAAAACTAATCCTGAAGGTAGAGATAGCTCGCACACGCCCACGGCCAACGCAGCAACTTTTGCTCCATTCCCAATGCGCAGGTCTATCTCCCCTTTAGCCAATCTTCTACTTCTCTTTAGATCCTGCACATTTCGACAAATGTGAGATCCACATCCACTATATCATAACCATGATGTAGAGACAGTTAAATTGACATCTACAACAAAAATACCTGGTGGTGGTGGAATCACTATTCCAAGCCTCTCGTCCTCCACATACTTTGGGCAGATCCTCCTCCAGTGTCAAGGCTGACTGCAGTAGTGACACTCACCTTTAGTCACACCTTTGGAAATGCCACCAACAGGCTTAAGGGCAGGTTCTTTGGGCTTGGAAACTGACTTGCCTTTTCCCTTGGAGGACGAGGTAAACCTTTTGCCCTTTCCTTTCTGTACCATCATAATGGCCTTGCCCTTACCCTTGTTGATGCTTTGTTCGGCTGTCCTCAACATATTGAGTAAATCTGGCAGTGGTTTCACGATCTCGTTCATGTTATAGTTCATAATGAACTGTCCATAACTCTCAGGCAACGATTGTAACACGAGATCGGTTGCCAACTCTTGGCCGATCGTAAACCCTAGTCGGGCGAGATTCTCCAAGTACCCGATCATACGGAGTACATTGGGTCCCACCGGGTTCCCTTCTGCTAGATGACACTTGAACAATGCCTTATAGACCTCATACCTCTCAACCCTTGCCTGCTCTTGGAAGAGCTGCTTCAGATGCTCGATCATATCGACAACATTCATGTTTTCGTGTTGCTTCTGAAGCTCAGAAGTCATGGTGCATAGCATAAGGCAGGCCGCATCATTAGCTTCATCAACACGCTTTTGATACGCCTTTAGGGCCGCAAGTTTCTGGTTCTCTGGATCTGCTGGAACATGCTCCTCTATTGCGTACAGTTTCTTCTCTTTCTTTAGAACGATTCTCAAGTTTCTGTACCAATCAAGGAAGTTGGTTCCAGAGAGCTTGTCCTTATCAAGGAAAGATCGTAGGGAATGTTGTGAAATCGATGAGTTGTTTGCCATTTGGAATTCTACAAAAGGAAAGTACGCAAGTTTTAGTATTTGTGAATTTTTGACTTTATTCAATAATGGCTAGTTTATCAAATATAGCTCCCACTATTTTTCTACGGATTATTAACCCTCAAGATATTAATGCGGAAAATATCCTTATAGTTTCTAGTGGGCCAAGATTCATGTTTCATCTCCTTATGAGCTTGCTTGGGAAAGTCACCCATAATTTGACTACTTTAGGTAGGAACAATTCCAATTGCAGCCTATGCAACTCTTGGTTCAATTGGGCAAATAACTTCTTATTTATCCATCTGCATGGATAATCCCAATTGATTGCCTCTAGGTTTTTAATCAAATTAATGGCCTAGTTGTGTCCAACCTCTTATTTAAACAATTTTACATAACTTGTTTGTGCCGTCGCATTCCATCATGATGAACCAAGTTGCCTTGCTTTGGCATGCACGAACTTGTAAATCATGATGATAATGAGTGTTTTAAATAACGAGAAGGCAAGAACACAATATTTGAATTTTGAGGGATTTTCAAATTCAATTTTAATTTTTTTGTTGATCCATATCAACTGATCTATCTATTTGAGTTTGGGCATAACTACAAATAATAAATCCGGGTTGTCTAATTATCTTATTATCCTAATTGCATGCATCATCCATACACCAACAACAAAATAATAAGACAATAAAATAAACAACCACAAAATGAAATAAAACGTGATGTGGATATGGCCTTTTCTAGACTAATATAATTCCAAGCCAATTGAATTATCTATGAACCCTAAAAGCAAACACATCTCCATGCGTCTTCATCTTTTGGTCCATCTTTCATAGTCATGTGGAATGCTCCATGCTCCATCTTTTGTGTCTTCATTTGGCTTTGGGCTTCTTTTCTTCAATCTTGGCTAACAATCTATTCTATCTAGCACTATCTAATAAAATAAATCTCACAAGTTGAGAAAAAAAATGACTCGCAGGCCATAAAACCTTAATTAATTATTACAATAAATGGATCAGCTCGCAGGCCGTAAACCAAACCACAAAAATTAAACAATCACACCAAACCACATCCTAAGGCCATATCCAACCACCATGCAATTTTCACATAAACAGTTAAAATCCAATTTTAACGCGCTCGGTCAATTTTAATTGATTGTAGGAATATTTCTAGGGTTAAAACGGTCGAAGGGGCCCAACAATCTTATTGCCCGAACCCCAAAGAGGACCGCCTAGGCCTTGGGTCGGCCGGTCCCTAGCCCACACGGCTAGGCCGTGTGCTAGGGCAGCCCCCGGCCCCTAGGCCGCACCTTACTTGGGCTGCAAGCAAGGAGGGGAAGTCCCCTAAGGGGGACGAACCTCTTAGGGAGTTGTTTCCACAACAACTCCCTTGCTTGTTGCCCAAGTTTGGTTGTTTCCTTGTTTGAAAAGAACTCCTTCTTTCAATAGGATGCCCAAACCCAAGATCTAAGATCCTAAAATTTCTCAAACTCACTAATTCATGCATCCAATGCAAAAGCTAGGTCTTGTTTTGTTTGATTATGGACAAATTGCATCATATGCTTGATTTGTCTTTTTTACGTTATAAAAAATAAATTTAAAGTGTACAACTATCAAAACATAACCCATAAACCACGTTTATGTTGTACGACCGGTGGCTCTGATACCACTGTAGGGTATTGATCATGGGTACGCAGCGGAAAATATGATTTATCCATATAATACCCTCCAAGGATCACAGGACAAGAGGCATAACGATGGTAAAGGAAGAATCATGTTACATACCTTGGGGTTTGTCCTGTGATGACTTGTAACGTGAATTGTGTCACGTCTCTACGGTTGATACACGCCTAGAGTTGAGATCTAGATCTTCATTCTCCTTTGTGCTAGCTAGGAACGGAGGAAGAGGAAGAATAAATCACGCAACACGAGGAAACAAGGAGGTGGCGGCCTCCTTTGTTGGCTGACGGGGTAGGGGCGGCGGCAAGGGGTCGGGCGGCCCTCTTGCTTGCTTGCTCTCTCTCATTTTTGTTCTCTCCCACTCAAGTTATGAACAATAGGCTCATAAGTCAGCGAATGAAGGAATGAGCATCCTTTATATAGTCCAACAAATCCTTTTCACCTACCTAAAGGACCTATTCTAGTCCTACTAGAATTCAATTTATTCCCTTCCTTGCAAATTAGTCCTACTAAGTTTGCAAGGTGTTGCAAAGTGATCATTCTAATTAATTAATCATATTAATTAATTCCGAAATCTAGTTCAAATCTATATAGCGTGTGACCCCATAGGTTCTATCTAATTGGTAGCAACAATTTGCTAATATGGAGCGGTTTCTAGCAAAACATCCATTCTAGCCAACTAATAGAATAGTCATCCGACAAAACTTGTACAAGTAATTGTCACATCCCTTTGTCTCTATATCCGGATTGGACACAAGACATACAAGTCACACTCGTATATACAATCTATAGTTTCTCGATCCTGGGAATAGCCTTATTCATTCAAATAACATCAATGTCCTATATTGATTTATTTGAGTCTGGCCGGACATTCTATAAGCACTATCCCTCGAGTGGCTTAGGATATTTGCTCCCGTTATGTGGGAGGGACAAATTCAATCTCAGCCACTACGATCTCTAAGCTTGCTTCTTATTGTATCTGGTACACGACTTTATAGCACCCAGTTACGGTATAGCGTTTGACGCTACCAAAATCACAATAATCCACAACTAGACAATCTAGTGATTTCTGTAGGGTTTTGATTCATGGATGCGCAACGGAAACACAAAAAATCATAACCCATGCAAAACCCTCCAAGGATCACAAGTCAAGATACATAATGATTGTAAAGGAAGAAATCAATAACACACCTTAGGGTTCTCCTTTGATGACTTCAAACGCGAATTGTGTCACGTTCTCTATAGTTGATCCACGCCTAGAGTTGAATTCTAGATCTTCCAATCCAATGGAGCTATCCGGGAAAGAGGAAGAGGAAGAAGAATCACGCAAAACGAGACGAAACAAGGAGGTGTTCGGCCTCCTTGTGGCCGACGGGGACGGGCGGCGGCAAAGGGGGGCGGCGTGCTACTCTTTGCTTGCTTGCTCTCTCCTTTTTGTTCTCTCCCACTGAATTTATGATCAATAAGGTCATAAGTGTGGGAAGGAAGGAGTGTCCTTTATATAGTCCAACAAATCCTTGCCAACTACCTAAAGGACCTATTCTAGTCCTACTAGAATTCAATTTAGTCCCTTCCTTGCAAATTAGTCCCTACTAAGTTTGCAAGGTATTGCAAAGTGATCCTTCTATTTCATTAATCCAATCAATTCATTCCCGAATCTAGTTCAACTCTATATAGGGTGTGACCCCATTGGTTCTATCTAGTTGGTAGCAACAATTTGCTAATATGGAGCGGTTTCTAGCAAAACATCCATTCTAGCCAACTAATAGAATAGTCATCTTTACAAACCTTTTACAAGTAATTGTCTCATCCCTTTGTCTCTATATACGGATTGGACACGAGACATACAATTCACACTCGTATATCCAATCCACAGTTTCTCGATCCATGGGAATAGCCTTATTCGTGCAAATAACATCAATATCCCATATTGATTTATTTGATTCTGGCCAGAAATTCTATAAGCACTATCCATAGAGTGGCCAAGGATATTTGCAACCGTTATGTGGGAGGGACAAATTCTATCTACGTCCACTACGATCTCTAAGCTTGCTTCTTATTGTATCGGTACACGTCTTTATAACTACCCAGTTACGGTGTAGCGTTTAACGCTACCAAAATCACAATAATCCGCAACTAGAATATCTAGCGACTTCAAGTCTAAGGATGACAATACCATTGAACCACGAGGAACTTGTGACTTAACATAACGTGTATGTAGCCTTCCCGGAGATGGGTCAATCCAGTGCGCTATTACCCTTAATGCATACCTATGTGTTTGATCATGATATATCCATATCAATCCAACCCCATACTAGTCTATAGATGAATGTCCCATTAATCATTATACTGGACTGGGAATATTTAAGATAAACAACACAATTGTAAATCTAAGGACTTCATTATATTAAATATCCAATAAATAATAAAATGAATTTTCTAGCTACAAATAAATTCATACTAAACTAGATTTCCTCTAGGGCATCTATTCCAACAGTCTCCCACTTGCACTAGTGCCAATCTGGCGCATCTCGTA
Source organism: Linanthus parryae (assembly GCA_023055425.1). Classification (NCBI taxonomy): domain Eukaryota; kingdom Viridiplantae; phylum Streptophyta; class Magnoliopsida; order Ericales; family Polemoniaceae; genus Linanthus; species Linanthus parryae. Next base: position 10,820,220 of record JALGPY010000010.1, on the reverse strand, counting down.
TGCCCATACTCCTTGTGTGCCCTTCATGCTTCCACTGCGCAAGCGGCTTTGTAAGCGGATCTGAAAGATTCTCATCTGTAGGAATCGTGCATATCCGAACGTCTCCTCTATCGATAATATCTCGAATCAGATGAAACTTTTTGAGCACGTGCTTGGATTTCTGGTGCGACCTGGGTTCCATTGATTGCGCGATCGCCCCAGTGTTGTCACAGTACAAATCAACTGGATCTGCAATGCTAGGAACCACACCAAGTTCAGAAAACAAACTTTCTGATCCAAACAGCTTCCTTTGCTGTGCCATTTGCAGCAATGTACTCTGCCTCTTTTGTAGAATCAGCCACCGTCTCTTGCTTGGAACTTTTCCTGCTCACCGCTGCTCCATTCTGGCAAAACACATATCCGGAATGTGATCTAAACTCATCTCTGTCGGTTTGGAAGCTTGCATCAGTGTAACACCTTACACGCAACTCTTCCTCTCCGCCAAACATCAAGAAAGCATCCTTAGTTCTTCTCAAGTACTTTAGGATGTTTTTTAATAGAATCTAGTGACTCTCACCTGGATTGGATTGGTATCTGCTTGTCATACTCAAGGCATATGACACATTTGTTCTAGTACACAACATGGCGTACATGATAATCCTATGGCCGAGGCATAGGGAACTCTACTCATGCGTTCCTTCTCAATCTCATTGGAAGGACAACCACTCTTCGAAAGAGTGATTCCATGTTACATGGGCAAGAATCCCTTCTTGGAATCTATCATGTTGAACCGTTTCAACACCTTGTCACTATATGTACTTTGACTTAGGCCTAGCAGTCTCTTAGATCTATCTCCAAAGATCTTTATACCGAGTATATACGCTGTTTCCCCTAAGTCCTTCATTGAGAAACACTTCCCTAGCCAATCTTTAACAGATTTCAGCATGGGAATGTCGTTTCCAATGAGTAGTATGTCATCCACATACAAGACCAGAAAAGCTATAGAGATCCCACTAACCTTCTTGTAGACACATGACTCAGCTTCATTTTCGATGAAGCCAAACTCTTTGACTACTTCATCAAAACGTCGATTCCAACTCCTAGAAGCTTGATTCAATCCATAAATGGATCGTTGCAGCTTACAGACTTTGTTGGCTTGCTTTGGATCTTCAAAACCCTCCGGCTGTATCATATACACGTCCTCGAGGAGATTCCCATAAAGGAATGCTGTTTTGACATCCATCAGCCAAATCTCATAGTCATGGTATGCTGCAATCGCAAGTAGGATTCGGATGGATTTGGTCATAGCGACTGGTGAAAAGGTTTCATCATATTCAATACCATGAATCTGTCGGAATCCTTTAGCCACCAATCGGCCCTTATAGGTAATCACATTACCATCCATGTCGATCTTCTTCTTGAAGACCCACTTGCACCCTATGGGCCGCGCCCCTTCGGGTGGTTCCACCAAAGTCCATACTTTGTTGGTATACATTGATTCCATCTTGGATCTCATGGATTCTAGCAACTTTTGAGAGTCTGGGCCTTTCATGGCCCCTTCATAGGTAGTAGGCTCATCATCTATGAGCACCGTGTCACCGGAATCGGTCACGAGAAGTCCATACCTCTCGGGTTCCTGGCGCACTCTACTAGATCTACGAAGCTCTTGTGTTACCTGAACAGGTTGCTCCACAACTGTTTGTGGTTCCTGTTCATGTTCCATAATCGGTTCAATGATTTGTGGTTCTTGAATCTCTTCAAGTTCTACAGTCCTCCCACTTGCTTCTTTAGAGACAAACTCTCTTTCTAGAAACACACCGGTCCGAGCAACAAACACGTTGTTCTCGGTTGGATTGTAGAAGTAGTATCCCTTAGTTTCCTTAGGGTACGCCACGAACTTACACTTATCCGACTTTGGCCCTAGCTTGTCTGATTGTAAATGTTTTACATAGACATCGCAGCCCCAAATCCTCATGAACAACAGTGTGGGACGCCTCCCACTCCACATCTCATGTGGTGTCTTCATGAATGATTTAGACGGAACACGGTTAATGGTGAAAGATGCACTTAATAGAGCGTGGCCCCAAAAGGATAATGGAAGATCGGTATGACACATCATCGATCGAACCATATCCAACAGGTTTCGGTTCCTCCTCTCAGACACGCCATTTCATTGTGGCGTTCTGGGTGGAGTGAGTTGGGACACGATCCCACACTCTCTGAGATAGTCGTCAAACTCTTGGCTCAAGTATTCTCCTCCACGATCCGATCGTAGAGCCTTCATACTTTTGCCAAGTTTCTTCTCTACTTCATTCTTGAATTCTTTGAACACTTCAAAGGGCTCGGATTTGGCCCTCATGAGGTACACAAATCCATATCTACTTTAATCATCATTAAATGTAATGAAGTAGACGTAACCACCCCTGGCAAGCGTGGCAACTGGCCCACACACATCACTATGTATGAGCGCCAATTGCTCACTAGTCCTCTCATCTTTCTTATTGAAAGGGGACTTTGTCAATTTTCCCAATAAACAAGCCTCACATGTCTCATATGATTTAAAATCAAATGAGTCTAGTAGTCCATCCTTATGGAGTCTAGATACACGTTTCTCGCTTATGTGGCACAAACGATAGTGCATAAGTAAGCAGGATTTAAATCATTCATTTTAATCCGCTTGGTATTAATGTTGTAGACAGGATTGCTTAGATCAAGGACATACAGTCCATTAAATAATTGCGCAATAAAATAGTGAATATTATTCAAATAAAAGGAACAACAATTGTTCTTTATTGAAATAATAAAACCTTCCTTGTCCAAACAAGAAATAGAAATAATGTTTCTGCTCATAGCAGCACAAAATATCAATTATTTAATTCTAAAACTAATCCTGAAGGCAGAGATAGCTCGCACACGCCCACGGCCAACGCAGCAACTTTTGCTCCATTCCCAACGCGCATATTTATCTCCCCTTGAGCCAATCTTCTACTTCTCTTTAGATCCTTTACATTTCGACAAATGTGAGATCCACATCCAGTATCTAATACCCATGATGTAGAGACAGTTAAATTGACGTCTACAACAAAAATAACTGGTGGTGGTGGAATCACTATTCCAAGCCTCTTGTCCTCCAGATATTTTGGGCAGTTCCTCCTCCAGTGTCCAGGCTTACTACAGTAGTGACACTCACCTTTAGTCACACCTTTGGCAATGCCACCAATAGGCTTAAGGGAAGGTTCCTTGGACTTGGAAACTGACTTGCTTTTGCCCTTGGAGGATGAGGCAAACCTTTTGCCCTTTCCTTTCTGCATCATCAAAATGGCCTTGCCCTTACCCTTGTTGATGCTTTGTTCAGCTGTCCTCAACATATTGAGCAAATCTGGCAGTGGTTTCACGATCTCGTTCATGTTATAGTTCATGATGAGCTGTCCATAACTCTCGGGCAACGATTGCAACACGATATCATTTTCCAACTCTTGGCCGACCGGGAACCCTAGTCGGGCGAGATTCTCCATGTACCCGATCATACGGAGTACATTGGGTCCCACCGGGTTCCCTTCTGCCAGATGACACTTGAACAATGCCTTATAGACCTCATACCTCTCAACCGTTGCCTGCTCTTGGAAGAGCTGCTTCAGATGCTCGATCATATCGACAACATTCATGTTTTCGTTTGCTTCTGAAGCTCAGAAGTCATGGTGCATAGCATAAGGAAGGCCGCATCATTAGCGTCATCAACACGCTTTTGATACGCCTTTAGGGCTGCAAGTTTCTGGTTCTCTGGACCTGCTGGAACATGCTCCTCTATTGCGTACAGTTTCTTCTCTTTCTTTAGAACGATTCTGAAGTTTCTGTACCAATCAAGGAAGTTGGTTCCAGAGAGCTTGTCCTTATGAAGGACGGATCGTAGGGAATGTTGTGAAATCGATGAGTTGTTTGCCATTTGGAATTCTACAAAAGGAAAATACGCAAGTTTTAGTATTTGTGAATTTTTTACTATATTCAATAATGGCTAGTTTATCAAATATAGCTCCCACTATTTATTCTACGGATTAATAACCCTCAAGTTATTAATGCGAAAATATCCTTATATTTTCTAGTGGGCCAAGATCCATGTTTCATCTTCTTATGAGCTTGCTTTGGCAAGTCACCCATAATTCGACTACTTTAGGTAGGAACAATTCCAATTGCATCCCTTATGCAACTCTTGGTTCAATTGGGAAAATAAACCTTATTTATCCATCCGTATGGATAATCCAAATTGATTGCCTCTAGGTTCCTTAATCATATTAATAGCCTAGTTGTGTTCAACCTCTTATTTAAACAATTGCACATTACTAGCTTGTGCCATCGTATTCCATCATTATGAACCAAGTCGCCATGCTTTGACACGCACGAACTTGATAAATCATTATGATAATGAGTGTTTAAATACCGAGAAGGCAAAAACACAATATTGAATATTTCAATTTTCTTAAATTTTTGTTGATCAATATCAACTAATCTATCTATTTGAGTTTGGGCACAACTCCAAATAATATATCCGGGTTGTCTAATTATCTTATTATCCTAATTGCATGCATCATCCATACACCAACCACAAAATAATAAGACAATAAAATAAACAACCACAAAACAAAAATAAAACGTGATGTGGATATGGCCTTTTCTCGACTAAGAAAATTCCAAGCCAATGGAATTTTCTATGAACCCTAAAAGAAAACACATCTCCATGCGTCTTGATCTTTTGGTCCATCCTTCATAGTCATGAGGAATGCTCCATGCTCCATGCTCCATCTTTTGTGGCTTCTTTTGGCTTTTGGCTTCTTTTTCTTCAATCTTGGATAACAATCTACTTTATCTAGCACTAGCTAATAACTATACTAAATAAAATGATTCTCACAAGTTGAGAAAAAAATGGCTCGCAGGCCATAAAACCCTAATTAATTATTACAATTAATTGATCTGCTCGCTGGCCGTAAACCAAACCACAAAAATTAAAAAATCACAACAAACCACATCCTAAGGCCATATCCAATCACCATGCGATTTGCACATAAACAGTTAAAATCCAATTTTAACGCGCTTGGTCAATTTTAATTGATTTTAGGATATTCTAGGGTTAAAACGGTCCATGGGGCCCAACAATCTAATTGCCCGGGCTCGAAAGAGAACCGCAAAGGCCTTGGGCCGGCCGGCCCCTAGCCCATGCGGCTAGGCCGCGGGCTAGGGCAGCCCCGGCCCCTAGCCCGAGCCTTGCTTGGGCGGCAAGCAAGGAGGGGCGGTCCCCTAGGGGGGCCGAACCTCCTTTGGGAGTTGTTTCCAAAACAACTCCCATGCTTGGTGCCCAAGTTTGGTTGTTTCCTTGTATGGGAAGAACTCCTTCCCAAAGGATGCCCAAACCCTAGATCTAAGATCCTAAAATTTCTCAAACTCACTAATTCAGGCATCCAATGCAAAAACTAGGTCTTGTTATGATAGATTATTGACAAATTGCATCATATGCTTGATTTGTCTTGTTTTACGCGATAAACAACAATTTTAAGATGTAAAACTATCAAACCGTAACACATAAACCACGTTTATGCTCTACAACCAGGCTCTGATACCACTGTAGGGTTTTGATTCATGGATGCGCAACGGAAACACAAACAATCATAACCCATGCAAAACCCTCCAAGGATCACAAGTCAGGAGACATAACGATGGTAAAGGAAGAAATAAATAACACACCTTAGGGTTCTCCTTTGATGACTTCAAACGCGAATTGTGTCACGTTCTCTATAGTTGATCCACGCCTAGAGTTGAATTCTAGAACTTCCAATCCAATGGAGCTAGCCCGGAAAGAGGAAGAGGAAGAAGAATCACGAAAAACGAGACGAAACAAGGAGGTGTTCGGCCTCCTTGTGGCCGACGGGGACGGGCGGCGGCAAAGAGGGGCGGCGTGCTACTCTTTGCTTGCTTACTCTCTCCTTTTAGTTCTCTCCCACCGAAGTTATGATCAATATGGTCATAAGTGTGGGAAGGAAGGAATGAGTGTCCTTCATATAGTCCAACAAATCCTTGCCAACTACCTAAATGACCTATTCTAGTCCTACTAGAATTCAATTTAGTCCCTTCCTTGCAAATTAGTCCCTACTAAGTTTGCAATGTATTGAAAAGTGATCCTTCTAATTAATTATTCCAATTAATTCATTCCCAAATCTAGTTCAACTCTATATAGAGTGTGACCCCATAGGTTCTATCTAGTTGGTAGCAGCAATTTGCTAATGTGGAGCGGTTTCTAGCAAAACATCCATTCTAGCCAACTAATAGAATAGTCATCTTGACAAACCTTGTACAAGTAATTGTCTCATCCCTTTGTCTCTATATCCGGATTGGACAGAGACATACAAGTCACACTCGTATATCCAATCCACAGTTTCTCGATCCATGGGAATAGCCTTATTCGTGCAAATAACATCAATATCCCATATTGATTTATTTGAGTCTGGCCAGACATTCTATAAGCACTATCCCTCGAGTGGCCTAGGATATTTTGTCCCGTTATGTGGGAGGTAAAAATTCTATCTACGTCCCCTACGATCTCTAAGCTTGCTTCTTATTGTATCCGGTACTCGCCTTTATAACTACCCAGTTACGGTGTAGCGTTTAACGCTACCAAAATCACAATAATTCACAACTAGAATATCTAGCGACTTCAAGTCTAAGGATGACAATACCATTGCACCACGAGAAGCACTTGTGACTTAACATAACGTGTATGTAGCCTTCTCGGAGATGGGTCAATCCAGGGCGCCATTACCCTTAATGCACACCTATGTGTTGGATCATGATATCTCCATATCAATCCAACCCCATACTAGTCTATAGATGATTGTCCCATTAATCATTACACTGGACTAGAAATATTTAAGATAAACAACTTAATTGTAAATCTAAGGAATTCATTATATTAAATATCCAATAAATAATAAAATGAATTTTCTATCCACAAATAAATTCATACTAAATTGGATTGCCTCTAGGGCATCTATTCCAACAATTTCAATTATAAGGATGACAATACCATTGCACCACGAGAAGCGCTTGTGACTCAACATAACATGTATGTAGCCTTCTCGGAGATGGGTCAATCCAGTGCGCCATTACCCTTAATGCACACCCATGTGTTGGATCATGATATCTCCATATCAATCCAACCCCATACTAGTCTATAGATGATTGTCCTGTTAATCATTATATTGGACTAGGGATATTTAAGATAAACAACACGATTGTAAATCTAAGGACTCCATTACATTAAATATCCAATAAATAATACAATGAATGTTCTAGCCAAAATAAATTCATACTAAACTAGATTGCCTCTAGGGCATCTATTCCAACACTTATGATAACAAAGACCTCCACAATCGTATGGGATATCTACGTAAGTACTATGACTCAGATTATCATCGATTCCTTTTAAAGTTGCGTGCCCTGGTTATACGCGAGATAGCTTGTTGTTATTATTTTGAAGAAATGGAGCCAACTATAGCAATCCTAAGGAAAAATTTGCATATGTGACTCTTCACCACATTGGTCCACTAACCAACGACGAATGTCGCTTTTAGACACTCCATATTTTAAGGCTTCATAGATAAGTTCCTGACAAGATAAGGAGAATAGATATACAGTACCTTCCTCATCTTTGTCGCCAACAATCTCCGGGAAATCCTGTTGGGCGCGTTCCAGTTGACCCACAACGGATTGCGAACGCTGAGTCTGCTCTTCAAGGCTCTTCTTCATCGCTTTGGCGACATCGCGCTCTTCTTGCAGCCTTGCTTCTTCCTCGGTCTACTTCGCCATAGACACAGACTCTGCGATCATGTCTGTTGGAATAGATGCCCTAGAGGCAATCTAGTTTAGTATGAATTTGTATTTGGCTAGAAAATTCATTTATTATTTATTGGATATTTAATATAATGAAGTCCTTAGATTTACAATCGTGTTGTTTATCTTAAATATCCCTAGTCAAGTATAATGATTAAATGGGACAATCATTTATAGACTAGTATGGGGTTGGATTGATATGGAGATATCACGATCCAACACATAGGTCTGCATTACGGAATGTTGCACTGGATTGACCCATCACCGAGAAGGCTACATACATGTTATGTTGAGTCACAAGTGCTTCTCGGGTACAATGGTATTGTCATCCTTAGACTTGAAGTCACTAGATATTCTAGTTGTGGATCATTGTGATCTTGGTAGCGTTAAACGCTACACCGTAACTGGGTAGTTATAAAGGCGTGTACTGGATACAATGAGAAGCAAGCTTAGAGATCGTAGTGGACGTAGAGAGGATTTGCCCCTCCCACATAACGGGAGCAAATATCCTAGGCCACTCGAAGGATAGTTCTTATAGAATGTCTAGCCAGACTCAAATAAATCAATATATGGGATATTGATGTTATTTGCACGAATAAGGCTATTCCATTGATCGAGAAACTAGGGATTGGATATACGAGTGTGACTTGTATGTCTCGTGTCCAATCCGGATATGGAGGTAAAGGGATGAGACAATTACTTGTACAAGGTTGTCTAGATGACTATTCTATTAGTTGGCTAGAATGGATGTTTTGCTAGAAACTGCTCCATATTAGCAAATAGTTGCTACCAACTAGATAGAACCTATGGGGTCACACGCTATATAGAGTTGTACTAGATTTGGGAATTAATTAATTGGATTAATTAATTAGAAGGATCACTTTGCAAACCCTTGCAAACATAGTAGGGACTAATTTGCAAGGAAGGGACTAAATTGAATTCTAGTAGGACTAGAATAAGTCCTTTAGGTAGTTAACAAGGAGTTGTTGGACTATATAAAGGACCCTCCTTCCTTCCTTCCTCATAACTTATGCTCTAAAGAGAACATAACAAGAGTGGGAGAGAACAAAGGAGAGAGAGAGCAAGCAACAAGGAGGCCGACGCCCCCTTGCCGCCGCCCCTCACCCCGTCGGCCAAAAGAAGGGCCGAGCCCCTTCCCTTTTGTCTCGTTTTGCGTGATTCCTTCACCCTCCTCTCATTCCGGGCTAGCACCAAGGAGATTGGAGATCTAGGACCAACTCTAGGCGTGGATCAACTATAGAGAACGTGACACTATTCGCGTTTGAAGTCATCAAGGAGAACCCAAAGGTGTGTTTATGATTTCTTACCTTCACTATCGTTATGCATCTAGACTTGTGATCCTTGGAGGGTTTTGCATGGCTATTGTTTGATTATGCTTCCGTTGCGCGATCCATGAATCAAAACCCTACATTGGTATCAGAGCCACAGGTCATAGAGCATAAACGTAGTTTATGTGTTACATTTTTGTTGTTTTACACCTTAAATTTTATCGCGTAAAACAAGACAAATCAAGCATGGGATGCAATTTGTCAATAATTAGATCATAACAAGACCCAATTTTGCATGGGATGCATGAATTGGTGAGTTTGAGAAATTTTAGGATCTTAGATCTAGGGTTTGGGCATCCTTGGGGAAGAAGGAGTTCTCCCAAAACAAGGAAACAACCAAACTTGGGCTCCAAGCAAGGAGGTTGTTTTGGAAACAACCTCCATAAGGAGGTTCGGCCCCCTAGGGGACCGCCCACCTTGCTTGCCGCCCAAGATTGGTGCCCTAAAGGGCCGGGCGGCCCTAACCCGCGGGCCTAGCTTGCGGGTTTTGGGCCGGGCCGGCCCTAGGGCCTTATGGTTCACTTTGTTTGGGCCCGGGCAATTGGATTGTTGGGCCCATGGACCGTTTTAACCCTAGAAATCCTAAAATCAATTAAAATTGACCAAGCGCGTTAAAATTGGATTTTAACTGTTTATGTGCAAATCGCATGGTGATTGGATATGGCCTTAGGATGTGGTTTGATGTGAATGTTTAAATTTTGTGGTTTGGTTTTACGGCCTGCGAGCTGATCAATTAATTGTAATAATTAATTAGGGTTTTATGGCCTGCGTGCCATATTTTTTTTCTCAACTTGTGAGATTTATTTTATTTAGTATAGATATTAGCTAGTGCTAGATAAAGTAGATTGTTAGCCAAGATTGAAGAAAAGAAGCCCGAAGCCAAAGAAGCCACAAAAGATGGAGCATGGAGCATGGAGCATTCCACATGACTATGAAGGATGGACCAAAAGATCAAGACGCATGGAGATGTGTTTGCTTAGGGTTCATAGATAATTCCATTGGCTTGGAATTATCTTAGTCTAGAAAAGGCCATATCCAAATCACGTTTAATTTCTATTTTGTGGTTGTTTATTTATTGTCTTATTATTTGTGTGGTTGGTGTATGGATGATGCATGCAATTAGGATAATAAGATAATTAGACAACCCGGATCTATTATTTGGAGTTGTGCCCAAACTCAAATAGATAGATTAGTTGATATTGATCAACAAAACAATTAAAATTGAATTGAAAAATCCCTCAAAAATTCAATATTGTGTTCTTGCCTTCTCGTTATTTAAACACTCATTATCATCATTATTTATCAAGTTCGTGCGTGCCAAAGCATGGCGACTTGGTTCATAATGATGGAATGCGATGGCACGTAACAATGTGCAATTGTTTAAATAAGAGGTTGAGCACAACTAGGCTATTAATTTGATTAAGAAACCTAGAGGCAATCAATTGGGATTATCCATATGGATGGATAAATAAGGAGTTATTTGCCCGATTGAACCAAGAGTTGCATATGGGATGCAATTGGAATTGTTCCTACCTAAGAAGTAGTCGAATTATGGGTGACTTGCCAAAGCAAGCTCATAAGGAGATGAAAAGATGGATCTTGGCCCACTAGAAAATATAGTGATATTTTCCGCATTAATATCTTGAGGGTTATTAATCCGTAGAAAAATAGTGGGAGCTATATTTAATAAACTAGCCATTATTAAATATAGTCAAAAATTCACAAATACTAAAACTTGCGTATTTTCCTATTGTAGAATTCCAAATGGCAAACAACTCATCGAGTTCACAACATTCCCTACGACCTGTCCTTGAGAAGGACAAGCTCTCTGGAACCAACTTTCTTGATTGGTACAGAAACTTGAGAATTGTTCTCAAGCAAGAGAAGAAACTGTACGCAATAGAGGAGCAAGTTCCATAAGGTCCAGAGAATCAGACACCTGCTGCCTTAAAGGCGTATCAAAAGCGTGTTGATGACGCTAATGATGCAGCCTGCTTAATGCTTTGCACCATGACCTCTGAGCTTCAGAAGCAACATGAGAACATGAATGCTGTCGATATGATCGAACATCTAAAGCAGCTCTTCCAAGAGCAGGCGAGGGTAGAGAGGTATGAGGTCTCAAAGGCACTGTTCAAATGTCATCTGGCAGAAGGGAACCCGGTGGGACCCCATGTACTCCGAATGATCGGGTACTTGGAGAATCTCGCCCGGCTTGGGTTCCCGGTCGGCCAAGAGTTGGCAACCGATCTCGTGTTGCAATCGTTGCCTGAGAGTTATGGACAGTTCATTATGAACTATAACATGAACGAGATCGTTAAACCACTGCCTGATTTGCTCAACATGTTGAGGACGGCTGAACAGAGCATCAACAAGGGTAAGGGCAAGGCCATTATGATGGTGCATAAAGGAAAGGGCAAAAAGTTTGCCTCTTCCTCCAAGGGCAAAGGCAAGTCAGTTGCCAAGTCCAAGGAACAAGACCTTAAGCCTGTTGGTGGCATTGCCAAGGTCGTGACTAAGGGTGAGTGTCACTACTGCAGTCAACCTGGACACTGGAGGAGGAACTGCCCAAAATATCTGGAGGACAAGAGGCTTGGAATAGTGATTCCACCACCACCAGGTATTTTTGTTGTAGATGTCAATTTAACTGTCTCTACATCATGGGTATTAGATACTGGATGTGGATCTCATATTTGTCGAAATATGCAGGATCTAAAGAGAAGTAAAAGATTGGCTAAAGGGGAGGTAGATCTGCGCGTTGGGAATGGAGCAAAGGTTGCTGCGTTGGCCATAGGCGTGTGCGAGCTATCTCTGCCTTCAGGATTAGTTTTAGAATTAAATAATTGCTATTTTGTGCCTGCTATGAGCAGAAACATTATTTCTATTTCTTGTTTGGACAAGGAAGGTTTTATTATTTCAATAAAGAACAATTGTTGTTCCTTTTATTTGAATAATATTCACTATTTTAGTGCGCAATTATTTAATGGACTTTATGTCCTTGATCTAAGCAATCCTGTCTACAACATTAATACCAAGCGGATTAAAATAAATGATTTAAATCCTGCTTATTTATGGCATTGTCGTTTAGGCCACATAAATGAGAAACGTGTATCTAGACTCCATAAGGATGGATTGCTAGACTCATTTGATTTTGAATCATACGAGACATGTGAGGCTTGTTTATTGGGAAAAATGACAAAGTCCCCTTTCAATAAGAAAGGTGAAAGGACTAGTGAGCAATTGGCGCTCATACATACCGATGTGTGTGGGCCATTTGCCACGCCTGCCAGGGGTGGTTATGTCTACTTCATTACATTTACTTATGATTACAGTAGATATGGATTTGTGTACCTTATGAGGGCAAAATCCGAATCCTTTGAAGTGTTCAAAGAATTCAAGAATGAAGTAGAGAAGCAACTTGGAAAAAGTATAGAGGCTCTACGATCGGATTGTGGAGGAGAATACTTGAGCCAAGAGTTTGACGACTATCTTAGAGAGTGTGGGATCGTGTCCCAACTCACTCCACCCGGAACGCCACAATGGAATGGCGTGTCCGAGAGGAGGAATCGAACCCTATTGGATATGGTTCGGTCTATGATGTGTCAAACCAATCTTCCATTATCATTTTGGGGCTACGCTCTATTAAGTGCAGCTTTCACCATTAACCGTGTTCCATCTAAATCAGTCATGAAGACACCATATGAGATGTGGAGTGGGAGGCGTCCCACACTGTCGTTCATGAGGATTTGGGGCTGCGATGTCTATGTAAAACGTTTACAATCATACAAGCTAGGGCCTAAATCGGATAAGTGTAAATTTGTGGGGTACCCTAAGGAAACTAAGGGATACTACTTCTACAATCCAACCGAGAACAAAGTGTTTGTTGCTCGGACCGGCGTGTTTCTAGAAAGAGAATTTGTCTCTAAAGAAGCAAGTGGGAGGTATGTAGAACTTGAAGAAGTTCAAGTACCACAAATCACTGAACCGAGTATGGAACATGAACAGGAATCACAAGCAGTTGTGGAGCCACCTGTTCAAGTAACACAAGAGCTTCGTAGATCTAGTAGAGTGCGCCAGGAACCCGAGAGGTACGGACTTCTCGTAACTGATTCCGGTGACACGATGCTCATAGATGATGAGCCTACTACCTATGAGGAGGCCATGAATGGCCCAGACTCGCAGAAGTGGCTTGAAGCCATGAGATCCGAGATGGAATCCATGTATACCAACAAAGTATGGACTTTGGTGGAACCACCTGATGGGGCGCGGCCCATAGGGTGCAAGTGGGTCTTCAAGAAGAAGATCGACATGGATGGTAATGTGATTACCTATAAGGGCCGATTGGTGGCTAAAGGATTCAGACAGATTCATGGTATTGACTATGATGAAACCTTTTCACCAGTCGCTATGACCAAATCCATCCGAATCCTACTTGCAATTGCAGCATACTACGACTATGAGATTTGGCAGATGGATGTCAAAACAGCATTCCTTTATGGGAATCTCCTCGAGGACGTGTATATGATACAGCCGGAGGGTTTTGAGGATCCAAAGCAAGCCAACAAAGTCTGTAAGCTGCAACGATCCATTTATGGATTGAAGCAAGCTTCTAGGAGTTGGAATCGACGTTTTGATGAAGTGGTCAAAGAGTTTGGCTTCATCAGAAACGAAGATGAGTCTTGTGTCTACAAGAAGGTTAGTGGGAGCTCTGTAGCTTTTCTGGTCTTGTATGTGGATGACATACTACTCATTGGAAACGACATTCCCATGATGCAATCTGTGAAAGATTGGCTAGGAAAGTGTTTCTCAATGAAGGACTTAGGGGAAGCAGCCTATATACTCGGTATAAAGATCTATAGAGATAGATCTAAGAGGTTGCTAGGCCTAAGTCAAAGTACATATATTGACAAGGTGTTGAAACGGTTCAACATGCAAGATTCCAAGAAGGGATTCTTGCCCATGTCACATGGAATCACTCTTTCGAAGAGTGGTTGTCCTTCCAATGAGATTGAGAAGGAACGCATGAGTAGGATACCCTATGCCTCGACCATAGGATCTATCATGTACGCCATGTTATGTACTAGACCAGATGTGTCATATGCCTTGAGTATGACAAGCAGATACCAATCCAATCCGGGTGAGAGTCACTGGATTGCCGTCAAGAACATCCTAAAGTACTTGAGAAGAACTAAGGATGCTTTCTTGATGTTTGGCGGTGAGGAAGAGTTGCGTGTAAGGGGTTACACTGATGCAAGCTTCCAAACCGATAGAGATGACTTTAGATCACAATCGGGATATGTGTTTTGCCTGAATGGAGCAGCGGTGAGCTGGAAGAGTTCCAAGCAAGAGACGGTGGCTGATTCTACAACAGAGGCTGAGTACATTGCTGCAAATGGCGCAGCAAAGGAGGCTGTTTGGATCAGAAAGTTTGTTTCTGAACTTGGTGTGGTCCCTAGCATTGCGGATCCAGTGGAGTTGTTCTGTGACAACACTGGGGCGATCGCGCAATCAAAGGAACCCATATCGCACCAGAAGTCCAAGCATGTGCTCAGGAAGTTTCATCTGATTCGAGATATTATCGATAGAGGAGACATTCAGATATGCAAGATTCCTACAGATGATAATCTGTCAGACCCGCTTACGAAGCCTCTCACGCAGTGGAAGCATGAAGGGCACACTAGGAGTATGGGCATACGAGATGCGCGAGATTGGCTCTAGTGCAAGTGGGAGACTGTTGGAATAGATGCCCTAGAGGCAATCTAGTTTAGTATGAATTTGTATTTGGCTAGAAAATTCATTTATTATTTATTGGATATTTAATATAATGAAGTCCTTAGATTTACAATCGTGTTGTTTATCTTAAATATCCCTAGTCAAGTATAATGATTAAATGGGACAATCATTTATAGACTAGTATGGGGTTGGATTGATATGGAGATATCACGATCCAACACATAGGTGTGCATTACGGAATATTGCACTGGATTGACCCATCACCGAGAAGGCTACATACATGTTATGTTGAGTCACAAGTGCTTCTCGGGTACAATGGTATTGTCATCCTTAGACTTGAAGTCACTAGATATTCTAGTTGTGGATCATTGTGATCTTGGTAGCGTTAAACGCTACACCGTAACTGGGTAGTTATAAAGGCGTGTACTGGATACAATGAGAAGCAAGCTTAGAGATCGTAGTGGACGTAGAGAGGATTTGCCCCTCCCACATAACGGGAGCAAATATCCTAGGCCACTCGAAGGATAGTGCTTATAGAATGTCTGGCCAGACTCAAATAAATCAATATATGGGATATTGATGTTATTTGCACGAATAAGGCTATTCCATGAATCGAGAAACTAGGGATTCGATATACGAGTGTGACTTGTATGTCTCGTGTCCAATCCGGATATGGAGGCAAAGGGATGAGACAATTACTTGTACAAGGTTGTCTAGATGACTATTCTATTAGTTGGCTAGAATGGATGTTTTGCTAGAAACTGCTCCATATTAGCAAATACTTGCTACCAACTAGATAGAACCTATGGGGTCAGACGCTATATAGATTTGTACTAGATTTGGGAATTAATTAATTGGATTAATTAATTAGAAGGATCACTTTGCAAACCCTTGCAAACTTAGTAGGGACTAATTTGCAAGGAAGGGACTAAATTGAATTCTAGTAGGACTAGAATAAGTCCTTTAGGTAGTTAACAAGGAGTTGTTGGACTATATAAAGGACCCTCCTTCCTTCCTTCCTCATAACTTATGCTCTAAAGAGAACATAACAAGAGTGGGAGAGAACAAAGGAGAGAGAGAGCAAGCAACAAGGAGGCCGACGCCCCCTTGTCGCCGCCCCTCACCCCGTCGGCCAAAAGAAGGGCCGAGCCCCTTCCCTTTTGTCTCGTTTTGCGTGATTCCTTCACCCTCCTCTCATTCCGGGCTAGCACCAAGGAGATTGGAGATCTAGGACCAACTCTAGGCGTGGATCAACTATAGAGAACGTGACACTATTCGCGTTTGAAGTCATCAAGGAGAACCCAAAGGTGTGTTTATGATTTCTTACCTTCACTATCGTTATGCATCTAGACTTGTGATCCTTGGAGGGTTTTGCATGGCTATTGTTTGATTATGCTTCCGTTGCGCGATCCATGAATCAAAACCCTACAATGTCTTCCTCAGTAGGGCCTTCTGGAGCTTTTTTAGAATTCCCGCTATCAGCCAAAGTCTTTGATTCAAGATCGGTCAAATGCGACATGTTGAAGGAAAAGTTATTACCTCCCGCCTGGAAAAAGGGGCCTCTGGAACGTACTCGACAAAGTCCTCCAAGCTATTCTGCTTTGAGCTCTGGCCTCTCTTAATAGCCACGTGCTTCCAGGGAGTAGGGTTCCTTCGCGCACGCTTCGTTAGCCTAGGTGTCGTCTCATCTGTCGAGGGCTCTTCGGAAGCTTTGTTTTTCTTCGCGTTGGCGTCTTGTTCTGCAAGAGATGTGATGAAAACAGCAAGAGCAGACCAAATTCTGGCTTTGATCTCTTGCCCTACTGGCATCTCAGGTTCGATGGCGATGTTAGCTTCGTTCGAGCACAAGATAGTGATGAGTGCACTGCTGCGATCACCCGAACCGAATCTCCTAAAGAGACACTGAAAAGAAAACAAGAAGGTAAAATTCATCATTACATTTCCAAACTGTGTCAAAGGGAAAAAATGATTTGACAACAAACCTTGTTGAACTCGTCTGCTTAACCCATTCATTCTTTGAAGGACTCCTTCTGAACTGCTTCAATTTTCTCCGCGAGAACCAGTTCCGCGCACAGATGATGATCTTTATCCAATGGAGAATAGAATCTGTACTATTTCACGTTCCTGGAAGCCTTAGATTTAAAAGGGTAGACTCCTATTCTGATTGCAGGGGCTATCGAGGGATGAAATTGGAGCCAAGACCTAGCTTGAAGGCGAGTTTGGGCATTCAAAAAGGCTGCCCAATCCACAGTCGCCTCCCCAACTCTATTTCTGGACGATTGAGTTAATGGGAGAATGCCAACCAGCAGGTCGTTGCACTCTTTGTACAATAGCCTCTTATAGCAGCCCTTCAAAACTGAGTCAAACCACAATGAAGGGGCCACGGCGTCAAAGCCAAACTGGGGACTGACCCTAAGTGGATCATAGGGAGTTGTGATGAGTGGATAGCTGGTACACTCGATTCCATCTTCGCATAAAGCGGGTAGATACCCCCTCCTGCACCAGTTGACAAACCTGGAGTAGCAGATTGATCCCTCAGTGATGTGCGCACGAGTGTACTTCACACTCCGATTGGGATACATGGTGTCTATGAAGACAATATTGTCCAACTGTTGGACGTATGGCATGGGATTAAAAAGCTGGCATCATCGCATATCAAAGGGAATGAGCGACGAACTGCCTTGGTTTTGAACCAACGCCCGAGGGCAGAAGAGCTTCTTCTTAGACTTAGGCGCGTCCCATAAGGTCACGGGTGAGGGGATCGGAGCGTATAAAGGCCATCGCTCGTACACCCACATTGACAAGAACGCGGCGTTGACATACATCACCACGTCGACCCGACCCTGGGACTGCTCCATATGCGACATCGCCAGATCTAGGCAGTGATACAAAGAACCAAGGACCAAGGGACCTAATGCTAACTTCTTCCCAAGGTATAGACGAACGAACAGAGAAAGAACGTGACATAACACACCATCGTGGGGGTGACCGTCAATAAGATATCGTGACAACCATACGCAGAGAAAGCCACAAAGAGTATATTGAGAACCCTTCCCTTCAAACAAGGTGGGGGCCTTCAGGTTCTTCGTAGTCACTTCCTAGGCAATCTTAGAATTGGCGAGTCACGGTAGAAATAGGTCACCTGCTTGGACCACAGGTTTTCGCGCCTGAAGGAACTGATACGCATTTCTTCGCAGGCTTGCTCGATGCCTATCTGGTGGCATTCTTCTTCAGATCGCCGATATAATCCTTCATTTCTTGGAAGATCAAGAGATCTTCGTCAGTACTCAAAGCAGCTAGAGGATCTATGGCGCCCATACAGGGAAGCTTCAGCAGCGCCTCGACATCTTCGAGTGTTGGCCCGGCCTCAAAAGTTGCAAAGTGAAAGATGTGAGTTTTCTTCGAGTACCGCGAGAACAATGTCATCAGCATGTCTTTATCAAGCTTCACGTTTAATCCCTTCGTCACGCACACAGCACCATAAATCCTGTGCTGGTTAACTCAGTCTCAAAATGGGTGAGAATGTATACCGTCCACTCGTCCATGTAATCCAGCTTCTCGGTGACGGTCTGGTGAAAAAGATCTATGAAAGGATAAAGTCAAGCCCCGAGGCGAAGTCTATGAATATCATTTACATTGGCAAGATCCAAATCGTCTCTTTCTGACTCATATGTCAATTTCAAAGCATTCTTTGGGGGAGGCGTCTCAATTGAAGCGCCTCTGATGGTGGCTAGATAAAAATCTTCCCCTCCTAGGTAAGGGGCCTTACACCATATCTCTTTTGGGACCTCTGGAAGAGCAACTGCTTCCTTCAAACTTTTAGTTCCAAACCCAGACTGGGTACTAGTTTGGATCAAGAAATTAAGGCAAAGGATAAAGGTCACTAAACTTGTTGTCTTTTGAGTGACTGGATTGTTTGGACAACATCTGGTTGAGGAGCTGAACGTCTTGTTGGGAATTTCCTCTCCGACTCATAAAATTTCAGAAGCAATGACGGTAGAAAAGTTCTAATTGAAGAAGCAAAGGGTTTAAATAGTCCTCAAGATTGAAGATTCGCGACTGCTGACATTCGCTGAGTCAGCATCACTTCGGTAATCGGCGAAATTGATGACCTATCAGATCATTTTGAGTTATTCTTGCCTCAAAAATCGGATAAAATATGTGGATGGCGTCTTGTTAACCTCGCAATGACCACACATCATCAAAGGCTATATGGCGTCTCGAACCCCTAGGCAATCATGGCTATATCAGGGGGCTAGGGATTCGAATTTTATTCAAAACAATACGAGGATCTGCGTGGGGACCACGCACGACTGATTTTGCTCGACTACACGGCAAACGCGCGCGTGACTTTCGCGCAAAAGGGGGCTTTTGTTGATAGTGCATTCGAGACAGACAGTGCATTGCCACGTGGCGGCCATCCAGCACATCTGACTGTGCTTTGCATAGACCTGATCACTGATCATACTTATCCACATGGGGGCTGCGAGACAGGGCTACCCGTGATACCAACCACACGGTAATTGTAGGTACTTAGTGGTTTGGAGGCTAGAGTAAGGTCCGCCGCGCGCGAACAACAACCAAGCTCGCGCCCGAACCTTACTTACTGATTTGAGAGACTTAATGATCACGTCCTATAAACCCGGTCAATCTCATAACGGTCTCTGGTATATGCGGGCACGTGCGTAACGTTCCCCATATATA
Source organism: Linanthus parryae (assembly GCA_023055425.1). NCBI lineage: Eukaryota > Viridiplantae > Streptophyta > Magnoliopsida > Ericales > Polemoniaceae > Linanthus > Linanthus parryae. Next base: position 10,800,583 of record JALGPY010000010.1, on the reverse strand, counting down.
CGGTCGAACGTGCCGTTACGGGTCTATCATTATGCCGTCATTTATGGGCGCATTAACCCCTCACAACGGTCACTTCCCTACTATATACAGGATCGTTAGCCCTCAATTGCAATCTTGTGGTTCTTCTTTGATGCTCTTGGACTTTCTGGACTTTTGGATTTACCGAAGCTCCGTCATTAAGCTGTCTCGCTCTGAAGAACAGTTACCATTGCTTACTCTCTCCCTACTCACTACCCTTCATCTCTCTGTGTTCATACTCCATTCCCTACTTGAGGTGCATACTTGGATCTCTCTCAAGGATTTCCAAAAACACAGCCGCATTGCATCACCTTTTTTGAATCCCTGCGGCGCCTTTCGATTAGGTAAGCCATTAAAGGTGGTTCGACGAGAAGCGTATGAAGGCGTCTTTCCATAAAATCCAACGGTAAGGCCTTCCCGGCCACATGGAACATGAGATCAACTTCAGAACCCCAGTCACCATGAAAAATGGACAGCTAACCCACTGCAAACTTCGCAATGAGTTGCCCTTGCCAAGCCTTATCCCATAGGCACTTGCGCGCTTTTTCCAATTTGTAATCCTTAAGAATAACATAATACAAAAGGTAATGTGAGATTACTCCGATAAGAAAAATGGAGCAAGCTGGCTGAGGAGAATAGAACGAAATCAAAACAGCTCCGCCTTGCTAGGCCAAGTCAGAAGCTACTTCCGGACTTGCAGCCCTCCAACAATTCTTCATAAATTTGAAATTAGCCACATGCCACTTTGGCTAGCCAATAAGAGAGAAAATATTGGAAGATTTAAGGTACAGACACCGGTCCTCTCCAAGCAACCGCCTCCAGATGATCTTGCTTGTTGCACTCAAAGAAAGTAAATCCTTAAACGAACTGGCGGCCACACGCTGCACGATCATGCAAAAAACATCACCGTGTGCAGTCTCTAGAAGAGAATTCCCTTTAGCGGCCTCATCCATTTTCAAACTTTTTGCTACAAGATTTCGTACACCTGTTAGGGTAGAAAGGTAAAGGGGAAATAGTAGGTTGGAAATAGTGCTTTGGTTAATGCATTGTCATTAATGGGAAGTAGGTTGGACGTAGTAGTGTCGCAGTAATGATTACCTATCACTGTGTTGAAGCTTTCATCAAACTAGTTATGAGCACGTGTGTTGCACGTGAAATTTTATTTATTACAATAATCATACTTAATCAAAACGAAAAAAATCAAGACAAGAAGCACCGTGATATTTTAAAGTCGGTGAGTAATATAGTAAACCCAACAAATAAGTGAGAGATGAAATGTGTGTTAAGAAATTTAACATACTACCAAAATTCTTAAGACCTATATGTCCCTCAACGATGCAAATGGGTTCGGAATAACGTCTCCGATGATATCTGCTTCATTCGTATAGTGCGGTCCACTTAGGCCTTGCCAAGTCTCTAATGTATTCTTCAGTCTCAAAACTGGTCGCCAAATTCTTTAAAGAAGACCACATTGAAATTAAGTGGTGATTGTAAAGAAATTATGGCGGAAATTGCTGAGAATAACGATGACATAATCAGTAATCTTCCGGATGCAATTATCCATCACTTATTTTCCTTCTTTCCCATGAATACATAATCAAAAAACTGTTTGCGATGTGTTGAAACAGTGTTTAAAATCAAAACACATTTATTCATAAAAACACAAATAAACCGGTGGAAGGAGAGAACAAGCGGTGAACTGTAATAATGTAGCCAGTGACCGACTTGAGAGAGAGAGATCAAGTGAATAGGTGAGAAGAGAGAAAAAAAAGTGGGGACAACCTGCAGGTGAGAGAGAGGAAAGGTGAAAATGTGAGAGAGTGAGAGGTTGCACGTGAAGGAGTGGGAGAGAGAGAGAGAGAGAGAGAGAGTGAGTGAGTGAGAGAAAGAGAAGAAAGAGTGAGAGGCTGCACGTGAATGAAGGAGTGAGAGAGAGAGAGAGAGAGTGAGTGACAGAAAAGAAGAGAGAGAAATGTAAATGGAGATGGACAAATTATCCCAAATTATTAATTTTTTCCAAAATTTCATTTTATTTTAATCTTTTTTGCATTATAAAGTTATTCTTTTTTTAACGATAATATAAATTAACGTTTAAAATATATATAAACGAGTGTTCTTACCAATTCTCCCTCGGACACGGGCAATCCTCTGGTATATTTTAAAAAAACAACGTTTTATGTGAGTTATGCTTGATTTAACAATGAGATTTTGGTATCCATTCAAAAACAATAAAAATAGTGAAACAGAACAAGCTGAAAAAACAGGTTTAAAAACATAATAACAAAACTGACACGATTCTTACGTGTATGCGCAAGTGCACGGTCAAGTAATATAGGGGTGGTATTTCAACCCCGAGTTATCGATCCCACGAGGAGAGACTTGAGATTATTTAATTAAAAGCTTAATTTAGAGTTAAAGTAACCGTGAGCAATGTTTGTTCGTTTAAGAGTTTGCCTACCCAAAAAAGTGGTTGTACTGAAATAACAATCTTTTTGGTTTTATAATTAAACACAGTTTAATCAAATATGGAGAAAGACTATGCGATCTATGGATCACCTAGGGTTGTTAGACAATTGCGGATATTGTATTGAAACACACTAATCCTAACTCAGTTATGCCAGGTAACTAGTCACTACGATCTTCTCTCGATCTCACGTAGCCCTACGTCACGGTCTACTACAGGTCATGTCGTTCCACTGTTGTCTACCCAATTGCCAATCCTATTCAAATCACCTCTCAGTCTCATTTATTAAGGATTGTGTTCATGTTATCTATCACCCTAGGCCAAGTCTCCGTCGAGCACTCCACCTAAGTACAAGCAATTCCGGGTAGCTACTGCATTGTTGCTAAGATTTAAGCTCAGAACAGGAACAATATCTAAACTCAATTAAAGCATTAAGTAATAGTCAAGATTATGCATCAAAAACATCTTCTTATGGTCATTCGTCTCATACCAAGGGTGTGTCAATAACCCTAATTCAACAATACACAAAAAGAAGTTGAAGAATATTCATAGTCATGAATCCAATACATGAATCAATCACAATAAGCCGGAAAAAGATGAATATAACATAACCCTAGGCTCTCCATAGAGCCTAGTAAAGAATCTATCTACTCATAGTAGATGAATGATAAAAGAGCTTCTCCATAGATAATGAAAGAGATGGAGAAGAAGTGATCAAACGATGAAATCTGCGAAGAGTAGACGAATCCATGCACCTAAGCTCCAAGCTTCTCTCCAATGTTTTCCCGTGCGTTATTGATGTCTCTCTAGGTCTTCTCTCACGTTTTTTACCAACTGGGGCGAGTTTTTAATGTAACTTAGCCGAAATTGCATTTCAGCCCCTCCAGTTTGTAATTCCCAGACAGAATTGGAAGCTGATATTGCGCGGGCCATATCTCCCTCATCCGGACTCGTACTTTGACTGACCATATATCGTTGAAAAGAGTGAAGGCTGGTCCTGAGTGACTTTTCTAACTTTGCTACCTTTTTGCATCTTCTTTTCTCCTCTTCATTCCAAGCATATCAAAGCCTCTCATAATCTCAATTGAAGCTATTTTACCCGAGTTACACAACACTAAACAACCCGTGCAATTATCTTCGCAAATATGAGAGAAAACATGCTCGAATAAGCTTGAAACTACACTTTTCACTCTTAGGCTAAAAAATCATAAATTTCACATATTTGTGCACATATACCATATAAATAATGTGAAATAAGCCTAATGAAAGTGATAGAAAGTATCATGATAACTCCTAAATGAGAGTTATCAAATACCCCCACACTTACCTTTAGCTCGTCCCGAGCAAAACTTGCTTCACTCCCCAATGATTTGCATCTATCATTACTAGCCATGTAACAAAAACGACTCACGTACACGACTATGCAATCTACATGCTTTGTACAATGCAACTCGATTATAATACAATACTAGTATTGAAATAACACAAAAAAAAAATCTTCTTCTTTGGATATCAGGCAATCTCGCTATTACCAACCAAACTCATCAAGTTCTCACAAGTCTCAATAGAAAATCACACAACCAATAGCAAGAAATTTAAGTAGAATGATCCTACACACAAGTTCACTAAGGGGTCCCCAAAAATCCACCATAAACAATCCTAGACTCGGGAAAGTCCTTTAGCTCAGAGGGTCTAGGAATCCTTAGTACTAAGGTAGTCTTTCGTCGCCAAGTCATTTGAGGTTTTCAGACCCTCTTAGCCGTGATTGCATTTGAATGCAAATTGTCCCAGTGACGGGAGACACAACTCCGTGTAATACGGCTTGAATTTTAGTTTCCTTAGAAGTTCTAATTGGATTGAACCCAAATTCTCCAAATGAATGGAGGCACATTAGGTTGTCCACCGTATCTAATCCAAGAGAAGATTTTTTTCATTCTCGTCTAATTTTTTCAACCGTGCATTTAGAGCTACTAAGTGTGCGATTTTTCGGTTAGCTCTTGAGACCGCCTTAAGGGATGGTGGTGTACACTCCCTAACTTCACTTAGGCTAGAGCAATGTACCACATGGAACTGACTCTACACGAAGGTCCACCCCAGATTTCAAGAGACCACAAGTTTCCACTGAAAACAGACCATTCAACTCCTTTGAACTAAATCCTCCTAGCACAATAAAGGAACTAAAGGTATGCCCTCTTTTACTTTCCACTTTTCCCTAAATACCCGGGACATCCTTTCGTGAAACAGGCGCGCAAGATACTAAAAATTAAGGTTTTCCCTACTACGACGCTTCCTATTCTCAGAAACTCTTTCACATAACTCTCTTCGGTTTCAAGCTTCATCAATTGTCATTATTCTCAAAAATTTCAAATATTTCTGATTTTTCACTTTTCTAGTTTTTTTATTTTTTCAATTTTTTCCTAAACTCTATATGAAACTGGCCAACTCGATTAATCACACAACTATTGGGTAGGGGGAATCAATATTTAAAAGTGCAAACAAATGCATAAAATACACAATCTAATATGATACAACAATATATAAAACACTCCACCTTAACCACGAATATGACACAATATACACATACTACATGTAACAAGGCGATCTAAGACGGACATGGCTAGCAAAGGTAGACATAACCCCCCCCCAAACTTGAGATATTCATTGTCCTGAATGAATTTAAAGAGTACCCCCAAAGAACATGATATCAACGTGTAAGGAATTAATAGCGAAATGGCAAGTGTTGCAGGGCACTTCGCCTAGAGTGACTCGACGTGAATTTTAAACAGAGAGAGAGAGAGAGAAATTGTAACTTCGGTCCCGGAGTACCGTTCTTACGGGACCGATTTCGCAAAATTTGGACGAGAATGGACCGGTTGGTCGACCAATTTTTCGAAAAACCCGAGCAAGTCGAAGCAAGACTACCTTGTTGTGCTCCTCGGTGTTCCCGTTGCAGGTCCCTCTTGCAGCTTTGGCCGAATCCCCCTCCAAAGCGACGAATTGTAAAATTCTCATTCTTGGAGTTCTTACTCTTTGAATTCCCACACACTCAAACCGCTCACTATCTCTCAAAAACTCAATAGTTAATGTTGTAGTTGGGTTTACAAGGAGCAGAACCAAACAAAAACTTCACGATTTGGATGAGTTTCGAGTTTTGGGTGTGTAGGCGTTCTTGAGGTTTCAGAGGAAGAGAGATGAATAAAAGGAGTGTTTGATCGGAAATTGGGGTTGGGAGTGTGAGAAATCCGTTTTTTGTTTTAAATAGTAGCCCCGGAATACCCAAAATGCCCCCAATTAATGAGGCTTCCAGAGCATTTTGGCCCGAAATGCTTTTGATTTCGGCCCGAAATACAGTGTATTTCAGCCCAAAATCAAAACCATTTCGGCCCGAAATGATTTGGAATTCTCAAAACAGATCCCTCTTTTCATTTCGGCCCGAAATGAAGGGTATTTCAGCCCGAAATACCCTGGGACTTACCGGTTTTTGTTTTTGGTCTAGTTTCTTCATCCGGTGTCCGATTCCTTTGATTCTCGCGCTCACGGACTCGTCATTGAATGTAGAATCCAATGTTGACTGAAATATTCCCAAAGTCCGTGGAATTTTTCATCTCATCTCGAAAATTTCTCTCTAGCGCAAGAATCGTGCCCCTTTAAACTTGTGTTTTCTTCCATCCCTCTTCGGATTCCGATGCGTGCAACTCCGGGCCACAACTAGTTGCCAATATACTCAATAAATGAATAGCTACGCCTCAACCTCGAGTAGCCTCTCTTTCAAGCTCCTATTATCAAATTGCTCGTTGTGCCTCGTTTTGCGTGCAATGTAGTTCACGTGCATCAAGAAGGGGAATCCGAAGGGGTCTTCGATACACGTGTCCTGCACACTCATAGGAAACAATAAACCACTCTCTCGCTCATCTCTCACTATCAAATATGGAGGATTCAAAGAACATAAACTAAATAAAATAATGAAAGTCTTACTCCACATTAGGTTGCCTCCCAATCAGCGCTTGTAATTTAAGGTCGACGGCCTGACGCAGTTACCTCTGCCACATCACGAGGGTGGTCAGGAACATTGTGCTGCTTCCATCTTAGCTTTCCTATGCTGAATTTGAGGCACTGCTTCATGTGCTTGCACAACTGATGGCTTGTTCCTTTCTGAGTAGTCAGGTGGATCCCCTTGCGACAGATCAGGAAGTTGTCGGTTCACTTGTACAGCAAATGGAACCCCTGGCTTATGCTCCCACGAGTACTGAGGTGTTGGTTTGAAGACTCGAAAAGTCTCCATATCATCATGTACCCTCATAATCAGCTCTCCATTCTCCACATCAACGAGAGTACGCCCAGTTGCTAAAAACGGCCTACCTAGAATTATAGGCACATCACCAGCTGGCATGTCCAATATGACAAAGTCAGCTGGCATGATCAGGCTTCCAACCCTCACAAGTACATCCTGTATCATCCCACAGGCTCTCTTGGATGATTTGTCTGCAAAATGAAGAGTGATCCAGGTTTTCTGAGGCTCCCCCACACTTAACTTTTTGAATACCGACAGAGAAATCAAATTCACGCTTGCTCCCAAATCGCAGAGAGCTCTCCCAGTGTAGGCATCGCCCAACGTAGCTTCAATGACAAAACTACCCGAATCCTTCTTTTTCTTAGGTATCCCATGCAAAACTCATGAACTATTATGCTCATTTAATTTCACACCCTGAAATTCATCCACTGCTTTCTTACCAATGACTGCATCCTTAATAAACCGAGAATACTTAGGCATCTTTTGAAGTGTCTCAATCAACGGAATATTCATGTGAAATTTAGAAAATACGTTCAGAAAGCGCCTGTATTCCTCAAAATCAATGGATATGGAAGATCTGAAGAAGAATAAGAAGAAGGAGATGAATGTAATACCTCAGGGAGTTCCTGCTCATCCTCCTAAGTCATGCCCTTTGATTGGGGGACCATGACAGGAGTCTTCGCAGAATCGAAAACTTCATGCTCTTTTGCCTTGGATTCCACTCCTCTGGCATGAGTAGGGTATGGCGGGTCTTTGAGTGTTGTACCACTACGAGTGGTGATGGCCTGAACATGTTCCTCAGATGAAATAACAGTGTGTTCCAGTGTTCTGTGTTCGAGTTGCTTCTTGAGATCCTTAACTTCAGCCAGAGTTTCTCGAAGTGCAACTGCAGAAGTCGTGCTCTCGGAAATCATGGTCATCACGTGTTGACCCATCAATTTCATCAATCCTCTCATCTCAGCCAACTCTGAAGCTGATTCTTGTTGTTGCTTCTGCAACTCTGAAACAACTTCTTCATGCACCGCCTCCACCTCATTCACCTGAACTGTGCCATAATCAATTGCATTTTGCTTCATCAGTTCTTGCTGATGGGAATCATAATCCAAGCTCTCCTCTTGCTCAACCACTTGGTTCATCAGCTCATATGCACCCTCCACATCGCATTTGAACAAGAAATTGCCCCCAGCTTCTCTTTCGATCTTGTCTTTATCAAGATTTCCAAGTGCATCATAAAATATTTGGATGATATGAGCTTTGGAAATTCCATGGTTGGGGCACTTGCGTAGCAAGCAATTGAGACGCTCCCATGCTTTGACCATAGATTCATGCTGGTTCTTCTTGAATGACCATATCTCGTTCTGGAGCTGAATCATGCGTGAGATGGGAAAAAATTTATCCGTGAACAAGGAGGCACGCTCTTCCCATGTCTTGATTGAGTTGGATGGAGCCAAACCACAGCAGCTCCCTTGAGGCAATGAGGGAAGAGCATCAGCCTTATTGCTTCAGAAGATAACCCAACTATATCGGATTAGCCCACGATGGCTCTGAAATCTCCCAATAAATTCATGTGGGTCTTCCTCATGTGTCCCAGCAAAAGTGCACTGTTCCTGAGCAAACTGTATTGTGCCCAGCTTGAGGCAAAAGGTTTCTTCCTTTATTAGTGGCACCACAACTGCTGACTCCCTTCCTTTAAGATCCCCCTCAAATGCCTGGATTATTGCTTTTCCAGAACGGTTATATGGCATTGAGGATGGATAATGTCTGGATGTTTCCGCCAATGATTTCTCTACGGTTTCAGCAACCATAGCTACTAGCTTCTCCGTGGTGAGGCTAATCTGCCCTTGGCCTTCCGCCATAGCTACCTGAGAAGACAACACTAGCACACCCGTGAGGTAAACAGATAGTAACAAAAAGTAAAAATAAAATAAAAGCTACAAACTAATTTTTAACTAAACAATCTACCGTTGTCCCCGGAAACGGCGCCAAAAACTTGACACGCTATCTTATCTGTTACCGCAAGTGCATGGTTCAAGTAATATAGGGTAATATTTCAATGAAAGAAAAGGAGAAGAAGTGATCAAACAGTGAAATCGCCGAAGAGTACACGAATCCGTGCAATCCTCAAGCTCCAAGCTGCTCTCCAAAGGTGTCCCGTGCGTGATTGATTTCTCTCTAGGTTTTCTCTCACGTTATTTACCAGATGGGGCGAGTTTTTAATGTAACTTGGCCGAAATTGCATTTCAGCCCCTCCAGTTTGTAAATCCTTGACAGAATCGGAAGCTGATCTTGCGCGGGCCATATCTCCCTTATCCAGACTCGTATTTGGACCAACCATATATCGTTGGAAAGATATGGATGTCTACTTTCCAATGGTGCGAGCCTTGCTCCAAAAATAATTGTAGAGTTTCCAGAGAATTGAAAAGAGTGAAGGATGGTCCTGAATGACTTTTCCAACTTTGCTTCCTTTTTGCATCTTCTTTTCTCCTCTTCATATACCTTCATTACAAGCATATCTAATCCTCTCATAAGCTCCACTGCACCTATTTCACATGAGTTACACAAAACTAAACAACCCGTTCAATTATCTTCGCAAGTATGAGAGAAAACATGCGCGAATAAGCTAGAAACTACACTTTTCACTCTTAGGCTTATAAATCATCAATTTCACATATTTTTGCACATATTCCCTATAAATCATGTGAATAAGCCTAATGCAAGTGATAGAAAGTATCATAATAACTCCTAAATGAGAGTTATCAAATACGGTTTGCTACGCGCTGAAAAACAGTGTTGAAAATCAAAAACACATTTGTTTATCAATAAATCAAATATATATTTGGCAAAGTTACTAATTTTCATTGTTAATTTGATTTAATATTCGTTTTACGTACTATAAGGACATATACTGCTAATATTTGATAACTTAGTCATCTAATCATAGTTGAAAATGTATTTAACCACCAATAGGAGGTCTAAGACAATAGCCTAGAAGGTTGATTGAGAATATTAAGTAAATCTTCGATTTCTGTGTGACCAAGATCGTGGCAGGATTTGATGTTCTAGTGGAATATATCACGGTGTCTAAATCCATCTCCTTAATGGGTGTAGTTGAAGTGCACTAATGTTGGATGTTTCAGAAATTTATTTAATCATGTTGCTGTAAGCTCTATGTATTTCTCAAAGTTTCGAATAAAAACTATATTTATAAAAACATATGACTTTTAAGAACAAAAACATGTGTTTAGAGTATCATTCGTGATTTACCAAGAGATTTTGTATCCGTTTAAAAAAAATTATAACAGTGAAACAAAAAAAGCTGAAATAACTATGTAAAAATATAATAAAAGTATTTGATATGTGCCGAAAACAGTGTTTAAAAAAAATAAAAAACACATTTGGCAATGTTACTAAATTCCAGTGTTAATTTGCTTGAATATCATTTTAAGTACAAAATTGACATATACTACCAGTATTTGATAAATGCATCTAATCATAGTTGAAAGCCTATACGGTTTAATAGAAGATGAAGTAAATTTTCGATTTCGGTGTGATCAAGATCATGCATGATTTGATTTTACAATGGCAGTAATCACATCTTCTAAATCCATCTAATTAATGGGTGTAGCTGAAATGCACTTATGTTGTGTATGTTTCAAAAGTTTATTTAATCATGTTACTGTAATTGTAAGCTCTATATATCTCAGAAGCTTCAATTAGCAACTTAATATTTAAAAAATAATGTTTTTTTATTGAGTGGTGTGATTTACAAATGAGATTTTTAGGTATCCGGTTAAAAACAATAAAAACAGTGAAAGAAAACAAGCTGAAAAAAGAAATTTTAAAAACACAATAAAAAACTGTTTGGTATACGCTGAAAACAGTGTTTAAAATCTAAGCACGTTTTCCATAAGAAAAAATAAATACATATTTTGCAACATTACCAAATTTCAAAGTTAATTTGCTTGAGTATCACTTTTAGGCCCAATACTTTTGACCAAAAAAAACACAATATTGACTTATTATGAAAAAAAACAGATTATTCATAAAAAAAAACACTTTTGACAACAATTATCAAATTGCAAAGTTTATTTGCTTGAATTTCGTACTCACAAATTTATGCATCTTATCATAGTTGAAATGTTTTCAACCATCAACAGGAGGTCTAGGATTGAGTAGATGAAGTATTTTTCTGAGTAATTATCAGCCCGTGGATGGATCTATTATCCAACGAGTGAGATTTGTCCAGCAAGTCAAATATGAACAGAAGAAGGGGGTTCCGTCTTTACAATAGTCGGTTATTGTTGGCGTCGTTCACCGTTCCTCTGCACTATGCGTTGTAAAGTGAGTGCATTGGGAGGAATATAGAACTCTCTTCTCAGATACAGTAAAAAAATGGAGCAAGTGTACAACAAGGGGGCGAAGAGGATGTCGATAACGTGTTGGAGGAAATGGGAGCACTTGGACATAAATTGTGACAGTGTGAGTATGCAGATGTATAAGCAGCTAAGATACTCTAGAAGGGGGGGTTGAATAGAGTATGCCAACTTTTTTGGAAAAGTTGCTAGGAAGATGAAAACGTATACAAACAATGAAGTTCTAGGCCTTGAAAGCTAGTTCAAGCCTTTGAAGTAAATGCGAAAGAATAGAGCAAGTATGCCTTTTTCAAGGACTTGAAAACAGGTTCAAACCCTTGAAAAATAAACAGTTTTTGTGTGTTGCAAAAGCTATGAAAGTAAATGAACTGAAAATGCATAATACAAGTGATTTATAGAGTTCAGTCCACTTGGACCTACGTATCTACCTCTGGTATTAGATCCCTGCAGGATTTTCAACTCAGTTCTTATTAATCAAAAGCTAAGTCCTATAACTCAAGCCCAAAGAGTTCCCTTACTCTGTTACAGCTTGTGGTTTTCCCTAACATGTCTAGTACCTGCTCTAGCTAACTGATTAACTAAGAATTCTCTATTGTTCACTTTGAACAATCCTTGAGAATGGATGTAGAAATAATACAGAAATGATCTACCAATATAGCTCTATACAGAAGAACACTTAAGAGTAGAAAACTGCAGTAAAAATGCAGTGAACTTCTGTGAATGGATTGGAAGAATAAAGAACTTCTTTGATGCTTGTCAATCCAGAATTATTTCTCTGTTTTTGCCCTTTGAGTGTTATGTCTTGTTTCTTCGAATTTGAGATCTATTTATACTTCATAAAGCTCTGCAAATCTCCCCAAATTTTCAGCAACAACCTTCCTATTTTGTAGGCAACAGAGTTTGACTACTTTGAAATCTTCTCCAACGGTTGGATGATCACAATCTTCCGAGATATTGTTGTAATCTTTCATTAAACACCATGAGAAGCAGTCATATACTTCTGATTGATCACAGGATGAAAGTGTCAAAGTATTTCCAAATCTGCAGCAATTCAGTTTAGGAAATAATCCTGCAAGACCTAGAAACAAAATTTCCTGCATTATCATAGTCAAGCAGATGATATATTAAGATTAAAAACATGTTATAACAATTTGTCTTTCATCATCTAATAATAGAGAACCAAACATATGAAAGAGAGAGAGAGTAAATCAATCCAGAGAATTTGCAGAAAACTCCCCATGAGAATGTGCATACAGGTTCAAGCAGTTTCAAGGCTTTGAATCCAGTTTCAAGGCCTCGAAAATAGCTAAACTATTTTCAACCCTCTGAGACTGATTCAAGGCTTTGAAAGCTGGTTCAAGGCCTTGATATAGCCAAGTCTTGCACAACCTGATCTTTCAGTCTCCCCCTTGATGAAAGAAAAAACCAAATTTTGTTTTTATCCTTAGTCTCTGCAAAATAAACGTATTAGTCCACAATTTAAAACACAGTATTTCCAAAAAGATCCAACTTATTCATAATAGCAACAGAAAATTAAACAGTTCAGCAAATAAAACCAAATAAACCTAAGAGCTAAAAACCTAGAATTTTCTCCCCCTTTTTGACTTTCATCAAAAATATAGAAGATGTTGGATCAAGTGCCTGTAAAATTATGAAAATTTAAAAGAAAAAATTTTAAGAAGAGAGAATGGGGAAGAAAGAATAGGCAAGATTAAGGGGTTGGATCTTCATCTTCATCCTGATCTCCTTCCTCTTTCTCATTGTCTTCTTCATCAGTCGTGTCATGCTCTTCCTGTTCCTCTGCAGTCCCACCTGCAACAGTTGCTTCTTCAGTCTTGTCCTTTCCAGCAGCCTTTGGAGATTTCTTTTTCTTCTTCAAGGTGATCAGTATTTCATCTGAGTCGGTGTTATTGGCTTCATCGTCTTCCTGTTCTGCTACCTGCTTTCCCTTGTCTGAAACTTGAGTAGTTTCTTCCTGGTCTGAATGCTCACTAGGCAAATCCTTGTCAGAGTCTCCTTTCTTTGTTCCTTCAGGATCCTCAGGAACATCAATCAAAGTCATGATTCTGAAGATGCTTTCCACCATGTACTTGACTTTCCCCAAATCACTCTCCAGGCCAAAAACATTTTCTTTGACATCCTCCATGTCTAGATCCAAACCATCAAGTCTCTGATTGTCTGTAGGCTGAGAAGTCTAAATCGAAATGGAATTCAAGGTCTTGGGCTTAGAAAACTTCTTTGCACCTAGTTCTGATTTAGTCAAGTCTGAGTAAATTGGGTCAGGTTCTGGTAGAAGAGTCTGGTGAGTCTAGGGTAGGCTAATTCTCTAGGATTCAGCATACATCACAAATAGCTCTTCTTCAACATAGAGATGCACTTAAGTTTCATGTGTTCCAACATATGCTTATTAACCAAACTGCAGAAACCAATAGATCTTGAAGCAAAACCATCTAACCACTGACCTTTAGAGATGTTTGAGACAAACCATGTCTCATCTGGTGATGCGTTCTTTGTTGAGGCTTGTGAATATATCTGCAAAGACTTCTCCAATTGTCCTTCTGGTTGTGCTTCTGTCACCTTTCCTTTCCCCTTTTCTGCCTGAGTTGATTTCTTCTTCACCTTCTTTGAACTGGTAGGCTCTGTTTCTGGTTGCTTTTCTGTAACAGCTTTCTTCTTCTTTTGCTTTTCTGAAGAGGAGGTTGTAACCTTCTTGATCTTCTTCTTTGGTCGAGGAGGATCTTGGACTGCCTCTGAACTGGGAGTTCTAGACCTAGAGTCTCCACTGACTTCTTGAACCTCTTCCACTGCTGCTTTTCTTTTCTTCTCTGAGACTGGTTTCGAACCTCCAGCCATTTTGATTCTATCTGTGGCTCTCCTTGTGCTCATTAGGGTTTGGGAGAAGAAAAGAGAGAGATGGAATGATACGGAATGAAGGATAAGAGAAAAAGATAAATATTGAAAGAGTTTGAGTTTCAAAAGGAAACTAGTATCTCTCTGATTCTCAAAAGATTTGCCATGGTCAGAGAGATTTCAAAACTTTTATGCCGTTGGAAAATAGAATATACTAATACTATTTTTGGCTAAAACAAATTTTTGAAAAGGTTAGGGGCTATATTAGGAAAATATCTACAGAGATATCACCCAGCACATAATGATCCAAGATTATTGACTGTCAGTGTTGCAGACTCATTTTCAAGGCTTTGAAAAGGCTTTCAAGGTCTTGAAATACAGTAACACTGCAACAAGTAAAAGTCAAGGCTTTGAACTGATTTTCAAGGCTTTGAAACTCAGTTCAAATCTTTTGAAACACATAAAGCTTACCTGTCTTACAAGATGCTCCCCCTAAACCAATGCATATTTGTTTAGCATTCCCAATTCCAATCTTAGAGCTGAGAACCTTTCATCTGCTAATGGTTTGGTGAAGATATATGCAATTTGCATGTTAGTGGAACCAAATTCAAGAACAATATCACCTTTCTCAGCATGATCTCTGATGAAGTGGTGTCTGACATAATTGTCCTTGGTTCTTGAGTGTTGCACTGGATTTTTTGTAATTGAAATTGCACTAGTGTTGTCACACTTAATTGTTATGCCCCTGAAGTCCAATACAAGGTCTCTTAGCTGTTGAGCAATCCATAACACTTGTGATCAACATGCTCCTGCAGCTATATATTCAACTTTAGCTGTTGATAGAGAAACTGAATTCTGTTTCTTGGAATGCCAACTAATCAAGGATGATCCAATGAATTGGCAAGTTCCTGAAGTAATTTTCCTGTCAACCTTGTAACATGCAAAGTCAGCATCTGAAAAGCCATGTAAAGAGAATTTAGAATGTCTTGGATACGAAAGCCCTAAGTCTTTGGTACCATTGAGATATCTGAACATTCTCTTCACAACTGTCAAGTGTGATTTGTTTGGATCAGCTTGAAATCTAGCACACATACACACACTAAACATAATATCTGGCCTGCTTGCTGTCAGATAGAGTAATGATCTAATCATGCCTCCATACTCTTTTACATTGACACTCTTACCGGATTCATCCTTATCTAAGGATAGTGTAGAGCACATAGGAGTCTTGGCTTCCTTACATTGAGCCATGCTATATTTGTTTACTAAGTGTCTTGTGTCCTTACTTTTATGCAGAAAGATGCCCTTCTTCAATTGATTTATTTGAAGTCCTAGGAAGAAGTTCAACTCTCCCATCATGCTCATCTCAAATTCCCTGCTCATAAGACTTGAGAATTCTCTGCATAATTGATCATTAGTAGCTCCAAACAGTATATCATCAACATATATCTGAACTACAAGTAAATCTTTCTCATGAGTCTTAATGAAAAGAGTCTTGTCTACTAAACCTCTTTTGACTTCAATTTCAAGTAAAAAGTTTGACAATATTTCATACCAAGCCCTTGGAGCTTGTTTCAAACCATAAAGAGATTTGTCAAGTTTGTAGACATGATCTAGAAACTTGTCATTTTCAAAACCAGGTGGTTATGCAACAAAAAATTCTTCTTACAAATAACTATTCAAGAAAGCACACTTCACATCCATTTGAAACAGTTTCATGTTCTTGTAAGATGCAAATGAAAGCAAAATTCTAATTGCTTCTAACCTGGAAAATGGAGCAAAAGTTTCCTCATAATCAATACCTTCTTCTTGATTGTAACCTTGAGCAACTAACCTTGCTTTTTTCTGATCACATTTCCACTTTCATCCAACTTGTTTCTGAATACCCATCTGGTACCAATGATAGACTGGTTTGAAGGTGCAGGAACCAGGTTCGAAACCTTATTCCTTTCAAACTCATTGAGTTCACTTTTCATAGCAATGATCCAGTCTGCTTCTTGTACAACTTCTTTCACCGTTTTTGATTCTACAAGAGAAATAAAAGCATTAAAAGCACATAAGTTCTTCAACTGTGATCTAGTCTGTGTACCAGTGGTTGGATCTGATATGATATTATCAGCTGGATGGGATGAGAGATATTTGAATCTCTTTCTTGGAGACCATGGTTCAGGTTCTCCATAGATCTTCTCTGGTCTTGGAGTAGTGGCTTTGTCACTTGAATCCTTCTGATCATCTTTTTCAAGGCTTTGAGTTTTACTTTCAAGGCCTTGAGCACCATTTTCAAGGTCTAGAAAATGTCTTCTATTCTCTTCTGAGCCTTTCTTGAATCCTAGTGGATTCTCAGTCTCTTACTCAGATTCATGCTTGTTCAAATTCAAGTCTGCAAAACTTTCACTCAAAGAACCATCATAGCTTTCATCAAAAATAACATGAATGCTCTCTTCAACCAGTTTGGTTCTTTTATTGTAAACACTATAAGCTTTGTTGTTCAGAGAGTAACCAAGAAATATACCATCATCACTTCTTGCATCAAACTTACCAAGATTGTCTTTTCCATTGTTATGGATAAAATAAGTACATCCAAAGGGTCTGAAGTAAGAAATGTTTGGCTACCTCCCTTTGAATAGTTCATAGGGGGGTCTTCAAAATAGGTCTGATCAAGCACATGCTCAAAATATAGTTTGTTGTATTCACAGCTTCTGCCCAATAATGTTTTGGCAGCTTGTTCTCAAGAAGCATTGTTCTTGACATATCTTCAAGAGTCCTGTTCTTTATTTCAACAACACCATTCTGTTGAGGAGTTCTTGGAGCAGAAAAGTTGTGAGAAATACCATGCTTATCAAAGAATAAATCAAATTCTAACTGATCAAATTCTCTACCACTATCACTTCTGATTGAAGCTACAGGTAGGTTTTTCAAGTTTTGAAGTTCTCTGCAAAGCTTTGAAAATTCAGAGAGTGCTTCGGATTTTTCTTTGAGAAACATAACCCAAGTA
Organism: Linanthus parryae; assembly: GCA_023055425.1. Classification (NCBI taxonomy): domain Eukaryota; kingdom Viridiplantae; phylum Streptophyta; class Magnoliopsida; order Ericales; family Polemoniaceae; genus Linanthus; species Linanthus parryae. Next base: position 10,783,592 of record JALGPY010000010.1, on the reverse strand, counting down.
TATATAGAAAAATCCTCTACAACAACTAGCATATACCTTTTACCTTTTGGAGTGGGAGTCCTCATAGGACCACAGAGATCCATATGAAGTAATTCAATAGGTCTAGTTGTACTTGCAAACTTCTTTGGGTTGAAGGAACTTCTGGTCTGCTTGCCTTGAGCACAGGCTTTGCAAATTTCCTCTTCTTTGACTTTGATGGATGGTAATCCTCTTACCAAGTCTTTGGAAATCAACTTGTTCAAAGTATGCAAACTGATATGACCAAGTTTCCTGTGCCAAAGCTTTGAATCTTCTTTCAAGGCCTTGAGACACTTCAAACTTTCACGTGCAACTTTGTTAGTATGAAAAGTATAAACATTGTTTGATCTAGAGGCTGTCAGAATGCAATCTCCTGATTTCTCATTTTTCACCACACACTTCTCTTTATCAAAGATAACTTTGTTGCCATTATCACAAAGCTGAGATACACTAAGCAAGTTAAATTTCAAACCTTCAACCAGATACACATAAGAAATAAAGTTTTCATAATTTTTACCAACTTTTCCAATACCAAGAATATTGCATTTGCCTTTGTTACCAAGTGTTATTGAACCTTCGGATTGCTCCATCAATTCTGAGAATAGAGATCTCTTTCCACTCATATGTCTTGAGCAACCACTGTCCATGAACCACTTCTATTATTTGATATTCGTGACAACCTGCTAACACTAATCACTGCCTTACCCAGCTGTTAGACCAAGTGTGTAATTTGGATTCATATTCAGGATCAACCATGATAGGTGGTATAACCCCTTTAGGAACCCAAATCTTATTAACTTGTCCTTTGAGTTGAAAAGGAAAAGTGTTCCTCATTATGTGAGGGTCTCTTCTTCTAAAAGGACAAGTCATTTTAACATGACCTGTTTTGCAGCAGTAATGACATGTAGGAGAAGTTTTGTTTCTAGCTTTCACAAATATGGTATTGTTTCTTCTTGGAAAGTTTCGATTGAATCCAATACCTGCTTTGTGAACAGACTATGAACTTCCTCCAAGAATCAAGTTCAACTTCTGTTCTGATCCAGCAAGCTTGACTTTGACCAATTCAGATTCTTGAAGTTTCTCAGTAAGAGTAATCTTTTGTTTCTCTAAATCATCAACCTGATGTCTTAGATTAACAAGGCTGTCACTCACTGAGGAGTTTTCAGTGACTACTTCATTGACTTGTGTTTTCAAGGCTTTGAAACTGGTTTTCAAGGACTTGAAATCACTTTCAGTTTTCTTCTGAGAGATTTCAAGATTCTGATTTAGGCAACCAAGTTGTAAGTTTTCTTTTGCTTGCTCATGAACTTTTTCTTTCAAAAGTCTGATCTCTTTCAGATAATTTTCCTCATTTAAAAGCATTGTTCTGAGATATTCTGAAAGAGCTTCTTTTGGTTTTGAAATTAGACAATTTACCATTACCTCAATGTTCTTTTCATAACTTTCATCATGCTTGGCCATGAAGCATAGGTTGGCATGTTCTTCCTCAGATTCAGATTCACTAGAGCTATCTGAATCACTCCATGAAGCTATCATGGCTTTCTTTCTTCTGTCATGATATTTCTTTTGAAAGTTCTTGCTCTTTTTGTGTGGACAGTCTCTTATCAAGTGTCCTGAATCACCACACTCAAAGCAGTTCATAACTTTTGACTTTTTATGTGAAGAGGACTTACCTTTGTAGTCCTTGCTGCTGGCTGATCTATGCCTTTCTCTGTTGAAATCTTTGTTTCCAAAGTTTTTCTTTATTTTGAGAATCCTTGTCAAGGATTTGGAAATTAAGGTAATTGGATCTTCATCATCACCATCCTCAGTTTCAAGGCTTTGTGTTCTCTCATTCTCTTTGGTCATCAAGTTGTAAAGTTGATAGATTCTGAGTTTCTTCAATGTCTGTAATTTTTGGTTCCCATTTTGCCTTTGGAAGACTTCTGAGAATCTTCCTCACCTTTTCTTCATTGGAAAAATGTTTTCCCAGTGATTCAAGGTTGCTAACAATATCAATGAATCTCTTGAACATGTCTCTGATGGACTCATCAGCATTCATCTTGAACAGCTCATATTGTCTGAGATAAATGTTGATCTTGGTTTGCTTGACTTGAATGGTTCCTTCAAAGGTAACCACAACTTTATCCAAGATTTCTTTAGCAGTTGTGCATCCAGAGATCCTGTTGAATTCATCTGTACTCAAAGCAGAATACAAAATGTTAATAGCCTTGTAGTTCTTAGAAAATTGCTCTAATTCAGAAGAGGATAGTGAGTCTTCTGTTGTTAGAGTTATGATCCCATATTTCTCTATGTAGAAAGTATGAGGTTCATTTTGGATAATGGTCCAAAGCTATATATCTTGATCAATGATGAACATTTTCATGAGAGATTTCCAGTAAGCAAAATTTTCTCCACAAAATAGAGGAGGTATGTTAGCAGCTCTTCCCTATGAGAAACCACCATCACCTGCAGTACTCATGATCACCACATGGTTAAATCATATACAGTGATACAAGCTCTGGTACCAATTGAAAGTGTGAGTATGCAGATGTATAAGTAGCTAAGATACTCTAGAAGGGGGGGGGGTTGTGTTGGAATAGATGCCCTATAGTATGAACATTGTTTTTTGGCTAGACTATTCATTTATTATATATTGTGGTATGTAATAAAAATGAATTCCTTAGATACAATGTGTTTTTTATCTTAAATATCCCTATTCCATTATATTAATTAATAGGACGATTAAATATAGACTAGTATGTGTGTAGATTGATATAGAGATATCAAGTCTAACACATGGGTATGCATTAGGAGTAATGGCATACTGGATTGACCCACAACGAGAAGGATACATTGGATTATGTTAAAGTCACAATCGCTTCTTGTAGTGCTAATATAATTGCAATCCTTAGTTACTAGATACTCTAGTTGTGGAATATTGTGCTTCGATGTTATCAAACGTTGGGTAATTATAAAGATAGCTATCGGGATGATAGGAAGCAAGCTTAGAGATCGTAGTGATGTAGATAGGATTTGTCCCTCCCACATAATGGGAGTAAATATCCACGGCCACTCGAGGGATGAGGCTTATTGAATGTCTGGCCAGACTCAGATAAATCAATATGGAGATATTGATGTTATCTGCTTGCATAAGCATATTCCCAGGATCGAGGAACTATGGATTGGATATACGAGTGTGACTATCTATGTCTCGTGTCCAATCAGGATATGGAGAAAAAGGGATAGTGCAATATGAGATATTGGGCACAAGAGAATTGTCGGGATCACTGACAATTTCTATTAGTTGGGTGGCATGGATGTGTTGCTAGACACCGCTCCATGTTAGTAATAAGTTGCTACCACCTAAGTAGAAACCTATGGGGTCACACGTCAAATAGATTAGAGCTAGATTTGGGATTAGTTAATATTATTAATTAATAAAAAGGATCATTGTGCAACACCTTGCAAACTTAGTAGGACTAATGTGCAAGGAAGGGACTAATCCAAGTTCATGTAGAACTAGGAAGGACCTTTATGTAGTTAACAAGGAGTTGTTGGACTATATAAAGGAGGCTCTAGCTTCCTTCCCACTTAATGTTATTAGACATAGCACAAGAGAGTGGGAGAGAGCAAAAGGCAAGAGAGCAACACAAGCTTAGAGGTCGACCGCGCCTTAGCCGTCCGCCCCTTCCCGTCAGCGCCACAAGGAGGGCCAAACCCCTCCTTGTCCCTTGTTGTTTGATTCCTTCTTCCCTCTTCCCTCCGGTTCTAGCTAGAACTTGTTGAAGGAATAATCTAGATCTCACGTCTAGACGTGGATCAACCGTAGAGACGAGGACATCATTCTTCGTGTGATCTCCCAACCAAAAGGTACACAATTACTATGCCCCTTATCATGTTATGATATCTCTTCCTGTGATCCTTGGTGGGATTTGAGTAGGATTATATTTTGTTATTCTGCTGCGTTACCTACATCAAAACCCAACAGTGGTATCAGAGCCACAGGTCGTAGAGCATAACATGATTTTACGTGTTACGATTTCAGTTCATACACCGTATCATTGTTATTACACAAAAACTGAAAATAATTGGCATAGTAGATGCAAATTGAATTTTGATTCAATATAAACAAGATATAATTTAACATTGGATGTTAGAATTGGTGAGTTGAATCACATAGGATGTGAATTATTGGGTTCTTGAAAAATTAGGGTTCATGGGCACCTAGTTGAAAATGAGTTTTCAATTATGGAAACAATATTATGGAAACATCCATAAAAGGAAACAACCATGCTTGGGCAACAAGGAAGAATGAAGGAGGCTAGGGCCGAAACCCTAGTCGTCCGCCCCCTTCCTTGCGCGCCAAGCAAAGGCCGCGGGTCACATGGGGCGGCCGTCCTTGGGCCGGGCTCAAGTGGCGGGCGGCGGTCCTTGGGGTTCGGCCTAGGCTTAGGTTGGAACCCTTGGACCGTTGTAACCCTGATTACCCAATTCAATTAAAATTAACCAAGCGCGTTAAAATTTGTTTTTAACTCTACTATGTGCTTTGTTGCATGGTGGATGGATATGGCCTAGGATTGTGGATGTTTATTGCTTTGTGGTTTGGTCTACGGCCTGCGAGCTGATCAAATTAATGTAATAATTAATTAGGTTTTACGGCATGCGAGTCGTCTTTTCCCCTCGACATTTGAGGCTTTTATTATTTATTTATTCTAGTGTTAGGCTAGAATTAGAAATATTTAGATGATAGCCAAGAGCATGGAGAAGAAGACCGGAGGACCAAAGGAGCCAAAAGATAAAGAAGACAACCCCCTAGGCATGCGGTTATGGTGGAGCACATGGAGATGAGCTTGTCACTTTAGGGAAATTAGATATTATCATTGGCTTCATAATATCTTAGTCTAGGGGCCATATCCATGCCACGTTTTTTTTTATTTTGTGGATGTTTATTATTTTTGTCTTGTTATTTATTTTTGTGTGTATGGCGATACTAGCAAAACGTTAACAAGATAATAATAAACAAGGATATTCTTTCATAGTGGGTTGCCCAACCCAAATAAGTAGATCATGTTGATTGGATCAACAAAACAAATTAAGAAAAATTAAGTCCCTCAATTATATATTGCGTGTTGCCTTCTCTTGCCAAAACACCCTTCATGATCAAGGTTTATTAAAATTCGGGCTTGTCAAAGCAAAGCAATTTTAATTTACCATGATGTGTTGAGGAAGAAACAAGATAGTAATGTGTGTATGTTGAAGCAATAGGTTGGACGCAACTGGGTAAGACTCAATTGGATTGATGAGCCTAGAGGCATGACAATTAGGGGTTATCCAATGGATAAAGAATAAAGAGTTATTCACCTAATCGGACCAAGAGTTGCATGGGATGCAATTGGAATGGTTCCTAGCTAAATAACCTATTCTTGGGTGACTTGCCGAAGCAAGCTCAAGAAGAAGTGAAAAAGGGATCTTAACCCTACTAGAAAATATTATGATATTTTCGCGTTAATGGTGAGGGCTATTAATCCGAGAAAAATAGTGGGAGCTATATTTGATGATCTAGCCGTTGTTGAATATAGTTAAGTTTTTCAATATACTAAAATTGCACATTTCTCATTTTGTAGAATTCCAAATGGCAAACAACAACGCATCGACTTCATCCCTACGATCTTTCCTTGAGAAGGATAAACTGTCTGGAACGAATTTCCTTGACTGGTACAGAAATTTAAGGATTGTCCTTAAGCAAGAAAAGAAGATGTACGTCTTGGACACTCCAATTCTAGCCGCACCACAAGATGAGTCTGTTCTAGCGGATGTGAGGGCACGTCAGAAACATATTGATGATTCTAGTGACGTGACTTGCCTCATGCTTTGCACCATGACTCCTGAGCTTGAGAAGCAGCACGAGAACATGGAAGCCTATGAGATGATTATACACTTGAAACAATTGTTTCAGGAACAAGCAAGGCATGAGCGCTATGAGGTGTCTAAAGCATTATTCAAGAGCAGTCTTGCAGAGGGGAATCCAGTAGGGCCTCATGTTCTCCGAATGATCGGGTACATAGAGAACCTTGAGAGACTGGGATTCCCACTTGGACAAGATTTGGCAACTGATCTTATCTTGCAATCGTTGCTTGACAGTTATAATCAGTTCATTATGAACTATAATATGAACGAGATCAGTAAGACTCTGCCAGACTTGTTGAATGCTAAAGACAGCGGAACAGAGCGTAAACAAAGGCAAGGGCAAGGCCATAATGATGGTACATAGGAAGAAGGGCAAAGGATTTGCCTCTACTTCCAAAGGAAAGCGCAAGAAAGTTGCGAAATCCAAGGAAGCCCTAAAGCCTAGTGGAGGCGTGGCTAAAGGTGAATGTCACTACTGCAGCCAGCCAAGTCACTGGAGGAGGACCAAATAATTGAGCATGTGTCATCATTTTGCCAAACTTTGCATTTAGCACAGTAGTAGGGGGTAATCAGAGATCCCCACATAATCCTCGTCGCTCCACATGCTCATTACGTCTCCTGGTTCCTGTGTCCCTGCGAAAAACAAGCTCACAAGATACCCGTGAAGCATAGAGATAGAAACAAAATAAAACAAAATAAAAGAAAAGTACTCTAAACTAACGCCTAACTAAATAGTCTACTACTGTCCCCGGAAACGGCGCCAAAAACTTTACACGATTTCTCACGTGTTTCCGCAAGTGCACGGTTCAAGTAATATAGGGTAATATTTCAACCCCGAGTTATCGATCCCACGAGGACAAGCTTGAGATTATTTAATTAGTTATTAGATTAGAGTACTATAACTGGGAGGAATAACTGTGATTGATTAAGAATTGAAATAAATAACTAACTACTATTTTTTGGTTTTTAGTATTAAAGAAATATGGAGAAACTAGGCAATCTCTAGATCACCTAGGGTTGTAGATAATTTCTTGAATAGCAAAGTAACAAGTTAATCCTGTTATAGTTGAAGTCGGGTAATAGTACTGACAGTCTCTTCTCGGTCTCATGTCGTTCTACATCACGGTCTACTTGGTGTCCTGTCGGTTCACCTACATCTACCGGTCCGTTCTAGTAGGCTAACGACAGTGCACGGAATGATGTCCTCTCAAACCACCACCACCACATGAACACCTCACTATCTCCTAACGAATCTACCCACTAAGGCCAATCCTACACACTTCTCTTCTCAGTCTCTGTTATTAAGGATTGTTGTTCATATGTCATCACAACTAGGTCTAAGTCGCTCTCACGCCTCGCTAGCTAATTAACAAGTCCAGTTAATTACTCCATTCTTGCCAAGGATTAAGCATAGTATATGAACAATTAGCTAAAACATGTATTAACTTTAAGCACGATTACAATCTATGAAGAACACGAAGATTCATGAGTTATTAATTCCTACCCTAGCCGTGTCAATAGACTAAGATCTTCAACAAGTTCATGAAATCAAATGTCATCCAATAGATCAAATCAAAAACCATGAAACAAAGTCTTAAATCCGGAAAACATAATCTTCTACATAAACCCTAGGCTCTCTATAGAAGCGTAGCAAAACGTCTAGCTACTACTTGAAATCGTAGCAAACCAATAAAGTTTCTCCATAAAATTGATGAAAAGACAAGAGAAAGAAATCAAACGGTGAAATCTTCGGGTTGGGGATTGTGCACAAGAGATTCCGGCAGGGAGACCTCCGTGTACACCGTGCGTAGTGGATCAGGGATCGCACAGGAAGAATAGGGGTGTGTGTAGGGAGAGAGTAAGTCAGTAGCAATGTCTGAGAGAGAGACAGAGGTTTGGCAGAGCTTCCGCGTATGGCAGTGTGTTCCTCTTCTTGTATGGAAAGGTTAACGATATATGTATACTGGAGAACATGACCGTTGTAGTGTGGTTAATGCGCCCATTAATGGCGGCTTAATTAGCTTAACCATAACGGCACGTTCGTCCGAGTATATAGGAACCGTTAGAGCACGTGGTGCGCGAGTACCGGAACCGTTACGAGGTTGACTGGGTTTGACCGGATTGACCGGGTCTAGGGAGCTCGTGCCATAGATCTCTCAAAACAGTTACTAAAGGTCGCGCGCGGGCTTGGCTCGCGCGCGACAGGGCTTACTCTAGCCTCCAAACCACTAAGTCCCTACAAGTCCCGTGCAGTGGTATGCGAGGGCTCTGTCTCGCTGCCCCCACATGGATCAGCTCGTCTGGTGATCCTGTGTGTGTGGAGCACAATATGGTGTGCTGGATGGTTGCCACGTGGCCAAGATCTGTCATGTCAGAAAGCAGTATCTACATCAGCCCCCTTTCTGCGCGTGAAGGCTCATAGCTGTATAGGCTTCCATGCGCGGAAACCAACATGCGCGTCGTCACCACGCACCAATTCAAATACGGGTAAGTTCAGCCCCCGTGCGTGTCATTATGACCTAAAACCCCTAGAGTCGTGCCGTCTGACCTTTAGGGTTTTAGGCGTGACGTCAGCCCGTCCTGTGATTGCGCGATACGACGGTGACGGTTGCGATTCGACTACTGAAGGGACGCAACCCTTCATTCTTTTGGATAAATACCTTGTATCCTCATTATTGCAAAGCATCACTTCTTTCTCTTAAAGTGAATGGTACCCGGAGATCTTCGAGAGCAGATCCAGATAATCAATCACCAGTTCAGAACTGCAAATCGTATTCTTCAATTGTGCATATCCAAGCAAGCTTCAAGGAAACAAGTTTGGCCTCGTTTACTTTTGATTTAAAATACCAGTGTTTGCCTTGAACTGCGTTGAATCTGTAAATCCATGAAATTTGTGAAGAGTCTTTGACCTTTGAACCTGCCTTGTTTTAATCTTTCAACAATGTTGGATCTTGCGACTCCCCGATTTCTGAAATCGGTACTGGAACTGTTTTGCTTTCCTTTGCATAGATCTCGAATTTCAAAATTCAAACTGAAGTGTGGTACTTCTCCCCCCTTTTTCTTGCCCTTTCGCAGGAATGGCCAAGACAAGAATAACCAGACCCGTCAAGGAAGATGAAGAGATGCCCGAGCTTCCGCAGGCTCTGTGGCGAAAAGCCCCCTTTCTGGGTGGGAAAGACTTTTATCATGCGAGGGTGAAGGCGAAGAGGATGCCTGATCCTGTTCCAGTTGAGCGATTGTTGACACTGACTCGCCCAGTTAACTCAGCCTTGCTCGAGTTGGTTGGCTCCGAGGATGTGGTTCGATTGGGGATCGAGAATGGGCACTTCCCATAAACTGCGATTTCTACTCAGGCGTTTGTCCAGAAATTGGACTATATGGATGAGTGGATTGACCACGTGTTGGATCATCACGCCGAGACTCTCAATGAAGCCGGCGTTTTCTTTGCTATCCGTGCTATGAAGGGTGCTGCCGTGAAGTTGGATCAGTCCATGCTTCTAGACCTTCTGTCCCGTTACTCGCCTGCGACTCACACGTTTCATTTTGCTGAGTTCGAGGCTGCCCCCACGCTCGAGGACGTTCAAATGCTGTATGAGCTTTCCCCCATGGGCGAGGTGGACCCCTTGAGTCACTTGAGGACATCTGCGGAAATGGCCTTGTACGCGCAGATGGAGGAGTGCCTAGCAGAGGTAAAGAAAATCTCCACTCGGTGGACCACTACAAAGCCTCTTCCGAACTGGCAGCTGGTTGATACGTCTGCGAAGAATACCTGGAACAAGTGGTTGCAGTACTTCTTCCGAGACTATGCGAACAGCAGCATTACTAAGAAGCTTTTGAGCGAGAACCCGGAGGCCGAGAATTACGTAGAGGGCAAGGGTTATCATTTAACCCTCTGTGCCTTTCTCTGTGCTTGGCTATCGAGGTATCTGATTGATGGTCACCCCCATGACGGGGTCTTCTACCATGTGCTGCCACTTGCCGTGAGGCTCGCTCTTGGCCAGAGAGTCGCACTCGGACCCTTGGTCTTAGGCACGCTATATTATAGGCTGGATCAGCTGGTTCTGGCGATGAGGGAATCGCGTGGCCGCCTCGATGTTCTGACCTTTGTCAATATCAGCTTTTTGACACTGTGGGTTTTCGAGCGCTGGCCGTCTTATGCTCCAACTCCCCTCCCACTTGATAAGTGGTGTCCCCCAGGCGAGACGGAAGCGCGCAACAGCGGAAGGGCTGCGAGATGGTTTGGAGCAAGCAACACCAAGTGTACTTGGAGTTTGATATGCGACAAACGAAAGGAGTTTACTGCCAGACCCTATGCCACACGTGTTGAGAATGTGCGGTGGTTTCCAAAGCTATACCCTTCCAAAGGTATGGTCTTGTCAGAAGACCTTCTCTTTGAAAAGGGGCCGCATTTCCACGAACGCTATCGTGAGTTCTTTTGTTGGTGTCTGCGAGGTTCCCTTCCTGCCCTTGCAGAGCATATTCGTGAGCTCGCGCCACGGTATGAAAGGCTTACAGTGGATGTTGACCCCACTCGGGTCTCTCCTCAGTTTGGTTTTGATGCGGTGGCCCCATCGATCTGGCCCCAGTCTATTATCAGAGGGTGCTACAAGCGTTTGCTGACAAAGGAGTGCAAGACGGTCCTCATGAGCAATCTTCCCTTTGAGCAGCCTGCGGGAACTCGCAAGGGTGGTTGTTCCCAGAACTGGCTCGCATACTGGGTTGCCCAGCAAACGAGGATTGAGACGGAGGCGGCGGCGCAGCCAGGAAGGGCCCCCTTGATCAAGAGAAACTCTTTTCCGTTTCGCCCCAATTGCAGCTTGAGCGAGTCTGAGTATGGTTGCTACTCGCTGTGGGACCGCGAGAACCATTTGTGCCCCGATTTCATTCTGAAGGAGCAAGTCGACGCAATCAAGAAGGGCGACACGCATGTCGTCAGATATAGTAAGGCGTTTGCTGAGGTAAGCAATTCCTTCGTGTGCTTTAAGCGTTTTGATTTCCTTTCGCTGATGCTTTTCGTTTTGTACTGTTTCAGTGTCATGTGCGGAGGTTCGCAGCTGGTGATCGCACCAAGTCGCTGGTGAACACCATTGTTGCCACCAGAAGGAAAGGGGAGTCGTTCCGGCTAGCATGGAGGATGGATGCCGAGGTCGAAACAAGGGTTCGCGCAGTCATGAATACTTTTGCTGACTCGCTGATAGACAACCCTCCGGCACCGTCTCCTCCTAGAGATGACCCGTCCCCTCCAGCGACTGCGGCGCCGAGAGTGAAGAGACCTAGGCAAAAGGGAATTACGATTTCTTCCCCTAGGAGTGATCCAGCTTCTCCCCCAGTGAGGTCCCTTTCCATCAAGGACAAAGGCAAGGGTCGTATGCCCAGCAAAGTGCGAAAAGATCTCGCAGTTGAGACTTTCGTTCCATTCAACCAAGAGGAGGAGGAAGAGAGGCAGGAGCCCCAGGAAAGTGATGAAGAAGAAGAAGCAACAGTTGTGATGTGCGAGGAAGAATCAGGAAGTACTTCCGTCGCATCTCCTTGCCCTTTATCATGACTTCTTTGCAGTTCTTTTCTTTGAACCAATTATGTATTCGCAGATGATGATGATGAAGCCGTTGGTGGCCTTGTGGCCAAGAGGCAAAAGAGAGATGCCCATTCTGGCATTTCAGATGATCCTATAAGCGAGGATGTTCTTGCTGAATCCCGGAAGACAGCCGCGGAGGCTGCTGAAAGAAGAAGGCAGCGAGAGGAAGAGGAGCTCGAGCGTGTGAAACAGCGGAGCCTCGAAGAGCAGCATGTTGACGACTTAGTGCGTCCAGTTGGCGAGGAAGACGAGCTTCCCGAAGAAGTGGCTCCTCATGTGGAGGAGGAAGATGAGGTTCCCGGAGAGGATGCAGCAGAGCTAGAGCAAGTCCAAGCGGACTTCGAAGAGATCGCCGGTGGCAATAAAGGTGAGATCTTCAATCTCGCAGTTACTTATAGAGATGTAATTGTGGGTGCGTTAAAGCACGGTGTGTCAAAGCCTGACATTCGCCGTTGGTTGGTAAGCAAATGCGGAGAACCCTCAGGTAATTATTTTGAGTGATATGCACATACTAGGCTGTAGCCACTTGAGGCAAAATCATGACTGGTTTACTCGCATCCCAGGTCACGCTTCTCTTAAAGATTTTCTTAGTGAGGACACACTGATAGGGCACGGTTCCACGTCCCTAGTGTACGATGAGGATACCTCAATCCCACCTTCGCGTGGAGGTGCTTATTCTTAGCTTTAGTAAAGATAGCGAAATAACTTATAACACAAGTTACCTCACATTATCGCATTTGGTATCGCAGGTCATGCTGAGGAACCTGAGCTGGAGCAGAGAAGTCAGTCTTCTGCATCCCATGTTCCAATTCCGAGCTCGCATACCGAGAAGCTCGTCGCAGCTGCTGGGCACATAAGCGAGCCTCCCGAAGATGTCATCGAACTTTCCGATGATGTCGAAGCTGATGCTGTGCCGATGGACGAAGGTGTCCGTACCGGTGGTGAGGAAGAAAGGACAAGTGATGCTAATGTTTTCGCATCTGGGAGTGTCCTCCGCCCAGCGACTTCGGCTGTCCCTTCGCCTCCGGCGATGACTGAGCCAGAAGCACCTATTCCTGCGTGGAGCATTTGGGGCTCGCAGGTTGGGAATGCAGTCGCAGCTGGTGCGGCCTACACTCTTCCTCCTGACTATGAGAGGTTGGAGCTCGCAGCTGATAGGAGAGCCAGGGAGCGAGGGCAGTCTTCGAACAACCCAGTGGCCCGCATCCCTTCTCTTCATGAAATTCTGGAAGGCACTGGTAAGTAAAGATTTACCGTTCGCACGTCGCATTATTTGCTTGCGAGTTTTTACATTATAACTCTTTTTTGATGTCTCAGGTTTGAAGCAAACCGATGTGGACTGGGTGGTTCGAATGCGTCTCAGATACCCCCGATCGTTTGTGAGATCTCTGGAGATCGGACCTTTTGACAGGAGGCTATTCCTTACTGAAGCCATCTGGATACTGGAGCAGCTGTCTGCGGCTACACCTGCGACCATTTCGGCCCAGATTGCTGAATTGCTGTGTGGCATGTGCCAAAATCTCCTGTTCAAAGTCCAAGGCAGACTTGGTTTCAAATTCCTCAAGGACAGAGTTACACTGATTCGCGCAGCTGTAACTTTGAATCTCGGTCACCAGAATCTCGCAGCTGAGATGCAGAAGGTGGAGCAGCAAAAGCAAAAGGTTGATGAAGCTTTGAAGCTGTATGACGAAATGAACGCCAAGTGCGAGCTACTAAAGCAAGAAGTGAAACAAGTGGAGCAGCAAAAGCAAAAGGTTGATGAAGCTTTGAAGCTGTATGACGAAATGAACGCCAAGTGCGAGCTACTGAAGCAAGAAGTGAAACAAGTGGAGAAGCTGAGCGAGCAGTTCGAGCCCCAAGACTCCTTAATCAAGAATTTATTTTGACTTTTCGAATTTTGAAAAGAAAACAGGAAAATGGCTGAGACATTAATGTAATGTTTCGAAACATTAATGTAATGTTGCTAGGGTTTCTCCCCCCTTTTTTTAACAACAAACAATGAGTTTGCCCGTTTTGCCCTTTCCGGGATTTGATTGGACATTTCTGTGCATATCCAATTATGACATCAGCAATTGATTCTCTGCTTGATTTTCGCGCTAATTTCTCGGCAGATAAGCACGCTTCCGTTGGGAAGTCCATCCGAATCATGACTATCCGTCATTTATTAGGATACGCAACTGAATCGTCGTAGCCTTTAGTAGGGTAATTGATTGTTACCGCTTTTCAAGGCGTAAGTGATTGAACTTACCCTCTTTTTGAATTTTGCTGACTCATCTTAGGCAACCGAAGAGTCTCCACAGGGTCTATATAAACCCTGTCTTTGCCACTTGGGTTCTTCATCCCAAACATGTGCTTTGCCGTGAGTCCTTACGACTGCTGGCTTCAACGCTTGTTTTTCGTTGATTCATGGCAACTTCAAGTTTTGAATCCTGAGTTTGCGCTGTGTGCTATAGAAATAGTTTCCAAGATCCACTTTATGAGGCTTATTGCTGTTTATAACCATCATAAAGAGGATGCAGATAATACCTCATGTGTGTTCGAAGAAATTTCTTCGTGTATTATGTGTGCAGGTCATGTTTCCGGCCGCCTCGTGGCAAGGTGCAGCGCCGAAGTGACCGTGCTACCGTCTCGTAATGAACGGCGGGATTCTCCTCCAGCATCCCTGGAGGAGGGTTTCTTGCCTCTTCGTTCTTGAACTCAGGGTTGCGAACCGCTGTGTTCATCCCCGTCTACAAGGAGCCCTTGCTCTTTGGAGCTTCTGCTTGCAGTTTGATCGCTGGAACCGGTGGTTCCTTGGGCAAATGTTATGGGGAGCATATCTGGCAACGGTCTTGTCGGATAGCAGGATGTCGAGCGTACGGCTTCATGTGGCTCTTTTTAGAGCAAGATCCCCCTTGCTACAGATGTTCACCCGCAGATCTGGGCATTGTGTAGCCGGCGCTTGAAGCCAGGGGGGTTCATTCTTTGCAGTCCGGGTTTCAGTACCGTGTCTCTGCTGGCTTATCAGCCATTTTTCGAATGTATTGTAAGCCATGTTGGCTGCGTAGTTAGATGCGAGCTTTTCGCTTGTATGCTGTTATCTAGATAGATAAATTGTAAGTCATTTGACTCATAATGATATATAGCTTTTGTATTATCTGCTCTCTTTGCAACAAAATACAATTTCGCATGCGTTTCGGCTTGTTTTGCCTTGCATAATGCCATGTAATGATTTCACATATGCGATGTCAATTCGCAGATGTTTCGCTAGATCATTCGAGATCGTAATTTCGCAGCTGTGCCATCTTGACGGATGGGCTTGTAGTTGGTCGTTGTAAATCATATGAGATCATGTTCACAACTTTGCTATCGTAACAGATAGCTTTTAACAGATCAATTAAGATCGTTGAGTGGTGCGAATTGCTATCATAGAAGATAGGCTTTATTAAAGAATTGCTTGAGATCGTTTCTCGCATAAATTGCTATCGCAGCAGATAGACCTTTAGAGGATCCAATAAGATGATTCTGCACTTATGTTGCCACCGTAACAGACGGGCTTGGGTGATCAACTAAAATCAATTTGCGTATAAATTGCTATCGTAACAGATAGGCTTGAGAAGACCATATAAGATCGCATTTGTATAAACCGTTATCGGGAGAGATAGGCTTTAGATGATCGATTGAGATCGTTTTTGTATTTCGCTGCTATCGTAAGAGATAGGCTTTGGGTGATCACTTAAGATCGCATTTGCATTGGCTGCCATCGTAAGAGATAGGCTTTAGATGATCAATTAAGACCGTATTCGTGTTGACTGCTATCGTGAGAGATTGGCTTCGATGATCATTTAAGATCGCATTTGCGTTTGGCTGCTATCATAAGAGATAGGCTTTAGATGATCGATTAGGATCGCATTTGTATTTGGCTGCTATCGTAAGAGATAGGCTTTAGATGATCAATTAAGATCGTATTCGTGTTGACTGCTATCGTGGAGATAGGCTTCGATGATCACTTAAGATCGCATTTGCGTTTGGCTGCTATCATAAGAGATAGGCTTTAGATGATCGATTAAGATCGCATTTGTATTTGGCTGCTATCGTAAGAGATAGGCTTTAGATGATCAATTAAGATCGTATTCGTGTTGACTGCTATCGTGAGAGATAGGCTTCGATGATCACTTAAGATCGCATTTGCGCTTGGCTGCTATCGTAAGAGATAGGCTTTAGATGATCGATTAAGATCGCATTTGTATTTGGCTGCTATCGTAAGAGATAGGCTTTAGATGATCAATTAAGATCACGTTTGTATTTGCTGCTATCGTAAGAGATAGGCTTTGATGATCACTTAAGATCGCGTTTGTATTGGCTGCTATCGTAAGAGATAGGCTTTGATGATCACTTAAGATCGCAGTTGTATTTGGCTGCTATCGTAAGAGATAGGCTTTAGATGATCAATTAAGATCACGTTTGTATTGGCTGCTATCGTAAGAGATAGGCTTTGATGATCACTTAGGATCGCAGTTGTATAAATTGCTATTGCAGCGAATAACTCATTGTTAACAGTAATAACAAATTAAATAGAGCAATATGAACGGCTAGAAATATGAACTTCTCATTTGGGAGAATTATTTTATTATAACGCTCTCATATGGGAGAGATAGGATTACAATCCTCTCATATGGGAGAGGAGATTGCGTCAATCATAGCCACATGAGACATTAAGCAACGTTATCATAAAACGTATGAAATAAGAGAAGTCAGGGATAGTACTTCTTGATCCAGCGCATGTTGACTGAGCTTGGAGTTGAGGTTGTGCCGTGCAACCTTCGTATGCTGCAGTAGCCACTATCGAAGACTTCTGTGACTTCGAAGGGTCCTTCCCAATTAGCTGCGAACTTTGGGTGAGTTGCTTCTCGCATGCAGTGGTCAGATGCGCGCAAGACCAGGTCGCCAACTGCAAAATCCCGTCGCTGGACCGTCTTGTTGTAGGCGCGAGCGATTCTTTCTTGGTACCGCTTGTTAGTCCTTTTGGCCTGTTCTCGCTTTTCTTCCAGCAAGACTAAGTCATGATCACGTTGATTTTCATAGAGAGCATGGAAGGCCAGCCTTGCCGAATTGACTCTGACCTCCGCAGGTACTACAGCTTCGGCCCCATAACATAGTAGAAATGGCGAGACCCCTGTGGGTGTCCTTGGAGAAGTTCTGTAGGCCCACAGAGCTATGTTAAGAGAGTCGGCCCACTTCTTGTGGTCATCTGCGACCATCTTGCTCAGAATTCTCAACAGCGTTTTGTTAGTCGCTTCGGCTTGTCCGTTTCCCTTTGGATAATAGGGGGTAGAGCATATCTGCCTGATATTGTACTCCGCGAGTTTCGCGGCTACCTGGCGATTAACAAAAGGAGTACCGTTATCTGAAAGAATGGTATTTGGGATTCCGAACCTGCATACGATGTTTTCCTGGATGATGTTGACCACAGCCAGCGCGTTTGCCGTCTTCAGTGGTATTGCTTCCACCCATTTGGTGAACAGCTCGGTTGCGGTGAGAATGAAATGGTTCCCATGTGACGTTGGTCGGATGGGGCCGATGAAGTCCAAAGCCCATGTGTGAAATGGCCATGGCGTCCCTAATGCATGTAGATCCACGGCGGGAGCGTGCACTAGGTTCCCTTTGAATTGGCATTCTTGGCAGCGTCGCACCTTGGTGCGGCAATCGACTTCCATCGTGGGCCAGAAGTATCCGATTGAGAGTAGCTGTCTGCATAATTTCGCACCTCCCTGGTGTTCCACCTGATGAGAAAGGTCCATGACTTCTTGTGCTTCCCTGCCGTCTAGGCATCGCAACAAGTTGCCCTCGTGACCTTTTCGCCAAAGCAGGTTTTCCTGAACCACATATCGAGACGCTTTCCTCTTCAATTTGTCGGCTTCTTTTCTCGATTCGGGCATGGTGCCCTGGGTGAGGAATTCAAACAATGGCTTCCTCCAGTCTGTGTCGTCATCGGTCAGAGCGACGAGTAGAGAATCTTTGATTAGTGCGTAACTTTCGCACCTCCCTTGTATCAGGGCTGCAACTGTTGACATGCCTGGCCAATGAATGCCATATCTCTGAGCTTTCCTGTAGATTGACACCTCGCTTTCTCCGCAAGCGTGTTGGTGAATCTTTTCTAACAGCTGTTGTCCCTCTTGCTCGGAGACACATCGCATGAGTATTCCTCCAGGACCCTTGTAGTAAAGGGTGTTGTCGTGGATGCAATATCCTTTCGTGAGTGCCCAGCTTTCGCTGCTGGTGCCTTTCGCAATAGCTTGCAGGATTGCTTTTCGCCAGTCTGCGTCATCCATGTGTTCGTCGTCGCACACATCTTCTGTTAATGCCGACGATGTTCGCACTTCGATGGAAATCCTTGCGGGGCATTTGTCTATGCTAACCTTAGATCCCAGAGTTGCTAAGGCGTCTGCATGCCTGTTGTCCGCTCGGGGCTTGTGCTCGTATTTCACGTCGCAGAATTGCTGCATCAGCTTTTGCACTAGGGTGCGGTATGACAGGAGGTTGATCTCCTTTAAACCATATTCGCCCGAGGCTTGCTTAACAATCAGTTTGGAATCTCCCATGACCGTTAAGTTTCTCACTTCCAAAGCTTTCGCCGCACGGAGCCCCGCGATAAGAGCCTCGTATTCCGCCTCGTTGTTCGTGACTGCGAAGTTGAGTTTTGCGGACATCTGTATGACTTCCCCGTCTGGCTTTGTCAAGACTATCCCAATGCCTCCGCCTTTTCTGGTTGACGAACCGTCGAAGTGGAGGGTCCAATAGGGCACGTCGATCGCGTAGATTTCAGGGCCTTCGAGCTCTTCCTCGATCACGGGTTCGTGGCTGTTGTCGGGAAACTGTGCCAACAGATCTGCTACCGCCTGCGACTTGATCGCTCTTGGTTTTACGCATGTGATATCGTATTGAGAGATGGTCATGTACCATTTCGCCAATCTCCCGCCCGAAGTAGTGTGAGTTAGCAAATATCTTATGGGGTCGCTTTTGGTGACCACCACTACTTTGTGCGATGCAAAATAGTGCCTCAACTTCTCTATCACAAAGAATAAAGCAAGGCAATGACGTTCGATGTCTGTGTACCTTGATTCAGCAGGCTGCACAATGCGAGAGATGTAATAGATGGGCCTCTCTTGGCCTTCATACACCTGAGCCAAGAGTGCTCCTATGGATCTCCTTGTTGATGTAAGATATAGCAGAAGCGGTGATCCCAGTTGAGGCGCGATCATTATCTTTGGGGATGTGAGTAGCTCCTTTAGCTTTTCGAATGCGGCTTCGTGATCAGGAGCCCAGTTGTACGCGGCATCCTTCTTGAGAAGAGTGCTGAAACAGCATGTGATTTCAGCGATCGCTGGGATGAATCTCCGCAGATATGACAATTTTCCCAAGAATGTTCTCAAGGTACTTTGGTTGTGAGGTGGCGTCATGCTGGTGATGGCTGACACTTTCGCAGGGTCAGGCTCGATCCCTTGGCGATGGACCACGCATCCCAAAAACTTCCCCGAGGTCACGCCGAATGCGCATTTCATGGGGTTCATTTTCAGTTGAAAGCTCCTGCATCTGTTGAACACCTTTCGCAGGTCTGCAAGGTGATCTGCTTCATGCTTGGATTTGACTACCAGGTCATCCACATAGAATTCCACTTCTTTGTGCATCATGTCGTGGAATAGAGCCATCATGGCCCGCTGATAGGTTGCGCCTGCGTTCTTAAGACCGAATGGCATTACCGTGTAGTTGAATACCCCCACGGGAGTGATGAATGCAGTTTTCCGTGCATCTTCGGGATCCATCTTGGTTTGATTGTACCCGCTGAAACCGTCCATGAAACTGAACATGCGATGGCCTGCCGTTGAATCGATGAGCAAATCGACGTTAGGCAGTGGTAAATCGTCCTTAGGGCAGAAGCGATTGAGATCTCGGAAGTCCACGCAGATGCGGAGCTGTCCGTTCTTCTTTACCACCGGCACGATGTTGGCCAACCATGTGGGATGGTGATTTGGCTCTATGAACTTGGCGTTTAGGAGTTTGACAATCTCCTGCTTGATCTTCACGTTGAGCTCTGGCCTGAAGCTTCTGGTGCTTTGCTTGACCGGTTTAGACCCTGGGATGATGTCTAAACGGTGCATGGTGATGCTCGTGTCCAGACCCGGCATCTCATCATATTCCCATGCGAACACGTCCTTGTATTCAGTTAGGAGCTGCAGCAGTCCTTGTTCCTCTTCGCTTGTGAGGTCCGCACTCAGGAAGACTGGCCTTTTCTTTTCCTCGTTCGGGCTGAGGAACACTTCCTTTAGCTCTTGCTTTTGTGGTCTTGGCCTGTCTTCCATGCATTCGGGTGCTTCTTTGAGTTTCTCGTCTGGAGCGCCCTGTGTTGGCTCTTCTGTCAGCGCAACTTGCTCGATTTGATTGATTTGCCCAGGGACATCCCCATGCCCGTGTGAGGACGTCCCCGCGCACCTTCATATGCGATAGCATTTCTTCCCGTTGGCGTAGAAGCTCTCTATCTCCTTACCCTCGGGGTCATGCTTTGCAATCCTCTTCAGAGTGTACACATTCTTCCGATGATATGCGATACGCGGCGCCTCTTCGCGTGTAGGCGGCTTTTCCTTGGCATCTTCCCTTGTCACCATCACGCCCGCAGGTGACTGGTCCTTGATGTCCTCCCAGAGAGGTAAAGGAGTAGGGTTGAATGGTCCGGGTGTTTGCTCGTCCGCCATCTCGGTGAACCACACCGCCTCGCTGAGATGTGCTTCGTCCAAGTTGAACGGGTTAGTTGAGGCCGGTATCTCGACAATCCTGTCGTTCCAGATAGCTTTCATCACCTGGTGAGCCGTCGAAGGGATTGCGTCAAAGCGATGAATCCAGGCCCGACCGATGATCATGTGATATGTGGTGTTCGCGTCTATGACATAGAACTTCGCCGAGCACTTGATTTTACCAATCTGAACGCCTAGGCGGATCCATCCGATCGTCATTCTAGAATCACTTCCGAATCCCACCAGTGGAGATGGACGCTTGACTACCTTGTGCTCGGGGATCCCTGCTAGCTTCAGTGTGTGGAGTGGAACAACATTGACCGCTGCTCCTCCATCGACGAATGCTCGCTTGAATTCGACGCCGTTGATGATGGCGGTTACGTACAGGGGCCTCTGGTGGCTCGCATCTGTCGTCTTGTCGCTGGCAGAAAAGGTCATAATCTTTTCTGTGGAACGGGACGCCCTGATGACTTTCCCGTTGGAGACCACGAGGTCCTCCTCGTAGTCCTCCGCTATCCTTAAGATTGCTTTTGTCATATCCGTTCGGCACTTTTCAGAGAAGTTCATCTCGTTGAAGAATTTGTTGAAGCCGTGCGACCCTTTCATGCGGTCGGCACGCTCATCCTCCGTGTCCATGCTGTAGTCTTCATCTTCATGGACTTCAGCAATGATGGGTAGACCATCCTCTGCGACTTCTT
Organism: Linanthus parryae; assembly: GCA_023055425.1. Taxonomy (NCBI): domain Eukaryota; kingdom Viridiplantae; phylum Streptophyta; class Magnoliopsida; order Ericales; family Polemoniaceae; genus Linanthus; species Linanthus parryae. Next base: position 10,762,644 of record JALGPY010000010.1, on the reverse strand, counting down.
CCAAGTCCACTATCGAGATCATGGCGACCTCTTTGCCCTTTGAGCCCGAGTCTGTATGGGCAGGCAGCGGGTTGTTGCGCACATCCTTCCGGTGGTCGCTGACGATGAGTTCGCCGTTCTTCATCTTCTGATCGAACGCGAATCTGAGCTTCTTGCACTCGGCCGTGGGGTGCATGACCTTGCCGTGGTATTCGCACCACTTAGGGTCCCTCGTCATCTCCTTGGAGGGTGCTTTCTCGAGCGGTGGCAGGACGCCGTCCTTGCGCCACTGTCTGCAGAGATCGCTAGCTTCCTCCACCGAGCATGGCAGAGGCGGTGCGTCAAAGTTTGCAACTTTTGCTTGCTTCTGGGGCGAAACTGTATTGACCTCAGCTTCGCGTCCCCGCTTGTAGCCAAATCTGCCGATCTTGTAGGTGGTGCCGCTCGCAGGTCGTTCTGGAGCGCTCTTCTTTCTCTGTCTCTCGACAATGGGCTCGATGTTCATCGTGCATTCGATGAGCTTTGAAAACGTAGGTGTTTGCAAATTGATCAGCATGCTTTTGTATTCATCTCGCATGCACTGCAGGCATATCTCTACGAGCCGGCTTTCGAGCATTGGATCCTTGCACTCCAAGGATTTCGCTCTGAATTTCTTGATGAAAGTGAGTCCATCTTCCTCGCGTTTCTGATACATCCGCGAGAGATGGATCATCGTCACCTTTTCTTCCATCTGGAAGAACTTGGTATAGAACTTCTGGACCATGTCGTCCCAAGTCTTCACAGATCCGGCCTCCAATGTTCGGTACCATTTGTATGCTACATTCCCAAGAGTTTTTGGGAATTCTCGCATCAGTAGCTTGGGATCGGCTCCGTATGGACCCATGACATCGATGAAACGCATGACATGCTCATGAGAGTTTCCATTGACGTCCTCGAACTTATCCCATTTGGGAGCCTTGTACCCCGCCGGGTTAGGCATGAGATAGATCTCTCGTGGAATGGGTGGATCGTTGTCTAGCTTCGGGATGATGGTATCCGCGAACGACTGATGAGCCAGGATGGAGTCCACGCGCTTCTGCAAAGACGTCATGCATTCTGGAATGCTCCCCTCGGTAGCTGGCGGAGGGGTTGCCGTAGGCGGTGGCGACACATATGCCGCCGGAGGATTGGGAGCGTATTGACTACCCGCGTTTCCCCAGATTGTCGCTGGTGGAGGCAGAGCGTACTGCAGAGCTGGGTTGGACGCCAAAGCCGGGGGCTGAGAGGCGTGAGCAGCAGGGGGTAGCATTTGTGCCGTTGACCCTTGGACCGAAGGCAGCTGCGTGGCTGACGGTGGAGTTTGCAGATGAGGGTTGGGAGGCGTGGCCGACACTCCCAATCCTGGAGCGGTAGGGGTTCCTCCTCCCTGAGGGATAGCGGTAGCTGGTGGAGGATTTGGCGCAAGTGTGCCCAGAACGGCCAAGATCCGTTCTAACTGCGCAGACTGAGACTTGAGAGCTTTTGCCTGATTTTGGACAGTGGCGTCCAAAGACTCTAAAGTTGGTGCTTCGCCGGGAGTCGTCGGAGTACGGCGGGCCTCGTCTCCCGAGGGAGTTTCGGTGGAAGGCGATCGGTTGCTGACATCGTCCTCCTGAGACATGGTTGCTTTTGCTGGTAAGTTCACGTCGGGTTCACCAAAATGTGCACAAGAGATTCCGGCAGGGAGACCTCCGTGTACACCGTGCGTAGTGGATCAGGGATCGCACAGGAAGAATAGGGGTGTGTGTAGGGAGAGAGTAAGTCAGTAGCAATGTCTGAGAGAGAGACAGAGGTTTGGCAGAGCTTCCGCGTATGGCAGTGTGTTCCTCTTCTTGTATGGAAAGGTTAACGATATATATATACTGGAGAACATGACCGTTGTAGTGTGGTTAATGCGCCCATTAATGGCGGCTTAATTAGCTTAACCATAACGGCACGTTCGTCCGAGTATATAGGAACCGTTAGAGCACGTGGTGCGCGAGTACCGGAACCGTTACGAGGTTGACCGGGTTTGACCGGATTGACCGGGTCTAGGGAGCTCGTGCCATAGATCTCTCAAAACAGTTACTAAAGGTCGCGCGCGGGCTTGGCTCGCGCGCGACAGGGCTTACTCTAGCCTCCAAACCACTAAGTCCCTACAAGTCCCGTGCAGTGGTATGCGAGGGCTCTGTCTCGCAGCCCCCACATGGATCAGCTCGGCTGGTGATCCTGTGTGTGTGGAGCACAATATGGTGTGCTGGATGGTTGCCACGTGGCCAAGATCTGTCATGTCAGAAAGCAGTATCTACAGGGATGATCCCAATCGATCTCCTCAGCTCCCTTGCCTCTCTTCCTTCCATTGTGTGCGTGAATGATGTTTTTTTTTCGTCCCTAGGTCGTTCTTCAATCATAACCCGCAGAAGTCTTCAGTAATTGCACAATAACCCCTTGAAATTTGCGCCTGACTTCGCCGGGCCATAACTTCTTTGTCCGAACTCGGATTAAGCTATGTGACCTATCATTGGAAATATCTCTGAGTCTACTTTCATTTTCCACCGGTATAACTCCCAAATTATTTGTATAACTCCAGATAGGATCAAAATAGTTCAAACTGGTCATCCAAGCTCCTCCAATTCGGCTTCTCTTGATTCCACTTGAGCTCCCGTTGTTTACGAACTTCGTTTTATGCCTCCTATCAACCAATTAGCATCCGTTCCTGCCAAGACAACATGAACAAACATAACAAGCGATTATATTTGACAAATAACATCTAACTATGCATAGAAAACGCCCGGACTAACAATATTGCACATGGTGAGCAACAAGTGACAAAACGACTCATATTCTCTACAATTAAGCTCAATTCAATCGTGATAATGTGGAAAATAACATTAATATATAGCCCCTAAAAGGTTCTATCAGTGGTGTGGGTAGTGGTGGCGCGGTGGAGTTGTAAATGGAGGGAGAATGGGAGGCAGGAAGAGTGACACAGTAGGGAATTTTTGTGGGAGGGGAGGGCGAAACAGACACCCTGAATCAAAAATACCAAGTATTGTTGGAGATGAACATATTTTCCTCTAAAAGTGGAGAAATGAAAAAATTGTGTTGTCGTGAACAGGGTCCTCAGGCAGGGGCTTCCAAAGCTTTACAACTTGAGCTACCACTCTAGCTGCGCAATTAGAGATAAATATTAATATTACATGCTAATCAAGAAAATGGGGTGGACTCTTCATTCTCCATTTTTTTAATGGATGATTGTTGTAGACTAAGGGATTGCCCGATGACGCTATCTCAAAATACACTAAGAACGTTTCACCAATGTCATGAAACAAAATAAATATTTCATCCACAAAATATAAACACGTTATTTTAAGGTGCAGGTTTACATCAGGTTGATTTTATAATTACAATTATTGGAAACTTTTTCTTAAATGTTCTCTCTCAATTTTATTTTTAAAAGAATCTCCAAGCTAAAAAGACATTTCAAAACTAATAATAAGACATTATTATTTAAATATTTCAAAAGTAATACTCCCTCTGTCCCGCAAAGATAGTATATTTTTGGAAATACAATTTTTTTTTGGAGACATGCAATTAATGCATCCCACTACAAGTTTTTGACATGCTATTTCCACTATTATCCTTGACTTTGTTTTCTCCATTTCATTATGTTTTCTACCTTGAAAATGTAAGTGAACAACTGTTTTGTGACATACCAAAATAGAAATATGGACAAATATCTTTGCGCGACGGAGGGAGTAATGTGAAACCAAAAGGGGAAAGGGGACTTCTCAAAAAAAAGGAAGGGAGGGAGTCCAGTACATGGAGGAAGTAGTGGTGGAGCCCATTACTAACAACTAACCTCCACCCAATAATTTTGTGAATTCTAACTATGAGTGGGTGAGATCTAAAGGTTGGAGTTAATTTAATCTAAAGGTCGAAATAAAGTCAACCATCATGTTTTATTAGTAGAAAATTCCCAAAATTTTAGGGAGGGTTTTAAAACACACGTTCTAGACAGAATCATAACAAAATCTAGACTACTTAACACTTCACTACAGTAGTAGAGCAGAAGTTTTTCTCTCTAATTGCTCTCTCTAATGAGCCTCTTCTGCTCCTCCATGAGCATCATCAGCAGCTCCTTGAGCCCATCAAAATCATACTCATAACCTAATAACCTAATCCATTGTCAACACCTATTCTCCTCCAAAATCATCCACCATCTCTCTCCTTATGATTTAGGTTTCATCATTTGCATGCCTTTTTTCATGTGAATTGAAGATTTCTTTAGTAGATTTAGTCGGGTTTGTCGTATCTTTTGCTTGATTCATCTGTCTTGCAGATTAGATTTCATTAGTATTTAGAGATTCCTCTTCTTCCAGTTCTTTTCAGTTCCTCACACCTGCATCTCCCTTTGTTCATCTCTGTTGTCTTGTTCTCTGTGATTCTCCATGTCTAATCCATATTGCACGAATTTTAATAGTTTTTCTTCTAATGATTCTAGAGAGGAGAGGCTAGATGAAAGGGGATCAGTTCTTGCTCTTGATCCTGTCAAAGCATATGCATTCAGAGAGGTCAAAAAGAACACCCTGATAGCCAAGTTCATTGGGTCTAAAACCCTCTCTCCTGTTGTCATGCAAAGTGAAATCACAAAGAATTGGAAAACTTTTGGAAATGTTTTGATTGAGGGGAAAGAGCTTTCATAGAAAAATGTTAGATATCTGTTCCATTTCCAAAAACATGAAGCAAATATTTTTTTCTGAATGAATCAGTGGTCACTTTTCATGGCTTAAGCCTAGTTTTTAAAAAAGAAAACCTAATCAAGCTCTTATGGAGGTTGATTTCTCACATGCACACTTATGGTTTCAAGTTCCTAACTGTCCCCTTGAAGGTTTTCATTTTGATCATGCAAACGATTTGGGTGTTCTAGTTGGAAATTTACTAGTGATTGATTGGTCGTATGAAAGATTCAGAAACTGGTATGGATTAAGAATCAAAGTGAGGATCAACTTAGAAAATGATTTCGTTCCTGGGACTTATGTGAAACTGGCAAATGAACCCCTTAAGTGGGTTTATTTCAGCTATGAAATGGTGTTCAAAGTCTGTTATAGATGTGGATTGGTTGGACACACAAACAAAGAATGTAAATCAAACCTGGTTGAAGTCTTGGAAAAACTGGAGATGAGGTATCTTCAATCCCACTTCCTCTCAAGCTTACCCTTCTATGTGAATTCCAACCGACCACTCTTCACTAACCTACTCAAAGCTCACTCAAAGAATGGCCCTTTCCGTACTACGAAATTTGATACTAGTGTTATTCCTATCTATGATTTCTCCATTCCTCCTACCACTCAAGAACAAACCCAAAGCTATCACACAATCTCATATTTTAAGTGGATAGCATGTCATCATCCCCTGAACCCTTTTACACCCCCATGCTCTCAGACTCAATGTGAAGAACTCAACCAAACCCCTCCAATCCCACCAGATCCGGAATTTATAGGCAACACCTCCACCAACCCTACATGCACAGTATTTAATATGCCTCATCAATTCCAATGGCCGGATCACATTCCTTCTTCAGTTTATCCATCCCCTTTTTCAAACCATCTGCATCTGTTTAATGAGCTGCAACCAAAGCGGTTTCTCTCCCTCTTAATTCAAATCCTCTTTCAATGCATGAAGAAGTTACGGTTCCCGACACTCCTCTGTAACTGCAAAGCCACTCTTTGACAATTCCCTTCCCCAAGAGTTGGTTCAACTGCCTCCGATCATTACTACTAAAGGGAAATAAATTGTTGTGGCAGAAGTTTTTCCCACCACTTTACCACCTTCATTTGCTTCATTTGCTTCAACCACTCACCATCAGTGCTCTTTCAATTCCAACGCCATGCGCACCCTACCAACCAACTATAAGATGTTACGAAACTCTGGATTTGTGATGAAAGCCCCTGATTTTACCCCATCAGTCACAACGGAGCATGAGTTTGATCCTTCCCAGAGAAAGAAATAAATCGCAGAGTTCGACAAGGCCATTGCTGAGAAAGATAAGAATGTGCCCAGAAAACAAAGAGCAAAGGCCTAAAAATCCAAATTTTGGTAGGTTTCAAGATCAAGAAAGGTGAAGGTTCCTCTGTCAAAATGAAGAAGAAAGTTGCTCTCTCAAAAAAGGCCAAGGAAGATAAAGTGCAGAAGCCAATCAAGAAGAGAGATGCTGGTTCCTCACAGATGGGTTCTCCTTTCAGTATGATCAAGGGTAAGAAGCCAAGAACAAAAACTAACAAAGCCATGCAGAAAGGTACTCAATTGTTTTTTATTTTAATCCTTTTTCACCGTTTTTTCTGAATTTTAAGTTTTAAAAACGACCTAGAGATGAAATCTTGCTACCAGATTGTAGTCCTCCAAGCAATTTTTTTAAAAACTTGTCGGGGTTTAAGATGGTTGTCCCACAACAACCATCCAAATCACCATGAAACTTTTAAGTTGGAACTGTGGAGGAATTGGCCAGGCCTCTACAGTTTCCGAAGTGTTCTCTCTGGCCAAGAACCTAAGCCCTCTCTAATATTCTTGTTTGAAACAAAAAATAAGTTTCTTTTTTAGATAATAAATTTCGAAAGTTAGGCTTTTATTCCACTTTTGGGGTTGATCCTGATGATACTAGAGGTGTCTTTGGTGTGCTTGGAACAATCTTTATTTGGATTTTTCTGTTAGCTATTCTTCTCTTAATTTGTTGCTTTTCAAATTCTCTGATAACATTAGGGGTCTTTGGTATCATGGATTAGTGTACGGTTCCCCTTACTTTGAACAAAGAAATGATGTTTGGAATGAGTTTCATAATGTTCTCCTTATCAATGAACCTCTTGTTCTTATTGGGGACTTTAATCAAGTTGTTTTTCAGCATGATAAAAATGGTCATGGAGCCTCTACTCTCAGAGGAGCCAATTCTTTCATTCATTACATTAATTTATGGAATTTGATTGAGGTTCGTAATAGTGGTCCTTGGTTTACCTGGTCCAACAACAAATCCTCCTCCACCCCAACTTTTGAAAGATTAGATAGAGCCTGGTTTACCTCTTTGTCTGTTTCTGACCTCTTTGTCTCCCAATCATAAAAAGTTAGGAGCTCTAAAGTTGGATGTCTCCAAAGCCTTTGATAGGGTTAGATGGGACTTCGTAGAAGCCCTTCTTCATCAAATGCATTTTCCTTATCATTTCATTCATCTTATCCTACTATGTGTCTCTACAGTTTCTTACCAGGTTCTTATTAATGGAAAAGCTTCTGTCTCTTTTAAGCCTCTTACAGGATTAAGGCAGGGGGATCCACTGTCTCCTTTTCTTTTTTCTCTTTGTGCTGAGGTATTTTCTGCCTCATTACAGCATGCTAATGATATATGACTTATTTCTGATATTCCTTACTCACGTAGAGATGAGCTTACTCATTTGCAATTTGCAGATCTTCTCTTTTTCCAAATTACCCCAAGTGTAGGATTGCATATTCAATCTTTAATCACCACATATGCTACACAATCAGGTTTAAATATTAACATTAATAAATCTTCAATTGTGTTTAGTCCTAATTGTTCTCAAAATGACAAACAAAATTTATATCAATCTTTACATGTCACTGAGAAGCCTCATTTAGGAAAATATCTTGGTATCTTCCTCAATCACAAAGGAAACAATAAAGAACTCATAGCTGATACAGTTAGTAAAGTTTATCAGAAATGCTCTGGTTGGAAGGGACTTATGTTAAACTTTGTAGGAAGATGTGTACTTATTAAGGCTGTTCTAAATAGTCTTCTTGTTTACCCCATGTCCATTAGTGTATTCCCTAACAAAACTTGTAATCTCATCACATCTTTACTAGCAAAATTCTTATGGTTTGGAAATACTTCTACTAAAGGTATCCAGTGCCTTCCTTGGAACTTTCTTTGCAACAAGACTAATAGAGGGGGCTTAGGGTTTAAGGAAATTTCTTCCTTTAATAATGCTTTAGTAGCTAAAAATAGTTGGAGAATGCTTAAATTCATTTTAGTATTATTAGACATAGTTCCTCTTCTTCTACTGCTTGGAGAACCATGTGTAAAGGAAAAGACAATCTTTCTAAAGGATTGGCTTGGAAAATAGGTAATGGGAAAGATATCATGATTAGATCCTATGGATGGATCCCTGATGTTCCTGCTGATTCTTTACAGTAAGTTTTGAATTCCACTGATTCTAGGCATATTTTTGCATATGTTGATCAATTGCTTGACTCATCTATTGATGTAAGTGGAAGATGGTGTAGACATACTGTTACCCAACTCTTTCTTCAATGGTTGGCAAATAATATTATGAAACAGGATTGTGGCTCCTTTGAACAGCAGGATATCCCCTTTTGGAAAGCCTCTTCTTCTGGCATCTTCTCAGTTTCTTCAGCTTATAATCTCCTTAATTACAATAATTCTTCTCCTAATTTATCATATTCTCCTTTGCATTTTAAATCCATTAGTCACAGCTTCAATTGGTCCTTACTTTGGAAATCTGGTTTACCTAATCAAATTATAGGTTTTATCTGGAGAATTCTAACTAGTTCTCTTCCTACTTTACAAAATTTGCATGCTAGAGTTGCTTCTATTAGCCCTTTTTGCCCTTTTTGTAATGTTAGTACTGAAACTACTAACATTTTGCCCTTTTTGTCTGGCATAAGGCTCATATCTTAATCCCTTTCTCTCCCCCCCCCCCTCTTGATATTACATCCTGGATCAAGAGTTGGCTCAAACAAAAGAAGGATTGGAAATGTAATCCCCATTGGTGTTGGATTTGTGCCATCATTTGGACCCTCTGGAAATCTACAAACCATATGATATTTCACAAAATTAGCATCAATGGGGATCAGCTGCTTCACCTTGCTCAGGATTTGGTGGAGTTTATTATTTTATCTGCTAGTACTAATTAATTTTCCACTTCCACTCAGACTCCACACCTTTAGTCAAGATTGCTTCAGTTGATGGTGCCCCCTCTTGGGTAAAGGCTAGTGATCAGTTTGCAGCATGTTCCAGTGTTCAGCAGGTGCTTGATGTGGTTCCTTTGGCCTCTGAGCCTCCTCTGAGTGATCCATATCAGGTTCCAGCAGTAGGTGTCCTAGAGTTTGGTTCCCTCCAAGCTGAAGGTGGTGTTCCTCCTCAATCTACAGAAGGAGCTGCAGTCCCTCCTCCTTTGTCTCCCTCTTTGGTGCCCTCTGATGCTATCATCCTCTATATCATGGAGTGATTTTATGGCTATGGTTCTTAGCTCTGGTTAGGAGTCTCTTTTATCTTTGTAATGTTTACAATGTTGGTTGCTACTCCCTGAATTTGGATTTGTAGTTGGTGTTTTTCTTTTGATGAACTTGTTTGTAAGTTTTTGTTTATTCTATGGTAATTATCATGTTCTTAAAAAAAGAACACACATTCTTATCACTTTTAGAACCCCACTGTATGTAGAAACAACTACCCACTAATTGAAAACTTACCTATTTCTCGGGAAAACCAGTCGAATTAAACGCTACTAACCATACATATTTTCCATGTAACAATCATACATAATTTTCAAATAATTGATTAAAGACTAATAAGTGTCGAAGAATAGAATCAGTTTTCATTTGTACTTTTGTTCATAAAAGGATTAATTTTTGCATCTTCTTTGGTTGATCTAATATTGGTGAACCATTTTAATCTTGTTCTTTGGGGGTAGTGCCCTAGTCTATATGATAAAACATGTCGGTTTACTTAAAAATTATTTTTAATAATGGTGGGTTGTGTAGGTGATGGGGGTAAGTTGGCATGTTGTTGGGATTTAAAACATGTAGCATTACTACTCGTTCGGAGAATTTGAGAAATGTGGATTTGAGATTGGAGGATTTAATATGGAGAATGGAGGATGGTTGGACATGCTCTTCTCTAAGAACTTTTTAGTGCTCCATTACACCATTAGAGCACCACGTGGTGCTCCACAACCAGTTAAGATGCAACATTTAAACAAATTGTCAATGACGGGCATATACCCATTGATGTTGAGCACCACGTGGTATTCTATTGAAGCACTAAAAAATTGCTCGCTCTTTAGGCCAACCCCATCAAAAAGGGTTTCTAGGAGCACTACTGGTATTTATTATCATCATTTTCCCCCACCTAAATTCTTATATGTTTCTTCTGTTTCTTCCATTCTTGACTTTTTCATCCAAAACCATGTCACTTTGACCCGGTAATTTGGATAGTGAAATGATCCAAGATTTTGATCATTTTTCATGGTAATATTCTACAACACAATGAAAAATTACCAGAAAATTGAATCATATTGATAATTAAATTATCGGGTCAATGCGGCTAGATGAATAGTGAAAAGTCGAAGTAGGAAGAAAGAGAATGAACAGAGGAAGGTTTTAATGCCAAGGAAGTGAGGAACAGAGAAAGGTTTTGGGGATAGCTTATTGTTGGAATAGGTACCCTAGAGGCAATCTATATTTAGTATGAACATTGTTTGGCAATGATATTCATTTATTTTTAATGGCAATATTTAATATAATGAATCACATTTTTACCATGATACAAGCTGGTACTAAATAAGATAATATTTAAACAATTGCCCCTAAAACTTTTAATTATTGTACTTGAGTCCCTAAAAAATTTAATGGGAGTTACAAAGCAGGATTTATGCGATAGTATGTGATCCTCTGAGGCTAGTCGAGGAAGTAGTCTTGGGCTACACCGGTTGTGTATTCGCATGACTCTTCAACGGTTTTGACACGAGTGTTTCGCCTTGGACTGGGTCCAAGTTTATAATATAAGGTGTTGGGAAATTTCCTGAAGTGAGGTGTGCCTTACCTCAAGAATTATCCACACAGCCATACTATATGTTCTTGGAGCCAGACATTAGTGTAGTTGGATGGGCATTGGTCGCCCCTAGGAAACAGACTCAGTTTGACACCTGGGATGCGCGGTGGGCTTCACTGTTTAACAGTGTTAGTCCTTTGGGATCCAAACATGCGCTCCCCGGTTAAGAAGAAGATTACGGATACTCACATGTTATGTATATTCGCTCCCCGATTAAAAAGAAGATTATGGACACTCACATGTTACGTATATTCGGTGTCAGCACTTTTATACTATAAGGTGTTGGGCAATTTCCTGAAGTGAGGTGTGCCTTACCCCAAGAATTATCCACACAGCCATACTATATGTTCTTGGAGCCAGACATTAGTGGAGTTGGATGGGCATTGGTCACCCCTAGAAAACACTCAGTTTGACACCTGGGAGGCGCAGTGGGCTTCAATGTTTAACAATGTTAGTCCTTTGGGATCCAAACATGCGCTCCCCGGTTAAGAAGAAGATTATGGATACTCACATGTTACGTATATTCGCTCCCCGGTTAAGAAGAAGATTATGGATACTCACATGTTATGTATATTCGGTGTCAGCACTTGAATTGCCTCTGAACCGGACCCGACCAGTGTCAGCACTTGTACTTGTTCAAGGTCATTAAAATGTTCAAGGTGTCATGAGTCATGACCAGGAACAGAGCAACTAAAGTTGGATTCCCACTTGGGATGGCTATTATTGAGCCCCATTCTCCTACAACATTTTGGAGAATTCAAAGAGAACAACGCATATTGAAAAAAAAACAAATCATTGGAAAGAATTCATAAGAGCAATTTGGAAAGAATTGCTGCAGCCTCAGAAAATTGCCACAGTTTATGAATTGCAAACCAAAATTTGGATTGATCATAAACTAGATAAGGCATTTTTGCGACACTGGCAGTCGCTCAATAAGAAGACTCGTGAAGTGGATTTAAGAGTTGAAACCCAGCAAGCCAATATCATCTGATATAAGATAGAACAAAGTTTAGTCCCAAAGAAAAGGACGGACCTCGAGCCAAACATTGTCAATAGATAAAGCAAAGACAAGTTATATCCTCTTACCCAAAATAAAATCAAATCAAACCACCCGAATGAAGCTACACATACTTAACAAGTCAGCCAAATCTCAACATATTCTCATAACAAGTCTGCCAACACTTTGAATCTTCATCACTGGCTTGAAATAACTCAAATAAGATTCAATACCCTACAGAGCAGAAAATAGTCAGCTCCTACGCATGCGTCTCCTGAAAAAGTATGTCTCTGACTTTGATGAAGGATTCTTCCCCCTACGCGGAGAACTTGTCTATGCTGCCGGGCTGCAAACAACCAAAGGGAAACTTAATGCTTCACTTGAGTACGTCAACAAATTTCAAAGGCAATACGCATAGACAGGGCATGCTCGTTTTCACTAATTCACCCTTAATGAGTTGCAACTAGCAAGCTGTCCAGTTTTATGGCCTTCTTTGGCCAGATGTCAGTGTATCCAAATTTTTATGGCCTCAACATTTTCAGAGAGTGCGACAGTGATGTGAGAAGTGAACATATATTGCTCCTATTACAACTGTTCTGCCCTGTGAGGTGGCCTCCGCTTGTGCACATACTGTGTTTTATGCTTTCAATCCCAGAGCTTTCCTCTATCGACCAAACCAACCAACATATGTTGTCTCTACTAAGCTAAAGATAAATAAGCCTGATATAACCCTTCTTCTCAACGCATTCATCAGTTACTAACACACATCAAAAATCCACCCAAACACAATGTGAAAGCAACTTTTCACCTCACACTAATCAGACTATGAAAGAAAACAATAGAGTAGGTAACTTACTACATACAAAAGAACCGCAGAACAGGGATCAAGTGAACTTACTTTAATCCCGAAATAAATCTATGCTGAAGTGCCTGTTGAGCCGTTATCCTCCTTTTAGGATTCATGCACAAAAGCCTCTGAAAAACCACCGCCGACAATAAGTTCAAGTTGACCGAGTGGCAACTTACAAAAGATGCATTATAAGCTCAGACTTGAAGAATGCAAATTAGTGTTTCGTCAAATAAATTTAAATGCAGCGAAATTGGTACGGAAAACTCACTGATAGTAGGTCAGCCGCATCAGGCTCAAGACCCGGAAGAAGTTGTGCACCTGTCTGCTTTCAAATTTTTTTTTCCAATACTTTGATCCAATATTTTTTTTTTCTTTCTCTGTCTTTTTTTATGGAAGTCAAAAAGGGGAAAAATTTAGGTGTTTTTTTTTTTTATGTTTTAGAGACCTGGTTTTGGTCTGGTCAGCGACTATCTGAAATTTTGTTACAATTAGTTGTTTAATAAGTTGGATTATTTGGATACTATGTGGTTCAGTTTATTGTTACGATGTTTCTGCTATGACCTAATGAGTATTTATTTTGCAGAGACTTAGTCACTAACAAATTATGGTTTAGTCTTTCATGAAGGGGGAGATTGTAAGTTCAATATAGTTTCAAAGGCTTGAAATAGCCATACTACTTCAAGGCCTAGAAACAGCTTTCAAAGCTTTGAACCAGACAGTGCAGTTCAAGCATGAACTTAGGGGGAGTTTTCTGATTCTTTTCTGCTTGATGATTTGACTCTGTGATCAATCTGCTGTGTTTGAAAGCTTCCCAACATGTTTCTAAACAAGATCAAATCAACATCTTTGAAGATACTGGGCAACTATCCGTTGGGAGAAGCAGTTAAAGAAGTCAACAATGCAGGTATAGAATATGAAAGTTGGTTATGAAAAGATCTTGAAGATCTGCAATTTAAACGAGCTGAATAAGAAGGACATTGAATGAAGAATTTGGTAAACACGGCAAAGAACAAGATACAGGGACATTCAAACAACATTCATGATTGATAAGCAGCAAAGAAGTAGATCAAACAACATTCAATCCATCAGAAGAACACTGCACATTCACTGGAGAACTTGTTCTGTGTGTTTCTTCTTTCTGAGCATTACATTTGTATATCATATGTATACTTCTTCTCATTTCTTTCTCGTGGATTGCTTAAGGTGGAGAATAGAGAATTCTTATTTAATTAGTTAGCAAGAGCAGGTACAAGATAGGTTAGTGAGAACTAGAAGTTGTAACAGAGTAATTGCAACACCCTCAAATCGCACGGTCGGTCGGGCCGCACGTTTGGAGAGATGCCTCCACCCGAGGTGATGAAACCCATTGGGAACGGATAAGGATCGTCGGTTCATATCTAGTACAACCATCGATAATAATTCAAAATATAACTTATTACAACTTCAAGATAAACAGTGATAGCATTTGAAAAGCTAAGAAATACAATATTTTGTGGTATGTATTGAAATACTAGGTGATTGATGTTCTAAGCATCAAGTCTTCCCTATCAAACTGTGTCGTGAACGTCCCCCACCTTGAGAAATAACATGCGGTTTTAAAATAGCAAAAGTCGACGCAGTTTTACAGAAAATGATCAGCAAACGGCTGAGTAAGCTAATACCCATAGCACGTAAACAAATTATGAGACATATGGCAGGAATAACATATTCTCTAATAAAGATCAGATATATATGTATGGGTAATAGTGTTCTCGTTGATTTGATGTGTCAAGCTTCCTGAAGATTTCAAATTTGGTATTCCAACCTAAAGATGTGGACCATCTCGGGAAATCACTGTTAATAGTACTTTTCAATATTCCACAAGTCATAACTTTAGATCTCAAGAGATAACCTTCTCATCGATAGGAATCGAGTCCAGAAATTCATTTTAGTAATTAGTTGATACGGGGAGTGACCATATCCACAACCGCTTTCTCATAATGTGCAAAAGCACTGCCATAACCATCACTCAATCACAGGAGGTTCGCATCATAGCGCCTCATAACCATAACTAATCAAAAGGAGGTCAACGCCTCATAATCTCATAATAGTAATCAATCACAATATGTCAGAAATGTATCGTATCAGGGATATGGCACGAACCCACGCACAACAGTTTCCACTTTACGTCATTACAAATTTTCTTTCAGGATGTAGAATCGAGTAGGGAGATCCAAACTAAAGCCGGTGTGGCACATTCATAACAATCAGTGTATGATTGAGAGATATTTCGATTTGACCAATAAGTGAGCGATGTGCTACCTTTGGATAATTGTGGTAACGATTTCTAATTTCATACTTCCATCCCAATTACGTGGCCCGTCTTGGAAAATCACAGTTAAATATATATTTCAAGTTATTTCACAATAGTATTTAGATGTTCGTCTTTCGGATTCATTAATTTGGATTTGGATTACCAATTTCATGCAATACTTCCGAAGTAGAGTTTTTCAAAAGCAAGTAAACAACTCAAATAAAACATGTATAGTAGTCGTTCACAAATAACACATGTGATACCCGAATGAATGAAAGGCACACGAGGCTAGGCATATTAACTTACCAAAATCCAAGGACGTCCTAGAAGTCGTTCTCGCCTACGAAACCGTCACCTACAATTGGAGCTTCTAACACAATACAACTTCAACCAAATTTATTTGCTCTAATAAAAACACCCTATATATTCTCTCCTTTTTATTTTTCTCAAAAATGTCTTTTTCGATAATATTCACCCCAACTCTTTTATGAAAAATATAGTTATTAATTTATAAATAATAATCCAAATAATTTAAAGAAAAACTAATTTTATAAATGAATCTGAAATTAAAAACTACACTCAGTACCCCAAAAGTTGCTGAAAAGACAATTTCCTCCCCCATAAGTTTCTGAAACTGCAAAATAACCCCCAGAAACTTTCTGAAAAATAACATTTTAACCCCCCAAACCAAGAACACCCAAACTCACTAATCAAAACATGGATTCAAGGTCTTAAAACATGATTTTGATTATAGAAAACAACTAAGGAGGAGATTTTAAGCATACCCACACCAAAAATCGCGAGAAACGGTGAAGAAACGGGATGGGTCGTACTCGCATCGATGTCGCCGGAGATGGAGCTTCGCCGGGCTTTCGCCGGTAGTTCTTGGCCCTCGGTTGAGGCCTCCTCTAGCTAGTTCGGACCTCCAGGAGCTGAACGGTACTTGTTTTGAGGCGTGGGTCGCCACGGTTAACTCCGGCGAAGAATTCACCGGAAATAATGGAGGTCGCTGGTGGGTTCATGGCGGCTGCTGCTGTGGCTGCCTCTTTTTGTGCTGTTTTCGTCTTCTTCTTCTTTGAGGTCGAAAAATGGAGGGGATTGAGAGAGGGAGAGAAAAACAGTAGAATGTAGGTTGTGGTGGTTTGCCGGCGGGTCTCCCGTGGTGGCAGCGGCCATTATTGCCGCTGCTGCTGCTGCTTCCTCTTCGTCCGGCAGAACAGAGAGAGAGATGGTGGGTGAGAGATCAGAGAGTGTAGAGGGAGGTGATCGTGGTGATGGTTGGTGGTGGTGTCGGGGGTGATGGTGGTGAAGGAGGTGAAGAAGAGAAGAGAATAAATAGAGGAAGAAAGAGAGAGAGAGGGTGACGGGTGAGAGGGAGAGAGAGAGAGAGAAGAAATCTTGGGGTCCAAAATTTGGCAGCAGACTTGGGGAAACAAACTCACATTTTTTTACTATTTTATTATTACTATTATTATTACAAAAATATATATAGTATAAATACAGTATAAATATATAGTATGTATACGGTACGAATACGGGTAGGATACAATATGACAATACGTATAGTATAAATACATATACAATTATTAAATACTAACAGTTATGTATGAGACAAGTAATACCCCCAGCAAAAACTATTTAATATCATCTAAAATTACAACTACCTCCCCACTAGCTATATATTTTGAAAATAACTATTTAAACTTTACGAAAAAAATACTTCAATAATACTCAGAAAAATATGGCGTGTTACAGTAATTCATCTCTC
The DNA here is from genome assembly GCA_023055425.1 of Linanthus parryae. NCBI lineage: Eukaryota > Viridiplantae > Streptophyta > Magnoliopsida > Ericales > Polemoniaceae > Linanthus > Linanthus parryae. Next base: position 10,745,908 of record JALGPY010000010.1, on the reverse strand, counting down.
TGTGCTTGAGATCTAGGGCTTAGCTTTTGATTAATAAGAATTGTGTTGAAAATCCTGCAGGGATCAAGTCCATGAGGTAGAGACGTAGGTCCAAGTGGACTGAACTCTATATATCTTGTATCTCTTGCTTTTACTTTTCATTTCTATACTTATCTTATTTTCAGCAAACAAAACACGTTTTATTTCAAGGGTTTGAAACTCATTTCAAGGCCTTGAAATAGACTTAACTTTTCTACAAAAATTGTTTTGATGCCAAGGACTTGAAATTCTACTCATTACAAATCTTTGAAACCACTCTTCTTGCAAGTATAGCAAAAGTTGGCATACGCTATTCAACCCCCCCCCCCTCTAGAGTATTTATCCTATATTCTGCCTACTGTACACTCCTTTAATTATGTTGAAGCAGAACATACAGGAAGAAAAGGGAGAGAGCCAAATATATACTTGAAGAAATAAACAAGCGCGAAATGAAAACATGAACACAAATCAAAACATTTAAATAGGAATCTCCCCCCACCCCCTTACCAGTCAAAGCCAAAATAACGCATCCAGGTTCCCAGATGAACCAGAATCACGAACAAAATGCATTTGTTCATGACTCAATTGGGGCGAGTACATGTGAGTTTCAATGTTTGCATGTTTGAGCAGGCCGACATAGTCACGAAGCCCCCAACGAAGAGTCTTACTTGCGGAACTCAATGATAGCAGGTCTCTGTACGAATTCTCCGACACACTCCGCGCAATGATTTCGAAAATATCAAAGTGAGTACGCTCCAGAAATGTATCACGTTCACGTGGCATAGCCATTTCTAGATATTATATTTGCACAACTGGTTTATAAATCGGAATCAGCTGGACTCCACTTTAGTTTGGTGATAGGTGTTGGAATCAAGAGAACTACTTAAACTCAAGACAACTCAACTAGTTTGAGGAGAAAAAGACTTCACTATATTGCTTGACTTGAAAAAGGACTTATGTAGTACATCTAGTACTTTCTACCCACTTAGTACGTACCAGTTTGTCTCTCCTCTTTGTTCCCATTGAAAATGGGCACAGGGATTAAGAGGAGAGGCACAAAGACAAAAATTCCCCGAACACATTGAAGAAATACACACCTGTCAATCGCTGACCACAACCACCACCACCACCTATACTAACAGTGAGACTATTTCCACCACCACCATCAACAGCCACAGAAAAATCAACACCACGAACACATCAAAACTAATCAGATCTAAAATCAACTCTTTAAAACATATTTCAATTTTTTTTACAAATCAATCAACAGATCTTAAACTAAATGAGAAAGTAGAGAAGGAGGTGGTTAAGAAGAAGAACCAGAAGAAGATGGGGGAGAAATCGAACAGCAGAGGAGGAGGAGAAGAACCAGAAGAAGATTCCTAAATTTAATTGCTTTGATTTGTTTTCATGATTTAAAAAAATGTTTAAATGTTTGTACCCACTTTTTCTTCTCTCTTCTCGCGTGAATGAACCACGTATTAAAAAAACAAAATAGAGTATTCTTCACATACTTTTTTAATAAAGGCTTCGTTTGGGAAAGATAGATTTTAGGATAGATAAATTATCAAAAAGTTGAGTTTGAAATGTAGATTTTGCGGGAAGAGGATCAGCATCCGGGTAAAGATGACCAGGATCCGGGTGAAGGTGATCAAGATCCGGGTGAAAGTGAACAGGATCCGGGTGAGCGAGTTAAGGATCCGGGTGAGAAGAAAAACTCGTATTTTTAAGGCAAAATAACACGTGACATTGTGGGAATGGTGGTTAGAATTTTGAACTTCGACCAGTTCTTGGTGAGCCGGATCCGGATAATCATGTTTGGGCGTTTTTTAAAACAAAAAGGAGAGAATTGAATTTTTTAATTACCTGGGTCCGGCTCAAACCAAAACCGAATCCGGTTGATCCATGAAAAATCTATCTTATCCAAACGACCCGAATTAATATTCAAAAAGTAATCTATTTATCCTTTAATTCAGCTCTCCAAACAAAGCCAAAACAATTCCTTTAAAGGATTGATCAAAGGATTGAGATCAATTCGATCTAATGGATGAAAAGCTCTTTCAATGTCAACTTTCTTGTCTTATCAACTTGTAATAAAGGACATGCCGTTGAGGCCCCAAGACAGAAGGCAAGGGGCGCTGGGGTCTTTGTGGAGTGCGGGCACTATTCACTAGCTTTTGACCTCTGTTTCCACCCGTTTTGACATTAGGCAAGAAATTGTTCACTTTTCTAAAATTTTTATAAAAACTAAAAAGGGAGCATTGTTTGAATCAGATAGGCGTGATGGAGCGTTCTAAAAAAAAGCAGCATTGTTTGAATGAGATAGGCGTGATGAAGTGTTCTCCTCTGGAGATTCTTCCTTTAGATGTCTTTGCTCTAATCGGTGTTCTAGTGGCAAGCAAATCAAGCGCTGACTTAATCTTCCTAAGATTAGGCAGTAAGACCATAAAGGAGAACATCACCCATCGGTCTTTCCGGGAAGCTAACTTGCGACCTTTCTTGACTCTTGAAGAATTGACGGTGATGTTCGTCGTTTCTTAGAGTTATGTAAGGAGTGCGGCCATCCGGAGGCCGATTACTGGTTGGGACTAGTATGTTCATTTCACACCTTCCCATGTTTTTTATTAGTAGTACCACTCTGTCTCTGCTCTTTCTACCCAATTTAACTTTTGCCACAATTCACTTGATCACTTTGACCCGTCGATTTGAATAGAAAACTGACGTAATTTTTTGATAATTTGTTCATGGTGTTATAGAGTAAAAGTTCCTCTATAATATGGTGAAAAGTTATAAAAAATTCATATTATTTTTCTATCCAAATTACCGGGTCAAAGTGAGCCCAATACGAGTCAAAAAGTCAATTTTGGTATAAAGAGTAGAGACGGAGTGGTGTTTGTTTCAATATTTATCTTTTTCGTAACTGCGCCTTTCGATTTCAGTTTTCAGCCAAACCGCTACTTCAACAATCCTTCGACAGTGGCTTTGCTCAGGCAGGATTAGCCTGGGGTTTGTTTCTGTGGTTTGCGACGGACACGACATTGTTATCCGTATACTTGACGGATACAGTCATGCTGATGATATCGATCGACGGATCTTTCTAGCCCATTGTTCGCCGTTTCACAAGCTCATGGATGACGTCTCTAAAACACCTATTCCTTGCCGGAGCGAGTCGCGTAACCTTTTTTCGTACAGATTGGAGCTCGCGGACTGATGATCATGTGTGATCGCCCGTGTCATGTAGTTGGTACAGATCATGATGGCGAGATGAGGAAGTGTATAAGGTGCTTCTGGACATTCTATGCCAGTCGACTCTGGTGGTACATGTGGATGTTAGGTTTGGTATAGTAGTCACCTTAATTAAATACCTTGAGTATATAATTTGTGGAATTCATTAATTAACGCCTTAAGTGAACAGTTAAGCATGAGATTATGTTTTTAATTATGTTCTGTAGTACCATATGTCAGTCCCTTTGTTGTTCGGTTCAGCATGATATGTGCTAAATGATTATTGCGGATAAATATTGTGAGTAACATGCTATATTTATATTGCTTATTGTGTGACACCTTACTATAACTGTGAAGATCCAAACGTACTCTGAGAGTCGTTTCATTTAATCTTAACCCTTTGATCACATATAAAAGTGGGATGAACATTTTACGATTCCACAATTAGAATTGGGACCACAATGGGCTCGCTTGGGTACTTAGGTTTGGTTAACAATTAACCAACCCTAAAAAAATTCTGGTTGATGAAATAAACCAGTGGACGGAGAAAACAAGCGGTGAACTGTAATAACGTAGCGGTGACCGGTTTGAGAGAGAGAGGGAGAGAGAGATCATGTGAAAAAGTGAGAAGAGAAAAGAAAAAATGGGTACAACCAGCAGGTGAGAGAGAGAGGAAAATTTAAAGAGTGAGAGAGTGAGGCCTTCTCCAACGGTGGTGGCTGTGAAGAATTTTTGATGGATTAGCACCTCCAACAAGGAGGTGGTAGTGGTGAGGAAGGCTCTTAATCCGCAGGGGCAGGGGCGAGGCGGCGAGCACGCGGGCGAGACGGGAGTGGGCGTGCAATCTCGCCTCCCTCTCTCCTTCTGTTCCGATAGTTTCTCTTTTATTTTTATTCAATTTGTTAATCGGATATGGGATATGGGATAGAAAAATGAGGAGAAATTGGTGGGATATAGTTTGAATGATGGAGGTGATAATCCGTGAGAGATTCATAACGATCTATTTTTTTATTTAAAAATTTCTAAAAATTAGGAGAAGTTAGTTTGATTTATTTTTGTTTCTTTTTTTTTTGGTTATATTTGAGGTGGGAATTGATGAGAAAAGTTAGCAAAAGATTGTGGATATATCATAAACGACCCGATCATTTTTTGTCTCAATAATTAAATTATTTTGACTTTTCTTTGTTATTACATATTCATACATAAATACAATTTAGGAAGTATTGTTTTGTATGTTTACTTTTCTTTTTCTTGTTTGCTTTGTTGATAAGATTTTTAGTGTTAATAATAATCTACTGGTAATTCATTTTAAAAAGGTGTTAACAATTTATCTTTATGTAATTATTATATAGATGTTAGCAATTATTTTTTTATGGATGTCTACATTTCAATTGTTAAAAAATAACACTCTTGATAATTCATTTAAATCTTTATTGAATTATAATCTCTATTTTGCATAAAACTTGTATACACGGAATATCTCTATGGATACCTCTAAACTAACGTCGGGCCAAAAAGAACACTTTGCTTCAAAGAGGCGTGAAATTAATGCTCGTCGCAACTTATTCGGAGACCCTTCTAAATTTCCAAACTCAGGAGACCTTCCGCCATATAACTATTAGATGTTTGGAAAAATTGACCGTTGTGACGTTTCGCTTTTAGTTAGTATATTTTTGAGTATTTTCGTGTGCTATTTCTTTGAAGTGTTGTTCATGTATTTTGAGTTTTGTAATCAATTATTATGCATGCACAATTCAGTCAAGTTTTATATAATTATTATTGGTTGTCACAAATAAAAAAATTTATTTTTTAAATTAATATGTTTTTTAATGATTATATTAAAAAATAATTTTAATTATTCAGAATTAACAATTATATATTAATAATAAAATATAACTAATTAATGAATTATAAAAAGTATAAAATGATAATGTAATTTTGTTATTTGAATAAAATAATAAATGATGTTAGGTTGAGGGGGTGGGGGAGACCTCCACTGTTGGAGGGTAAATGACAGTCTTGTAAATATTAAGAAGTTAAACAGTGGGGTCAAGGCGTGGGGGAGACCTCCACCATTGGAGTTGACCTTAGAGGTTGCACGAGAGAGAGAGAGAGAGAGAGAGAGAGAGAGAGAGAGGGAGAGAAGAGAAAGTGAGAGGTTGCACGTGAATGAACGGAGTTGTATTTGTAAGTAAAAGTATGTTATACTACTATTGATTTCCCCACTTGTTGATCGAACTTCTTTCTTGGTTGTTCGAGATTCCATTCTAGTTAGAGTTTGCTAGTTAAAGCCTAACGACTTTCATGAATCCTTTACTAGAGTGGCCTCAATTCCTCAAAGAATCAAATAGGAGTCCTAGGAATGGCTATGGCAGCTGAAGGTAATTCTTTTCTAGAGCGTGTTCACGATGATGTCTTCGAAATCATCACGCGAAGTGTGTCGGAGAATTCTTACAGAGACCTGCTATCATTGAGTGCCGCAAGTAAGACTCTTCGTTGGAGGCTTCGTGACTATTCCGACATGCTCAAGTATGCAAACATTGAAACTCTCCTAGCCTTGCCACTATTGAGTCGAGAAAAAATACATTTTGATCGTGATTGTGATTTAAGTGGGACTTCAGAGGCGTCTATCTGGCTCGGACTAGTGAGGGGGCGGTTTTGATTAATTAAATGTTTCGATTTGTCTTCATGTTTTCATTTTGCAATTTTTTATTTCTTCAAGTAATAGTTGTCTCTCCCCTCTTCATGCAGTATTCTATGCTACAACATGATGACTGGGATTGGTCGAGCGATCTTTTAAATGTTGCGGGTGACAATGGGCATTCTCTTTCGATGTACACATGGGGTATGTTTGCTATTGCTTATGATGAGTGGAATTAGGAGTTGCTAATGCACTTTTTGATGCTCAGGCGTCGGAATCATTGGAAAGTCTGAGTACACGCCTAACCATGTATATCACTAAAAACCCAACGATAGTTGGTCTTGTCACAAGGAGGAACTGGCCAACCTGACAAATGAGTTAATGGACCGATCAAGCATTTTCTTTTTTGAAGCGAGTGTATCAACTTATGGAAGAAGAATATTTTGTTTAAGAGCATCTCCGAGGACGGGGAAAGTTTTTTGGGCCTTTCGACCCAGTTTGGTTCTGCAGCAAAAAAAAATAATAATAATAATAATAAAAATCCCAAAACTAAAAAAAATAGCACTCCCTTAAGTGTATTGCTAAATGTATTTACCAGTGTTTCTTTTGATTTTTAATATTTTTTTAAATATTGTACCAGCATTCAATGTTTTTTACCTGCTAAAACCGTGAATGAGGCCCCATCACTTGAGGTCCCAAGTTTAGTCCCGGTTGATAAAATCTACATAATAAGCTGCTATGGGGAATAAGCTATCCCCAAAATGTGATATGTGGAATAGCTTATCCCCATCTATATAATAAACTGTTATGGGGAATATGCCATCCCAAAATAGCACTCCTTGAATTTCAATGGCTGAGATTATTTTATTATGAAGTATTTAGTTCTTAGGATATAGTACTAGGGATAAGCATATTTACCAGTGTTTCTTTTGCTTTTAAAGATTTTTTTAAATATTGTACCAGCATTCAATATCTTTTACTTGTTAAAACCGTGCATGAGGCCCCATCACTTGAGGTCCCAAGTTTAGTCCCGGTTGAAAAAATCTACATAATAAGTTGCTATGGGGAATAAGCTATCCCCAAAATGTGACATGTGGATTAGCTTATCCCCATATATATAATAAACTGTTATGGGGAATATGCCATCCCAAAATAGCACTCCTTGAGTTTCAATGGCTGAGATTATTTTATTATGAAGTATTTAGTTCTTAGGATATAGTACTGGGGATAAGCATATTTACCAGTGTTTCTTTTGCTTTTAAATATTTTTTTTTTAAATATTGTACCAACATTCAATGTTTTTTACTTGTTAAAACCGTGCATGAGGCCCCATCACTTGAGGTCCCAAGTTCAGTCCCGGTTGATAAAATCTACATAATAAGTTGCTATCGGGAATAAGCTATCCCCAAAATGTGACATGTGCAATATCTTATCCCCATCTATATAATAAACTGTTATGGGGAATATGCCATCCCAAAATGTAACATATGGAATATCTTATCCCCAGTACTATATCCTAAGAACTAAATACTTCATAATCAAATAATCTCAGCCATTGAAACTCAGGGAATTATCATACTTTTGTTTTAGTTCTACCCTCGGGCATGGGATATGCACTAGTTACAAAAATGATATGCGTCCCAACATAGACATCTCTACTGTGACCGGGTCAATTTTTCGTGCTAAAATCGACGCGATCTGGCAACCAAGTTTTCTCCTAACTCATTTTCAGCCTTCTCTCATGCACCAACGTGGTTCGTGTGTATGAAGAGTAAAGACAATGGAAACCTGAGATTTGGACTGCAAGTTTCTTCTTGTTTTATTGATCTAAAAACAAAGAATACAAATTGATTCACGCCCAAATCACATGGCTACAACCAGCCACGAAATCCCTCTTAACAAAGGCTTAATAATGGCTTGTAAAAATTTCTTGCTCAATTGTGTATGTATATATCTAAACAATGACACGAAATACAGATAAACACAACAAGCATATGGCGGTTTACGACAGTTACAACATTCAAAAACTCAAATACAAAATCTGATTCTGAATGTAACCGCCTTGCAGGAAGTAACCGATGAACTGCAGAAAGTAATCGACTCCAACCGCCCCTTCGTCCAGTCCACCGACTGGAACGTTCGTTGCCATTGCATCGTTTCTGCAACTCTGTGCACGCTAAGTCTGCTCAAATCTGCTGCACCATAAATACATGGCATCGTACAATCCAACAAGCTGCTATGCAACGAAGGGTGGTGCATTCTACCGTACTCGACTTCGCCGCATGCTAACAATTCTGGCATGTTGTGGTGCAAGTCCTACCACCACCGTTCAAAGCCAATTCTGGTGCACGATATTCGCTGCCTTCATTGCCGCCACTGCACTCCACGTTTCCCGTCCATGTTTCTCGCACCGTCGCATCGACAAGCCTGCACCAAGCCAAAGGAACATCACACCAAAAGGCCACTGAGTTTAGCCAAGGCACGCAGCCAAGCCAAGGCAACGACACATATTTGAAGCCTAAAACACGGAGTTATCTAATCCGTCTTGCACCCCGCACAAATATTGGTTCGCTTGCTAGACCGGCGTGCACGTCTAGCAAACCATCGTCGAGCCAAAAATCCAAGGGGGTAACACCTACCATGTCCCAACTTTCCATATCAACTATACACCCACAAATCACTTTGAAAATAATAAGAATAGTGGTGGGTCCTGTTGTTGTGGTCAAGTTGGGACATGGTTGGGATGTTTATGTATGGATATGTAGCATTGCTCAAAACATTGTTATTTAAAATCAAATTTTTGTTGGCAATGTGTGGCAAACATTTCGAGTAGGGCGAAGATACAAACAATGATCGCACACCATTTACATGATTCAATAGCTACAACCATGGCCAAACAATAGTACCAATTGATTGATGACAGACAAATAGTACAATCAACCACACTAAAATAATCACAATCCTTACATATAGGCCTAGGACATCGACTTAGTGCCCAATAAAAAGAAAAAAAAAGATACCAAAACGATCAAGGAAACAAACCGACAATATAGAACTGTCTGGTCCCAACTGTTCTGCTAATTTTCTCCTTGGTACGAATCTTCAATGCTTCGCCAATTGGTTTTGAGGTGGAACCCCATGGATTATTAACATGGTATCAGAGCAGTAGAAACCTTTCTACTAGATTCACATTCCTGTCGCAACTTAAGCCGACAAAATAATTTCCACGTGTTACATTCCACGAATGCACACACGTGACGGTGAGGGGGCGTATTGAGAATGTCCCACATCGGACATCCAAGAAGAGCTAAAATAGGTAATAAGTACTAGTATTCTGGGCTACTCCCCTCATTTCCAATTGGTTTTGAGGTGGTACCCCGTGGATTCTTAACACAACCAAGCTGTTTGAATCATCAATTTCAACTGGAAACTTTGGTATGATCAAAGGAGAGTTTCAGTAGGTAGAAAGGTCAGGATGTCTCAGTAGGTAGAAAGGTCGAGCTTCTCCTTTGATCAACAACTCCCACCCCGCGATGTTGGCTTAAACATGTAATCTGTTGGAGTAGTGGAATACGGGGACTGTTGAGAGTACTAGTAGTGAAATGTTACTAGTTAAAAGATCAAGGGTATTTTAGTCTCTGGGCTTTATTTCTTAGTTACTCACATATTTGTGTACAATTGTGGTTTGCTGAGTGATTAATGTAATTGCTCAATAGCAAATAGATATAAAGGTAGTAAAATTTTGATGGAAGAGCACATTTACTCTAATTGGCTTGTTTGGGAAGCTAAATTATTCTCTTAATTAATTCAATTTTGATAATTAATCTGACCCGTCTGGCAAAGATTGATAGATTGTAGAATGTTTGCAATCATCCGGATCCAGGTACTTTAAAATCGAGATCGGACATTTTTTAAATTATTTTTATTCCCCAATCTATTAAAAGGATCCGGGTAGTGGTTGACCGGATCCGGGTAAGGCCTAACCGGATCCGGGTTCAACACGCTTTTTTTAAATATTAACCAACAAAAGGGAGCAACGTGTGCAAATCAACCAGCCGAATCCGGGTCAGGGTCCAACCGGTACCGGGTCAGACCCTACTAGATCCGGGTTAGACCCAATCGGATCTGGGTCAGAACCCATCCGGATCCGGTTCAAACTTATTCGGGTTCGGGTCCTTCCCCACGAAAATTCAATTTTCCCTCCAGATTATACAAAATTAATTGATCCAATAATTAATCTTTCCCAAACGAGGCCACTGTTGGAGTAGAACTGTAAATTGGAGAGCCAAATATTGGGGAATGCCAAACTTGGTAGATATTGCCAACAATTTTTGTACTCATCTTCGGAGATACTACTAATAGCCAAAATACTCTTCTTCAAAGATCTGATACACTCCCTCCAACACGATAATGCTTTTCCTGCCCAGTAACCCCTTAGGCATCTTTCCGCTTCTCGACTTTCATTATGATGATGGAGATAAAAACATGTCATTGAGACCTTCCAAGGTTTCCCAGGTTGGCTAGTTCCGCCTTACGGTGAGACCAACGATCGTTGGGTTTTCTGTGAGACATTTGGCTAGGCGCTTACTCAGAGTTTCCAATGATTCCAATGCCTCGGCATCCTGAAGTGCATTCACAATCTTATCATTCCACTCATCATAATCAATGGCAAGTAGACCCCATGTGTACATCGAAAGAACACGCCCCTTGTCAGCTGCATATTTTAAGAGATCGCTCGACCGCTTCCAGTCATCATGTTGTAGCAGAGCATACTGTACGAAGACAACAGAGAACAATTATTTGAAGAAAGAAAAATGTGCGAAATGAAAACATGAACAAAACTCAAAACATTAATAATTCATAACCCCCCTTACAAGTCCGAGCCAGAAAGACGCCTCCGATTCCCATTTGCATCACAATCACGTACAAACTCCATTTCAACACGACTCAATTGGGGTAAGGCTAGGAGAGTTCTAATGTTTGAGTTATTGAGGAAGCCAGAATAGTCACAAAGCCACCCATGGAGGAGTGTCTTACTTGTTTCCCTCAATGATAGCAGGTCTTTGTAATAATTCTCCGACACACTCCGCGTGATGATTTCGAAGACATCATCGTGTGCTCGCTGCAAAAAATAATCACCTGCAGCAGCCTCAGACATTTGCAGTAGTCCTTTTTTTAGGGAAACATTTGTAGAACTCCTATTTGCGCACAAATTCTGGAATGTCGAACAGTAGAAAAATAGTTGGATCGACGAATATGTAGTGTAAACGTAGGGGGTGGTATAACATACCACTCTGTATATGCTCTTTGTTTATGTTTCTATGGGTTTTGGTGGTGTTGCCTGGTGTTCGTGGTTTGTCTGCTTGGTGAGAGCCTGAGAGGTGGTGGTCTTGCTATTAGGAGAGAGTAAAGGGCATATCCTTTAAGTGGAGTAGGGACAGATTGATACGTACCAAATATATACTATACACAAGCAGCAACAAAAATGAAATGTTCAACCACTTTCATTGGGTGGGTTGGTCCGTTGGTGTCAGTTTTTTTTTGTGTGGTTTTTTTTTTATCCAAATCCACTTTTTGGACTTTCGTTTGTGTAGCAGATAAGGAGGAAGGATATGACCAAAATACCCTCAACCTTATCCCTTGTTTGGGTAGTGGATAAGGAGGGGCAATCATATCCTCCCCTTAACCTTTCCCCATTTTGTTTGCCTTGATGATGATTCTTATACCACCTAGGGGGTAGTATACACAAGATAAGAGGGTGAGAGAATAAGATGAGGTTCCATTCGTGACCAAAATACCCTCAACCATCTTTTTAATATCCAAGGGGATAGCTTAACATATATTTTCACTTTTTTTTTATTTAACATACCAAAACATAAAAAGTGTTAAATTGTTTAGACATTTTTAATTAGTTCTACATAGAGAGTATGAAGATAAAAGAGAGCATATGATACCCTGCATTTTCTGCATATTGGTCAGTGGAGTCTTTGAGGTCTTTTGACCTGTATTTCTTTCCCTCTCTTCATGAAGCACTTAACTTTTGAATATAATAATAATAATAATAATAATAATAATAATAATAATAATAATATTAATAATAATAATAATAATAATAATAATAATAATAATAGTAGTAGTAGTATTAGTAGTAGTAGTAGTTGTTTTTGAATTTTAAAGATGAAACTGCAGAAAGAATACTTTAGTCTAGTTACTCCATTGTTCAACGTGACTTTCCCGAACAATTTTTGTACTTTAGTTTTTTTCTTTTCTTTATTTATTTCTTTCTGTTGATTAATCTGTGAGGAGCATGTTGTTTGTACTATGTTCTCAACAGATTTTATGCACTGCAAAAGTTGTTTAAGTCGTAGATCAATTTGTTTAAACGTGCTATTCATATCATGCTTCTTATCTCGCCTAATATTCAGCACCCAAACACAGTTAGCCAACATATCATATCAGGCCTTATCCTACATCATACATATCCTACCTTGTATCCAACATAAACCATAGCCGCTCTATCTTATCCGCCACCATAGTTGCGAATACCGTTCCGGTCCCCGTTCCGGTTTTCTCCTGGGAACGGAACGATCCTGGTTCCGGACGGAACGGTACCGTACCTTTTTTTTTATATATAGAAAAGACATTTACTTTGAATAAAAACATACACAATAATAATGATGCCCAGACCATCTTAATACAAATTTGTCCAAAAAACTTACCAACTCGCAACTTTATGTCATGAATATGGGGTGTCACTGAAATTATGAATTGTTTGGGGGTTAATTTTTAAATAGATAAGATTAATTTTTAAATAGCCTATAACGCCTATTTCAGAGAAGAGGATCAATTAATGAAATTTCCAGAATTCTCAATTAATGAAATTAACGACGGAGGGACAAATCCGTTCGTTCAAAAAACTTACCTAGTCGCAACTGATATGTGCCTAATTCTCAAGCAAGATCCGTTCGTTCGCGGTTCACAAATCGAATCAAAAATCGCCGTTCACAAGTTCACAAGTCGACGAAGCAAAGTCGGGAGGAAGAGCAAATCGAATCAAACACCGCCTAAATCAAACGTCGAATCACACCCTTGGGTCATCAGACCCCGTTTGTAGAGAGGGGGCGAAAAGGAGAGCGGCGACTGTTTTAGGGGTTAAGGGTTACGCAAAGAGCGTTTTGGGTGGGAAAAAAAAGTTCCGGAAATTACAATGTTTACCCGATATGGAATTCTCCGGATTTGGCTCGATTCGGGCGAAACTGACCGGATCCGACTTGAACGACCCGGATCGGACCGGATTTTTATTCGGTACGAATCGACCTGGGTACCGTTCCGATTATGTTTAAAACCGGACCGTTCCGGACCGGAACATAACGGTATCCACAACTATGTCCGCTACCCAAACGTGGATGGGGTGACTTTATTAGTATTCAATCCTTCCTACATGGTGGGATTAGATTTTAGGCACATAGGGGGGGGGTGGTATAGATAATTAAAATGAAGAAGCAATGCGCACGGGAAGGGTGGTGGCTCTTGTGTGCCCATGGATTTAGCAACAGCACGAACCATTCCTCTCATGGCAAGTCGATGAATTGCTAGGGAGATGAAATCAATGTCTACCATTACCAACTAGGAGGAGGCCACAACAGGGAGTACATGGGTTTCCTAGGTAGACAACTCTATAAAAATATTTAAATATCCCGCATCATATGAAACAAAAATGTTGCTCGTCTTTCTGTCAAGAACATGATTTTAGAATTGTTGTTTTCTTCATGGAACATATGTAATCAAGTAATCAAGCAGGTCTACACAATCTGGTTTCATGGATTGTAAGGACATCTATTGTCCTATAAGTTGTCTTTGGTACGAATATACGCCAAATTTTCCCAAAAACTAGTTTTAACAGTTGATGCAAAATCTGGCCTAAAGTTGACACAGGCCTATAATTGGACCTGTTTATAGCCTAAACAAAGGAAAATTTGAAGTTGGTGTAAAAAATAAAATCTCAGTTTTATTCCTTTGCTTATCCTCTGATCCTCCTCCTAATCCTCTGCTGCTCCTCCAATGTTCGGATTCATTGTAGCAACGGCAAATTTAGAAAATTAAGAAGTATTGTATTTGTCAACAATAAAAGTGAAAAACATAAAAAAATTGCAAAACAAAATATGCCGATCTAACCCAAGCGCACTTGTCACAATCAAGAGAACTATGACCGCCTTCAGAGACCTCATTCTGGTGGGCAAATATATTTTCTAAAAGGTTCATGCCGCTGTAGATAGTGCATTTCAGACAGACAGAGCATAGCCACATGGCGGCCATCAAGCATATCAGACTGTGCTCCGCACACACCAGATCACTGATCATACTTATCCACATGGGGGCTGCGAGACAGGGCAATCCCCGATGCCAACCACACGAGACTTGTAAGGACTTAGTGGTTTGCAGGCTAGAGTAAGGTCCGTCGCGCGCGAACGACAACCAAGATCGCGCGCGACCGTTAGTAACTGACTTGAGAGACTTAATGACCACGTCCTATAAACCCGGTCGATCTCATAACAGTCTCCGGTTTATGCGGGCAGGTGCGTAACCACTACAAGAAAAGATACATTTTGCGAGATCAAAATACGGTAACAAAAAGAGAAAACCCTCGCAAAAGATTATTTGCGGAGACTTTGTGCCATCGCATGGCGTCACAATAGCTATGGTAGGAAAACACTTTTATGCAACAAGCCTTCGCAAATATGAGATTTAGAGACAGCAGTGTGCCCTCTCAAAACGGGAAATATCTGTCACAAAACGTGTATTCTTGAGCACGCTTTCCCTTCACAAACGAATATTCGTCCTTGAAATTTTTCGTTTAGCGAGGGCTATAATATATCCTAAAAACGTCGCCCCTCACACAAAAGAATATAGATTTTGCGAGAGACATATTCTGTAACAAATAATGCCAATTTTCCTTAAAAGTTATTTTCCTAAAAAGCATATTACTATTCACTATCATCACAATGTAAGTATCATACTTCAAATCACGAAAATATAATTTTTATTAAGTATCGATATATAATTTTATAATTTGTACATGTCTAAATAGGAATGAACTATAAGCCCAATTCCCTAAAAAAAGATAAATAATAATAGTATGAGATCGATCCACATTACAAAGAGAAATATTTTCTTCCACTAATATGTTAATGCTATTGTCTTTTCAGTCACTATCTTCAACATGATGCGGGGAATCTTCTCCTCTACCGGTAAAATTACTATTAACATGCAATATCCACGAAAATAGATGATTAAATACTCACAAGAGATAAATGAAATTTCCAAACAAAAAAGGGTGAAAGTGACTTCGAAATTTATGAATAAATTTCTATAAATAATAATGAAGAAAGAAATTATTTTTTTTGTTTCAGTTCATGCCTGATTTTGAAGAATCTTCAATACTTATACTCAAAAGTCAAGATTTGCCAAAATTGATGAACAAATTAAAAGGGCTAAAAGTGCCATTTCCCACAAAGGAAGGGGAGAAAGTGTCTTTGCATCAAACTTGAGGGGATGAAAGTATCTTCCACCCAATAAAGACTGATGAAACATGAAATACTTGTACAAACTTAGAATTGGTTCATAGTAATTCACTGAAATAAAAAAGAATAAATGGTGGATGACAGAGAAAGGATATCTATGTGAAAAATGGCCTGATAACGCTCACCTTCTTACTACACCAAATCTCCAAGGACGTCATGATCCGAGGAAAACCTTCCTTGAACCTCACATCCACCATCACCCCAATCACTAAGAACACAATCTTGATCGCCCCAGAGTACTCCTCTATGATCTTTTTGCTCACATTCATGTTTATAGCGGCCGTCATTTGCGACTCCTTCGCTGCTGCGGAGGTCACGTAGTATACGAATCAGTTTAACTGAAATCTAATCGGTCAAGAGGGAGAGGCGATAAAGGGAAATATGTACCTAATCGCGGGCCTTACAGAGGGAGTGATGAAGGGAAGAGAGGATTGGAAAGAAAGGCCTTTCCTAAGCCATTGATGAGTTGAGTCTACAAATATAGGTCGGAGATGGATTTCAATTTCTCGGAGATGCCGATTATTGTGGTGTTCTTGGAGATCTATAAGAACTGGCATGTTTGAAGGATGACGAGAGAAATGGGTCTCGGAGGTTATGAATATGTACTCAAAAGAGTTTATCTAGTTAGTGAGCCGCCGCCTACCCCAACCCAAGGTTATTAAGAGACATAGGATTTTGATCTTATGGCTACAAAAAATCAATCAATATTATTGTGATGGAAAAACTTAAGATTTTTATTACTTAAGAGTAAATGAATTATTTACTTCTTCTAATTTTTTGAGTAATTCCTATTTTATCCTCAAATAAGTTCTTTTGCGAGGGTGTCATTCATGTTTGTGACAGTGAATTTCTCTCATCACAAATAATTTGACGCATTTTTCGCTTATTGCGAGAGTAATATTTTTCCGTAAAAAATAACACCTAAAGCGACGATATTTATTTACCCTCACAAATTTACGTCGCAAAAGCCAATAATTCTTGTAGTGAACGTTCCCTATATATAAGGTCGAACAAACGTTACGGGTCTATCATTAAGCCGCCATTTATGGGCGCATTAACCCCTAACAACGGTCACTTCCCTACTATATATAGGATCGTTAGCCCTCCATTGCAATCTTCTGGTTCTTCTTGGATGCTCTTGGACTTTCTGGACTTCTGGATTCACCGAAGCTCCGTCATTAAGTTGTCTCTCTCTCAAGAACAGTTACCATTTCTTACTCTCTCACTATTCACTACCCTTCATCTCTCTGTGTTCATACTCTCATTCCCTACTTGAGGTGCATACTTGGATCTCTCTCGAGGATTTCCAGAAAGACAATTTGGTGAACCCGACGTGAATCCATCCACCTTCAAAGCTTCAACCAATCAACCTAGTAGCCATGTCTCTTGAGGCTATCCTTTGTGATGGTGATCAATCTCCTTTGGGGCCCATGGGAGTTATGCACCTCCTCCTCCCTATGATCCCAACATTCCCTATATTACGGGTCTTGCTGTGACACCGTCATCGACCCCAGGGGAAAGCACGCCTGCTAGCGTCGCACCCCTGGAACAACGGTTAGGCAGCACCATTGCAAACCAGAGTTTTGTGGATACTGTCATCCCAAAAGTTGACAGTGCGCCTCCTATCCCGCGGGACATATATCTGATGCCCAATCCTGCCGGGTACAAGGCGCCCAAATCAGAAAAGTTTGATGAAGTCAGCGGGAACGCGCACGAACACGTGATGAGATTCGTTGACTTGATGGGCCCGCATGGGGTCGATACTAGGCTCCTTATGCGCGAATTCCCTAAATCTCTGGGGACTATCGCGTATAAATGGTACAGGACCCTTGAAGAAGGTTTTGTCAAGACGTGGGAAGACATGGTGAAGAAATTATACACCAAATTCTTCCAATTTGAGGAGAATATCACCACCATATCTCTCTCTCGCATGCACCAGAAACACGACGAAGAGGGTGTCGCCTTCATCAAGAGGTTTGGAACCAGGTCCTTGGAGTGCTTCGATTAAGTGTCGGAAGGTCCCCGGGTGGAGATATGCCTTCAGGGCATGCACGACGAGTACAAAGGTATGTTAATCAATTTGAATATGCCTACCTTTTAAAATTTGATTGACTGCACCAGGAACATTAGCCACTGGTGGAGAAGATGAAGAAGAGATATAGCAATGATCGCGCGCTAGAAAGCTCTAGCTTCAAGATTGGGAGGTTCTGAAACGACCCGGGATCTCGGTTCAGGGTTAACGCGACAATCGACAACCAAAAGTAGAAATATACTATTAAGATTACATTTCGCTTAGTGTACATAACAAAATTTCGATAATAAGTACAATTTAAAACATAACATTTGTGATCTACTAAGTGATCTAAGTTAATCTATACTTCTTCGTCTCGATCCGCGTTCCCATTCCCCAAACTTGATTGACGACCTGCGGTTTTAAAATGGCAAATGCCGACGCAGTTTTGAAGAAATAATCAGTAAAAACTGAGTAAATACATACTACGACATGTAAAGCAACGAGTGGCACGGAAGCATGAGTTGGAACAAATTAGAAGATTTAAACAGTAAAGCTATCATGTTGGATAATTTGGAACGACTGGAAGTAAACGAGTAACAAAAACATCTCAATTTAATAACATTGAGAAACCACGAGTAGTTCGTAACATAACCAGAGTAAACAAGTCCATTTAAGAGGATAACTTAGTTCATGAGTAGCCAAATCATAACAAATCATTTCAATTGATTAGGGCAATCCAGAGCCACAAACAACATTAATAAAGTAGTCAATTTTTAATTTCGACTTCAATCAATAGTTTAATTTAGCTGAGGCGTGTCAAGAGCCACCAGCAGGATCGATGTAAACAGAGGGATCACGAAATAATCACTAAGGGTTCCTTCTAGGGTCTATCAAACCCTATTTCACCCGAGCGTTAAGGGAGCCCATTCGTCAACCCCGCTCACAACATTAGCTAAAAGGCCTTAAGTGTCGACACCCCTATACCGTAGTGACCCTTACAAGTATAAGTAGCACTCTATAGCTCTATAAACCCCTTGGCCTCAATATCTTGATACATTTTGGCTCATCGGGGGCGGATTTGTGAACATTAACGTTCTATCCAATAATAAGAAGCATTGCTTCAATGGTCTTAGCAATAAGAAAATGGAGGATCGCTTGACGCCTCCCATTAATAACAGTACTCTGTACATCGTCCTAAGTCTATTAGAGGTATTTTATTTCTTCTCTTTCACATAACTAGAATCAGAATATCGAATTTCACAAGTAATTTCCGAGAGTTCTCAAAGGAGATGAATAAAATAGTTTAACAACCTTTGAGTGGAAAACATGCATTCTCATACTATTTCATATAACGAACATTCATTTGAAGCATCAAGCACAAACGCATATTTTGATATGAAAAGGCCGTACATATGTACTTACCTCTGAGCCATGAAAGGCACAACGTAAAGCTAGCACTCCTACAACTCTCGTCCCATATTGGTTCCGGGTCTTATGGTAAATGCAGCAACACAATACATACGTCTACTTCAAACGATCCTTAACGTCGGCTGGATATAAACAAGTCAAGTATATAGTCTATTAGCATTTACCCTCTATATGAGGTTGTATGCAAGAATGCAAATGGAAATGCGGGTCATGCAAGCTAACTTGACCAAAATGCCCCGATACTCCAAAACCGTTTAGTACAGTGTCTGAAACTTCCTAGATCCCAAATTATACTCATATTGGCCCGAAAACATGCGAGAATTAACTCCAAACTCTTCCATATGAACTTAGCAACGAAATCTACAACTTTCAATAAATTGCACTTAGGCCCCTAAAGTTTGCTTAAATTGCAAAACGACCCCAACATTTGACTTGGTCAACCCTAGAAAAGAATTATATACGAGTACTCCAAACACGCATACAAGAGATGCTGACGAACTCCAAGTTACCAATCTCAATTCAAAGTTTAAGTGAAATTACTATTTTGCCCCTCCTATACAGTTTAGTCAAACTAGGGTTTGCGAAAAGTCAAACTTGGTCAAACTTGATATTTAGACTAAGAATATGAATACGAATAAGTTTCGTGAAGAACGCTAAGGCCAGAAATGTTATTTAGAGTGTCGAATTCAAAAGTCAAAAATAGAGGAAAATCGCCTCAACTAGTCAACTTTAGAGCTGATTTGTGATCAATTGAGGGGGATACATGGAAATATAAGAATAGGGTTTTGAAGATGGTAGATCAAAGATTCCAGAACATATTTGAACTCCTAGAAACTCTAAGCATTCAAAGAGATATCGCTAGTCAAAGTTGGATGAAAATCACGATTCAATACTTCGAAAAATTCGATAGTGCTTCGCGAGTTCAAACTAGCAACTTTAGGCTCGTTTTGTGAGAAATCCGTTATAAATTTTGAAGATGACCCAGAGACGATGAAGTGAAGTATTATACTCCAGCTTTACATAGGAGAAAACAGAACTAAATTTCATTAAGTTTTGAAGAAGATACAAGGGTTACAAAATGGATGTTTCACCATAGGATTCTATACTTAGAAAATTTTCAGCTTTTAATGGTTCAAAAACACATCAAACCAGCCCTATTCAAGGCCAAATTTAGACAGGTTAGACTTGAAATCAAACAAAGAAATCTTAATGAGAGTTGTAGAGCTATGTCCAGGCTTTCCAGAAAGGTAAGAATCATCCAAAACGGATTAAAAACGAAGAAGATACAAGCATTTGAACAGGGGAGGTTTTTGTACCAAAACACATGAACACCCAGAACACATTCAAGAACTTCACTTTCCCCTAACTTTAGCTCGGATTTAGACACGATTAGAGATCGAATTGGACCAAGAAATCAAAACGAAAGTTTGAGTACTACATGCAGGGAATCCATATCAACAAGAATCAAGTCAATACATCAAGTTTCGAGAGAGTTACAGGGCCATGAACAGGGCATAAAAATATGCCGGAAAACTCAAGAACCAAGAATCGAAGCGTGATTTAATTTAAATCTGGGAAAGTTTGGATCATTAAAACATGTTCATAACATCTCTAGGAGCATGATGATGCTTAAAAACGCGCAAAACAAGCAAGGGTGAAGGCCATACCGAGCTCTGCAGCTTCCGGCGGCCATGGAGGAAACCGGCGACCGTCGCACGGTTTCCGGCGGTCCCGTCCCTCCTCTAAGATTTCAGGGTTGAAACCAAGGTATGGGTTCTACTCCTCGCTCCTCGGGGGTCACAATGCCGCAAGAATTAACGATTTTGCTCAACAAACGAAGAAGATAGAAATTTTCGGCGTTCATGGTGCTTCCCGGCGGCGGCACGAACCCAGAACCCGACGACCTCCTTTCCCGACGAATTACAACCAACAATCGGTACCCCTGAGCTCGCCATAGCCTCAGCAACACGGAAACAACACTCAATCCCTCTGAATTACAACGTACAGAACGAATTAACCAAATTGAAAGCTAGGGTTCCTCACCTTCGAATGCCGTTTTCTCTCTCGATATCCAATGAAACTTCAAATTGCTTTGTGCGTTTTGCTCCCCCCGTCACCCTCTATCTCCAGCTACAACAGTTTTTGAAATGGCAAATTCGTGGTGGTGCTAGGGTGGTAGTGGTGGTGGTTGTTCTTGAGTAGGATGAAGATGAAGGGAATGAAGATGTGAGGTGAGAGAGAGATTGTTTTTTTTTCTCAGATTATGCTGGTGAAGAGGGGAGTTGGAGGAGTTGACTTCTCATCTAATGTGAGGTGTCTAATTGGGTTGAACAAGTGTCAAGCATGCAAAAAGGGGGGTGAAAGTGTAGTTTTCTAAACTTAAGTGTACAAACTAGAATTACAAGTTCTGCTTAATTTTGGATAACTACATAACAACCCCAAACACTTCTACCGCTTTAAAATCATCCGAACAACTTCCAAACATTGCTAAGACTCCAAAATTCAATCTTTAAAGTCGTGAAAAACTATTTACAAATTCGCCCCCAAAGTCTTGATATTGCACTAAGAATTCTCTCAGAAATTAGGGGTGTTACAGTCTACCCACCTTAAAAGAATCCTCGTCCTCGAAGATCTCAGACTATACCTACCCATATACACATGAAATGCAGGTGAAATGCAGTATCGTGACTCAGTCTATATGACTTAATCAGACAAGTACATAAGTAACTCTCGTCGGGGGTTATGCTCTCAATAGATGGCTTCCTTAGATGGTCAGCTAGAAACACCTTAACTGGAAGAAATTTCTCATTCTTACTCTCCGCATGACGGGATCTATTATGGGTCTATACTACTATCCAGCCTAGACTCGAACCACAATTGGGTCTCGTATATGATTAGTACAAGTAAAAGTTCGAAACAAGATTTTGAAAGTTCAACACAACTGTGCACAAGAGATTCCGGCAGGGAGACCTCCGTGTACACCGTGCGTAGTGGATCAGGGATCGCACAGGAAGAATAGGGGTGTGTGTAGGGAGAGAGTAAGTCAGTAGCAATGTCTGAGAGAGAGACAGAGGTTTGGCAGAGCTTCCGCGTATGGCAGTGTGTTCTTCTTTGTATGGAAAGGGTAACGATGTATATATACTGGAGAACGTGACCGTTGTAGTGTGGTTAATGCGCCCATTAATGGCGGCTTAATTAGCTTAACCATAACGGCACGTTCGTCCGAGTATATAGGAACCGTTAGAGCACGTGGTGCGCGAGTACCGGAACCGTTACGAGGTTGACCGGGTTTGACCGGATTGACCGGGTCTAGGGAGCTCGTGCCATAGATCTCTCAAAACAGTTACTAAGGGTCGCGCGCGGTTTTGGCTCGCACGCGACAGGGCTTACTCTAGCCTCCAGACCACTAAGTCCCTACAAGTCCCGTGCAGTGGTATGCGAGGGCTCTGTCTCGCAGCCCCCACATGGATCAGCTCGGCTGGTGATCCTGTGTGTGTGGAGCACAATATGGTGTGCTGGATGGTTGCCACGTGGCTAAGATCTGCCATGTCATAAAGCAGTATCTACATTAGCCCCCTTTCTGCGCGTGAAGGCTCATAGCTGTATAGGCTTCCATGCGCGGAAACCAACATGCGCGTCGTCGCCACGCACCAATTCAAATACGGGTAAGTTCAGCCCCCGTGCGTGTCATTATGACCTAAAACCCCTAGAGTCGTGCCGTCTGACCTTTAGGGTTTTAGGCGTGACGTCAGCCCGTCCTGTGATTGCGGGATACGACGGTGACGGTTGCGATTCGACTACTGAAGGGACGCAACCCTTCATTCTTTTGGATAAATACCTTGTATCCCATTATTGCAAAGCATCACTTCTTTCTCTTAAAGTGAATGGTACCCGGAGATCTTCGAGAGCAGATCCAGATAATCAATCACCAGTTCAGAACTGCAAATCGTATTCTTCAATTGTGCATATCCAAGCAAGCTTCAAGGAAACAAGGTTGGCCTCGTTTACTTTTGATTTAAAATACCAGCGTTTGCCTTGAACTGCGTTGAATCTGTAAATCCATGAAATTTGTGAAGAGGCTTTGATCTTTGAACCCGCTTCGTTTTGATCTTTCAACAATATTGGATCTTGCGACTCCCCGATTTCTGAAATCGGTACTGGAACTGTTTTGCTTTCCTTTGCATAGATCTCGAATTCCAAAATTCAAACTGAAGTGTGGTATTTCTCCCCCCCTTTTTCTTGCCCTTTCGCAGGAATGGCCAAGACAAGAGTAACCAGACCCGTCAAGGAAGATGAAGAGATGCCGGAGCTTCCGCAGGCTCTGTGGCGAAAAGCCCCCTTTCTGGGTGGGAAAGATTTTTACCATGCGAGGGTGAAGGCGAAGAGGATGCCTGATCCTGTTCCAGTTGAGCGGTTGTTAACACTGACTCGCCCAGTTAACTCAGCCTTGCTCGAGTTGGTTGGCTCCGAGGATGTGGTTCGATTGGGGATCGAGAATGGGCACTTCCCATACACTGCGATTTCTACTCAGGCGTTTGTCCAGAAATTGGACTATATGGATGAGTGGATCGACCACGTGTTGGACCATCACGCCGAGATTCTCGATGAAGCCGGCATTTTCTTTGCTATCCGTGCTATGAAGGGTGCTGCCGTGAAGTTGGATCAGTCCATGCTTCTAGACCTTCTGTCCCGTTACTCGCCCGCGACTCACACGTTTCATTTTGCTGAGTTCGAGGCTGCCCCCACGCTCGAGGACGTTCAAATGCTGTATGAGCTTTCCCCCATGGGCGAGGTGGACCCCTTGAGTCACTTGAGGACATCTGCTGAAATGGCTTTGTACGCGCAGATGGAGGAGTGCCTAGCAGAGGTAAAGAAAATCTCCACTCGGTGGACCACTACAAAGCCTCTTCCGAACTGGCAGCTGGTGGATACGTCTGCGAAGAATACCTGGAACAAGTGGTTGCAGTACTTCTTCCGAGACTATGCGAACAGCAGCATTACTAAGAAACTTTTGAGCGAGAACCCGGAGGCCGAGAATTATGTAGAGGGCAAGGGTTATCATTTGACCCTTTGTGCCTTTCTCTGTGCTTGGCTGTCGAGGTATCTGATTGATGGTCACCCCCATGACGGGGTCTTCTACCATGTGCTGCCACTTGCCGTGAGGCTCGCTCTTGGCCAGAGAGTCGCACTCGGACCCTTGGTCTTGGGCACGCTATATTATAGGCTGGATCAGCTGGTTCTGGCGATGAGGGAATCGCGTGGCCGCCTCGATGTTCTCACCTTTGTCAATATCAGCTTTTTGACAATGTGGGTTTTCGAGCGCTGGCCGTCTTATGCTCCAACTCCCCTCCCACTTGATAAGTGGTGTCCCCCAGGCGAGACGGAAGCGCGCAACAGCGGAAGGGCTGCGAGATGGTTCGGAGCAAGCAACACCAAGTGTACTTGGAGTTTGATATGCGACAAACGAAAGGAGTTTACTGCCAGGCCCTATGCCACACGTGTTGAGAATGTGCGGTGGTTTCCAAAGCTATACCCTTCCAAAGGTATGGTCTTGTCAGAAGACCTTCTCTTTGAAAAGGGGCCGCATTTCCACGAACGCTATCGTGAATTCTTTTGTTGGTGTCTGCGGGGTTCCCTTCCTGCCCTTGCAGAGCATATTCGTGAGCTCGCGCCACGGTATGAAAGGCTTACAGTGGATGTTGACCCCACTCGGGTCTCTCCTCAGTTTGGTTTTGATGCAGTGGCCCCATCGATCTGGCCCCAGTCTATTATCAGAGGGTGCTACAAGCGTTTGCTGACAAAGGAGTGCAAGACGGTCCTCATGAGCAATCTTCCCTTTGAGCAGCCTGCGGGAACTCGCAAGGGTGGTTGTTCCCAGAACTGGCTCGCATACTGGGTTGCCCAGCAAACGAGGATTGAGACGGAGGCGGCGGCGCAGCCAGGAAGGGCCCCCTTGATCAAGAGAAACTCTTTTCCGTTTCGCCCCAATTGCAGTTTGAGCGAGTCTGAGTATGGTTGCTACTCGCTGTGGGACCGCGAGAACCATTTGTGCCCCGACTTCATTCTGAAGGAGCAAGTCGACGCAATCAAGAAGGGCGACACGCATGTCGTCAGATATAGTAAGGCGTTTGCTGAGGTAAGCAATTCCTTCGTGTGCTTTAAGCCTTTTGATTTCCTTGCGCTGATGCTTTTCGTTGTGTACTGTTTCAGTGTCATGTGCGGAGGTTCGCAGCTGGTGATCGCTCCAAATTGCTGGTGAACACCATTGTTGCCACCAGAAGGAAAGGGGAGTCGTTCCGGCTAGCATGGAGGATGGATGCCGAGGTCGAAACAAGGGTTCGCGCAGTCATGAATACTTTTGCTGACTCGCTGATAGATAACCCTCCGGCTCCGTCTCCTCCTAGAGATGACCCGTCCCCTCCAGCGACTGCGGCGCCGAGAGTGAAGAGACCTAGGCAAAAGGGAATTACGATTTCTTCCCCTAGGAGTGCTCCAGCTTCTCCCCCAGTGAGGTCCCTTTCCATCAAGGACAAAGGCAAGGGTCGTATGCCCAGCAAAGTGCGAAAAGATCTCGCAGTTGAGACTTTCGTTCCATTCAACCAAGAGGAGGAAGAGAGACAGGAGCCCCAGGCAAGTGATGAAGAAGAAGAAGCAACAGTTGTGATGTGCGAGGAAGAATCAGGAGGTACTTCCGTCGCATCTCCTTGCCTTTTATCCTGACTCCTTTGCAGTTCTTTTCTTTGAACCAATTATGTATTCGCAGATGATGATGATGAAGCCGTTGGTGGCCTTGTGGCCAAGAGGCAAAAGAGAGATGCCCATTCTGGCATTTCAGATGATCCTATAAGCGAGGATGTTCTTGCTGAATCCCGGAAGACAGCCGCGGAGGCCGCTGAAAGAAGAAGGCAGCGAGAGGAAGAGGAGCTCGAGCGTGTGAAACAGCGGAGCCTCGAAGAGCAGCATGTTGACGACTTAGTACGTCCAGTTGGCGAGGAAGACGAGCTTCCCGAGGAAGTGGCTCCTCATGTGGAGGAGGAAGATGAGGTTCCCGGAGAGGATGCAGCAGAGCTAGAGAAAGTCCAAGCGGACTTCGAAGAGATCGCCGGTGGCAATAAAGGTGAGATCTTCAATCTCGCAGTTACTTATAGAGATGTAATTGTGGGTGCGTTAAAGCACGGTGTGTCAAAGCCTGACATTCGCCGTTGGTTGGTAAGCAAATGCGGAGAACCCTCAGGTAATTATTTTGAGTGATATGCGCATACTAGGCTGTAGCCACTTGAGGCAAAATCATGACTGGTTTACTCGCATCCCAGGTCACGCTTCTCTTAAAGATTTGCTTAGTGAGGATACACTGATAGGGCACGGTTCCACGTCCCTAGTGTACGATGAGGATACCTCAATCCCACCTTCGTGTGGAGGTGCTTATTCTTAGCTTTAGTAAAGATAGCGAAATAACTTATAACACAAGTTACCTCACATTATCGCATTTGGTATCGCAGGTCATGCTGAGGAACCTGAGCTGGAGCAGAGAAGTCAGCCTTCTGCATCCCATGTTCCAATTTCGAGCTCCCATACCGAGAAGCCCGTCGCAGCTGCTGGACACGCAAGTGAGCATCTCGAGGTTGTCATTGAACTCTCCGATGATGTCGAAGCTGATGCTGCGCCGATGGACGAAGGTGTCCGTACCGGTGGTGAGGAAGAAAGGACAAGTGATGCTAATGTTTTCGCATCTGGGAGTGTCCTCTGCCCAGCGACTTCGGCTGTCCCTTCGCCTCCGGCGATGACTGAGCCAGAAGCACCTATTCCTGCGTGGAGCATTTGGGGCTCGCAGGTTGGGAATGTAGTCGCAGCTGGTGCGGCCTACACTCTTCCTCCTGACTATGAGAGGTTGGAGCTCGCAGCTGATAAGAGAGCCATGGAGCGAGGGCAGTCTTCGAACGACCCAGTGGCCCGCATCCCTTCTCTTCATGAAATTCTGGAAGGCACTGGTAAGTAAAGATTTACCGTTCGCACGTCGCATTATTTGCTTGCGAGTTCTGACATTATAACCATTTTTGATGTCTCAGGTTTAAAGCAAACCGATGTAGACTGGGTGGTTCGAATGCGTCTCAGGTACCCCCGATCGTTTGTGAGATCTCTGGAGATCGGACCTTTTGACAGGAGGCTATTCCTTACTGAAGCCACCTGGATACTGGAGCAGCTGTCTGCGGCTACACATGCGACCATTTCGGCCCAGAGTGCTGAATTGCTGTGTGGCATGTGCCAAAATCTCCTGTTCAAAGTCTAAGGCAGACTTGGTTTCAAATTCCTCAAGGACAGAGTTACACTGATTCGCGCAGCTGTAACTTTGAATCTCGGTCACCAGAATCTCGCAGCTGAGATGCAGAAGGTGGAGCAGCAAAAGCAAAAGGTTGATGAAGCTTTGAAGCTGTATCACGAAATGAATGCCAAGTGCGAGCAACTGAAGCAAGAAGTGAAACAAGTGGAGAAGCTGAGCGAGCAGTTCGGGCCCCAAGACTCCTTAATCAAGAATTTGTTTTGACTTTTCGAATTTTGAAAAGAAAACAGGAAAATGGCTGAGACATTAATGTAATGTTTTGAAACATTAATGTAATGTTGCTAGGGTTTCTCCCCCCTTTTTTTTTAACAACAAACAATGAGTTTGCCCGTTTTGCCCTTTTCGGGATTTGATTGGACATTTCTGTGCATATCCAATTATGACATCAGCAATTGATTCTCTGCTTGATTTTCGCGCTAATTTCTCGGCAGATAAGCACGCTTCCGTTGGGAAGTCCATCCGAATCATGACCATCCGTCATTTATTAGGATACGCAACTGAATCGTCGTAGCCTTTAGTAGGGTAATTGATTGTTACCGCTTTTCAAGGCGTAAGTGATTGAACTTACCCTCTTTTTGAATTTTGCTGACTCATCTTAGGCAACCGAAGAGTCTCCACAGGGCCTATATAAACCCCGTCTTTGCCATTTGGGTTCTTCATCCCAAACATGTGCTTTGCCGTGAGTCCTTACGACTGCTGGCTTCAACGCTTGTTTTTCGTTGATTCATGGCAACTTCAAGTTTTGAATCCTGAGTTTGCGCTTTGTGCTATAGAAATAGTTTCCAAGATCCACTTTATGAGGCTTATTGCTGTTTATAACCATCATAAAGAGGATGCAGATAATACCTCATGTGTGTTCGAAGAAATTTCTTCGTGTATTATGTGTGCAGGTCATGTTTATGGCCGCCTCGTGGCGAGGTGCAGCGCCGAAGTGACCGTGCTACCGTCTCGTAATGAACGGCGGAATTCTCCTCCAGCATCCCTGGAGGAGGGTTTCTTGCCTCTTCGTTCTTGAACTCAGGGTTGCGAACCGCTGTGTTCATCCCCGTCTACAAGGAGCCCTTGCCCTTTGGAGCTCCTGCTTGCAGTTTGATCGCTGGAACCGGTGGTTCCTTGGGCAAATGTTATGGGGAGCATATCTGACAACGGTCTTGTCGGATAGCGGGATGTCGAGCGTACGGCTTCATGTGGCTCTTTTTAGAGCAAGATCCCCCTTGCTACAGATGTTCACCCGCAGATCTGGGCATTGTGTAGCCGGCGTTTGAAGCCAGGGCGGTTCATTCTTTGCAGTCCGGGTTTCCGTACCGTGTCTCTGCTGGCTTATCAGCCATTTTTCGAATGTATTGTAAGCCATGTTGGCTGCGTAGTTAGATTCGAGCTTTTCGCTTGTAAGCTGTTATCTAGATAGATAAATTGTAAGTCATTTGACTCATAATGATATATAGCTTTTGTATTATCTGCTCTCTTTGCAACAAAATACAATTTCGCATGCGCTTCAGCTTGCTTTGCCTTGCATAATGCCATGTAATGATTTCACATATGCGATGTCAATTCGCGGATGTTTCGCTAGATCATTCGAGATCGTAATTTCGCAGCTGTGCCATCTTCACGGATGGGCTTGTAGTTGGTCGTTGTAAATCATATGAGATCATGTTCACAACTTTACTATCGTAACAGATAGTTTTTAACAGATCAATTAAGATCGTTGAGTGGTGCGAATTGCTATCATAGAAGATAGGCTTTATTAGAGAATTGCTTGAGATAGTTTCTCGCATAAATTGCTATCGCAGCAGATAGACCTTTAGAAGATCTAGCAAGATGGTTCTGCAGTTGTGCACAAGAGATTCCGGCAGGGAGACCTCCGTGTACACCGTGCGTAGTGGATCAGGGATCGCACAGGAAGAATAGGGGTGTGTGTAGGGAGAGAGTAAGTCAGTAGCAATGTCTGAGAGAGAGACAGAGGTTTGGCAGAGCTTCCGCGTATGGCAGTGTGTCCTCCTTTGTATGGAAAGGTTAACGATCTATATATACTGGAGAACGTGACCGTTGTAGTGTGGTTAATGCGCCCATTAATGGCGGCTTAATTAGCTTAACCATAACGGCACGTTCGTCCGAGTATATAGGAACCGTTAGAGCACGTGGTGCGCGAATACCGGAACCGTTACGAGGTTGACCGGGTTTGACCGGATTGACCGGGTTTATGGAGCTCGTGCCATAAATCTCTCAAAACAGTTACTAAAAGGTCGCGCGCGGGCTTGGCTCGCACGCGACAGGGCTTACTCTAGCCTCCAAACCACAAAGTCCCTACAAGTCCCGTGCAGTGGTATGCGAGGGCTCTGTCTCGCAGCCCCCACATGGATCAGCTCGGCTGGTGATCCTGTGTGTGTTGAGCACAATATGGTGTGCTGGATGGTTTCCACGTGGCCTAGATCTGCCATGTCATAAAGCAGTATCTACATTAGCCCCCTTTCTGCGCGTGAAGGCTCATAGCTGTATAGGCTTCCATGCGCGGAAACCAACATGCGCGTCGTCGCCACGCACCAATTCAAATACGGGCAGGTTCAGCCCCCGTGCGTGTCATTATGACCTAAAACCCCTAGAGTCGTGCCGTCTGACCTTTAGGGTTTTAGGCGTGACGTCAGCCCGTCCTGTGATTGCGCGACACGACGGTGACGGTTGCGATTCGACTACTGAAGGGACGCAACCCTTCATTCTTCTGGATAAATACCTTGTATCCCATTATTGCAAAGCATCACTTCTTTCTCTTAAAGTGAATGGTACCCGGAGATCTTCGAGAGCAGATCCAGATAATCAATCACCAGTTCAGAACTGCAAATCGTATTCTCCAATTGTGTATATCCAAGCAAGCTTCAAGGAAACAAGGTTGGCCTCGTTTACTTTTGATTTGAAATACCAGTGCTTGCCTTGAACCGCGTTGAATCTGTAAATCCATGAAATTTGTGAAGAGGCTTTTGATCTTTGAACCCGCTTCGTTTTAATCTTTCAACAATATCAACTCCCCAATTTCTGAAATCGGTACCGGAACTGTTTGCTTTGGTTTGCATAGATCTCAAATTCCAAAATTCAAACTGAAGTGTGGTGTGGTATTTCTCCCCCCTTTTTCTTGACTTCTTCGTAGCTCTTTTCTTTGAACCAAATATGTATTCGCAGATGATGATGATGAAGCCGTTGGTGGCCTTGTGGCCAAGAGGCAAAAGAGAGGTGCCCATTCTGGCGTTTCAGATGATCCTATAAGCGAGGATGTTCTTGCTGAGTCCCGGAAGACAGCCGCGGAGGCTGCTGAAAGAAGAAGGCAGCGAGAGGAAGAGGAGCTCGAGCGTGTGAAACAGCGGAGCCTCGAGGAGCAGCATGTTGACGACTTAGTGCGTCCAGTTGGCGAGGAAGACGAGCTTCCCGAAGAAGTGGCTCCTCATGTGGAGGAGGAAGATGAGGTTCCTGGAAAGGATGCAGCAGAGCTAGAGCAAGTCCAAGCGGACTTCGAAGAGATCGCGGGTGGCGACAAAGGTGAGATCTTCAATCTCGCAGTTACTTATAGAGATGTAATTGTGGGTGCGTTAAAGCACGGTGTGTCAAAGCCTGACATTCGCCGTTGGTTGGTAAGCAAATGCGGAGAACCCTCAGGTAATTATTTTGAGTGATATGCGCATACTAGGCTGTAGCCACTTGAGGCAAAATCATGACTGGTTTACTCGCATCCCAGGTCACGCTTCTCTTAAAGATTTGCTTAGTGAGGATACACTGATAGGGCACGGTTCCACGTCCCTAGTGTATGATGAGGATACCTCAATCCCACCTTCGCGTGGAGGTGCTTATTCTTAGCTTTAGTAAAGATAGCGAAATAACTTGTAACACAAGTTACCTCACACTATCGCATTTGGCATCGCAGGTCATGCTGAGGAACCTGAGCTGGAGCAGAGAAGTCAGCCTTCTGCATCCCATGTTCCGCTTTCGAGCTCCCATACCGAGAAGTCCGTCGCAGCCACTGGACACGCAAGTGAGCATCTCGAGGATGTCATCGAACTCTCCGATGATGTCGAAGCTGATGCTGTGCCGATGGACGAAGGTGTCCGTACCGGTGGTGAGGAAGAGAAGACAAGTGATGCTAATGTTTTCGCATCTGGGAGTGTCCTCCGCCCAACGACTTCGGCTGTCCCTTCGCCTCCGGCGATGACTGAGCCAGAAGCACCTATTCCTGCGTGGAGTATTTGGGGCTCGCAGGTTGGGAATGTAGTCGCAGCTGGTGCGGCCTACACTCTTCCTCCTGACTATGAGAGGTTGGAGCTCGCAGCTGATAGGAGAGCTATGGAGCGAGGGCAGTCTTCGAACAACCCAGTGGCCCGCATCCCTTCTCTTCATGAAATTCTGGAAGGCACTGGTAAGTAGAGATTTACCGTTCGCACGTCGCATTATTTGCTTGCGAGTTCTGACATTATAACCATTTTTGATGTCTCAGGTTTGAAGCAAACCGATGTAGACTGGGTGGTTCGAATGCGTCTCAGATACCCCCGATCGTTTGTGAGATCTCTGGAGATCGGACCTTTTGACAGGAGGCTATTCCTTACTGAAGCCATCTGGATACTGGAGCAGCTGTCTGCGGCTACACCTGCGACCATTTCGGCCCAGAGTGCTGAATTGCTGTGTGGCATGTGCCAAAATCTCCTGTTCAAAGTCCAAGGCAGACTTGGTTTCAAATTCCTCAAGGACAGAGTTACACTGATTCGTGCAGCTGTAACTCTGAATCTCGGTCACCAGAATCTCACAGCTGAGATGCAGAAGGTGGAGCAGCAAAAGCAAAAGGTTGACGAAGCTTTGAAGCTGTATCAGGAAATGAATGCCAAGTGCGAGCAACTAAAGCAAGAAGTGAAACAAGTGGAGAAGCTGAGTGAGCAGTTCGAGCCCCAAGATTCCTTAATCAAGAATTTGTTTTGACTTTTCGAATCTTGAAAAGAAAACAGGAAAATGGCTGAAACATTAATGTACTGTTTTGAAACATTAATGTAATGTTGCTAGGGTTTCTCCCCCCTTTTTTTTTTAACAACAAACAATGAGTTTGCCCGTTTTGCCCTTTTCGGGATTTGATTGGACATTTCTGTGCATATCCAATTATGACATCAGCAATTGATTTTCTGCTTGATTTTCGCGCTAATTTCTCGGCAGATAAGCACGCTTCCGTTGGGAAGTCCATCCGAATCATGACTATCCGTCATTTATTAGGATACGCAACTGAATCGTCGTAGCCTTTAGTAGGGTAATTGATTGTTACCGCTTTTCAAGGCGTAAGTGATTGAACTTACCCTCTTTTTGAATTTTGCTGACTCATTTTAGGCAACCGAAGAGTCTCCACAGGGCCTATATAAATCCTGTCTTTGCCATTTGGGTTCTTCATCCCAAACATGTGCTTTGCCGTGAGTCCTTACGACTGCTCGCTTCAACGCTTGTTTTTCGTTGATTCATGGCAACTTCAAGTTTTGAATCCTGAGTTTGCGCTTTGTGCTATAGAAATAGTTTCCAAGATCCACTTTATGAGGCTTATTGCTGTTTATAACCATCATAAAGAGGATGCAGATAATTCCTCATGTGTGTTCGAAGAAATTTCTTCGTGTATTATGTGTGCAGGTCATGTTTCCGGCCGCCTCGTGGTGAGGTGCAGCGCCGAAGTGACCGTGCTACCGTCTCGTAATGAACGGCGGAATTCTTCTTCAGCATCTCCGAAGAAGAATCCGTCACTTTCACGTTTGTGAGCCCGGGGTGACGAACCGTCGCGTTCATCCCCGTCTACAAGGAGCCCTTGCCCTTTGGAGCTCCTGCTTGCCTGTGGATCGCCGAAACCGGTGGCTCCTTGGGCAAATGTTATGGGGAGCATATCTGACAACGGTCTTGTCGGATAGCGGGATGTCGAGCGTATGGCTTCATGTGGCTCTTTTTAGAGCAAGATCCCCCTTGCTACAGATGTTCACCCGCAGATCTGGGCATTGCGTAGCCGGTGTTTGAAGCCAGGGAGGTTCATTCTTTGCAGTCCGGGTTTCCGTACCGTGTCTCTGCTGGCTTACCAGCCATTTTTCGAATGTATTGTAAGCCATGTTGGCTGCGTAGTTAGATTCGAGCTTTTCGCTTGTAAGCTGCTATCTAGACAGATAAATTGTAAGTCATTTGACTCATAATGATATATAGCTTTTGTATTATCTGCTCTTTGCAACAAAATACAATTTCGCATGCGTTTCGGCTTGTTTTGCCTTGCATAATGCCATGTAATGATTCCACATATGCGACGTCAATGCGCAGATGTTTCGCTAGATCATTCGAGATCGTAATTTCGCAGATGTGCCATTTTGATAGATGGGCTTGCAGTTGGTCGTTGTAAATCATATGAAATTATGTTCACAACTTTACTATCGTAACAGATAGTTTTTTTTTTTTTAACAGATCAATTAAGATTGTTAAGTGGTGCGAATTGCTATCATAGAAGATAGGCTTTATTATAGAATTACTTGAGATAGTTTCTCGCATAAATTGCTATCGCAGTTGATAGACCTTTAGAAGATCTAGCAAGATGGTTCTGCAGTTACGTTGCCATCGTAACAGACGGGCTTGGGTGATCAACTAAAATCACTTTGCGTATAAACTGCTACCGTAACAGATAGGCTTAAGAAGATCATATAAGATCGCATTTGCATAAACCGCTATCGTGAGAGATAGGATTTTGATGATCGATTGAGATCGTTTTTGTATTTTGCTGCTATCGTAAGAGATAGGCTTTGGATGACCACTTAAGATCACATTTGCATTGGCTGCCATCGTAAGGGATGGGCTTTAGATGATCAATTAAGATCTTATTTGTGTTGACTGCTATCATGAGAGATAGGCTTTGAGGATCATTTAAGATCGCATTTGCGTTTGGCTGCTATCGTAAGAGATAGGCTTTAGATGATCAATTAAGATCGTATTTGTGTTGACTGCTATCATGAGAGATAGGCTTTGATGATCACTTAAGATCGCATTTGTATTTGCAGCCATCATAACAGACGGGCTTGGGTGATCAATTAAGATCGCATTTGCGTTTGGCTGCTATCGTAAAAGATAGGCTTTAGACGATCACTTAAGATCGCATTTGTATTTGGCTGCTATCGTAAGAGATAGGCTTTGATGATCAATTAAGATCGCATTTGCGTTTGGCTGCTATCGTAAAAGATAGGCTTTAGATGATCGCTTAAGATCGCATTTGTATTTGGCTGCTATCGTAAGAGATAGGCTTTGATGATCAATTAAGATCGCATTTGCGTTTGGCTGCTATCGTAAAAGATAGGCTTTAGATGATCGATTAAGATCGCGTTTGCTATCGTAAGAGATAGGCTTTGATGATCAATTAAGATCGCATTTGCGTTTGGCTGCTATCGTAAAAGATAGGCTTTAGATGATCGATTAAGATCGCGTTTGCTATCGTAAGAGATAGGCTTTGATGATCAATTAAGATCGCGTTTTGTATTTGCTGCTATCGTAAGAGATAGGCTTTGATGATCGATTGAGATCGCGCTTGCTATCGTAAGAGATAGGCTTTGATGATCAATTAAGATCGCGTTTATATTTGCTGCTATTGCAGCGAATAAATCATTGTTAACAGTAATAACAAATTTAAGTAGAGCAATATAAACGGCTAGAAATATGAACTTCTCATTTGGGAGAATTCTTTTATTATGACATTCTCATATGTGAGAGATAGGATTACAATCCTCTCATATGGGAGAGGAGATTGCGTTAATCATAGCCACATGAGACATTAAGCAACGTTATCATAAAACGTATGAAATAAGAGAAGTCAAGGATAGTACTTCTTGATCCAGCGCATGTTGACTGAGCTTGGAGTTGAGGTTGTGCCGTGCAACCTTCGTATGCTGCAGAAGCCGCTATCGAAGACTTCTGTGACTTCGAAGGGTCCTTCCCAATTAGCTGCGAACTTCGGGTGAGTTGCTTCTCGCATGCAGTGGTCAGATGCGCGCAAGACCAGGTCGCCAACTGCGAAATCCCGTCGCTGGACTGTCTTGTTATAGGCGCGAGCGATTCTCTCTTGGTACCGCTTGTTAGTCCTTTTGGCTTGTTCTCGCTTTTCTTCCAGCAAGACCAAATCATGATCGCGTTGATTTTCATAGAGTGCATGAAAGGCCAGCCTTGCCGAATTGACTCTGACCTCCGCAGGTACTACAGCTTCGGCCCCATAACATAGTAGAAATGGCGAGGCCCCTGTAGGTGTCCTTGGAGAAGTTCTGTAGGCCCACAGAGCTATGTTAAGGGAGTCGGCCCACTTCTTGTGGTCATCTGCGACCATCTTGCTCAGAATTCTCAACAGCGTTTTGTTAGTCGCTTCGGCTTGTCCGTTTCCCTTTGGATAATAGGGGGTAGAGCATATCTGCCTGATATTGTACTCCGCAAGTTTCGTAGCTACCTGACGATTAACAAAAGGAGTACCGTTATCTGAAAGAATAGTATTTGGGATTCCGAACCTGCATACGATGTTTTCCTGGATGAAGTTAACCACAGCCAGCGCGTTTGCCGTCTTTAGTGGTATTGCTTCCACCCATTTGGTGAACAGCTCGGTTGCAGTGAGAATGAAATGGTTCCCATGTGACGTTGGTCGGATGGGTCCGATGAAGTCCAAAGCCCATGTGTGAAATGGCCATGGCGTCCCTAATGCATGTAGATCCACGGCGGGAGCGTGCACTAGGTTCCCTTTGAATTGGCATTCTTGGCAGCGTCGCACCTTGGTGCGGCAATCGACTTCCATCGTGGGCCAGAAGTATCCGATTGAGAGGAGTTGTCTGCATAATTTCGCACCTCCCTGGTGTTCCACCTGATGAGAAAGGTCCATGACTTCTTGTGCTTCCCTGCCGTCTAGGCATCGCAGCAAGTTACCCTCGTGACCTTTTCGCCAAAGCAGGTTTTCCTGAACCACGTATCGAGAAGCTTTCCTCTTCAATTTGTCGGCTTCTTTTCTCGATTCGGGTACGGTGCCCTGGGTGAGGAATTCAAACAATGGCTTCCTCCAGTCTGTGTCGTCATCGGTTAGAGCGATGAGTAGAGAATCTTTGATTAGTGCGCAACTTTCGCACTTCCCTTGTATCAGGGCTGCGGCTGTTGACATGCTTGGCCAATGAATGCCATATCTCTGAGCTTTCCTGTAGATTGACACCTCGCTTTCTCCGCAAGCGTGTTGGTGAATCTTTTCTAACAGCTGTTGTCCCTCTTGCTCGGAGACACATCGCATGAGTATTCCTCTTGGACCCTTGTAGTAAAGGGTGTTGTCGTGGATGCAGTATCCTTTCGTGAGTACCCAGCTTTCGCTGCTGGTGCCTTTCGCAATAGCTTGCAGGATTGCTTTTCGCCAGTCTGTGTCATCCATGTGTTCATCGTCGCACACATCTTCTGTTAATGCCGACGATGTTCGTACTTCGATGGAAATCCTTGCGGGGCATTTTTCTATGCTGACCTTAGATCCCAGAGTTGCCAAGGCGTCTGCATGCCTGTTGTCCGCTCGGGGCTTGTGCTCGTATTTCACGTCGCAGAATTGTTGCATCAGCTTTTGCACTAGGGTGCGGTATGGCAGGAGGTTGATCTCCTTTAAACCATATTCGCCCGAGGCCTGCTTAACAATCAGTTTGGAATCTCCCATGACCGTTAAGTTGCTCACTTCCAAAGCTTTCGCCGCACGGAGCCCCGCGATGAGTGCCTCATATTCCGCCTCGTTGTTCGTGACTGCAAAGTTGAGTTTTGCGGACGTCTGTATGACTTCCCCGTCCGGCTTTGTCAAGACTATCCCAATGCCTCCGCCTTTTCTGGTTGACGAACCGTCGAAGTGGAGGGTCCAATAGGGCACGTCGATCGCGTAGATTTCAGGGCCTTCGAGCTCTTCCTCGATCACAGGTTCGTGACTGTTGTCGGGAAACTGTGCCAACAGATCTGCTACCGCCTGCGACTTGATCGCTCTTGGTTTCACGCACGTGATATCGTATTGAGAGATGGTCATGTACCATTTCGCCAATCTCCCGCCCGGAGTAGTGTGAGTTAGCAGGTATCGTATGGGGTCGCTTTTGGTGACCACCACTACTTTGTGCGATGCAAAATAGTGTCTCAACTTCTCTATTACGAAGAATAAAGCGAGGCAATGACGTTCGATGTCTGTGTACCTTGACTCAGTAGGCTGCACAATGCGAGAGATGTAATAGATGGGCCTCTCTTGGCCTTCATACATCTGAGCCAAGAGTGCTCCTATAGATTTCCTTGTCGATGTAAGGTATAGCAGAAGCGGTGATCCCAGTTGAGGCGCGATCATTATCTTTGGGGATGTGAGTAGCTCCTTTAGCCTTTCGAATGCGGCTTCGTGATCAGGAGCCCAGTTGTACGCGGCGTCCTTCTTGAGAAGAGTGCTGAAACAGCATGTGATTTCGGCGATTGCCGGGATGAATCTCCGCAGATATGACAATTTTCCCAAGAATGTTTTCAAGGTACTTTGGTTGTGAGGTGGCGTCATGCAGGTGATGGCTGACACTTTCGCAGGGTCAGGCTCGATCCCTTGGCGATGGACTACGCATCCCAAAAACTTCCCCGAAGTCACGCCGAATGCGCATTTCATGGGGTTCATTTTTAGTTGAAAGCTCCTGCATCTGTTGAACACCTTTCGCAGGTCTGCAAGGTGATCTGCTTCATGCTTGGATTTGACTACCAGGTCATCCACATAGAATTCCACTTCTTTGTGCATCATGTCGTGGAATAGGGCCATCATGGCCCGCTGATAGGTTGCGCCTGCGTTCTTAAGACCGAATGGCATTACCGTGTAGTTGAATACCCCCACGGGGGTGATAAATGCAGTTTTCCTTGCATCTTCGGGATCCATCTTGATTTGATTGTACCCGCTGAAGCCGTCCATGAAACTGAACATGCGATGGCCTGCCGTTGAATCAATGAGCAAATCGATGTTAGGCAGTGGGAAATCGTCCTTAGGACAGAAGCGATTGAGATCTCGGAAGTCCACGCAGATGCGGAGCTGTCCGTTCTTCTTCACCACTGGCACGATGTTGGCCAACCATGTGGGATGGTGATTTGGCTCTATGAACTTGTCGTCTAGGAGTTTGACAATCTCCTGTTTGATCTTCACGTTGAGCTCTGGCCTGAAGCTTCTGGTGCTTTGCTTGACCGGTTTAGACCCTGGGATGATGTCTAAACGGTGCATGGTGATGCTCGTGTCCAGACCCGGCATCTCGTCATATTCCCATGCGAACACGTCCTTGTATTCAGTTAGGAGCTGCACCAGTCCTTGTTCCTCTTCGCTTGTGAGGTCCGCACTCAGGAAGACTGGCCTTTTCTTTTCCTCGTTCGGGCTGAGGAACACTTCCTTTAGCTCTTGCTTTTGTGGTCTTGGCCTGTCTTCCATGCATTCGGGCGCTTCTTTGAGTTTCTCATCTGGAGTGCCCTGTGTTGGCTCTTCTGTCAGCGCAACTTGCTCGATTTGATTGATTTGCCCAGGGACATCCCCATGCCCGTGTGAGGACGTCCCCGCGCACCTTCATATGCGATAGCATTTCTTCCCGTTGGCGTAGAAGCTCTCTATCTCCTTACCCTCGGGGTCATGCTTTGCGATCCTCTTCAGAGTGTACACATTCTTGCGATGATATGCGATGCGCGGCGCCTCTTCGTGAGTAGGCGGCTTTTCCTTGGCATCCCCCCTTGTCACCATCACGCCCGCAGGTGACTGGTCCTTGATGTCCTCCCAGAGAGGTAGAGGAGTAGGGTTGAATGGTCCGGGTGTTTGCTCGTCCGCCATCTCGGTGAACCACACCGCCTCGCTGAGATGTGCTTCGTCCAAGTTAAACGGGTTAGTTGAGGCCGGTATCTCGACAATCCTGTCGTTCCAGATAGCTTTCATCACCTGGTGAGCCGTCGAAGGGATTGCGTCAAAGCGATGAATCCAGGCCCGACCTATGATCATGTGATATGTGGTGTTCGCGTCTATGACATAGAACTTTGCCGAGCACTTGATTTTGCCGATCTGAACGCCCAGGCGGATCCATCCGATCGTCATTCTAGAATCGCTTCCGAATCCCACCAGCGGGGATGGACGCTTGACTACCTTGTGCTCGGGGATCCCTGCTAGCTTCAGTGTGTGGAGTGGAACAACATTGACCGCTGCTCCTCCATCGACGAATGCTCGCTTGAATTCGACGCCGTTGATGATGGCGGTCACGTACAGGGGCCTCTGGTGGCTCGCATCTGTCTTCTTGTCGCTGGCAGAAAAGGTCATAATCTTTTCTGTGGAACGGGACGCCCTGACGACTTTCCCGTTGGAGACCACGAGGTCCTCCTCGTAGTCCTCTGCTACCCTTAAGATTGCTTTCGTCATGTCCGCTCGACATCTTTCGGAGAAGTTCATCTCGTTGAAGAATTTGTCGAAGCCATGCGACCCTTTCATGCGGTCGGCACGCTCATCTTCCGTGTCCATGCTGTAGTCTTCATCTTCATGGACTTCAGCAATGATGGGCAGACCATCCTCTGCGACTTCTTCCAAGTCCACTATCGAGATCATGGCGACCTCTTTGCCCTTTGAGCCCGAATCTGTATGGGCAGGCAGCGGGTTGTTGCGCACATCCTTCCGGTGGTCGCTGACAATGAGTTCGCCATTCTTCATCTTCTGATCGAACGCGAATCTGAGTTTCTTGCACTCGGCTGTGGGGTGCATGACCTTGCCGTGGTATTCGCACCACTTGGGGTCCCTCGTCATCTCCTTGGAGGGTGCTTTCTCGAGCGGTGGCAGGACGCCGTCTTTGCGCCACTGTCTGCAGAGATCGCTTGCCTCCTCCACCGAGCAAGGCAGAGGCGGTGCGTCGAAGTTTGTAACTTTTGCTTGCTTCTGGGGCGAAATTGTGTTGACCTCAGCTTCGCGTCCCCGCTTGTAGCCAAATCTGCCGATCTTGTAGGTGGTGCCGCTCGCAGGTCGTTCTGGAGCGCTCTTCTTTCTCTGTCTCTCGACAATGGGCTCGATGTTCATCGTGCATTCGATGAGCTTTGAAAACGTAGGTGTTTGCAAATTGATCAGCATGCTTTTGTATTCGTCTCGCATGCACTGCAGGCATATCTCTACGAGCCGGCTTTCGAGCATTGGATCCTTGCACTCCAAGGATTTCGCTCTGAATTACTTGATGAAAGTGATTCCATCTTCCTCGCGTTTCTGATACATCCGCGAGAGATGGATCATCGTCACCTTTTCTTCCATCTGGAAGAACTTGGTATAGGACTTCTGGACCATGTCGTCCCAAGTCTTCACAGATCCGGCCTCCAATGTTCGGTACCATTTGTAGGCTACATCCCCAAGAGTTTTTGGGAATTCTCGCATCAGAAGTTTGGGATCGGCTCCGTATGGACCCATGACATCGATGAAACGCATGACATGCTCATGAGCGTTTCCATTGACGTCCTCGAACTTATCCCATTTGGGAGCCTTGTACCCCGCCGGGTTAGGCATGAGATAGATCTCTCGTGGAATGGGTGGATCGTTGTCTAGCTTCGGGATGATGGTATCCGCGAACGACTGATGAGCCAGGATGGAGTCCACGCGCTTCTGCAAAGACGTCATGCATTCTGGAATGCTTCCCTCGGTAGTTGGCGGAGGGGTTGCCGTAGGCGGTGGCGACACATATGCCGCCGGAGGATTGGGAGTGTATTGACTACCCGCGTTTCCCCAGATTGTCGCTGGTGGAGGCAGAGTGTACTGCAGAGCTGGGTTGGACGCCAAAGCCGGGGTCTGAGAGGCATGAGCAGCAGGGGGCAGCATTTGTGCCGTTGACCCTTGGACCGAAGGCAGCTGCGTGGCCGACGGTGGAGTTTGCAGATGAGGGTTGGGAGGCGTGGCCGACACTCCCAATCCTGGAGCGGTAGGGGTTCCTCCTCCCTGAGGGATAGCGATGGCAGGTGGAGGATTTGGCGCAAGAGTGCCCAGAACGGCCAAGATCCGTTCTAACTGCGCGGATTGAGACTTGAGAGCTTTTGCCTGACTTTGGACAGTGGCGTCCAAAGACTCTAAAGTTGGCGCCTCGCCGGGAGTCGTCGGAGTACGGCGAGCCTCGTCTCCCGAGGAAGTTTCGGTGGAAGGAGATCGGTTGCTGACATCGTCCTCCTGAGACATGGTTGCTTTTGCTGGTAAGTTTCACGTCGGGTTCACCAAAATGTGCACAAGAGATTCCGGCAGGGAGACCTCCGTGTACACCGTGCGTAGTGGATCAGGGATCGCACAGGAAGAATAGGGGTGTGTGTAGGGAGAGAGTAAGTCAGTAGCAATGTCTGAGAGAGAGACAGAGGTTTGGCAGAGCTTCCGCGTATGGCAGTGTGTCCTCCTTTGTATGGAAAGGTTAACGATCTATACATACTGGAGAACGTGACCGTTGTAGTGTGGTTAATGCGCCCATTAATGGCGGCTTAATTAGCTTAACCATAACGGCACGTTCGTCCGAGTATATAGGAACCGTTAGAGCACGTGGTGCGCGAATACCGGAACCGTTACGAGGTTGACCGGGTTTGACCGGATTGACCGGGTTTATGGAGCTCGTGCCATAAATCTCTCAAAACAGTTACTAAAGGTCGCGCGCGGGCTTGGCTCGCACGCGACAGGGCTTACTCTAGCCTCCAAACCACAAAGTCCCTACAAGTCCCGTGCAGTGGTACGCGAGGGCTCTGTCTCGCAGCCCCCACATGGATCAGCTCGGCTGGTGATCCTGTGTGTGTGGAGCACAATATGGTGTGCTGGATGGTTGCCACGTGGCCTAGATCTGCCATGTCATAAAGCAGTATCTACAGCAGTTACATTGCCATCGTAACAGACAGGCTTGGGTGATCAACTAAAATCACTTTGCGTAAAAATTGCTATCGTAACAGATAGGCTTAAGAAGATCATATAAGATCGCACTTGCATAAACCGCTATCGTGAGAGATAGGATTTTGATGATCGATTGAGATCGTTTTTGTATTTTGCTGCTATCGTAAGAGATAGGCTTTGGATGATCACTTAAGATTGCATTTGCATTGGCTGCCATCGTAAGGGATGGGCTTTAGATGATCAATTAAGATCGTATTTGTGTTGACTGCTATCGTGAGAGATAGGCTTTGATGATCACTTAAGATCGCATTTGCGTTTGGCTGCTATCGTAAGAGATAGGCTTTAGATGATCAATTGAGATCGCGTTTGCTATCGTAAGAGATAGGCTTTGATGATCAATTAAGATCGTGTTTGTATTTGCTGCTATCGTAAGAGATAGGCTTTGATGATCAATTAAGATCGCGTTTGTATTTGCTGCTATCGTAAGAGATAGGCTTTGATGATCAATTAAGATCGCGTTTGTATTTGCTGCTATCATAAGAGATAGGCTTTGATGATCAATTAAGATCGCGTTTGTATTTGCTGCTATCGTAGGAGATAGGCTTTGATGATCAATTAAGATCGCGTTTGTATTTGCTGCTATCGTAGGAGATAGGCTTTGATGATCAATTAAGATCTTGTTGTATTTGCTGCTATCGTGAGAGATAGGCTTTGATGATCAATTAAGATCGCATTTGTATTTGCTGCTATCGTAAGAGATAGGCTTTGATGATCAATTAAGATCGCGTTTGTATTTGCTGCTATCGTAAGAGATAGGCTTTGATGATCAATTAAGATCTTGTTGTATAAATTGCTATTGCAGCAGATAAATCATTGTTAACAGTAATAACAAATTAAATAGAGCAATATAAACGGCTAGAAATATGAACTTCTCATTTGGGAGAATTCTTTTATTATAACATTCTCATATGGGAGAGATAGGATTACAATCCTCTCATATGGGAGAGGAGATTGCGTCAATCATAGCCACATGAGACATTAAGCAACGTTATCATAAAACGTATGAAATAAGAGAAGTCAAGGATAGTACTTCTTGATCCAGCGCATGTTGACTGAGCTTGGAGTTGAGGTTGTGCCGTGCAACCTTCGTATGCTGCAGTAGCCACTATCGAAGACTTCTGTGACTTCGAAGGGTCCTTCCCAATTAGCTGCGAACTTTGGGTGAGTTGCTTCTCGCATGCAGTGGTCAGATGCGCGCAAGACCAGGTCGCCAACTGCGAAATCCCGTCGCTGGACTGTCTTGTTATAGGCGCGAGCGATTCTTTCTTGGTACCGCTTGTTAGTCCTTTTGGCTTGTTCTCGCTTTTCTTCCAGCAAGACTAAATCATGATCGCGTTGGTTTTCATAGAGTGCATGGAAGGCCAGCCTTGCCGAATTGACTCTGACCTCCGCAGGTACTACAGCTTCGGCCCCATAACATAGTAGAAATGGCGAGGCCCCTGTGGGTGTCCTTGGAGAAGTTCTGTTGGCCCACAGAGCTATGTTAAGAGAGTCGGCCCACTTCTTGTGGTCATCTGCGACCATCTTGCTCAGAATTCTCAACAGCGTTTTGTTAGTCGCCTCGGCTTGTCCGTTTCCCTTTGGATAATAGGGGGTGGAGCATATCTGCCTGATATTGTACTCCGCGAGTTTCGTAGCTACCTGGCGATTAACAAAAGGAGTACCGTTATCTGAAAGAATGGTATTTGGGATTCCGAACCTGCATACGATGTTTTCCTGGATGAAGTTAACCACAGCCAGCGCGTTTGCCGTCTTCAGTGGTATTGCTTCCACCCATTTGGTGAACAGCTCGGTTGCGGTGAGAATGAAATGGTTCCCATGTGACGTTGGTCGGATGGGGCCGATGAAGTCCAAAGCCCATGTGTGAAATGGCCATGGCGTCCCTAATGCATGTAGATCCACGGCAGGAGCGTGCACTAG
Source organism: Linanthus parryae (assembly GCA_023055425.1). Classification (NCBI taxonomy): domain Eukaryota; kingdom Viridiplantae; phylum Streptophyta; class Magnoliopsida; order Ericales; family Polemoniaceae; genus Linanthus; species Linanthus parryae. The sequence goes on along the minus strand of JALGPY010000010.1, from coordinate 10,701,811 downwards.
GTTCCCTTTGAATTGGCATTCTTGGCAGCGTCGCACCTTGGTGCGGCAATCGACTTCCATCGTGGGCCAGAAGTATCCGATTGAGAGGAGTTGTCTGCATAATTTCGCACCTCCCTGGTGTTCCACCTGATGAGAAAGGTCCATGACTTCTTGTGCTTCCCTGCCGTCTAGGCATCGCAGCAAGTTGCCCTCGTGACCTCTTCGCCAAAGCAGGTTTTCCTGAACCACATATCGAGACGCTTTCCTCTTCAATTTGTCGGCTTCTTTTCTCGATTCGGGTACGGTGCCCTGGGTGAGGAATTCAAACAATGGCTTCCTCCAGTCTGTGTCGTCATCGGTTAGAGCGATGAGTAGAGAATCTTTGATTAGTGCGCAACTTTCGCACTTCCCTTGTATCAGGGCTGCAGCTGTTGACATGCTTGGCCAATGAATGCCATATCTCTGAGCTTTTCTGTAGATTGACACCTCGCTTTCTCCGCAAGCGTGTTGGTGAATCTTTTCTAACAGCTGTTGTTCCTCTTGCTCGGAGACACATCGCATGAGTATTCCTCCAGGACCCTTGTAGTAAAGGGTGTTGTCGTGGATGCAGTATCCTTTCGTGAGTGCCCAGCTTTCGCTGCTGGTGCCTTTCGCAATGGCTTGCAGGATTGCTTTTCGCCAGTCTGCGTCATCCATGTGTTCGTCGTCGCACACATCTTCTGTTAATGCCGACGATGTTCGCACCTCGATGGAAATCCTTGCGGGGCATTTATCTATGCTGACCTTAGATCCCAGAGTTGCTAAGGCGTCTGCATGCCTGTTGTCCGCTCGGGGCTTGTGCTCGTATTTCACGTCGCAGAATTGCTGCATCAGCTTTTGCACTACGGTGCGGTATGACAGGAGGTTGATCTCCTTTAAACCATATTCGCCCGAGGCTTGCTTAACAATCAGTTTGGAATCTCCCATGACCGTTAAGTTGCTTACTTCCAAAGCTTTCGCAGCACGGAGCCCCGCGATAAGAGCCTCGTATTCCGCCTCATTGTTCGTGAATGCGAAGTTGAGTTTTGCGGACATCTGTATGACTTCCCCGTCTGGCTTTGTCAAGACTATCCCGATGCCTCCGCCTTTTCTGGTTGACGAACCGTCGAAGTGGAGGGTCCAATAGGGCACGTCGATCGCGTAGATTTCTGGGCCTTCGAGCTCTTCCTCGATCACGGGTTCGTGGCTGTTGTCGGGAAACTGTGCCAACAGATCTGCCACCGCCTGCGACTTGATTGCTCTCGGTTTTACGCATGTGATATCGTATTGAGAGATGGTCATGTACCATTTCGCCAATCTCCCGCCCGGAGTAGTGTGAGTTAGCAGGTATCTTATGGGGTCGCTTTTGGTGACCACCACTACTTTGTGCGATGCAAAATAGTGTCTCAACTTCTCTATCACGAAGAATAAAGCAAGGCAATGACGTTCGATGTCTGTGTACCTTGATTCAGCAGGCTGCACAATGCGGGAGATGTAATAGATGGGCCTCTCTTGGCCTTCATACACCTGAGCCAAGAGCGCTCCTATAGATTTCCTTGTCGATGTAAGGTATAGCAGAAGCGGTGATCCCAGTTGAGGCGCGATCATTATCTTTGGGGATGTGAGTAGCTCCTTTAGCTTTTCGAATGCGGCTTCGTGATCAGGAGCCCAGTTGTACGCGGCGTCCTTCTTGAGAAGAGTGCTGAAACAGCATGTGATTTCGGCGATTGCTGGGATGAATCTCCGCAGATATGACAATTTTCCCAAGAATGTTTTCAAGGCACTTTGGTTGTGAGGTGGCGTCATGCTGGTGATGGCTGACACTTTCGCAGGGTCAGGCTCGATCCCTTGGCGATGGACCACGCATCCCAAAAACTTCCCCGAGGTCACGCCGAATGCGCATTTCATGGGGTTCATTTTTAGTTGAAAGCTCCTGCATCTGTTGAACACCTTTCGCAGGTCTGCAAGGTGATCTGCTTCATGCTTGGATTTGACTACCAGGTCATCCACATAGAATTCCACTTCTTTGTGCATCATGTCGTGGAATAGAGCCATCATGGCCCGCTGATAGGTTGCGCCTGCGTTCTTAAGACCGAATGGCATTACCGTGTAGTTGAATACCCCCACGGGAGTGATGAATGCAGTTTTCCTTGCATCTTCGGGATCCATCTTGATTTGATTGTACCTGCTGAAGCCGTCCATGAAACTGAACATGCGATGGCCTGCCGTTGAATCAATGAGCAAATCGATGTTAGGTAGTGGGAAATCGTCCTTAGGGCAGAAGCGATTGAGATCTCGGAAGTCCACGCAGATGCGGAGCTGTCCGTTCTTCTTCACCACCGGCACGATGTTGGCCAACCATGTGGGATGGTGATTTGGCTCTATGAACTTGGCGTCTAGGAGTTTGACAATCTCCTGCTTGATCTTCACGTTGAGCTCTGGCCTGAAGCTTCTGATGCTTTGCTTGACCGGTTTAGACCCTGGGATGATGTCTAAACGGTGCATGGTGATGCTCGTGTCCAGACCCGGCATCTCATCATATTCCCATGCGAACACGTCCTTGTATTCAGTTAGGAGCTGCAGCAGTCCTTGTTCCTCTTCGCTTGTGAGGTCCGCACTCAGGAAGACTGGCCTTTTCTTTTCCTCGTTCGGGTTGAGGAACACTTCCTTTAGCTCTTGCTTTTGTGGTCTTGGCCTGTCTTCCATGCATTCGGGCGCTTCTTTGAGTTTCTCGTCTGGAGTGCCCTGTGTTGGCTCTTCCGTCTGCGCAACTTGCTCGATTTGATTGATTTGCCCAGGGACACCCCCATGCCCGTGTGAGGACGTCCCCGCGCACCTTCATATGCGATAGCATTTCTTCCCGTTGGCGTAGAAGCTCTCTATCTCCTTACCCTCGGGGTCATGCTTTGCAATCCTCTTCAGAGTGTACACATTCTTCCGATGATATGCGATGCGCGGCGCCTCTTCGTGTGTAGGCGGCTTTTCCTTGGCATCTCCCCTTGTCACCATCACGCCCGCAGGTGACTGGTCCTTGATGTCCTCCCAGAGAGGTAAAGGAGTAGGGTTGAATGGTCCGGGTGTTTGCTCGTCCGCCATCTCGGTGAACCACACCGCCTCGCTGAGATGTGCTTCGTCCAAGTTGAACGGGTTAGTTGAGGCCGGTATCTCGACAATCCTGTCGTTCCAGATAGCTTTCATCACCTGGTGAGCCGTCGAAGGGATTGCGTCAAAGCGATGAATCCAGGCCCGACCTATGATCATGTGATATGTGGTGTTCGCGTCTATGACATAGAACTTCGCCGAGCACTTGATTTTACCAATTTGAACGCCTAGGCGGATCCATCCGATCGTCATTCTAGAATCGCTTCCGAATCCCACCAGCGGGGATGGACGCTTGACCACCTTGTGCTCGGGGATCCCTGCTAGCTTCAGTGTGTGGAGTGGAACAACATTGACCGCTGCTCCTCCATCGACGAATTCTCGCTTGAATTCGACGCCGTTGATGATGGCGGTCACGTACAGGGGCCTCTGGTGGCTCGCATCTGTCTTCTTGTCGCTGGCAGAAAAGGTCATAATCTTTTCTGTGGAACGGGACGCCCTGATGACTTTCCCATTGGAGACCACGAGGTCCTCCTCGTAGTCCTCCGCTATCCTTAAGATTGCTTTTGTCATATCCGTTCGGCATTTTTCGGAGAAGTTCATCTCGTTGAAGAATTTGTCGAAGTCATGCGACCCTTTCATGCGGTCGGCACGCTCATCCTCCGTGTCCATGCTGTAGTCTTCATCTTCATGGACTTCAGCAATGATGGGTAGACCATCCTCTGCGACTTCTTCCAAGTCCACTATCGAGATCATGGCGACCTCTTTGCCCTTTGAGCCCGAATCTGTATGGGCAGGCAGCGGGTTGTTGCGCACATCCTTCCGGTGGTCGCTGAGGATGAGTTCGCCGTTCTTCATCTTCTGATCGAACGCGAATCTGAGCTTCTTGCACTCGGCTGTGGGGTGCATGACCTTGCCGTGGTATTCACACCACTTAGGGTCCCTCGTCATCTCCTTGGAGGGTGCTTTCTCGAGCGGTGGCAGGACGCCGTCCTTGCGCCACTGTCTGCAGAGATCGCTAGCTTCCTCTACCGAGCATGGCAGAGGCGGTGCGTCGAAGTTTGTAACTTTTGCTTGCTTCTGGGGTGAAACTGTATTGACCTCAGCTTCGCGTCCCCGCTTGTAGCCAAATCTGCCGATCTTGTAGGTGGTGCCGCTCGCAGGTCGTTCTGGAGCGCTCTTCTTTCTCTGTCTCTCGACAATGGGCTCGATGTTCATCGTGCATTCGATGAGCTTTGAAAACGTAGGTGTTTGCAAATTGATCAGCATGCTTTTGTATTCATCCCGCATGCACTGCAGGCATATCTCTACGAGCCGGCTTTCGAGCATGGGGTCCTTGCACTCCAAGGATTTCGCTCTGAATTTCTTGATGAAAGTGATTCCATCTTCCTCGCGTTTCTGGTACATCCGCGAGAGATGGATCGTCGTCACCTTTTCTTCCATCTGGAAGAACTTGGTATAGAACTTCTGGACCATGTCGTCCCAAGTCTTCACAGATCCGGCCTCCAATGTTCGGTACCATTTGTATGCTACATTCCCAAGAGTTTTTGGGAATTCTCGCATTAGCAGCTTGGAATCAGCTCCGTATGGACCCATGACATCAATGAAACGCATAACATGCTCATGAGCGTTTCCATTGACGTCCTCGAACTTATCCCATTTGGGAGCCTTGTACCCCGCCGGGTTAGGCATGAGATAGATCTCTCGTGGAATGGGTGGATCGTTGTCTAGCTTCGGGATGATGGTATCCGCGAACGACTGATGAGCCAGGATGGAGTCCACGCGTTTCTGCAAAGACGTCATGCATTCTGGAATGCTTCCCTCGGTAGTCGGCGGAGGGGTTGCCGTAGGCGGTGGCGACACATATGCCGCCGGAGGATTGGGAGTGTATTGACTACCCGCGTTTCCCCAGATTGTCGCTGGTGGAGGCAGAGTGTACTGCAGAGCTGGGTTGGACGCCAAAGCCGGGGGCTGAGAGGCGTGAGCAGCAGGGGGCAGCATTTGTGCCGTTGACCCTTGGACCGAAGGCAGCTGCGTGGCTGACGGTGGAGTTTGCAGATGAGGGTTGGGAGGCATGGCTGACACTCCCAATCCTGGAGCGGTAGGGGTTCCTCCTCCCTGAGGGATAGCGGTGGCTGGTGGAGGATTCGGCGCAAGGGTGCCCAGAACGGCCAAGATCCGTTCTAACTGTGCAGACTGAGACTTGAGAGCTTTTGCCTGACTTTGGACAGTGGCGTCCAAAGACTCTAAAGTTGGCGCCTCGCCGGGAGTCGTCGGAGTACGGCGAGCCTCGTCTCCTGAGGGAGTTTCGGTGGAAGGCGATCGGTTGCTGACATCGTCCTCCTGAGACATGGTTGCTTTTGCTGGTAAGTTTCACGTCGGGTTCACCAAAATGTGCACAACAGATTCCGTCAGGGAGACCTCCGTGTACACCGTGCGTAGTGGATCAGGGATCGCACAGGAAGAATAGGGGTGTGTGTAGGGAGAGAGTAAGTCAGTAGCAATGTCTGAGAGAGAGACAGAGGTTTGGCAGAGCTTCCGCGTATGGCAGTGTGTTCTTCTTTGTATGGAAAGGGTAACGATGTATATATACTGGAGAACGTGACTGTTGTAGTGTGGTTAATGCGCCCATTAATGGCGGCTTAATTAGCTTAACCATAACGGCACGTTCGTCCGAGTATATAGGAACCGTTAGAGCACGTGGTGCGCGAGTACCGGAACCGTTACGAGGTTGACCGGGTTTGACCGGATTGACCGGGTCTAGGGAGCTCGTGCCATAGATCTCTCAAAACAGTTACTAAGGGTCGCGCGCGGGCTTGGCTCGCACGCGACAGGGCTTACTCTAGCCTCCAGACCACTAAGTCCCTACAAGTCCCGTGCAGTGGTATGCGAGGGCTCTGTCTCGCAGCCCCCACATGGATCAGCTCGGCTGGTGATCCTGTGTGTGTGGAGCACAATATGGTGTGCTGGATGGTTGCCACGTGGCTAAGATCTGCCATGTCATAAAGCAGTATCTACAACAACATACACGTTCTCAATTTTAGAAACGACATTTGCTAGAATTTATACAAATCTCAAAACGTTTAGAGAAATACTTTTATCAAGACTAAAATGTCGTTTTGCTTTACCCATCCAAGTTAAAAATGTTGTCTTACCTGTAGAGGATTACATACACCAATGATATTAAGTGTTCCACGCATACGAGGGAGAAAGAACACTATGTGTCGTCACACATCGTGCCTCTCAAACACAACTCGCATGTGTTTCAAATGTTCCAACTTAGTCTACACAGCGGGTACAACTTATAGTACCGTCGTACTAAGAGTCGCGCCAGCGGACTGATAAACAAAGTGGTCCATATAACTTAGCATTTGGTAGCATTGAAACGCCAATAATTTTCAGAAACCATTTTTTTTTTTTTTTTTTTTGTAATAAATACTTTATTTTCAAAAGTTTCTAATTTTAGAAAGGACCATGTCAAATTAACTCAAAATAAGCCAAATTCAAACTAATGTTTTAAAGTTCGTCACTCGTAGGTGCGAAAGAATGGTCTCGGGGTTGTCTAAGCCACAACGTCGTTACTCTCACGTCGAGAAATTACTTACAAAAATAAAGAGTCAAAGAAACGCATCACACAACTACGACAAACAATTCGATATGAATAGGCATGTCACATAAATATTGCGCATGTAAATAGCCAAGTAAACTTTGCATGAACATCTAAAATAGTCATTAATATTTAATCAACATATACGGTACAAGTCGAGTTTCATCATACGTAAGTACCCAAACTCCCCGACGGCTTGCTTACTTTACTATTATTGTCAAATTGGGTTATTCTAATCAATTTTAAATTTTGAAAACGTTTTATCTTTCTTATTCTCTACTAATGGAAATCAAAAGGTCACTTTAACTGGTGAACCGATGCTCTGATACCATCTGAAACGACCCGAGATCTCGGTTCAGGGTTAACGCGACAATCGACAACCAAAAGTAGAAATATACTATTAAGATTACATTTCGCTTAGTGTACATAACAAAATTTCGATAATAAGTACAATTTAAAACATAACATTTGTGATCTACTAAGTGATCTAAGTTAAGCTATACTTCTTCGTCTCGATCCGCGTTCCCATTCCCCAAACTTGATTGACGACCTGCGGTTTTAAAATGGCAAATGTCGACGCAATTTTGAAGAAATAATCAGTAAGAACTGAGTAAATACATACTACGACATGTAAAGCAACGAGTGGCACGGAAGCATGAGTTGGAACAAATTAGAACATCTAAACAGTAAAGCTATCATGTTGGATAATTTGGAACGACTGGAAGTAAGTGAGTAACAAAAACATCTCAATTTAATAACATTGAGAAACCACGAGTAGTTCGTAACATAACCAGAGTAAACAAGTCCATTTAAGAGGATAACTTAGTTCATGAGTAGCCAAATCATAACAAATAATTTCAATTGATTAGGGCAATCCAGAGCCACAAACAACATTAATAAAGTAGTCAATTTTTAATTTCGACTTCAATCAACAGTTTAATTTAGCTGAGGCGTGTCAAGAGCCACCAGCAGGATCGATGTAAACAGAGGGATCACGAAATAATCACTAAGGGTTCCTTCTAGGGTCTATCAAACCCTATTTCACCCGAGCGTTAAGGGAGCCCATTCGTCAACCCCGCTCACAACATTAGCTAAAAGGCCTTAAGTGTCGACACCCCTATACCGTAGTGACCCTTACAAGTATAAGTAGCACTCTATAGCTCTATAAACCCCTTGGCCATAATATCTTGATACATTTTGGCTCATCGGGGGCGGATTTGTGAACATTAACGTTCTATCCAATAATAAGAAGCATTGCTTCAATGGTCTTAGCAATAAGAAAATGGAGGATCGCTTGACGCCTCCCATTAATAACAGTACTCTGTACATCGTCCTAAGTCTATTAGAGGTATTTTATTTCTTCTCTTTCACATAACTAGAATAAGAATATCGAATTTCACAAGTAATTTCCGAGAGTTCTCAAAGGAGATGAATAAAATAGTTTAACAACCTTTGAGTGGAAAACATGCATTCTCATACTATTTCATATAACGAACATTCATTTGAAGCATCAAGCACAAACGCATATTTTGATATGAAAAGGCCGTACATATGTACTTACCTCTGAGCCATGAAAGGCACAACGTAAAGCTAGCACTCCTACAACTCTCGTCCCATATTGGTTCCGGGTCTTATGGTAAATGCAGCAACACAATACATACGTCTACTTCAAACGATCCTTAACGTCGGCTGGATATAAACAAGTCAAGTATATAGTCTATTAGCATTTACCCTCTATATGAGGTTGTATGCAAGAATGCAAATGGAAATGCGGGTCATGCAAGCTAACTTGACCAAAATGCCCCGATACTCCAAAACCGTTTAGTACAGTGTCTGAAACTTCCTAGATCCCAAATTATACTCATATTGGCCCGAAAACATGCGAGAATTAACTCCAAACTCTTCCATATGAACTTAGCAACGAAATCTACAACTTTCAATAAATTGCACTTAGGCCCCTAAAGTTTGCTTAAATTGCAAAAAGACCCCAACATTTGACTTGGTCAACCCTAGCAAAGAATTATATACGAGTACTCCAAACACGCATACAAGAGATGCTGACGAACTCCAAGTTACCAATCTCAATTCAAAGTTTAAGTGAAATTACTATTTTGCCCCTCCTATACAGTTCAGTCAAACTAGGGTTTGCGAAAAGTCAAACTTGGTCAAACTTGATATTTAGACTAAGAATATGAATACGAATAAGTTTCGTGAAGAACGCTAAGGCCAGAAATGTCATTTAGAGTGTCGAATTCAAAAGTCAAAAATAGAGGAAAATCGCCTCAACTAGTCAACTTTAGAGCTGATTTTTGATCAATTGAGGGGGATACATGGAAATATAAGAATAGGGTTTTGAAGATGGTAGATCAAAGATTCCAGAACATATTTGAACTCCTAGAAACTCTAAGCATTCAAAGAGATATTGCTAGTCAAAGTTGGATGAAAATCACGATTCAATACTTAGAAAAATTCGATAGTGCTTCGCGAGTTCAAACTAGCAACTTTAGGCTCGTTTTGTGAGAAATCCGTTATAAATTTTGAAGATGACCCAGAGACGATGAAATGAAGTATTATACTCCAGCTTTACATAGGAGAAAACAGAACTAAATTTCATTAAGTTTTGAAGAAGATACAAGGGTTACAAAATGGATGTTTCACCATAGGATTCTATACTTAGAAAATTTTCAGCTTTTAATGGTTCAAAAACACATCAAACCAGCCCTATTCAAGGCCAAATTTAGACAGGTTAGACTTGAAATCAAACAAAGAAATCTTAATGAGAGTTGTAGAGCTATGTCCAGGCTTTCCAGAAAAGTAGGAATCATCCAAAACGGATTAAAAACGAAGAAGATACAAGCATTTGAACAGGGGAGGTTTTTTTACCAAAACACATGAACACCAAGAACACATTCAAGAACTTCACTTTCCCCTAACTTTAGCTCGGATTTAGACACGATTAGAGATCGAATTGGACCAAGAAATCAACACGAAAGTTTGAGTACTACATGCAGGGAATCCATAGCAACAAGAATCAATTCAATACATCAAGTTTCGAGAGAGTTACAGGGCCATGAACAGGGCATAAAAATATGCCGGAAAACTCAAGAACCAAGAATCGAAGCGTGATTTAATCTAAATCTGGGCAAGTTTGGATCATTAAAACATGTTCATAACATCTCTAGGAGCATGATGATGCTTAAAAACGCGCAAAACAAGCAAGGGTGAAGGCCATACCGAGCTCTGCAGCTTCTGGTGGCCATGGAGGAAACCGGCGATCGTCGCACGGTTTCCGGCGGTCCCGTCCCTCCTCTGTGATTTCAGGGTTGAAACCAAGGTATGGGTTCTACTCCTCGCTCCTCAGGGGTCACAATGCCGCAAGAATTAACGATTTTGCTCAACAAACGAAGAAGATAGAAATTTCCGGCGTTCATGGTGCTTCCCGGCGGCGGCACGAACCCAGAACCCGACGACCTCCTTTCCCGGCGAATTACAACCAACAATCGGTACCCCTGAGCTCGCCATAGCCTCAGCAACACGGAAACAACACTCAATCCCTCTGAATTACAACGTACAGAACGAATTAACCAAATTGAAAGCTAGGGTTCCTCACCTTCGAATGCCGTTTTCTCTCTCGATATCCAATGAAACTTCAAATTCCTTTGTGCGTTTTGCTCCCCCCGTCACCCTCTATCTCCAGCTATAACAGTTTTTTAAATGGCAAATTCGTGGTGGTGCTAGGGTGGTAGTGGTGGTGGTTGTTCTTGAGTAGGATGAAGATGAAGGGAATGAAGATGTGAGGTGAGAGAGAGATTGTTTTTTTTTTTCTCAGATTATGCTGGTGAAGAGGGGAGTTGGAGGAGTTGACTTCTCATCTAATGTGAGGTGTCTAATTGGGTTGAACAAGTGTCAAGCATGCAAAAAGGGGGGTGAAAGTGTAGTTTTCTAAACTTTAGTGTACAAACTAGAATTACAAGTTCTGCTTAATTTTGGATAACTACATAACAACCCCAAACACTTCTACCGCTTTAAAATCATCCGAACAACTTCCAAACATTGCTAAGACTCCAAAATTCAAACTTTAAAGTCGTGACAAACTATTTACAAATTCGCCCCCAAAGTCTTGATATTGCACTAAGAATTCTCTCGGAAATTAGGGGTGTTACAGGTTCAGCTACAAGCGAGGACGGGATGTCGAAGTAAACGCGGTATCATCCCCTCACAATCAACAGCGACCCACGCCTATGGAGGCATTACCCTTTCCTTGTTCGATCGAAGACGCGATAGATCTTTGTAAGAGGTTGCGAAAGGATGGAATTTTACCAGCACTGGTGCATAAACCCTCTGGCGAGCAACTGCGAGATCCCAGATGGTGCGAGTGCCACGGACAGGTCATGCACCCAACGAGGGAATGCAAGAAGCTCATGTGGCTGGTGGATAGAAAGATCAAGGAGGGACAGTTGGTCGTCGATGAACCGGCCAAGGATGTACGCAGCAATTCCTTGCCATCTCGTGCGCAACAGGAACCCAAGGGAAATGAGATAGCATGATTTCAATCATGGAATTTGAAGAGGTCGCAGATGCAGGAATCCCAGTGGGTGCTGAAATGTGCAAAGACGAAGATCATGGTGTGGACACAGAGGATTCACGCGCCGAACGGATGAAAGATTCCAACAAGTTTGAGAAATTCTTTAATGACATGAATTTCTCCAGCACCTGCAGGCATGAGATGACAAAGGACATTTTAAGGGTGGCAGAAGACTATGGATAAGAACTTATCGTCTCAAACAGCAAATTCATCAGGTCCGCGCGATCTAGTTGCCTAGTCATGACGTTCGATGAGTCGGATAATAGTGCAGACGCGAACCACCAGAGGCCGTTATACGTGATCGCCATTGTCAATAATGTAGAGTTCAAAAGAGCTTTTGTTGATGGGGGAGCTGCGGTGAATGTGATTCCACTCAGCACCCTAGAGTTAGCTGGAATACTAGAAAGCAAGATTGTTAAGAGGCCATCACCATTGATGGGTTCTGGAAGCGACTCCAGAATGACTGTTGGATGGATTCGCCTGGGAATCCAGATTGGCCAAATCAAGTGTTCTGTGAAGTTCCACGTCATCGATGCCAATACCACTTATCATATGATCATTGGTCGGGCATGGATCCACGGCTTTGATGTTGTGCCTTCCACAGCTCATCAAGTAATGAAGGCCATTTGGAAAGACAGAGTGGTTGCAATACCCGCCTCGGTTATTCCTTTTAACTTGGAAGAGGCGCACTTGTCGGAGGCGGTATGGTTCACGAAAATGGCAGATGAGGTAACTCCAGCTCTGCTTCAGCCGGCTCTCTTGCCCAAATGGGAGGACATCAAGGACCAGTCACCAGCTGGGGTGATGGTGATGCGAGAAGCGCTGAAAGATAAGCATCCTATGCGGCAGGAAGCACCCAAAATAACTTACATCAAGAAGAACGTCTACACCTCGAAGAGGGTTGTCGAGCATAACAAGGAAGGCAGGCAGGTAGGTATCTTCTATTCCAATGGGAAGAAATGCTCTCGCATCTGAAGGTGCGCGGGGTCATCTTCGAACCGTCCCATCGAAGGTGTCCCTGAGCAAATTTGCAAGTTGATAGAAGCTCCAAGCGAAGATAAGGGAAAGACAGTGCTGGAAGAATTGAAGGAGGCTCCTGAATGCATGGAGGATCGCCCAAAACCTCAAAAACAAGAATTGAAGGAGGTATTTCTGAGCCCAACTGAGGAAAAGAAGAGGCCAATCTTCTTGAGTGCAGATCTTAACAACGAGGGGGAGCGAGAATTGCTCGAATTGCTGAAGGAATACAGGGACGTTTTCGCGTGGGAATACGACGAAATGACGGGGCTAGACCATGAAATTACCATGCATGGACTCGATGTTATCCCACGGTCGAAGCAAGTAAAACAAAGTGCGAGGAACTTTCGCCGTGAAGTTAATGTCATGATAAAGGAGGAGATAGTGAAATTGCTAAATGCAAAATTCATCGAGCCCTATCACCATCCCACCTGAATGGCTAATATTGTGCCTGTCCTGAAAAAGACCGGGAGCCTTCGCGTTTGTGTCGACTTTAGAGATCTGAACAAGTTCTTCCTAAAAGACGATTTCCCGTTGCCAAACATAGATCTCCTAATCGACTCTACTACAGGTCGTGAAATGTTTAGCTTCATGGATGGATTTAGCGGCTATAATCAGATCAAAATTGATCCATAGGATGCGAAGAAGACGGCGTTCATCACACCTATGGGGGTCTTCAACTATACAGTTATGCCTTTTGGTCTAAAGAATGCAGGAGCTACTTATCAACGCGCCATGATGTCACTATTTCATGATATGATGCATCAGGAAGCTGAGTTCTATGTGGACGACTTGGTGGTCAAGTCAAGGAAGAAGTAGGACCATTGGAATGACTTGAGGAAAGTCTTTGAAAGGTGCCGAGCTTTCTGGCTGAAAATGAACCCCATGAAGTGCACATTTAGGGTAACTTTAGGAAAATTATTGGGCTTTGTAATTCACCGGCACGGGATTGAGTCCGATCCCGCAAAGATCTCGGCAATTACCAGCTTACCTACGCCACAGTCTCAGAGTACACTGAAGACTTTTCTAGGAAAACTGTCGTACCTGAGAAGATTGATACCAGCTATTGCAAAGTTGACCTTTTGCTTCGGTAATTTTCTCAAAAGTACGCGACGTGCTTATGGACAGAAGAGCATCAAGCTGCGTTTGAAAAGCTGAATAAATTATTAGCATCTCCGAGAGTTATGATCGCACCTCAACTAGGATCGCCGTTGCTACTGTACTTAACCTAAAAAAAAAGACCTTTTGGAGCGTTGCTTGCTCAGGAGTTTGAAGGACAAGAAAGGCCAGTGTACTACATCTCGCGTATAATCTAGTCTGCAGAATCCAGGTACACAGAAATTGAGCGTCATTGCCTCACTTTATTTTCTATTGAAAATTTAAAGCACTATTTCGCATCCCACAAAGTGGTCATCATAACAAAGAACGATCCTATACTTTATTTATTGGAACACTCTCCTCCTTGTGGGAGACTGGAAAAACGGTACATGACCATTTCCTAGTATGACATAGTCTGTGCCGGACCAAAGGCCATCAAATCCCAATCACTGGCCGACTTGTTGGCACAGTTCTCGGACAAAAATTCTGAACCATTAGTAGAGGAGGAACTCGAAGGGCCAGAGACATACACAATCAGCCATCTTTATTGGAAGCTGTACTTAGATGGATCAGCGACAAGGTAAGGGGGTGGAATTGGAGTTGTGTTTGTTGACTCAAAGAATTCTAAGTGTGTTTTGAGAAGTAACTGTTTAGAGTGATGAAAGACAAACACTAAGTATTTCTAAGGCTCCAAGGCCTTGAGATACTGATCAGAGCTTCAAAGCTTTAAGAGTAGTTTTCTTTACAGTATGATCTAATAATCTTGTGATGCAAGTGTTCTATTTGATGGGTTAAGATCAGAGATTTACTGCAAATTGTTGGAATAGATGCCCTAGAGGCAATCATAGATTTAGTATGAACAATGTTTTGGCTAGAATATTCATTTATTATTTATGGCGATATTTAATATGATGAAGTCCTTAGATAAATTGTGTTATTTATCTTAAATGTCCCTAGTCCATTATATTGATTAATAGGGCAATCAAATATAGACTAGTATGTGGGTAGATTGATATGGAGATATCAAGTCTAACACATGGGTATGCATTAGGAGTAATGGCATACTGGACTGACCCACGACGAAAAAGGATACATTAGATTATGTGAAGTCACAATCGCTTTTCGTAGTGCTAATATTATTGCAATCCTTGTACTTGAAGTCACTAGATACTCTAGTTGTGAAATATTGCGCTTTGATGTTATCAAACGTTACACCGTAACTGGGTAATCATAAAGGTGGCTATCGGGCGTGATAGGAAGCAAGCTTAGAGATCGTAGTGATGTAGATAGGATTTGTCCCTCCCACATAATGGGGTTAAATATCCACAGCCACTCGAGGGATGAGGCTTATTGAATGTCTGGCCAGACTCAGATAAATTAATATGGAGATATTAATGTTATCTGCAAGCATAAGCATATTCCCAGGATCGAGGAACTATGGATTGGATATACGAGTGTGAATATTTATGTCTCGTGTCCAATCCGGATATGGAGACAAAGGGATAATGCAATATGACATATTGGGCAAAAAGGTTTGACGGGATCACTGACTATTTCTATTGGTTGGGTTGCATGGATGTGTTGCTAGACACCGCTCCATGTTAGTAATAGTTACTACCAACTATATAGAAACCTATGGGGTCACACGTCAAATAGAGTAGAGCTAGATTTGGGATTAATTAATATGGATTAATTAATAGAAGGATCATTGTGCAACACCTTGCAAACTTAGTAGGACTAATTTGCAAGGAAGGGAATAGTTCTAGTCCTACTAGAACAAGAAAACTCTTTTATGGAAACAACAAGGAGTTGGTTGAGTATATAAAGGAGGCTCTAGCTTCCTTCCCAAACACTTGAGTTATTAGTCATAACACACAAAGAGTGGGAGAGAGCAAAAAAGAGAGCAAGACAAGGTGCTAGGGCCGAAACCCTAGCCACCCGTCCGCCCCCCTTACCCGACGGCAAAGAGAGGCCGCCCCTCTCTTGTGCTTTTGGTGATTTGTAGCTTTGATCTTCATCCCTCTTCCTCTTGGTTCAAGCTAGCACTTGTTGTGAAGGAAGAATCTAGATCTCACCTCTGGACGTGGATCAACCGTAGAGACGAGGACATCATTCTTCGTGTGATCCCACAAATCAAAAGGTACACATCTTCTATGTCCTTAATCATGTTATGATGTCTCTTCCTGTGATCCTTGGTGGGCTTTGAGTAGGATTAATTTTGTTATTCCGCTGCGTTACCTACGTCAAAACCCAACAGTGGTATCAGAGCCACAGGTCGTAGAGCATAACATGATATTATGTGTTTACGATTTCAGTTCATACACCGTATTATTGTTTATTACACGAAAACTGAAAAAATTGGCATAGTAGATGCAATATTGAATTTGATTCAATAAAACAAGACCCAATTTAACATTGGATATTAGAATTGGTGAGTTTAATCACATAGGATGTGAATATTTGGGTTCTTTAAAATTAGGGTTAATGGGCACATGATTGAAAAGGGCTTTTCAATTATGGAAACAAAATTATGGAATTAAATCCATAAGGAAACAACCTTGCTTGGGCAACAAGGAAGGAGGAAGGGGACTAGGGCCGAAACCCTAGCCGCCCGCCCCTCCCTTGCGCGCCAAGCAAGGCCGCAGCCTCCTAGGCGTGCGGCGGTCCTAGGGTTCGGGCCACTTGTTGGCTTGGACCCTTTGGACCGTTGTGAAACCCTAGTTACCCAATTTCATTAAAATTAAACAAGCGCGTTAAAAATTGGTTTTAACTGTATTATGTGCTTGATTGCATGGTTGATGGATATGGCCTAGGATTTGGATGTTTATTGTTTTTGTGGTTTGGTTTACAGCCTGCGAGCTGATCAAATTAATGTAATAATTAATTAATTTTTACGGCCTGCGAGTCGTTCTTTTTCTCCTCGACATGTGAGGCTTTTGTTATTTATTTATTCTAGATGTTAGGCTAGAATTAGAAATATTTAGATGATAGCCAAGAGCATGGAGAAGCAGACTGGAGAACCAAAGGAGCCAAAAGACATCCCTAGGCGCGCAGCTATGGTGGAGCACATGTAGATGAGCTCGGCACTTTAGGGCAATTAGATATTATCATTGGCTTGATAATATCATTAGTCTAGAGGCCATATCCATGCCACGTTTTTTTTTATTTTGTGGATGTTTATTATTCATGCCTTGTTATTTATTTTGTGTGTATGGCGCTACAAGCAAAAACGTAACAAGATAATAATAAACAAGGTTGGTCTTTTATTGTGGATAGCCCAATCCAAATAAGTAGACCATGTTGATAAAGATCAACCAAACAAATTAAAAGAAATCCCTCAATTAAATATTGCGTTTTGCCTTCTCTTGCCAAAACAACCTTCATGATCATGGCCTTTTAAAATTCGGGCTTGCCAAAGCAAGGCGATTTTAATTTTCATGATGTGTCGCGGACGACGCAAGCTAGTAATGCGTGTATGTTGAAAGCCAGAGGTTGGACGCAACTGGGCAAGAGTCAATTGGATTGATGAGCTTAGAGGCATGACAATTAGGAGTTATCCAATTGGATAAAGAATAAAAGGAATTTATTCACCTAATTGGACCAAGAGTTGCATGGGATGCAATTGGAATGGTTCCTACCTAAATAACCAATTCTTGGGTGACTTGCCAAAGCAAGCTCAAGGAGAAGTGAAATAAGGATCTTGGACCCACTAGAAAATATAAAGATATTTTCCGCTTTAATAGTGAGGGCTATTAATCCGAGAAAAATAGTGGGAGCTATATCTAATGATCTAGCCATTGTTAAATATAGTTAAATTGTTCAAAATACTAAATTGCATATTTCTCGTTTTGTAGAATTCCAAATGGCAAACAACAACGCATCGAGTTCATCCCTACGATCTGTCCTTGAGAAGGATAAATTTTCTGGAACAAATTTCCTTGACTGGTACAGAAACTTGAGGATTGTCCTCAAGCAAGAAAAGAAGCTGTACGTCTTGGACACTCCAATTCCAGACCCACCACAAGATGAGTCTCTATTAGCGCAAGTAAGGGCACGTCAGAAACATATTGATGATTCTAATGACGTGACTTGCCTCATGCTTTGTACCATGACTGGTGAGCTTCAGAAGCATCACGAGAACATAGAAGCCTATGATATGATCAGACACTTGAAACAATTGTTTCAGGAACAGGCAAGGCATGAGCGCTATGAAGTGTCTAAAGCATTGTTCAAAAGTAGTCTTGCAGAGGGGAATCCAGTAGGCCCTCATGTACTCCGAAAGATCGGGTACATAGAGAACCTTGAGAGACTGGGGTTCCCACTCGGCCAGGACTTGGCGACTGATCTCGTCTTGCAATCGTTGCCTGACAGTTATAATCAGTTCATTATGAACTATAATATGAATGAGATCAACAAGTCTTTGCCAGACCTATTGAATATGCTAAAGACAGCAGAGCAAAGCATCAATAAAGGCAAGGGCAAGGCCATAATGATGGTACACAAGAAGAAGGGCAAATCAGTTGCATCTACTTCGAAAGGAAAACGCAAGAAAGTTGCGAAATCCAAGGAAGCCCTAAAACCTAGTGGAGGCGTGGCTAAAGGTGAGTGTCACTACTGCAGCCAGCCGGGTCACTGGAGGAGGAATTGCCCTAAATATCTGGAGGATAAGAAGCTTGGAATAGTGATTCCACCACCACCAGGTATTTATGTTATAGACGTTAATCTTTCTATTTCATCATCCTGGGTATTAGATACCGGATGTGGATCTCACATTTGTCGTAATGTGCAGGATTTGAAAAGAAGTAGAAGATTGCGAAAAGGGGAGATAGACTTGCGCGTCGGGAATGGAGCAAAGGTTGCTGCATTGGCTGTAGGCGTTTATGAGCTATCTTTGCCTTCTGGACTTATTTTAGAATAAGACAATTGCTTTTATGTGCCTGCTATGAGCAGAAACATTATTTCCGCTTCTTGTTTGGACGAGAAAGGTTTTTCTATTTTAATAAAGGACAAGTGTTGCTCCATTTATTTTGATAGTATGCACTACTGTAGTGCGCATTTGTCTAATGGATTGTATATCCTTGATCTAAATAATCCAATCTATAACATAAATACTAAAAGGATTAAAACTAATGATTTAAATCCTACATATCTATGGCACTGTCATTTAGGCCATATAAATGAGAAACGCATATCTAGGCTCCATAAGGATGGACTTCTAGACTCATTTGATTTGGAATCATATGAGACATGTGAATCTTGTTTATTAGGAAAAATGACAAAGTCCCCTTTCAATAAGAAAGGCGAGCGGACTAGTGAGTTATTGGCACTCATACATACTGATGTATGCGGGCCATTCCCCACGCCTGCCAGAGGTGGTTATACCTACTTCATCACATTTACGGATGATTTCAGTAGATATGGATTTGTATACCTTATGAAGGCCAAATCCGAATCCTTTGAATTGTTCAAAGAATTCAAGAGTGAAGTAGAGAAGCAACTTGGCAAAAGTATTAAAGCTCTACGATCGGATCGTGGAGGAGAATACTTAAGCCAAGAGTTTGATGAGTATCTTAGAGAGTGTGGGATAGTATCCCAGCTCACTCCACCCGGAACACCACAATGGAATGGTGTATCTGAGAGGAGGAATCGCACTCTATTAGATATGGTGCGATCTATGATGTCTCAAACAGATCTTCCAATATCCTTTTGGGGACATGCTCTAATGACGGCAGCTTTTACCATTAACCGTGTTCCATCCAAATCAGTCATGAAGACGCCATATGAGATATGGACTGGGAAGCGTCCCATAGTGTCGTTTATGAAGATTTGGGGCTGCGACGTTTATGTAAAGCGTTTACAAACAGACAAGCTCGGGCCAAAAGCGGATAAGTGTAAGTTTGTGGGATATCCTAAGGAAACTAAAGGATATTACTTCTATAACCCTACCGAAAACAAAGTGTTTGTTGCTCGGACCGGCGTGTTTCTAGAAAGAGAACTAGTCTCTAAAGAAGCAAGTGGGAGGGTTGTAGAACTTGAAGAAATTCATGAACCACAAACCACTGAACCGATAATGGAACATGAACAGGAACCACAAGAAGTTGTGGAAGAACCTGTTCAAGTAACACAGGAACTCCGTAGATCAGGAAGAGTGCGTCATGAGCCAGAGAGTTATGGACTTCTCGTGACTGAGCCCGATGACGTACCACTCATGGATGATGAGCCTGCAAACTATGGAGAAGCCATGAGTGGCCCAGACTCTAAGAAGTGGCTAGAAGCCATGAGATCCAAAATGGATTCCATGTACACCAACAAAGTATGGACTTTGGTGGAACCACCCGAAGGGGCTCGACCCATAGGGTGCAAGTGGGTCTTCAAGAAGAAGACCGACATGGATGGCAAGGTAGTTGCCTATAAGGGCCGATTGATGGCCAAAGGTTATAGACAGATTCATGGTATTGACTATGATGAGACCTTTTCACCAGTCGCCATGACTAAATCCATTAGAATCTTACTTGCTATTGCAGCATACTACGACTATGAGATTTGGCAAATGGATGTCAAAACAGCGTTCCTTTATGGGAACCTCCTTGAGGATGTGTACATGACACAACCAGAGGGTTTTGAGGATCCAGAGCATGCCAATAAAGTCTGTAAACTGCAAAGGTCCATTTATGGATTAAAGCAAGCTTCTAGGAGCTGGAATCGACGTTTTGATGACGCGGTCAAAGAGTTTGGCTTCATCAAGAACGAAGATGAGCCTTGTGTTTACAAGAAGGTTAGTGGGAGCTCTATAGTATTTTTGGTCTTGTATGTGGATGACATACTAATCATTGGCAATGATATTCCTACTCTGCAATCTGTTAAAGATTGGCTAGGAAAATGCTTTGCAATGAAAGACTTAGGAGATGCAGCCTATATACATGGTATAAAGATCTATAGAGATAGATCTAAAAGGTTGCTTGGCCTAAGTCAGAGTACATATATTGACAAGGTGTTGAAGAAGTTCAACATGCAAGATTCCAAGAAGGGATTCTTGCCCATGTCACATGGAGTCACCCTTTCAAAGAATGACTGTCCCTCCAATGAGATGGAGAAGGACCGCATGAGCAGGATACCCTATGCTTCGGCCATAGGATCCATCATGTACGCCATGCTATGTACTAGACCAGACGTATCATACGCGTTGAGTATGGTTAGCAGATATCAGGCCAATCCGGGTGAGAGTCACTGGATTGCTGTCAAGAACATCCTAAAGTACGTAAGAAGAACTAAGGATGTGTTCTTGATATTTGGAGGAATGGAAGAGCTAAGTGTAAAGGGTTACACTGACGCAAGCTTCCAAACCGACAAGGATGATTACAAATCACAGTCTGGATACGTGTTTTGCCTGAATGGAGGAGCTGTGAGCTGGAAGAGTTCCAAGCAAGGCACAGTTACTGATTCTACAACAGAAGCTGAGTACATTGCTGCTGCGGAAGCGGCGAAAGAGGCAGTATGGATAAAGAAGTTTATCACTGAGCTCGGTGTGGTCCCTAGCATAGTGGATCCCGTAGAGTTGTACTGTGACAACTCTGGGGCAATCGCACAGGCAAAGGAACCAAGATCGCACCAAAATTCAAAGCATGTACTTAGGAGATTCCATCTTATTCGTGATATGATCGATCGAGGAGATGTGAAGATATGTAAGATTCCGATAGATGACAACGTGTCAGATCCGCTCACGAAACCTCTTGCGCAGCGAAAGCATGAAGGGCACGCCAGATCTATAGGCATACGAGATGCGCCAGATTGGCTCTAGTGCAAGTGGGAGGCTGTTGGAATAGATGCCCTAGAAGCAATCGTAGATTTAGTATGAACAATGTTTTGGCTAGAATATTCATTTATTATTTATGGCGATATTTAATATAATGAAGTCCTTAGATAAATTGTGTTATTTATCTTAAATGTCCCTAGTCCATTATATTGATTAATAGGGCAATCAAATATAGACTAGTATGTGGGTAGATTGATATGGAGATATCAAGTCTAACACATGGGTATGCATTAGGAGTAATGGCATACTGGACTGACCCACGACTAAAAAGGATACATTAGATTATGTGAAGTCACAATCGCTTTTCGTAGTGCTAATATTATTGCAATCCTTGGACTTTAAGTCACTAGATACTCTAGTTGTGAAATATTGCGCTTTGATGTTATCAAACGTTACACCGTAACTGGGTAATCATAAAGGTGGCTATCGGGCGTGATAGGAAGCAAGCTTAGAGATCGTAGTGATGTAGATAGGATTTGTCCCTCCCACATAATGGGGGTAAATATCCACGGCCACTCGAGGGATGAGGCTTATTGAATGTCTGGCCAGACTCAGATAAATTAATATGGAGATATTAATGTTATCCGCAAGCATAAGCATATTCCCAGGATCGAGGAACTATGGATTGGATATACGAGTGTGACTATTTATGTCTCGTGTCCAATCCGGATATGGAGACAAAGGGATAATGCAATATGACATATTGGGCACAAAGGTTTGTCGGGATCACTGACTATTTCTATTGGTTGGGTTGCATGGATGTGTTGCTAGACACCGCTCCATGTTAGTAATAGTTGCTACCAACTATATAGAAACCTATGGGGTCACACGTCAAATAGAGTAGAGCTAGATTTGGGATTAATTAATATGGATTAATTAATAGAAGGATCATTGTGCAACACCTTGCAAACTTAGTAGGACTAATTTGCAAGGAAGGGAATAGTTCTAGTCCTACTAGAACAAGAAAACTCTTTTATGGAAACAACAAGGAGTTGTTGGAGTATATAAAGGAGGCTCTAGCTTCCTTCCCAAACACTTGAGTTATTAGTCATAACACACAAAGAGTGGGAGAGAGCAAAAGAGAGAGCAAGACAAGGTGCTAGGGCCGAAACCCTAGCCACCCGTCCGCCCCCCTTACCCGACGGCAAAGAGAGGCCGCCCCTCTCTTGTGCTTTTGGTGATTTGTTGCTTTGATCTTCATCCCTCTTCCTCTTGGTTCAAGCTAGCACTTGTTGTGAAGGAAGAATCTAGATCTCACCTCTAGACGTGGATCAACCGTAGAGACGAGGACATCATTCTTCGTGTGATCCCACAAATCAAAAGGTACACATCTTCTATGTCCTTAATCATGTTATGATGTCTCTTCCTGTGATCCTTGGTGGGCTTTGAGTAGGATTAATTTTGTTATTCCGCTGCGTTACCTACGTCAAAACCCAACACAAATATCCTTGTTATACATTCTTTATGTATCAAACACAATTGCAGATATCCTAATCAGAGTGAATCAAAGGTCTCTGGTCTTAATATTGAAAGACTGTGAAGCATGTTTAGAGATTCAAGGCCTTGAGATGTGCCTTAAGCTGCTGACATTTTTATAGAATTAACTTGATTCTCTCTTGCAAGATTTGATCTTTGTTATTATGATTGTTTAATGACTTTTACAAGTCTTAAACTGGTTTATCATGAGTAATATGTTTCAGAAGTTAATCAGGTTATTCTTTTATTCATTCGATCGAGTTTTTATTCAGAAATTGGAAATCCAAACAGACTTAGTGCTGTAATATTTATGGACTTTGTTGTTGCTGTGTTTTAGTGTTGTTACAGGTTTTTCAAACGTGAAAATGAGATCTCAACAAACTCCAACGGATATCTAATCAAAGCTGTTCTTAATTGCAGTTAGAAAGGATGAGGATTTGCAGGAACTGAGATCCTAAAATCTCTCATTCAGTTGCAGAGAGTGGATAAAAGACTGGTTTGAAATTATAAAGGTAGAGAAGCTTACAGAAAACTGAGAGAGGTGTGATACATCCGTGGAAGATCAGACATTCAATCCCTCACAAATTCAGGCTTCAATTACAGCTTTCAGAAGATCAATCATTCCAGTTTCCTGAAGAACACATCCAGGCCTTCACAAGCTTATTCTTCTACTGTGTTCTTCTTCTATATTGTAATCTGCTTATCTTCTGTATATCTAAAACCTCACAAAAGCTAGTGGTTTGTTGTTCAAGTGAACAACAAGAGGTTTTTGTTAGCTCAACAGTTAGTAGCTAATACTAGATAGGTTTGGAACCACAAGCTGTATAGGTGTAAGCGAGTTTACTTAGGCTTCGAGATCTGGGGTTGTTTCTGTGTGAGTAATAAGAAGTGTTTGCCCAATCCTAGTGGGATTAGATCCCTCAGGCAGAGATTAGGTCCATTGGGACTGAACTCTGTGAATTGCCTTGTGTTCTTTACTTTACAGTTTTGCTATTTCGTTCTGAAAGCAACTCAAATCAAACTAGGGTTTATAAAGTTTTTAGAACTGGTGATAGTTCAAGGCCTTGAAGCTTTCTGTTTGCCTTAGAAAGTTTCTGACTAGTTTTGCAAAATTTCAAGGCCTTGAGATTTGAGTTTCTCACTTGTTCACTTAGTTAAAATTTGTGTTTTAGCAAAACGTTTCCATACTCTATTCACCCCCCCTTCTAGAGTATTTTGGTCCTGTATTTAGTCTACATTACAAACTTTCAATTGGTATCAGAGCTTGTGTCACTTCTATAGATCTAAGAATCTTGTGACTATGAGTAATGTAGGAGATGGTGGCTTCTCACAAGGAAGGAAAGCAAACAGACCTCCATTGTTTTGTGGTGATAACTTCGTGCACTGGAAGGCATTGATGAAGATGTTCATCATAGATCAAGACATGGAACTGTGGTCAATAGCTTAGAATGGTCCTCATGAGTATTACACTACCATAGATGGAGTTAGATGCATCAAGTCTGAGGAAAATCTCTCAGTTACTGAACTGGAAAATGTATCAAAAATTTACAAGGCTATGAATATGTTATATTGTTCTCTTAATGCAGATGAGTTCCAGAGTGTCAAATTGCAAAAGTGCCAAAGAAGTATGGGACAAACTGGTTGTGACATATGAAGGAACAAGTCAAGTTAAGCAGACCAAGATTAACATACTTCTGAGGCAATATGAGCTGTTAAAAATGAACTCAGATGAGACCATCAAGGAGATGTTCAAAAGATTCACTGATGTGGTGAATAATCTGAAATCATTGGGAAAAAAGTTTTCAAATGAGGTAAAGGTCAGGAAAATTCTGAGGAGCTTGCCAAAAGCCAAGTGGGAGCCAAAGACAACAGCTATTGAGGAAGCTCAGGATTTAAGTCTTCTTCAGCTAGATGATCTACAAGGAAAGCTGCTCACTCATGAAATGTCTATGAAGGATGTAGAAGGGGATCTGAGTGAAAACATCAAGAACTTAGCACTCAAGGCTAAAGAAAATGAAAAATCTCAAAGTCCTGAGACTGAAGATGATCATGATGATGAAGAGGATTTAGCATTGATCTCCAAGGCCTTGGCCAGGATTCTCAAGAAGAAGAGAAACTCTGGTAACAGAGACTACAACAGAGAGAGATCAAGACCTTCACGCAGCAAGGACTACAAAGGTAAGTCTTCATCACAGTCACATAAAACTAAAGTAATGAATTGTTTTGAATGTGGTGATGTAGATCATTTAGTAAGGGATTGTCCACAAAAGAAGAAGAACAAGAACTTTCAAATGAAAGACAGTGACAACAGAAGGAAGAAAGCCATGATGGCCTCTTTGAGTGATTCTGATTCATCAAGTGATTCAGACACAGAAGAAGATCAAGCAAAGTTCTGCTTCATGGCTAAACATGATGTAGAAAAGTCTTCAGACAGACATATTGAGGAAATTGTAAAAAATCTTCTTGCTAGTCCTTCTGATGTACTTCCTGAAATTCTCAAAAGCATGTTTTTAAATGAGGAAATTTATAGAAATGAGATTTCATCTTTAAAGATTAAGATTCATGAGCAGGTAAAAGAAAACCTGGACATAGTTTTTGCCAACAAAACTGTTGAAGTTTCCAAGACAAAAATTGAAAAGGACTTCAAGGCATTGGACAGCAGATTCAAAGCCTTGAAGGCACAGATAAAAGAGATTGTTGATCAAAACACTCTCTTAACTGAAAGGTATGTTGATCTGATGACTCATTCAATGGATTTAGAACAACAAATCTGTTCTTTGACTGAGAAACTTCAAGAGTCTAAAAAGTTCCTAGCTAGTTTTACAGGCTCTGAACATAATCTAAATCTCATTCTTGGAGGAAGTCTGAAATCAATTCATAAAAGTGGGATTGGCTACAATCCAAATTTTCCAAAGAAAAGCCAAACTAATTTTGTCAAATCTGGTAGCAGACATTCTCCAAAATGTCATTACTGTGGAAAAATTGGTCATATTAGATTAACTTGTCCCTTCATAAGACTAGAACCTCACATTATGAGAAACACTTATCCTTATCAGCTTAAGGGACAGGTTAGGTAAATTTGGGTTCCAAAAGGAATTAGACAACCAAACATGGCTGATTCTGAGTATGAGTCAAAGTTCTGCACTTGGTCTAACAGCCTATTAAGACATAGATTTACTTTTGCAGGATGTCACCAAAGCCTTGAAAGATCTGAAATGGATATTAGACAGTGGCTGTTCCAGACATATGAGTGGAAAGTAGTCTCCTTTTACTGAGCTCACAGAAAAATCTGGAGGGACAATTACACTTGGCGACAAAGCAAAATGCAATATTATTGGTATAGGTAGTATTGGTAATGGTTCTACCAACTCTATCTCTGATGTTTATCTTGTGGATGGACATAAATATAATCTGCTTAGCATTTCTCGATTATGTGATAAAGGTTATAAAGCTATATTTGACAAGGAGAAATGTGTGGTTCAAGATGAGAAATCTGGAGATTGCATACTCACTGCTCCTAGATCATATAATCTATATGCTATGAGTACTAACCGTGTTGCAGGTGACAAGTTGAAATGCCTCAAGGCCTTGAAGGAAGATTCAAAGCTTTGGCATAGAAACCTTGGCATATTAGCATACATACCTTGAATAAACTCATATCAAAGGATTTGGTAAGAGGATTACCATCACAAAAGTTTTCAGATGATGAGGTCTGCAAGGCATGTGTACAAGGTAAACAAACAAGAAGCTCAATCAAGCCAAAGAACTTTGTAAGTACTTCTAGACCCTTAGAACTGTTGCATATGGACTTGTGTGGTCCTATGAGAGTTCAGACTCCAAAAGGTAAGAGGTATATGCTTGTGATAGTAGATGATTATTCTAGGTTTACATGGGTGATGTTTATTAGAGACAAAACTGAAGCATTATCTGAATTTTCTAGACTATGTAAAGAGCTTCAAACTAAGAAAAATTTGCATGTTGAATCTATTAGAAGTGATCATGGTAGGGAGTTTGATCAACTTGACTTTTGGTTTATTTTGTGCAAAGCATGGCATATCACACAACTTTTCTGCACCTAGAACTCCACAGCAAAATGGAGTTGTTGAGAGGAAAAATTGGACACTTGAGGATATGTCTAGAACCATGCTACTTGAAAGTAATTTTCCAAAGTTCTTGTGGGAAGAAGCTGTTAATAATACCAATTATGTGTTGAATAGATGTTGGATTAGGCCTATTTTGAAAAATAGTCCTTATGAACTGTTTAGAGGTAGGAAGCCTAGTGTCTCTTATTTCAAACCTTTTGGTTTATTTGTTTTGTGCATAATAATGGTAGAGACAATCTTGGTAAGTTTGATGCTAGAAGTTATGAAGGTGTATTTCTTGGATATTCTCAAACTAGCAAAGCTTATAGAATTTACAATAGAAAAACCAAGATTGTGGAAGAGAGTGTTCATGTGTTTTTTGATGAAAGTACTAAGGATTCTCTGAGTGGAAGTTTTGCAGATCTAAATTTGAAAAAGCATGAGTCTGATGATGATGCTGTGAAAGAGGACAAAGGAAAAACTAAAGTGCAGAATCAATTAGTAGAATCTCAAGGCCTTGAACCTTCTGCAGAGCCAAAATCTCAAAGCCTTGAGACTAGAACTAAAACTTTCTATGATGCTCCCTCTACTGTTTCAAGAACTCAAAGCCTTGAAGGAACATTTCCTGGATACCAAGGAAGAAGTTTAAGTATCTTGCAGATCATCCAGCTGAAAATATCATATCTGATCCAATAACTGGAACTCAGACAAGAGGACAGTTGAAGAACTTGTGTGCTTTTAGTGCTTTTGTATAATTGATTGAGCCTAAGAATACAAAGGAAGCACTGGAAGATACAGACTGGATCATTGCAATGCAAAGTGAGCTGAATGAGTTTGTAAGAAACAAGGTATTGAATCTGGTTCCCAGACCAAAAGAGAAATCAGTTATAGGAACCAGATGGGTGTTCAGAAATAAGCTTGATGAGAATGGCAAAGTGGTAAGGAACGAAGCCAGACTTGTGGCACAGGGATACAATCAGGAAGAAGGTATAGACTATGAGGAGACATTTTCTCCTGTTGCGAGGTTAGAAGCTATTAGAATACTTCTTGCATTTGCATCTCACAATCACAAAAAAGCTTTATCAAATGGATGTCAAATGTTCTTTTCTGAATGGTTATTTACAAGAAGATGTTTTTGTAGCACAACCTCCTGGTTTTAAAGATGAAAACTTCCCTGATCATGTTTACGAATTAGACAAAGCTCTTTATGGTTTAAGACAAGCTCCAAGGGCTTGGTATGATAGACTTTCAAAATTTTTACTTGACAATAATTTCAAGAGAGGTCTAGTAGATAAAACTCTTTATTATTAAACATCATGAAACTGATTTTTTAGTAGTCCAGATCTATGTGGATGACGTTTTGTTTGGTGTTACTAATGATGCTCTTTCAAAAGAGTTCTCTAGTCTAATGTGCAGGGAGTTTGAGATGAGCTTAATGGGAGAACTGAATTTCTTTCTTGGACTTCATATTTTACAAATGAAGAAAGGGATGTTTGTACATCAAGGAAAGTATACCAAGGACTTGTTGAACAAATACAATATGACACAGTCCAAGGTACTCAAAACGCCTATAGTTCATCACTCTCATTAGACAAGGATTCAAATGGTAAGAGTGTAAATCAAAAGGAGTATAGAGGTATGATTGTATCACTTTTGTATTTAACTGCTAGTAGACCTGATATTATGTTTAGTGTTTGCATGTGTGCAAGATTTCAAGCAGATCCTAAGGAAAGTCATTTAACTGATGTCAAGAGAATTTTCGGATATTTGAATGGAACCAAAGGCTTGGGGCTTTGGTATCCAAGGAGATCTAATTTTATGTTGAGTGGCAATTTCAGATGCATATTTTGCAGGATATAAAGTGGATAGGAAGAGTACTTCTGGATGTTGCCAATTTCTTGGATCCTCACTAATCAGTTGGCATTCCAAGAAGCAAAATTCTGTAGCATTATCAACTGCAGAAGCTGAATACATTGCAGCTGGAGCTTGCTGTTCACAAGTGTCGTGGATTGCTCAACAACTTAGAGATCTTGGCTATAATTTCATAAATGTGCCTATTCATTGTGACAACACAATTGCCATTTCAATCTCTAAGAATCCAGTACAGCACTCAAGAACCAAGAATATAGATGTAAGGTATCACTTTCTTAGAGATCATGCATAAAAAGGTGATGTTGTTCTATCTTTTATTTCTACTTCTATGCAGATTGCTGATATTTTCACTAAACCTCTGCCAAATGATAGGTTTTCATCCCTAAGGCTTGAATTGGGTATGTTAAACAAGGATGCATTGGTTTAGGGTTAGTATTTGTACTTACTTGTGTTCATGTATTGAAATCTCAATGCCTTGAAATTATACTTTCCAAAGTCTTGAAAGTATAGTTCAAAGCTTTGAAATTTCTAAAACTGCAGAAAATCTCAAGGCCTTGAGATTGTTCTCCAAGGTCTTGAAACATCTGTAATTTTTTTAAAACATGGATCACCAAATATTATATGTTATCTTTTTAGATAATTGTATAATATTTGAATTACTCATAGAATTTTCTAAAATATTCGAAAATATCTTGTAGATTCGTTTTGCATGTTGATTTCAGTAGAGTCCTTTTATAACTCATTCTTTCAACCTACTTAAGCTGAAAGTCAGGGCTTTTCTTCTTCATTCCCTCTCAATTATCTACGTCTCTCTACTCTCTCTATCTCTCTCAAAACCCTAATCCCACAATGGAGCGCAAATCAGCCAGGATTCAACAACAGGGAAAGCCTTCTGGTAGATCTAAGAAGAGGGCAAACAAGAAGGAGAAGATTGTGATCTCTGATTCAGATTCAAAAAACACACAGAGTTTGCATGAGGACACACCTCCTGGAAAGAAGATCAGAACAGAGAAAGGGGATGAAGGTTCAAGTGTTGATCCACAGAAGGAGATAGAGGTTCAGGGTGATGATCAACCAAGGTCAGACAAGAAGAAAGGGGAAGAGAAGAAAAAGGCTGTTGAAGAAGAAAAAGGAAAATCAGCTAAGGAAAGCAAGAAGAAGTCTACTGAAGGAGTACCAGAGAAGGAGAAACCTGCTGAGAAGAAATCAAGGTTTAAGCAAGTTGCTTCTGAAACTAAAAACAGTTATCAAGAGAATTGGAGTGGTTCAGACAGGAAAGGGTCATTGGAAGTTCTATTCAGAGTTGTCCAAAGTTGAGCTTGAAGAGAAGGATTTTGTCAAACCTAAGGGGGCTACAACATCAAGGGTACAAGAAAATGAGGATTACTCTCAATTGGTTGAGAAGTTTGAAGAACAACAGGTTGAGATTGAAGATCTTAGACAAAGGCTGTTTGATCTATCTTCCGAATTTAAACTAATAAAAGGTTTGATGAATGTGATGAATGGAAAACTGAATGTTGTCATCAAAGGTTTGAATTTGGAGAAGATCCCTTCTGCTACTAGTCATGACACTAGTGTTGACTCAGATGAAAGGCTAGGTGAATTCTTGAAGAAGAAGAAGCCTATTCTAGTTGTGCTCACTTCAAAGGATCTATATGATCAAACTGATGAAGAAGAAGCTGGAGACGACACAGGTGTTAATGCAGCTACAGAGGGTGATTCAGTGCAGGTTATGAACAAGATAGTGGATGAAATCATTGAGGAAGTTGTTGCTGAGGTGGATGCTGAACAAGAAGAGAATCAGTCTGCAGAAGAAGCTGACAGTGATGAAGAGGTTGGAGAATCCTCAGAGAAAGGCCAAGCATCAAAGAAGAAGTGAAGATCCAACATTTCTTCACCTTTATTTGATGAAAGTCAAATAGGGGGAGAAGTTATCTGTGCTATTTGTGTTTACTCTTCAGTGTTTAGATAATAAGATTGTGAGTTTTTGTGTTAATCAGTTGTGTTCTGTGATTATTGATTATCTGTGATTACTGGTTATATGTGTTAATTTGGTCTAAACAGTGTTAATGTTCATCACTTTTCTGCAAATGATGATATCTAATTCTTACAAAAAGTTGCAGGGATATTTACACAAGATTATGGGTTTTGTCTTTCATCAAGGGGGAGATCGTTGACTCAAATACTTCTAAGTGTGTTTTGAGAAGTAACTGTTAACAGTGATGAAAGACAAACACTAAGTATTTCTAAGGCTCCTAGGCCTTGAGATACTGATCAGAGCTTCAAAGCTTTGAGAGTAGTTTTCTTTATAGTATGTTCTAATAATCTTGTGATGCAGGTGTTCTATCTGATGTGTTAAGATCAGAGATTTGCTGCAAATATCCTTGTTATACATTCTTTATATATCTAACACAATTGCAGATATCCTAATCAGAGTGAATCAAAGGTTTCTGGTCTTAATATTGAAAGACTGTGAAGCATGTTTAGAGCTTCAAGGCCTTGAGATGTGCCTGAAGCTGCTGACAGTTTTACAGAATTAACTTGATTCTCTCTTGCACATTTGATCTTTGTTATTATGATTGTTTGATGACTTTTACAAGTCTTAAACTGGTTAATCATGAGTAATATGTTTTAGAAGTTAATCAGGTTATTGTTTTATTCATTTGATCCAGTTCTTATTCAGAAATTGGAAATCCAAACATAATTAGTGATGTTATATTTCTGGATTTTGTTGTTGCTGTGTTTTAATGTTGTTGCAGGTTTTTCAAACGCGCAAATGCAATCTCAACAAACTCTAACGGATATCTACTCAAAGCTGTTCTGAATTGCAGTTTGAAAGGATGAGGATTTGCAGGAACTGAGATCCTA
Organism: Linanthus parryae; assembly: GCA_023055425.1. Taxonomy (NCBI): domain Eukaryota; kingdom Viridiplantae; phylum Streptophyta; class Magnoliopsida; order Ericales; family Polemoniaceae; genus Linanthus; species Linanthus parryae. Next base: position 10,670,297 of record JALGPY010000010.1, on the reverse strand, counting down.
AAATCTCTCATTCAGTTTCAGAGAGTGGATAAAAGACTAGTTTGAAATTTGAAAGGTAGAGAAGCTTACAGTGAACTGAGAGAGGTGTGATACATTCGTGGAAGATCAGACATTCAATCCCTCACAAATTCAGGCTTCAATTACAGCTTTCAGAAGATCAATCATTCCAGTTTCCTGAAGAACACATCCAGGCCTTCAAAAGCTTATTCTTCTACTATGTTCTTATTCTGTATTGTAATCTGCTTATCTTATGTATATCTAAAACCTCACAAAACCTAGTGGTTGGTTGTTGAAATGAACAACAAGAGGTTCTTGTTAGCTCAATAGTTAGTAGCTGATACTAGATAGGTTTGGAACCACAAGCTGTATAGGTGTAAGGGAGTTCACTTAGGCTTGGAGATCTAGGCTTGTTTCTGTGTGAGTTATAAGAAGTGTTTGCCCAGTCCTGGTGGGATTAGATCCCTCAGGCAGGGATTAGGTCCATTGGGACTGAACTCTGTAAATTGCCTTGTGTTATTTACTTTACGGGTTTGCTATTTCCTTCTGCAAGCAACTCAAATCAAACTAGGGATTATAAAATGCTTAGAATAGGTGATAGTTCAAGGCCTTGAAGCTTTTTGTTTTCCTTAGAAAGTTTCTGACTAATTTTGCAAAATCTCAAGGCCTTGAGATTTGAGTTTCTCACTTGTTCACATAGTTAAAATTTGTGTTTTAGCAAAACGTTTCCATACTCTATTCAACCCCACCACTTATAGTGTATTTTGGTCCTGTATTTAGTCTACATTACAAACTTTCAGTGTTAATTAAGCTTGATCAAGAGGTCATTTAAATGTCGACCAATCTAGAATTCGTTGTGACCAAGAACAAGGCTGAATACGAAGCTCTAATCGCAGGATTACTTTCAGCCAAGGCCTTGGAAGTTCAGAATTTCATTTTAATGGGAGATTCTAAACTAATAGTGAAGCAAACTTCAGGAGAGTACAATTTGAAGGAGATTAACTTGCTGAACTACAGATCGATAGTGCAGAAGTTGGTTCAGAAACTTGATTCCATCAAGTATGAGCATACCCCCAGATCTGATAATCGACATGAGGATGCATTGGCTACTTTGGGGTCGAAGATTAGCTCTGATAAATGCCCGACAAAAATCTCTATTGAAGTTCAGACAACTCCAACCGTGGTAAAAGACCTGTGCGAAGATGAGAATGAAGAAGAAGCATATTGGAGAAAGCCCATCATGCGCGCAATGACCGAAGGAACAAGCAATGAAAGCTGGGTTTCCATGAAAGGGTTTTGCATACACAATATTTTGTTGTACTACAAGGTACCTGCGGGAATTCTGATGTGATGCATGACGGAGGAGGAAGGCCGAGCAGTTTTGGAGAAAATCCATCAACATTCCTGTGGATAAAATGAAAATTCTATCTACAAAAAGGCGCAAAGATATGGAATCCACTGGCCGCCGATGGAATCTTTTGCAGCTATTGTATAAAGCAACTGCGAAAAGTGCGCGCTGATAGAAGACTCCCTGGAGGTCGCTGCAATTGAAGATGAGGATTGGAGGAGACCTATAATCGATTACCTGCAAGATGGAACTTTGCCGAGTGACAGAAAGGAAGCTGGCAAGCTTAAGTGAAAGGCAGCTCGATACACCTTGCAAGAAAATTTACTTTGGCAGAAAGGAAACAATGAGAACTTACTCAGGTGTCTGAATGGTCAAGAAATCCAGGAGGTCATTGAAATGTCTCATCAAGTGGAAGACCAAGGGGGCGCGACGCTATGCAGACAACTCTTAACTGTTGGTTACTTCTGGCCAACCAAGGAAGCTGATTGTCGCGCGAAGGTCAAGAGGTGCTAGCAATGCCAATTACATGGTAACCTAGTTCACGCCCAAGCAGTTGATTTTCATGCGTTAGGAACTCCTTGGACGTACCACACTTGGTCCTTGGATTTCATTGGTCCAATCCGACCTCCATCGCGTGGTGATAGCGCCTTTTAGGAGCAATAATTCTTTAGCATTTACCACATGTTAATAGGTATTTGGAGAGTTCTTTGAGCCCAATGTTAGAGAATATGAGTTGTTTTATGACTTGTTGCTCACCATGTACTATATTGCTAGTTCGGGCGTTTCTATGCATATTTTGTTGTTATTTTTCAAATATAATCGCTTGGTATGTTTTTTCATGTTGTCTAGGAAGGAATGGATACTAATCGGTTGATAGGAGGCATGGAACAAACTTCAGAAACAACGGGAGATCAAGTGGAGTAAAGAGAAGCCGAATTGGAGGAGCTTGGATGACAGTCTACACTAATATGATCATAGCTGGAGTTCTAAAATTGATCATAGCTTGGATGACAGGTCACGGAGCTTAATCGGAGTTCGGACGAAGAAGATATGGCCCAGAGAAGTCAGGAGCAGATTTCAGGGGTTATTGTGCAAATACTAAAGACTTGTGATGGGTTTTGATTGAAGGACGAACTAGGGGCAAAAATAAACTCATTAACGCTTACAGAGAGCCAAGAACAAGGAGGAGAGCAAGAAGGCTTCATTGGGGAACATCATCTAGCAAGGAGAAGAGCCCGGATCGCGCGACAATCACAATTTCTAGCGTTTGATCTATTTTCTCTCTATTTTCTTGTATGATCTATTTAAACAATATGTTAATTTGTGCTAGCTAAAATCATACCTATGCATCTATGGAAAGCCTAGGGTTTATGTTTTGAGCATATTTTTCAGATTTTGGATGAAGTTTCATGCTAGGGTTATGATTCAATAAATATTGTTTTGGTTTTCATCATGTTGAGTTCTTCGATTGACAATTTAGGACTAAGATGTATGATGTTTCTATTTCTCCATTCAATCATGAACTAGGCTTAATGATGATCTTGGTGGCCTAGATATCTTGTTTATTGCGCTTAATCCTTAGTGACGTAGGAGTCATGACCTGAAATTGCTAATTAACTAGTGAGTGTGTGAAAGCAACTCTACTCTAGTTGGGATGAGTAAACAAGATCAATCTTAATCAATTAGACTAAGAGGCGAGTTGAGTAGGAATGGCTAGAAGAGGGTGGATTCGGTAGGAAATAGTGAGGTGTACGTGTGGTGATGGTCTGAGAGGACATTATTCCGTGCACGATCGTTAGCCTACTACAACGTATCGGTAGTTGGTGTTGACCTGAGAGGGACAAAACGTTACCGGTGTGTAGAACGACAAAAGACCGAGAGGTAATTGTCAGTGCCATTACCCAGCATAGGTTGCTAAGAGTTATCGTGTTAGAACATGAAATCTGGAATTGTCAAAACTACCGTAGGTGATCTATAGGTTGCCTAGTCTCATCTCCATTGATTTACCCTAAATCATTTCTTTTGCATTAGTTTTACTTAATGATCTAGTCACTTGATTGAGGGTAAAAACACTCCATTCACAACCATTTTTTACCGGTTACTTGGGTAAATTGAATTTAATTGCTAAATCTAGAGCAAAGTAAACATCCTTCCCTTGAGTTCGATAACTCGGAGTCCAAAATACTCCATTATATTACTTGAACGTACATTTGATTCTAACGTGTTAGTATATGCGCATCAAGTTTTTGGCGCCGTTGCCGGGGAAGGCATTGGTTACTATTATAGTTTAGCGATTAGTTTAATTTACCTATTTCTTTTTGTTTATTATTTCTGTGATTTCTGATTTTTTTTCTGAATGGTGTTTCAGGTTCTCTGTGTATGCACTGGATTTCTAGAGACCTTGTGCCCCCACTTGAAGACCCAGAACAGTTATACAGATCTCCGAGAAGAGGTCCAAGACAGATCGCAATGGGTGAGCAATTGACTAACGCTCAACTGAATCAGAAGTTGACTGAACTTCATGAGAAACTTGATAAGCAGCAGAACCAGATGACCTACAACAAATTGGGGCAAGCTTTGGTTGAAAAGTTTCAGTCAACTCAAAGAGGATGAAAGCTAACTATTGTGGTGCTAGACATTCAAGCTGAGCACTTTGATTTGAATCCTGCCACCATCACGACAGTGCTGAATCAGTTTCAGTACTATGGGAACCGGGATGAAGACCCGAATGATTTCACTGGAAAGTTTGAAGCTTACATCAAAATAGTGAAGTACAAGAACGTGACCCCAGAGACACTGAAGTTGATTTTGTTTCCCTATTGTCTGAAGGGAGCGGCTGAGAAGTGGCTAGATTCCAAGGAGCCAGAATTGATCACCACATGGGAGCAGTGTTTTAATGAGTTCATGAGCAAGTTCTACCCCGCTCAACGTGTCATTGGTTTACAGACAGAGATTCTTGGTTTTCAGCAGCATGCAGATGATACGGTTGTTGATGCATGGGAAATTTTCATGAGGACGATATGAAAGTGTCCGAATCATAGCTGAAAGTGTTGAGTGTGCAGGTTGTAATGAAGCTAAGATACTCTTGAAGGGGGGTTGAATAGAGTATGCCAACTTTTTGCAAAACTTGCTAGGAAGAAGAGATCCTGTGAGAACAAGTGAAGTTCAAGGCCTTGAAATCAATTTCAAGCCCTTGGAAGATATGCAGTTAGCAAATAAACAGATAAGCCTTTTTCAAGGTCTTGAAAACAAGTTCAAACCCTTGAAACAGTTTTGTGTGCTGCAAAAACTATGAAAAAGAATGAACTGTAAATGCAAGAGACAGATGATTTATAGAGTTCAGTCCACTTGCTTGACTAGTGTTTTCAAGGCTTTGAAACTGGTTTTCAAGGCCTTGAAATCACTGTCAGTTTTCTTCTGATAGATTTCAAGATTCTGATTTAGAAAAACAAGTTGTAAGTTCTCTTTTGCTTGCTCATGAACTTTTTCTTTCAAAAGTCTGATTGTTTTCAGATAATCTTCCTCATTTAAAAGCATTGTTCTGAGATATTATGAAAGAGCTTCTTTTGGTTTTGAAATTATACAGTTTACCATTACCTCAATGTTCTTCTTTGAACTTTCATCATGCTTGGCCATGAAGCATAGGTTGGCATGTTCTTCTTCTGATTCAGATTCACTTGAACTATCTGAATCACTCCATGAAGCTATCATAGCATTCTTTCATCTTTCATGATCTTTCTTTTGAAAGCACTTTCTTTTATTGTGTGGAAAATCTCTTATCAAATGTCCTGCATCACCACATTCAAAGCAGTTCATAACCTTTGATTTTCTTTGTGAATAATTCTTACCTTTGTAGTCCGTGCTACTAGGATGGTCTATGTCTTTCACTGTTGAAGTCTCTGTTTCCAAAGTTTTTCTTCATTTTGAGAATCCTTATCAAGGCTTTGGAAATTAAAGCATATGGATCTTCATCATCACCATCCTCAGTTTCAAGTCTTTGAATTCTATCATTCTATTTGTCTTTGAGGGCTAAGTTCTTGACACTTTCTGGGAGCTCTCCATCAGCTTCATTCATAGATATTTCATGTGTCAGAAGCTTCCCTTGTAGGTCATCAAGTTGTAGAGTTGAGAGATTCTGAGCTTCTTCAATTGCTGTGGTCTTTGGTTCCTACTTTGCTTTTGGAAGACTTGTTAGTATCTTCCTCACCTTTTCTTCATTGGAAAAGTGTTTTCCCAGTGAATGAAGGTTGTTGACAATGTCTGTGAACGTCTTGAACATATCTCTGATAGACTCATCTGCATTCATCTGAAACAGCTCATACTGCCTGAGATAGATGTTGATCTTGGTTTGCTTCACTTGACTGGTTCCTTAAAAATTTACCACAAGTTTATCCCGTATTTCTTTGGTAGTAGTGCAGCTTGAAATCAGTTGAATTCGTCTGTACTCAAAGCACAATATAAGATGTTAGTAGCTTTGTAATTCTTAGAGAATTTCTCTAACTCAGAAGAGGAGAGTGAGTCTTCATATTTTGGAGTTCTAATCCCATCTTTCTCTGTATAGAAAGTGTGAGGTCCATTCTGAATAATGGTCCAAAGCTCTATGTCTTGATCAATGATGAACATTTTCATCAAGGCTTTCCAGTGAGCAAAATTTTCTCCGCAAAATAGAGAAGGTCTGTTAGCAGCTCTTCCCTGTGAGAAACCACAATCACCTGCAGTACTCATGATCACCAGATGGTTAAATCTGTACAGTGATACAAGATCTGATACCAATTGAAAGTGTGAGTGTGCAGGTGGTTATGCAGCTAAGATACTCTAGAAGGGGGGTTGAATAGAGTATGCCAACTTTTGCAAAACTTGCTAGGAAGAAGATATCTTGTGAGAACAAGTGAAGTTCATGGCCTTGAAATCAATTTCAAGCCGTTGGAAGATATGCAGTTGGTAAATAAACAAATAAGCCTTTTTCAAGGCCTTGAAAACAAGTTCAAACCCTTGAAAAACAGACAGTTTTGTGTTTTGCAAAAAATATGAAAAATAATGAACTGTAAATGCAAGAGACAGATGATTTATAGAGTTCAGTCCACTTGGACCTACGTCTCTACCTCAGGGATCTTCTCCCTGCAGGATTTTCAACTCAATTTTTATTAATCAAAATCTAAGCCTTAGATCTCAAGCACAGAGAATCGCCTTACTCTATTACATCTTGTGTTTTTTCCTAACCTATCTAGTACCGCGCTCTAGCTAACTGATTAACTAAGAATTCTATATTTTTCACTTTGAAAAATCCTTGAGAATGAAGATAGAAATAATACAGAAATGATCTACCAATGAACTACAATACAGAAGAACACTTAGAGTGTAGAAACTGCAGTGAAGTATGCAGTGATCTTTTGTGAACGGATTGTGAGGTGAATGAAATTCTTGATGCTTTGTCAATCCCGAACTTTGTCACTATTTTTTCCCATTGAGTATTGTGTCTTGTTGCTTCAGAATTGAGCTCTATTTAAACTTCAAACAGCTTTGAATATCTTCCCAGATTGCAACAAATCTCCTATTTTGTAGGCAACAAACATTGACTCTTTGACAATCTTCTCCAACGGTTGAATGATCACAATCTTCAGAGATAATTTCGTGATCTTGCATTTGAATAGGTTGAGAATCTGTCAAGTCATTCAGATCAAACACAGAATCATCTTCTTGATTATTTCCTTCCCTGCAAAAGTCAGATTAGGAAACAATCTCTGCAAAACTTAAGGAAATAAAATCTCCTGCAAAAGCATAATCAAACAGATGATATTCTATGTTCAACGAGTTATGATACTTTGTATTTCATTATCAAATAATAGTAAATTAAGTATATGAAGAATAGAGAGGGAATCAACTTAGAAGAGTTTACAGAAAACTCCCCCTGAGAATGTTCATACAGGTTAAGCAGTTTCAAGGATTTGAATCCATTTTCAAGGCCTTGAAAATAGCTATACTATTTTCAAGTCACTGAAAACTGATTCAAGGCTTTGAAAGCTGGTTCAAGGCCTTGAACCAGTCAAACTATTTCAAGCCTTGCACAACCTGATTTTATAATAGCTTCGGCGACTACACGATTCTCCAGGTTTTCTATCACAGCCTGTATCATCCCAACCATGATTTGCTTAACATGGAAGCAGGAGGTAACTTCCTCTATAGAGTTGACAAGGAAGGAGCATATGCTTTGATGAAAAAAATTGAAAAACAGGATGCTCAATTCTATGACTCTAGGAGGTTTTCCAAGTTACCTGAGCCGACGAATGATGAGTGGAAAGATGGGATAAAGAAGATGGTGTCTCATATGGCAAAGCATGTGTATCATGATAAGAAGAATGTGTCTGTAGTAGAGGAGCAAGAGTTTGATGCAGCTTTGACTCAAGCTGCTAATGATGACGTCAGCTATGTGGGGGCACAGGGGCAGCGCAACTGGAATCAGGGGAACTACAGGCCAGGGACAAGAGATCATCCAGGATTCAGGTATGGAGATCAGACTGGAGCTTCATATGCACCCGGGTTTCATCATAGGCCAGTTGTTCAGGTGCCACCACCACCACCCTTCGCGAGCCAGAATGCTGAGATGATAGATCTCAAGAACATGATGTATCAGATGGGCAAGAATGTGAATACCTTCACTTATCAGGTGGAGACACTGACTGCGGATCTGCACATCACGAAGACCTCACTTCGTAACTTGGAGGTGCAGGTAGGATAGATCGCCACTCAGCTCTCCTCTAGAGCACCAGGATCCTTACCGTAGATACTCAGAATGTGCGCCAGGTGAACGCCATCACCACTCGTAGCGGGATAGTTCTTGATGATGCCCCCATATCCAAGCCACGCCATAGCTGAAGCCTCGAAGGCTAGGGAGCATGAGGTCTTTGACAAGACCCCTATCATGATCCCCCAATCAAAGGGCGTGACTCCACATGTTGATGATGAGGTAACACCACCACCACCTTCTATGTGTAAGAATCTTCCATATCTTCTTAAGGCAAGAAAGAAGAAAGATGACTCTGAGGAGTATAAAAGGTTCTTATACATTTTCTCGAAATTGCACATCAATGTTCCACTAATTGAGGCATTCAAAATTATGCCTAAATATGCCAAGTATATGAAGGATGCAATTTGAGGAAAGCCGGCGGTGCCATACTTTCAGACAGTTGATTTGACTGAGCAGGTGAGCTCATGTGTGATGCATGGTTTGCCTTAGAAATAGAAGGATCCGGGAAGCTTTGTGATAGAAGCTAACTTGGGAGGAGCTTACACAGGACATGCCCTATGTGATTTGGGGGGTAGTGTCAACCTAATGCCACTTTCAGTCTTTCAGAAGCTGGGAGTAGAAGCTCGTTCCACATGGATCAACCTTCAGTTTGCTGACAAGTCTTGCAAGAGAGCCTATGGTGTGGTGGAATATGTGTTGGTAAAGGTAGGGAATTCTATTATCCCTGCATATTTTGTTATTCTTGAGATGCCTGTGGGAGATGTTCCAATCATCCTGGGTAGGCCCTTTCTGGCTACCGGTCGGACTCTCATCGATGTTGAGAACGGAGAATTGATCATGAGGATCAATGATGCGTGGGAGACCTTCTGAGTTTCTAAGACGACTCCAAAGCCGTCCCAAGAGAAGACACAAATGCCAGTGGTCGTGCAATCAGTGCACAAGAGCTCTGAGGTGCTTCGTGTTGAGCCACCAGATTCAAAAGCTAAAGTCCATCGATTTGTGTTGAGGATCCAGCAGAGGAAGCTGGAAGAGAGGGCACGGGGTTCCAAGCCACCTGTGTAGGGGCTATGAGGTAACTGGGTCGGGTCGTCGACCTTAAATTACAAGCGCTGATTGGGAGGAAACCTAATGTAGTTAGTCGTTATTTTCTTTTCGTATTTTATTTTATAGTCATACTTGATTTTTGAGGGGTGAGAGAGAGCGGTTTAATATTTCCCATGATTGTGCAGGATACAGGTACTGAAGAACCCTCCTAATTCCCTTCTTGATGCATGTGCACAAATTTTCACGTAAAACAAGGAACAACGAGCTAACCAGAAGAATTGTGCTTGATAAAGGAGCTACTCGAGGTCGAGGAGTAGCCAATTATTCATGAGGAACATGGTAGCGAGTTTGAGTATCGGCTTTGCACGCATCGGAATCCGGAGTGGGTATAGAGTTCAAGAGCTTTTGGAGGCAAGATTCTATGCGCATGAGAGAGAATTTGAGAAGAAATGGAAAATTTCCCGGATTTGGAAATTTTCTAGTCAAAAATAAATTCCCCGTAAAATATGGAGTCCATCTTTGCAAGAATCGCGCGAAACGGATGCCGGATGAAGAAATTAGGGCAAAAACAAAGTGGCAATCTCCAGTGATTTCGGCCACCATTTCGGGCCGTAATGGGGGCCGAAATCACCTTATTTTGGCCCGAATAGAAAACGGCCATCTGCTCCAAAACTGCTCAGCCATTTTGGCACCCATTTCGGGCCAAAATCCTCTTATTTCGGCCACCATTTCGGGCCAAAATGGGTCGGGCTGCTCATTATTTGGGGGTATTTTTGACCTTTTGGGGGGTATATTTAAGCCAAAAACCGAACTTTTGATCGTCCCCAACCAATTTTCGGATCAAAAGCTACCATCTTCATCTTCTTCCTCTCAAACCCTCAAGAACATCCACACACCCAAAACCCAAAATTCAACCAAATTGAAATTTTTTTGTTGGGTTTTGCTCCTTGCAAACCCAACAACAATTAAATATTGAGTTTTTGAGAGATAGTGAGCGGTTTGAGTGTGGGATAATTCAAGAGGAAGAACCCTAAAAACATAATTTTTCGATTCATTGCTTTGGAGGGGGATTCAGCCTTAGTTCAAGAAGGGACTTTCGACGGGGACACCAAGGAGCACAACGAGGTAGTCTTGCTTTACCTTGCTCGAGTTTTCGAAAAATTGGTCGACCAATCAGTCCAATCTTGACATATTTTGGCAAAACCGGTCATGTAAAAATGGTATTTCGGGACCGTAGGTACAATTTCTCTCTTGCACTTTTAATTTCTTGCTTAAGAACTCTTAGGGCTTAATTTTGTTGAAGAATTTTACTTGATCATACTTGGATTGTCGGATACTTGCTTAGTTCACTCTAGACCTCACGTGCACTCGTCTTTTCTTTTCTCTATCATTATGTCTACATCGGGAAGTGCTAAGAGGAGACGGGGTATAGTTGTTTATGATCACACCATCTTTAATCCTGAGGAGGATGTAGTTATGAGTGAGGAGGAGAATGTGGACGAGGGAGACGGTTCTGGCAACCGTCGTCAGGTGCCTCCTTCTCCAATTCCTTATGATCCACGATATGCCTCCACTTCCACAGATTGGGTTGAGGGGTAAGGCTGCAAAGGAGGTTGACCTCGACGTTGTCTGCAGTACCAAATTCTGCAGCTTCAGGTTCGTTAGTGCGAATGCCCATAAGGAATATTGCACTGACGCATTCCTGAAGAGGGTAGGGACTCCTGAAAAACCCTTCCCGCCAAGCGATAAAATGCCAAAAACAGCTTAAGGATCTCTTCAAGAATGAGAGGATAGATATGTTGTTTAAAATTTGTAAGAAGTCTAGCTCTGCTCTTACAAGATAGATTCTTGTAAATGCTCGTTTTTATGAGGAGGGAGAGGGAGATGATCTGAGGCAAGTGTACTGTCGGCGCGCCTATATAGTCATCACGCTTGAGACTATAGCGGCCGCCATGAACTTCAAGCCTCTCAAGGATGAGATGTTCGCCTACCATGAGACCATTAGGAGGTTGTATGTGGTTGAGGTAGTGAGTTCCTTTTGTTTGGAGGGGGTGCCTGGGCAGGGTGGAATGAGAGGCCCACTTTACCTGAGTGGAACGTTTGTAGGAAACTCGTGCTTCCACGTGCGAGGTGGTAGTGCGAGCTTCTCCAGAACTGGGTTTATGGCATCACCGCTCAACCCACGTAGTCCTTCCAGCTTTGCACCATGGCTTACTGTTTGTGGATGGGAAAGCTTATCAATGTCCCGTACTTCATTTATCGTTTTCTTATGGAGAGGACTGAGCCTATAATCGTAGATCTCCCACGCACACTTGCTTGCTCCTAAAGCTAGCACAAGATGCTAAAGCTAATTTGAGAAGAAGAAGTTAGATGTGTCGCGCACTTGGGAGAGAATACCCGACCTGTTGGAATAGATGCCCTAGAGGCAATCGTAGATTTAGTATGAACAATGTTTTGGCTAGAATATTCATTTATTATTTATGACGATATTTAATATAATGAAGTCCTTAGATAAATTGTGTTATTTATCTTAAATGTCCCTAGTCCATTATATTGATTAATAGGGCAATCAAATATAGACTAGTATGTGGGTAGATTGATATGGAGATATCAAGTCTAACACATGGGTATGCATTAGGAGTAATGGCATACTGGACTGACCCACGACGAAAAGGATACATTAGATTATGTGAAGTCACAATCGCTTTTCGTAGTGCTAATATTATTGCAATCCTTGGACTTGAAGTCACTAGATACTCTAGTTGTGAAATATTGCGCTTTGATGTTATCAAACGTTACACCGTAACTGGGTAATCATAAAGGTGGCTATCGGGCGTGATAGGAAGAGAGCTTAGAGATCGTAGTGATGTAGATAGGATTTGTCCCTCCCACATAATGGGGGTAAATATCCACGGCCACTCGAGGGATGAGGCTTATTGAATGTCTGTCCAGACTCAGATAAATTAATATAGAGATATTAATGTTATCTGTAAGCATAAGCATATTCCCAGGATCGAGGAACTATGGATTGGATATACGAGTGTGACTATTTATGTCTCGTGTCCAATCCGGATATGGAGACAAAGGGAAAATGCAATATGACATATTGGGCACAAAGGTTTGTCGGGATCACTGACTATTTCTATTGGTTGGGTTGCATGGATGTGTTGCTAGACACCGCTCCATGTTAGTAATAGTTGCTACCAACTATATAGAAACCTATGGGGTCACACGTCAAATAGAGTAGAGCTAGATTTGGGATTAATTAATATGGATTAATTAATAGAAGGATCATTGTGCAACACCTTGCAAACTTAGTAGGACTAATTTGCAAGGAAGGGAATAGTTCTAGTTCTACTAGAACAAGAAATCTCTTTTATGGAAACAACAAGGAGTTGTTGGAGTATATAAAGGAGGCTCTAGCTTCCTTCCCACAACATGATTTATTAGTCATAACACATAAGGAGTGGGAGAGAGCAAAAGAGAGAGCAAGACAGGGTGCTAGGGCCGAAACCCTAGCCACCCGTCCGCCCCCCTACCCGACGGCAAAGAGAGGCCGCCCCTCTCTTGTGCTTTTGGTGATTTGTTGCTTTGATCTTCATCCCTCTTCCTCTTGGTTCAAGCTAGCACTTGTTGTGAAGGAAGAATCTAGATCTCACCTCTAGACGTGGATCAACCGTAGAGACGAGGACATCATTCTTCGTGTGATCTCACAAATCAAAAGGTACACATCTTCTATGTCCTTAATCATGTTATGATGTCTCTTCCTGTGATCCTTTGTGGGCTTTGAGTAGGATTAATTTTGTTATTCCGCTGCGTTACCTACGTCAAAACCCAACAGTGGTATCAGAGCCACAGGTCGTAGAGCATAACATGATATTATGTGTTTACGATTTCAGTTCATACACCGTATTATTGTTTATTACGCGAAAACTGAAAAAATTGGCATAGTAGATGCAATATTGAATTTAATTCAATCAAACAAGACCCAATTTAACATTGGATGTTAGAATTGGTGAGTTTAATCACATAGGATGTGAATAATTGGGTTCTTGAAAATTAGGGTGCATGGGCACATGATCGAAAAGGGGTTTTCAATTATGGAAACAAAATTATGGAATTAAATCCATAAGGAAACAACCTTGCTTGGGCAACAAGGAAGGAGGAAGGGGACTAGGGCCGAAACCCTAGCCGCCCGCCCCTCCCTTGCGCGCCAAGCAAGGCCGCGGCCTCCTAGGCGTGCGGCGGTCCTAGGGTTCGGGCCACTTGTTGGCTTAGACCCTTTGGACCGTTGTGAAACCCTAGTTACCCAATTTCATTAAAATTAAACGAGCGCGTTAAAAATTGGTTTTAACTGTATTATGTGCTTTATTGCATGGTGGATGGATATGGCCTAGGATTTGGATGTTTATTGTTTTTGTGGTTTGGTTTACGGCCTGCGAGCTGATCAAATTAATGTAATAATTAATTAAGTTTTACGGCCTGCGAGTCGTTCTTTTTCTCCTCGACATGTGAGGCTTTTGTTATTTATTTATTCTAGATGTTAGGCTAGAATTAGAAATATTTAGATGATAGCCAAGAGCATGGAGAAGAAGACTGGAGAACCAAAGGAGCCAAAAGACATCCCTAGGCGCGCAGCTATGGTGGAGCACATGGAGATGAGCTCGGCACTTTAGGGCAATTAGATATTATCATTGGCTTGATAATATCATTAGTCTAGAGGCCATATCCATGCCACGTTTTTTTTTATTTTGTGGATGTTTATTATTCATGCCTTGTTATTTATTTTGTGTGTATGGCGCTACAAGCAAAAACGATAACAAGATAATAATAAACAAGGTTGGTATTTTATTGTGGATAGCCCAATCCAAATAAGTAGACCATGTTGATAAAGATCAACCAAACAAATTAAAAGAAATCCCTCAATTAAATATTGCGTTTTGCCTTCTCTTGCCAAAACACCCTTCATGATCATGGCCTATTAAAATTCGGGCTTGCCAAAGCAAGGCGATTTTAATTTTCATGATGTGTCGCGGACGACGCAAGCTAGTAATGCGTGTATGTTGAAAGCAAGAGGTTGGACGCAACTGGGCAAGAGTCAATTGGATTGATGAGCTTAGAGGCATGACAATTAGGAGTTATCCAATTGGATAAAGAATAAAAGGAATTTATTCACCTAATTGGACCAAGAGTTGCATGGGATGCAATTGGAATGGTTCCTACCTAAATAACCAATTCTTGGGTGACTTGCCAAAGCAAGCTCAAGAAGAAGTGAAATAAGGATCTTGGACCCACTAGAAAATATAAAGATATTTTCCGCTTTAATAGTGAGGGCTTTTAATCCGAGAAAAATAGTGGGAGCTATATTTAATGATCTAGCCATTGTTAAATATAGTTAAATTGTTCAAAATACTAAATTGCATATTTCTCGTTTTGTGGAATTCCAAATGGCAAACAACAACGCATCGAGTTCATCCCTACGATCTGTCCTTGAGAAGGATAAATTGTCTGGAACAAATTTCCTTGACTGGTACAGAAACTTGAGGATTGTCCTCAAGCAAGAAAAGAAGCTGTACGTCTTGAACACTCCAATTCTAGACCCACCACAAGATGAGTCTCTATTAGCGGAAGTAAGGGCACGTCAGAAACATATTGATGATTCTAATGACGTGACTTGCCTCATGCTTTGTACCATGACTGGTGAGCTTCAGAAGCAACACGAGAACATGGAAGCCTATGATATGATCAGACACTTGAAACAATTGTTTCAGGAACAGGCAAGGCATGAGCGTTATGAAGTGTCTAAAGCATTGTTCAAAAGTAGTCTTGCAGAAGGGAATCCAGTAGGCCCTCATGTACTCCGAATGATCGGGTACATAGAGAACCTTGAGAGACTGGGGTTCCCACTCGGCCAGGACTTGGCGACTGATCTCGTCTTGCAATCGTTGCCTGACAGTTATAATCAGTTCATTATGAGCTATAATATTGAATGAGATCAACAAGTCTTTGCCAGACCTATTGAACATGCTAAAGACAGCTGAGCAAAGCATCAATAAAGGCAAGGGCAAGGCCATAATGATGGTACACAAGAAGAAGGGCAAGTCAGTTGCATCTACTTCAAAAGGAAAACGCAAGAAATTTGCGAAATCCAAGGAAGCCCTAAAACCTAGTGGAGGCGTGGCTAAAGGTGAGTGTCACTACTGCAGCCAGCCGGGTCACTGGAGGAGGAATTGCCCTAAATATCTGGAGGATAAGAAGCTTGGAATAGTGATTCCACCACCACCAGGTATTTATGTTATAGACGTTAATCTTTCTATTTCATCATCCTGGGTATTAGATACCGTATGTGGATCTCACATTTGTCGTAATGTGCAGGATTTGAAAAGAAGTAGAAGATTGCGAAAAGGGGAGATAGACTTGCGCGTCGGGAATGGAGCAAAGGTTGCTGCATTGGCTGTAGGCGTTTATGAGCTATCTTTGCCTTCTGGACTTATTTTAGAATTAGACAATTGCTTTTATGTGCCTGCTATGAGCAGAAACATTATTTCCGCTTCTTGTTTGGACGAGAAAGGTTTTTCTATTTTAATAAAGGACAAGTGTTGCTCCATTTATTTTTATAGTATGCACTATTTTAGTGCGCATTTGTCTAATGGATTGTATATCCTTGATCTAAATAATCCAATCTATAACATAAATACTAAAAGGATTAAAACTAATGATTTAAATCCTACATATCTATGGCACTGTCGTTTAGGCCATATAAATGAGAAACGCATATCTAGACTCCATAAGGATGGACTTCTAGACTCATTTGATTCGGAATCATATGAGACATGTGAATCTTGTTTATTAGGAAAAATGACAAAGTCCCCTTTCAATAAGAAAGGCGAGCGGACTAGTGAGTTATTGGCACTCATACATACTGATGTATGCGGGCCATTCCCCACGCCTGCAAGAGGTGGTTATACCTACTTCATCACATTTACTGATGATTTCAGTAGATATGGATTTTTATACCTTATGAAGGCCAAATCCGAATCCTTTGAATTGTTCAAAGAGTTCAAGAGTGAAGTAGAGAAGCAACTTGGCAAAAGTATTAAAGCTCTACGATCGGATCGTGGAGGAGAATACTTAAGCCAAGAGTTTGATGAGTATCTTAGAGAGTGTGGGATAGTATCCCAGTTACTCCACCCGGAACACCACAATGGAATGGTGTATCGGAGAGGAGGAATCGCACTCTATTAGATATGGTGCGATCTATGATGTCTCAAACAGATCTTCCAATATCCTTTTGGGGACATGCTCTAATGACGGCAGCTTTTACCATTAACCGTGTTCCATCCAAATCAGTCATGAAGACGCCATATGAGATATGGACTGGGAAGCGTCCCATAGTGTCGTTTATGAAGATTTGGGGCTGCGACGTTTATGTAAAGCGTTTACAAACAGACAAGCTCGGGCCAAAAGCGGATAAGTGTAAGTTTGTGGGATATCCTAAGGAGACTAAAGGATATTACTTCTATAACCCTACCGAAAACAAAGTGTTTGTTGCTCGGACCGGCGTGTTTCTAGAAAGAGAACTAGTCTCTAAAGAAGCAAGTTGGAGGGTTGTAGAACTTGAAGAAATTCATGAACCACAAACCACTGAACCGATATTGGAACATGAACGGGAACCACAAAAAGTTGTGGAAGAACCTGTTCAAGTAACACAGGAACTCCGTAGATCAGGAAGAGTGCGTCATGAGCCAGAGAGGTATGGACTTCTCGTGACTGAGCCCGATGACGTACCACTCATGGATGATGAGCCTGCAAACTATGGAGAAGCCATGAGTGGCCCAGACTCTAAGAAGTGGCTAGAAGCCATGAGATCCGAAATGGATTCCATGTACACCAACAAAGTATGGACTTTGGTGGAACCACCCGAAGGGGCTCGACCCATAGGGTGCAAGTGGGTCTTCAAGAAGAAGACCGACATGGATGGCAAGGTAGTTTCCTATAAGGGCCGATTGGTGGCCAAAGGTTATAGACAGATTCATGGTATTGACTATGATGAGACCTTTTCACCAATCGCCATGACTAAATCCATTCGAATCTTACTTGCTATTGCAGCATACTACGACTATGAGATTTGGCAAATGGATGTCAAAACAGCGTTCCTTTATGGGAACCTCCTTGAGGATGTTTACATGACACAACCAGAGGGTTTTGAGGATCCAGAGAATGCCAATAAAGTCTGTAAACTGCAAAGGTCCATTTATGGATTAAAGCAAGCTTCTAGGAGCTGGAATCGACGTTTCGATGACGCGGTCAAAGAGTTTGGCTTCATCAAGAACGAAGATGAGCCTTGTGTTTACAAGAAGGTTAGTGGGAGATCTATAGTATTTCTGGTCTTGTATGTGGATGACATACTAATCATTGGCAATGATATTCCTACTCTGCAATCTGTTAAAGATTGGCTAGGAAAATGCTTTGCAATGAAAGACTTAGGAGATGCAGCCTATATACTTGGTATAAAGATCTATAGAGATAGATCTAAAAGGTTGCTTGGCCTAAGTCAGAGTACATATTTTGACAAGGTGTTGAAGAAGTTCAACATGCAAGATTCCAAGAAGGGATTCTTGCCCATGTCACATGGAGTCACCCTTTCAAAGAATGACTGTCCCTCCAATGAGATGGAGAAGGACCGCATGAGCAGGATACCCTATGCTTCGGCCATAGGATCCATCATGTACGCCATGCTATGTACTAGACCAGACGTATCATACGCGTTGAGTATGGTGAGCAGATATCAGTCCAATCCGGGTGAGAGTCACTGGATTGCTGTCAAGAACATCCTAAAGTACTTAAGAAGAACTAAGGATGTGTTCTTGATATTTGGAGGAATGGAAGAGCTAAGTGTAAAGGGTTACACTGACGCAAGCTTCCAAACCGACAAGGATGATTACAGATCGCAGTCTGGATACGTGTTTTGCCTGAATGGAGGAGCTGTGAGCTGGAAGAGTTTCAAGCAAGGCACAGTTGCTGATTCTACAACAGAAGCTGAGTACATTGCTGCTGCGGAAGCGGCGAAAGAGGCAGTATGGATAAAGAAGTTTATCCCTGAGCTCGGTGTGGTCCCTAGCATAGTGGATCCCGTAGAGTTGTACTGTGACAACTCTGGGGCAATCGCACAGGCAAAGGAACCAAGATCGCACCAAAAGTCAAAGCATGTACTTAGGAGATTCCATCTTATTCGTGATATGATCGATCGAGGAGATGTGAAGATATGCAAGATTCCGACAGATGACAACGTGTCAGATCCGCTCACGAAACCTCTTGCGCAGCGAAAGCATGAAGGGCACGCCAGATATATAGGCATACGAGATGCGCCGGATTGGCTCTAGTGCAAGTGGGAGACTGTTGGAATAGATGCCCTAGAGGCAATCGTAGATTTAGTATGAACAATGTTTTGGCTAGAATATTCATTTATTATTTATGGCGATATTTAATATAATGAAGTCCTTAGATAAATTGTGTTATTTATCTTAAATGTCCCTAGTCCATTATATTGATTAATAGGGCAATCAAATATAGACTAGTATGTGGGTAGATTGATATGGAGATATCAAGTCTAACACATGGGTATGCATTAGGAGTAATGGCATACTGGACTGACCCACGACGAAAAGGATACATTAGATTATGTGAAGTCACAATCGCTTTTCGTAGTGCTAATATTATTGCAATCCTTGGACTTGAAGTCACTAGATACTCTAGTTGTGAAATATTGCGCTTTGATGTTATCAAACGTTACACCGTAACTGGGTAATCATAAAGGTGGCTATCGGGCGTGATAGGAAGCAAGCTTAGAGATCGTAGTGATGTAGATAGGATTTGTCCCTCCCACATAATGGGGGTAAATATCCACGGCCACTCGAGGGATGAGGCTTATTGAATGTCTGGCCAGACTCAGATAAATTAATATAGAGATATTAATGTTATCTGTAAGCATAAGCATATTCCCAGGATCGAGGAACTATGGATTGGATATACGAGTGTGACTATTTATGTCTCCTGTCCAATCCGGATATGGAGACAAAGGGAAAATGCAATAAGACATATTGGGCACAAAGGTTTGTCGGGATCACTGACTATTTCTATTGGTTGGGTTGCATGGATGTGTTGCTAGACACCGCTCCATGTTAGTAATAGTTGCTACCAACTATATAGAAACCTATGGGGTCACACGTGAAATAGAGTAGAGCTAGATTTGGGATTAATTAATATGGATTAATTAATAGAAGGATCATTGTGCAACACCTTGCAAACTTAGTAGGACTAATTTGCAAGGAAGGGAATAGTTCTAGTCCTACTAGAACAAGAAAACTCTTTTATGGAAACAACAAGGAGTTGTTGGAGTATATAAAGGAGGCTCTAGCTTCCTTCCCACAACATGAGTTATTAGTCATAACACATAAGGAGTGAGAGAGAGCAAAAGAGAGAGCAAGACAAGGTGCTAGGGCCGAAACCCTAGCCACCCGTCCGCCCCCCTACCCGACGACAAAGAGAGCCCGCCCCTCTCTTGTGCTTTTGGTGATTTGTTGCTTTGATCTTCATCCCTCTTCCTTTTGGTTCAAGCTAGCACTTGTTGTGAAGGAAGAATCTAGATCTCACCTCTAGACGTGGATCAACCGTAGAGACGAGGACATCATTCTTCGTGTGATCTCACAAATCAAAAGGTACACATCTTCTATGTCCTTAATCATGTTATGATGTCTCTTCCTGTGATCCTTGGTGGGCTTTGAGTAGGATTAATTTTGTTATTCCGCTGCGTTACCTACGTCAAAACCCAACACGACCCCCTCAAGGGCCAAATACCTGTTGAACCTCCACAACCTAGCAGAGACCAAGCAAATAGCTCGAGCTCCAACATGGAGCGACAGCTCAACACGCTCATACATATGATGGAGTCTCAGAGACTCCAAGATGATGAGGATAGAGCTAGGGAGAGGAGACATTTTGAGCATATCCGGAGTAGTCATCGCCAGTTGGGCCGAGATATGGAGTCACTTAGCTTTAACTGCGCCCAGCAGGGTGGGTGGATTCAGGACTTGGCTGTGGTGGCCAAGGTCGAGGTTCAGAACCCATATAACTATGATGGATTGTTCCATTACCAGTCTGATGTATACCCAGAGTCGAGTCCCGACGTCCGGGCTGACGACGACGGGAGGACACACTCCGACTAGACCCACCGGCCCTACGCTTGAGCAGCCGAGACCTCTTGATTTCACTATATTTTTCATTGAGGACAACGAATCGCTTGAGTGTGGGGGCTAGTTAGCCATTGCATAGCCATGTTACATGTAGTCTAGTTAGTCGAGTTTGCATGTAGGTGTCGAGTCGGTTAGTTTTGCATGTGCACGTTTAATTTAAGCATTGTATATAATTTTTGCACTTTTATTTACATGTAGTCTAGTTAGTCGAATTTTCAAATCCTAAAATATAATTTTTTTGAGAAAGGGAAATTGAAGAGAGTAAATGTGGAGAGGGCTTAATGATAGTATTCCCTAGGTAGTATGAAAATATAAGGTGAGGTAGAGGCGAGAATCTGGAGTAGGAAGGCTATAGGGTCAATGCACTCGAGAATTGTGAGTAGTTGTCTCTCTAACTAGTTATCCTACTAGCGCTACACCACCATCACTTAGGTAGTCATCAACCCTCCTCGAAGTGGCAATCGAAAAACTGTGCGAGTGATTTTTATGGGGACCTCACGTCCCGTTTCCATCGCCTAGGTCCACTAGTTACCCCAATTTGATCCATCTACCCCATTTATTCACAGCCTCAAGCCTATGAAACCAATAAGTGTGACTTTCATCACTAGTTTGAATGGTCCCTTCCTATGCATCATGATAGTGGAAGTTGTTTTAGGGAGGTTCGTTCAGGTGAGCGGATATTATACATCTTGAGTGGATCTTCTCACATGTCATCTATTGAGGGAATGTGAGGGTGAGTTCGAGACGACAACACACTTTGGTGTAACGGTGAGTTGTGTCCATTCATCATGATCACAGGTGGAGTGTCGTAGTGCGTGACATTCTTCCGCACGATATGGGGTGGGGTTTGTTGATCTTATAGGGGACGTGCTTGTGCTTCATTTACATTCTCTATATCTTAGGTGATGAGGAGGATTGCTTGGAGTTAGCACGTTTTACATTGACTATCGGGTTCGTGATTTGCTCTATATTGAGTGTGGGGGTGTCGACATAGATACGATGAAATCATTGATTTGACACATTCCACCTTCACGTTATCTATTATTATATTTGATCTCCTTGGATATTGTATCATCATTTGTGGCTCCATGTGCTTATTATTGAAATTGACAAAAAAAAGAGAAAGTTGTAAGTGAAATGGAATAGGGAGCCGGAAATTAAACTTTATGAAGACCGAGGAGATGAGCTATGAGTTTTGATCACTTCTTCACATTTGTGGCCGCGAGAAAGGCGTTGCACCAAATTGAGGGAATGAGGGCCAGAGTAGTGAGATTCGATGGGGTTCCTTCGATTTTGGTGAGGAAGTGTGAGAACGGGTTTTTGTGAGTTGTATCATGACGTCTAGGACTACGCTTCTAAATATCCTATCCTACCCGTTTTAAGCCGTCAACAATTGAAACCCTTGGATAAATAGCTCGGATGGTAAGTGCTAGGGATACGTTTGATGAGTGTGCGGAAGAAACTTATTTTGTGTTCATGCCCGTTCTGTCTGATGAAACTGGCCGCAAGTTCTACCAATCACCAAAGTTATATAATCTTCTAGGGGATGTGAGAGCCTTATGACATGCCGGTTATTCTTTGAGATTGACCAATCTCTAACTAAAAAAGAAAAAAATATATGTTCTTTAATTCCTTTCATTGTACTGAGTCGTGAGTCGTGTTGGCTAGCAGAAAGTGAAGTATGCAAAGCGGTGGGGGTATGCATTGATTTGGTTGTGATATGTATGCAATGTCTCGAGTGTGGGAGTCTTGTGCTTCATGGTTGCTTGAGACGAGCAAAGAGTAAGTGTGGAGGAGTTTGATAGCGCCTTTTAGGAGCTATAATTATTTAGCATTTACCACATGCTATTAGGTATTTGGAGAGTGATTTGAGCCCAGAGAATATGAGCCGTTTCATCACATGTTGCTCACCATGTACTATATTGTTAGTCCGGGCGTTTCTATGCATATTTCAATGTTATTTGTCAAATAGAATTTTTTGGTATGTTTTTTTCATTTTTTCTTGGCAGGAACGGATTCTAATAGGTTGATAGGAGGAATGGAACGAACTTCGGAAACAACGGGAGCTCAAGTGGAGTAAAGAGAACCCAAATTGGAGGAGCTTGGATGACCAGTCTGCACTAATTTGATCATATTTGGAGTTATACAATTAAATTTGGAGTGAGACCAGTGCCAAATGAAAGTAGACTCAAATATCTTTCTAACTATAGGTCACGGAGCTTAATCGGAGTTCGGACGAAGAAGATATGGCCCGGAGAATTCAGGAGCAGATTTCAGGGGTTATTGTGCAAATACTGAAGATTTGTGACGGGTTTCAATTGAAGGACGACCTAGGGGGAGAAAATACACTCATTCACGCTTAGAGAGAGCTAAGAACAAGGAGGAGAGAAAGAAGACTTCATTGGGGAACATCATCAAGCAAGGAGAAGAGCTCGGATCGCGCAACAATCACACTTTCTAGCGTTTGATCTATTTTCTCTCTATTTTCTTGTATGAACTATTTAAACAATATGTTTATTTGTGCTATGAGTAGCTAAAATCATACCTAGGCATCTATGGAGAGCCTAGGGTTTATGTTTTGAAGATATTTTCCGGATTTTGGATGAACTTTCATGCTAGGGTTATGATTCAATGAAGATTGTTTTGGTTTTCATCATGTTGAGTTCTTCCATTGACAAGGTAGGACTAAGATGTTTGATGTTGATTATCTATTTCTCTATTCAATCATGAACTAGGCTTAATTATGATCTTGGTGGCCTAGATATCTTGTTTATTGCGCTTAATCCTTATTGACGTAGGAGTCATGACCCGAAATTGCTAATTAACTAGTGAGTGTGTGAAAGCAACTCTACTCTAGTTGAGACGAGTAAACAAGATCATTCTTAATCAATTAGACTGAAAGGTGAGTTGATTAGGAATTGTTAGAAGAGGGTTGATTCGGTAGGAAATAGTGAGATGTACGTGTGGTGATGGTCTGAGAGGACATTATTCTGTGCACGATCGTTAGCCTACTACAACGTATTAGTAGTTGGTGTTGACCTGAGAGGGACAGAACGGTACCGGTGTGTAGAACGACAAGTGACCGAGAGGTAATTATCAGTGCCATTACCCAGAATAGGTTGCTAAGAGTTATCGTGTTAGAACATGAAATCCGGAATTGTCAAAACTACCCTAGGTGATCTATAGATTGCCTAGTATCATCTCCATTGATTTACCCTAAATAATTTCTTTTGCGTTAGTTTTACTTATTGATCTAGTCACTTGATTGAGGGTGACAACAGTCCATTCACAACCATTTTTTCCGGTTACTTGGGTAAATTGAATTTAATAGCTAAATCTAGAGCAAAGTAAACATCCTTCCCTTGGGTTCGATAACTCAGAGTCCAAAATACTCCATTATATAACTTGACCGTACACTTGCGTCTAACGCGTTAGTAGATGTGCGTCATGTGCGTCAGACTGTCCAGCACCGGGACGTCGCACTGGGAGATTTGGTCCTACGAGCCACTGATCAGTGCATGCGCGAAGCTACTCATCCCAAGTTTGCTGCTAACTGGCAAGGACCTTTTGAGGTGAAGGAAGTATTTGACAGCGGCTATTGCACGATTCTACGATTCCATGGGACTGCTGCAACTCCCACTCCTATCAACATGCGATGGCTCAAAACGCATTACCATTAACTCTACTTTTTGGCTTTTCTACCTACATTGTATGCTTCTTATATCCTACCATATGAGGATCCAATTAATGATAACAACTCTCCCAACTCTTTTATCAAATGTTGTTTATATCATACTTTGCATAGAAGTCAAACGCTAATTTTAAGGCCTATCTGCCTAGACAGCCGTCTATTCTAAGCCTATATGTCTAGATAGCAACAATATGCAACCGTAAGCCTATCTACTTTTATAGCAGCGATAAGAGATAAAGCCTATCTGTCTAGATAGCAGCCAAATGCGATTCTAAGCCTATCTGTCTAGGTAGCAGCAAAAACCGACTCTTGCTCTTTGATAGCATCATCATGCGAAGAAATACTGGCTTGCTCATAAATATATTATAGCAGCTACACGCGATACTTGCAAGGCATGTGTCTATCAACCACGCTTGCAAAATAGAACTCAATAGGGGTGTAAGGAAAACCGAATAAATAGGTCAAACCGACCGAACCAAACCGAAATGCTTGGTTTTGGATGGTTTTTTTAGATGTTCGGTTTATCAACGGTTCAAATTTTCACAACCCGGTCGATTTGGTTTGGTTTTTGGTTTGTAAAAATATCACACCGCACCAAACCGAACCGAACCGATATGTGCTTGCCGTACTTTTACTACATTGTATATTGCATAAAGTATATAAAATAATCTAATAAAGAGAAACACGAGTCGATAGATTAAATTAAAAGGATTATATTAATCTCATTCTTCTCCATTTCTCTCACGTTTCATCATAATTTCACTCTAAAATGATAGTTGTGCATATTTTTTTTTAATCTATTTAATTTATTTTTCACTTAAAAATTGATATTAGTTGATAAAGTAGTATTATAATATCCATTCGATAATATTTACGCCAACCGACCACACCGAACCGAACCAAACCGATGTTTTTCGGTTTGCTTCAGTTCGGTTGATCCTTTCAAATGGTTTGGTTTGGTTACAAAATCAGTAAACCGATGTATCCGGTTCGGTTTATGGTTTCAGCAAAAACCGCACCAAACCGAACCGCCTACACCCCTAGAACTTAATGTTCATCAAACAAAAAAAAAGAAAAATGAGCTTTTATATAAGAAAAACTTGGAAACAGAGAATCCATACATCAAAATCGTTCTCAAAGAACATCCAAAACTTTTACAAAGGACTTGTAATCTATAGAAACTACTACGATTGACTCGTCTTCATCATCGATGCCCTCGATCAAAACAGAGCTCTTGTCGATACCCCTGACATGGTGAAATGCCAGATGAACTTCAAACAATGGAGGCTGCTGATGTGAAGAACAAATGGGAGAACAGCCCATGGGGCAGGAAGCTAATTTTGCTAAAGAAAATTACATCCCACTCATCACTCTCTGGTTCAGGCACTAGCTGCAGAGCGTCTTCGGAGGTCCTTCGAGGATAGCTTCCTTGGTGATGGCTAGGGAAAAGTCATCTCCACTTTGATAAGAGAGTCTACACCACATGTCATTGGAAGTCTTGTGCAAATCAACGTTACTCCACAGGTCTTTGGAAGGCTTGGGAAAA
Source organism: Linanthus parryae (assembly GCA_023055425.1). Taxonomy (NCBI): domain Eukaryota; kingdom Viridiplantae; phylum Streptophyta; class Magnoliopsida; order Ericales; family Polemoniaceae; genus Linanthus; species Linanthus parryae. The sequence goes on along the minus strand of JALGPY010000010.1, from coordinate 10,644,674 downwards.
TCAATGGCTTCCTTCGTGGATTTCTTGGGAGCCATTTCTATAGCACAACAGACACATACAGAGTTAGAGATCCAGAGCCAGTACGTGTTGTAAAAAAGTAAAGAGAAATAAAAAGGACCACAAAAACTCAGAGGAGGTTGCATTATTATTCAATCTTGGTTCCGGATCCACGAACAGGAAGGAGAAAGTTACTAACTTAATTGTTTCTTGCTGCTGCTGGGATTTTCTCTCTCACTCTTAAGACCAAGGGGGTGGCAATGGTGAACAATAAAAGGCATGTAAGGTTTTGATCATGGATGCACGGCAGAAATATAATAAATTCATCCAATCAAGACCCTCCAAGGATCACAGGATGAGAAATCATGACGATGGTAAGAGAATAGTGATATGTACCTTTGAGGTATCCTTGATGAATTCTAACAAGAAAATTATCACGTCTCTATGGTTAATCCACGCCTAGAGGTGAGATCTAGATCTTCCAATCGCCTTGTGCTAGCTAGGAGGAGTGGAAGAGGATGAAGAAATCACACAACGGAGCACCAAAGAGGGGGGCAGCCCTCTCTTGTGGCCGACGGGGTGGGCGGACGGCAAGGGGGCTTCGGCCTCCTTGTTTGTCTTGCTCTACCCTTCCTTCTCGCCTACCCAAAGTATTTTATGAGCATAAGTTCTAGGGAAGGAAGCTGAGAGCATCCTTTATATATTTCAACAACTCCTTGTTTACTACATAAAGGCCCTATCCTAATCCTACTCAATTTCGGATTAGTCCAACTTGCATATTAGTCCTACTAAGTTAGCAAGTTGTTTCGATTTGATCCTTCTATTTAATTAACATATTAATTAATTATTTCCCAAGTCTAGTTCATCTCTATATGGCGCGTGACCCCATAGGTTCTACTTAGTTGGTAATAACTGTTTACTAAAATGGAGCGGCCTCTAGAAAGACATCTATTCTAGCCAACAAATAGAATAGTCATAATGACAAACCTTGTGCAAGTATTGTCTCATCCATTTGTCTCAATATCTGGATTGGACATGAGACACACAAGTCACGCTCGTATATCCAATCCATAGTTCATTGATCCTGTGAATAGCCTTATTCGTGCAAATAACATCAATATCTTATATTGATTTATTTGAGTCTTGACAGACATTCTATAAGCACTATCCCTCGAGTGGCCTAGGATATTTGCTCCCGTTATGTGGGAGGTAAAAATTCTGTATACATCACTACGATATCTAATCATCCTTCCTATTGTGTCCAATACACGCCTTTATGACTAGCCAGTCATTGTGTAGCGTGTGACGCTACCGAAACACAATATTCTACATGAACAACTAGTGACTTCAAGTCTAAGGATGACAATACAGTTGTCACCGCGAGAAGCACTTGTGACTTTTCATAACATGTATGTAGCCTTCTCGGAGTTATGTCAATAGTATGCCATTACCTTTAATGCACAACCATGGGTTGGATCATGATATCTCCATATCAATCCAACCCCATACTAGTCTGTAGATGATTGTCCTATTTAACCATTATAATGGACTAGGGATATTTAAGATAAACAACACAATTGTAAATCTAAGGACTTCATTATATTATATATCCAATAAATAATATAATGAATGTTCTAGCCAATTTATTGTTCATACTAAACTAGATTGCCTCTAGGGCACCTATTCCAACAGTCTCCCATTTGCACTAGAGCCAATCCGGTGTATCTTGTATGCCAATGCTCCTACTATGCCCTTCATGCTTGCACTGAACAAGCGGCTTTGTAAGATGATCTGTTAGATTCTCATCTGTAGGAATCTTGCATATTCGAACGTCTCCTCTTTCGACAATATCTCGAATAAGATGGAACTTCCTAAGTACATGCTTGGATTTCTGGTGCGACCTGGGTTCCATTGATTGCGCAATCGCTCCAGTGTTGTCACAATACAACTCTAATGGATCCGCAATGCTAGGAACCACTCCAAGCTCAGTCACAAACTTCCTAATCCAAACGGCTTATTTTGCTGCGCCATTTGCAGCAATATACTCAGACTCTGTTGTAGAATCAGCCACCGTCTCTGACTTGGAACTCTTCCAGCTCACCGCTGCTCCATTTAGGCAAAATACAAACCCTGACTGTGATTTGAAGTCATATTTGTCCGTTTGGAAGATAGCATTCGTGTATCCCCTTACGCAACTCTCTATCACCTCCAAATATCAAGAATGCATCCTTAGTTCTTCTCAAGTACTTAAGGATGTTCTTGACCGCAATCCAGTGGCTCACCTGGATTGGACTGATATCTGCTTTTCATACTCAATGCATATTACACATCTGGTCTAGTACATAACATGGCGTACATGATGGATCCTATGGTTGGGGCATAGGGAACCCTACTCATGTGTTCCTTCTCAATCTCATTGGAAGAACAACCACTCTTCAAAATAGTGACTCCATGCGACATGGGCAAGAATCCCTTCTTGGAATCTTGATGCTGAACCGTTTCAGCACCTTGTCTATATATGGACTTTGACTTAGGCCTAGCAGCCTTTTAGATCTATCTTTATAGATCTTTATACCAAGTATATAGGCTGCTTCACCTAAGTTTCATTGAGAAACACCTTCCCAGCCAATATTTAACAGATTGCAACATGGGAATGTCATTTCCAATGAGTAGTATGTCATCCACATACAACACCTGAAAAGCAATAGAGCTCCCACTAACCTTCTTGTACACAAAAGACTCGTCTTCTTTTGTGATGAAGCCAAACTCTTTGACTACTTCATCAAAATGTCGATTCCAACTCCTAGAAGCTTGATTCAACCCATAAATGGATTGTTGCAGCTTACAGACTTTGTTAACTTTATTCGAATCTTCAAAACCCTCAGGTTGTGTCATGTACACATCCTCAAGGAGATACCATGAATCTGTCTGAATCCTTTAGCCACCAATCGACCCTTATAGGTAATTACATTACCATCCATGTCGATCTTTTCCTTGAAGACCCACTTGCACTCTATGGGGTGTGCCCCTTCAAAGTCCATACTTTGTTGGTATACATGGATTCCATCTCGGATATCATGGCTTCAAGCCACTTCTGATAATCAGGCCCTTTAATGGCCTCTTCATAGGTAGTAGGCTCATCATCCATGAGCATCGTGTCACCAGATTCAGTCACGAGAAGTCCATACCTCTCGGGCTCCTGTCGCACTCTACTAGATCTACGAAGCTCTTGTGCTACTTGAACAGGCTTCTCCACAACCCCTTGCGGTTCCAGCTCATGTTCCATAGTAGGATCAATGCTTTTTGGTTCTTGAACTTCTTCAAGTTCTACAGTCCTCCCAATTTCTTCTTTAGAGAAAAACTCTCTTTCTAGAAACACGCCGGTCCGAGAAACAACAAATTTGTTCTCAGTTGGATTGTAGAAATAATACCCCGAAAGTGTTTAATGTAGGTGTACACAGGTATATTAATACTCTAGAAGGGGGGGTTGAATAGAGAATGCTAGCTTTTCCCAAAACACAAGTTTTTGAAACTTTAGTAGAGCAAACTGTTGATATCTCAAAGCTTTGAAAAGAACTTGAAAATCTTAAAGATATAACAGCAGAGTATAGAGGCTTCAAATCTTTGAGACTTGGAAAGCTCCAAAGATTTGAAACTTGCAATATAAACTGTATGTAAAAACAACAAAAGTAAATAGCAAGAACACAGAGATTTTACAGAGTTCAGTCACAATTGGACCTAGTCTCTGCCTAAGGAATCTAATCCCTCCAGGATTCAAACACAGTTTCTTATTAATCACCCACATTTAGCCCTAGATCTCAAGCCTAAGTGAGCTCCCTTACACTTATACAGCTTGGGGTTCCCAACCTATCTAGTTACAGACTACAACCTGTTGAAACAATAAGAACCTCTTGTTGTTCACTTGAACAACCAAACTACTAAGTTTAGTGAGGTTTTAGAGATGGAGAATAAATAATACAATTGTGTACAGAAAGAAGAACTCAGAAAAGATAAGTTGTTTAAAGCCTGAAAGAGTTCTTCTGGAATTGAATGATCTTCAGTCTGCTTGAGTTGAATTCCTGAATGATTTGAAGAGCTGTATGAAATTGATCTTCCCAGTTGATTGCCCTCTTCAAAGCCATGACCTCTGTGTCTCATACAATTCTATGCAATTCAAATTTAAGTAGCTGATCTCAATCTGCAACTGACTTGAGAGATTGCAGGAACAGAATTCCTAAAATAACTCCTATCTAAGAAGCTCCTGTCAACATCTTAATTTAAATGCATTGCTGATCTGTTTATGGACGTTGGAGTGTCCAACAAACCTGCAAATACTTAGCAAACAAGATCAAACAAATAACAATACAATCTAGCAAGAAGATCCGCTTGAAACAGCAGCTAACAAGTATGAGAAAACTATGCTAGAATTGTCTTGCTGATAGTTCTGAGTTTAACAAATATATTCAAACTTATGAATATATCAAGTAACCAATATAGAGTCCACAATAATATACAATAATCAGCTTGTATCAAGATCTAAGTATCACTGAATCCACCTGCATACAAGAAGATGATTAGAAGAACTTAGCAATAAAGAGTAACCAGATGATTACAATATCTCAAAGCTTTGTAGCTTTGCCTGCTAACTTCACCAGAATGAGCATTGGATTTTCAATCCAACTTAGTCCTGCAATGATCAAATTAGAACATAGATTGGTGAATGTAATTATATAATTAAACCATCATCACCAAAACATAACCAAAACCTGCACAAAATAGTTAGATAACTCAGCATATAGGAACTGCTACAGTGACTCAAAGCTTTGAAGCTTTAGTACTTAGAAATTTCTTATGCTTGTGTTTCTGGCTTTCATCATCAAGCAGCTAAGCTCTCTGCATGTATATTCATAACATAATGTCCATGAGCTTCAGACTTATCAATCTCCCCCTTGATGAAAGACAAAACACATTATCTGGATATAGATATCCTGCAACTTACAATCAGTGGTAAAAATCACAGAACATAAATTCAAAAACCACAGAATTGCATAGATAACATAATCTTCTCCCCCTTTTTGACTTTCATCAAAAGAGTACAAGAAATGTTGGATCTGTTCAGAGTTTTTTTTAAAAAAAAATAAGAAAAAAAAAAACCTAAGCTTCAGAAATGAGAAGAGTAGAAAGAATAGAGAGAATAGGTTCAAGTCTTTGAAGATCCTGTGGACTTTGATGTTCCCTTGCCTTTGCCCTGATTCTCCTCTTGCTCTTCTTCTGAAACTTCTGCATCTTCAGCCTGTTCCTCGGCCTGTTCTCCTTGTTCTTCAGATTTCTTTCCATGAGCTTCGTCATCCTGCATCTTTTCAAAAACCTCATCAACCAACTTGTTCAGATCAGCAGCTTCCTTTACAGCTTTTTCTGCAGCAGTTTCCTCATCATCTGCCTCATCTTCAGATTGGTCAAAGAGATCCTTTGATTTCAGAACAACCTGAATATTTTCTTCTTCTTCTTCTTCTGTTTCTTGAGAGCGTCTCCCAGAACTTCCTCTGAATCAATGCTTGTATCTCTACTTTATAAAGAAGGCACTTTCTCCATATCCAAACCTTTGATGATCAGGTCAAGCTTGTTAAGCACCAAACCTTTGAACTTAGTAAGGTCATTGGACAAGTTAAACAACCCTTGTCTCAAATCCTCCACACCATCTTCCAGAACCTCAACCCTATCTATAATCTGTGAGAAATCCAGATTACCAGGCACCTTAGGGGTTGAAGAAGCTCTAGGTTTGATGAACTCCTTTTCCTACAGCTCCTTAACATTCAACTCTGAATAGAACTTCAATTTCCTTTAGAAGTATACACAATCCCAATCCTTTGAAGGGATGCTTCATCAACTACCCCAAAACCAGTAGTAATCTTCTCTTTATCCTTCAAAGACACTCCAAAATGTTTGAAAAACAATGATAAAACATAGGAATGGGGTAAAGAGTGGTTCCTAGTCCTTGTCCCACAGTAGACCATGTGTTCCATCACCACATTGGGAAGGTCTACCTCAAACCCTTGACAAATCAATTACATCAAGAGTAAAACTTGTCTGTTACCAACTCTTTGGAGTATTCTCTGGGGACCACACACCTCATAATGATAGAAAATAGGATTTTGGCTTCACAGTTAAACACAGAATGTGTTAACTGCTTGGGTTCAGAAGTGGTTCTCTCCAAGAAAAACATGGCTTTGGCTTTCTCTAGGATTTCTTTTCTATCAGGATAGTCACCAACCTTATACTTACTAGGCACTCCCAAAACTTTGGAGAACACCCTGTGATCTAACCTAATGTCCACACCAGCCACTCTTGAAGTAAGGATGTATCTATCACTGTCATCAAGCACTTGAACCAGATTCAAATAGAACAGTCTGGTTAACCTAGGGTAAGCTTCAGAAGGTGGGTTCAACAGACTTCCAACAGATGAGTTTTTCAAGTTCTTAATGTAGTCTAAGTCTAAAATCTCCAATAAATCAGAAATGATTAGACTACAAAAAGACACTTTAGATGATGCATACCCATCCATCCATACCTTCTTGACATCAGAATTAACAAACCAAGATTCAGGCAAGAGGTTCTTACCAAAGTTTGTGGCTTTCTTGGTTTTCACTGCACCGTGCTTAACCCTCTTCTTCTCTGGGATTTCTTCACCCTTCTTTTGTGGAGTTTCTTATACTTTCTTGTCACCAGCCTTATTCTCTTTTGAAGATGGTACACTCTTTTTTTCCTTCTCAGCAATCACTTATTTCTTCTTCTTACTTGAATCTTCTTCCTGATCCTTATCCCCTTTTCTTTCTCCATTTCCTCAATTGTAGATTCTGAATCTGACTCAGCCCTTACTTCTTCTTGAAATTCCTTCACTTTCTTGGTCTTCTTTGTAGGAGGAGAAGTCTCATGAACACTAGTCGTGTCCTCTTAGTCTGATCCATGAATGGTGATCTTCCTGTTAGCCTTTCTCTTCACCCTCTTGTTGGAGGTCTGACCTAGCTGCTTGATCCTTTCTGATTTTCACTCCATTTGGGTTAGGTTTTGAGAGAGATTGAGAGAATGGTAATAGAGAGAGATAGATACGAAGAAATATAAGTAGAGAATGAGAGAAAATATGTCCTGAAGCTGGCTTAAGTAAGTAGATGAGTTTGACTAAAAGTTGGAGATTTGCATGCAAAAAAAATTCAAAAGATTTTCAAGATATTTGTAGATATTTTGATCAGATCTCTGAACATTTGAAAATATTTTGTAATTATCTAAAAAGATATCATAAAATTTTTCATGATTCAATATTTTTAAAGATAATGCATATCCACTCATCAAAGCAGTGAAACAGTAGTTCAAAGCTTTGAGAAGTTTCACACTAATACAGAAACTTCAAAGCTTTGAGCCATATTTTCAAGGCTCTAGAAAATATAATCTCAATGCCTTGACTCACACAGATAATACATATAGTAACTAATTACTCCCCCTAAACCAATGCATCCTTGTTTAACATACCCAATTCAAGTCTTAGAGATGCAAACCTCTCATCTGGCAGTGGTTTAGCGAAGATATCAGCTATTTGCTTAGAAGTAGAAATAAAAGATAGAACAATATCACCTTTTTCTATATGAATGTCAAATAATCCAGAAGTACTCTTTTTGTCTACTTTGTATTCTGCAAAGTCTGCATCTGAATATCCACTCAACAAAAAGTTATACCTTCTTGGATACCAAATCCCCAAGTCTGTGGTTCCATTCAAATATCTAAAAATCCTTTTCACAGCAATTAATTGACTTTCTTTAGGATCAACCTAAAACCTTGCACACATGCACACACTAAACATAATATCTGGTCTACTAGCAGTTAGATACAAAAGTGAACCAATCATACCTCTGTATTCTTTCTGATTTACACTCTTACCAGTTGTGTCCTTGCCTAAAGACAGTGATGAACTCACAGGGGTCTTTACCACCTTGGACAGTGACATGTTATACTTGTTTAACAAGTCCAGGGTGTACTTTCCTTGATGAACGAAAATTCCTTTCTTCATTTGATGTACATGAAGTCCAATAAAGAAATTTAGTTCTCCCATCAAGCTCATTTCAAATTCTCTGCACATTAGACTTGAAAACTCTTTTGAAAGAGCATCATTAGTAGCACCAAAAAGAATATCATCTACATATATCTGAACAACTAGCATATCTTTTTCCTGATTCTTGATAAAAAGGGTCTTATCAAGCAAACCTCTCTTAAAAACATTTTCCAACATAAATTTTGAGAGTCTATCATACCAAGCCCTTGGAGCTTACTTAATAAGTCCATATAACGCTTTGTCCAGTTTGTAAACATAACCAGGAAAGGTGTCATTTTCAAAACCTGTTGGTTGAGCAACAAATACTTCTTCTTGTAAATAACCATTCAGAAAAGAACATTTGACATCCATTTGGAGAATTTTTATGTGATTATGTGATCCAAATGCAAGACGTATTCTAATAGCTTCTAACCTTGCAACAGGGGAAAATGTTTCCTCATAATCAATACCTTCCTCTTGATTGTATCCCTGTGCAACCAGTCTTGCTTTATTTCTCACAACCTTACCTTTTTCATCAAGCTTATTTCCGAACACCCATCTTGTTCCAGTCACTCATTTATCATTTGTTCTAGGAAAAACATTCTAAAATTTGTTTCTTTCAAACTCATTCAGCTCATTCTGCATTGCAATGATCCAGTCTGCATCTTCTAGTGCTTCTTTTGCAGTTTTGGGCTCAATGAGTGATACAAAAGCACTGAATTCACACAGATTTCTCAATTGACCTCTTGTCTGAGTTCCAGTTGTTGGATCTGATAAAATATTCTCAGCGGGATGATCTGAGAGATATTTGAACTTATTTTTGGGTGTCCAAGTGTATGGACCTTCAAGGCTTTGAGTTCTTGATACAGTAGAAGGAGCATCATATTTTCTGTCAATCTCAGTCTCGAGGCTTTGAGATTTTGGCTCAGCAGGGGGTTCAAGGCCTTGAGATTCTTCTAAAAGTTTTTGGTGCTTAGTTTTCCTCTTACTCTCAAGGTCTTCATTAGTCTCATATTTATTCAAACTGAGATCCAAAAAAATTTATCTTAGAGAATCATCAGTACTTTCATCAAAAACAACATGAATACTCTCCTCTACAATCTTAGATTTTTATTGTAAATCATGTAAGCCTTGCTGGTTTGAGAATAACCAAAAAACACACCTTCATCACTTCTATCATCAAACTTACCAAGATTATCTTTGCCATTGTTATGCAAAAAAAAAGTACAGCCAAAAGGCTTAAAGTAAGCAACACTAGGCTTTCTGCCTTTAAACAGTTCATAAGGAGTTTCTTCAAAATTGGCCTGATCAAACATCTGTTGAGCACATAGTTGGCAGTATTAGCAGCTTCTGCCCACAAAGATTTGGTAAAATTACTTTCAAGTAGCATGGTTCTAGACATATCTTCAAGAGTCCTATTTTTCCTCTCAACTACTCCATTTTGCTAAGGAGTTCTAGGTGCATAAAAGTTGTGTGAGATGTCATGCTTTGCATAAAATAAATCAAAATCAAGTTGATCAAATTCCCTACCATGATCACTTCTATTAGACGCAACAGGTAAATTTTTCAAAGTTTGAAGCTCTTTGCAAAGTTTTGAAACTTCAGATAATGCTTCAGACTTTTCTCTAATAAACATTACCCAAGTATATCTAGAGTAATTATCAACCATAACAAGCATATATTTTTACCTCTGGGTGTTTGAACCCTCATAGGACCACACAATTCCATATGCAGTATTTCTAAGGGTCTAAAGGTACTTACGAAATTCTTTGGCTTGAATGAGCTTCTGGTTTGTTTATCTTGAGTACAAGCCTTGCTAAACTCATCATCCTCGAATTTAAGGATTGGTAATCCCCTTACCAGATCTTTTGAGATGAGCTTATTCAGAGAATGCATGCTTATATGACCAAGCTTTCTGTGCCATAGTTTTGAGTCATCCTTCAAAACTTTGAGACACTTCAAACTATCACCTGCAACTTTTTCAGTGCATAGTGCATAAACATTATGTGACCTAGGAGCAGTGAGTATGCAAGCTTCTGAGAATTTTCCTGACTTTTTCTTCATTTGAGAATACTTTTCCCATATTCTGCAAGTTGTTCACAATATCTGTAAACCTTTTGAACATATCTTTGATGGATTCATCAGAATTCATCTTAAACAGTTCATAGTGCCTCAAAATGATATTAATCTTTGTTTGTTTGACTTGGCTAGTTCCTTCATAGGTAACAGTCAAGTTATCTCAGATCTCCTTTGCATTTTTGCAGTTGGATATCCTGTTGAAATAATCTGCACTAAGAGCACAATATAATAAGTTCAAAGCTTTGTAATTTTTTGATACCTTTTCAAGTTCTGTAACTGAGAGATCTTCATCAGGTTTGACTGTTCTAACACCATTCACAGCAGTATAGAACAGGTTTAGCCCATTCACAATAATAGACCATAGTTCCATGTCCTGATCTATGATGAAAGTTTTCATCAATGCCTTCCAATGCACAAAGTTATCACCACAGAACAATGGGGGTCTATTAGATGCCTTCCCTGTGAGAATCCTCCTTCACCTACAACACTCATTGTCACAAGATTGTTAGATCTTTAAACTGTGACCCAAATATCTGATACCAATTGAAAGTGTGTAATGTAGGTGTACACATGTATATTAATACTCTAGAAGGGGGGGGGGATTGAATAGAGTATGCTAGCTTTTGCCAAAACACAAGTTTTTGAAACTTTAGTAGAGCAAACTGTTGATATCTCAAATCTTTGAAAACAACTTGAAAAGCTTAAAGATATAACAACAGAGTATAGAGGCTTCAAAGATTTTAGACTTGGAAAGATCCAAAGCTTTGAAACTTTTAATATAAACTGTATGTAAAAACAGCAGAAGTAAATAGCAAGAACACGAAGATTTTACAGAGACACGAACTACTGCAATACCTGACTACTAATCCTCAAAAAAGTTATTCAGGAGTGAGTCTCCAGTAGACAGCTTTTTGCAATTAGCAGATAGGGAATCCAGGCAATCCTTGTTGATCTTATCATCCTGTACAACTTCCTCAAACTCTTTGATAGATTTGTTAAGTATCTCCTTGCGCGCCTTAAGGGTAGCATGTTCCTTGCTATAGTTCGAGTATTCAAACCTGAGTTGCGCAGAATTGTTGATCTTGGTCAGCCTCTGTACGAGGAAATCCAGGTTTAGTCTCCCTGTCGCGACTTGTTGAAGGCCATTCGCTCTTGAAAGAAGGATTTGAGCACTGGCAACCGAGGTGCTTGCTAGAGTTGTATTATGTACTCTTTCTAAGAGAGAAGCCATCTCTTTGAGAAGATTCCCTCTATCTCTAGGCGCTAGCTCCAGAATTCTTGCTAACGTAGTTAGATACGATATGCGCACCATCATAAGCCATGCAAGGCAAGCCTGATCAATACCTACACACGCGAAGATGAAAGGAAATCAGTTAGTAAAGGCATGAGGTCATGAGCCGCACACCATAAGGGGAATTGTCTTACCAGTTCCTTCAGCAATCTGCTGAAGTGAGGCAACATGAGTCGCCCTTAACCACCACTAGAAGAGGCTATTGCAGCTAACCTTTGGTCTCTTAAAGCTTCACGCGCGAAATATTCTGCAGGAATGGCATATTTCCTTTCAGCAACCACTGTTTCGGCAACTTGCGAGCCCCATATTCCCCATGGATTTTGAGCAAAGAGCATATCCAGGTCAAGGCTAGAAGAATCAATGACCATGCTAAGAAGTGACAAGTTTTCATTGGGGCCCTCTAAGGATGCAATACCTCTGGAGGTATCTTGTGCAGGACGGGGAGCGGTCTTTGCTGACACCTCATCCGCGACTATAGAAGTACTGGTCTTCGAGGTCGCGTCTTGATGGGGCTCAATTATAATTGCACCATCGTTCCCTTCTCCTTCTGCTTCATTTACACTGTGTGCAGACTCCGATGCTTCTAGCACACTTTCACGTGCGACGTCAGGTTGCGTCCTGAGAGTTACGGCAATATCAACATCTAGAACGGTCGACTGAACATCCGTCATGATTTGATCAGGTGCAATGTCATCCCCATTAGACTCAGGATCAGCCTCTCCTTTGTTAGTTGTCCCATTTTGAGGAAAAGAACTGGAATTTCTTGCCTCATCAGCGACCTCAAATCGCTCGGCCATTTCAGGAGGAGTCTCAGCTGGCAACGTAGCTGTAGGAGCAACACTTGGAGCAGCAGCGGCATTAACTCTATTCGTGGGAATAGCCTTATTCGTGCAAGTCACACTCGTATATCCAATCCATAGTTTCTCTATCCTAGGAATAGCCTTATTCTTGCAAATAACATCAATATCCTATATTGATTTATTTGAGTCTTGCCAGACATTCTATGAGCACTATCCCTCGAGTGGCCTAGGATATTTTCTCTCGTTATGTGGGAGGGATAAATTCTATCTACGTCCACTACGATCTCTAAGCTTTCTTCTTATTGTATCCGGTACACGCCTTTATAGCTACCCAGTTACGATGTAGCGTTTGACGCTACCAAAATCACAATAATCCACAACTAGATAATCTAGTTACTTCAAGTCTAAGGATGACAATACCATTGCACCACAAGAAGCGCTTGTGACTCAACATAACATGTAGGTAGCCTTCTCGGAGATGGGTTAATCCACTGCGCCATTACCCTTAGTGCACACCCATGTGTTGGATCATGATATCTCCATATCAATCCAACCCCATACTAGTCTATAGATGATTGTCCTATTAATCATTATACTGGACTAGGGATATTTAAGATAAACAACACGATTGTAAATCTAAGGACTTCATTATATTAAATATCCAATAAATATACAATGAATGTTCTAGCCAAAATAAATTCATACTAAACTAGATTGCCTCTAGGTCATCTATTCCATTAGTCTCCCACTTGCACTAGAGCCAACCTGACGCATCTCGTATGCCCATTCTCATAGTGTGCCCTTCATGATTCCACTGCACAAGCAGCTTTGTAAGTGGATATGACAGATTCTCATCTGTAGGAATCTTGCATATCTGAACATCTCCTCTATCCATAATATCTCGAGTAAGATGGAACTTCCTAAGCACGTTATTGGATTTTTGGTGCGACTTGAGCTCCTTTGATTGCGCGATCGCCCCAGTGTTGTCACAGTACAACTCTACTGGATTCGCAATGCTAGGAACCACACCAAGTTCGGAAACAAACTTTCTGATCCAAACAGCTTACTTTGCTGCACCATTGGCAGCAATGTACTTAGCCTCTGTTGTAGAATCAGCCACCGTCTCTTGCTTGAAACTCTTCCAGCTCACCGCTGCTCCATTCAGGCAAAACACATATACCGATTGTGGTCTAAAGTCATCTCTTTCGGTTTGGAAGCTTGCATCCGTGTAACCCTTACACGTAACTCTTCCTCACTGCCAAATATCAAGAAAGCATCCTTAGTTCTTCTCAGGTACTTTAGGATGTTCTTAACTGCAATCCAGTGACTCTCAGCCGGATTGGATTGGTATTTGTTTGTCATACTCAAGGCATATGACACATCTGGTCTAGTACATAACATGGCGTACATGATAGATCCTATGGCGGAGGCATAGGGAATTATACTCATGCGTTCCTTCTCAATCTCATTGGAAGGAAAACCACTCTTCGAAAGAGTGATTCCATGTGACATGGGAAAGAATCCCTTCTTGGAATCTTGCATGTTGAACCGCTTCAACACCTGGTCAATATATGTACTTTGACTTAGGCCTAGCAGTCACTTAGATCTATCTCTATAGATCTTTATACCAAGTATACGGGCTGCTTCCCCTAAGTCTTTCATTTAGAAACACTTTCCTAGCCAATCTTTAATAGATTGTAGCATGGGAATGTCGTTTCCAATGAGTAGTATGTCATCCACATACAAGACCAGAAAAGCTACAGAGCTCCCACTAACTTTCTTGTAGACACAAGACTCATCACCTTTTCTGATGAAGCCAAGCTCTTTGACTACTTCATCAAAATGTCGATTCCAACTCCTAGAAGCTTGCTTCAATATATAAATGGATCGTTGCAGCTTACAGATTTTGTTGGCTTGCTTTGGATCTTCAAAAACCTCCGGCTGTATCATATACACGTCCTCGAGGAGATTCCCATAAAGGAATGCTGTCTTGACATCCATCTGCCAAATCTCATAATCATGGTATGCTGCAATTGCAAGTAGGATTCGGATGGATTTGGTCATTGCGATTGGTGAAAATGTTTCATCATAGTCAATACCATGAATCTGTCTGAATCCTTTACCCACCAATCGGCCCTTATAGGTAATCACATTACCATCCATGTCGATCTTCTTCTTCATAGATCGAACCATATCTAATAGGGTTTGATTCCTCCTCTCGGACATGCCATTACATTGTGGCGTTCCAGGTGGAGTGAGTTGGGACACGATCCCACACTCTCTAAGATAGTCGTCAAACTCTTGGCTCAATTATTCTCCTCCACGATCCAATCAAAGAGCCTTGATACTTTTTCCAACTTGCTTCTCTACTTCACTCTTGAATTCTTTGAACTTTTCAAAGGATTCGTATTTGGCCCTCATGAGGTACACAAATCCATATCTACTGAAATCATCAAAAAATGTAATGAAGTAGACGTAACCATCCCTGGCTAGCGTGGCAAATAGCCCACACACATCAGTATGTATGAGCGCCAATTGCTCACTAGTCCTCTCACCTTTCTTATTAAAAGGAGACTTTGTCATTTTTCCCAATAAACAAGCCTCACATGTCTCATATGATTCAAAATCAAATGAGTCTAGGAATCCATCCTTATGGAGTCTAGATGCACGTTTCTCGTTTATATGGCCTAAACGACAGTGCCATAAGTAAGCAGGATTTAAATCATGTATTTTAATCCTCTTGGTATTAATGTTGTAGACATGATTGCTTAGATCAAAGACATAGAGTCCATTAAATAATTGTGCACTACAATAGTGAATATTATTAAAATAAAAGGAACAACAATTGTTCTTTATTGAAATAATAAAACCTTCCTTGTCCAGACAATAAATAGAAAAAAAAAATTCTGCTCATGCAGGCACAAAATAGCAATTATTTAATTCTTAAACTAATCCTGAAGGTAGAGATAGCTCGCACACGCCCACGGCCAACGCATCAACTTTTGCTCCATTCCCAACGCGCAGGTCTATCTCCCCTTTAGCCAATCTTCTACTCCTCTTTAGATCCTGCACATTTCGACAAATGTGAGATCCACATCCAGTATCTCATAACCATGATGTAGAGACAGTTAAATTGACATCTACAACAAAAATACCTGGTGGTGGTGGAATCACTATTCCATGCCTCTCGTCCTCCACATACTTTGGGCAGATCCTCCTCCAGTGTTAAGGCTGACTGCAGTAGTGACACTCACCTTTAGTCACACCTTTGGAAATGCCACCAACAGGCTTAAGGGCAAGTTCTTTAGGCTTGGAAACTGACTTGCCTTTTCCCTTGGAGGATGAGGTAAACCTTTTGCCCTTTCCTTTCTGTACCATCATAATGGCCTTGCCCTTACCCTTGTTGATGCTTTGTTTGGCTGTCCTCAACATATTGAGTAAATCTGGCAGTGGTTTCACGATCTCGTTCATGTTATAGTTCATAATGAACTGTCCATAACTTTCAGGCAACGATTGTAACACGAGATCGGTTGCCAACTCTTGGCCGACCGTAAACCCTAGTCGAGAGAGATTCTCCAAGTATCCGATCATTCGGAGTACATGAGGTCCCACAGGGTTTCCTTCATCCAGATGACACTTGAACAATGCCTTAGAGACCTCATACCTCTCCACCCTGCCTACTCTCGAAAGAGCTGCTTCAGATGCTCGATTATATCGACATCATTCATGTTTTCGTGTTACTTCTGAAGCTCAGAAGTCATGGTGCATAGCATAAGGTAGGCCGCATCATTAGCGTCATCAACACGCTTTTGATACGCCTTTAGGGCTGCAGGGGTATTGTTCTCTGGACTTGCTGGAACTTGCTCCTCTATTGCGTACAACTTCTTTTCTTGCTTGAGAACGATTCTCAAGTTTCTATACCAATGAAGGAAGTTGGTTCCAGAGAGCTTGTCCTTCTCAAGGACAGATCATACGGAATGATGTGAGCTCGATGAGTTGTTTGCAATTTGGAATTCTAAAAAAGGAAAATATGCAAGTTTTAGTATTTGTGAATTTTTGACTATATTCAATAATGGCTTGTTTATCAAATATAGCTCCCACTATTTTTCTACGGATTATTAACCCTCAATATATTAATGCGGAAAATATCCTTATAGTTTCTAGTGGGCCAAGATCCATGTTTCATCTCCTTATGAGCTTGCTTTGGAAAGTCACCCATAATTTGACTACTTTAGGTAGGAACAATTCCAATTGCAGCCTATGCAACTCTTGGTTCAATTGGGCAAATAACTTCTTATTTATCCATCTGCATGGATAATCCCAATTGATTGCCTCTAGGTTTTTAATCATATTAATGGCCTAGTTGTGTCCAACCTCTTATTTAAACAATTTTACATAACTTTTTTGTGCCATCGCATTCCATCATGATGAACCAAGTTGCCTTTGCTTTGGCATGCACGAACTTGTAAATCATGATGATAATGAGTGTTTTAAATAACGAGAAGGCAAGAACACAATATTTGAATTTTGAGGGATTTTCAAATTCAATTTTAATTTTTTTTTGTTGATCCATATCAACTGATCTATCTATTTGAGTTTAGGCATAACTCCAAATAATAAATCCGGGTTGTCTAATTATCTTATTATCCTAATTGCATGCATCATCCATACACCAACAACAAAATAATAAGACAATAAAATAAACAACCACAAAATGAAATAAAACGTGATGTGGATATGGCCTTTTCTAGACTAAGATAATTCCAAGCCAACTGAATTATCTATGAACCCTAAAAGCAAACACATCTCCATGCGTCTTCATCTTTTGGTCCATCTTTCATAGTCATGTGGAATGCTCCATGCTCCATCTTATGTGTCTTCATTTGGATTTGGGCTTCTTTTCTTCAATCTTGGCTAACAATCTATTCTATCTAGCACTATCTAATAAAATAAATCTCACAAGTTGAGAAAAAAATGGCTCGCAGGCCATAAAACCTTAATTAATTATTACAATAAATGGATCAGCTCGCAGGCCGTAAACCAAACCACAAAAATTAAACAATCACACCAAACCACATCCTAAGGCCATATCCAACCACCATGCAATTTGCACATAAACAGTTAAAATCCAATTTTAACGGATTTTAGGAATATTTCTAGGGTTAAAACGGTCGAAGGGGCCCAACAATCTAATTGCCCGAACCCCAAAGAGGACCGCCTAGGCCTTGGGTCGGCCGGTCCGTAGCCCAAACGGCTAGGCCGTGTGCTAGGGCAGCCCCCGGCCCCTAGGCCGCGCCTTACTTGGGCTGCAAGCAAGGAGGGGAAGTCCCCTAAGGGGGACGAACCTCTTAGGGAGTTGTTTCCAAAACAACTCCCTTGCTTGCTGCCCAAGTTTGGTTGTTTCCTTGTTTGAAAAGAACTCCTTCTTTCAATAGGATGCCCAAAACCTAGATCTAAGATCCTAAAATTTCTCAAACTCACTAATTCATGCATCCAATGCAAAAACTAGGTCTTGTTTTGTTTGATTATGGAAAAATTGCATCATATGCTTGATTTGTCTTTTTTACTTTATAAAAAATAAATTTAAAGTGTACAACTATCAAAACATAACACATAAACCACGTTTATGTTGTACGACCGGTGGCTCTTGATACGATCATGGGTACGCAGCGGAAAATATGATTTATCCATATAATACCCTCCAAGGATCACAGGACAAGAGGCATAACTATGGTAAAGGAAGAATCATGTTACATACCTTGGGGTTTCTCCTGTGATGACTTGTAACGTGAATTGTGTCACGTCTCTACGGTTGATCGAGTTGAGATCTAGATCTTCCTTCTCCTTTGTGCTAGCTAGGAACGGAGGAAGAGGAAGAAGAAATCACGCAACACGAGGAAACAAGGAGGTGGCGGCCTCCTTTGCTGGCTGACGGGGTAGGGGCTGCGGCAAGGGGTCGGGCGGCCCTCTTGCTTGCTTGCTCTCTCTCATTTTTGTTCTCTCCCACTCAAGTTATGAACAATAGGCTCATAAGTGAGCGAATGAAGGAATGAGCATCCTTTATATAGTCCAACAAATCCTTTTCAACTACCTAAAGGACCTATTCTAGTCCTACTAGAATTCAATTTATTCCCTTCCTTGCAAATTAGTCCTACTAAGTTTGCAAGGTGTTGCAAAGTGATCATTCTAATTAATTAATCATATTAATTAATTCCGAAATCGAGTTCAACTCTATATAGCGTGTGACCCCATAGGTTCTATCTAGTTGGTAGCAACAATTTGCTAATATGGAGCGGTTTCTAGCAAAACATCCATTCTAGCCAACTAATAGAATAGTCATCCGACAAACCTTGTACAAGTAATTGTCACATCCCTTTGTCTCTATATCCGGATTGGACACAAGACATACAAGTCACACTCGTATATCCAATCCACAGTTTCTCGATCCATGGGAATAGCCTTATTCATTCAAATAACATCAATGTCCTATATTGATTTATTTGAGTCTGGCCGGACATTCTATAACCACTATCCCTCGAGTGGCTTAGGATATTTGATCCCTTTATGTGGGAGGGACAAATTCAATCTCAGCCACTACAATCTCTAAGCTTGCTTCTTATTGTATCTGGTACACGACTTTATAGCACCCAGTTACGGTATAGCGTTTGACGCTACCAAAATCACAATAATCCACAACTAGACAATCTAGTGATTTCTGTAGGTTTTTGATTCATGGATGCGCAACGGAAACACAAACAATCATAAACCAAGAAAAACCCTCCAAGGATCACAAGTCAAGATACATAATGATTGTAAAGGAAGAAATCAATAACACACCTTAGGGTTCTCCTTTGATG
Organism: Linanthus parryae; assembly: GCA_023055425.1. Classification (NCBI taxonomy): domain Eukaryota; kingdom Viridiplantae; phylum Streptophyta; class Magnoliopsida; order Ericales; family Polemoniaceae; genus Linanthus; species Linanthus parryae. The sequence goes on along the minus strand of JALGPY010000010.1, from coordinate 10,625,570 downwards.
ACTTCAAACGCGAATTGTGTCACGTTCTCTATAGTTGATCCACGCCTAGAGTTGAATTCTAGATCTTCTAATCCAATGGAGCTAGCCGGGAAAGAGGAAGAGGAAGAAGAATCACGCAAAACGAGACGAAAGAAGGAGGTGTTCGGCCTCCTTGTGACCGACGGGGACGGGCGGCGGCAAAGGGGGGCGGCGTGCTCCTCTTTGCTTGCTTGCTCTCTCCTTTTTGTTCTCTCCCACTGAATTTATGATCAATAAGGTCATAAGTGTGGGAAGGAAGGAAGGAGTGTCCTTTATATACTCCAACAAATCCTTGCCAACTACCTAAAGGACCTATTCTAGTCCTTCTAGAATTCAATTTAGTCCCTTCCTTGCAAATTAGTCCCTACTAAGTTTGCAAGGTATTGCAAAGTGATCCTTCTATTTCATTAATCCAATCAATTCATTCCCGAATTTAGTTCAACTCTATATAGGGTGTGACCCCATTGGTTCTATCTAGTTGGTAGAAACAATTTGCTAATATGGAGCGGTTTCTAGCAAAACATCCATTCTAGCCAGCTAATAGAATAGTCATCTTGACAAACCTTGTACAACTAATTGTCTCACCCCTTTGTCTCTATATCCGGATTGGACACGAGACATACAAGTCACACTCGTATATCCAATCCACAGTTTCTCGATCCATGGGAATAGCCTTATTCGTGCAAATAACATCAATATCCCATATTGATTTATTTGAGTCTGGCCAGACATTCTATAAGCACTATCCCTAGAGTGGCCTAGGATATTTGCTCCCGTTATGTGGGAGGGACAAATTCTATCTACGTCCACTACGATCTCTAAGCTTGCTTCTTATTGTATCCGGTACACGCCTTTATAACTACCCAGTTACGATGTAGCGTTTAACACTACCAAAATCACAATAATCCGCAACTAGAATATCTAGCGACTTCAAGTCTAAGGATGACAATACCATTGCACCACGAGGAACTTGTGACTTAACATAACGTGTATGTAGCCTTCTCGAAGATGGGTCAATCCAGTGCGCTATTACCCTTAATGCATACCTATGTGTTAGATCATGATATCTCCATATCAATCCAACCCGATACTAGTCTATAGATGAATGTCCCATTAATCATAATACTGGACTGGGGATATTTAAGATAAACAACACAATTGTAAATCTAAGGACTTCTTATATTAAATATCCAATAAATAATAAAATGAATTTTCTAACTACAAATAAATTCATACTAAACTAGATTGCCTCTAGGGCATCTATTCCAACAGTCTCCCACTTGCACTAGTGCCAATCTGGCGCATCTCGTATGCCCATACTCCTTGTGTGCCCTTCATGCTTCCACTACGCAAGCGGCTTTGTAAGCGGATCTGAAAGATTCTCATCTGTAGGAATCGTGCATATCCGAACGTCTCCTCTATCGATAATATCTCGAATCAGATGAAACTTCTTTTGCACGTGCTTGGATTTCTGGTGCGACCTGGGTTCCATTGATTGCGCGATCGCCCCAGTGTTGTCACAGTACAACTCAACTGGATCTGCAATGCTAGGAACCACACCAAGTTCAGAAACAAACTTTCTGATCCAAACAGCTTCCTTTGCTGTGCCATTTGCAGCAATGTACTCTGCCTCTGTTGTAGAATCAGCCACCGTCTCTTGCTTGGAACTTTTCTAGCTCACCGCTGCTCCATTCTGGCAAAACACATATCCCGACTGTGATCTAAACTCATCTCTGTCGGTTTGGAAGCTTGCATCAGTGTAACCCCTTACACGCAACTCTTCCTCTCCGCCAAACATCAAGAAAGCATCCTTAGTTCTTCTCAAGTACTCTAGGATGTTTTTTAATAGAATCTAGTGACTCTCACCTGGACTGGATTGGTATCTGCTTGTCATACTCAAGGCACATGACACATTTTTTCTAGTACAGAACATGGCGTACATGATAGATCCTATGGCCGAGGCATAGGGAATTCTACTCATGTGTTCCTTCTCAATCTCAAAGGACAACAATTCTTTGAAAGAGTGATTCCATGTTACATGGGCAAGAATCCCTTCTTGGAATCTAGCATGTTGAACCGTTTCAACACCTTCTCACTATATGTACTTTGACTTAGGCCTAGCAGTCTCTTAGATCTATCTCTATAGATCTTTATACCGAGTATATAGGCTGTTTCCCCTAAGTCCTTCATTGAGAAACACTTCCCTAGCCAATCTTTAACAGATTGCAGCATGGGAATGTCGTTTCCATTGAGTAGTATGTCATCCACATACAAGACCAGAAAAGCTATAGAGATCCCACTAACCTTCTTGTAGACACATGACTCATCTTCGTTTCTGATGAAGCCAAACTCTTTGACTACTTCATCAAAACGTCGATTCCAACTCCTAGAAGCTTGCTTCAATCCATAAATGGATCGTTGCAGCTTACAGACTTTGTTGGCTTGCTTTGGATCTTCAAAACCCTCCGGCTGTATCATATACACGTCCTCGAGGAGATTCCCATAAAGGAATGCTGTTTTGACATCCATCTGCCAAATCTCATAGTCATGGTATGCTGCAATCGCAAGTAGGATTCGGATGGATTTGGTCATAGCGACTGGTGAAAAGGTTTCATCATAGTCAATACCATGAATCTGTCGGAATCCTTTAGCCACCAATCGGACCTTATAGGTAATCACATTACCATCCATGTCGATCTTCTTCTTGAAGACCCACTTGCACCCTATGGGTTGCGCCCCTTCGGGTGGTTCCACCAAAGTCCATACTTTGTTGGTATACATTGATTCCATCTTGGATCTCATGGCTTCTAGCCACTTCTGAGAGTCTGGGCCTTTCATGGCCTCTTCAGGTAGTAGGCTCATCATCTATGAGCATCGTGTCACCGGAATCGGTCACGAGAAGTCCATACCTCTCGGGTTCCTGGCGCACTCTACTAGATCTATGAAGCTCTTGTGTTACCTGAACAGGTTGCTCCACAACTGTTTGTGGTTCCTGTTCATGTTCCATAATCGGTTCAATGATTTGTGGTTCTTGAATCTCTTCAAGTTCTACAGTCCTCCCACTTGCTTCTTTAGAGACAAACTCTCTTTCTAGAAACACACCGGTCCGAGCAACAAACACGTTGTTCTCGGTTGGATTGTAGAAGTAGTATCCCTTAGTTTCCTTAGGGTACGCCACAAACTTACACTTATCCGACTTTGGCCCTAGCTTGTCTGATTGTAAACGTTTTAGATAGACATCGCAGCCCCAAATCCTCATGAACGACAGTGTAGGACGCCTCCCACTCCCCATCTCATGTGGTGTCTTCATGACTGATTTAGACGGAACACGGTTAATGGTGAAAGATGCACTTAATAGAGCGTGGCCCCAAAAGGATAATGGAAGATCGGTTTGACACATCATCGATCGAACCATATCCAATAGGGTTCGGTTCGTCCTCTCAGACACGCCATTTCATTGTGGTGTTCTGGGTGCAGTGAGTTGGGACACGATCCCACACTCTCTGAGATAGTCGTCAAACTCTTGGCTCAAGTATTCTCCTCCACGGTGCGATCGTAGAGCCTTCATACTTTTGCCAAGTTTCTTCTCTACTTCATTCTTGAATTCTTTGAACACTTCAAAGGACTCGGATTTGGCCCTCATGAGGTACACAAATCCATATCTACTTTAATCATCAGTAAATGTAATGAAGTAGACGTAACCACCCCTGGCAGGCGTGGCAAATGGCCCAGACACATCACTATGTATGAGCGCCAATTGCTCACTAGTCCTCTCACCTTTCTTATTGAAAGGGGACTTTGTCATTTTTCCCAATAAACAAGCCCCACATGTCTTATATGATTCAAAATCAAATGAGTCTAGTAGTCCATCCTTATGGAGTCTAGATACACGTTTCTCGTTTATGTGGCCCAAACGATAGTGCCATAAGTAAGCAGGATTTAAATCATTCATTTTAATCCGCTTGGTATTAATGTTGTAGACAGGATTGCTTAGATCAAGGACATACAGTCCATTAAATAATTGCGCACTAAAATAGTGAATATTATTCAAATAAAAGGAACAACAATTGTTCTTTATTGAAATAATAAAACCTTCCTTGTCCAAACAAGAAATAGAAATAATGTTTCTGCTCATAGCAGGCACAAAATATCAATTATTTAATTCTAAAACTAATCCTGAAGGAAGAGATAGCTCGCACACGCCCACGGCCAACGCAGCAACTTTTGCTCCATTCCCAACGCGCAGATTTATCTCCCCTTTAGCCAATCTTCTACTTCTCTTTAGATCCTTCACATTTCGACAAATGTGAGATCCACATCCAGTATATAATACCCATGATGTAGAGACAGTTAAATTGACATCTACAACGAAAATACCTGGTGGTGGTGGAATCACTATTCCAAGCCTCTTGTCCTCCAGATATTTTGGGCAGTTCCTCCTCCAGTGTCCAGGCTGACTGCAGTAGTGACACTCACCTTTAGTCACACCTTTGGCAATGCCACCAACAGGCTAAAGGGCAGGTTCCTTGGACTTGTAAACTGACTTGCTTTTGCCCTTGGATGATGAGGCAAACCTTTTGCCCTTTCCTTTCTGCATCATCAAAATTGCCTTGCCCTTACCCTTGTTGATGCTTTGTTCAGCTGTCCTCAACATATTGAGCAAATCTGGCAGTGGTTTCACGATCTCGTTCATGTTATAGTTCACGATGAACTGTCCATAACTCTCGGGCAACGATTGCAACACGAGATCGTTTTCCAACTCTTGCCCGAACGGGAACCCTAGTCGGGCGAGATTCTCCAAGTACCCGATCATACGGAGTACATTGGGTCCCACCGGGTTCCCTTCTGCCAGATGACACTTGAACAATGCCTTATAGACCTCATACCTCTCAACCGTTGCTGCTCTTGGAAGAGCTGCTTCAGATGCTCGATCATATCGACAACATTCATGTTTTCGTGTTGCTTCTGAAGCTCAGAAGTCATGGTGCATAGCATAAGGTAGGCCGCATCATTAGCGTCATCAAAACGCTTTTGATACACCTTTAGGGCTGCAAGTTTCTGGTTCTCTGGACCTGCTGGAACATGCTCCTCTATTGCGTATAGTTTCTTCTCTTTCTTTAGAACGATTCTCAAGTTTTTGTACCAATCAAGGAAGTTGGTTCCAGAGAGCTTGTCCTTATCAAGGACAGATCGTAGGGAATGTTGTGAAATCGATGAGTTGTTTGCCATTTGGAATTCTACAAAAGGAAAATACGCAAGTTTTAGTATTTGTGAATTTTTGACTATATTCAATAATGGCTAGTTTATCAAATATAGCTCCCACTATTTATTCTACGGATTAATAACCCTCAAGATATTAATGCGAAAATATCCTTATATTTACTAGTGGGCCAAGATCCATGTTTCATCTTCTTATGAGCTTGCTTTGGCAAGTCACCCATAATTCGACTACTTTAGGTAGGAACAATTCCAATTGCATCCCTTATGCAACTCTTGGTTCAATTGTGCAAATAACTCCTTATTTATCCATCCGTATGGATAATCCCAATTGATTGCCTCTAGGTTCCTTAATCATATTAATAGCCTAGTTGTGTTCAACCTCTTATTTAACAATTTCACATTACTAGCTTGTTCCATCGTATTCCATCATTATGAACCATGTCGCCATGCTTTGACACGCACGAACTTGATAAATCATTATGATAATGAGTGTTTAAATACCGAGAAGGCAAAAACACAATATTTGAATTTTGAGGGATTTTAAATTCAGTTTTCTTAATTTTTTTGTTGATCAATATCAACTAATCTATCTATTTGAGTTTGGGCACAACTCCAAATAATAGATTCGGGTTGTCTAATTATCTTATTATCCTAATTGCATGCCTCATCCATACACGAACCACAAAATAATAAGACAATAAAATAAACAACCACAAAACAAAAATAAAACGTGATGTGGATATGGCCTTTTCTCGACTAAGAAAATTCGAAGCCAATGGAATTTTCTATGAACCCTAAAAGCAAACACATCTCCATGCGTCTTGATCTTTTGGTCCATCCTTCATAGTCATGTGGAATGCTCCATGCTCCATGCTCCATCTTTTGTGGCTTCTTTTGGCTTTGGGCTTCTTTTTCTACAATCTTGGATAACAATCTACTTTATCTAGCACTAGCTAATAACTATACTAAATAAAATGATTCTCACAAGTTGAGAAAAAAATTGGCACGCTGGCCATAAAACCCTAATTAATTATTACAATTAATTGATCAGCTCGCTGGCCGTAAACCAAACCACAAAAATTAAAAAATCACAACAAACCACATCCTAAGGCCATATCCAATCACCATGCGATTTGCACATAAACAGTTAAAATCCAATTTTAACGCGGTTTGTCAATTTTAATTGATTTTAGGATATTCTAGGGTTAAAACGGTCCATGGGGCCCAACAATCCAATTGCCCGGGCTCAAAAGAGAACCGCAAAGGCCTTGGGCCGGCCGGCCCCTAGCCCATGCGGCTAGGCCGCGGGATAGGGCAGCCCCGGCCCCTAGCCCGAGCCTTGCTTGGGCGGCAAGGAAGGAGGGGCGGTCCCCTAGGGGGGCCGAACCTCCTTTGGGAGTTGTTTCCAAAACAACTCCCATGCTTGGTGCCCAAGTTTGGTTGTTTCCTTGTATGGGAAGAACTCCTTCTTCCCAAAGGATGCCCAAACCCTAGATCTAAGATCCTAAAATTTCTCAAACTCACTAATTCATGCATCTAATGCAAAAACTAGGTCTTGTTATGATAGATTATTGACAAATTGCATCATATGCTTGATTTGTCTTTTTTTACGCGATAAACAACAATTTTAAGGTGTAAAACTATCAAAACGTAACACATAAACCACGTTTATGCTCTACAACCAGGCTCTGATACCACTGTAGGGTTTTGATTCATGGATGCGCAACGGAAACACAAACAATCATAACCCATGCAAAACCCTCCAAGGATCACAAGTCAGGAGACATAACGATGGTAAAGGAAGAAATCAATAACACACCTTAGGGTTCTCCTTTGATGACTTCAAACGCGAATTGTGTCACGTTCTCTATAGTTGATCCACGCCTAGAGTTGAATTCTAGAACTTCCAATACAATGAAGCTAGCCCGGAAAGAGGAAGAGGAAGAAGAATCACGCAAAACGAGACGAAACAAGGAGGTGTTCGGCCTCCTTGTGGCCGACGGGGACGAGCGGCGGCAAAGAGGGGCGGCGTGCTCCTCTTTGCTTGCTTGCTCTCTCCTTTTTGTTCTCTCCCACTGAAGTTATGATCAATATGGTTATAAGTGTGGGAAGGAAGGAAGGAGTGTCCTTTATATAGTCCAACAAATCCTTGCCAACTACCTAAATGACCTATTCTAGTCCTACTAGAATTCAATTTAGTCCCTTCCTTGCAAATTAGTCCCTACTAAGTTTGCAAGGTATTGCAAAGTGATCCTTTTAATTAATTAATCCAATTAATTCATTCCCAAATCTAGTTCAACTCTATATAGCGTGTGACCCCATAGGTTCTATCTAGTTGGTAGCAACAATTTGCTAATATGGAGCGGTTTCTAGCAAAACATCCATTCTAGCCAACTAATAGAATAGTCATCTTGACAAACCTTGTAAAAGTAATTGTCTCATCCCTTTGTCTCTATATCCGGATTGGACAGAGACATACAAGTCACACTCGTATATCCAATCCACAGTTTCTCGATCCATGAGAATAGCCTTATTCGTGCAAATAACATCAATATCCCATATTGATTTATTTGAGTCTGGCCCGACATTCTATAAGCACTATCCCTCGAGTGGCCTAGGATATTTTCTCCCGTTATGTGGGAGGTACAAATTCTATCTACGTCCACTACGATCTCTAAGCTTGCTTCTTATTGTATCCGGTACTCGCCTTTATAACTACCCAGTTACGGTGTAGCGTTTAACGCTACCAAAATCACAATAACTCACAACTAGAATATCTAGCGACTTCAAGTCTAAGGATGACAATACCATTGCACCACGAGAAGCGCTTGTGACTCAACATAACATGTATGTAGCCTTCTCGGAGATGGGTCAATCCAGTGCGCCATTACCCTTAATGCACACCCATGTGTTGGATCATGATATCTCCATATCAATACAACCCCATACTAGTCTATAGATGATTGTCCTATTAATCATTATACTGGAATAGGGATATTTAAGATAAACAACACGATTGTAAATCTAAGGACTCCATTATATTAAATATCCAATAAATAATACAATGAATGTTCTAGCCAAAATAAATTCATACTAAACTAGATTGCCTCTAGGGCATCTATTCCAACACTTATGATAACAAAGACCTCCACAATCGTATGGGCTATCTACGTAAGTAATATGACTCAGATTATCATCGATTCCTTTTAAAGTTGCGTGCCCTGGTTATACGCGAGATAGCTTGTTGTTATTATTTGGAAGAAATGGAGCCAACTATAGCAATCCTAAGGAAAAATTGCTTATGTGACTCTTGACCACATTGGTCCACTAACCAACGACGAATGTCGCTTTTAGACACTCCATATTTTAAGGCTTCGTAGATAAGTTCCTGACAAGATAAGGAGAATAGATATACAGTACCTTCCTCATCTTTGTCGCCAACAATCTCCGGGAAATCCTGTTGGGCGCGTTCCAGTTGACCCACAACGGATTGCGAACGCTGAGTCTGCTCTTCAAGGCTCTTCTTCATCGCTTTGGCGACATCGCGCTCTTCTTGCAGCCTTGCTTCTTCCTCAGTCTACTTCGCCATAGACACAGACTCTGCGATCATGTCTTCCTCAGTAGGGCCTTCTGGAGCTTTTTTAGAATTCTCGCTATCAGCCTAAGTCTTTGATTCAAGATCGGTCAAATGCGACATGTTGAAGGAAAAGTTATTACCTTCCCGCCTGGAAAAAGGGCCTCTGGAACGTACTCGACAAAGTCTTCCAAGCTATTCTGCTTTGAGCTCTGGCCTCTCTTAATAGCCACTTGCTTCCGGGGAGTAGGGTTCCTTCGCGCACGCTTCGTTGGCCTAGGTGTCGTCTCATCTGTCGAGGGCTCTTCGGAAGCTTTGTTTTTCTTCGCGTTGGCATCTTGTTCTGCAAGAGATGTGATGAAAACAGCAAGAGCAGACCGAATTCTGGCTTTGATCTCTTGCCGTATTGGCATCTCAGGTTCGATGGCGATGTTAGCTTCGTTCGAGCGCAAGATAGTGATGAGTGCACTGCTGCGATCACCCGAACCGAATCTCCTAAAGAGACCCTGAAAACAAAATAAGAATGTAAAATTCATCATTACATTTCCAAACTGTGTCAAAGGGAAAAAATGATTTGACAACATACCTTGTTGAACTTGTCTGCTTAACCCATTCATTCTTTGAAGGACTCCTTCTGAACTGCTTCAATTTTCTCCGCGAGAACCAGTTCCGCGCACAAATGATGATCTTTATCCAATGGAGAATAGAATCTGTACGATTTCACGTTCCTGGAAGCCTTATATTTAAAAGGGTAGACTCCTATTCTGATTGCAGGGGCTATCGAGGGATGAAATTGGAGCCACGACATAGCTTGAAGGCGAATTTGGGCATTCAAAGAGGCTGCCCAATCCACATTCGCCTCCCCCACTCTATCTCTGGACGATTGAGTTAATGGGAGAATGCCAACCATCAGGTCGTTGCACTCTTTGTACAACAGCCTCTTATAGCAGCCCTTCAAAACTGAGTCAAACCACAATGAAGGGGCCACGGCGTCAAAGCCAAACTGGGGACTGACCCTAACTGGATCATAGGGAGTTGTGATGAGTGGATAGCTGGTACACTCGATTCCATCTTCGCATAAAGCGGGTAGATACCCCCTCCTGCACCAGTTGACAAACTTGTAGTAGCAGATTGATCCCTCAGTGATGTGCGCACGAGTGTACTTCACACTCTGATTGGGATACATGGTGTCTATGAAGACAATATTGTCCAACTGTTGGACGTATGGCATGGGATTAAAAAGCTGGCATCATCGCATATCAAAGGGAATGAGCGACGAACTGCCTTGGTTTTGAACCAACGCCCGAGGGCAGAAGAGCTTCTTCTTAGACTTAGGCGAGTCCCATAAGGTCACGGGTGAGGGGATCAGAGCGTATAAAGGCCATCGCTCGTACACCCACATTGACAAGAACGCGGCATTGACATACATCACCACGTCGACCCGACCCTGGGACTGCTCCATATGCGACATCACCAGATCTAGGTGGTGATAAAAAGAACCAAGGACCAAGGGACCTAATGCTAACTTCTTCCCAAGGTATACACGAACGACCAGAGAAAGAACGTGAGAGAACACACCATCGTGGGGGTGACTGTCAATAAGATATCGTGACAACCATACGCAGAGAAAGCCACAAAGAGTATATTGAGAACCCTTCCCTTCAAACAAGGTGGGGGCCTTCAGGTTCTTCGCAGTCACTTCCTGGGCAATCTTAGAATTGGCGAGTCGCGGTAGAAATAGGTCACCTGCTTGGACCACAGGTTTTCGCGCCTGAAGGAACTGATACGCATGTCTTCGCAGGCTTGCTTGATGCCCATCTGGTGGCATTCTTCTTCAGATCGCCGATATAATCCTTCATTTCTTGGAAGATCAAGAGATCTTCGTCAGTACTCAAAGCAGCTAGAGGATCTATGGCGCCCATGCAGGGAAGCTTCAGCAGCGCCTCGACATCTTCGAGTGTCGGCCCGGCCTCAAAAGTCGCAAAGTGAAAGATTTGAGTTTTCTTCGAGTACCGCGAGAACAATGTCATCAGCATGTCTTTATCAAGCTTCACGTTTAATCCCTTCGTCGCGCGCACAGCACCGTAAATCCTGTGCTGGTTAACTCAGTCTCAAAATGGGTGAGAATGTATACCGTCCACTCGTCCATGTAATCCAGCTTCTCGGTGACGGTCTGGTGAAAAAGATCTGTGAAGGGATAAAGTCAAGCCCCGAGGCGAAGTCTGTGAATATCATTTACATTGGCAAGATCCCAATCGTCTCTTTCTGACTCATATGTCAATTTCAAAGCATTCTTTGGGGGAGGCGTCTCAATTGAAGCGCCTCTGATGGTGGCCAGATAAAAATCTTCCCCTCCTAGGTAAGGGGCCTTACACCATATCTCTTTTGGGACCTCTGGAAGAGCAACTGCTTCCTTCAAAATTTTAGTTCCAAACCCAGACTGGGTACTAGTTTGGGTCCAGAAATTAAAGCAAAGGATAAAGGTCACTAAACTTGTTGTCTTTTGAGTGACTGGATTGTTTGGACAACATCTGGTTGAGGAGCTGAACGTCTTGTTGGGAATTTCCTCTCCGGCTCATAAAATTTCAGAAGCAATGACGGTAGAAAAGTTCTAATTGAAGAAGCAAAGGGTTTAAATTGTCCTCAAGATTGAAGAGTCGCGACTGCTGACATTCGCTGAGTCGGCATCACTTCGGTAATCGGCGAAATTGATTACCTATCAGATCATTTTGAGTTATTCTTGCCTCAAAAATCGGATAAAATATGTGGATGGCGTCTGGTTAACCTCGCAATGACCACACATCATCAAAGGCTATATGGCGTCTCGAACCCCTAGGCAATCATGGCTATATCAAGGGGCTAGGGATTCGAATTTTATTCAAAACAATACGAGGATCTGCGTGGGGACCACGCACGACTGATTTTGCTCGACTACACGGCAAACGCGCGCGTGACTTTCGTGCAAAAGGGGGCTATTGTTGATAGTGCATTCGAGACAGACAGTGCATAGCCACGTGGCGGCCATCCAGCACATCTGACTGTGCTTTGCATACACCTTATCACTGATCATACTTATCCACATGGGGGCTGCAAGACAGGGCTACCCATGATACCAACCACACGGTAATTGTAGGTACTTAGTGGTTTGGAGGCTAGAGTAAGGTCTGCCGCGCGCGAACAATAACCAAGCTCGCGCCCGAACCTTACTTACTGACTTGAGAGACTTAATGATCACGTCCTATAAACCCGGTCGATCTCATAACGGTCTCTGGTATATGCGGGCACGTGCGTAACGTTCCCTATATATACGGTCGAACGTGTCGTTACGGGTCTATCATTAAGCCTTCATTTATGGGCGCATTAACCCCTCACAACGGTCACTTCCCTACTATATACAGGATCGTTAGCCCTCCATTGCAATCTTGTGGTTCTTCTTTGATGCTCTTGGACTTTCTGGACTTTTGGATTTACCGAAGCTCCGTCATTAAGCTGTCTCGCTCTCAAGAACAGTTACCATTGCTTACTCTCTCCCTACTCACTACCCTTCATCTCTCTGTGTTCATACTCCATTCCCTACTTGAGGTGCATGCTTGGATCTCTCTCAAGGATTTCCAAAAACACAGCCGCATTGCATCAGCTTTTTTGAATCCCTGCGACGCCTTTCGATTAGGCAAGCCATTAAAGGTGGTTCGACGAGAAGCGTATGAAGGCGTCTTTCCATAAAATCCAACGGTAAGGCCTTCCCGGCCACATGGAACATGAGATCAACTTCAGAACCCCAGTCACCATGAAAAATGGAGAGCTAACCCACTGCAAACTTCGCAATGAGTTGCCCTTGCCAAGCCTTATCCCATAGGCACTTGCGCGCTTTTTCCAATTTGTAATCCTTAAGAATAACATAATACAAAAGGTAATGTGAGATTACTCCAATAAGAAAAATGGAGCAAGACTGGTGAGGAGAATAGAACGAAATCAAAATAGCACCGCCTTGCTAGGCCAAGCCAGAAGCTACTTCCGGATTTGCAGCCCTCCAACAATTCTTCATAAATTTGAAATTAGCCACATGCCACTTTGGCTAGCCAATAAGAGAGAAAATATTGGAAGATTTAAGGTACAGACACCGGTCCTCTCCAAGCAACCGCCTCCGGATGATCTTGCTTGTTGCACTCAAAGAAAGTAAATCCTTAAACGAACTGGCGGACACACGCTGCACGATCATGCAAAAAACATCACCGTGTGCAGTCTCTAGAAGAGAATTCCCTTAAGCGGCCTCATCCATTTTCAAACTTTTTGATACAAGATTTCGTACACCTGTTGGGGTAGAAAGGTAAAGGGGAAATAGTAGGTTGGAAATAGTGCTTTGGTTAATGCATTGTCATTAATGGGAAGTAGGTTGGACGTAGTAGTGTCGCAGTAATGATTACCTATCACTGTGTTGAAGCTTTCATCAAACTAGTTATGAGCACGTGTGTTGCACGTGAAATTTTATTTATTACAATATTCATACTTAATCAAAACGAAAAAAAATCAAGACAAGAAGCACCGTGATATTTTAAAGTCGGTGAGTAATATAGTAAACCCAACAAATAAGTGAGAGATGAAATGTGTGTTACGAAATTTAACATACTACCAAAATTCTTAAGACCTATATGTCCCTCAACGATGCAAATGGGTTCGGAATAAGGTCTCCGATGATATCTGCTTCATTCGTATAGTGCGGTCCACTTAGGCCTTGCCAAGTCTCTAATGTATGCTTCAGTCTCAAAACTGGTCGCCAAATTCTATAAAGAATACAACATTGAAATTAAGTGGTGATTGTAAAGAAATTATGGCGGAAATTGCTGAGAATAACGATGACATAATCAGTAATCTTCCGGATGCAATTATCCATCACTTATTTTCCTTCTTGCCCATGAATACATAATCAAAAAACTGTTTGCGATGTGTTGAAACAGTGTTTAAAATCAAAACACATTAATTCATAAAAACACAAATAAACCGGTGGAAGGAGAGAACAAGCGGTGAACTGTAATAATGTAGCCAGTGACCGACTTGAGAGAGAGAGATCAAGTGAATAGGTGAGAAGAGAGAAAAAAAAGTGGGGACAACCTGCAGGTGAGAGAGAGGAAAGGTGAAAATGTGAGAGAGTGAGAGGTTGCACGTGAAGGAGTGGGAGAGAGAGAGAGAGGGAGTGAGTGAGTGAGAGAAAGAGTGAGAGGCTGCACGTGAATGAAGGAGTGAGAGAGAGAGAGAGAGTGAGTGACAGAAAAGAAGAGAGAGAAATGTAAATGGAGATGGACAAATTATCCCAAATTATTATTTTTTTCCGAAATTTCATTTTATTTTAATCTTTTTTGCATTATAACGATAATATAAATTAACTTTTAAAATATATATAAACGAGTGTTCTTACCAATTCTCCCTCGGACACGGGCAATCCTCTGGTATATTTTAAAAAAAACAACGTCTTATGTGAGTTATGCTTGATTTAACAATGAGATTTTGGTATCCGTTCAAAAACAATAAAAATAGTGAAACAGAACAAGCTGAAAAAACAGGTTTAAAAACATAATAACAAAACTGACATGATTTCTTACGTGTATGCGCAAGTGCACGGTCAAGTAATATAGGGGTGGTATTTCAACCCCGAGTTATCGATCCCACGAGGAGAGACTTGAGATTATTTAATGAAAAGCTTAATTTAGAGTTAAAGTAACCGTGAGCAATGTTTGTTCGTTTAAGAGTTTGCCTACCCCAAAAAGTGGTTGTACTGAAATAACAATCTTTTTGGATTTTATAATTAAACACAGTTTAATAAAATATGGAGAAAGACTATGCGATGTATGGATCACCTAGGGTTGTTAGACAATTCCGGATATTGTATTGAAACACACTAATCCTAACTCAGTTATGCCACGTAACTAGTCACTACGATCTTCTCTCGATCTCACGTAGTCCTACGTCACGGTCTACTACAGGTCATGTCGGTCCACTGTCGTCTACCCAATGGCCAATCCTATTCAAATCACCTCTCAGTCTCATTTATTAAGGATTGTGTTCATGTTATCTATCACCCTAGGCCAAGTCTCCGTCGAGCACTCCACCTAAGTACAAGCAATCCGGGTAGCTACTGCATTGTTGCTAAGATTTAAGCTCAGAACAGGAACAATATCTAAACTCAATTAAAGCGTTAAGTAATAATCAAGATTATGCATCAAAAACATCTTCTTATGGTCATTCATCTCATACCAAGGGTGTGTCAATAACCCTAATTCAACAATACACAAAAAGAAGTTGAAGAATATTCATAGTCATGAATCCAATACATGAATCAATCACAATAAGCCGGAAAAAGATGAATATAACATAACCCTAGGCTCTCCATAGAGCCTAGTAAAGAATCTAGCTACTCATAGTATATGAATGATAAAAGAGTTTCTCCATAGATAATGAAAGAGAAGGAGAAGAAGTGATCAAACGATGAAATCTCCGAAGAGTAGACGAATCCGTGCACCTAAGCTCCAAGCTTCTCTCCAATGTTTTCCCGTGCGTGATTGATGTCTCTCTAGGTCTTCTCTCACGTTTTTTACCAACTGGGCCGAGTTTTTAATGTAACTTGGCCGAAATTGCATTTCAGCCCCTCCAATTTGTAATTCCCAGACAGAATTGGAAGCTGATATTGCGCGGGCCATATCTCCCTCATCCGGACTCGTATTTGGACTGACCATATATCGTTGAAAAGCTATGGATGTCTACTTTCCAATGGCTCAGGCATTGCTCCAAAAATCATTGTATATTTTCCTAAGAATTGAAAAGAGTGAAGGCTGGTCCTGAGTGACTTTTCTAACTTTGCTACCTTTTTGCATCTTCTTTTCTCCTTTTCATTCCAAGCATATCCAAGCCTCTCATAATCTCCATTGAAGCTATTTTACCCGAGTTACACAACACTAAACAACCCGTGCTATTATCTTCGCAAATATGAGAGAAAACATGCTCGAATAAGCTTGAAACTACACTTTTCACTCTTAGGCTAAAAAATCATCAATTTCACATTTTTGTGCACATATACCATATAAATCATGTGAAATAAGCCTAATGCAAGTGATAGAAAGTATCATGATAACTCTTAAATGAGAGTTATCAAATACCCCCACACTTACCTTTAGCTCGTCCCGAGCAAAACTTGCTTCACTCCCCAATGATTTGCATCTATCATTACTAGCCATGTAACAAAAACGACTCACGTACACGACTATGCAATCTAAATGCTTTGTACAATGCAACTCGATTATAAAACAATGCAAGTATTGAAATAACACAAAAAAAATCTTCTTCTTTGGATATCAGGCAATCTCGCTATTACCAACCAAACTCATCAAGTTCTCACAAGTCTCAATAGAAAATCACACAACCAATAGCAAGAAATTTAAGTAGAATGATCCTACGCACAAGTTCACTAAGGGGTCCCCAAACATCCACCATAAACAATCCTACACTCGGGAAAGTCCTTTAGCTCAGAGGGTCTAGGAATCCTTAGTACTAAGGTAGTCTTTCGTCGCCAAGTCATTTGAGGTTTTCAGACCCTCTTAGTCGTGATTGCATTTGAATGCAAATTGTCCCAGTGACGGGAGACACAACTCCGTGTAATACGGCTTGAATTTAAGTTTCCTTAGAAGTTATAATTGGATTGAATCCAAATTCTCCAAATGAATGGAGGCACATTAGGTTGTTCACCGTATCTAATCCAAGAGAAGATTTTTTTCATTCTCGTCTAATTTTTTCAACCGTGCATTTAGAGCTACTAAGTGTGCGATTTTTCGGTTAGCTCTTGAGACCGCCTTAAGGGATGGTGGTGTACACTCCCTAACTTCACTTAGGCTAGAGCAATGTACCACATGGAACTGACTCTACACGAAGGTCCACCCCAGATTTCAAGTGACCACAAGTCTCCACTGAAAACAGACCATTCAACTCCTTAGAACTAAATCCTCCTAGCACAATAAAGGAACTAATGGTATGCCCTCTTCTACTTTCCACTTTTCCCTGAATACCCGGGACATCCTTTCGTGAAACAGGCGCGCAAGATACTAAAAATTAAGGTTTTCCCTACTACGGCGCTTCCTATTCTCAGAGACTCTTTCACGGAACTCTCTTCGGTTTCAAGCTTCATCAATTGCCATTATTCTCAAAAATTTCAAATATTTCTGATTTTTCACTTTTCTAGTTTTTTTATTTTTTCAATTTTTTCCTAAACTCTATATGAAACTGGCCAACTCGATTAATCACACAACTATTGGGTAGGGGGAATCAATATTTAAAAGTGCAAACAAATGCATAAAATACACAATCTAATATGATACAACAATATATAAAACAATCCACCTTAACCACGAATATGACACAATACTACACATACTACATGTAACAAGGCGATCTAAGACGGACATGGCTAGCAAAGGTAGACATAACCCCCCCCCCCAAACTTGAGATATTCATTGTCCTGAATGAATTTAAAGAGTACCCCCAAAGAACATGATATCAACGTGTAAGGAATTAATAGCGAAATGGCAAGTGTTGCAGGGCACTTCGCCTAGAGTGGCTCGACGTGAATTTTAAAGAGAGAGAGAGAGAGAGAGAAATTGTACCTTCGGTCCCGGAGTACCGTTCTTACAGGACCGATTTCGCAAAATTTGGACGAGAATGGACCGGTTGGTCGACCAATTTTTCGAAAACCCGAGCAAGTCGAAGCAAGACTACCTTGTTGTGCTCCTCGGTGTTCCCGTTGCAGGTCCCTCTTGGAGCTTTGGCCGAATCCCCCTCCAAAGCGACGAATTGTAAAATTCTCATTCTTGGAGTTCTTACTCTTTGAATTCCCACACACTCAAACCGCTCACTATCTCTCAAAAAGTCAATAGTTAATGTTGTAGTTGGGTTTACAAGGAGCAGAACCAAACAAAAACTTCACGATTTGGATGAGTTTCGAGTTTTGGGTGTGTAGGCGTTCTTGAGGTTTCAGAGGAAGAGAGATGAATAAAAGGAGTGTTTGATCCGAAATTGGGGTTGGGAGTGTGAGAAATCCGTTTTTTGTTTTAAATAGTAGCCCCGGAATACCCAAAATGCCCCCAATTAATGAGGCTTCCAGAGCATTTTGGCCCGAAATGCTTTTGATTTCGGCCCGAAATACAGTGTATTTCAGCCCGAAATCAAAACAATTTTGGCCCGAAATGATTTGGAATTCTCAAAACAGATCCCTCTTTTCATTTCGGCCCGAAATCAAGGGTATTTCAGCCCGAAATGCCCTGGGACTTACCGGTTTTTGTTTTTGGTCTAGTTTCTTCATCCGGTGTCCAATTCCTTCGATTCTCGCGCTCACGGACTCGTCATTGAATGTAGAATCCAATGTTGACTGAAATATTCCCAATGTCCGTGGAATTTTTCATCTCATCTCGAAAATTGCTCTCTAGCGCAAGAATCGTGCCCCTTTAAACTTGTGTTTTCTTCCATCCCTATTCGGACTCCGATGCGTGCAACTCCGGGCCACAACTAGTTGCCAATATACTCAATAAATGAATAGCTACTCCTCGACCTCGAGTAGCCTCTCTTTCAAGCTC
This sequence comes from Linanthus parryae, assembly GCA_023055425.1. Lineage (NCBI taxonomy): Eukaryota > Viridiplantae > Streptophyta > Magnoliopsida > Ericales > Polemoniaceae > Linanthus > Linanthus parryae. The sequence continues at coordinate 10,607,147 of JALGPY010000010.1, read as the reverse complement.
CTATTATCAAATTGCTCGTTGTGCCTCGTTTTGCGTGCAATGTAGTTCACTTGCATCAAGAAGGGGAATCCGAAGGGGTCTTCGATACATGTGTCTTGCACACTCATAGCAAATAATAAACCACTCTCTCGCTCATCTCTCACTATCAAATATGGAGGATTCAAAGAACATAAACTAAATAAAATAATGAAAGTCCTACTCCACATTAGGTTGCCTCCCAATCAGCGGTTGTAATTTAAGGTCGACGGCCTGACGCAGTTACCTCTGCCACATCACGAGGGTGGTCAGGCACATTGTGCTGCTTCCATCTTAGCTTTCCTATGCTGAATTTGAGGCACTGCTGCATGTGCTTGCACAACTGATGGCTTGTTCCTTTCTGAGTAGTCAGGTGGATCCCCTTGCGACAGATCAGGAAGTTGTCGGTTCACTTGTACAGCAAATGGAACCCCTGGCTTATGCTCCCACGAGTACTGAGATGTTGGTTTGAAGACTCGAAAAGTCTCCATGTCATCATGTACCCTCATAATCAGCTCTCCATTCTCCACATCAACGAGAGTACGCCCAGTTGCTAAAAACGGCCTACCTAGAATTATAGGCACATCACCAGCTGGCATGTCCAATATGAAAAAGTCAGCTGGCATGATCAGGCTTCCAACCCTCACAAGTACATCCTGTATCATCCCACAGGATCTCTTGGATGATTTTTCTGCAAAATGAAGAGTGATCCAGGTTTTCTGATGCTCCCCCACACTTAACTTTTTGAATACCGACAGAGAAATCAAATTCACGCTTGCTCCCAAATCGCAGAGAGCTCTCCCAGTGTAGGCATCGCCCAACGTAGCTTCAATGACAAAACTACCCGAATCCTTCTTTTTCTTAGGTATCCCATGCAAAACTCATGAACTATTATGCTCATTTAATTTCACACCCTGAAATTCGTCCACTGCTTTCTTACCAATGACTGTATCCTTAATAAACCGAGAATACTTAGGCATCTTTTGAAGTGTCTCAATCAACGGAATATTCATATGAAATTTAGAAAATACGTTCAGAAAGCGCCTGTATTCCTCAGAATCAATGGATATGGAAGATCTGAAGAAGAAGAAGAAGAAGGAGATGAAAGTAATACCTCAGGGAGTTCCTGCTCATCCTGCTGAGTCATGCCCTTTGATTGGGGGACCATGACAGGAGTCTTCGCAGAATCGAAAACTTCATGCTCTTTTGCCTTGGATGTCGCTCCTCTGGCATGAGTAGGGTATGGCGGGTCTTTGAGTGCTGTACCACTGCGAGTGGTGATGGCCTGAACATGTTCCTCAGATGAAATAACAGTGTGTTCTAGTGTTCTGTGTTCGAGTTGCTTCTTGAGATCCTTAACTTCAGCCAGAGTTTCTCGGAGTGCAACTGCAGAAGTCGTGCTCTCGGAAATCATGGTCATCACGTGTTGACCCATCACTTTCATCAATCCTCTCATCTCAGCCAACTCTGAAGCTGATTCTTGTTGTTTCTTCTGCAACTCTGAAACAACTTCTTCATGCACCGCCTCCACCTCATTCACCTGAACTGTGCCATAATCAATTGCATTTTGCTTCATCATTTCTTGCTGATGGGAATCATAATCCAAGCTCTCCTCTTGCTCAACCACTTGGCTCATCAGCTCATATGCACCCTCCACATCGCATTTGAACAAGAAATTGCCCCCAGCTTCTCTTTCGATCTTGTCTTTATCAAGATTTCCAAGTGCATCATAAAATATTTGGATGATATGAGCTTTGGAAATTCCATGGTTGGGGCACTTGCGTAGCAAGCAATTGAGACGCTCCCATGCTTTGACCATAGATTCATGCTGGTTCTGCTTGAATGACCATATCTCGTTCTGGAGCTGAATCATGCGTGAGATGGGAAAAAATTTATCCATGAACAAGGAGGCACACTCTTCCCATGTCTTGATTGAGTTGGATGGAAAGAATCTAGCCAAACCACAGCAGCTCCCTTGAGGCAAAGAGGGAAGAGCATCAGCCTTATTGCTTCAGAAGTGACCCAACTATATCGGATTAGCCCACAATGGCTCTGAAATCTCCCAATAAATTCATGTGGGTCTTCCTCATGTGTCCCAGCAAAAGTGAACTGTTCCTGAGCAAACTGTATTGTGCCCAGCTTGAGGCAAAAGGTTTCTTCCTGTATTGGTGGCACCACAACTGCTGACTCCCTTCCTTTAAGATCCCCCTCAAATGACTGGATTATTGCTTTTCCGGAACGGTTATATGGCATTGAAGATGGATAATGTCTGGATGTTTCCGCCAATGATTTCTCTACGGTTGCAGCAACCATAGCTACTAGCTTCTCCGTGGTGAGGCTAATCTGCCCTTGGCCTTCCGCCATAGCTACCTGAGAAGACAACACTAGCACACCCGTGAGGTAAACAGATAGTAACAAAAAGTAAAAATAAAATAAAAGCTACAAACTAATTTTTAACTAAACAATCTACCGTTGTCCCCGGCAACGGCGCCAAAAACTTGACACGCTATCTTACCTGTTATCGCAAGTGCACGGTTAAAGTAATATAGGGTAATATTTCAATGAAAGAGAAGGTGAAGAAGTGATCAAACGGTGAAATCGTTGAAGAGTAGACGAATCTGTGCAATCCTCAAGCTCCAAGCTGCTCTCCAACAGTGTCCCGTGCGTGATTGATTTCTCTCTATGTTTTCTCTCACGTTATTTACCAGATGGGGTGAGTTTTTAATGTAACTTGGCCGAAATTGCATTTCAGACCCTCCAGTTTGTAATTCCTGGACAGAATCAGAAGCTGATCTTGCGCGGGCCATATCTCCCTTATCCAGACTCGTATTTGGACTGACCATATATCGTTGGAAAGATATGGATGTCTACTTTCCAATGGTGCAAGCCTTGCTCCAAAAATCATTGTAGAGTTTCCTGAGAATTGAAAAGAGTGAAGGATGGTCCAGAGTGACTTTTCCAACTTTGCTTCCTTTTTGCATCTTCTTTTCTCCTCTTCATATACCTTCATTCCAAGCATATCCAATCCTCTCATAAGCTCCGTTACACCTATGTCACATGAGTTACACAAAACTAAACAACCCGTGCAATTATCTTCGCAAGTATGAGAGAAAACATGCGCGAATAAGCTAGAAACTACACTTTTCACTCTTAGGCTTATAAATCATCAATTTCACATATTTGTGCACTTATTCCCTATAAATCATGTGAATAAGCCTAATGCAAGTTATAGAAAGTATCATAATAACTCCTAAATGAGAGTTATCAAATACGGTTTGCTACGCGCTGAAAAACAGTGTTGAAAATCAAAAACACATTTGTTTATCAATAAATCAAATATATATTTGGCAACGTTACTAATTTTCATTGTTGATTTGATTTAATATTTGTTTTACGTACTATAAGGACATATACTGCAAGTATTTGATAACTTAGGCATCTAATCATAGTTGAAAATGTCTTTAACCACCAATAGGAGGTCTAGGACAATAGCCTAGAAGGTTGATTGAGAATATTAAGTAAATCTTCGATTTCTGTGTGACCAAGATCGTGGCAGGATTTGATGTTGTAGTGGAATATATCACGGTGTCTAAATCCATCTCCTTAATGGGTGTAGTTGAAGTGCACTAATGTTGGATGTTTCAGAAATTTATTTAATCATGTTGCTGTAAGCTCTATGTATTTCTCAAAGTTTCGAATAAAAACTATATTTATAAAAACATATGATCTTTAAGAACAAAAACATGTGTTTAGAGTATTATTCGTGATTTACCAAGAGATTTTGTATCCGTTTAAAAAAAATTATAACAGTGAAACAAAAAAAGCTGAAAAAACTATGTAAAAATATAATAAAAGTATTTGATATGTGCCGAAAACAGTGTTTAAAATAAATAAAAAACACATTTTGCAATGTTACTAAATTCCAGAGTTAATTTGCTTGAATATCATTTTAAGTACAAAATTGACATATACTACCAGTATTTGTAAATGCATCTAATCATAGTTGAAAGCCTATACGGTTTAATAGAAGATGAAGTAAATTTTCGATTTCGGTGTGATCAAGATCATGCATGATTTGATTTTACAATGGCAGTAATCACATTTACTAAATCCATCTAATTAATGGGTGTAGCTGAAATGCACTTATGTTGTGTATGTTTCAAAAGTTTATTTAATCATGTTACTGTAATTGTAAGCTCTATATATCTCAAAAGCTTCAATTAGCAACTTAATATTTAAAAAATAATGTTTTTTTATTGAGTGGTGTGATTTACAAATGAGATTTTTAGGTATCCGGTTAAAAACAATAAAAACAGTGAAAGAAAACAATCTGAAAAAAGAAATTTTAAAAACACAATAAAAAACTGTTTGGTATACGCTGAAAACAGTGTTTAAAATCTAAGCACGTTTTCCATAAGAAAAAATAAATACATATTTTGCATAATTACCAAATTTCAAAGTAAATTTGCTTGAGTATCACTTTTAGGCCCAATACTTTTGGCCCAAAAAAACACAATATTGACTTATTATGAAAAAAAACAGATTATTCATAAAAAAAAAACACTTTTGACAAAAATTATCAAATTGCAAAGTTTATTTGCTTGAATTTCGTACTCACAAATTTATGCATCTTATCATAGTTGAAATGTTTTCAACCATCAACAGGAGGTCTAGGATTGAGTAGATGAAGTATTTTTCTGAGTAATTATCAGCCCGTGGATGGGTCTATGATCCAACGAGTGAGATTTGTCTAGCAAGTCAAATATGAACAGAAGAAGGGGGTTCCGTCTTTACAATAGTCAGTTATTGTTGGCGTCGTTCACCGTTCCTCTGCACTATGCGTTGTAAAGTGAGTGCACTGGGAGGAATATAGAACTCTCTTCTCAGATACAGTAAAATAATGGAGCAAGTGTACAACAAGGGGGCGAAGAGGATGTCGATAACGTGTTGGAGGAAATGGGAGCACTTGGACATAAATTGTGACAGTGTGAGTATGCAGATGTATAAGCAGCTAAGATACTCTAGAAGGGAAGGGTTGAATAGAGCATGCCAACTTTTTTGCAAAAATTACTAGGAAGATGAAAAAATGTACAAACAATGAAGTTCTAGGCCTTGAAAGCTAGTTCAAGCCTTTGAAGTAAATGCGAAAGAATAGAGCAAGTATGCCTTTTTCAAGGACTTGAAAACAGGTTCAAACCCTTGAAAAATAAACAGTTTTTGTGTGCTGCAAAAGCTATGAAAGTAAATGAACTGAAAATGCAGAATACAAGTGATTTATAGAGTTCAGTCCACTTGGACCTACGTACTACCTCTTGGATCCCTGCAGGATTTTCAACTCAGTTCTTATTAATCAAAAGCTAAGTCCTATAACTCAAGCCCAAAGAGTTCCCATACTCTGTTACAGCTTGTGGTTTTCCCTAACCTGTCTAGTACCTGCTCTAGCTAACTGATTAACTAAGAATTCTCTATTGTTCACTTTGAACAATCCTTGAGAATGGATGTAGAAATAATACAGAAATGATCTACCAATATAGCTCTATACAGAAGAACACTTAAGAGTAGAAAACTGCAGTAAAATGTAGTGAACTTCTGTGAATGGATTGGAAGAATAAAGAACTTCTTTGATGCTTGTCAATCCAGAATTATTTCTCTGTTTTGCCCGTTGAGTGATATGTCTTGTTTCTTCGAATTTGAGATCTATTTATACTTCATACAGCTCTGCAAATCTCCCCAGATTTTCAGCAACAACCTTCCTATTTTGTAGGGAACAGAGTTTGACTACTTTGAAATCTTCTCCAACGGTTGGATGATCACAATCTTCAGAGATATTGTTGTAATCTTTCATTAAACACCATGAGAAGCAGTCATATACGTCTGATTGATCACAGGATGAAAGTGTCAAAGTATTTCCAAATCTGCAGCAATTCAGTTTAGGAAATAATCCTGCAAGACTTAGAAACAAAATTTCCTGCATTATCATAGTCAAGCAGATGATATATTAAGATTAAAAACATGTTATAACAATTTGTCTTTCATCATCTAATAACAGAGAACCAAAAATATGAAAGAGAGAGAGTAAATCAATCCAGAGAATTTGCAGAAAACTCCCCATGAGAATGTGCATATAGGTTCAAGCAGTTTCAAGGCTTTGAATCCAGTTTCAAGGCCTCGAAAATAGCTAAACTATTTTCAACCCTCTGAGACTGATTCAAGGCTTTGAAAGCTGGTTCAAGGCCTTGATATAGCCAAGTCCTGCACAACCTGATCTTTCAGTCTCCCCCTTGATGAAAGACAAAACCGAATTTTGTTTGATCCTTAGTCTCTGCAAAATAAACTTATTAGTCTACAATTTAAAACACAGTATTTCCAAAAAGATCCAACTTATTCATAATAGCAACAGAAAATTAAACAGTTCAGCAAATAAAACCAAATAAACCTAAGAGCTAAAAACCTAGAATTTTCTCCCCCTTTTTGACTTTCATCAAAAATATAGAAGATGTTGGATCAAGTGCCTGGAAAATTATGAAAATTTAAAAGAAAAAATTTGAATAAGAGAGAATGGGGAAGAAAGAATAGGCAAGATTAAGGGGTTGGATCTTCATCTTCATCCTGATCTCCTTCCTCTTTCTCATTGTCTTCTTCATCAGTCGTGTCATGCTCTTCCTGTTCCTCTGCAGTCCCACCTGCAACAGTTGCTTCTTCAGTCTTGTCCTTTCCAGCAGCCTTTGGAGATTTCTTTTTCTTCTTCAAGGTGATCAGTATTTCATCTGAGTCGGGGTTATTGGCTTCATCGTCTTCCTGTTCTGCTACCTGCTTTCCCTTGTCTGAAACTTGAGTAGTTTCTTCCTGGTCTGAGTGCTCACTAGGCAAATCCTTGTCAGAGTCTCCTTTCTTTGTTCCTTCAGGATCCTCAGGAACATCAATCAAAGTCATGATTCTGAAGATGCTTTCCACCATGTACTTGACTTACCCCAAATCACTCTCCAGTCCAAAAACATTTTCTTTGACATCCTCCATGTCTAGATCCAAACCATCAAGTCTCTGATTGTCTGTAGGTTGAGAAGTCTAAATTGAAGTGGGATTCAAGGTCTTGGGCTTAGAAAACTTCTTTGCACCTAGTTTTTCTTCAGTCAAGTCTGAGTAAATTGGGTCAGGTTCAGGTAGAAGAGTCTGGTGAGTCTAGGGTAGGCTAATTCTCTAGGATTCAGCATACACCACAAATAACTCTTCTTCAACATAGAGATGAACTTAATTTTCATGTGTTCCAACATATTCTTATTGACCAAACTGCAGAAACCAATAGATCTTGAAGCAAAACCATCTAACCACTGACCTTTAGAGATGTTTGAGACAAACCATGTCTCATCTGGTGATGCGTTCTTTGTTGAGGCTTGTGAATATATCTGCAAAGACTTCTCCAATTGTCTTTCTGGTTGTGCTTCTGTCACCTTTCCTTTCCCCTTTTCTGCCTGAGTTGATTTCTTCTTCACCTTCTTTGAACTGGTAGGCTCTGTTTCTGGTTGCTTTTCTGTAACAGCTTTCTTCTTCTTTTGCTTTTCTAAAGAGGAGGTTGTAACCTTCTTGATATTCTTCTTTGGTCGAGGAGGATCTTGGACTGCCTCTGAACAGGGAGTTCTAAAGCTAGAGTATCCACTGACTTCTTGAACCTCTTCCACTGCTGCTTTTCTTTTCTTCTCTGAGACTGGTTTCGAACCTCCAGCCATTTTGATTCTATCTGAGGCTCTCCTTGTGCTCATTAGGGTTTGGGAGAAGAAAATAGAGAGATGGAATGATACGGAATGAAGGATAATAGAAAAAGATAAATATTGAAAGAGTTTGAGTTTCAAAAGGAAACTAGTATCTCTCTGATTCTCAAAAGATTTGCCATGGTCAGAGAGATTTCAAAACTTTTATGTCGTTGGAAAATAGAATATACTAATACTATTTTTGGCTAAAACAAATTTTTGAAAAGGTTAGGGGCTATATTAGGAAAATATCTACAGAGATATCACCCAACACATAATGATCCAAGATTATTGACTATCAGTGTTGCAGACTCATTATCAAGGCTTTGAAAAGGCTTTCAAGGTCTTGAAATACAGTAACACTGCAACAAGTAAAAGTCAAGGCTTTGAACTGATTTTCAAGGCTTTGAAACTCAGTTCAAATCTTTTGAAACACATAAAGCTTACCTGTCTTACAAGATGCTCCCTAAACCAATGCATATTTGTTTAGCATTCCCAATTCCAATCTTAGAGATGAGAACCTTTCATCTGCTAATGGTTTGGTGAAGATATATGCAATTTGCATGTTAGTGGAACCAAATTCAAGAACAATATCACCTTTCTCAGCATGATCTCTGATGAAGTGGTGTCTGACATCATTGTCCTTGGTTCTTGAGTGTTGCACTGGATTTTTTGTAATTGAAATTGCACTAGTGTTGTCACACTTAATTTTTATGCCCCTGAAGTCCAATACAAGGTCTCTTAGCTGTTGAGCAATCCATAACACTTGTGATCAACATGCTCCTGCAGCTATATATTCAGCTTTAGCTGTTGATAGAGAAACTGAATTCTGTTTCTTGGAATGCCAACTAATCAAGGATGATCCAATGAATTGGCAAGTTCATGAAGTAATTTTCCTGTCAACCTTGTAACATGCAAAGTCAGCATCTGAAAAGCCATGTAAAGAGAAGTTAGAATATCTTGGATACCAAAGCCCTAAGTCTTTGGTACCATTGAGATATCTGAAAATTCTCTTCACAGCAGTCAAGTGTGATTTGTTTGGATCAGCTTGAAATCTAGCACACATACACACACTAAACATAATATCTGGCCTGCTTGCTGTCAGATAGAGTAATGATCTAATCATGCCTCTATACTCTTTTACATTGACACTCTTACCAGATTCATCCTTATCTAAAGATAGTGTAGAGCACATAGGAGTCTTGGCTTCCTTACATTGAGCCATGCTATATTTGTTTACTAAGTCTCTTGTGTCCTTACTTTTATGCAGAAAGATGCCCTTCTTCAATTGATTTATTTGAAGTCCTAGAAAGAAGTTCAACTCTCCCATCATGCTCATCTCAAATTCCCTGCTCATAATACTTGAGAATTCTCTGCATAATTGATCATTAGTAGCTCCAAACAGTATATCATCAACATATATCTGAACTACAAGTAAATCTTTCTCATGAGTCTTAATGAAAAGAGTCTTGTCTACTAAACCTCTTTTGACTTCAATTTCAAGTAAAAACTTTGACAATATTTCATAGCAAGCCCTTGGAGCTTGTTTCAAACCATAAAGAGATTTGTCAAGTTTGTAGACATGATCTAGAAACTTGTCATTTTCAAAACCAGGTGGTTGTGCAACAAAAACTTCTTCTTACAAATAACTATTCAAGAAAGCACACTTCACATCCATTTGAAACAGTTTCATGTTCTTGTAAGATGCAAACGAAAGAAAAATTCTAATTGCTTCTAACCTGGAAAATGGAGAAAAAGTTTCCTCATAATCAATACCTTCTTCTTGATTGTAACCTTGAGCAACTAACCTTGCTTTTTTCTGATCACAGTTCCACTTTCATCCAACTTGTTTCTGAATACCCATCTGGTACCAATGATAGACTGGTTTGAAGGTGCAGGAACCAGGTTCGAAACCTTATTCCTTTTGAAACTCATTGATTTCACTTTTCATAGCAATGATCCAGTCTGCTTCTTGTACAGCTTCTTTCACCGTTTTTGGTTCTACAAGAGATATAAGTTCTTGTAAAGCACATAAGTTCTTCAACTGTGATCTAGTCTGTGTACCAGTGGTTGAATCTGATATGATATTATCAGCTGGATGGGATGAGAGATATTTGAATCTATTTCTTGGAGACCATGGTTCAGGTTCTCCATAGATCTTCTCTGGTCTTGGAGTAGTGGCTTTGTCACTGTAATCCTTCTGATCATCTTTTTCAAGGCTTTGAGTTTTACTTTCAAGGCCTTGTGCACCATTTTCAAGGTCTAGAAAATGTCTTCTATTCTCTTCTGAGCCTTTCTTGAATCCTAGTGGATTCTCAGTCTCTTACTCAGATTCATGCTTGTTCAAATTCAAGTCTGCAAAACTTTCACTCAAAGAACCATCATAGCTTTCATCAAAAATAACATGAATGCTCTCTTCAACCAGTTTGGTTCTTTTATTGTAAACACTATAAGCTTTGCTATTCAGAGAGTAACCAAGAAATATACCTTCATCACTTCTTGCATCAAACTTACCAAGATTGTCTTTTCCATTGTTATGGATAAAATAAGTACATCCAAAGGGTCTGAAGTAAGAAATGTTTGGCTTCCTCCCTTTGAATAGTTCATAGGGGGGTCTTCAAAATAGGTCTGATCAAGCACATGTTCAAAATATAGTTTGTTGTATTCACAGCTTCTGCCCAATAATGTTTTGGCAGCTTGTTCTCAAGAAGCATTGTTCTTGACATATCTTCAAGAGTCATGTTCTTTCTTTCAACAACACCATTCTGTTGAGGAGTTCTTAAAGCAGAAAAGTTGTGAGAAATACTGTAACACCCCCGATTTCCAGAGGAGCCGGAAACCGGTTGGTGCCCTCCGTACAGGGGATTTTACCCTTTCGTACAAGGAGTGGTAACCGAAAACAAGTGAAAGGAAACATCCAACTACTGATTCATTACGATAAAAGTTTACAATGTTCGTGACTGGTTCCAAACTGGACACCAAGTCTAACAAAATATTTTACATCAAAAGTGAGCTCTCCGGTTAATTTCTAAACTCTACTGTTTGCATGAGAGAACGTGTTCGTGATCCCAGCGCGTTACTCCAAGCAATCACATCATAATCCTGCGGGAATTTAAAAGAAACAAGGACGCAGTTTTTCGAGTATCAGTAAAAACTGAGTGAATAAACACCTTAGCATGTAAAACAGAGTGGCTAAGAAAGGTTATCGGGTTTACATTTGAAGTAGTTTAAACAGTAACAAAGTATAAGTATAAACATCAGAGTAAAGACTTGAACTATTTTCAGAAATACAAGAACGAGTAGAAGTCACGATTATCAGAGTTCTCAGAAGTTATTTTTTTCTAAACTGAGAGTTATTATGAGTAGCCGATTCGTTTACTGAGATATTCATACGTTTCCAAACGTGAATATGAAACAAGTCATATTATTATGTCGCAGTAACCAGGGGAGACCAGGGTGAAGTATATCATCTCAGATCGGATATCTAGATCAAGAATTGGGAAAACCTTTCCCGGGGAAACCTTCCCAGCGTAGGACGACAACGAGAGAGAAAACCTTTCCTCCGTGCCTGGCGTTATGGAAAACCTTTCCCGCCCCCACTATAATAATAAACTACGTCATAGTTTGGGAAAACCTTTCCCGATGTAGGACGACAACAAGAGAGAAAACCTTTCCTCCGTGTCTGGCGTTATGGAAAACCTTTCCCGCCCCCACTATAATAATAAACTATACTAGGCGAAGAGTCGTGCCATATGAGAGAAAAATTAAAGCCAACTAAGGGGATTCCAAGTAACAACCAACTGGTTCCGGTACATGCGATCTTTCACTTTACGTTGTTAATGAATTCTGACAGTGACAGTTGAACAAGGAGTTCTTCGATTTGAAGACGAGGAGTAAAGTGACGATTTAAAAGCAAGTACGACAAGTTTAGAAATTTTGAAATAAGGTGCGTCAATTATTTTCAAATAAAACAAGTATATCACATGAAAGGAATTGGCACGCAAAACTAAGCATATATTTTGAGATAAGACATAAATCACGATTTGACACGAAAGAAGATAAGCACACGAGACTAAGCATGAATACTCACATGTATAATTTGAGACATGAAATAAAATCACATTTTGACACGAAGGGAGATAAGCACACGAGACTAAGCATGAATACTCACATGTATAATTTGAGACATGAAATAAAATCACATTTTGACACGAAGGGAGATAAGCACGCAAGGCTAAGCATGGATACTCACCGTGAGAGCCGAAGATACGCAAGTCGCACTACTGGTACACAATGCCTGGTGCTACGAAGTCGGGCTCTACAAACAAACACAGATAGTCCTAATCACACACAAGTTCGATCGAAAAACGTACGACGAGGAGCGACAGCTCTAATCGGATTCCCCGATGGTAGTTATAAACCCGTAAACGATTTTAAGGAAATTCAAACGATAAATAATAAATTTTACGGAGACAAGACTATATAATACTCTAAGTATGATATTTAGAAATTATACAAAAATTAGAATTTCATTTTAAAAGTAGTACTTATAATTTCAAAAGTGATATTTCTGATTGAAGAAGAAATTTCTTAATATTTCACAATTACAATTTTGTTCAAAAATAATTTACTTTACATTAATAAAAATAATAATTAACATAACTATTTCTTTTGAAAAACCTATTATAAATAATTAACAAACTAATTTTAATCTTGTCAAATTAATAGAATACTCTTTCTAATGTTTTTAATTCCAAATTATACAATTATTTTCATAATATAAAAAAAAGCTAATTAACTTTAAATTAAATATTTAAATGAAACTTTAACTTGTAGATACAAACAACTCCCCCAGAGTTTTATAAGATACAGACAGCCCCCCTACAGTTTCTTTAAAGACAAACTAACCCCCCAAACACACACTACCGGTAATACATGTTCCTCCCTCAACCTAACTCAATCGAATCATGAATTTAAGCTAGCAAAATCAGATTTTGACAATCAAAAATGAACGAGCACGAGATTTATAGCATACCTAACTCAAGAGACGCGAAAAACAGCGAAGAAACGTGGCGGGTCGAGTCGCCGAAAAGAGGCGCCGGAGGTGGAGTTCGACGGGGGTTCTCCGGTCGTTCTTGGCTGCGGCTGAGACCTCCTGGAGCTTGTTCAGATCTCCTAGAGTCGAGGGGGACCGGTCTTAAGGTCTGCGTGGCCTTGGTTAGGTTGGGCCGAAGGTCTTGCCGAAATTAATGGTGTGCGGCGGCGGCGGTGATGGAGCTCGGCTCCTGTTGTTGCTGCTGATAGCTGATGCTTCTGGTGGTTAGGGCTAGCTCAGAGAGATGGAGAGAGATCAGAGAAAGGTTGAGGGAGAGATTGAGAGGGAGAATGAGCAGCGGTGGCAGCGGCGGCGTCGGGGCTCTGTTTCGCGGCTCCCGAAGCTGCTGCTGCCGCTGATTTGGGCGGCTGTTTTTGGGTTGCCGAGGCAGAGAGTGAGGAGGGAGAGAGCTGGGTGTTGATGGTGGTGTGAGACGATGGTGATTGGAAGTGGTGGCCGACGGTGGTGTTGGTTGTTCTCGGTAGAAACATGGGTTGTTTTTCGTGGTGGAAACAGGGGGTCTTGGGGCCGGTTTCTCTCGGCAAAGAAGGGAACAGAGGGTTGTGGTGGTGGAGTTTGCCGTTGATGGAGGTGGTGGTTACGGTTGTGTTCGTTGAAACAGAGAGAGAGGGAGTTTGAGATGAGAGTTGATGTTGTGTTTTCTGGGTCTTTCTCTCGCCAAGGCAGAGGAGAAGAGAGGGAGGTGAAGATGTGTGTTTAAGTTGTTGTAGTTGTTGTCTTTGTTGTTGTTTTGTCCGAAGAGAAAAGAAGAGGGAGTAGAAGAGAGAGTGAGAGTTGATGGGGGTGGAGAGGAGGTGATGTTGATGTGGGGAGTAGGAGGTACAACAGGAGGTGTAGGTGGCAGTAGAGATAATGGGTGGTGATGGTGATGGTGCAAGGAGTAGGGTGGTGATAGGGGCGGCTAAATCAGAGGGAGTGTCGGGGAAAGAAGAAAGAAAAAAAAAAGGAAGGTGAATAAGAGAATATCATACGGTGTGGCACGGGCGCGGATGACGCGGTGGTTCGGGTACGCGACGAGTAATTAAAACGTGACAACTAATAAAACACGCCTATAAATTAACACGTTTTAAACAAACGATTTTAAATAATAATAATAATAATAATAATAATAATAATAATAATAATAATAATAATAATAATAATAATAATTTGACTGATAAATATAAACTTGACAGGTAAAAGTAAATTAGAGTGATAAACGATATTTGACTATCTATAACGGAGTTTGACTGATAGAAACTAAATATTTACTGACAAAATAAATTTTGATTATTAAAAGTAGTTTAACTGCTATACAAATGAATTTGACAAATAACAGTAAGTTCGAATGATATTTTTAATAAAGTTCAAATATTGATTTTGAGAAAACTCTTAAACGTTTTATCTTAATAAAGATTTACTAAATATTTGATAAAAATTTATAATTAACTTTTTATCAAAATAACATAAATTTATCTAAAAATAATTTATAAGGATAATCTAGCTGATCAAAATAATTATAAACAAAAAAATTAGTTAATCACTACGAAATCAAATCACGCATAATATCTACAACGTCTTATTACGACTAACACTACTATCAAACAATACAATTCTCAGTTTCTCCAAAAATAACTACGCCGTACAAAATTTCTAAAATAACCCTAGAGTAAAATACGGGTTGTTACATCCTTCCCTCCTTGGACTAAGCTTCGTCCTCGAAGCTTGAACGCGGTACTAGGACTTAGCGGTCTTTATTGGAAGCCACAGCTAGACAAAGAGACAATTAACAGGCAAATGCATGCACGGAGAAAATAGTGTCGTTACATCTTCCCCCACTTAGGAGTGAGCTTCGTCCTCGAAGCTCGAAGGGTTTCTATTAGTCTCTATGGGTTCTAATACGAAGTGAAATGTAGGGTGATGGTGGATAGGCAACGTATTCGTCTCCATGTTGCATGCTGCTTCCCCCTCTATCTGATTCATCGCAAGATCTATTCGCCTGATCTTTGGACGTTGCACTGAGTTGCTTCCTTCCATTTCGGTTGGCACATTGCTTTTGGCGCCTTACCAGGATAGCCTATCAGACGAGCGTCTTATACTAAAGCCTATCGATTTGAAGGGCAGGGGTATGCAAACAGGTAGGATATGAATCGATGCGCACAAGAAAGGTTCTAACCGTGCAAGAGGACATTATATAAACATATACGCAATAGCAATTAATCATATAATAGACTCGTCCAAATTCACGAAATTTGAGAATCAAATTTTCACAAGTTACGAAGCATATAGGGAAGTGCGATTGAACACTCAGAAACCAGCACAAAGCGAGGTTAAACACCCTCAAGTCGTGTAAGAAAGAACAGACATAAGTGTAGGATATAGTATTTCAAAACCAAGGATGAGGGTGGGCGGGAAATACCCACATCAGTCACTGGTCATTCGAACATGTATAAGCACTGAGGCTTGAAAATGAAATGGAAGTAAAGACAGTTAACACATATCAGTTAGGCATGCGAGGATAAACAAGAGACATAACCCAAATCCCCGGCTTATTCAGATTTTACTTTTCAGTTTGTCTTGCCCTACCGATTTAACTTCAAGTTCAAAATTAGCTTTAGTTACTTTCAAAAATCTTAGTTTTAAGTGTTTTCTCCCTACAGTCCTACTGGATGTCACTGCTCTGATACCAACTGTAACTCCCCCGATTTCCAGAGGAGCCGGAAACCGGTTGGTGCCCTCCGTACAGGGGATTTTACCCTTTCGTACAAGGAGTGGTAACCGAAAACAAGTGAAAGGAAACATCCAACTACTGATTCATTACGATAAAAGTTTACAATGTTCGTGACTGGTTCCAAACTGGACACCAAGTCTAACAAAATATTTTACATCAAAAGTGAGCTCTCCGGTTAATTTCTAAACTCTACTGTTTGCATGAGAGAACGTGTTCGTGATCCCAGCGCGTTACTCCAAGCAATCACATCATAATCCTGCGGGAATTTAAAAGAAACAAGGACGCAGTTTTTCGAGTATCAGTAAAAACTGAGTGAATAAACACCTTAGCATGTAAAACAGAGTGGCTAAGAAAGGTTATCGGGTTTACATTTGAAGTAGTTTAAACAGTAACAAAGTATAAGTATAAACATCAGAGTAAAGACTTGAACTATTTTCAGAAATACAAGAACGAGTAGAAGTCACGATTATCAGAGTTCTCAGAAGTTATTTTTTTCTAAACTGAGAGTTATTATGAGTAGCCGATTCGTTTACTGAGATATTCATACGTTTCCAAACGTGAATATGAAACAAGTCATATTATTATGTCGCAGTAACCAGGGGAGACCAGGGTGAAGTATATCATCTCAGATCGGATATCTAGATCAAGAATTGGGAAAACCTTTCCCGGGGAAACCTTCCCAGCGTAGGACGACAACGAGAGAGAAAACCTTTCCTCCGTGCCTGGCGTTATGGAAAACCTTTCCCGCCCCCACTATAATAATAAACTACGTCATAGTTTGGGAAAACCTTTCCCGATGTAGGACGACAACAAGAGAGAAAACCTTTCCTCCGTGTCTGGCGTTATGGAAAACCTTTCCCGCCCCCACTATAATAATAAACTATACTAGGCGAAGAGTCGTGCCATATGAGAGAAAAATTAAAGCCAACTAAGGGGATTCCAAGTAACAACCAACTGGTTCCGGTACATGCGATCTTTCACTTTACGTTGTTAATGAATTCTGACAGTGACAGTTGAACAAGGAGTTCTTCGATTTGAAGACGAGGAGTAAAGTGACGATTTAAAAGCAAGTACGACAAGTTTAGAAATTTTGAAATAAGGTGCGTCAATTATTTTCAAATAAAACAAGTATATCACATGAAAGGAATTGGCACGCAAAACTAAGCATATATTTTGAGATAAGACATAAATCACGATTTGACACGAAAGAAGATAAGCACACGAGACTAAGCATGAATACTCACATGTATAATTTGAGACATGAAATAAAATCACATTTTGACACGAAGGGAGATAAGCACACGAGACTAAGCATGAATACTCACATGTATAATTTGAGACATGAAATAAAATCACATTTTGACACGAAGGGAGATAAGCACGCAAGGCTAAGCATGGATACTCACCGTGAGAGCCGAAGATACGCAAGTCGCACTACTGGTACACAATGCCTGGTGCTACGAAGTCGGGCTCTACAAACAAACACAGATAGTCCTAATCACACACAAGTTCGATCGAAAAACGTACGACGAGGAGCGACAGCTCTAATCGGATTCCCCGATGGTAGTTATAAACCCGTAAACGATTTTAAGGAAATTCAAACGATAAATAATAAATTTTACGGAGACAAGACTATATAATACTCTAAGTATGATATTTAGAAATTATACAAAAATTAGAATTTCATTTTAAAAGTAGTACTTATAATTTCAAAAGTGATATTTCTGATTGAAGAAGAAATTTCTTAATATTTCACAATTACAATTTTGTTCAAAAATAATTTACTTTACATTAATAAAAATAATAATTAACATAACTATTTCTTTTGAAAAACCTATTATAAATAATTAACAAACTAATTTTAATCTTGTCAAATTAATAGAATACTCTTTCTAATGTTTTTAATTCCAAATTATACAATTATTTTCATAATATAAAAAAAAGCTAATTAACTTTAAATTAAATATTTAAATGAAACTTTAACTTGTAGATACAAACAACTCCCCCAGAGTTTTATAAGATACAGACAGCCCCCCTACAGTTTCTTTAAAGACAAACTAACCCCCCAAACACACACTACCGGTAATACATGTTCCTCCCTCAACCTAACTCAATCGAATCATGAATTTAAGCTAGCAAAATCAGATTTTGACAATCAAAAATGAACGAGCACGAGATTTATAGCATACCTAACTCAAGAGACGCGAAAAACAGCGAAGAAACGTGGCGGGTCGAGTCGCCGAAAAGAGGCGCCGGAGGTGGAGTTCGACGGGGGTTCTCCGGTCGTTCTTGGCTGCGGCTGAGACCTCCTGGAGCTTGTTCAGATCTCCTAGAGTCGAGGGGGACCGGTCTTAAGGTCTGCGTGGCCTTGGTTAGGTTGGGCCGAAGGTCTTGCCGAAATTAATGGTGTGCGGCGGCGGCGGTGATGGAGCTCGGCTCCTGTTGTTGCTGCTGATAGCTGATGCTTCTGGTGGTTAGGGCTAGCTCAGAGAGATGGAGAGAGATCAGAGAAAGGTTGAGGGAGAGATTGAGAGGGAGAATGAGCAGCGGTGGCAGCGGCGGCGTCGGGGCTCTGTTTCGCGGCTCCCGAAGCTGCTGCTGCCGCTGATTTGGGCGGCTGTTTTTGGGTTGCCGAGGCAGAGAGTGAGGAGGGAGAGAGCTGGGTGTTGATGGTGGTGTGAGACGATGGTGATTGGAAGTGGTGGCCGACGGTGGTGTTGGTTGTTCTCGGTAGAAACATGGGTTGTTTTTCGTGGTGGAAACAGGGGGTCTTGGGGCCGGTTTCTCTCGGCAAAGAAGGGAACAGAGGGTTGTGGTGGTGGAGTTTGCCGTTGATGGAGGTGGTGGTTACGGTTGTGTTCGTTGAAACAGAGAGAGAGGGAGTTTGAGATGAGAGTTGATGTTGTGTTTTCTGGGTCTTTCTCTCGCCAAGGCAGAGGAGAAGAGAGGGAGGTGAAGATGTGTGTTTAAGTTGTTGTAGTTGTTGTCTTTGTTGTTGTTTTGTCCGAAGAGAAAAGAAGAGGGAGTAGAAGAGAGAGTGAGAGTTGATGGGGGTGGAGAGGAGGTGATGTTGATGTGGGGAGTAGGAGGTACAACAGGAGGTGTAGGTGGCAGTAGAGATAATGGGTGGTGATGGTGATGGTGCAAGGAGTAGGGTGGTGATAGGGGCGGCTAAATCAGAGGGAGTGTCGGGGAAAGAAGAAAGAAAAAAAAAAGGAAGGTGAATAAGAGAATATCATACGGTGTGGCACGGGCGCGGATGACGCGGTGGTTCGGGTACGCGACGAGTAATTAAAACGTGACAACTAATAAAACACGCCTATAAATTAACACGTTTTAAACAAACGATTTTAAATAATAATAATAATAATAATAATAATAATAATAATAATAATAATAATAATAATAATAATAATTTGACTGATAAATATAAACTTGACAGGTAAAAGTAAATTAGAGTGATAAACGATATTTGACTATCTATAACGGAGTTTGACTGATAGAAACTAAATATTTACTGACAAAATAAATTTTGATTATTAAAAGTAGTTTAACTGCTATACAAATGAATTTGACAAATAACAGTAAGTTCGAATGATATTTTTAATAAAGTTCAAATATTGATTTTGAGAAAACTCTTAAACGTTTTATCTTAATAAAGATTTACTAAATATTTGATAAAAATTTATAATTAACTTTTTATCAAAATAACATAAATTTATCTAAAAATAATTTATAAGGATAATCTAGCTGATCAAAATAATTATAAACAAAAAAATTAGTTAATCACTACGAAATCAAATCACGCATAATATCTACAACGTCTTATTACGACTAACACTACTATCAAACAATACAATTCTCAGTTTCTCCAAAAATAACTACGCCGTACAAAATTTCTAAAATAACCCTAGAGTAAAATACGGGTTGTTACAAATACCATGCTTATCAAAGAATAAATCAAATTCTAACTGATCAAATTCTCTACCATGATCACTTCTGATTGAAGCTACAGGTAGGTTTTTCAAGTTTTGAAGTTCTCTGCAAAACTTTGAAAATTCAGAGAGTGCTTCAGATTTTTCTTTGAGAAACATAAACCAAGTATATATAGAAAAATCATCTACAACAACTAGCATATACCTTTTACCTTTTGGAGTGGGAGTCCTCATAGGACCACAGAGATCCATATGAAGTAATTCAATAGGTCTAGTTGTACTTGCAAACTTCTTTGGGTTGAAGGAACTTCTGGTCTGCTTGCCTTGAGCACAGGCTTTGCAAATTTCCTCTTCTTTGACTTTGATGGATGGTAATCCTCTTACCAAGTCTTTGGAAATCAACTTGTTCAAAGTATGCAAACTGATATGACCAAGTTTCCTGTGCCAAAGCTTTGAATCTTCTTTCAAGGCCTTGAGACACTTCAAACTTTCACGTGCAACTTTGTCAGTATGAAAAGTATAAACATTGTTTGATCTAGAGGCTGTCAGAATGCAATCTCCTGATTTCTCATTTTTCACCACACACTTCTCTTTATCAAAGATAACTTTGTTGCCATTATCACAAAGCTGAGATACACTAAGCAAGTTAAATTTCAAACCTTCAACCAGATACACATAAGAAATAAAGTTTTCATAACTTTACCAACTTTTCCAATACCAAGAATATTGCATTTGCCTTTGTTACCAAGTGTTATTGAACCTTCTGATTGCTCCATCAATTCTGAGAATAGAGATCTCTTTACACTCATATGTCTTGAGCAACCACTGTCCATGAACCACTTCTATTATTTGATATTCGTGACAACCTGCAAACACCAATCACTGCCTTACCCAGCTGTTAGACCAAGTGTGTAATTTGGATTCATATTCAGGATCAACCATGATAGGCGGTATAACCCCTTTAGGAACCCAAATCTTATTAACTTGTCCTTTGAGTTGAAAAGGAAAAGTGTTCCTCATTATGTGAGGGTCTCTTCTTCTAAAAGGACAAGTCATTTGAACATGACCTGTTTTGCAGCAGTAATGACATGTAGGAGAAATTTTGTTTCTAGCTTTCACAAATATGGTATTGTTTCTTCTTGGAAAGTTTGGATTGAATCAAATACCTGCTTTGTGAACAGACTGTGAACTTCCTCCAAGAATCAAGTTCAACTTCTGTTCTGATCCAGCAAGCTTGACTTTGACCAATTCTGATTCTTGAAGTTTCTCAGTAAGAGTAATCTTTTGTTTCTCTAAATCATCAACCTGATGTCTTAGATTAGCAAGGTTGTCACTCACTGAGGAGTTTTCAGTGACTACTTCATTGACTTGTGTTTTCAAGGCTTTGAAACTGGTTTTCAAGGACTTGAAATCACTGTCAGTTTTCTTCTGAGAGATTTCAAGATTCTGATTTAGGCAACCAAGTTGTAAGTTTTATTTTGCTTGCTCATGAACTTTTTCTTTCAAAAGTCTGATCTCTTTCAGATAATCTTCCTCATTTAAAAGCATTGTTCTGAGATATTCTGAAAGAGCTTCTTTTGGTTTTGAAATTAGAAAATTTACCATTACCTCAATGTTCTTTTCATAACTTTCATCATGCTTGGCCATGAAGCATAGGTTGGCATGTTCTTCCTCAGATTCAGATTCACTAGAGCTATCTGAATCACTCCATGAAGCTATCATGGCTTTCTTTCTTCTGTCATGATATTTCTTTTGAAAGTTCTTGCTCTTTTTGTGTGGACAGTCTCTTATCAAGTGTCTTGAATCACCACACTCAAAGCACTTCATAACTTTTGACTTTTTCTGTGAAGAGGACTTACCTTTGTAGTCCTTGCTGCTGGATGATCTATGCCTTTCTCTGTTGAAATCTTTGTTTCCAAAGTTTTTCTTTATTTTGAGAACCCTTGTAAAGGATTTGGAAATTAAGGTAATTGGATCTTCATCATCACCATCCTGAGTTTCAAGGCTTTGTGTTCTCTCATTCTCTTTGGTCATCAAGTTGTAAAGTTGATAGATTCTGAGTTTCTTCAATGGCTGTGGTTTTTGGTTCCCATTTTGCCTTTGGAAGACTTCTGAGAATCTTCCTCACCTTTTCTTCATATTTTCTGAGATAAATGTTGATCTTGGTTTGCTTGACTTGACTGGTTCCTTCAAAGGTAACCACAAGTTTATCCCAGATTTCTTTAGCAGTTGTGCATCCAGAGATCTTGTTGAATTCATCTGTACTCAAAGCAGAATATAAAATGTTAATAGCCTTGTAATTCTTAGAAAAGTGCTCTAATTCAGAAGAGGATAGTGAGTCTTCTGTTGTTAGAGTTCTGATCCCATCTTTCTCTGTGTAGAAAGTATGAGGTTCGTTTTGGATAATGGTCCAAAGCTCTAGATCTTGATCAATGATGAACATTTTCATGAGAGATTTCCAGTAAGCAAAATTTTCTCCACAAAATAGAGGAGGTACGTTAGCAGCTCTTCCCTGTGAGAAACCACCATCACCTGCAGTACTCATGATCACCATATGGTTAAATCATAAACAGTGATACAAGTTCTGGTACCAATTGAAAGTGTGAGTATGCAGATGTATAAACAGCTAAGATACTCTAAAAGGGGGGGGTTGTGTTGGAATAGATGCCCTATAGTATGAACATTGTTTTTTGGCCAGACTATTCATTTATTATATATTGTGATATGTAATAAAAATGAAGTCCTTAGATACAATGTGTTTTTTATCTTAAATATCCCTAGTCCATTATATTAATTAATAGGACGATTAAATATAGACTAGTATGTGTGTAGATTGATATGGAGATATCAAGTCTAACACATGGGTATGCATTAGGAGTAATGGCATACTAGATTGACCCACAACGAGAAGGATACATTGGATTATGTTAAAGTCACAATCGCTTCTTGTAGTGCTAATATAATTGCAATCCTTAGTTACTAGATACTCTAGTTGTGGAATATTGTGCTTCGATGTTATCAAACGTTGGGTAATTATAAAGATCGCTATCGGGCATGATAGAAAGCAAGCTTAGAGATCGTAGTGATGTAGATAGGATTTGTCCCTCCCACATAATGGGAGTAAATACCCACGGCCACTCGAGGGATGAGGCTTATTGAATGTCTGGCCAGACTCAGATAAATCAATATGGAGATATTGATGTTATCTGCTTGCATAAGCATATTCCCAGGATCGAGGAACTATGGATTGGATATACGAGTGTGACTATCTATGTCTCGTGTCCAATCCGGATATGGAGAAAAATGGATAGTGCAATATGAGATATTGGGCACAAGAGAATTGTCGGGATCATTGACAATTTCTATTAGTTGGGTGGCATGGATGTGTTGCTAGACACCGCTCCATGTTAGTAATAAGTTGCTACCACCTAAGTAGAAACCTATGGGGTCACACGTCAAATAGAGTAGAGCTAGATTTGGGATTAGTTAATATTATTAATTAATAAGAAGGATCATTGTGCAACACCTTGCAAACTTAGTAGGACTAATGTGCAAGGAAGGGACTAATCCAAGTTCATGTAGAACTAGGAAGGACCTTTATGTAGTTAACAAGGAGTTGTTGGACTATATAAAGGAGGCTCTAGCTTCCTTCCCACTTAATGTTATTAGACATAACACAAGAGAGTGGGAGAGAGCAAAAGGCAAGAGAGCAACACTAGCTTAGAAGCCGACCGCGCCTAAGTCGTCGGCCCCTTCCCGTTGGCGCCACAAGGAGGGCCAAACCCCTCCTTGTCCCTTGTTGTTTGATTCCTTCTTCCCTCTTCCCTCCGGTTCTAGCTAGAACTTGTTGAAGGAAGAATCTAGATCTCACGTCTAGACGTGGATCAACCGTAGAGACGAGGACATCATTCTTCGTGTGATCTCCCAACCAAAAGGCACACAATTACTATGCCCCTTATCATGTTATGATATCGCTTCCTGTGATCCTTGGTGGGATTTGAGTAGGATTAAATTTTGTTATTCTGCTGCGTTACCTACATCAAAACCCAACAGTGGTATCAGAGCCACAGGTCGTAGAGCATAACATGATTTTACGTGTTACGATTTCAATTCATACACCGTATCATTGTTATTACGCAAAAACTGAAAATAATTGGCATAGTTGATGCAAATTGAATTTTAATTCAATATAAACAAGATATAATTTAACATTGGATGTTAGAATTGGTGAGTTTAATCACATAGGATGTGAATTATTGGGTTCTTGAAAAATTAGGGTTCATGGGCACATAGTTGAAAAGGAGTTTTCAATTATGGAAACAATTTTAAGGAAACATCCATAAAAGGAAACAACCATGCTTGGGCAACAAGAAAGAATGCAGGAGGCTAGGGCCGAAACCCTAGCCGTCCGCCCCCTTCCTTGCGCGCCAAGCAAAGGTCGCGGGTCACATGGGGCGGCCGTCCTTGGGCCGGGCTCAAGTGGCGGGCGGCGGTCCTTGGGGTTCGGCCTAGGCTTAGGTTGGACCCCTTGGACCGTTGTAACCCCGATTACCCAATTCAATTAAAATTAAACAAGCGCGTTAAAAATTGGTTTTAACTCTATTATGTGCTTTGTTGCATGGTGGATGGATATGGCCTAGGATTGTGGATGTTTATTGCTTTGTGGTTTGGTCTACGGCATGCGAGCTGATCAAATTAATGTAATAATTAATTAGGTTTTACGGCATGCGAGTCGTCTTTTCCCTCGACATGTGAGGCTTTTATTATTTATTTATTCTATTGTTAGGCTAGAATTAGAAATATTTAGATGATAGCCAAGAGCATGGAGAAGAAGACCGGAGGACCAAAGGAGCCAAAAGATAAAGAAGACAACCCCCTAGGCATGCGGTTATGGTGGAGCACGTGGAGATGAGCTTGTCACTTTAGGGAAATTAGATATTGTCATTGGCTTCATAATATCTTAGTCTAGGGGCCATATCCATGCCACGTTTTTTTATTTTGTGGATGTTTATTATTTTTGTCTTGTTATTTATTTTTGTGTGTATGGCGATACTAGCAAAACGTTAACAAGATAATAATAAACAAGGATATTCTTTTATAGTGGATTGCCCAACCCAAATAAGTAGATCATGTTGATTGGATCAACAAAACAAATTAAGAAAAATTAAATCCCTCAATTAAATATTGCGTGTTGCCTTCTCTTGCCAAAACACCCTTCATGATCAAGGTTTATTAAAATTCGGGCTTGCCAAAGCAAAGCGATTCTAATTTACCATGATGTGTTGAGGACGAAACAAGCTAGTAATGTGTGTATGTTGAAGCAATAGGTTGGACGCAACTGGGTAAGACTCAATTGGATTGATGAGCCTAGAGGCATGACAATTAGGGGTTATCCAATGGATAAAGAATAAAGAGTTATTCACCTAATCGGACCAATAGTTGCATGGGATGCAATTGGAATGGTTCTTACCTAAATAACCTATTCTTGGGTGACTTGCCGAAGCAAGCTCAAGAAGAAGGGAAAAAGGGATCTTGGACCTACTAGAAAATATTATGATATTTTCGCGTTAGTTATGAGGGCTATTAATCCGAGAAAAATAGTGGGAGCTATATTTGATGATCTAGTCGTTGTTGAATATAGTTAAATTGTTCAATATACTAAAATTGCACATTTCTCATTTTGTAGAATTCCAAATGGCAAACAACAACGCATCAACTTCATCCCTACGATCTTTCCTTGAGAAGGATAAACTATCTGGAACGAATTTCCTTGACTGGTACAGAAACTTAAGGATTGTCCTTAAGCAAGAAAAGAAGATGTACGTCTTGGACACTCCAATTCCAGTGTAGGGTTTTGATTCATGGATCGCGCAACGGAAGCATAATCAAACAAATAGCCATGCAAAACCCTCCAAGGATCACAAGTCTAGATGCATAACGATAGTAAAGGTAAGAAATCATAAACACACCTTTGGGTTCTCCTTGATGACTTCAAACGCGTATAATGTCACGTTCTCTATAGTTGATCCACGCCTAGAGTTGATCCTTGATCTCCCAAACTCCTTGGTGCTAGCCCGGAATAGGAAGAGGATGAAGGAATCACGCAAAACGAGACAAAAGAGGGGCTTCGGCCCTCTTTTTGGCCGACGGGGTGAGGGCGGCGGCAAGGGGGTCGGGTCGGCCTCCTTGTTGCTTGCTCTCTCTCCTTTTGTTCTCTCCCACTCTAGTTATGTTCAATAATGAGCATAAGTTATGAGGAAGGAAGGAAGGAGGGTCCTTTATATAGTCCAACAACTCCTTGTTAACTACCTAAAGGACTTATTCTAGTCCAACTAGAATTCAATTTAGTCCCTTCCTTGCAAATGAGTCCCTACTAAGTTTGCAAGGGTTTGCAAAGTGATCCTTCTAATTAATTAATCCAATTAATTAATTCCCAAATCTAGTTCAACTCTATATAGCGTGTGACCCCATAGGTTCTATCTAGTTGGTAGCAACTATTTGCTAATATGGAGTGGTTTCTAGCAAAACATCCATTCTAGCCAACTAATAGAATAGTCATCTTGACAACCTTTGTACAAGTAATTGTCTCATCCCTTTGCCTCCATATCCGGATTGGACACGAGACATACAAGTCACACTCGTATATCCAATCCATAGTTTCTCGATCCATGGAATAGCCTTATTCGTGCAAATAACATCAATATCCTATATTGATTTATTTGAGTCTGGCCAGACATTCTATATGCACTATCCCTCGAGTGGCCTAGGATATTTATTCCCGTTATGTGGGAGGGGAAAATCCTCTCTACGTCCACTACGATCTCTAAGCTTGTTTCTCATTGTATCCAGTACACGCCTTTATAACTACCCAGTTACGGTGTAGCGTTTAACGCTACCAAGATCACAATGATCCACAACTAGAATATCTAGTGACTTCAAGTCTAAGGATGACAATACCATTGCACCGCGAGAAGCACTTGTGACTCAACATAACATGTATGTAGCCTTCTCGGAGATGGGTCAATCCAGTGCAACATTCCGTAATGCACACCTATGTGTTGGATCATGATATCTCCATATCAATCCAACCCCATACTAGTCTATAGATGATTGTCCCATTTAATCATTATACTTGACTAGGGATATTTAAGATAAACAACACAATTGTAAATCTAAGTACTTCATTATATTAAATATCCAATAAATAATAAATGAATTTTCTAGCCATATACAAATTCATACTAAACTAGATTGCCTCTAGGGCATCTATTCCAACAGTCTCCCACTTGCACTAGAGCCAATCTGGCGCATCTCGTATGCCCATACTCCTAGTGTGCCCTTCATGCTTCCACTGCGTGAGAGGCTTCGTAAGCGGGTCTGACAGATTATCATCTGTAGGAATCTTGCATATCCGAACGTCTCCTCTATCGATAATATCTCGAATCAGATGAAACTTCCTGAGCACGTGCTTGGACTTCTGGTGCGATCTGGGTTCCTTTGATTGTGCGATCGCCCCAGTGTTGTCACAGAACAACTCCACTGGATCCGCAATGCTAGGGACCACACCAAGTTCAGAAACAAACTTTCTTATTCAAACAGCCTCCTTTGCTGCGCCATTTGCAGCAATGTACTCAGCCTCTGTTGTAGAATCAGCTACCGTCTCTTGCTTGGAACTCTTCCAGCTCACCGCTGCTCCATTCAGGCAAAACACATATCCCGACTGTGATCTAAAGTCATCTCTGTCAGTTTGGAAGCTTGCATCAGTGTAACCCCTTACACGCAACTCTTCCTCACCGCCAAATATCAAGAAAGCATCCTTAGTTCTTCTCAAGTACTTTAGGATGTTCTTGACAGCAATCCAGTGACTCTCACCCGGATTGGATTGGTATCTGCTTGTCATACTCAAGGCATATGACACATCTGGTCTAGTACATAACATGGCGTACATGATAGACCCTATGGCCGAGGCATAGGGAATCCTACTCATGCGTTCCTTCTTAATCTTATTGGAAGGACAACCACTCTTCGAAAGAGTGATTCCATGTGACATGGGCAAGAATCCCTTCTTGGAATCTTGCATGTTGAACCGTTTCAACACCTTGTCAATATATGTACTTTGACTTAGGCCTAGCAACCTCTTAGATCTATCTCTATAGATCTTTATACCGAGTATATAGGCTGCTTCCCCTAAGTCCTTCATTGAGAAACACTTTCCTAGCCAATCTTTCACAGATTGCAGCATGGGAATGTCGTTTCCAATGAGAATTATGTCATCCACATAAAGACCAGAAAAGCTACAGAGCTCCCACTAACCTTCTTGTATACACAAGACTCATCTTCGTTTCTGATGAAGCCAAACTCTTTGACCACTTCATAAAAACGTCGATTCCAACTCCTAGAAGCTTGCTTCAATCCATAAATGGATCGTTGTAGCTTACAGACTTTGTTGGCTTGCTTTGGATCCTCAAAACCCTCCGGGTGTATCATATATAGGTCCTCGAGGAGATTCCCATAAAGGAATGCTGTTTTGACATCCATCTTCCAAATCTCATAGTCGTAGTATGTTGCAATTGCAAGTAGGATTCGGATGGATTTGGTCATAGCGACTGGTGAAAAGGTTTCATCATAGTCAATACCATGAATCTGTCTGAATCCTTTAGCCACCAATCGGCCCTTATAGGTAATCACATTACCATCCATGTCGATCTTCTTCTTGAAGACCCACTTGCACCCTATGGGCCGCGCCCCATCGGGTGGTTCCACCAAAGTCCATACTTTGTTGGTATACATGGATTCCATCTCGGATCTCATGGCTTCCAGCCACTTCTGAGAGTTTGGGCCACTCATGGCCTCCTCATAGGTAGTAGGCTCATCATCTATGAGCATCGTGTCACCGGAATCGGTTACGAGAAGTCCATACCTCTCGGGTTCCAGGCGCACTCTACTAGATCTACGAAGCTCTTGTGTTACCTGAACAGGTGGCTCCACAACTGCTAGTGACTCCTGTTCATGTTCCATAATCGGTTCAGTGATTTGTGGTTCTTGAACTTCTTCAAGTTCTACATTCCTCCCACTTGCTTCTTTAGAGACAAATTCTCTTTCTAGAAACACGCCGGTCCGAGCAACAAACACTTTGTTCTCGGTTGGATTGTAGAAGTAGTATCCCTTAGTTTCCTTAGGGTACCCCACAAATTTGCACTTATCCGATTTAGGCCCTAGCTTGTCTGATTGTAAACGTTTTACATAGACATCGCAGCCCCAAATCCTCATGAACGACAGTGTGGGACGCCTCCCACTCCATATCTCATATGGTGTCTTCATGACTGATTTAGATGGAACACGGTTAATGGTGAAAGCTGCACTTAATAGATCGTAGCCCCAAAATGATAATGGAAGATCGGTTTGACACATCATAGACCGAACCATATCCAATAGGGTTCGATTCCTCCTCTCGGACACGCCATTCCATTGTGGCGTTCCGGGTGGAGTGAGTTGGGACACGATCCCACACTCTCTAAGATAGTCGTCAAACTCTTGGCTCAAGTATTCTCCTCCACGATCCGATCGTAGAGCCTTGATACTTTTGCCAAGTTGCTTCTCTACTTCATACTTGAATTCTTTGAACACTTCAATGGATTCGGATTTTGCCCTCATAAGGTACACAAATCCATATCTACTGTAATCATCAGTAAATGTAATGAAGTAGACATAACCACCCCTGGTAGGCGTGGCAAATGGCCCACACACATCAGTATGTATGAGCGCCAATTTCTCACTAGTCCTCTCACCTTTCTTATTGAAAGGGGACTTTGTCATTTTTCCCAATAAACAAGCCTCACATGTCTCATATGATTCAAAATCAAATGAGTCATCCTTATGGAGTCTAGATACACGTTTCTCATTTATATGGCCTAAACGACAATGCCATAAATAAGCAGGATTTAAATCATTTATTTTAATCCGCTTGGTATTAATGTTGTAGACAGGATTGCTTAGATCAAGGACATAAAGTCCATTAAATAATTGCGCACTAAAATAGTGAATATTATTCAAATAAAAGGAACAACAATTGTTCTTTATTGAAATAATAAAACCTTCCTTGTCCAAACAAGAAATAGAAATAATGTTTCTGCTCATAGCAGGCACAAAATAGCAATTATTTAATTCTAAAACTAATCCTGAAGGCAGAGATAGCTCGCACACGCCTATGGCCAACGCAGCAACCTTTGCTCCATTCCCAACGCGCAGATCTACCTCCCCTTTAGCCAATCTTTTACTTCTCTTTAGATCCTGCATATTTCGACAAATATGAGATCCACATCCAGTATCTAATACCCATGATGTAGAGACAGTTAAACATCTACAACAAAAATACCTGGTGGTGGTGGAATCACTATTCCATGCCTCTTGACCTCCAGATATTTTGGGCAGTTCCTCCTCCAGTGTCCAGGCTGACTGCAGTAGTGACATTCACCCTTAGTCACGACCTTGGCAATGCCACCAACAGGCTTAAGGGCTGGTTCCTTGGACTTGGCAACTGACTTGCCTTTGCCCTTGGAGGAAGAGGCAAACCTTTTGCCCTTTCCTTTCTGTACCATCATAATGGCCTTGCCCTTACCCTTGTTGATGCTCTGTTCAGCCGTCCTCAACATGTTGAGCAAATCTGGCAGTGGTTTAACGATCTCGTTCATGTTATAGTTCATAATGAACTGTCCATAACTCTCGGGCAACGATTGCAACACGAGATCGGTTGCCAACTCTTGGCCGACCGGGAACCCAAGCCGGGCGAGATTCTCCAAGTACCCGATCATTCGGAGTACATGGGGTCCCACCGGGTTCCCTTCTGCCAGATGACATTTGAACAGTGCCTTTGAGACCTCATACCTCTCTACCCTCGCCTGCTCTTGGAAGAGCTGCTTTAGATGTTCGATCATATCGACAGCATTCATGTTTTCGTGTTGCTTCTGAAGCTCAGAAGTCATGGTGCAAAGCATAAGGCAGGCCGCATCATTAGCGTCATCAACACGCTTTTGATACGCCTTTAAGGCAGCAGGTGTCTGGTTCTCTGGACCTTCTGGAACATGCTCCTCTATTGCGTACAGTTTCTTCTCTTGCTTGAGAACAATTCTCAAGTTTCTGTACCAATCAAGAAAGTTGGTTCCAGAGAGCTTGTCCTTCTCAAGGACAGATCGTAGGGAATGTTGTGAACTCGATGAGTTGTTTGTCATTTGGAATTCTACAAAAAGGAAAATACGCAAGTTTTAGTATTTGTGAATTTTTGACTATATTTAATAATGGCTAGTTTATTAAATATAGCTCCCACTATTTTTCTACGGATTAATAACCCTCAAGATATTAATGCGGAAAATATCCTTATATTTTCTAGTGGGCCAAGATCCATCTTTTCATCTCCTTATGAGCTTGCTTTGGCAAGTCACCCATAATTTGACTACTTTTAGGTAGGAACAATTCCAATTGCATCCCATATGCAACTCTTGGTTCAATCGGGCAAATAACTCCTTATTTATCCATCCATATGGATAATCCCAATTGATTGCCTCTAGGTTTCTTAATCAAATTAATAGCCTAGTTGTGTTCAACCTCTTATCTAAACAATTGCACATTGTTACGTGCCATCGCATTCCATCATTATGAACCAAGTCGCCATGCTTTGGCACGCATGAACTTGATAAATAATGATGATAATGAGTGTTTAAATAACGAGAAGGCAAGAACACAAGATTTAAAATTTGAGGGATTTTAAATTCAATTTTAATTGTTTTGTTGATCAATATCAACTAATCTATCTATTTGAGTTTGGGCACAACTCCAAATAATAGATCCGGGTTGTCTAATTATCTTATTATCCTAATTGCATGCATCATCCATACACCAACCACAAAAATAATAAGACAATAAATAAACAACCACAAAACAGAAATTAAACGTGATGTGGATATGGCCTTTTCTTGACTAAGATAATTCCAAGCCAATGGAATTATCTATGAACCCTAAGCAAACACATCTCCATGCGTCTTGATCTTTTGGTCCATCCTTCATAGTCATGTGGAATGCTCCATGCTCCATGCTCCATCTTTTGTGGCTTCTTTGGCTTTGGACTTCTTTTCTCCAATCTTGGCTAACAATCTACTTTATCTAGCACTAGCTAATATCTATACTAAATAAAATAAATCTCACAAGTTGAGAAAAAAATGGCACGCAGGCCATAAAACCCTAATTAATTATTACAATTAATTGATCAGCTCGCAGGCCATAAAACCAAACCACAAAATTAAACATCCACATCAAACCACATCCTAAGGCCATATCCAATCACCATGCGATTTGCACATAAACAGTTAAAATCCAATTTTAACGCGCTTGGTCAATTTTAATTGTTTTTAGGATTTCTAGGGTTAAAACGGTCCATGGGCCCAACAATCCAATTGCCCGGGCCCATTAAAGTGAACCACAAGGCCCTAGGGACGGCCCGGCCCAAAACCCGCAAGCTAGGCCCGCGGGTTAGGGCCGCCCGGCCCCTTGGGGCGGCCATGCTTGGGCGGCAAGCAAGGGGGGCGGTCCCTAGGGGGGCCGAACCTCCTCTTGGGGTTGTTTCCAAAACAACTCCCTTGCTTGGAGCCCAAGTTTGGTTGTTTCCTTGTTTTGGGAGAACTCCTTCTTCCCCAAGGATGCCCAAACCCTAGATCTAAGATCCTAAAATTTCTCAAACTCATCAATTCATGCATCCAATGCAAAAATTTGATCTTGTTATGATTAATTATTGACAAATTGCATCCCATGCTTGATTTGTCTTGTTTTACGCGATAAACAATCAAATTTAGGTGTAAAACAACAAGAATGTAA
The DNA here is from genome assembly GCA_023055425.1 of Linanthus parryae. NCBI lineage: Eukaryota > Viridiplantae > Streptophyta > Magnoliopsida > Ericales > Polemoniaceae > Linanthus > Linanthus parryae. The sequence continues at coordinate 10,574,762 of JALGPY010000010.1, read as the reverse complement.
CACATAAACTACGTTTATGCTCTATGACCTGTGGCTCTGATACCACGGTAGGGTTTTGATTCATGGATCGCGCAACGGAAGCTTAATCAAAGAAATAGCAATGCAAAACCCTCCAAGGATCACAAGTCTAGATGCATAACGATAGTAAAGGTAAGAAATCATAAACACACCTTTGGGTTCTCCTTGATGACTTCAAACGCGAATAATGTCACGTTCTCTATAGTTGATCCACGCCTAGAGTTGATCCTAGATCTCCCAAACTCCTTGGTGCTAGCCCGGAATAGGAAGAGGATGAAGGAATCACGCAAAATGAGACAAAAGAGGGGCTTCGGCCCTCTTTTTGGCCGACGGGGTGAGGGCGGCGGCAAGGGGGTCGGGTCGGCCTCCTTGTTGCTTGCTCTCTCTCCTTTTGTTCTCTCCCACTCTAGTTATGTTCAATAATGAGCATAAGTTATGAGGAAGGAAGGAAGGAGGGTCCTTTATATAGTCCAACAACTCCTTGTTAACTACCTAAAGGACTTATTCTAGTCCAACTAGAATTCAATTTAGTCCCTTCCTTGCAAATTAGTCCCTACTAAGTTTGCAAGGGTTTGCAAAGTGATCCTTCTAATTAATTAATCCAATTAATTAATTCCCAAATCTAGTTCAACTCTATATAGCGTGTGACCCCATAGGTTCTATCTTGTTGGTAGCAACTATTTGCTAATATGGAGTGGTTTCTAGCAAAACATCCATTCTAGCCAACTAATAGAATAGTCATCTTGACAACCTTTGTACAAGTAATTGTCTCATCCCTTTACCTCCATATCCGGATTGGACACGAGACATACAAGTCACACTCGTATATCCAATCCATAGTTTCTCGATCCATGGAATAGCCTTATTCGTGCAAATAACATCAATATCCTATATTGATTTATTTGAGTCTGGCCAGACATTCTATAAGCACTATCCCTCGAGTGGCCTAGGATATTTATTCCCGTTATGTGGGAGGGGCAAATCCTATCTACGTCCACTACGATCTCTAAGCTTGTTTCTCATTGTATCCAGTACACGCCTTTATAACTACCCAGTTACGGTGTAGCGTTTAACGCTACCAAGATCACACTGATCCACAACTAGAATATCTAGTGACTTCAAGTCTAAGGATGACAATACCATTGCACCGCGAGAAGCACTTGTGACTCAACATAACATGTATGTAGCCTTCTCGGAGATGGGTCAATCCAGTGCAACATTCCGTAATGCACACCTATGTGTTGGATCATGATATCTCCATATCAATCCAACCCCATACTAGTCTATAGATGATTGTCCCTTTTAATCATTATACTTGACTAGGGATATTTAAGATAAACAACACAATTGTAAATCTAAGGACTTCATTATATTAAATATCCAATAAATAATAAATGAATTTTCTAGCCATATACAAATTCATACTAAACTAGATTGCCTCTAGGGCATCTATTCCAACATCCAGCCCCACCACAAGATGAGTCTGTTCTAGCGGATGTGAGGGCACGTCAGAAACATATTGATGATTCTAGTGACGTGACTTGCCTCATGCTTTGCACCATGACTCCTGAGCTTGAGAAGCAGCACGAGAACATGGAAGCCTATGATATGATCATACACTTGAAACAATTGTTTCAGGAACAGGCAAGGCATGAGCGCTATGAGGTGTCTAAAGCATTATTCAAGAGCAGTCTTGCACAGGGGAATCCAGTAGGGCCTCATGTTCTCCGAATGATCGGGTACATAGAGAACCTTGAGAGACTGGGATTCCCACTTGGCCAATATTTGGCAACTGATCTTATCTTGCAATCGTTGCCTGACAGTTATAATCAGTTCATTATGAACTATAATATGAACGAGATCAGTAAGACTCTGCCAAACTTGTTGAATGCTAAAGACAGCGGAAGAGAGCGTAAACAAAGGCAAGGGCAAGGCCATAATGATGGTACATAGGAAGAAGGGCAAAGGATTTGCCTCTACTTCCAAAGGAAAGCGCAAGAAAGTTGCGAAATCCAAGGAAGCCCTAAAGCCTAGTGGAGGCGTGGCTAACGGTGAATGTCACTACTGCAGCCAGCCAAGTCACTAAAGGAGGAATTTCCCTAACTATCTGGAGGATAAGAAGCTTGGAATAGTGATTCCACCACCACCAGGTATTTATGTTATAGACGTCAATCTTTCTATTTCTTCATCTTGGGTATTGGATACTGGATGTGGTTCTCACATTTGTCGAAATGTGCAGGATTTGAAAAGAAGTAGAAGATTGGCTAAAGGGGAGATAGATCTGCGCGTGGGGAATGGAGAAAAAGTTGATGCATTAGCTGTAGGCTTTTATGAGCTACCTTTGCCTTCTGGACTTATTTTAGAATTAAAAAATTGCTTTTATGTGCCTGCTATGAGCAGAAAAATTATTTCCGTTTCTTGTTTGGACGAGAAGGTTTTGATTCTATTTCAATAAAGGACAAGTTTTGCTCCATTTATTTTGATAGTATGCACTATTGTAGTGCACATTTTTCTAATGGATTGTATATCCTTGATCTAAATAGTCCAATCTATAACATAAATACTAAAAGGATTAAAACTAATGATTTAAATCCTACATATCTATGGCACTGTCGTTTAGGCCACACAAATGAGAAACGCATATCTAGACTCCATAAGGATGGACTTCTAGACTCATTTGATTTGGAATCATATGAGACATGTGAATCTTGTTTATTAGGAAAAATGACAAAGTCCCCCTTCAATAAGAAAGGTGAAAGGACTAGTGAGTTATTGGCACTCATACATACGGATGTATGCAGACCATTCCCCACGCCTGCTAGAGGTGATTACACCTACTTCATTACATTTACTGATAATTTCAGTAGATATGGATTTGTATACCTTATGAAGGCCAAATCTGAATCCTCTGAATTGTTCAAGGAATTCAAGAATGAAGTAGAGAAGCAACTTGGTAAAAGTATTAAGGCTCTAGGATCGGTTCGTGGAGGAGAATACTTAAGCCAAGAGTTTGATGAGTATCTTAGAGAGTGGGGGATAGTATCCCATCTCACTCCACCCGGAACGCCACAATGGAATGGCGCATCCCAGAGGAGAAATCGCACGCTATTAGATATGGTGCGATCTATGATGTCTCAAAAAGATCTTTCGATATCATTTTGGGGACATGCTCTAATGACGGCAGCTTTTACAATTAACCGTGTTCCATCCAAATCAGTCATGAATACACCATATGAGATATGGACTGGGAAGCGCCCCATAGTGTCGTTTATGAGGATTTGGGTCTGCGATGTCTACGTAAAACGTTTACAAACTGACAAGCTCGGGCCCAAAGCAGATAAGTGTAAGTTTGTGGGAAATCCTAAGGAAACTGAAGGATATTACTTCTACAATACCACCGAGAACAAAGTGTTTGTTGCTCGGACCGACGTGTTTCTAGAAAGAGAGTTTTTCTCTAAAGAAGCAAGTGGGAGGGCTGTAGAACTTGAAGAAATTCAAGAACCACAAATCACTGAACCGATGATGGAACATTAACAGGAACCGCAAGTAGTTGTGGAAGAACTTGTTCAGGTAACACGGGAACTCCGTAGATCAGGAAGAGTGTGTCATGAGCCAGAGAGGTACGGACTTCTCGTGACTAAACCCGATGACGTACCACTCATGGATGATGAGCCTGCGACCTACGGAGAGGCCATGAAAGGCCCAGACTCTAAGAAGTGGCTAGAGCACATGAGATCCGAAATGGATTCCATGTACACCAACAAAGTATGGACTTTGGTGGAACCACCCGAAGGGGCTTGGACCATAGGGTGCAAGTGGGTCTTTAAGAATAAGACCGACATGGATGGCAAGGTAGTTGCCTATAAGGGGCGATTGGTAGCCAAAGGGTATAGACAGATTCATGGTATTGACTATGATGAGACCTTTTCACCAGTTTCCATGACTAAATCCATTCGAATCCTAATTGCTATTGCAGCATACTACGACTATGAGATTTGGCAGATGGATGTCAAAACAGCGTTCCTTTATGGGAACCTCCTCAAGGATGTGTACATGACACAACCGGAGGGTTTTGAGGATTCAGTGAATGCCAATAAAGTATGTAAGCTGCAAAGATCCATTTATGGATTGAAGAAAGCTTCTAGGAGTTGGAATCGACGTTTTGATGACGCAGTCAAAGAGTTTGGCTTCATCAAGAACGAAGATGAGCCTTGTGTTTACAAGAAGGTTAGTGGGAGCTCTGTAGTATTTCTGGTCTTGTATGTGGATGACATACTGATCATTGGCAACAACATTCCTACTTTGCAATCTGTTAAAGATTGGCTAGGAAAGTGTTTTGAAATGAAGGACCTAGGAGACGCAGCCTATATACTAGGTATAAGGATCTATAGAGATAGATCTAGAAGCTCGGCCTAAGTCAAAGTACATATATAGACAAGGTGTTGAAGAGGTTCAACATGCAAGATTCCAAGAAGGGATTCTTGCCGATGTCGCATGGAGTCACTCTTTCCAAGAATGACTGTCCCTCCAATGAGATTGAGAAGGACCGCATGAGAAGGATACCCTATGCTTCAGCTATAGGATCCATCATGTACGCCCTGTTGTGTAATAGACCATAGGCGTTGAGTATGGTGAGAAGATATCAGTCCAATCTGGGTGAGAGTCACTGGACTGCTGTCATGAACATCCTAAAGTACTTGAGAAGAACTAAATATGCGTTCTTGATATTTGGAGGTAAGGAAGAGCTAAGTGTAATTGGTTACACTGATGCGAGCTTTCAAACCGAAAAAGATGACTACAGATCGCAATCTGGATACGTGTTTTTCCAAGCAAGGGACAATTGTTGATTCTACAACAGAAGCTGAGTACATTGCTGATGCGGAAGCAGCAAAAGAGGCAGTTTGGATAAAGAAGTTTATCACTAAACTCGGTGTGGTCCCTAGCATCGTGGATCCTATAGAGTTGTACTGTGACAACTCTGGGGCGATCGCACAATCCAAGGAACCAATATCACACCAGAAATCAAAGCATGTACTTAGGAGATTCCATCTTATTCGTGATATGATCGATCGAGGAGATGTGAAGATGTGCAAGATTCCAACAGATGACAATCTTTCAGATCCGCTCACAAAACCTCTTGCGCAGCGAAAACATGAAGGGCATGCCAGATCTATAGGCATACGAGATGCGCCAGATTGGCTCTAGTGAAAGTGGGAGACTGTTGGAATAGATGCCCTACAGGCAATCTTATATTTGGTATGAACATTGTTTTTTGGCTAGAATATTCATTTATTATATATTGTCATATGTAATAAAAATGAAGTCCTTAGATACAATGTTTTGTTTATCTTAAATATCCCTAGCTTTATATTTATTAATTGGACGATTAAATATAAACTAGTATGTGTGTAGATTGATATGGAGATATCAAGTCTAACACATGGGTATGCATTAGGAGTAATGACATACTGGATTGACCAACAACGAGAAGGATACATTAGATTATGTTAAAGTCACAATCGCTTCTCGTAGTGCTAATATAATTGCAATCCTTAGACTTGAAGTAACAAGATACTCTAGTTGTTGAATATTGTGCTTTGATGTGATCACACGTTGCACCGTAACTGGGTAATTATAAAGATAGCTATCGGGCATGATAGGAAGCAAGCTTAGAGATCATAGTGATGTAGATAGGATTTTTCCCTCCCACATAATGGGAGTAAATGTCCACGGCCACTCGAGGGATGAGGCTTATTGAATGTCTGGCCAGAATCAGATAAATCAATATGGATATATTGATGTTATATGCTTGCATTAGCATATTCCTCGGATCGAGGAACTATGGATTGGATATACGAGTGTGACTATTTATGTCTCGTGTCCAATCCGGATATGGAGACAAAGGGATAGTGCAATATGATATATTGGGCACAAGAGGTTTGTCGGGATCACTGACAATTTCTATTAGTTGGGTGGCATGGATGTGTTGCTAGACACCGCTCCATGTTATTAATAAGTTGCTACCAACTAAGTAGAAACCTATTGGGTCACACGTCAAATAGAGTAGAGCTAGATTTGGGATTAATTAATATGATTAATTAATAAGAAGGATCATTGTGCAACACCTTGCAAACTTAGTAGGACTAATGTGCAAGGAAGGGACTAATCCAAGTTCATGTAGAACTAGGAAGGACCTTTATGTAGTTAACAAGGAGTTGTTGGACTATATAAAGGAGGCTCTAGCTTCCTTCCCACTTAATGTTATTAGACATAACACAAGAGAGTGGGAGAGAGCAAAAGGCAAGAGAGCAAGACAAGCTTAGAGGCCGACTGCGCCTAAGCCGTCCGCCCCTTCCCGTCGGCGCCACAAGGAGGGCCGAACCCCTCCTTGTCCCTTGTTGTTTGATTCCTTCTTCACGCTTCCCTCCGGTTCAAGCTAGCACTTGTTGAAGGAAGAATCTAGATCTCACATCTAGACGTGGATCAACCGTAGAGACGAGGACATCATTCTTCGTGTGATCTCTCAAACCAAAAGGTACACAATTACTATGTCCCTTATCATGTTATGATATCTCTTCCTATGATCCTTGGTGGGCTTTGAGTAGGATTAAATTTTGTTATTCCGCTGCGTTACCTACGTCAAAACCCAACAGGTTGAATAGAGTATGCCCACTTTTTGAAAAACTTGCTAGGAAGATGAAAACTTGTACAAACAATGAAGTTCAAGGCCTTGAAATCTAGTTCAAGGCTTTTAAGTAGATGCAGTAACAATAGAGAAAGTATGCCTTTTTCAAGGCCTTAAAAACAGGTTCAAACCCTTGAAAAATAAACAGCTTTTGTGTGCTGCAAAAGATATGAAAGTAAATGAACGGAAAATGCATAAGACAAGTGATTTATAGAGTTCAGTCCACTTTAACATACGTCTCTACCTCATGGATTAGATCCCTGCATGATTTTCAACTCAATCCTTATTAATCAAAATCTAAGCCCTAGAACTCAAGCCCAGAGAGTTCCCTTACTTTGTTACAGCTTGTGGTTTTCCCTAACCTGTCTAGTACCTTCTCTAGCTAACTGATTAACTAAGAATCCTCTATTGTTCACTTTGAAAAATCCTTGAGAATAGATGTAGAAATAATACAAAAATGATCTACCAATATAGCTCTATACAGAAGAACACTTAAGAGTAGAAAACTACAGTAAAAATGCGGTGAAATTCTGTGAATGGATTGGAAGAATGATGAACTTCTTTGATGCTTGTAAATCCAGAATTCTTTCTATGTTTTTGTCCGTTGAGTGTTTTGTCTTGTTGCTTCGAATTTGAGCTCTATTTATACTTCATACAGCTCTGCAAATCTCCCCAGATTTTCAGCAACAACCTTCCTATTTTGTAGGCAACAGAGTTTGACTACTTTGAAATCTTCTCCAACGGTTGGATGGTCACAATCTTCAAATATGTTGTTGTAATATTTCATTTAAACACCATGAGAAGGTGTCATATACGTCTGATTGATCACAGGATCAAAGTGTCCAAGTATTTCCAAATCTGCAGCAATTCAGTATAGGAAATAATCCGGCAAGCCTTAGAAACAAAATTTCCTGCATTATCATGGTCAAACAAATGATATATTAAGATTAAAAACATGTTATAAAAAATTTTCTTTCATCATATAATATCAGAGAATCAAACATATGAAAGAGAGAGAGTAAATCAATCCAGAGAGTTTGCAGAAAACTCCCCCTGAGAATGTGCATACAGGTTCAAGCAGTTTCAAGGCTTTGAATCCAGCTTCAAGGCCATAAACTATTTTCAAGCCTCTGAGACAGATTCAAATCTTTGAATGCTGGTTCAAGGCCTTGAAATAGCCAAGCTATTTCATGTCTTGCACAACCTGATCTTTCAAATTGTTTGGTGAACGTATTTTCCATTGTTGGGATAGAATCACTGTTGGTTGATCTTCCCTATGTATGCAAGTCATGGTATAGAGCAACACGCGTTCCTGATTGTTGGAGCATTCACAATTTCACAAAAAGTGTTCTCAATCACTATGGTAGTAGGCATTGCCCTGAAACCTTAGAAGACGAATTCGATTTTTCTAGTGAAAACATCCCACAAAGGTTAATAGTACAATATCAGTTGGATTGGAACCTTGATACCGCTTCCAGATTCATCAAGAGTGTAGCGAAACATCCCAACAAATATTAACATATTTGAATCTGACATCTTCATGTTCGCAAGATGCATTCGGATTTATATCCGGTGAGTGTCCAAACTTAAAAACTTTGAAGTTTCATGTTTTGATGGATGACGATAGTGTCTATGTTCCCTTCTATCGTGTGTAATTGGAAAAGACTAGAGAAACTCTTAGCTGGAGCAATAGAATGCCCTAAATCATCCAGCATATTAGTATACACTGCAGCAACTTTGGAATGCTAGAGATTATCAATAGCCGGATCAAGGAAGGGGAGGTATCTTATTTAGCCACAACTCTACCGAACTTGAAGGGACATAGATTTCGTAATGCTGATAATGGTAAGGAGAATTTTTTATAGATACTGAATTGCTTCAAGAGGTTGGAGTACCTATATGCGAGGTGCTGTTATGGATTTGGCTGCAATGATTAGGACATTTTAAATTCTACATCACATATTCGTGTATTGAACCTTGAAGGCGACACCATTTGAAGAAGTGATAAAGATGAAGACCGCTTTGACATTTTTATCCTGGAATCTACTTCTAATATTTTTTCTTTATTTTGTTTTGGATTTACCACTAAGGGAAGGGAAGGGATTTAATGTACACATGGCATTGGTCGTAAAAATCTGTTTTAATTTCATGTAGGGATGTCATGTTGTACTCTATATAATGGTGTTCGGTACGATATATAAGCTGATTATATGTCAGTTCTAGATTACATGTTGAAGAGAACTTAAAAATATAGTTTTTGTTACAATGGTTTTAAAAACGACAAAACAAGTGCAGAGCGTCCGTCTTGTAACGAGAGAGAGTAAATGGGGTTTCAGATTTGTTGATCGTCTTCTTCATCTCTTCTCATTTTTCTTCCTCTTGTAATTTGGAACTGTAACTTTTTATTCTATTCTGATCTGTAAATACTGGTTTCAGATCAGTTTGTGTATTTATGTAGTTGTTTTTGTTGTTAAAAACTTGACACGAATTCTTACGTGTTACCGCAAGTGCACAGTTCAAGTAATATCGGGTAATATTTCAAACCCGAGTTATCGATCCCACGAGGACAAGCTTGAGATTATTTAATTATTTATTAGATTAGAGTACTATAACTGGGAGGAATAATTGTGATCGATTAAGAATTGAAATAAATAACTAACTAATATTTTGGGTTTTTAGTATTAAAGAAATATTTAGAAACTAGGCAATCTCTAGATCACCTAGGGCTGTGGATGTTTTTCGGAATAGCAAAGTAACACGTTAATCCTATTCTAGTTAAGCCTGGTAATATTACTGACAATCTCGTCTCGGTCTCATGTCGTTCTACGTCACGTCTACTTGGTGTCCTGTCGGTCCACCTACATCTACCTGTCCGTTCTAGTAGGCTAACGACATTGACGGAATGATGTCCTCTCAGACCACCACCACACGAACACCTCACTATCTCCTACCGAATTTACCCACTAAGGCCAATCGTACACACTTCTCTTTTGAGTCTCTGTGATTAATGATTATTGTTCATATCTCATCACAACTAGGTCTAAGTCGCTCTCACGCACTCTCTAGCTAATTAACAAGTCCAGTTAATTACTCCATTCTGGCTAAGGATTAAGCATAGTATAAGAAAAATTAGCTAAAACATGTATTAACTTTAAGCACGATTACAATCTATGACTAACACGAAGATTCATAAGTTGCTAATTCCTACCCTAGCCGTGTCAATAGACTAAGATCTTCAACAAGTTCATGAAATCAAATGTCTTCCAATAGATCAAATCAAAAATCATGAAACAAAGTCTTAAATCCGGAAAACATAATCGTCTACATAAACCCTAGGCTCTCTAGAGAAGCCTAGCAAAACGTCTAGCTACTACTTGAAATCGTAGAAAAGCAATAGAGTTTCTCCATAAAATTGATGAAAAGAGAAGAGAAAGAAATCAAACGGTGAAATCTCCGGTTTGGGGATGATCCCAATCGATCTCCTCAGCTCCCTTGCCTCTCTTCCTTCCTCTTTATGCGTGAATGATGTGTTTTTTCGTCCCTAGGTCGTTCTTCAATCATAACCTGCAGAAGTCTTCACTAATTGCACAATAACCCCCTGAAATCTGCTCCTGACTTCGCCGGGCCATAACTTCTTCATCCGAACTCGGATTAAGCTCCATAACCTATCGTTGGAAAGCTCTCTGAGTCTACTTTCACTTGGCACCGGTATCACTCCTAAATTAATTGTATAACTCCAGCTAGGATCAAAATAGTGCAAACTGGTCATCCAAGCTCCTCCAATTCGGCTTCTCTTGATTCCACTTGAGCTCCCGTTGTTTCCGAAGTTCGTTCCATGCCTCCTATCTACCGATTAGCATCCATTCCTGCGAAGAAAACATGAACAAACATACCAAGTGATAATATTTGACAAATAACATCTAAATATGCATAGAAAATGCCCGGACTAACAATATAGCACATGGTGAGCAACAAGTGACAAAACGACTCATTTTCTCTACAATTAAGCTCAAATCACTCGTGATAATGTGGAAAATAGCATTAATATATAGCCCCTAAAAGGTGCTATCAAATTCCCCCACACTACCTTCTTGCTCGTCCCGAGCAACACATGCTTCCGAGAGTCATAAATATCTTTACTTTGCCTTGGACACAACGACTCAAACAATGGACTATGCAATCTACAAGACTATAAACAATGAAATTCGATTATTTACAATGCAATAAAGTAAAGGACATATTTTTTTCTTATTGTTAGAGATTGGTAAATCTCGAAAAGCAAACGGCATGTCATAAGGTTCTCATATCCCCTAAAAGATTCTAAACATTGGTGATCGGTAGAACTTGCGGCCAGTTTTCAGACAGAACGGGCACGAACACTCAATAAGTTGCTTCCGCACACTCATCAAACGTATCCCTAGAAACCTACCATCCGAGCTATTTATCCACGGGTTTCAATTGTTGACGGATTAGGACGGTTAGGATAGGATATTTATAACCGCAGTCCTAGACGTCATGATACAACTCACACAACCCGATTCTCACACTCCCTCACCAAAATCCAAGGAACCCCACCGAACTAACTACTCCGGCCCTCATTCCCTCAATCTTGGTGCAACGCCGTTCTCGCGGTCACAAATGTGAAGAAGTTATCAAGAGATTCATAGCTCATCTCCTTGGTCTTCATGAAGTTCAATTTCTCGCTCCTTATTTCATTCACAATTTCAATTTCTGTTTTTGTATTTCTTTTTCTTTCTCTTTCACAACACAATATATCACATGGAGCTCATAGTAGTAACAAATATCCGAGGAGAACAATCCGTCAAATCAAATAACGTACGGGTGGAATGTGTCAAATTAAATGTGTAATCAAGATAAATGTCAACACCCCCACACTCAATGTAAAGCATATCACAAAAACCCGGTAATCAATGTATATATGTGCTTTTTCCAACCTATCCTCCTCATCACCTAAGATATAGAGAATAATCAAACAAATCGAAGCACATCCTCCTATAAGATCAATCAAACCCCACCCCATGACGTGCGGAAAAAGTATCACGCACTACGGCACTCCACATGTGGTCGTGGTGTATGGACACGACTCACCTCCACACCGAAGTGTGCTTCCTCTCTAACTCACCCTCACATCCCCTCAAAAGATGACTTGTAAGAGAATCCACGTAAGATGTATAATATAATCTCACCCTCAACGAACTTCCCTAACTCGACTCGCTCTATCCTGACTCATAGGAAGGGACCATTCTAACTGCTGATGAAAGTCACAAGGAATGGCTTCCTAGGCTAGAGGCTGTGAATAAAGGGGTAGAAGGATCAAATTGGGATAACTAGTGGACCTAGGAGATGGAGAAGGGACGTGAGGACCCCATAAAAATCAATCGCACAGCTGTTCCGTTGCCACTACGAGGAGGGTTGACAACTACCTAAGTGACGGTGGTGTAGCGCTAGTAGGATAACTAAATTGATAGACAACTTCTCACAATTCTCGAGTGCATTGGCCCTGTAGCCTTCCTACTCCAGATTCTCGCGTCTACCTCATCTCAGATTGTCCTACTGCTAGGGAATTTCTATCATTGAGCCCTCTCCACGCTCACTCTCTTCAATTGCCCTTTATCAAAAAAATTCAATTTTTTGGGTTTTTCCCATTGTTTTTTTTTTTAAATCCATTTTCCTAACTCAATATGCTTGAGCCAACTCGATTAACTAACAACGTTTCGGTAGGTGGACACAATAATTAAACATGCACAAATAATATATACGATGCAATATAGAGACATGTACATGCAATCCTAAGGACTAACTCTATATGCAAAACCGACTAACTAATCTATATGTAACATGGTTATGCAAGGTAAGGCAAGTAAAGATATATGTAAACCCCCCCCCCCCCCACACTTGAGATAATCATTGTCCTCAATGAATTTAGAGTGTACCCCCAAAGGACATGATCTCAAAGTGTAAGGATTAGATGACAAAATTACAAGTGTTGCAGGGCACTTCACATAGAGTGACTAGACAAGAATTCTAAAGTGAGAGAGAGAAAACATACCTACAATCCCGGAGTATCGTTCTTACGGAACCGGTTTCGAGAAAATTGTTCAAGAAGGACCGAATCGGTCGACTAAATTTTCCGAAAACTCAAGCAAGTCGAAGAAGGACAACATTGTTATGCTCCTTGGTGTTTCCGTTGCAAGTCTCTCTTGGAGCTTTGGCCGAGTCGCCCTCCAAAGCGATGAATTGGAAAATTTAATTTCTTGTAGTTCTTCCTCTTTGAATTCCCCCACACTCAAACCGCTCACTATCTCTCAAAACTCCGCGAGTTAATGTAGATGGCGAGCTTGCAAGGAGCAAAACCCACCAAAAAGTTTTGGATTTGGAGATATTTAGTGTTTTGTGTGTGTGAGTGTTCTTGAGAAGTTGAGAGGAAGAGGATGAAGAGGAGTGTTTTTGATCTGAAATTGGGGTTGGAAGTGTTAAAAATCCGTTTTTTACCTTTAAATAGTAGCCCTAGAATACCCAAAAGGCCCCCAATTAATGAAGCTTCCAGAGCATTTCAGCCCGAAATGCTTTTGATTTCGGCCCGAAATATTTTGGAAATCTCAAAACAGAACCCCATTTTCATTTCGGCCCGAAATAAATGGATTTCGGCCCAAAATCAATGGATTTCGGCCCGAAATGATTTCATTTCTGCCCGAAAACAATTGATTTCGGCCCAAAATGCCCTGGAACTTACCATTTTTTTTTTGCTCTAATTTCTTCATGCGGTGTCCGATTCCTTCGAGTCTCGCGCTCACGGACTCGTCATTGAACGTAGAATCCAATGTTGGCTGAAAAAATCCCAAATTCCGGGGAATTTTTTGTAATACCCGATTGTCGTTATAGGCATAACTGCTAAAATTTTAGCTAAGTCTAGTTAAGTATCTGTCAAATCGCGCCTGAAGGAACTGATACGCATGTCTTCGCAGGCTTGCTTGATGCCCATCTGGTGGCATTCTTCTTCAGATCGCCGATATAATCCTTCATTTCTTGGAAGATCAAGAGATCTTCGTCAGTACTCAAAGCAGCTAGAGGATCTATGGCGCCCATGCAGGGAAGCTTCAGCAGCGCCTCGACATCTTCGAGTGTCGGCCCGGCCTCAAAAGTCGCAAAGTGAAAGATTTGAGTTTTCTTCGAGTACCGCGAGAACAATGTCATCAGCATGTCTTTATCAAGCTTCACGTTTAATCCCTTCGTCGCGCGCACAGCACCGTAAATCCTGTGCTGGTTAACTCAGTCTCAAAATGGGTGAGAATGTATACCGTCCACTCGTCCATGTAATCCAACTTCTCGGTGACGGTCTGGTGAAAAAGATCTGTGAAGGGATAAAGTCAAGCCCCGAGGCGAAGTCTATGAATATCATTTACATTGGCAAGATCCCAATCGTCTCTTTCTGACTCATATGTCAATTTCAAAGCATTCTTTGGGGGAGGCGTCTCAATTGAAGCGCCTCTGATGGTGGCCAGATAAAAATCTTCCCCTCCTAGGTAAGGGGCCTTACACCATATCTCTTTTGGGACCTCTGGAAGAGCAACTGCTTCCTTCAAAATTTTAGTTCCAAACCCAGACTGGGTACTAGTTTGGGTCCAGAAATTAAAGCAAAGGATAAAGGTCACTAAACTTGTTGTCTTTTGAGTGACTGGATTGTTTGGACAACATCTGGTTGAGGAGCTGAACGTCTTGTTGGGAATTTCCTCTCCGGCTCATAAAATTTCAGAAGCAATGACGGTAGAAAAGTTCTAATTGAAGAAGCAAAGGGTTTAAATTGTCCTCAAGATTGAAGAGTCGCGACTGCTGACATTCGCTGAGTCGGCATCACTTCGGTAATCGGCGAAATTGATGACCTATCAGATCATTTTGAGTTATTCTTGCCTCAAAAATCGGATAAAATATGTGGATGGCGTCTGGTTAACCTCGCAATGACCACACATCATCAAAGGCTATATGGCGTCTCGAACCCCTAGGCAATCATGGCTATATCAAGGGGCTAGGGATTCGAATTTTATTCAAAACAATACGAGGATCTGCGTGGGGACCACGCACGACTGATTTTGCTCGACTACACGGCAAACGCGCGCGTGACTTTCGTGCAAAAGGGGGCTATTGTTGATAGTGCATTCGAGACAGACAGTGCATAGCCACGTGGCGGCCATCCAGCACATCTGACTGTGCTTTGCATACACCTTATCACTGATCATACTTATCCACATGGGGGCTGCAAGACAGGGCTACCCATGATACCAACCACACGGTAATTGTAGGTACTTAGTGGTTTGGAGGCTAGAGTAAGGTCTGCCGCGCGCGAACAATAACCAAGCTCGCGCCCGAACCTTACTTACTGACTTGAGAGACTTAATGATCACGTCCTATAAACCCGGTCGATCTCATAACGGTCTCTGGTATATGCGGGCACGTGCGTAACGTTCCCTATATATACGGTCGAACGTGTCGTTACGGGTCTATCATTAAGCCTTCATTTATGGGCGCATTAACCCCTCACAACGGTCACTTCCCTACTATATACAGGATCGTTAGCCCTCCATTGCAATCTTGTGGTTCTTCTTTGATGCTCTTGGACTTTCTGGACTTTTGGATTTACCGAAGCTCCGTCATTAAGCTGTCTCGCTCTCAAGAACAGTTACCATTGCTTACTCTCTCCCTACTCACTACCCTTCATCTCTCTGTGTTCATACTCCATTCCCTACTTGAGGTGCATGCTTGGATCTCTCTCAAGGATTTCCAAAAACACAGCCGCATTGCATCAGCTTTTTTGAATCCCTGCGACGCCTTTCGATTAGGCAAGCCATTAAAGGTGGTTCGACGAGAAGCGTATGAAGGCGTCTTTCCATAAAATCCAACGGTAAGGCCTTCCCGGCCACATGGAACATGAGATCAACTTCAGAACCCCAGTCACCATGAAAAATGGAGAGCTAACCCACTGCAAACTTCGCAATGAGTTGCCCTTGCCAAGCCTTATCCCATAGGCACTTGCGCTCTTTTTCCAATTTGTAATCCTTAAGAATAACATAATACAAAAGGTAATGTGAGATTACTCCAATAAGAAAAATGGAGCAAGACTGGTGAGGAGAATAGAACGAAATCAAAATAGCACCGCCTTGCTAGGCCAAGCCAGAAGCTACTTCCGGATTTGCAGCCCTCCAACAATTCTTCATAAATTTGAAATTAGCCACATGCCACTTTGGCTAGCCAATAAGAGAGAAAATATTGGAAGATTTAAGGTACAGACACCGGTCCTCTCCAAGCAACCGCCTCCAGATGATCTTGCTTGTTGCACTCAAAGAAAGTAAATCCTTAAACGAACTGGCGGACACACGCTGCACGATCATGCAAAAAACATCACCGTGTGCAGTCTCTAGAAGAGAATTCCCTTAAGCGGCCTCATCCATTTTCAAACTTTTTGATACAAGATTTCGTACACCTGTTGGGGTAGAAAGGTAAAGGGGAAATAGTAGGTTGGAAATAGTGCTTTGGTTAATGCATTGTCATTAATGGGAAGTAGGTTGGACGTAGTAGTGTCGCAGTAATGATTACCTATCACTGTGTTGAAGCTTTCATCAAACTAGTTATGAGCACGTGTGTTGCACGTGAAATTTTATTTATTACAATATTCATACTTAATCAAAACGAAAAAAAATCAAGACAAGAAGCACCGTGATATTTTAAAGTCGGTGAGTAATATAGTAAACCCAACAAATAAGTGAGAGATGAAATGTGTGTTACGAAATTTAACATACTACCAAAATTCTTAAGACCTATATGTCCCTCAACGATGCAAATGGGTTCGGAATAAGGTCTCCGATGATATCTGCTTCATTCGTATAGTGCGGTCCACTTAGGCCTTGCCAAGTCTCTAATGTATGCTTCAGTCTCAAAACTGGTCGCCAAATTCTATAAAGAATACAACATTGAAATTAAGTGGTGATTGTAAAGAAATTATGGCGGAGATTGCTGAGAATAACGATGACATAATCAGTAATCTTCCGGATGCAATTATCCATCACTTATTTTCCTTCTTGCCCATGAATACATAATCAAAAAACTGTTTGCGATGTGTTGAAACAGTGTTTAAAATCAAAACACATTAATTCATAAAAACACAAATAAACCGGTGGAAGGAGAGAACAAGCGGTGAACTGTAATAATGTAGCCAGTGACCGACTTGAGAGAGAGAGATCAAGTGAATAGGTGAGAAGAGAGAAAAAAAAGTGGGGACAACCTGCAGGTGAGAGAGAGGAAAGGTGAAAATGTGAGAGAGTGAGAGGTTGCACGTGAAGGAGTGGGAGAGAGAGAGAGAGGGAGTGAGTGAGTGAGAGAAAGAGTGAGAGGCTGCACGTGAATGAAGGAGTGAGAGAGAGAGAGAGTGAGTGACAGAAAAGAAGAGAGAGAAATGTAAATGGAGATGGACAAATTATCCCAAATTATTATTTTTTTCCGAAATTTCATTTTATTTTAATCTTTTTTGCATTATAACGATAATATAAATTAACTTTTAAAATATATATAAACGAGTGTTCTTACCAATTCTCCCTCGGACACGGGCAATCCTCTGGTATATTTTAAAAAAAACAACGTCTTATGTGAGTTATGCTTGATTTAACAATGAGATTTTGGTATCCGTTCAAAAACAATAAAAATAGTGAAACAGAACAAGCTGAAAAAACAGGTTTAAAAACATAATAACAAAACTGACATGATTTCTTACGTGTATGCGCAAGTGCACGGTCAAGTAATATAGGGGTGGTATTTCAACCCCGAGTTATCGATCCCACGAGGAGAGACTTGAGATTATTTAATGAAAAGCTTAATTTAGAGTTAAAGTAACCGTGAGCAATGTTTGTTCGTTTAAGAGTTTGCCTACCCCAAAAAGTGGTTGTACTGAAATAACAATCTTTTTGGATTTTATAATTAAACACAGTTTAATAAAATATGGAGAAAGACTATGCGATGTATGGATCACCTAGGGTTGTTAGACAATTCCGGATATTGTATTGAAACACACTAATCCTAACTCAGTTATGCCACGTAACTAGTCACTACGATCTTCTCTCGATCTCACGTAGTCCTACGTCACGGTCTACTACAGGTCATGTCGGTCCACTGTCGTCTACCCAATGGCCAATCCTATTCAAATCACCTCTCAGTCTCATTTATTAAGGATTGTGTTCATGTTATCTATCACCCTAGGCCAAGTCTCCGTCGAGCACTCCACCTAAGTACAAGCAATCCGGGTAGCTACTGCATTGTTGCTAAGATTTAAGCTCAGAACAGGAACAATATCTAAACTCAATTAAAGCGTTAAGTAATAATCAAGATTATGCATCAAAAACATCTTCTTATGGTCATTCATCTCATACCAAGGGTGTGTCAATAACCCTAATTCAACAATACACAAAAAGAAGTTGAAGAATATTCATAGTCATGAATCCAATACATGAATCAATCACAATAAGCCGGAAAAAGATGAATATAACATAACCCTAGGCTCTCCATAGAGCCTAGTAAAGAATCTAGCTACTCATAGTATATGAATGATAAAAGAGTTTCTCCATAGATAATGAAAGAGAAGGAGAAGAAGTGATCAAACGATGAAATCTCCGAAGAGTAGACGAATCCGTGCACCTAAGCTCCAAGCTTCTCTCCAATGTTTTCCCGTGCGTGATTGATGTCTCTCTAGGTCTTCTCTCACGTTTTTTACCAACTGGGGCGAGTTTTTAATGTAACTTGGCCGAAATTGCATTTCAGCCCCTCCAATTTGTAATTCCCAGACAGAATTGGAAGCTGATATTGCGCGGGCCATATCTCCCTCATCCGGACTCGTATTTGGACTGACCATATATCGTTGAAAAGCTATGGATGTCTACTTTCCAATGGCTCAGGCATTGCTCCAAAAATCATTGTATATTTTCCTAAGAATTGAAAAGAGTGAAGGCTGGTCCTGAGTGACTTTTCTAACTTTGCTACCTTTTTGCATCTTCTTTTCTCCTTTTCATTCCAAGCATATCCAAGCCTCTCATAATCTCCATTGAAGCTATTTTACCCGAGTTACACAACACTAAACAACCCGTGCTATTATCTTCGCAAATATGAGAGAAAACATGCTCGAATAAGCTTGAAACTACACTTTTCACTCTTAGGCTAAAAAATCATCAATTTCACATTTTTGTGCACATATACCATATAAATCATGTGAAATAAGCCTAATGCAAGTGATAGAAAGTATCATGATAACTCTTAAATGAGAGTTATCAAATACCCCCACACTTACCTTTAGCTCGTCCCGAGCAAAACTTGCTTCACTCCCCAATGATTTGCATCTATCATTACTAGCCATGTAACAAAAACGACTCACGTACACGACTATGCAATCTAAATGCTTTGTACAATGCAACTCGATTATAATACAATGCAAGTATTGAAATAAAACAAAAAAAATCTTCTTCTTTGGATATCAGGCAATCTCGCTATTACCAACCAAACTCATCAAGTTCTCACAAGTCTCAATAGAAAATCACACAACCAATAGCAAGAAATTTAAGTAGAATGATCCTACGCACAAGTTCACTAAGGGGTCCCCAAACATCCACCATAAACAATCCTACACTCGGGAAAGTCCTTTAGCTCAGAGGGTCTAGGAATCCTTAGTACTAAGGTAGTCTTTCGTCGCCAAGTCATTTGAGGTTTTCAGACCCTCTTAGTCGTGATTGCATTTGAATGCAAATTGTCCCAGTGACGGGAGACACAACTCCGTGTAATACGGCTTGAATTTAAGTTTCCTTAGAAGTTATAATTGGATTGAATCCAAATTCTCCAAATGAATGGAGGCACATTAGGTTGTTCACCGTATCTAATCCAAGAGAAGATTTTTTTCATTCTCGTCTAATTTTTTCAACCGTGCATTTAGAGCTACTAAGTGTGCGATTTTTCGGTTAGCTCTTGAGACCGCCTTAAGGGATGGTGGTGTACACTCCCTAACTTCACTTAGGCTAGAGCAATGTACCACATGGAACTGACTCTACACGAAGGTCCACCCCAGATTTCAAGTGACCACAAGTTTCCACTGAAAACAGACCATTCAACTCCTTAGAACTAAATCCTCCTAGCACAATAAAGGAACTAATGGTATGCCCTCTTCTACTTTCCACTTTTCCCTGAATACCCGGGACATCCTTTCGTGAAACAGGCGCGCAAGATACTAAAAATTAAGGTTTTCCCTACTACGGCGCTTCCTATTCTCAGAGACTCTTTCACGGAACTCTCTTCGGTTTCAAGCTTCATCAATTGCCATTATTCTCAAAAATTTCAAATATTTCTGATTTTTCACTTTTCTAGTTTTTTTATTTTTTCAATTTTTTCCTAAACTCTATATGAAACTGGCCAAGTCGATTAATCACACAACTATTGGGTAGGGGGAATCAATATTTAAAAGTGCAAACAAATGCATAAAATACACAATCTAATATGATACAACAATATATAAAACAATCCACCTTAACCACGAATATGACACAATACTACACATACTACATGTAACAAGGCGATCTAAGACGGACATGGCTAGCAAAGGTAGACATAACCCCCCCCCCCCAAACTTGAGATATTCATTGTCCTGAATGAATTTAAAGAGTACCCCCAAAGAACATGATATCAACGTGTAAGGAATTAATAGCGAAATGGCAAGTGTTGCAGGGCACTTCGCCTAGAGTGGCTCGACGTGAATTTTAAAGAGAGAGAGAGAGAGAGAGAAATTGTACCTTCGGTCCCGGAGTACCGTTCTTACAGGACCGATTTCGCAAAATTTGGACGAGAATGGACCGGTTGGTCGACCAATTTTTCGAAAACCCGAGCAAGTCGAAGCAAGACTACCTTGTTGTGCTCCTCGGTGTTCCCGTTGCAGGTCCCTCTTGGAGCTTTGGCCGAATCCCCCTCCAAAGCGACGAATTGTAAAATTCTCATTCTTGGAGTTCTTACTCTTTGAATTCCCACACACTCAAACCGCTCACTATCTCTCAAAAAGTCAATAGTTAATGTTGTAGTTGGGTTTACAAGGAGCAGAACCAAACAAAAACTTCACGATTTGGATGAGTTTCGAGTTTTGGGTGTGTAGGCGTTCTTGAGGTTTCAGAGGAAGAGAGATGAATAAAAGGAGTGTTTGATCCGAAATTGGGGTTGGGAGTGTGAGAAATCCGTTTTTTGTTTTAAATAGTAGCCCCGGAATACCCAAAATGCCCCCAATTAATGAGGCTTCCAGAGCATTTTGGCCCGAAATGCTTTTGATTTCGGCCCGAAATACAGTGTATTTCAGCCCGAAATCAAAACAATTTTGGCCCGAAATGATTTGGAATTCTCAAAACAGATCCCTCTTTTCATTTCGGCCCGAAATCAAGGGTATTTCAGCCCGAAATGCCCTGGGACTTACCGGTTTTTGTTTTTGGTCTAGTTTCTTCATCCGGTGTCCAATTCCTTCGATTCTCGCGCTCACGGACTCGTCATTGAATGTAGAATCCAATGTTGACTGAAATATTCCCAAAGTCCGTGGAATTTTTCATCTCATCTCGAAAATTGCTCTCTAGCGCAAGAATCGTGCCCCTTTAAACTTGTGTTTTCTTCCATCCCTATTCGGACTCCGATGCGTGCAACTCCGGGCCACAACTAGTTGCCAATATACTCAATAAATGAATAGCTACTCCTCGACCTCGAGTAGCCTCTCTTTCAAGCTCCTATTATCAAATTGCTCGTTGTGCCTCGTTTTGCGTGCAATGTAGTTCACTTGCATCAAGAAGGGGAATCCGAAGGGGTCTTCGATACATGTGTCTTGCACACTCATAGCAAATAATAAACCACTCTCTCGCTCATCTCTCACTATCAAATATGGAGGATTCAAAGAACATAAACTAAATAAAATAATGAAAGTCCTACTCCACATTAGGTTGCCTCCCAATCAGCGGTTGTAATTTAAGGTCGACGGCCTGACGCAGTTACCTCTGCCACATCACGAGGGTGGTCAGGCACATTGTGCTGCTTCCATCTTAGCTTTCCTATGCTGAATTTGAGGCACTGCTGCATGTGCTTGCACAACTGATGGCTTGTTCCTTTCTGAGTAGTCAGGTGGATCCCCTTGCGACAGATCAGGAAGTTGTCGGTTCACTTGTACAGCAAATGGAACCCCTGGCTTATGCTCCCACGAGTACTGAGATGTTGGTTTGAAGACTCGAAAAGTCTCCATGTCATCATGTACCCTCATAATCAGCTCTCCATTCTCCACATCAACGAGAGTACGCCCAGTTGCTAAAAACGGCCTACCTAGAATTATAGGCACATCACCAGCTGGCATGTCCAATATGAAAAAGTCAGCTGGCATGATCAGGCTTCCAACCCTCACAAGTACATCCTGTATCATCCCACAGGATCTCTTGGATGATTTTTCTGCAAAATGAAGAGTGATCCAGGTTTTCTGATGCTCCCCCACACTTAACTTTTTGAATACCGACAGAGAAATCAAATTCACGCTTGCTCCCAAATCGCAGAGAGCTCTCCCAGTGTAGGCATCGCCCAACGTAGCTTCAATGACAAAACTACCCGAATCCTTCTTTTTCTTAGGTATCCCATGCAAAACTCATGAACTATTATGCTCATTTAATTTCACACCCTGAAATTCGTCCACTGCTTTCTTACCAATGACTGTATCCTTAATAAACCGAGAATACTTAGGCATCTTTTGAAGTGTCTCAATCAACGGAATATTCATATGAAATTTAGAAAATACGTTCAGAAAGCGCCTGTATTCCTCAGAATCAATGGATATGGAAGATCTGAAGAAGAAGAAGAAGAAGGAGATGAAAGTAATACCTCAGGGAGTTCCTGCTCATCCTGCTGAGTCATGCCCTTTGATTGGGGGACCATGACAGGAGTCTTCGCAGAATCGAAAACTTCATGCTCTTTTGCCTTGGATGTCGCTCCTCTGGCATGAGTAGGGTATGGCGGGTCTTTGAGTGCTGTACCACTGCGAGTGGTGATGGCCTGAACATGTTCCTCAGATGAAATAACAGTGTGTTCTAGTGTTCTGTGTTCGAGTTGCTTCTTGAGATCCTTAACTTCAGCCAGAGTTTCTCGGAGTGCAACTGCAGAAGTCGTGCTCTCGGAAATCATGGTCATCACGTGTTGACCCATCACTTTCATCAATCCTCTCATCTCAGCCAACTCTGAAGCTGATTCTTGTTGTTTCTTCTGCAACTCTGAAACAACTTCTTCATGCACCGCCTCCACCTCATTCACCTGAACTGTGCCATAATCAATTGCATTTTGCTTCATCATTTCTTGCTGATGGGAATCATAATCCAAGCTCTCCTCTTGCTCAACCACTTGGCTCATCAGCTCATATGCACCCTCCACATCGCATTTGAACAAGAAATTGCCCCCAGCTTCTCTTTCGATCTTGTCTTTATCAAGATTTCCAAGTGCATCATAAAATATTTGGATGATATGAGCTTTGGAAATTCCATGGTTGGGGCACTTGCGTAGCAAGCAATTGAGACGCTCCCATGCTTTGACCATAGATTCATGCTGGTTCTGCTTGAATGACCATATCTCGTTCTGGAGCTGAATCATGCGTGAGATGGGAAAAAATTTATCCATGAACAAGGAGGCACACTCTTCCCATGTCTTGATTGAGTTGGATGGAAAGAATCTAGCCAAACCACAGCAGCTCCCTTGAGGCAAAGAGGGAAGAGCATCAGCCTTATTGCTTCAGAAGTGACCCAACTATATCGGATTAGCCCACAATGGCTCTGAAATCTCCCAATAAATTCATGTGGGTCTTCCTCATGTGTCCCAGCAAAAGTGCACTGTTCCTGAGCAAACTGTATTGTGCCCAGCTTGAGGCAAAAGGTTTCTTCCTGTATTGGTGGCACCACAACTGCTGACTCCCTTCCTTTAAGATCCCCCTCAAATGACTGGATTATTGCTTTTCCGGAACGGTTATATGGCATTGAAGATGGATAATGTCTGGATGTTTCCGCCAATGATTTCTCTACGGTTGCAGCAACCATAGCTACTAGCTTCTCCGTGGTGAGGCTAATCTGCCCTTGGCCTTCCGCCATAGCTACCTGAGAAGACAACACTAGCACACCCGTGAGGTAAACAGATAGTAACAAAAAGTAAAAATAAAATAAAAGCTACAAACTAATTTTTAACTAAACAATCTACCGTTGTCCCCGGCAACGGCGCCAAAAACTTGACACGCTATCTTACCTGTTATCGCAAGTGCACGGTTAAAGTAATATAGGGTAATATTTCAATGAAAGAGAAGGAGAAGAAGTGATCAAACGGTGAAATCGTTGAAGAGTAGACGAATCTGTGCAATCCTCAAGCTCCAAGCTGCTCTCCAACAGTGTCCCGTGCGTGATTGATTTCTCTCTATGTTTTCTCTCACGTTATTTACCAGATGGGGTGAGTTTTTAATGTAACTTGGCCGAAATTGCATTTCAGACCCTCCAGTTTGTAATTCCTGGACAGAATCAGAAGCTGATCTTGCGCGGGCCATATCTCCCTTATCCAGACTCGTATTTGGACTGACCATATATCGTTGGAAAGATATGGATGTCTACTTTCCAATGGTGCAAGCCTTGCTCCAAAAATCATTGTAGAGTTTCCTGAGAATTGAAAAGAGTGAAGGATGGTCCAGAGTGACTTTTCCAACTTTGCTTCCTTTTTGCATCTTCTTTTCTCCTCTTCATATACCTTCATTCCAAGCATATCCAATCCTCTCATAAGCTCCGTTACACCTATGTCACATGAGTTACACAAAACTAAACAACCCGTGCAATTATCTTCGCAAGTATGAGAGAAAACATGCGCGAATAAGCTAGAAACTACACTTTTCACTCTTAGGCTTATAAATCATCAATTTCACATATTTGTGCACTTATTCCCTATAAATCATGTGAATAAGCCTAATGCAAGTTATAGAAAGTATCATAATAACTCCTAAATGAGAGTTATCAAATACGGTTTGCTACGCGCTGAAAAACAGTGTTGAAAATCAAAAACACATTTGTTTATCAATAAATCAAATATATATTTGGCAACGTTACTAATTTTCATTGTTGATTTGATTTAATATTTGTTTTACGTACTATAAGGACATATACTGCAAGTATTTGATAACTTAGGCATCTAATCATAGTTGAAAATGTCTTTAACCACCAATAGGAGGTCTAGGACAATAGCCTAGAAGGTTGATTGAGAATATTAAGTAAATCTTCGATTTCTGTGTGACCAAGATCGTGGCAGGATTTGATGTTGTAGTGGAATATATCACGGTGTCTAAATCCATCTCCTTAATGGGTGTAGTTGAAGTGCACTAATGTTGGATGTTTCAGAAATTTATTTAATCATGTTGCTGTAAGCTCTATGTATTTCTCAAAGTTTCGAATAAAAACTATATTTATAAAAACATATGATCTTTAAGAACAAAAACATGTGTTTAGAGTATTATTCGTGATTTACCAAGAGATTTTGTATCCGTTTAAAAAAAATTATAACAGTGAAACAAAAAAAGCTGAAAAAACTATGTAAAAATATAATAAAAGTATTTGATATGTGCCGAAAACAGTGTTTAAAATAAATAAAAAACACATTTTGCAATGTTACTAAATTCCAGAGTTAATTTGCTTGAATATCATTTTAAGTACAAAATTGACATATACTACCAGTATTTGTAAATGCATCTAATCATAGTTGAAAGCCTATACGGTTTAATAGAAGATGAAGTAAATTTTCGATTTCGGTGTGATCAAGATCATGCATGATTTGATTTTACAATGGCAGTAATCACATTTTCTAAATCCATCTAATTAATGGGTGTAGCTGAAATGCACTTATGTTGTGTATGTTTCAAAAGTTTATTTAATCATGTTACTGTAATTGTAAGCTCTATATATCTCAAAAGCTTCAATTAGCAACTTAATATTTAAAAAATAATGTTTTTTTATTGAGTGGTGTGATTTACAAATGAGATTTTTAGGTATCCGGTTAAAAACAATAAAAACAGTGAAAGAAAACAATCTGAAAAAAGAAATTTTAAAAACACAATAAAAAACTGTTTGGTATACGCTGAAAACAGTGTTTAAAATCTAAGCACGTTTTCCATAAGAAAAAATAAATACATATTTTGCATAATTACCAAATTTCAAAGTAAATTTGCTTGAGTATCACTTTTAGGCCCAATACTTTTGGCCCAAAAAAACACAATATTGACTTATTATGAAAAAAAACAGATTATTCATAAAAAAAAAACACTTTTGACAAAAATTATCAAATTGCAAAGTTTATTTGCTTGAATTTCGTACTCACAAATTTATGCATCTTATCATAGTTGAAATGTTTTCAACCATCAACAGGAGGTCTAGGATTGAGTAGATGAAGTATTTTTCTGAGTAATTATCAGCCCGTGGATGGGTCTATGATCCAACGAGTGAGATTTGTCTAGCAAGTCAAATATGAACAGAAGAAGGGGGTTCCGTCTTTACAATAGTCAGTTATTGTTGGCGTCGTTCACCGTTCCTCTGCACTATGCGTTGTAAAGTGAGTGCACTGGGAGGAATATAGAACTCTCTTCTCAGATACAGTAAAATAATGGAGCAAGTGTACAACAAGGGGGCGAAGAGGATGTCGATAACGTGTTGGAGGAAATGGGAGCACTTGGACATAAATTGTGACAGTGTGAGTATGCAGATGTATAAGCAGCTAAGATACTCTAGAAGGGAAGGGTTGAATAGAGTATGCCAACTTTTTTGCAAAAATTACTAGGAAGATGAAAAAATGTACAAACAATGAAGTTCTAGGCCTTGAAAGCTAGTTCAAGCCTTTGAAGTAAATGCGAAAGAATAGAGCAAGTATGCCTTTTTCAAGGACTTGAAAACAGGTTCAAACCCTTGAAAAATAAACAGTTTTTGTGTGCTGCAAAAGCTATGAAAGTAAATGAACTGAAAATGCAGAATACAAGTGATTTATAGAGTTCAGTCCACTTGGACCTACGTACTACCTCTTGGATCCCTGCAGGATTTTCAACTCAGTTCTTATTAATCAAAAGCTAAGTCCTATAACTCAAGCCCAAAGAGTTCCCATACTCTGTTACAGCTTGTGGTTTTCCCTAACCTGTCTAGTACCTGCTCTAGCTAACTGATTAACTAAGAATTCTCTATTGTTCACTTTGAACAATCCTTGAGAATGGATGTAGAAATAATACAGAAATGATCTACCAATATAGCTCTATACAGAAGAACACTTAAGAGTAGAAAACTGCAGTAAAATGTAGTGAACTTCTGTGAATGGATTGGAAGAATAAAGAACTTCTTTGATGCTTGTCAATCCAGAATTATTTCTCTGTTTTGCCCGTTGAGTGATATGTCTTGTTTCTTCGAATTTGAGATCTATTTATACTTCATACAGCTCTGCAAATCTCCCCAGATTTTCAGCAACAACCTTCCTATTTTGTAGGGAACAGAGTTTGACTACTTTGAAATCTTCTCCAACGGTTGGATGATCACAATCTTCAGAGATATTGTTGTAATCTTTCATTAAACACCATGAGAAGCAGTCATATACGTCTGATTGATCACAGGATGAAAGTGTCAAAGTATTTCCAAATCTGCAGCAATTCAGTTTAGGAAATAATCCTGCAAGACTTAGAAACAAAATTTCCTGCATTATCATAGTCAAGCAGATGATATATTAAGATTAAAAACATGTTATAACAATTTGTCTTTCATCATCTAATAACAGAGAACCAAAAATATGAAAGAGAGAGAGTAAATCAATCCAGAGAATTTGCAGAAAACTCCCCATGAGAATGTGCATATAGGTTCAAGCAGTTTCAAGGCTTTGAATCCAGTTTCAAGGCCTCGAAAATAGCTAAACTATTTTCAACCCTCTGAGACTGATTCAAGGCTTTGAAAGCTGGTTCAAGGCCTTGATATAGCCAAGTCCTGCACAACCTGATCTTTCAGTCTCCCCCTTGATGAAAGACAAAACCGAATTTTGTTTGATCCTTAGTCTCTGCAAAATAAACTTATTAGTCTACAATTTAAAACACAGTATTTCCAAAAAGATCCAACTTATTCATAATAGCAACAGAAAATTAAACAGTTCAGCAAATAAAACCAAATAAACCTAAGAGCTAAAAACCTAGAATTTTCTCCCCCTTTTTGACTTTCATCAAAAATATAGAAGATGTTGGATCAAGTGCCTGGAAAATTATGAAAATTTAAAAGAAAAAATTTGAATAAGAGAGAATGGGGAAGAAAGAATAGGCAAGATTAAGGGGTTGGATCTTCATCTTCATCCTGATCTCCTTCCTCTTTCTCATTGTCTTCTTCATCAGTCGTGTCATGCTCTTCCTGTTCCTCTGCAGTCCCACCTGCAACAGTTGCTTCTTCAGTCTTGTCCTTTCCAGCAGCCTTTGGAGATTTCTTTTTCTTCTTCAAGGTGATCAGTATTTCATCTGAGTCGGGGTTATTGGCTTCATCGTCTTCCTGTTCTGCTACCTGCTTTCCCTTGTCTGAAACTTGAGTAGTTTCTTCCTGGTCTGAGTGCTCACTAGGCAAATCCTTGTCAGAGTCTCCTTTCTTTGTTCCTTCAGGATCCTCAGGAACATCAATCAAAGTCATGATTCTGAAGATGCTTTCCACCATGTACTTGACTTACCCCAAATCACTCTCCAGTCCAAAAACATTTTCTTTGACATCCTCCATGTCTAGATCCAAACCATCAAGTCTCTGATTGTCTGTAGGTTGAGAAGTCTAAATTGAAGTGGGATTCAAGGTCTTGGGCTTAGAAAACTTCTTTGCACCTAGTTTTTCTTCAGTCAAGTCTGAGTAAATTGGGTCAGGTTCAGGTAGAAGAGTCTGGTGAGTCTAGGGTAGGCTAATTCTCTAGGATTCAGCATACACCACAAATAACTCTTCTTCAACATAGAGATGAACTTAATTTTCATGTGTTCCAACATATTCTTATTGACCAAACTGCAGAAACCAATAGATCTTGAAGCAAAACCATCTAACCACTGACCTTTAGAGATGTTTGAGACAAACCATGTCTCATCTGGTGATTCGTTCTTTGTTGAGGCTTGTGAATATATCTGCAAAGACTTCTCCAATTGTCCTTCTGGTTGTGCTTCTGTCACCTTTCCTTTCCCCTTTTCTGCCTGAGTTGATTTCTTCTTCACCTTCTTTGAACTGGTAGGCTCTGTTTCTGGTTGCTTTTCTGTAACAGCTTTCTTCTTCTTTTGCTTTTCTAAAGAGGAGGTTGTAACCTTCTTGATATTCTTCTTTGGTCGAGGAGGATCTTGGACTGCCTCTGAACAGGGAGTTCTAAAGCTAGAGTATCCACTGACTTCTTGAACCTCTTCCACTGCTGCTTTTCTTTTCTTCTCTGAGACTGGTTTCGAACCTCCAGCCATTTTGATTCTATCTGAGGCTCTCCTTGTGCTCATTAGGGTTTGGGAGAAGAAAATAGAGAGATGGAATGATACGGAATGAAGGATAATAGAAAAAGATAAATATTGAAAGAGTTTGAGTTTCAAAAGGAAACTAGTATCTCTCTGATTCTCAAAAGATTTGCCATGGTCAGAGAGATTTCAAAACTTTTATGTCGTTGGAAAATAGAATATACTAATACTATTTTTGGCTAAAACAAATTTTTGAAAAGGTTAGGGGCTATATTAGGAAAATATCTACAGAGATATCACCCAACACATAATGATCCAAGATTATTGACTATCAGTGTTGCAGACTCATTATCAAGGCTTTGAAAAGGCTTTCAAGGTCTTGAAATACAGTAACACTGCAACAAGTAAAAGTCAAGGCTTTGAACTGATTTTCAAGGCTTTGAAACTCAGTTCAAATCTTTTGAAACACATAAAGCTTACCTGTCTTACAAGATGCTCCCTAAACCAATGCATATTTGTTTAGCATTCCCAATTCCAATCTTAGAGATGAGAACCTTTCATCTGCTAATGGTTTGGTGAAGATATATGCAATTTGCATGTTAGTGGAACCAAATTCAAGAACAATATCACCTTTCTCAGCATGATCTCTGATGAAGTGGTGTCTGACATCATTGTCCTTGGTTCTTGAGTGTTGCACTGGATTTTTTGTAATTGAAATTGCACTAGTGTTGTCACACTTAATTTTTATGCCCCTGAAGTCCAATACAAGGTCTCTTAGCTGTTGAGCAATCCATAACACTTGTGATCAACATGCTCCTGCAGCTATATATTCAGCTTTAGCTGTTGATAGAGAAACTGAATTCTGTTTCTTGGAATGCCAACTAATCAAGGATGATCCAATGAATTGGCAAGTTCATGAAGTAATTTTCCTGTCAACCTTGTAACATGCAAAGTCAGCATCTGAAAAGCCATGTAAAGAGAAGTTAGAATATCTTGGATACCAAAGCCCTAAGTCTTTGGTACCATTGAGATATCTGAAAATTCTCTTCACAGCAGTCAAGTGTGATTTGTTTGGATCAGCTTGAAATCTAGCACACATACACACACTAAACATAATATCTGGCCTGCTTGCTGTCAGATAGAGTAATGATCTAATCATGCCTCTATACTCTTTTACATTGACACTCTTACCAGATTCATCCTTATCTAAAGATAGTGTAGAGCACATAGGAGTCTTGGCTTCCTTACATTGAGCCATGCTATATTTGTTTACTAAGTCTCTTGTGTCCTTACTTTTATGCAGAAAGATGCCCTTCTTCAATTGATTTATTTGAAGTCCTAGAAAGAAGTTCAACTCTCCCATCATGCTCATCTCAAATTCCCTGCTCATAATACTTGAGAATTCTCTGCATAATTGATCATTAGTAGCTCCAAACAGTATATCATCAACATATATCTGAACTACAAGTAAATCTTTCTCATGAGTCTTAATGAAAAGAGTCTTGTCTACTAAACCTCTTTTGACTTCAATTTCAAGTAAAAACTTTGACAATATTTCATAGCAAGCCCTTGGAGCTTGTTTCAAACCATAAAGAGATTTGTCAAGTTTGTAGACATGATCTAGAAACTTGTCATTTTCAAAACCAGGTGGTTGTGCAACAAAAACTTCTTCTTACAAATAACTATTCAAGAAAGCACACTTCACATCCATTTGAAACAGTTTCATGTTCTTGTAAGATGCAAACGAAAGAAAAATTCTAATTGCTTCTAACCTGGAAAATGGAGAAAAAGTTTCCTCATAATCAATACCTTCTTCTTGATTGTAACCTTGAGCAACTAACCTTGCTTTTTTCTGATCACAGTTCCACTTTCATCCAACTTGTTTCTGAATACCCATCTGGTACCAATGATAGACTGGTTTGAAGGTGCAGGAACCAGGTTCGAAACCTTATTCCTTTTGAAACTCATTGATTTCACTTTTCATAGCAATGATCCAGTCTGCTTCTTGTACAGCTTCTTTCACCGTTTTTGGTTCTACAAGAGATATAAGTTCTTGTAAAGCACATAAGTTCTTCAACTGTGATCTAGTCTGTGTACCAGTGGTTGAATCTGATATGATATTATCAGCTGGATGGGATGAGAGATATTTGAATCTATTTCTTGGAGACCATGGTTCAGGTTCTCCATAGATCTTCTCTGGTCTTGGAGTAGTGGCTTTGTCACTGTAATCCTTCTGATCATCTTTTTCAAGGCTTTGAGTTTTACTTTCAAGGCCTTGTGCACCATTTTCAAGGTCTAGAAAATGTCTTCTATTCTCTTCTGAGCCTTTCTTGAATCCTAGTGGATTCTCAGTCTCTTACTCAGATTCATGCTTGTTCAAATTCAAGTCTGCAAAACTTTCACTCAAAGAACCATCATAGCTTTCATCAAAAATAACATGAATGCTCTCTTCAACCAGTTTGGTTCTTTTATTGTAAACACTATAAGCTTTGCTATTCAGAGAGTAACCAAGAAATATACCTTCATCACTTCTTGCATCAAACTTACCAAGATTGTCTTTTCCATTGTTATGGATAAAATAAGTACATCCAAAGGGTCTGAAGTAAGAAATGTTTGGCTTCCTCCCTTTGAATAGTTCATAGGGGGGTCTTGAAAATAGGTCTGATCAAGCACATGTTCAAAATATAGTTTGTTGTATTCACAGCTTCTGCCCAATAATGTTTTGGCAGCTTGTTCTCAAGAAGCATTGTTCTTGACATATCTTCAAGAGTCATGTTCTTTCTTTCAACAACACCATTCTGTTGAGGAGTTCTTAAAGCAGAAAAGTTGTGAGAAATACCATGCTTATCAAAGAATAAATCAAATTCTAACTGATCAAATTCTCTACCATGATCACTTCTGATTGAAGCTACAGGTAGGTTTTTCAAGTTTTGAAGTTCTCTGCAAAACTTTGAAAATTCAGAGAGTGCTTCAGATTTTTCTTTGAGAAACATAAACCAAGTATATATAGAAAAATCATCTACAACAACTAGCATATACCTTTTACCTTTTGGAGTGGGAGTCCTCATAGGACCACAGAGATCCATATGAAGTAATTCAATAGGTCTAGTTGTACTTGCAAACTTCTTTGGGTTGAAGGAACTTCTGGTCTGCTTGCCTTGAGCACAGGCTTTGCAAATTTCCTCTTCTTTGACTTTGATGGATGGTAACCCTCTTACCAAGTCTTTGGAAATCAACTTGTTCAAAGTATGCAAACTGATATGACCAAGTTTCCTGTGCCAAAGCTTTGAATCTTCTTTCAAGGCCTTGAGACACTTCAAACTTTCACGTGCAACTTTGTCAGTATGAAAAGTATAAACATTGTTTGATCTAGAGGCTGTCAGAATGCAATCTCCTGATTTCTCATTTTTCACCACACACTTCTCTTTATCAAAGATAACTTTGTTGCCATTATCACAAAGCTGAGATACACTAAGCAAGTTAAATTTCAAACCTTCAACCAGATACACATAAGAAATAAAGTTTTCATAACTTTACCAACTTTTCCAATACCAAGAATATTGCATTTGCCTTTGTTACCAAGTGTTATTGAACCTTCTTATTGCTCCATCAATTCTGAGAATAGAGATCTCTTTACACTCATATGTCTTGAGCAACCACTGTCCATGAACCACTTCTATTATTTGATATTCGTGACAACCTGCAAACACCAATCACTGCCTTACCCAGCTGTTAGACCAAGTGTGTAATTTGGATTCATATTCAGGATCAACCATGATAGGCGGTATAACCCCTTTAGGAACCCAAATCTTATTAACTTGTCCTTTGAGTTGAAAAGGAAAAGTGTTCCTCATTATGTGAGGGTCTCTTCTTCTAAAAGGACAAGTCATTTGAACATGACCTGTTTTGCAGCAGTAATGACATGTAGGAGAAATTTTGTTTCTAGCTTTCACAAATATGGTATTGTTTCTTCTTGGAAAGTTTGGATTGAATCAAATACCTGCTTTGTGAACAGACTGTGAACTTCCTCCAAGAATCAAGTTCAACTTCTGTTCTGATCCAGCAAGCTTGACTTTGACCAATTCTGATTCTTGAAGTTTCTCAGTAAGAGTAATCTTTTGTTTCTCTAAATCATCAACCTGATGTCTTAGATTAGCAAGGTTGTCACTCACTGAGGAGTTTTCAGTGACTACTTCATTGACTTGTGTTTTCAAGGCTTTGAAACTGGTTTTCAAGGACTTGAAATCACTGTCAGTTTTCTTCTGAGAGATTTCAAGATTCTGATTTAGGCAACCAAGTTGTAAGTTTTATTTTGCTTGCTCATGAACTTTTTCTTTCAAAAGTCTGATCTCTTTCAGATAATCTTCCTCATTTAAAAGCATTGTTCTGAGATATTCTGAAAGAGCTTCTTTTGGTTTTGAAATTAGAAAATTTACCATTACCTCAATGTTCTTTTCATAACTTTCATCATGCTTGGCCATGAAGCATAGGTTGGCATGTTCTTCCTCAGATTCAGATTCACTAGAGCTATCTGAATCACTCCATGAAGCTATCATGGCTTTCTTTCTTCTGTCATGATATTTCTTTTGAAAGTTCTTGCTCTTTTTGTGTGGACAGTCTCTTATCAAGTGTCTTGAATCACCACACTCAAAGCACTTCATAACTTTTGACTTTTTCTGTGAAGAGGACTTACCTTTGTAGTCCTTGCTGCTGGATGATCTATGCCTTTCTCTGTTGAAATCTTTGTTTCCAAAGTTTTTCTTTATTTTGAGAACCCTTGTAAAGGATTTGGAAATTAAGGTAATTGGATCTTCATCATCACCATCCTGAGTTTCAAGGCTTTGTGTTCTCTCATTCTCTTTGGTCATCAAGTTGTAAAGTTGATAGATTCTGAGTTTCTTCAATGGCTGTGGTTTTTGGTTCCCATTTTGCCTTTGGAAGACTTCTGAGAATCTTCCTCACCTTTTCTTCATATTTTCTGAGATAAATGTTGATCTTGGTTTGCTTGACTTGACTGGTTCCTTCAAAGGTAACCACAAGTTTATCCCAGATTTCTTTAGCAGTTGTGCATCCAGAGATCTTGTTGAATTCATCTGTACTCAAAGCAGAATATAAAATGTTAATAGCCTTGTAATTCTTAGAAAAGTGCTCTAATTCAGAAGAGGATAGTGAGTCTTCTGTTGTTAGAGTTCTGATCCCATCTTTCTCTGTGTAGAAAGTATGAGGTTCGTTTTGGATAATGGTCCAAAGCTCTAGATCTTGATCAATGATGAACATTTTCATGAGAGATTTCCAGTAAGCAAAATTTTCTCCACAAAATAGAGGAGGTACGTTAGCAGCTCTTCCCTGTGAGAAACCACCATCACCTGCAGTACTCATGATCACCATATGGTTAAATCATAAACAGTGATACAAGTTCTGGTACCAATTGAAAGTGTGAGTATGCAGATGTATAAACAGCTAAGATACTCTAAAAGGGGGGGGGGGGTTGTGTTGGAATAGATGCCCTATAGTATGAACATTGTTTTTTGGCCAGACTATTCATTTATTATATATTGTGATATGTAATAAAAATGAAGTCCTTAGATACAATGTGTTTTTTATCTTAAATATCCCTAGTCCATTATATTAATTAATAGGACGATTAAATATAGACTAGTATGTGTGTAGATTGATATGGAGATATCAAGTCTAACACATGGGTATGCATTAGGAGTAATGGCATACTAGATTGACCCACAACGAGAAGGATACATTGGATTATGTTAAAGTCACAATCGCTTCTTGTAGTGCTAATATAATTGCAATCCTTAGTTACTAGATACTCTAGTTGTGGAATATTGTGCTTCGATGTTATCAAACGTTGGGTAATTATAAAGATCGCTATCGGGCATGATAGAAAGCAAGCTTAGAGATCGTAGTGATGTAGATAGGATTTGTCCCTCCCACATAATGGGAGTAAATACCCACGGCCACTCGAGGGATGAGGCTTATTGAATGTCTGGCCAGACTCAGATAAATCAATATGGAGATATTGATGTTATCTGCTTGCATAAGCATATTCCCAGGATCGAGGAACTATGGATTGGATATACGAGTGTGACTATCTATGTCTCGTGTCCAATCCGGATATGGAGAAAAATGGATAGTGCAATATGAGATATTGGGCACAAGAGAATTGTCGGGATCATTGACAATTTCTATTAGTTGGGTGGCATGGATGTGTTGCTAGACACCGCTCCATGTTAGTAATAAGTTGCTACCACCTAAGTAGAAACCTATGGGGTCACACGTCAAATAGAGTAGAGCTAGATTTGGGATTAGTTAATATTATTAATTAATAAGAAGGATCATTGTGCAACACCTTGCAAACTTAGTAGGACTAATGTGCAAGGAAGGGACTAATCCAAGTTCATGTAGAACTAGGAAGGACCTTTATGTAGTTAACAAGGAGTTGTTGGACTATATAAAGGAGGCTCTAGCTTCCTTCCCACTTAATGTTATTAGACATAACACAAGAGAGTGGGAGAGAGCAAAAGGCAAGAGAGCAACACTAGCTTAGAAGCCGACCGCGCCTAAGTCGTCGGCCCCTTCCCGTTGGCGCCACAAGGAGGGCCAAACCCCTCCTTGTCCCTTGTTGTTTGATTCCTTCTTCCCTCTTCCCTCCGGTTCTAGCTAGAACTTGTTGAAGGAAGAATCTAGATCTCACGTCTAGACGTGGATCAACCGTAGAGACGAGGACATCATTCTTCGTGTGATCTCCCAACCAAAAGGCACACAATTACTATGCCCCTTATCATGTTATGATATCGCTTCCTGTGATCCTTGGTGGGATTTGAGTAGGATTAAATTTTGTTATTCTGCTGCGTTACCTACATCAAAACCCAACAGTGGTATCAGAGCCACAGGTCGTAGAGCATAACATGATTTTACGTGTTACGATTTCAATTCATACACCGTATCATTGTTATTACGCAAAAACTGAAAATAATTGGCATAGTTGATGCAAATTGAATTTTAATTCAATATAAACAAGATATAATTTAACATTGGATGTTAGAATTGGTGAGTTTAATCACATAGGATGTGAATTATTGGGTTCTTGAAAAATTAGGGTTCATGGGCACATAGTTGAAAAGGAGTTTTCAATTATGGAAACAATTTTAAGGAAACATCCATAAAAGGAAACAACCATGCTTGGGCAACAAGAAAGAATGCAGGAGGCTAGGGCCGAAACCCTAGCCGTCCGCCCCCTTCCTTGCGCGCCAAGCAAAGGTCGCGGGTCACATGGGGCGGCCGTCCTTGGGCCGGGCTCAAGTGGCGGGCGGCGGTCCTTGGGGTTCGGCCTAGGCTTAGGTTGGACCCCTTGGACCGTTGTAACCCCGATTACCCAATTCAATTAAAATTAAACAAGCGCGTTAAAAATTGGTTTTAACTCTATTATGTGCTTTGTTGCATGGTGGATGGATATGGCCTAGGATTGTGGATGTTTATTGCTTTGTGGTTTGGTCTACGGCATGCGAGCTGATCAAATTAATGTAATAATTAATTAGGTTTTACGGCATGCGAGTCGTCTTTTCCCTCGACATGTGAGGCTTTTATTATTTATTTATTCTATTTTTAGGCTAGAATTAGAAATATTTAGATGATAGCCAAGAGCATGGAGAAGAAGACCGGAGGACCAAAGGAGCCAAAAGATAAAGAAGACAACCCCCTAGGCATGCGGTTATGGTGGAGCACGTGGAGATGAGCTTGTCACTTTAGGGAAATTAGATATTGTCATTGGCTTCATAATATCTTAGTCTAGGGGCCATATCCATGCCACGTTTTTTTATTTTGTGGATGTTTATTATTTTTGTCTTGTTATTTATTTTTGTGTGTATGGCGATACTAGCAAAACGTTAACAAGATAATAATAAACAAGGATATTCTTTTATAGTGGATTGCCCAACCCAAATAAGTAGATCATGTTGATTGGATCAACAAAACAAATTAAGAAAAATTAAATCCCTCAATTAAATATTGCGTGTTGCCTTCTCTTGCCAAAACACCCTTCATGATCAAGGTTTATTAAAATTCGGGCTTGCCAAAGCAAAGCGATTCTAATTTACCATGATGTGTTGAGGACGAAACAAGCTAGTAATGTGTGTATGTTGAAGCAATAGGTTGGACGCAACTGGGTAAGACTCAATTGGATTGATGAGCCTAGAGGCATGACAATTAGGGGTTATCCAATGGATAAAGAATAAAGAGTTATTCACCTAATCGGACCAATAGTTGCATGGGATGCAATTGGAATGGTTCTTACCTAAATAACCTATTCTTGGGTGACTTGCCGAAGCAAGCTCAAGAAGAAGGGAAAAAGGGATCTTGGACCTACTAGAAAATATTATGATATTTTCGCGTTAGTTATGAGGGCTATTAATCCGAGAAAAATAGTGGGAGCTATATTTGATGATCTAGTCGTTGTTGAATATAGTTAAATTGTTCAATATACTAAAATTGCACATTTCTCATTTTGTAGAATTCCAAATGGCAAACAACAACGCATCAACTTCATCCCTACGATCTTTCCTTGAGAAGGATAAACTATCTGGAACGAATTTCCTTGACTGGTACAGAAACTTAAGGATTGTCCTTAAGCAAGAAAAGAAGATGTACGTCTTGGACACTCCAATTCCAGTGTAGGGTTTTGATTCATGGATCGCGCAACGGAAGCATAATCAAACAAATAGCCATGCAAAACCCTCCAAGGATCACAAGTCTAGATGCATAACGATAGTAAAGGTAAGAAATCATAAACACACCTTTGGGTTCTCCTTGATGACTTCAAACGCGTATAATGTCACGTTCTCTATAGTTGATCCACGCCTAGAGTTGATCCTTGATCTCCCAAACTCCTTGGTGCTAGCCCGGAATAGGAAGAGGATGAAGGAATCACGCAAAACGAGACAAAAGAGGGGCTTCGGCCCTCTTTTTGGCCGACGGGGTGAGGGCGGCGGCAAGGGGGTCGGGTCGGCCTCCTTGTTGCTTGCTCTCTCTCCTTTTGTTCTCTCCCACTCTAGTTATGTTCAATAATGAGCATAAGTTATGAGGAAGGAAGGAAGGAGGGTCCTTTATATAGTCCAACAACTCCTTGTTAACTACCTAAAGGACTTATTCTAGTCCAACTAGAATTCAATTTAGTCCCTTCCTTGCAAATGAGTCCCTACTAAGTTTGCAAGGGTTTGCAAAGTGATCCTTCTAATTAATTAATCCAATTAATTAATTCCCAAATCTAGTTCAACTCTATATAGCGTGTGACCCCATAGGTTCTATCTAGTTGGTAGCAACTATTTGCTAATATGGAGTGGTTTCTAGCAAAACATCCATTCTAGCCAACTAATAGAATAGTCATCTTGACAACCTTTGTACAAGTAATTGTCTCATCCCTTTGCCTCCATATC
The DNA here is from genome assembly GCA_023055425.1 of Linanthus parryae. Classification (NCBI taxonomy): domain Eukaryota; kingdom Viridiplantae; phylum Streptophyta; class Magnoliopsida; order Ericales; family Polemoniaceae; genus Linanthus; species Linanthus parryae. The sequence continues at coordinate 10,536,091 of JALGPY010000010.1, read as the reverse complement.
CGGATTGGACACGAGACATACAAGTCACACTCGTATATCCAATCCATAGTTTCTCGATCCATGGAATAGCCTTATTCGTGCAAATAACATCAATATCCTATATTGATTTATTTGAGTCTGGCCAGACATTCTATATGCACTATCCCTCGAGTGGCCTAGGATATTTATTCCCGTTATGTGGGAGGGGAAAATCCTCTCTACGTCCACTACGATCTCTAAGCTTGTTTCTCATTGTATCCAGTACACGCCTTTATAACTACCCAGTTACGGTGTAGCGTTTAACGCTACCAAGATCACAATGATCCACAACTAGAATATCTAGTGACTTCAAGTCTAAGGATGACAATACCATTGCACCGCGAGAAGCACTTGTGACTCAACATAACATGTATGTAGCCTTCTCGGAGATGGGTCAATCCAGTGCAACATTCCGTAATGCACACCTATGTGTTGGATCATGATATCTCCATATCAATCCAACCCCATACTAGTCTATAGATGATTGTCCCATTTAATCATTATACTTGACTAGGGATATTTAAGATAAACAACACAATTGTAAATCTAAGTACTTCATTATATTAAATATCCAATAAATAATAAATGAATTTTCTAGCCATATACAAATTCATACTAAACTAGATTGCCTCTAGGGCATCTATTCCAACAGTCTCCCACTTGCACTAGAGCCAATCTGGCGCATCTCGTATGCCCATACTCCTAGTGTGCCCTTCATGCTTCCACTGCGTGAGAGGCTTCGTAAGCGGGTCTGACAGATTATCATCTGTAGGAATCTTGCATATCCGAACGTCTCCTCTATCGATAATATCTCGAATCAGATGAAACTTCTTGAGCACGTGCTTGGACTTCTGGTGCGATCTGGGTTCCTTTGATTGTGCGATCGCCCCAGTGTTGTCACAGAACAACTCCACTGGATCCGCAATGCTAGGGACCACACCAAGTTCAGAAACAAACTTTCTTATTCAAACAGCCTCCTTTGCTGCGCCATTTGCAGCAATGTACTCAGCCTCTGTTGTAGAATCAGCTACCGTCTCTTGCTTGGAACTCTTCCAGCTCACCGCTGCTCCATTCAGGCAAAACACATATCCCGACTGTGATCTAAAGTCATCTCTGTCAGTTTGGAAGCTTGCATCAGTGTAACCCCTTACACGCAACTCTTCCTCACCGCCAAATATCAAGAAAGCATCCTTAGTTCTTCTCAAGTACTTTAGGATGTTCTTGACAGCAATCCAGTGACTCTCACCCGGATTGGATTGGTATCTGCTTGTCATACTCAAGGCATATGACACATCTGGTCTAGTACATAACATGGCGTACATGATAGACCCTATGGCCGAGGCATAGGGAATCCTACTCATGCGTTCCTTCTTAATCTTATTGGAAGGACAACCACTCTTCGAAAGAGTGATTCCATGTGACATGGGCAAGAATCCCTTCTTGGAATCTTGCATGTTGAACCGTTTCAACACCTTGTCAATATATGTACTTTGACTTAGGCCTAGCAACCTCTTAGATCTATCTCTATAGATCTTTATACCGAGTATATAGGCTGCTTCCCCTAAGTCCTTCATTGAGAAACACTTTCCTAGCCAATCTTTCACAGATTGCAGCATGGGAATGTCGTTTCCAATGAGAATTATGTCATCCACATAAAGACCAGAAAAGCTACAGAGCTCCCACTAACCTTCTTGTATACACAAGACTCATCTTCGTTTCTGATGAAGCCAAACTCTTTGACCACTTCATAAAAACGTCGATTCCAACTCCTAGAAGCTTGCTTCAATCCATAAATGGATCGTTGTAGCTTACAGACTTTGTTGGCTTGCTTTGGATCCTCAAAACCCTCCGGGTGTATCATATATAGGTCCTCGAGGAGATTCCCATAAAGGAATGCTGTTTTGACATCCATCTTCCAAATCTCATAGTCGTAGTATGTTGCAATTGCAAGTAGGATTCGGATGGATTTGGTCATAGCGACTGGTGAAAAGGTTTCATCATAGTCAATACCATGAATCTGTCTGAATCCTTTAGCCACCAATCGGCCCTTATAGGTAATCACATTACCATCCATGTCGATCTTCTTCTTGAAGACCCACTTGCACCCTATGGGCCGCGCCCCATCGGGTGGTTCCACCAAAGTCCATACTTTGTTGGTATACATGGATTCCATCTCGGATCTCATGGCTTCCAGCCACTTCTGAGAGTCTGGGCCACTCATGGCCTCCTCATAGGTAGTAGGCTCATCATCTATGAGCATCGTGTCACCGGAATCGGTTACGAGAAGTCCATACCTCTCGGGTTCCAGGCGCACTCTACTAGATCTACGAAGCTCTTGTGTTACCTGAACAGGTGGCTCCACAACTGCTAGTGACTCCTGTTCATGTTCCATAATCGGTTCAGTGATTTGTGGTTCTTGAACTTCTTCAAGTTCTACATTCCTCCCACTTGCTTCTTTAGAGACAAATTCTCTTTCTAGAAACACGCCGGTCCGAGCAACAAACACTTTGTTCTCGGTTGGATTGTAGAAGTAGTATCCCTTAGTTTCCTTAGGGTACCCCACAAATTTGCACTTATCCGATTTAGGCCCTAGCTTGTCTGATTGTAAACGTTTTACATAGACATCGCAGCCCCAAATCCTCATGAACGACAGTGTGGGACGCCTCCCACTCCATATCTCATATGGTGTCTTCATGACTGATTTAGATGGAACACGGTTAATGGTGAAAGCTGCACTTAATAGATCGTAGCCCCAAAATGATAATGGAAGATCGGTTTGACACATCATAGACCGAACCATATCCAATAGGGTTCGATTCCTCCTCTCGGACACGCCATTCCATTGTGGCGTTCCGGGTGGAGTGAGTTGGGACACGATCCCACACTCTCTAAGATAGTCGTCAAACTCTTGGCTCAAGTATTCTCCTCCACGATCCGATCGTAGAGCCTTGATACTTCTGCCAAGTTGCTTCTCTACTTCATACTTGAATTCTTTGAACACTTCAATGGATTCGGATTTTGCCCTCATAAGGTACACAAATCCATATCTACTGTAATCATCAGTAAATGTAATGAAGTAGACATAACCACCCCTGGTAGGCGTGGCAAATGGCCCACACACATCAGTATGTATGAGCGCCAATTTCTCACTAGTCCTCTCACCTTTCTTATTGAAAGGGGACTTTGTCATTTTTCCCAATAAACAAGCCTCACATGTCTCATATGATTCAAAATCAAATGAGTCATCCTTATGGAGTCTAGATACACGTTTCTCATTTATATGGCCTAAACGACAATGCCATAAATAAGCAGGATTTAAATCATTTATTTTAATCCGCTTGGTATTAATGTTGTAGACAGGATTGCTTAGATCAAGGACATAAAGTCCATTAAATAATTGCGCACTAAAATAGTGAATATTATTCAAATAAAAGGAACAACAATTGTTCTTTATTGAAATAATAAAACCTTCCTTGTCCAAACAAGAAATAGAAATAATGTTTCTGCTCATAGCAGGCACAAAATAGCAATTATTTAATTCTAAAACTAATCCTGAAGGCAGAGATAGCTCGCACACGCCTATGGCCAACGCAGCAACCTTTGCTCCATTCCCAACGCGCAGATCTACCTCCCCTTTAGCCAATCTTTTACTTCTCTTTAGATCCTGCATATTTCGACAAATATGAGATCCACATCCAGTATCTAATACCCATGATGTAGAGACAGTTAAACATCTACAACAAAAATACCTGGTGGTGGTGGAATCACTATTCCATGCCTCTTGACCTCCAGATATTTTGGGCAGTTCCTCCTCCAGTGTCCAGGCTGACTGCAGTAGTGACATTCACCCTTAGTCACGACCTTGGCAATGCCACCAACAGGCTTAAGGGCTGGTTCCTTGGACTTGGCAACTGACTTGCCTTTGCCCTTGGAGGAAGAGGCAAACCTTTTGCCCTTTCCTTTCTGTACCATCATAATGGCCTTGCCCTTACCCTTGTTGATGCTCTGTTCAGCCGTCCTCAACATGTTGAGCAAATCTGGCAGTGGTTTAACGATCTCGTTCATGTTATAGTTCATAATGAACTGTCCATAACTCTCGGGCAACGATTGCAACACGAGATCGGTTGCCAACTCTTGGCCGACCGGGAACCCAAGCCGGGCGAGATTCTCCAAGTACCCGATCATTCGGAGTACATGGGGTCCCACCGGGTTCCCTTCTGCCAGATGACATTTGAACAGTGCCTTTGAGACCTCATACCTCTCTACCCTCGCCTGCTCTTGGAAGAGCTGCTTTAGATGTTCGATCATATCGACAGCATTCATGTTTTCGTGTTGCTTCTGAAGCTCAGAAGTCATGGTGCAAAGCATAAGGCAGGCCGCATCATTAGCGTCATCAACACGCTTTTGATACGCCTTTAAGGCAGCAGGTGTCTGGTTCTCTGGACCTTCTGGAACATGCTCCTCTATTGCGTACAGTTTCTTCTCTTGCTTGAGAACAATTCTCAAGTTTCTGTACCAATCAAGAAAGTTGGTTCCAGAGAGCTTGTCCTTCTCAAGGACAGATCGTAGGGAATGTTGTGAACTCGATGAGTTGTTTGTCATTTGGAATTCTACAAAAAGGAAAATACGCAAGTTTTAGTATTTGTGAATTTTTGACTATATTTAATAATGGCTAGTTTATTAAATATAGCTCCCACTATTTTTCTACGGATTAATAACCCTCAAGATATTAATGCGGAAAATATCCTTATATTTTCTAGTGGGCCAAGATCCATCTTTTCATCTCCTTATGAGCTTGCTTTGGCAAGTCACCCATAATTTGACTACTTTTAGGTAGGAACAATTCCAATTGCATCCCATATGCAACTCTTGGTTCAATCGGGCAAATAACTCCTTATTTATCCATCCATATGGATAATCCCAATTGATTGCCTCTAGGTTTCTTAATCAAATTAATAGCCTAGTTGTGTTCAACCTCTTATCTAAACAATTGCACATTGTTACGTGCCATCGCATTCCATCATTATGAACCAAGTCGCCATGCTTTGGCACGCATGAACTTGATAAATAATGATGATAATGAGTGTTTAAATAACGAGAAGGCAAGAACACAAGATTTAAAATTTGAGGGATTTTAAATTCAATTTTAATTGTTTTGTTGATCAATATCAACTAATCTATCTATTTGAGTTTGGGCACAACTCCAAATAATAGATCCGGGTTGTCTAATTATCTTATTATCCTAATTGCATGCATCATCCATACACCAACCACAAAAATAATAAGACAATAAATAAACAACCACAAAACAGAAATTAAACGTGATGTGGATATGGCCTTTTCTTGACTAAGATAATTCCAAGCCAATGGAATTATCTATGAACCCTAAGCAAACACATCTCCATGCGTCTTGATCTTTTGGTCCATCCTTCATAGTCATGTGGAATGCTCCATGCTCCATGCTCCATCTTTTGTGGCTTCTTTGGCTTTGGGCTTCTTTTCTCCAATCTTGGCTAACAATCTACTTTATCTAGCACTAGCTAATATCTATACTAAATAAAATAAATCTCACAAGTTGAGAAAAAAATGGCACGCAGGCCATAAAACCCTAATTAATTATTACAATTAATTGATCAGCTCGCAGGCCATAAAACCAAACCACAAAATTAAACATCCACATCAAACCACATCCTAAGGCCATATCCAATCACCATGCGATTTGCACATAAACAGTTAAAATCCAATTTTAACGCGCTTGGTCAATTTTAATTGTTTTTAGGATTTCTAGGGTTAAAACGGTCCATGGGCCCAACAATCCAATTGCCCGGGCCCATTAAAGTGAACCACAAGGCCCTAGGGACGGCCCGGCCCAAAACCCGCAAGCTAGGCCCGCGGGTTAGGGCCGCCCGGCCCCTTGGGGCGGCCAAGCTTGGGCGGCAAGCAAGGGGGGCGGTCCCTAGGGGGGCCGAACCTCCTCTTGGGGTTGTTTCCAAAACAACTCCCTTGCTTGGAGCCCAAGTTTGGTTGTTTCCTTGTTTTGGGAGAACTCCTTCTTCCCCAAGGATGCCCAAACCCTAGATCTAAGATCCTAAAATTTCTCAAACTCATCAATTCATGCATCCAATGCAAAAATTTGATCTTGTTATGATTAATTATTGACAAATTGCATCCCATGCTTGATTTGTCTTGTTTTACGCGATAAACAATCAAATTTAGGTGTAAAACAACAAGAATGTAACACATAAACTACGTTTATGCTCTATGACCTGTGGCTCTGATACCACGGTAGGGTTTTGATTCATGGATCGCGCAACGGAAGCTTAATCAAAGAAATAGCCATGCAAAACCCTCCAAGGATCACAAGTCTAGATGCATAACGATAGTAAAGGTAAGAAATCATAAACACACCTTTGGGTTCTCCTTGATGACTTCAAACGCGAATAATGTCACGTTCTCTATAGTTGATCCACGCCTAGAGTTGATCCTAGATCTCCCAAACTCCTTGGTGCTAGCCCGGAATAGGAAGAGGATGAAGGAATCACGCAAAACGAGACAAAAGAGGGGCTTCGGCCCTCTTTTTGGCCGACGGGGTGAGGGCGGCGGCAAGGGGGTCGGGTCGGCCTCCTTGTTGCTTGCTCTCTCTCCTTTTGTTCTCTCCCACTCTAGTTATGTTCAATAATGAGCATAAGTTATGAGGAAGGAAGGAAGGAGGGTCCTTTATATAGTCCAACAACTCCTTGTTAACTACCTAAAGGACTTATTCTAGTCCAACTAGAATTCAATTTAGTCCCTTCCTTGCAAATTAGTCCCTACTAAGTTTGCAAGGGTTTGCAAAGTGATCCTTCTAATTAATTAATCCAATTAATTAATTCCCAAATCTAGTTCAACTCTATATAGCGTGTGACCCCATAGGTTCTATCTTGTTGGTAGCAACTATTTGCTAATATGGAGTGGTTTCTAGCAAAACATCCATTCTAGCCAACTAATAGAATAGTCATCTTGACAACCTTTGTACAAGTAATTGTCTCATCCCTTTACCTCCATATCCGGATTGGACACGAGACATACAAGTCACACTCGTATATCCAATCCATAGTTTCTCGATCCATGGAATAGCCTTATTCGTGCAAATAACATCAATATCCTATATTGATTTATTTGAGTCTGGCCAGACATTCTATAAGCACTATCCCTCGAGTGGCCTAGGATATTTATTCCCGTTATGTGGGAGGGGCAAATCCTATCTACGTCCACTACGATCTCTAAGCTTGTTTCTCATTGTATCCAGTACACGCCTTTATAACTACCCAGTTACGGTGTAGCGTTTAACGCTACCAAGATCACACTGATCCACAACTAGAATATCTAGTGACTTCAAGTCTAAGGATGACAATACCATTGCACCGCGAGAAGCACTTGTGACTCAACATAACATGTATGTAGCCTTCTCGGAGATGGGTCAATCCAGTGCAACATTCCGTAATGCACACCTATGTGTTGGATCATGATATCTCCATATCAATCCAACCCCATACTAGTCTATAGATGATTGTCCCTTTTAATCATTATACTTGACTAGGGATATTTAAGATAAACAACACAATTGTAAATCTAAGGACTTCATTATATTAAATATCCAATAAATAATAAATGAATTTTCTAGCCATATACAAATTCATACTAAACTAGATTGCCTCTAGGGCATCTATTCCAACATCCAGCCCCACCACAAGATGAGTCTGTTCTAGCGGATGTGAGGGCACGTCAGAAACATATTGATGATTCTAGTGACGTGACTTGCCTCATGCTTTGCACCATGACTCCTGAGCTTGAGAAGCAGCACGAGAACATGGAAGCCTATGATATGATCATACACTTGAAACAATTGTTTCAGGAACAGGCAAGGCATGAGCGCTATGAGGTGTCTAAAGCATTATTCAAGAGCAGTCTTGCACAGGGGAATCCAGTAGGGCCTCATGTTCTCCGAATGATCGGGTACATAGAGAACCTTGAGAGACTGGGATTCCCACTTGGCCAATATTTGGCAACTGATCTTATCTTGCAATCGTTGCCTGACAGTTATAATCAGTTCATTATGAACTATAATATGAACGAGATCAGTAAGACTCTGCCAAACTTGTTGAATGCTAAAGACAGCGGAAGAGAGCGTAAACAAAGGCAAGGGCAAGGCCATAATGATGGTACATAGGAAGAAGGGCAAAGGATTTGCCTCTACTTCCAAAGGAAAGCGCAAGAAAGTTGCGAAATCCAAGGAAGCCCTAAAGCCTAGTGGAGGCGTGGCTAACGGTGAATGTCACTACTGCAGCCAGCCAAGTCACTAAAGGAGGAATTTCCCTAACTATCTGGAGGATAAGAAGCTTGGAATAGTGATTCCACCACCACCAGGTATTTATGTTATAGACGTCAATCTTTCTATTTCTTCATCTTGGGTATTGGATACTGGATGTGGTTCTCACATTTGTCGAAATGTGCAGGATTTGAAAAGAAGTAGAAGATTGGCTAAAGGGGAGATAGATCTGCGCGTGGGGAATGGAGAAAAAGTTGATGCATTAGCTGTAGGCTTTTATGAGCTACCTTTGCCTTCTGGACTTATTTTAGAATTAAAAAATTGCTTTTATGTGCCTGCTATGAGCAGAAAAATTATTTCCGTTTCTTGTTTGGACGAGAAGGTTTTGATTCTATTTCAATAAAGGACAAGTTTTGCTCCATTTATTTTGATAGTATGCACTATTGTAGTGCACATTTTTCTAATGGATTGTATATCCTTGATCTAAATAGTCCAATCTATAACATAAATACTAAAAGGATTAAAACTAATGATTTAAATCCTACATATCTATGGCACTGTCGTTTAGGCCACACAAATGAGAAACGCATATCTAGACTCCATAAGGATGGACTTCTAGACTCATTTGATTTGGAATCATATGAGACATGTGAATCTTGTTTATTAGGAAAAATGACAAAGTCCCCCTTCAATAAGAAAGGTGAAAGGACTAGTGAGTTATTGGCACTCATACATACGGATGTATGCAGACCATTCCCCACGCCTGCTAGAGGTGATTACACCTACTTCATTACATTTACTGATAATTTCAGTAGATATGGATTTGTATACCTTATGAAGGCCAAATCTGAATCCTCTGAATTGTTCAAGGAATTCAAGAATGAAGTAGAGAAGCAACTTGGTAAAAGTATTAAGGCTCTAGGATCGGTTCGTGGAGGAGAATACTTAAGCCAAGAGTTTGATGAGTATCTTAGAGAGTGGGGGATAGTATCCCATCTCACTCCACCCGGAACGCCACAATGGAATGGCGCATCCCAGAGGAGAAATCGCACGCTATTAGATATGGTGCGATCTATGATGTCTCAAAAAGATCTTTCGATATCATTTTGGGGACATGCTCTAATGACGGCAGCTTTTACAATTAACCGTGTTCCATCCAAATCAGTCATGAAGACACCATATGAGATATGGACTGGGAAGCGCCCCATAGTGTCGTTTATGAGGATTTGGGTCTGCGATGTCTACGTAAAACGTTTACAAACTGACAAGCTCGGGCCCAAAGCAGATAAGTGTAAGTTTGTGGGAAATCCTAAGGAAACTGAAGGATATTACTTCTACAATACCACCGAGAACAAAGTGTTTGTTGCTCGGACCGACGTGTTTCTAGAAAGAGAGTTTTTCTCTAAAGAAGCAAGTGGGAGGGCTGTAGAACTTGAAGAAATTCAAGAACCACAAATCACTGAACCGATGATGGAACATTAACAGGAACCGCAAGTAGTTGTGGAAGAACTTGTTCAGGTAACACGGGAACTCCGTAGATCAGGAAGAGTGTGTCATGAGCCAGAGAGGTACGGACTTCTCGTGACTAAACCCGATGACGTACCACTCATGGATGATGAGCCTGCGACCTACGGAGAGGCCATGAAAGGCCCAGACTCTAAGAAGTGGCTAGAGCACATGAGATCCGAAATGGATTCCATGTACACCAACAAAGTATGGACTTTGGTGGAACCACCCGAAGGGGCTTGGACCATAGGGTGCAAGTGGGTCTTTAAGAATAAGACCGACATGGATGGCAAGGTAGTTGCCTATAAGGGGCGATTGGTAGCCAAAGGGTATAGACAGATTCATGGTATTGACTATGATGAGACCTTTTCACCAGTTTCCATGACTAAATCCATTCGAATCCTAATTGCTATTGCAGCATACTACGACTATGAGATTTGGCAGATGGATGTCAAAACAGCGTTCCTTTATGGGAACCTCCTCAAGGATGTGTACATGACACAACCGGAGGGTTTTGAGGATTCAGTGAATGCCAATAAAGTATGTAAGCTGCAAAGATCCATTTATGGATTGAAGAAAGCTTCTAGGAGTTGGAATCGACGTTTTGATGACGCAGTCAAAGAGTTTGGCTTCATCAAGAACGAAGATGAGCCTTGTGTTTACAAGAAGGTTAGTGGGAGCTCTGTAGTATTTCTGGTCTTGTATGTGGATGACATACTGATCATTGGCAACAACATTCCTACTTTGCAATCTGTTAAAGATTGGCTAGGAAAGTGTTTTGCAATGAAGGACCTAGGAGACGCAGCCTATATACTAGGTATAAGGATCTATAGAGATAGATCTAGAAGCTCGGCCTAAGTCAAAGTACATATATAGACAAGGTGTTGAAGAGGTTCAACATGCAAGATTCCAAGAAGGGATTCTTGCCGATGTCGCATGGAGTCACTCTTTCCAAGAATGACTGTCCCTCCAATGAGATTGAGAAGGACCGCATGAGAAGGATACCCTATGCTTCAGCTATAGGATCCATCATGTACGCCCTGTTGTGTAATAGACCATAGGCATTGAGTATGGTGAGAAGATATCAGTCCAATCTGGGTGAGAGTCACTGGACTGCTGTCATGAACATCCTAAAGTACTTGAGAAGAACTAAATATGCGTTCTTGATATTTGGAGGTAAGGAAGAGCTAAGTGTAATTGGTTACACTGATGCGAGCTTTCAAACCGACAAAGATGACTACAGATCGCAATCTGGATACGTGTTTTTCCAAGCAAGGGACAATTGTTGATTCTACAACAGAAGCTGAGTACATTGCTGATGCGGAAGCAGCAAAAGAGGCAGTTTGGATAAAGAAGTTTATCACTAAACTCGGTGTGGTCCCTAGCATCGTGGATCCTATAGAGTTGTACTGTGACAACTCTGGGGCGATCGCACAATCCAAGGAACCAATATCACACCAGAAATCAAAGCATGTACTTAGGAGATTCCATCTTATTCGTGATATGATCGATCGAGGAGATGTGAAGATGTGCAAGATTCCAACAGATGACAATCTTTCAGATCCGCTCACAAAACCTCTTGCGCAGCGAAAACATGAAGGGCATGCCAGATCTATAGGCATACGAGATGCGCCAGATTGGCTCTAGTGAAAGTGGGAGACTGTTGGAATAGATGCCCTACAGGCAATCTTATATTTGGTATGAACATTGTTTTTTGGCTAGAATATTCATTTATTATATATTGTCATATGTAATAAAAATGAAGTCCTTAGATACAATGTTTTGTTTATCTTAAATATCCCTAGCTTTATATTGATTAATTGGACGATTAAATATAAACTAGTATGTGTGTAGATTGATATGGAGATATCAAGTCTAACACATGGGTATGCATTAGGAGTAATGACATACTGGATTGACCAACAACGAGAAGGATACATTAGATTATGTTAAAGTCACAATCGCTTCTCGTAGTGCTAATATAATTGCAATCCTTAGACTTGAAGTAACAAGATACTCTAGTTGTTGAATATTGTGCTTTGATGTGATCACACGTTGCACCGTAACTGGGTAATTATAAAGATAGCTATCGGGCATGATAGGAAGCAAGCTTAGAGATCATAGTGATGTAGATAGGATTTTTCCCTCCCACATAATGGGAGTAAATGTCCACGGCCACTCGAGGGATGAGGCTTATTGAATGTCTGGCCAGAATCAGATAAATCAATATGGATATATTGATGTTATATGCTTGCATTAGCATATTCCTCGGATCGAGGAACTATGGATTGGATATACGAGTGTGACTATTTATGTCTCGTGTCCAATCCGGATATGGAGACAAAGGGATAGTGCAATATGATATATTGGGCACAAGAGGTTTGTCGGGATCACTGACAATTTCTATTAGTTGGGTGGCATGGATGTGTTGCTAGACACCGCTCCATGTTATTAATAAGTTGCTACCAACTAAGTAGAAACCTATTGGGTCACACGTCAAATAGAGTAGAGCTAGATTTGGGATTAATTAATATGATTAATTAATAAGAAGGATCATTGTGCAACACCTTGCAAACTTAGTAGGACTAATGTGCAAGGAAGGGACTAATCCAAGTTCATGTAGAACTAGGAAGGACCTTTATGTAGTTAACAAGGAGTTGTTGGACTATATAAAGGAGGCTCTAGCTTCCTTCCCACTTAATGTTATTAGACATAACACAAGAGAGTGGGAGAGAGCAAAAGGCAAGAGAGCAAGACAAGCTTAGAGGCCGACTGCGCCTAAGCCGTCCGCCCCTTCCCGTCGGCGCCACAAGGAGGGCCGAACCCCTCCTTGTCCCTTGTTGTTTGATTCCTTCTTCACGCTTCCCTCCGGTTCAAGCTAGCACTTGTTGAAGGAAGAATCTAGATCTCACATCTAGACGTGGATCAACCGTAGAGACGAGGACATCATTCTTCGTGTGATCTCTCAAACCAAAAGGTACACAATTACTATGTCCCTTATCATGTTATGATATCTCTTCCTATGATCCTTGGTGGGCTTTGAGTAGGATTAAATTTTGTTATTCCGCTGCGTTACCTACGTCAAAACCCAACAGGTTGAATAGAGTATGCCCACTTTTTGAAAAACTTGCTAGGAAGATGAAAACTTGTACAAACAATGAAGTTCAAGGCCTTGAAATCTAGTTCAAGGCTTTTAAGTAGATGCAGTAACAATAGAGAAAGTATGCCTTTTTCAAGGCCTTAAAAACAGGTTCAAACCCTTGAAAAATAAACAGCTTTTGTGTGCTGCAAAAGATATGAAAGTAAATGAACGGAAAATGCATAAGACAAGTGATTTATAGAGTTCAGTCCACTTTAACATACGTCTCTACCTCATGGATTAGATCCCTGCATGATTTTCAACTCAATCCTTATTAATCAAAATCTAAGGCCTAGAACTCAAGCCCAGAGAGTTCCCTTACTTTGTTACAGCTTGTGGTTTTCCCTAACCTGTCTAGTACCTTCTCTAGCTAACTGATTAACTAAGAATCCTCTATTGTTCACTTTGAAAAATCCTTGAGAATAGATGTAGAAATAATACAAAAATGATCTACCAATATAGCTCTATACAGAAGAACACTTAAGAGTAGAAAACTACAGTAAAAATGCGGTGAAATTCTGTGAATGGATTGGAAGAATGATGAACTTCTTTGATGCTTGTAAATCCAGAATTCTTTCTATGTTTTTGTCCGTTGAGTGTTTTGTCTTGTTGCTTCGAATTTGAGCTCTATTTATACTTCATACAGCTCTGCAAATCTCCCCAGATTTTCAGCAACAACCTTCCTATTTTGTAGGCAACAGAGTTTGACTACTTTGAAATCTTCTCCAACGGTTGGATGGTCACAATCTTCAAATATGTTGTTGTAATATTTCATTTAAACACCATGAGAAGGTGTCATATACGTCTGATTGATCACAGGATCAAAGTGTCCAAGTATTTCCAAATCTGCAGCAATTCAGTATAGGAAATAATCCGGCAAGCCTTAGAAACAAAATTTCCTGCATTATCATGGTCAAACAAATGATATATTAAGATTAAAAACATGTTATAAAAAATTTTCTTTCATCATATAATATCAGAGAATCAAACATATGAAAGAGAGAGAGTAAATCAATCCAGAGAGTTTGCAGAAAACTCCCCCTGAGAATGTGCATACAGGTTCAAGCAGTTTCAAGGCTTTGAATCCAGCTTCAAGGCCATAAACTATTTTCAAGCCTCTGAGACAGATTCAAATCTTTGAATGCTGGTTCAAGGCCTTGAAATAGCCAAGCTATTTCATGTCTTGCACAACCTGATCTTTCAAATTGTTTGGTGAACGTATTTTCCATTGATGGGATAGAATCACTGTTGGTTGATCTTCCCTATGTATGCAAGTCATGGTATAGAGCAACACGCGTTCCTGATTGTTGGAGCATTCACAATTTCACAAAAAGTGTTCTCAATCACTATGGTAGTAGGCATTGCCCTGAAACCTTAGAAGACGAATTCGATTTTTCTAGTGAAAACATCCCACAAAGGTTAATAGTACAATATCAGTTGGATTGGAACCTTGATACCGCTTCCAGATTCATCAAGAGTGTAGCGAAACATCCCAACAAATATTAACATATTTGAATCTGACATCTTCATGTTCCCAAGATGCATTCGGATTTATATCCGGTGAGTGTCCAAACTTAAAAACTTTGAAGTTTCATGTTTTGATGGATGACGATAGTGTCTATGTTCCCTTCTATCGTGTGTAATTGGAAAAGACTAGAGAAACTCTTAGCTGGAGCAATAGAATGCCCTAAATCATCCAGCATATTAGTATACACTGCAGCAACTTTGGAATGCTAGAGATTATCAATAGCCGGATCAAGGAAGGGGAGGTATCTTATTTAGCCACAACTCTACCGAACTTGAAGGGACATAGATTTCGTAATGCTGATAATGGTAAGGAGAATTTTTTATAGATACTGAATTGCTTCAAGAGGTTGGAGTACCTATATGCGAGGTGCTGTTATGGATTTGGCTGCAATGATTAGGACATTTTAAATTCTACATCACATATTCGTGTATTGAACCTTGAAGGCGACACCATTTGAAGAAGTGATAAAGATGAAGACCGCTTTGACATTTTTATCCTGGAATCTACTTCTAATATTTTTTCTTTATTTTGTTTTGGATTTACCACTAAGGGAAGGGAAGGGATTTAATGTACACATGGCATTGGTCGTAAAAATCTGTTTTAATTTCATGTAGGGATGTCATGTTGTACTCTATATAATGGTGTTCGGTACGATATATAAGCTGATTATATGTCAGTTCTAGATTACATGTTGAAGAGAACTTAAAAATATAGTTTTTGTTACAATGGTTTTAAAAACGACAAAACAAGTGCAGAGCGTCCGTCTTGTAACGAGAGAGAGTAAATGGGGTTTCAGATTTGTTGATCGTCTTCTTCATCTCTTCTCATTTTTCTTCCTCTTGTAATTTGGAACTGTAACTTTTTATTCTATTCTGATCTGTAAATACTGGTTTCAGATCAGTTTGTGTATTTATGTAGTTGTTTTTGTTGTTAAAAACTTGACACGAATTCTTACGTGTTACCGCAAGTGCACAGTTCAAGTAATATCGGGTAATATTTCAAACCCGAGTTATCGATCCCACGAGGACAAGCTTGAGATTATTTAATTATTTATTAGATTAGAGTACTATAACTGGGAGGAATAATTGTGATCGATTAAGAATTGAAAGAAATAACTAACTAATATTTTGGGTTTTTAGTATTAAAGAAATATTTAGAAACTAGGCAATCTCTAGATCACCTAGGGCTGTGGATGTTTTTCGGAATAGCAAAGTAACACGTTAATCCTATTCTAGTTAAGCCTGGTAATATTACTGACAATCTCGTCTCGGTCTCATGTCGTTCTACGTCACGTCTACTTGGTGTCCTGTCGGTCCACCTACATCTACCTGTCCGTTCTAGTAGGCTAACGACATTGACGGAATGATGTCCTCTCAGACCACCACCACACGAACACCTCACTATCTCCTACCGAATTTACCCACTAAGGCCAATCGTACACACTTCTCTTTTGAGTCTCTGTGATTAATGATTATTGTTCATATCTCATCACAACTAGGTCTAAGTCGCTCTCACGCACTCTCTAGCTAATTAACAAGTCCAGTTAATTACTCCATTCTGGCTAAGGATTAAGCATAGTATAAGAAAAATTAGCTAAAACATGTATTAACTTTAAGCACGATTACAATCTATGACTAACACGAAGATTCATAAGTTGCTAATTCCTACCCTAGCCGTGTCAATAGACTAAGATCTTCAACAAGTTCATGAAATCAAATGTCTTCCAATAGATCAAATCAAAAATCATGAAACAAAGTCTTAAATCCGGAAAACATAATCGTCTACATAAACCCTAGGCTCTCTAGAGAAGCCTAGCAAAACGTCTAGCTACTACTTGAAATCGTAGAAAAGCAATAGAGTTTCTCCATAAAATTGATGAAAAGAGAAGAGAAAGAAATCAAACGGTGAAATCTCCGGTTTGGGGATGATCCCAATCGATCTCCTCAGCTCCCTTGCCTCTCTTCCTTCCTCTTTATGCGTGAATGATGTGTTTTTTCGTCCCTAGGTCGTTCTTCAATCATAACCTGCAGAAGTCTTCACTAATTGCACAATAACCCCCTGAAATCTGCTCCTGACTTCGCCGGGCCATAACTTCTTCGTCCGAACTCGGATTAAGCTCCATAACCTATCGTTGGAAAGCTCTCTGAGTCTACTTTCACTTGGCACCGGTATCACTCCTAAATTAATTGTATAACTCCAGCTAGGATCAAAATAGTGCAAACTGGTCATCCAAGCTCCTCCAATTCGGCTTCTCTTGATTCCACTTGAGCTCCCGTTGTTTCCGAAGTTCGTTCCATGCCTCCTATCTACCGATTAGCATCCATTCCTGCGAAGAAAACATGAACAAACATACCAAGTGATAATATTTGACAAATAACATCTAAATATGCATAGAAAATGCCCGGACTAACAATATAGCACATGGTGAGCAACAAGTGACAAAACGACTCATTTTCTCTACAATTAAGCTCAAATCACTCGTGATAATGTGGAAAATAGCATTAATATATAGCCCCTAAAAGGTGCTATCAAATTCCCCCACACTACCTTCTTGCTCGTCCCGAGCAACACATGCTTCCGAGAGTCATAAATATCTTTACTTTGCCTTGGACACAACGACTCAAACAATGGACTATGCAATCTACAAGACTATAAACAATGAAATTCGATTATTTACAATGCAATAAAGTAAAGGACATATTTTTTTCTTATTGTTAGAGATTGGTAAATCTCGAAAAGCAAACGGCATGTCATATGGTTCTCATATCCCCTAAAAGATTCTAAACATTGGTGATCGGTAGAACTTGCGGCCAGTTTTCAGACAGAACGGGCACGAACACTCAATAAGTTGCTTCCGCACACTCATCAAACGTATCCCTAGAAACCTACCATCCGAGCTATTTATCCACGGGTTTCAATTGTTGACGGATTAGGACGGTTAGGATAGGATATTTATAACCGCAGTCCTAGACGTCATGATACAACTCACACAACCCGATTCTCACACTCCCTCACCAAAATCCAAGGAACCCCACCGAACTAACTACTCCGGCCCTCATTCCCTCAATCTTGGTGCAACGCCGTTCTCGCGGTCACAAATGTGAAGAAGTTATCAAGAGATTCATAGCTCATCTCCTTGGTCTTCATGAAGTTCAATTTCTCGCTCCTTATTTCATTCACAATTTCAATTTCTGTTTTTGTATTTCTTTTTCTTTCTCTTTCACAACACAATATATCACATGGAGCTCATAGTAGTAACAAATATCCGAGGAGAACAATCCGTCAAATCAAATAACGTACGGGTGGAATGTGTCAAATTAAATGTGTAATCAAGATAAATGTCAACACCCCCACACTCAATGTAAAGCATATCACAAAAACCCGGTAATCAATGTATATATGTGCTTTTTCCAACCTATCCTCCTCATCACCTAAGATATAGAGAATAATCAAACAAATCGAAGCACATCCTCCTATAAGATCAATCAAACCCCACCCCATGACGTGCGGAAAAAGTATCACGCACTACGGCACTCCACATGTGGTCGTGGTGTATGGACACGACTCACCTCCACACCGAAGTGTGCTTGTAACTCACCCTCACATCCCCTCAAAAGATGACTTGTAAGAGAATCCACGTAAGATGTATAATATAATCTCACCCTCAACGAACTTCCCTAACTCGACTCGCTCTATCCTGACTCATAGGAAGGGACCATTCTAACTGCTGATGAAAGTCACAAGGAATGGCTTCCTAGGCTAGAGGCTGTGAATAAAGGGGTAGAAGGATCAAATTGGGATAACTAGTGGACCTAGGAGATGGAGAAGGGACGTGAGGCCCCCATAAAAATCAATCGCACAGCTGTTCCGTTGCCACTACGAGGAGGGTTGACAACTACCTAAGTGACGGTGGTGTAGCGCTAGTAGGATAACTAAATTGATAGACAACTTCTCACAATTCTCGAGTGCATTGGCCCTGTAGCCTTCCTACTCCAGATTCTCGCGTCTACCTCATCTCAGATTGTCCTACTGCTAGGGAATTTCTATCATTGAGCCCTCTCCACGCTCACTCTCTTCAATTGCCCTTTATCAAAAAAATTCAATTTTTTGGGTTTTTCCCATTGTTTTTTTTTTAAATCCATTTTCCTAACTCAATATGCTTGAGCCAACTCGATTAACTAACAACGTTTCGGTAGGTGGACACAATAATTAAACATGCACAAATAATATATACGATGCAATATAGAGACATGTACATGCAATCCTAAGGACTAACTCTATATGCAAAACCGACTAACTAATCTATATGTAACATGGTTATGCAAGGTAAGGCAAGTAAAGATATATGTAAACCCCCCCCCCCCCCCCCACACTTGAGATAATCATTGTCCTCAATGAATTTAGAGTGTACCCCCAAAGGACATGATCTCAAAGTGTAAGGATTAGATGACAAAATTACAAGTGTTGCAGGGCACTTCACATAGAGTGACTAGACAAGAATTCTAAAGTGAGAGAGAGAAAACATACCTACAATCCCGGAGTATCGTTCTTACGGAACCGGTTTCGAGAAAATTGTTCAAGAAGGACCGAATCGGTCGACTAAATTTTCCGAAAACTCAAGCAAGTCGAAGAAAGACAACATTGTTATGCTCCTTGGTGTTTCCGTTGCAAGTCTCTCTTGGAGCTTTGGCCGAGTCGCCCTCCAAAGCGATGAATTGGAAAATTTAATTTCTTGTAGTTCTTCCTCTTTGAATTCCCCCACACTCAAACCGCTCACTATCTCTCAAAACTCCGCGAGTTAATGTAGATGGCGAGCTTGCAAGGAGCAAAACCCACCAAAAAGTTTTGGATTTGGAGATATTTAGTGTTTTGTGTGTGTGAGTGTTCTTGAGAAGTTGAGAGGAAGAGGATGAAGAGGAGTGTTTTTGATCTGAAATTGGGGTTGGAAGTGTTAAAAATCCGTTTTTTACCTTTAAATAGTAGCCCTGGAATACCCAAAAGGCCCCCAATTAATGAAGCTTCCAGAGCATTTCAGCCCGAAATGCTTTTGATTTCGGCCCGAAATATTTTGGAAATCTCAAAACAGAACCCCATTTTCATTTCGGCCCGAAATAAATGGATTTCGGCCCAAAATCAATGGATTTCGGCCCGAAATGATTTCATTTCTGCCCGAAAACAATTGATTTCGGCCCAAAATGCCCTGGAACTTACCATTTTTTTTTTTTGCTCTAATTTCTTCATGCGGTGTCCGATTCCTTCGAGTCTCGCGCTCACGGACTCGTCATTGAACGTAGAATCCAATGTTGGCTGAAAAAATCCCAAATTCCGGGGAATTTTTTGTAATACCCGATTGTCGTTATAGGCATAACTGCTAAAATTTTAGCTAAGTCTAGTTAAGTATCTGTCAAACGGGGAGGTATTTGTAGTTTCGGTAGTGTATAAACTAGCTAATATGGGGGGTTGTGGTTGAACTTTTAAGAAGTTCTAAAAGCTAATGGGTAAAATAATAAAAGTGAATTTAATAACAACAAAAAAATAAAACAAAGTTTAAAAGATCTCCCTCTCTCCAACACTCACCATCTGGTGAATTTTTCCCTCATCACCCAACACATCTAGTCTTCTTTTTGTTTCACCAACACATTTTTTTTTATTCATCTTTTTCTCCTCCTTCTCTACTTAACCTCTTTTCTCTCTCCCTTTGTTTTTGTTCTTTCTCTCTCTCTCGGCTGACACACACACACACTCATTTTTTTTACCCATCACAAACATCTCACCCCCTCTATCTCCCTCTCTCTCCCCATACCAACACACCCCAACCTCTCTCTCTCTCTCTCTCACTCTCTCTCTCTCTCTTGTTTTCTTTTCCTCCTCCCTCACAACACACCCTCACACTCACAATTTCACCCTCACAAAAAAAACACATCCTCATCTCTCTCACTCTCTCCTCCCTCACGGCCATGCCACACACACACCCACACTCACAAAGCCTCCCTCACAAAACCTCCCTTCTCTATAAGAACCCCCCTGCCTGCTCATCACAAACACAACAACACCACCACAACAACAACCCCATCATCATCCCCTCTCTTCCTCTTCTTCTTTGCCTTCGGCAATCAACAAAACCACCACCACCATCACCATCTCTCCCTCAATCTCTCACCCTTCCACTGCCAAAACAGAGCAGCAGCAACATCACCACCACTACCGACACCACCACTTCCATCATCACCACCTTCACCATCGCCACCACCATCAACGACAGACACCACCACCACCATCCCACCTTCGTCACTCTCCCTCCTCCTCTTCTTCTCTACCTCTATCTCTCTCTCTCTCTCTCCCTCCCTCTCTTCTCTGTTCTGTTCGGCGAAACAACACCAGGAGCAGCAACAGCAGTGGCCAGAGGCCACCACCATTGCCGACCCAGATTCGACGAGAAACACCACAGTCGCAACCTGCTCTCTCTCCCTGCCTTCAATCTCTCACTCTCTTTCTCTCGGTTCTCTGCGACCAAGACAGCAGCAGAAGCAGCGGCGGCCGGAGCCACCGCCGGAGGCGACCCGAAGCCAAACCCGACGGGACCCAGGGCCACCGTGCCTCTCCACACCTCCCCCGCCGAAATCGACGACTCCCCAACCTTCCTGGAGGTCCGACGAACCCTGAGAAGCCCCCCACAGCAGATCCAACCACCGGAGACGCCATAATTTCCGGCGAAGCTCCAACCCACGCCGCCTCTTGTGTTCTCGGCGATTCGGTATCCGATTTTGATGATTTTTGACATGAATCGCATTATTTTAACTTGAATTTCAGTTCTATATCATCGAAATCTTATGGGTATCAACTAATAATCGGATTTGTGAATTGGGTGTTGATGAAGGTTGAAGAAGATGATGAGGGGTGGTAATTTTGTACTTAACAGAAAGTTTGGAGGGCTTCGTTTTACCTAAATTGAATTTTCTACTATATATAATAACATTCTAATTTATATTGTTATTACTATTAACTAATTAAAATAAATCAAATCAATATAATGAAAATAATAAGTTAAGCTTTTATAAATTATAAATTTGATGTAACTAAGTATTAGGATGTGCTTTATCTAGTTAACGAAAATTACAATTTGTATGATTATCGCTAAAGGACAATGTTTTCATTATTAACTAAATGTCACTTTTATTTTAACAAATAGAAATTTTACAAATAATTATGAGAATTTAATAATCTCCTTACCAAAGAGTGAAATTGTTAAAGTTAAATATTATTTTCTTGAAATAGAATGAATTAGTTATAATTAGAGTTATAGTACTTTCTCTTGAAAAATAAGTTAACAAAAGAAGATTTGTTTTGTAATAAAGATAATATTTTCATTATGAATGTCACTCTAATTCTATTTAATCAGATAGTGAGTTTCCAAATAACTATAATTTCTTTACCAACATGTGAACTTGCTAATGTTAAATATTGCTAGTTGTAAATTAGAGAATTTAAGAAACGATTTCATAAACTAAAAATAGCACATCTAAGTTGTTTTATGGATTTCATTAGTAGTACTTGTTATTAAATAGTTGGAAAATAATATCTTATCAATATTTTAAATTATTGTTTAATTATTTAGTAACATCATTTATTTTAAATTATAAATGATTAGAAATCTTTTATTAATAAATAGTTTAAGTCAATATTTAATTAACTAAGTATGTCATCTTCAAATGGGGATCGTGAGGGTTGGATTTGACTTTTCTTCCTAGCCGAGCACTCAAATAGGATTTGTGCATTTATTCGTTTAGAATTACCTGCCTCGTGACTAGATGATTGATAAATTGTAGGTGACGGGTTTGTGGACATAGGCTTTGTCGACCATCCTACGTACTGACTACTGAGTCAACATCAGGTGAGTTATATGCTTAGCCTAGCTAGCCTAGCTTCCTTCGTGTCATAACATGATTTTATTATACGTCTCGAAATGTATTTGGTGGTACACATGTTTTACTTTTATTGATTACGTTTCGAAATGATTGCTTTGGAACTGTAACACGTTAATAACGTAAAGTGGAATCGCACGTACCGGACTCTATTACTATTTGGGAGGTCCTTTGTTGACCATTATTATTTGGGAGGCCCTTTGTTGGCCATGGCTCTTCGCCTTGTTGTCTAGAGTCCCAGCTAGTACTCACCCTTCTGGCCTTTTGCTTCTTAAGGGGGTGTTGCAACACTTAAGGTCTAGTCTGGCAGTTGGGAGGTCCTTTGTTGACCATTAAGGAGGTCCTTTGTTGACCGTTACTATTTGGGAGGTCCCTTGTTGACCATTAAGGAGGTCATTTGTTGACCATTGCTGCTTCCGGTACTGTGCTTAATAATTGGCTCCTTTGATAGTATATTTGGAAAGTGATAATTGGATTCTTATTCTATTTGGAAACTGGCACTTGTAAATGATTTAATTGGAAATGTTTGAAGCTGGATATTGCCAATCGTAATTTGGCTAACACTGTTGTTTATGACGCTGCAAACTTTGATTTTGGGTTTCTTTTATTCATACTATGTTATTCCTCAATTTTTATTAAACGTGTAGCACTGTGATGATTCTCATCTTCTTGTTTACATGCTAAGGTGTATCTCACTCAGTATTTCATGCTGACTTTCGGAAAAACTGCGGTCTTTGTTTTCATTCCCCCGCAGGTGTAGGAGCTGGGAGATTGGCGTAAGGGGATCGTGGACTCACCTAGTATCTATTAGTACTTTGATTAAGACAACTCTTAGCATAATCGTATCTTGTTTAATAGTAGACTAATCTCGTCCTGTGTAATAGTATGGTTCGTGTTGAAGACAATTATCGTCTGTAATATATTTAAGTATGGAATGTTTTGTTCACGATTTCCGCCGTTTCTTTATGAGTAGCACCCTCCCGGTCTTTCCCGAGCCGGATTGAGGGGGGTGTTACAGGTGGTATCAGAGCAGTTCGTTCCAATAAGGGAATAAAACCTGTAGGGAAATTTAAAATGAATTTAGGTTAAGAAAATCTAAAATTGGACAAGCCGATTGGGTTGTGGGTAGTCTTAGACTTACTGAGTCCCACCCACCCTCGACCTTTCTTTGCTAGAAATATTTTTTGATGTGATAATATTTGCATTGACTGATTTGACTTGGGATATTTTATTAGGTATTTCCTTATTTGATTGTCTTTTGGACTAATATTGCTCCTTATACGGAGACAACGATTTGAGAATTTGATGAATCGAGATGATTAACATTGAGTTGGATTTATGGAATGAGTTATATGCATTTGCTGCTAATAATGCATGCTTTGATTTTTTTTATGTGTTAGAAGATGTCTTATAAATGATAATTCTGCTATATGAAGATATAGGTGTACATTTCGTGATGCTAGTCGTTCTAGTTCATGACCCCGTGCTATATTAAGTAATGATACAATAGATGATAGTGTAGGAATATGACTGACCAACCCCTGCGATACTACACTAGGAGGGTGCAACGTGAACAGATGGCTCAAGACAACAACAACAACAACAACATGGAGCAATTCTTCGCCCAAATAGCCAAAATGTCTCGATTCATGAACAACAATGTTGCCAATGAAAGGGAACCTGACTGGGCTAAGAAGATAGCTCAGCGAAACCCTAGCAACTTCTATGGGGAGGAGGATCCAGTGTTGCTTGAGAACTGGATCAGAGACTTTGATAAGATTTTCCAGGCCATGGAATGCCCAGAAGCCCGCAAGGTTAACGAGGCGGCATTCTACTTTAAGTAAAAGGCTGATAATTGGTGGACAGCTAATCGAGCGAGACTCTTGGCTCAAGACGGCTTCAATTGGGAGGCGCTGAAGTCGCATGTCACCCTGATGGATTTCATTAGTAGTACTTGTTATTAAATAGTTGGAAAATAATATCTTATCAATATTTTAAATTATTGTTTAATTATTTAGTAACATCATATATTTTAAATTATAAATGATTAGAAATCTTTTATTAATAAATAGTTTAAGTAAATATTTAATTAACTAAGTATGTCATCTTCAAATGGGGATCGTGAGGGTTGGATTTGACTTTTCTTCCTAGCCGAGCACTCAAATAGGATTTGTGCATTTATTCGTTTAGAATTACCGGCCTCGTGACTAGATGATTGATAAATTGTAGGTGACGGGTTTGTGGACATAGGCTTTGTCGACCATCCTACGTACTGACTACTGAGTCAACATCAGGTGAGTTATATGCTTAGCCTAGCTAGCCTAGCTTCCTTCGTGTCATAACATGATTTTATTATACGTCTCAAAATGTATTTGGTGATACACATGTTTTACTTTTATTGATTACGTTTCGAAATGATTGCTTTGGAACTGTAACACGATAATAATAACACGTTAATAACGTAAATTGGAATCGCACGTACCGGACTCTATTACTATTGGGAGGTCCTTTGTTGACCATTATTATTTGGGAGGCCCTTTGTTGGCCATAGCTCTTCGCCTTGTTGGCTAGAGTCCCAGTTAGTACTCACCCTTCTGGCCTTTTGCTTCTTAAGTGGGTGTTGCAACACTTAAGGTCTAGTCTGGCAGTTGGGAGGTCCTTTGTTGACCATTAAGGAGGTCCTTTGTTGACCGTTACTATTTGGGAGGTCCCTTGTTGACCATTAAGGAGGTCCTTTGTTGACCATTGCTGCTTCCGGTACTGTTCTTAATAATTGGCTCCTTTGATAGTATATTTGGAAAGTGATAATTGGATTCTTATTCTATTTGGAAACTGGCACTTGTGAATGATTTAATTGGAAATGTTTGAAGCTGGATATTGCCAATCGTAATTTGGCTAACACTGTTGTTTATGACGCTGCAAACTTTGATTTATGGTTTCTTTTATTCATACTATGTTATTCCTCAATTTTTATTAAACGTGTAGCACTGTGATGATTCTCATCTTCCTGTTTACATGCTAAGGTGTATCTCACTCAGTATTTCATGCTGACTTTCGAAAAAACTGCGGTCTTTGTTTTCATTCCCCCGCAGGTGTAGGAGCTGGGAGATTGGCGTAAGGGGATCGTGGACTCACCTAGTATCTATTAGTACTTTGATTAAGACAACTCTTAGCATAATCGTATCTTGTTTAATAGTAGACTAATCTCGTCCTGTGTAATAGTATGGTTCGTGTTGAAGACAATTATCGTCTGTAATATATTTAAGTATGGAATGTTTTGTTCACGATTTCCGCCGTTTCTTTATGAGTGGCACCCTCCCGGTCTCTCCCGAGCCGGATTGAGGGGGTGTTACATTTTTCATCTCCTCTCCAAAATTTCTCTCTAGCGCAAGAATCGTGCCCCTTTAATCTTGTGTTGTCTGTCGTCCCTCTTCGGATTCCGATGCGTGCAACTCCGGGCCACAACTAGCTGCAAATATACTCAATTAGTGAATAGCTACTCCTCGAACTCGAGTAGCCTCTCTTCCAAGCTCCTATTAGCAAATTGCTTGTTGTGCCTCGTTTTGCGTGCAATGTAGTGCACCTGCATCAAGAAGGGGAATCCGAAGGGTTCTTCGGTACCTGTGTCCTGCACACTCATAGGAAATATTGGAACAACTCTCTATCACCCCTCAAAATCAAATATGGAGAACTAAATACAAAAATAAAATAACAAATATCCTACTCTACATTGGGTTGCCTCCCAAGAAGCGCTTGCAATTTAAGGTCGGCAGCCCGACCCGGTTACCTCAACCGTCTAGGATAGTGAAGGATGCTTAACTCTCTAATTCTTCTTCTTCCACCATCTTTTCTCAATAAGCTTTTTCTCTCGAGCAAGCAGGCTCTTTGGACATGGTGAAAAGCTTTAGAAGTTAAACTCTTTCATCTTGCACTTTTTCTTCTTAATCAGCTTCCATGAAATAATAATGGGCTCAAATGAATCTATGGCCATGAATTCATCCCAATAGTACATCTTTTGTGCTTTATGCTCGTTAGTTAACACATGCAGTTCACTCACACCCCCACACTTGAAGATTTCTAACCCCTTGACTATGGCATATAGATCGTCAATAGGATAGCCAATCGAACAAGAAATAGGAAGTTGCCCATCATGTTCGTCCCCAAAACATTCTCCATACACAAATATTTTCAACTCATTGCGGACTTGATTTATATGAGATATGGAAAAGCCTTCAAAAAACTAAGTAGGGGCTTTTACCTCAATTGTAATGGACACTATTTCTTCGCAAGCTCCATAATCAGCATACCACAAGTTCCCAATGTCGGTATCATCCCAATCATTCCAAGGCTGTGAGATAATTGGAGGTTCCTTTGAAGAGAGCACCGCCTCCTACATTGTTGGACACACAAGTCCACCCCAGTCTAAATCAGAGTCTGAGTCCTCATAAGTGACAAAGTCCACCAATGGTTCATGGACACTGCATTCTTCACTCGGCTCATGTATCTCTTCTTCCACGACTGCAGCTTGGGATGCGGATTCTCGTTCT
Organism: Linanthus parryae; assembly: GCA_023055425.1. Taxonomy (NCBI): domain Eukaryota; kingdom Viridiplantae; phylum Streptophyta; class Magnoliopsida; order Ericales; family Polemoniaceae; genus Linanthus; species Linanthus parryae. The sequence continues at coordinate 10,509,123 of JALGPY010000010.1, read as the reverse complement.
CGCTCCATCCTAGCTATCAGTGTCCTTTGCATCTCTTGGGCAGCTGGTAGCCAATGAGGTTCATCCAAACCATCTTGTGATGGTGACCATAAAGGCTCGATTAGGGGCTCATGGCATGTGGCAGAGGCTCCTCTTGTTGCTCATCTGTAATAAGGGACATCCTGGTGATGCGCGCTTGGATCTCCCCCATAATATTGTGCAACTCTTCCATGCTTGCTGATGATTCGTCTCGATGCTGATGAAGTTGTGGTGGATTGAATATGCATGCATCTTCATACTTATGATCCTTCCTGCATTTGTAGCACAAAATAATTGAGCATGTGTCATCATTGTGCCAAACTTTGCATTTAGCACAGTAGTAGGGGGTAATCAGAGATCCCCACATAATCCTCGTCGCTCCACATGCTCATTACGTCTCATGCTTCCTGTGTCCCTGCAAAAACAAGCTCACAAGATACCCCTGAAGCATAGAGATAGAAACAAAATAAAACAAAACTAAAAGAAAAGTACTCTAAACTAACGCCTAACTAAATAGTCTACTACTGTCCCCGGAAACGGCGCCAAAAACTTGACACGATTTCTCACGTGTTTCCGCAAGTGCACGATTCAAGTAATATAGGGTAATATTTCAACCCCGAGTTATCGATCCCACGACGACAAGCTTGAGATTATTTAATTAGTTATTAGATTAGAGTACTATAGCTGGGAGGAATAACTGTGATTGATTAAGAATTGAAATAAATAACTAACTACTATTTTTGGGTTTTTAGTATTAAAGAAATATGGAGAAACTAGGCAATCTCTAGATCACCTAGGGTTGTAGATGATTTCTTGAATAGCAAAGTAACAAGTTAATCATGTTCTAGTTGAAGTCGAGTAATAGTACTGACAGTCTCTTCTCGGTCTCATGTCGTTCTACATCACGGTCTACTTGGTGTCATGTCGGTTCACCTACATCTACCAATCCGTTCTAGTAGGCTAACGACAATGCACGGAATGATGTCCTCTCAAACCACCACCACCACATGAACACCTCACTATCTCCTAACGAATCTACCCACTAAGGCCAATCCTACACACTTCTCTTCTCAGTCTCTGTTATTAAGGATTGTTGTTCATATCTCATCACAACTAGGTCTAAGTCGCTCTCACGCACTCGCTAGCTAATTAACAAGTCCAGTTAATTACTCCATTCTTGCCAAGGATTAAGCATAGTATATGAACAATTAGCTAAAACATGTATTAACTTTAAGCACGATTACAATCTATAAATAACACGAAGATTCATGAGTTATTAATTCCTACCCTAGCCGTGTCAATAGACTAAAATCTTCAACAAGTTCATGAAATCAAATGTCATCCGATAGATCAAATCAAAAACCATGAAACAAAGTCTTAAATCCGGAAAACATAATCGTCTACATAAACCCTAGGCTCTCTATAGAAGCCTATTAAAACGTCTAGCTACTACTTGAAATCGTAGCAAAGCAATAAAGTTTCTCCATAAAATTGATGAAAAGACAAGAGAAAGAAATCAAACGGTGAAATCTTCGAGTTGGGGATGATCCCAATCGATCTCCTCAGCTCCCTTGCCTCTCTTCCTTCCATTGTGTGCGGGAATGATGTTTTTTTTTCGTCCCTAGGTCGTTCTTCAATCATAACCCGCAGAAGTCTTCAGTAATTGCACAATAACCCCCTGAAATTTGCTCCTGACTTCGCCGGGCCATAACTTCTTTTTCCGAACTCGGATTAAGCTCTGTGACCTATCGTTGGAAAGCTCTCTGAGTCTACTTTCATTTGGCACCGGTATAACTCCAAAATAATATGTATAACTCCAGATAGGATCAAAATAGTTCAAACTGGTCATCCAAGCTCCTCCAATTCGGCTTCTCTAGATTCCACTTGAGCTCCCGTTGTTTACGAAGTTCGTTTCATGCCTCCTATCAACCAATTAGCATCCGTTCCTGCCAAGACAACATGAACAAACATACCAAGCCATTATATTTGACAAATAACATCTAACTATGCATAGAAATCGCCCGGACTAACAATATTGCACATGGTGAGCAACAAGTGACAAAACGACTCATATTCTCTACAATTAAGCTCAATTCAATCGTGATAATGTGGAAAATAACATTAATTTATAGCCCCTAAAAGTTTCTATCAGTGGTGTGGGTAGTGGTGGCGCGGTGGAGTTGTAAATGGAGGGAGAATGGGAGGCAGGAAGAGGGACACAGTAGGGAATTTTTGTGGGAGGGGAGGGCGTAACAGACACCCTGAATCAAAAATACCAAGTATTGTTGGAGATGAACATATTTTCCTCTAAAAATGGAGAAATGAAAAAATTGTGTTGTCGTAAACAGGGTCCTCAGGCAGGGGCTTCCAAAGCTTTACAACTTGAGCTACCACTCTAGCTGCGCAATTAGAGATAAATATTAATATTACATGCTAATCAAGAAAATAGGGTGGACTCTTCATTCTCCATTTTTTTAATGGATGATTGTTGTAGACTAAGGGATTGCCCGATGACGCTATCTCAAAAGACACTAAGAACGTTTCACCAATGTCATGAAACAAAATAAATATTTCATCCACAAAATATAAACACGTTATTTTAAGGTGCAGGTTTACATCAGGTTGATTTTATAATTACAATTATTGGAAACTTTTTCTTAAATGCTCTCTCTCAATTTTATTTTTAAAAGAATCTCCAAGCTAAAAAGACATTTCAAAACTAATAATAAGACATTATTATTTAAATATTTCAAAAGTAATACTCCCTCTGTCCCGCAAAGATAGTCTATTTTTGGAAATATAATTTTTTTTTGGAGACATGCAATTAATGCATCCCACTACAAGTTTTTGACATGCTATTTCCACTATTATCCTTGACTTTGTTTTCTCCATTTCATTATGTTTTCTACCTTGAAAATGTAAGTGAACAACTATTTTGTGACATACCAAAATAGAAATATGGACAAATATCTTTTCGCGACGGAGGGAGTAATGTGAAACCAAAAGGGGAAAGGAGACTTCTCAAAAAAAAAGGAAGGGAGGGAGTCCAGTACATGGAGGAAGTAGTGGTGGAGCCCATTACTAACAACTAACCTCCACCCAATAATTTTGTGAATTCTAACTATGAGTGGGTGAGATCTAAAGGTTGGAGTTAATTTAATCTAAAGGTCGAAATAAAGTCAACCATCATGTTTTATTAGTAGAAAATTCCCAAAATTTTAGGGAGGGTTTTAAAACACACGTTCTAGACAGAATCATAACAAAATCTAGACTACTTAACACTACACTACAGTAGTAGAGCAGAAGTTTTTCTCTCTAATTGCTCTCTCTAATGAGCCTCTTCTGCTCCTCCATGAGCATCATCAGCAGCTCCTTGAGCCCATCAAAATCGTACTCATAACCTAATAACCTAATCCATTTTCAACGCCTATTCTCCTCCAAAATCATCCACCATCTCTCTCCTTCTGATTTAGGTTTCATCATTTGCATGCCTTGTTTCATGTGAATTGAAGATTTCTTTAGTAGATTTAGTCGGGTTTGTCGTATCTTTTGCTTGATTCATCTGTCTTGCAGATTAGATTTCATTAGTATTTAGAGACTCCTCTTCTTCCAGTTCTTTTCAGTTCCTCACACCTGCATCTCCCTTTGTTCATCTCTGTTGTCTTGTTCTCTGTGATTCTCCATGTCTAATCCATATTGCACGAATTTTAATAGTTTTTCTTCTAATGATTCTAGAGAGGAGAGGCTAGATGAAAGGGGATCAGTTCTTGCTCTTGATCCTGTCAAAGCATATGCTTTCAGAGAGCTCAAAAAGAACACCCTGATAGCCAAGTTCATTGGGTCTAAAACACTCTCTCCTGCTGTCATGCAAAGTGAAATCACAAAGAATTGGAAAACGTTTGGAAATGTTTTGATTGAGGGGAAAGAGCTTTCATAGAAAGATGTTAGATATCTGTTCCATTTCCAAAAACAGAAAGCAAATATTTTTTTCTGAATGAATCAGTGGTCACTTTTCATGGCTTAAGCCTAGTTTTTAAAAAAGAAAACCTAATCAAGCTCTTATGGAGGTTGATTTCTCACATGCACACTTATGGTTTCGAGTTCCTAACTGTCCCCTTGAAGGTTTTCATTTTGATCATGCAAACGATTTGGGTGTTCTTGTTGGAAATTTACTAGTGATTGATTGGTCGTATGAAAGATTCAGAAACTGGTATGGATTAAGAATCAAAGTGAGGATCAACTTAGAAAATGATTTGGTTCCTGGGACTTATGTGAAACTGGCAAATGAACCCCTTAAGTGGGTTTATTTCAGCTATGAAATGGTGTTCAAAGTCTGTTATAGATGTGGATTGGTTGGACACACAAACAAAGAATGTAAATCAAACCTGGTTGAAGTCTTGGAAAGACTGCAGATGAGTATCTTCAATCCCACTTCCTCTCAAGCTTACCCTTCTATGTGAATTCCAACCGACCACTCTTCACTAACCTACTCAAAGCTCACTCAAAGAATGGCCCTTTCCGTACTACGAAATTTGATACTAGTGTTATTCCTATCTATGATTTCTCCATTCCTCCTACCACTCAAGAACAAACCCAAAGCTATCACACAATCTCATATTTTCAGTGGATAGAATGTCATCATCCCCTGAACCCTTTTACACCCCCATGCTCTCAGACTTAATGTGAAGAACTCAACCAAACCCCTCCAATCCCATCAGATCAGGAATTTATAGGCAACACCTCCACCAACCCTACATGCACAGTATTTAATATGCCTCATCAATTCCTATGGCCGGATCACATTCCTTCTGCAGTTTATCCATCCCCTTTTTCAAACCATCTGCATCTGTTTAATGAGCTGCAACCAAAGCGGTTTCTCTCCCTCTTAATTCAAATCCTCTTTCAATGCATGAAGAAGTTACGGGTTACCAACACTCCTCTGTAACTGCAAAGCCACTCTTTGACAATTCCCTTCCCCAAGAGTTGGTTCAATTGCCTCCGATCATTACTACTAAAGGTAAATAAATTGCTGTGGCAGAAGTTTTTCCCACCACTTTACCACCTTCATTTGCTTCATTTGCTTCAACCACTCACCATCAGTGCTCTTTCAATTCCAACGCCATGCGCACCCTACCAACCACCTATAAGATGTTACGAAACTCTGGCTTTGTGATGAAAGCCCCTGATTTTACCCCATCAGTCACAACGGAGCATGAGTTTGATCCTTCCCAGAGAAAGAAATAAATCGCAGAGTTAGACAAGGCCATTGCTGAGAAAGATAAGAATGTGCCCAAAAAAAAAAGAGCAAAGGCCAAAAAATCCAAATTGTGGTAGGTGTCAAGATGAAGAAAGGTGAAGGTTCCTCTGTCAAAATGAAGAAGAAAGTTGCTCTCTCAAAAAAGGCCAAGGAAGACAAAGTGCAGAAGCCAATCAAGAAGAGAGATGTTGTTTCCTCACAGATGGGTTCTCCTTTCAGTATGATGAAGGGTAAGAAGCCAAGAACAAAAACTAACAAAGCCATGCAGAAAGGTACTCAATTGTTTTTTATTTTAATCCTTTTTCACCGTTTTTTCTGAATTTTAAGTTTTAAAAACGACCTAGAGATGAAATCTTGCTACCAGATTGTAGTCCTCCAAGAAAATTTTTTAAAAACTTGTCGGGGTTTAAGATGGTTGTCCCACAACAACCATCCAAATCACCATGAAACTTTTAAGTTGGAACTGTGGAGGAATTGGCCAGGCCTCTACAGTTTCCGAAGTGTTCTCTCTGGCCAAGAACCTAAGCCCTCTCTAATATTCTTGTTTGAAACAAAAAAAAAAAGAAGTTTCTTTTTCAGATAATAAATTTCGAAAGTTAGGCTTTTATTCCACTTTTGGGGTTGATCCTGATGATACTAGAGGTGGTCTTTGGTGTGCTTGGAACAATCTTTATTTGGATTTTCTGTTAGCTATTCTTCTCTTAATTTGTTGCTTTTCAAATTCTCTGATAACATTAGGGGTATTTGGTATCTTGGATTAGTGTACGGTTCCCCTTACTTTGAACAAAGAAATGATGTTTCGAATGAGTTTCATAATGTTCTCCCTATCAATGAACCTCTTGTTCTTATTGGGGACTTTAATCAAGTTGTTTTTCAGCATGATAAAAATGGTCATGGAGCCTCTACTCTCATAGGAGCCAATTCTTTCATTCATTACATTAATTTATGGAATTTGATTGAGGTTCGTAATAGTGGTCCTTGGTTTACTTGGTCCAACAACAAATCCTCCTCCACCCCAACTTTTGAAAGATTAGATAGAGCCTGGTGTAATCTAGCTCTCCTAAATCTTTTCCCTGACCTCTTTGTCACCACCCTGGGTATGTATGTTTCTGATCATTCTCCAATATTGCTCAATCTTGTTCCACCACCGCTGCATGTTGGGTACAGATATCCCAAATTTGAGGCATCGTGGCTGAATTTTGATGATGCTTTTGAACTCATTAATTATGTTTGGCACCTGCATATTCCTGGATCTCCTAGCTATAGAGTTGCTAAAAAGCTTTTCATTACTCTTCAGACCCTTAGAACTTGGGCTAATAATAAACCTAGCCTTAGAAATAGGATTAAACAAGTCAAGAATGATCTTTGACGTCTGCAAAATGATCTACCCCTCTCTCACAACGTTTTTTCCCAGAAAAAAGTTGAGTTACTTACTTTATTAAAATGTGAAGAAACCTTCTGGGCTCAAAGAGCTAGATGTTCCTGGCTTAGATATGGGAATAAGAATACAAATTTTTCCATGCCTATACTAAAATTAGAAGACAAAATAATTATATTCGATCTATACAAAGCCATCAGGGTATTGTATTAACTGATCCTCTTCAAATCTCTATGGTTTTTGTTAATCATTTTTAAGACATTTACTCTGATCCCTCACCCTCATATCATGATTTACTTTTAGAGAATAGCAATCTGTTTGCTTTTGATCTCCTTTTTAATATTAAGAAAACTTTAACTACTGATCAACAAACTTTCCTTTCCTCTCCTTTCACTGCAAATGAAGTAAAGACTGCTGTCTTTTCTCTATCCCCTCTTAAGGCTCCAGGCCCCGATGGGATGCAAGCTATATTCTTTCAAAAAGCTTGGCCTCTCATCTCTGGTCAGGTTACTTCAGTCGCTCTCTCTTTTCTCAATTCTGGTCATCTGCTGAAAGAATTCAACAAAACAGTTATTCTGCTCCTTCCTAAGAAAAATAATCCTGTTTCAGCTAATGATTATAGGCCTATTAGCTTATGTAATGTGATATATAGGATTATTGCTAAAGTACTTGTTAATAGACTCAAAATTGTTCTTCCTTCCCTCATCTCCTGTAATCAAAATGGTTTTGTTCCAGGAAGACTAATCCAAGATAATTTACTTATAGCCCAAGATCTAGTTCACACCATTCATAAAGCTAATTCTCCCAATCATAAAAAGTTAGGAGCTCTAAAGATGGATGTCTCCAAAGCCTTTGATAGGGTTAGATGGGACTTCGTAGAAGCCCTTCTTCATCAAATGCATTTTCCTTCTCATTTCATTCATCTTATCCTACAATGTGTCTCTACAGTTTCTTACCAGGTTCTTATTAATGGAAAAGCTTCTGTCTCTTTTAAGCCTCTTACAGGATTAAGGCAGGGGGATCCACTGTCTCCTTTTCTTTTTTCTCTTTGTGCTGAGGTCTTTTCTGCCTCATTACAGCATGCTAATGATATAGGACTTATTTCAGATATTCCTTACTCACGTAGAGATGAGCTTACTCATTTGCAATTTGCAGATGATACTCTTCTCTTTTTCCAAATTACCCCAAGTGTAGGATTGCATATTCAATCTTTAATCACCACATATGCTACACAATCAGGTTTAAATATTAACATTAATAAATCTTCAATTGTGTTTAGTCCTAATTGTTCTCAAAATGACAAACAAAATTTATATCAAGCTTTACATGTCACTGAGAAGCCTCATTTAGGAAAATATTTTGGTATCTTCCTCAATCACAAAGGAAACAATAAAGAACTCATAGCTGATACAGTTAGTAAAGTTTATCAGAAATGCTCTGGTTGGAAGGGACTTATGTTAACTTTGTAGGAAGATGTGTACTTATTAAGGCTGTTCTAAATAGTCTTCTTGTTTACCGCATGTCCATTAGTTATTCCCTAACAAAACTTGTAATCTCATCACATCTTTACTAGCAAAATTCTTATGGTTTGGAAATACTTCTACTAAAGGTATCCAGTGCCTTCCTTGGAACTTTCTTTGCAACAAGACTAATAGAGGGGGCTTAGGTTTTAAGGAAATTTCTTCCTTTAATAATGCTTTAGTAGCTAAAAATAGTTGGAGAATGCTTAAACTCATTTTAGTATTATTAGACATAGTTCCTCTTCTTCTACTGCTTGGAGAACCATCTGTAAAGGAAAAGTCAATCTTTCTAAAGGATTGGCTTGGAAAATAGGTAATGGGAAAGATATCATGATTAGATCCTATGGATGGATCCCTGATGTTCCTGCTGATTCTTTACAGTAAGTTTTGAATTCCACTGATTCTAGGCATATATTTGCATATGTTGATCAATTGCTTGACTCATCTATTGATGTAAGTGGCAGATGGTGTAGACATACTGTTACCCAACTCTTTCCTCAATGGTTAGCAAATAATATTATGAAACAGGATTGTGGCTCCTTTGAACAGCAGGATATCCCCTTTTGGAAAGCCTCCTCTTCTGGCATCTTCTCAGTTTCTTCAGCTTATAATCTCCTTAATTACAATAATTCTTCTCCTAATTTATCATATTCTCCTTTGCATTTTAAATCCATTAGTCACAGCTTCAATTGGTCCTTACTTTAGAAATCTGGTTTACCTAATCAAATTATAGGTTTTATCTGGAGAATTCTAACTAGTTCTCTTCCTACTTTACAAAATTTGCATGCTAGAGTTGCTTCTATTAGCCCTATTTGCCCTTTTTGTAATGTTAGTACTCAAACTACTACTCATCTTTTCCTCCTTTGTCCAAGGGATCAAGGGGTTTGGCATAAGGCTCATATCTTAATCCCGTTCCCCCCCCCCTCTTGATATTACATCCTGGATCAAGAGTTGGCTCAAACAAAAGAAGGATTGGAAATGTAATCCCCATTGGTGTTGGATTCGTGCCATCATTTGGACCCTCTGGAAATCTAGAAACCATATGATATTTCACAAAATTAGCATCATTGGGGATCAGCTGCTTCACCTTGCTCAGGATTTGGTGGAGTTTATTATTTTATCTGCTAGTACTAATTAATTTTCCTCTTCCACTCAGACTCCACACCTTTGGTCAAGATTGCTTCAGTTGATGGTGCCCCCTCTTGGGTAAAGGCTAGTGATCAGTTTGCAGCATGTTCCAGTGTTCAGCAGGTGCTTGATGTGGTTCCTTTGGCCTCTGAGCCTCCTCTGAGTGATCCATATCAGGTTCCAGCAGTAGGTGTCCTAGAGTTTGGTTCTCTCCAAGCTGAAGGTGGTGTTCCTCCTCAATCTACAGAAGGTGCCCTAGAGTTTGGTCCCTTAATTCTGAAATCTCAAATCAAATCCAGAATTTTTGGTGGAACCCTAACAAAAAGGCCCCTTTTAGGACTATCTCTAGTGATATTCTTAGTCTTTCCAAATCTAAAGGAGGTCTAGGACAAAGGAACTTCAATTGGTTTAATCAGGCCCTCCTCGCTTCTAAAGCTTGGCGCATTTTGAATAATCCTAACTTGCTTGTTTCAAAAGTCCTTTTGCAGAAATATTGCAGGAAAAAAGGCTTCATGGATATTGATTGTCCTAGTAACGCATCTTGGGCCTGGAAAAGTGTTTTATTTGGAAGAGACCTTCTTAATAAGGGTGTTAGATGGCATGTTGGGTGTGGGGAGAATATCAACATCCTTTTTGATAAATGGATTCCTGGTATCAAAGGCTCTCTCTCCAGCTTCGTGGCTTCTCACCATATCAATCCAAACTGGAAAGTGGAGGAATGGATTTCTAATCATGGGGACGTTCAGTTATGGAAAGAGGATATCATCAAAGCTCATGTTCCAGACTTCATAGCTAGAAGAATCCTCGCCATCCAGTTACCATCTAAAAAAGAAAAGGACAGACTTATATGGCCGTTTACAAGAACAGGGGATTTTACCACAAAATCCGGCTACAACTTCCTCTGCGAGGAAAATACTGCTCCATTGCTTCCAGCGGGTCTCTTCTATGGCGATGTCACTTCCTCAATTAGTTGGGGATCTATTTGGGGACTTGATATTCCGGAAAAGTGGAAATTTTTTCTTTGGAAGTGTGCTCACTCGAAACTCCCAACAAGAAGTCTTCTTCGTCAGCGCTTGGGGACCATCATGGACAGTTGTCCTCTCTGTGATCAATGTTCTGAAACTCCCGATCACCTTTTCTTTAGATGTCAAACTACTTCCCAGCTCTGGAATTCTTGTAGCCACCACCCACAAGTTGGGATGCCTTTCGAAGAAAGCCTCTGGAGTATCATCAAAGCAAAAAAATTTGATGCAATTCACACTCTTTGGGCTATATGGAGAGGAAGATGTAGTAAAGTCTTTGGGGATACGAACTTTTCTATTAATTCGGTTCGCGCCATCATGGAGAATGAAAAGCTTCTCATGGCCCATGGCTCGGTTCCCATGAGACCAAAGGACGCTCTTTCCCCCCCGCCGCAGGTCTGGGTGGAGGTTCATAGACCCCAAGCTTGTAATTATCCACATATAATGGAGATATTTGTGGACGGTGCTTGGAATGCCCATAACCTCTCCTCGAGCACCGGCATACACACTCAAGGGGTGGATGGGTTTGAATGGATCATTGGAAAAAAGTGCTTTGCGTCTAGCGCCCTCCAAGCAGAGCTCCTGGCAGTGGAGCATGGGGTTCTTTTTGCTTTACATCACAATATTAGCTCCATTAATATTAACACTGACTGCTCCTCTGTTCTATCTATTTTTCAGGGGAAAAGTAAGCCGGCTATTCAGGACGAGCCAGTTGTTGGGAGACTTAAACAGACTATGCGAAATTTCATCTATTGTTCCCTCTCTAAGGTGTCACGTGAAGCTGTGTTCAAAGCTCATAGGGCGGCAAAAAATGCTATTTATGATAATCATCCAATGTAATTTGTAGATAGTTTATGTTGTAAGGTTGGTAGGTGCTTTGTTGTATGTTTGTCGTTTGTTCTTGGAGTAACCCCCTTGTACTTGTTCTTGCTTAGTTTTTCAATGATATGACCTTTTCATCAAAAAAAAAAAAAACATGTCGGTTTACTTAAAAATTATTTTTAATAATGGTGGGTTGTGTAGGTGATGTGGGTAAGTTGGCATGTTGTTGGGATTTAAAACGTGTAGCATTACAACTCGTTCGGAGAATTTGAGAAATGTGGATTTGAGATTGGAGGATTTAATATGGAGAATGAAGGATGGTTGGACATGCTCTTCTCTAAGAACTTTTTAGTGCTCTATTACACCATTAGAGCACCACGTGGTGCTCCACAACCAGTTAAGATGCAACATTTAAACAAATTGTCAATGACGGGCATATACCCATTGATGTTGAGCACCACGTGGTATTCTATTGAAGCACTAAAAAATTGCTCGCTCTTTAGGCCAACCCCATCAAAAAGGGTTTCTAGGAGCACTACTGGTATTTATTATCGTCATTTTCCCCCACCTAAATTCTTATATGTTTCTTCTGTTTCTTCCATTCTTGACTTTTTCATCCGTAACCATGTCACTTTGACCCGGTAATTTGGATAGTGAAATGATCCAAGATTTTGATAATTTTTCATGGTAATATTCTACAACACAATGAAAAATTACCAGAAAATTGAATCATATTGATAATTAAATTATCGGGTCAATGCGGCTAGATGAATAGTGAAAAGTCGAAGTAGGAAGAAAGAGAATGAACAGAGGAAGGTTTTAATACCAAGGAAGTGAAGAACAGAGAAAGGTTTTGGGGATAGCTTATTGTTGGAATAGGTACCCTAGAGGCAATCTATATTTAGTATGAACATTGTTTGGCAATGATATTCATTTATTTTTAATGGAAATATTTAATAAAATGAATCACATTTTTACCATGATACAAGTTGGTACTAAATAAGATAATATTTAAACAATTGCCCCTAAAACTTTTAATTATTGTACTTGAGTCCCTAAAAAATTTAATGGGAGTTACAAAGCAGGATTTGTGCGATAGTATGTGGTCCTCTGAGGCTAGTCGAGGAAGTAGTCTTGGGCTACACCGGTTGTGTATTCGCATGACTCTTCAACGGTTTTGACACGAGTGTTTCGCCTTGGACTGGGTCCAAGTTTATTATATAAGGTGTTGGGCAATTTCCTGAAGTGAGGTGTGCCTTACCCCAAGAATTATCCACACAGCCATACTATATGTTCTTGGAGCCAGACATTAGTGTAGTTGGATGGGCATTGGTCGCCCCTAGGAAACAGACTCAGTTTGACACCTGGGATGCGCGGTGGGCTTCACTGTTTAACAGTATTAGTCCTTTGGGATCCAAACATGCGCTTCCCGGTTAAAAAGAAGATTACGGATACTCACATGTTACGTATATTCGCTCCCCGGTTAAAAAGAAGATTATGGACACTCACATGTTACGTATATTCGGTGTCAGCACTTTTATACTATAAGGTGTTGGGCAATTTCCTGAAGTGAGGTGTGTCTTACCCCAAGAATTATCCACACAGCCATACTATATGTTCTTGGAGTCAGACATTAGTGGAGTTGGATGGGCATTGGTCACCCCTAGAAAACAGACTCAGTTTGACACCTGGGAGGCGCAGTGGGCTTCAATGTTTAACAGTGTTAGTCCTTTGGGATCTAAACATGCGCTCCCCGGTTAAGAAGAAGATTATGGATACTCACATGTTACGTATATTCGCTCCCCGGTTAAGAAGAAGATTATGGATACTCACATGTTACGTATATTCGGTGTCAGCACTTGGATTGCCTCTGAACCGGAACCAACCAGTTTCAGCACTTGTACTTGTTCAAGGTCATTAACATGTTCAAGGTGTCATGAGTCATGACCAGGAACAGAGCAACTAAAGTTGGATTCCCACTTGGGATGGCTATTATTGAGCCCCATTCTCCTACAACATTTTGGAGAATTCAAAGAGAACAACGCATATTGAAAAAAAAAACAAATCATTGGAAAGAAATCATAAGAGCAATTTGGAAAGAATTGCTGCAGCCTGAGAAAATTGCCACAGTTTATGAATTGCAAACCAAAATTTGGATTGATCATAAACTAGATAAGGCATTTTTGCGACACTGGCAGTCGCACAATAAGAAGACTCGTGAAGTGGATTTAAGAGTTGAACCCCAGCAAGCCAATATCATCTGATATAAGATAGAACAAAGTTTAGTCCCAAAGAAAAGGACGGACCTCGAGCCAAACATTGTCAATAGATAAAGCAAAGACAAGTTATATCCTCCTACCCAAAATAAAATCAAATCAAACCACCCGAATGAAGCTACACATACTTAACAAGTCAGCCAAATCTATCAACATATTCTCATAACAAGTCTGCCAACACTTTGAATCTTCATCACTGGCTTGAAATAAGATTCAATACCCTACAGAGCAGAAAATAGTCAGCTCCTACGCATGCGTCTCCTGACAAAGTATGTCTCTGACTTTGATGAAGGATTCTTCCCCCTACGCGGAGAACTTGTCTACGCTGCCGGGCTGCAAACAACCAAAGGGAAACTTAATGCTTCACTTGAGTACGTCAACAAATTTCAAAGGCAATACGCATAGACAGGGCATGCTCGTTTTCACTAATTCACCCTTAATGAGTTGCAACTAGCAAGCTGTCCAGTTTTATGGCCTTCTTTGGCCAGATGTCAGTGTATCCAAATTTTTATGGCCTCAACATTTGCAGAGAGTGCGACAGTGATGTGAGAAGTGAACATATATTGCTCCTATTACAACTGTTCTGCCCTGTGAGGTGGCCTCCGCTTGTGCACATACTGTGTTTTATGCTTTCAATCCCAGAGCTTTCCTCTATCGACCAAACCAACCAACATATGTTGTCTCTACTAAGCTAAAGATAAATAAGCCTGATATAACCCTTCTTCTCAACGCATTCATCAGTTACTAACACACATAAAAAATCCACCCAAACACAATGTGAAAGCAACTTTTCACCTCACACTAATCAGACTATGAAAGAAAACAATAGAGTAGGTAACTTACTACATGCAAAAGAACCGCAGAACAGGGATCAAGTGAACTTACTTTAATCCCGAAATAAATCTATGCTGAAGTGCCTGTTGAGCCGTTATCCTCCTTTTAGGATTCATGCACAAAAGCCTCTGAAAAACCACCGCCGACAATAAGTTCAAGTTGACCGAGTGGCAACTTACAAAAGATGCATTATAAGCTCAGACTTGAAGAATGCAAATTAGTGTTTCGTCAAATAAATTTAAATGCAGCGAAATCGGTACGGAAAACTCACTGATAGTAGGTCAGCCGCATCAGGCTCAAGACCCGGAAGAAGTTGTGCACCTGTCTGCATGGTGAGGAAAAAGTAAAGGTATTTAAACCCATTCGTACAAAAAGTCGAAACAAAAGGAGTTACCCATTGAATTCAAAGACAAATTACCATGGGCGACTCAGTGGGGCGAGTACTGGGAAGACGATCAGACACTTCTGGCCAGCTTTCTTCACTGGGAACTCCGAGTTTACTACATTCGAGATACTTTGTTATGAAAATTTTAAAACAAGGATTACAGTTGTTTATATAATAAGTCAAGAAAAAAAACCTGACAATCTGCGAAAAGACATCACGGTGTGTACCACCAGAAAGACGGAACAAAGCTACGCCGTTAACTAACTCATAGAAAATGCAGCCGATTGCCCATACATCGACGGCGTCAGAATAATCGAGACCGAGTAAAAGTTCTGGTGCTCTATAGATTTCAGTCATCACCTGAGAACCAACCAGCATATCAAAATGAAATAAAAGCAAATGGAATCGCAAAATAGTGGAAACAATCCAGCGTACCTCAGGAGTATAGTCAGAAGTGTCGAGTCCGTGTGTCCGAGACATTCCAAAGTCAGAAACCTTAGCCACAGACCCATCTTCACTGACCAATATATTTCCTGGTTTGAGATCACGGTGCATTATATTCTTCCCATGACAGTAAGCAACCCCGGAAAGGATATTCTTCAGCAACCTCTGCAAAAACAGAGAAAAACCAAACCCTTTGAGAAATTTAAACAAAAATCTTAGGCAGGCGGAGGTTTTTTTAACTATCCTGTCAACAAAAAGGTAGGACAAAAATAGTTCAGATTCTTTACTTTGATTGTTCCTACAGGTAGTTGAGATGATTGTTTAGCTATAAACTTCTTCAAGTCAAGATCCATCATTTCGAGCACGCAGAAAATTTCATTCCCGTCATGCTCCACCTCCAGCAATCTGGTGATAAAAGGAAAACAAATAGAGGTAAATACTTCAAAAAACAAGAGATGAAGTAACATCACGGACTACTTTAATGCAAGGACAAAATGGAAAAGTTCACGGATATGGCCATATGATAAGACAGCTTTGGTAGCTTCGAGGTTGTCTAAAGGCGACTAAGTGAGGATTTCATGTGGGATACCAATCACTAATATTGTGTACCTCCAGTGATGCCAAGTTGAAGGTGTCAATGAGAACAATGTAAGCAACTTTCAACTTGCTGAGAATGATTGCCTCACTTTCAATAAATTTATTAATGGTTGTTAATACAAGTAACCATCATTGCGCGTTGGAAAATGAGGCACTAAACTTCGCAAGCGCAAGACTATCCATGACACAACAGACCATTTTCCTTGCATTTACATCACCTTTAATACACCCGATGTCACAACAGAAGTGAAAGCGTTATTCTAAAACAAGCCATAAAGGACCAATAGACTCCACCAATCCATGCAGCAGACTAACACGTAACAAACTATCATTGCCCACGTTTCTTTCGTCAAAACACCATGTATGCTCAAAAGAAAATCCGGGGAAAAAGAAATAGGAAGGGAAAAGAGTAAAATCACTTGGAATAGTGGGGCATCATAAGGGAAAATTTCGCAAACTAGAGATGAGAGCAGGAAATCTCTGCCTTCCACTTTTATTATAAGATGCTATATTTCTACTACCAAATCAATGTATCCACACAAACTGTACAATCCAAATGCAGTAAATGCCATTAGTGATTCCTATTACAGAAAACAAGCAGACAATTACCCATTGACAAGTCGAAGTTCGGATTCAAACCATGAGCACGTAGCATAAAACAATCTTCAAGTTCTAAACAGACGCAAACAGCTCAACAATCAAACATTATTTGCTACCGAGTTCAGCGGACAAAAGTGTGCCCACAGCAACGACTCTGCATGTTGGAATATAACATCGCTGAAGCTGTAAGATTGTCGCAACGAGTTGGCAGAACAAAAGCTGCCCGGACTCTTTCCCACCTAAGAATCAAATGCAGTAAATGCCACTAATGATTCCTGTCACTGGCTGGAAACTTGGGAAGGACCTGAATAATGTCCATACCATAGGGTGGGAACTTATTCTAACAAATACAGCGCTGTGTTTCATTTGCCTGACTCGGTGAGAAGTATGCAGCTCAAACACCAAAGATTTCAGCAATGAATTATAACCATCTGTGCAAAATGAATGAATAAGGAAAAGGGCTCTCATACTTGACAATATTAGGATGGTCCAAAGACTTGAGCAATGCTATTTCTCGCACAGTGGAATAAGGAACAGTGACACGGGCAGGGTTAGTAGCAGTTGTGTGAGCTGGAGTAACCTTCACCACTATGGGACGATCGGGTTCTTCCGGGTTGATCCCCCGATATACTTTGCCGAAACTGCCCTGGCCAATAAGTACACCACCAACTTGATACTGACCACATCAAGAAACAATCAGGAACTTCAATGAAATCAATATGGAAAGTTAAAACAGTATGAAATAAAAATAGAGAATACCTTTTCCCGCAGATTAGGTTTAGAACCCATTTTCTCTGCAGAATTTCCAAAATTAAAAGAACGGTGAGCACGCAAGAGGAAATACAAAAGAAAAGCAGACCAAACATAGCACATGATTGTTTGATCGATTGGGGAACAGGAGCAAAGGAAATCTAAGCATGTCGAAGTAATCGATCGAATACCTTCGTCTCTGAATGTCGACCACAATTCGAGTTCTTAGTCGACGCCGAACGATTGATTAGGGTTTCTTCTCCCTCAAGAAGAGAGAGTTTCCGAGCCACCTTGGTACCTTCACAACCCCTTTCTGCCCCACCTTTTTTCTTTTCTTCGCAATCCAAACTACCCACCCTATTTACATTTTAAGCCCCCCTAGTTAGGGGTTTGTGCGAAATACCCTTGGGGTTCCAACACCGTCGGGAGATAAACAACAACGCCATCATAGGCCACTCGCTTCTTCCAGTCACGCAGCCCTCATTTCTCTCTCTCTCTCCCTCCCTCCCTCCCTTATGTTCTTTGGACTATCAACTGCGACTCTCCACTCAATTGGCCTATTGATCTTACTAATTAACTCCATAAGACCATGGTTTTGGTCTGGTCAGCGACATCGTCATGCTTGTTATTAGTAATTAATCTTTTTCAATTCCTTGAAATCCTCTTCAAAGTCTTGAAAACTTCTATCTTTAAAACTGCTTTCAAATTTTTTTTCCAATACTTTGATCCAACATTTTTTTTTCTTTCTCTGTCTTTTTTTATGGAAGTCAAAAAGGGGAGAAATTTAGGTGTTTTTTTTTATGTTTTAGAGACCTGGTTTTGGTCTGGTCAGCGACTATCTGAAATTTTGTTACAATTAGTTGTTTAATAAGTTGGATTATTTGGATACTATGTGGTTCAGTTTATTGTTACGATGTTTCTGCTATGACCTAATGAGTATTTATTTTGCAGAGACTTAGTCACTAACAAATTATGGTTTAGTCTTTCATCAAGGGGGAGATTGTAAGTTCAATATAGTTTCAAAGGCTTGAAATAGCCATACTACTTCAAGGCCTAGAAACAGCTTTCAAAGCTTTGAACCAGACAGTGCAGTTCAAGCATGAACTTAGGGGGAGTTTTCTGATTCTTTTCTGCTTGATGATTTGATTATGTGATCAATCTACTGTGTTTGAAAGCTTCCCAACATGTTTCTAAACAAGATCAAATCAGCATCTTTGAAGATACTGGGCAACTATCCGTTGGGAGAAGCAGTTAAAGAAGTCAACAATGCAGGTATGAAATAAGAAAGTTGGTTATGAAAAGATCTTGAAGATCTGCAATTTAAACGAGCTGAATAAGAAGGACATTGAATGAAGAATTTGGTAAACACGACAAAGAACAAGATACAGAGACATTCAAACAACATTCATGATTGACAAGCAGCAAAGAAGTAGATCAAACATCATTCAATCCATCAGAAGAACACTGCACATTCACTGGAGAACTTGTTCTGTGTGTTTCTTCTTTCTGAGCATTACATTTGTATATCATATGTATACTTCTTCTCATTTCTTTCTCGTGGATTGCTTAAGGTGGAGAATAGAGAATTCTTATTTAATTAGTTAGCTAGAGCAGGTACAAGATAGGTTAGTGAGAACTATAAGCTGTAACAGAGTAATTGCAACACCCTCAAATCGCACGGTCGGTCGGGCCGCACGTTTGGAGAGATGCCTCCGCCCGAGGTGATGAAACCCATTGGGAACGGATAAGGATCGTCGGTTCATATCTAGTACAACCATCGATAATAATTCAAAATATAACTTATTACAACTTCAAGATAAACAGTGATAGCATTTGAAAAGCTAAGAAATACAATATTTTGTGGTATGTATTGAAATACTAGGTGATTGATGTTCTAAGCATCAAGTCTTCCCTATCAAATTGTGTCGTGAACGTCCCCCACCGTGAGAAATAACATGCGGTTTTAAAATAGCAAAAGTCGACGCAGTTTTACAGAGATTGATCAGCAAACGGCTGAGTAAGCTAATACCCATAGCACGTAAACAAATTATGAGACATATGACAGGAATAACATATTCGCTAATAAAGATCAGATATATATCTATGGGTAATAGCATTCTCGTTGATTTGATGTGTCAAGCTTCCTGACGATTTCAAATTTCGTATTCCAACCTAAAGATGTGGACCATCTCGGGAAACCACTGTTAATAGTACTTTTCAATATTCCACAAGTCATAACTTTAGATCTCAAGAGATAACCTTCTCATCGATAGGAATAGAGTCCAGAAATTCATTTTAGTAATTAGTTGATACGTGGAGTGACCATATCCACAACCGCTTTCTCATAATGTGCAAAAGCACTGCCATAACCATCACTCAATCACAGGAAGTTCGCATCATAGCGCCTCATAACCATAACTAATCAAAAGGAGGTCAACGCCTCATAATCTCATAATAGTAATCAATCACAATATGTCAGAAATGTATCGTATCAAGGATATGGCACGAACCCACGCACAACAGTTTCCACTTTACGTCATTACAAATTTTCTTTCAGGATGTAGAATCGAGTAGGGAGCTCCAAACTAAAGCCGGTGTGGCACATTCATAACAATCAGTGTATGATTGAGAGATATTCAGATTTGACCAATAAGTGAGCGATGTGCTACCTTTGGATAATTGTGGTAACGATTTCTAATTTCATACTTCCAACCCAATTACGTGGTCCGTCTTGGAAAATCACAGTTAAAGATATATTTCAAGTTATTTCACAATAGTATTTAGATGTTCGTCTTTCGGATTCATTAATTTGGATTTGGATTACCAATTTCATGCAATACTTCCGAAGTAGAGTTTTTCAAAAGCAAGTAAACAACTCAAATAAAACATGTATAGTAGTCGTTCAAAAATAACACATGTGATACCCGAATGAATGAAAGGCACACGAGGCTAGGCATATTAACTTACGAAAATCCAAGGACGTCCTAGAAGTCGTTCCCGCCTACGAAACCGTCACCTACAATTGGAGCTTCTAACTCAATACAACTTCAACCAAATATATTTGCTCTAATAAAAACAACCAATATATTCTGTCTCCTTTTTATTTTTCTCAAAAATGTCTTTTTCGATAATATTCACCCCAACTATTTTATGAAAAATATAGTTATTAATTTATAATAATAATCCAAATAATTTAAAGAAAAACTAATTTTATAAATGAATCTGAAATTAAAAACTACACTTAGTACCCCAAAAGTTGCTGAAAAGACAATTTCCTCCCCCATAAGTTTCTGAAACTGCAAAATAAACCCCAGAAACTTTCTGAAAAATAACATTTTAACCCCCCAAACCAAGAACACCCAAACTCACTAATCAAAACATGGATTCAAGGTCTTAAAACATGATTTTGATTATAGAAAACAACTAAGGAGGAGATTTTAAGCATACCCACACCAAAAATCGCGAGAAACGGTGAAGAAACGGGACTGGTCGAGCTCGCCATCGATGTCGCCGGAGATGGAGCTTCGTCGGGCTTTCGCCGGTAGTTCTTGGCCTCGTTTGAGGCCTCCTCTAGCTAGGTCGGACCTCCAGGAGCTGAACGGTACTTGTTTTGAGGCGTGGGTCGTCACGGTTGAGCTCCAGCGAAGAATTCACCGGAAACAATGGAGGTCGCTGGTGGGTTCATGGCGGCTGCTGCTGTGGCTGCCTCTTTTTGTGCTGTTTTCGTCTTCTTCTTCTTTGAGGTCGAAACATGGAGGGGATTGAGAGAGGGAGAGAAAAACAGTAGGGTGTAGGTTGTGGTGGTTTGCCGGAGGGTCTCCCGTGGTGGCAGCGGCCATTGTTGCCGCTGCTGCTGCTTCCTCTTCGTCCGGCAGAACAGAGAGAGAGATGGTGGGTAAGAGATCAGAGAGTGGAGAGGGAGGTGATCGTGGTGATGGTTGTTGGTGGTGTCGGGGGTGATGGTGGTGAAGGAGGTGAAGAAGAGAAGAGAATAAATAGAGGAAGAAAGAGAGAGAAAGGGTGACGGGTGAGAGGGAGAGAGAGAGAGAGAAGAAATCTTGGGGTCCAAAATTTGGCAGCAGACTTGGGGAAACAAACTAACATTTTTTTACTATTTTATTATTACTATTATTATTACAAAAATATATATAGTATAAATACAATATAAATATATAGTATGTATACGGTACGAATACGGGTAGGATACAATATGACAATACGTATAGTA
This sequence comes from Linanthus parryae, assembly GCA_023055425.1. Lineage (NCBI taxonomy): Eukaryota > Viridiplantae > Streptophyta > Magnoliopsida > Ericales > Polemoniaceae > Linanthus > Linanthus parryae. The sequence continues at coordinate 10,487,864 of JALGPY010000010.1, read as the reverse complement.
TAAATACATATACAATTATTAAATACTAACAGTTATGTAAAAGACTAGTAATACCCCCAGCAAAAACTATTTAATATCATCTAAAATTACAACTACCTCCTCACTAGCTATATATTTTGAAAATAACTATTTAAACTTTACGGAAAAAATACTTCAATAATACTCAGAAAAATATGGGGTGTTACAGTAATTCATCTCTCTGTGCTTGAGATCTAGGGCTTAGCTTTTGATTAATAAGAATTGTGTTGAAAATCCTGCAGGGATCAAGTCCATGAGGTAGAGACGTAGGTCCAAGTGGACTGAACTCTATATATCTTGTATCTCTTGCTTTTACTTTTCATTTCTATACTTATCTTATTTGCAGCAAACAAAACACGTTTTATTTCAAGGGTTTGAAACTCATTTCAAGGCCTTGAAATAGACTTAACTTTTCTACAAAAACTGTTTTGATGCCAAGGACTTGAAATTCTACTCATTACAAATCTTTGAAACCACTCTTCTTGCAAGTATAGCAAAAGTTGGCATCCGCTATTCAACCCCCCCCCCCCTCTAGAGTATTGATCTTGTATTCTGCCTACTGTACACTCCTTTAATTATGTTGAAGCAGAACATACTGGAAGAAGGGGGAGAGAGACAAATATATACTTGAAGAAATAAACAAGCGTGAAATGAAAACATGAACACAAATCAAAACATTTAAATAGGAATCTCCCCCCCCCCTTACCAGTCAAAGCCAAAATAACGCATCCTGGTTCCCAAATGAACCAGAATCACGAACAAAATGCATTTGTTCATGACTCAATTGGGGCGAGTACATGTGAGTTTCAATGTTTGCATGTTTGAGCAGGCCGACATAGTCACGAAGCCCCCAACGAAGACTCTTACTTGCGTAACTCAATGGTAGCAGGTCTCTGTACGAATTCTCCGACACACTCTGCGCAATGATTTCGAAAATATCAAAGTGAGCACGCTCCAGAAATGAATCACGTTCACGTGACATAGCCATTTCTAGATATTATATTTGCACAACTGGTTTATAAATCGGAATCTGCTGGACTCCACTTTAGTTTGGTGATAGGTGTTGGAATCAAGAGAACTACTTAAACTCAAGACAACTCAACTAGTTTGAGGAGAAAAAGACTTCACTATATTGCTTGACTTGAAAAAGGACTTATGTAGTACATCTAGTACTTTCTACGCACTAAGTACGTACCAGTTTGTCTCTCCTCTTTGTTTTCATTGCAAATGGGCACAGGGATTAAGAGGAGAGGAACAAAGACAAAAATGCCCCGAACACATTGAAGAAATACACATCTGTCAATCGCTGACCACAACCACCACCACCACCTATACTAACAGTGAGACTATTTCCACCACCACCATCAACAGCCACATAAAAATCAACACCACGAACAGATCAAAACTAATCAGATCTAAAATCAACTCTTTAAAACATATTTCAATTTATTTTACAAATCAATCAACAGATCTGAAACTAAATGAGAAAATAGAGAAGGAGGAGGTTAAGAAGAAGAACCAGAAGAAGATGGGGGAGAAATCGAACAGCAGAGGAGGAGGAGAAGAACCAGAAGAAGATTCCTAAATTTAATTGCTTTGATTTGTGTTCATGATTTAAAAAAATGTTTAAATGTTTTTACCCACTTTTTCTTCTCTCTTTTCACGTGAATGAACCACGTCTTAAAAAAACAAAATAGAGTATTCTCCACATACTTTTTTAATAAAGGCTTCGTTTGGGAAAGATAGATTTTAGGATAGATAGATTATCAAAAAATTGAGATTGAAATGTAGATTTTGCGGGAAGAGGATCAGCATCCCGGTAAAGATGACCAGGATCCGGGTGAAGGTGATCAGGATCCGGGTGAAAGTGAACAGGATCCGGGTGAGCGAGTTAAGGATCCGGGTGAGAAGAAAAACTCGTATTTTTAAGGCAAAATAACACGTGACATTGTGGGAATGGTGGTTAGAATTTTGAACTTCGACCAGTTCTTGGTGAGCTGGATCCGGATAATCATGTTTGGGCATTTTTTAAAACAAAAAGGAGAGAATTGAATTTTTAAATTACCTGGGTCCGGCTCAAACCGAAACCGAATCCGGTTGATCCATGAAAAATCTAGCTTATCCAAACGACCCGAATTAATATTCAAAAAGTAATCTATTTATCCTTTAATTCAGCTCTCCAAACAAAGCCAAAACATTTCCTTTAAAGGATTGATCAAAGGATTGAGATCAATTCAATCTAATGGATGAAAAGCTCTTTCAAAGTCAACTTTCTTGTCTTATCAACTTGTAATAAAGGACATGCCGTTGAGGCCCCAAGACAGAAGGCAAGGGGCACTGGGGTCTCTGTGGAGTGCGGGCACTATTCACTAGCTTTTGACCTCTGTTTCCACCCGTTTTGACATTAGGCAAGAAATTGTTCACTGTTCTAAAATTGTTATAAAAACTAAAAAGGGAGCATTGTTTGACTGAGATAGGCGTGATGGAGCGTTCTAAAAAAAGCACCATTGTTTGAATGAGATAGGCGTGATGAAGTGTTCTCCTCTGGAGATTCTTCCTTCAGATGTCTTTGCTCTAATCGGTGTTCTAGTGGCAAGCAAATCAAGCGCTGACTTAATCTTCCTAAGATTAGGCAGTAAGACCATAAAGGAGAAGATCACCCATCGGTCTTTCCGGGAAGCTAACTTGCGACCTTTCTTGACTCTTGAAGAATTGACGGTTGATGTTCGTCTTTTCTTAGAGTTATGTAAGGAGTGCGGCCATCCGGAGGCCGATTACTGGCTGGGACTAGTATGTTCATTTCACACCTTCCCATGTTTTTTATTAGTATTACCACTCTGTCTCTGCTCTTTCTACCCAATTTAAATTTTGCCACTATTCACTTGATCACTTTGACCCGTCGATTTGAATAGAAAACTGATGCAATTTTTTGATAACTTTTTCATGGTGTTACAGAGTAAAAGTTCCTCTATAATATGGTGAAAAGTTATAAAAAATTCATATTATTTTTCTATCCAAATTACCGGGTCAAAGTGAGCCCAATACGAGTCAAAAAGTCAATTTTGGTATAAAGAGTAGAGACGAAGTGGTGTTTGTTTCAATATTTATCTTTTTCGTAACTGCGCCTTTCTATTTCAGTTGTTAGCCAAACCGCTACTTCAACAATCCTTCGACAGTGGCTTTGCTCAGGCAGGAAGCTTGGGGTTTGTTTCTGTGGTTTGCGACGGACACGACAATGTTATTCATATACTTGACGGATACAGTCATGCTGATGATATCGATCGACGGATCTTTCTAGCCCATTGTTCGCCGTTTCACAAGCTCATGGATGACGTCTCTAAAACACCTATTCTTTGCCGGAGCGGGTCGCGTAACCCTTTTTTCGTACAGATTGGAGCTCGCGGACTGATGATCATGTGTGATCGCCCGTGTCATGCAGTTGGTACAGATCATGATGGCGAGATGAGGAAGTGTTTAAGGTGCTTCTGGACATTCTATGCCAGTCGACTCTGGTGGTACATGTGGATGTTAGGTTTGGTATAGTAGTCACCATAATTAAATACCTTGAGTATGTAATTTGTGGAATTCATTAATTAACGCCTTAAGTGAGCGGTTAAGCATGATATTATGTTTTTAATTATGTTCTGTAGTACCATTGCGAATAAATATTGTGAGTAACATGCTATATTTATATTGCTTATTGTGTGACACCTTACTATAACTGTGAAGATCCAAACGTACTCTGAGAGTCATTTCATTTAATCTTAACCCTTTGATCACATATAAAAGTGGGATGAACATTTTACGATTCCACAATTAGAATTGGGACCACAATGGGCTCGCTTGGATACTTAGGTTTGGTTAACAATTAACCAACCCTAAAAAAAATTCTGGTTGATGAAATAAACCAGTGGACGGAGAAAACAAGCGGTGAATTGTAATAACGTAGCGGTGACCGGTTTGAGAGAGAGAGGGAGAGAGAGATCATGTGAAAAAGTGAGAAGAGAAAAGAAAAAGTGGGTACAACCAGCAGGTGAGATAGAGGAAAATTTAAAGAGTGAGAGAGTGAGGCCTTCTCCAACGGTGGTGGCTGTGAAGACTTTTTGGTGGATTAGCACCCAACAAGGAGGTGGTAGTGGTGAGGAAGGCTCTTAATCCACAGGGGCAGGGGCGAGGCGGCGAGCACGCGGGCGAGACGAGAGTGGGCCTGCAATCTCGCCTCCCTCTCTCCTTCTGTTCCCATAGTTTCTCTTTTATTTTTATTCAATTTGTTAATCGGATATGGGATATGGGATAGAAAAATGAGGAGAAATTGGTGGGATATAGTTTGAATGATGGAGGTGATAATCCGTGAGAGATTCATAACGATCTATTTTTTTATTTAAAAATTCCTAAAAATTAGGAGAAGATAGTTTGATTTATTTTTGTTTCTTTTTTTTTTGTTATATTTGAGGTGGGAATTGATGAGAAAAGTTAGCAAAAGATTGTGGATATATCATAAACGACCTGATCATTTTTTTTCTCAATAATTAAATTATTTTGACTTTTCTTTGTTATTACATATTCATACATAAATACAATTTAGGAAGTATTGTTTTGTATGTTTACTTTTCTTTTTCTTGTTTGCTTTGTTGATAAGATTTTTAGTGTTAATAATAATCTACTGGTAATTCATTTTAAAAAGGTGTTAACAATTTATCTTTATGTAATTATTATATAGATGTTAGCAATTATTTCTTTATGGATGTCTACATTTCAATTGTTAAAAAACAACACTCTTTATAATTCATTTAAATCTTTATTGAATTATAATCTCTCTTTTGCATAAAATTTGTATACACGGAATATCTCCATGGATACCTCTAAACTAACGTCGGGCCAAAAAGAACACTTTGCTTCAAAGAGGCGTGAAATTAATGCTCGTCGCAACTTATTCGGAGACCCTTCTAAATTTCCAAACTCAGGAGACCTTCCGCCATATAACTATTAGATGTTTGGAAAAATTGACCGTTGTGACGTTTCGCTTTTAGTTATTATATTTTTGAGTATTTTCGTGTGCTATTTCTTTGAAGTGTTGTTCATGTATTTTAGTTTTGTAATCAATTATTATGCATGCACAATTCAGTCAAGTTTTATATAATTATTATTGGTTGTCACAAATAAAAAAAATTATTTTTTAAATTAATATGTTTTTTAATTATTATATTAAAAATAATATTAATTATTCAGAATTAACAATTATATATTAATAATAAAATATAACTAATTAATGAATTATAAATAGTATAAAATGATAATGTAATTTAGTTATTTGAATAAAATAATAAATGATGTTAGGTGGAAGGGGTGGGGGAGACCTCCACTGTTGGAGGGTAAATGACAGTCTTGTAAATATTAAGAAGTTAAACAGTGGAGTCAAGGCGTGGGGGAGACCTCCACCATTGGAGTTGGCCTGAGAGGTTGCACGTGAAGGAGAGAGAGAGAGAGAGAGAGAGAAGAGAAAGCGATAGGTTGCACGTGAATGAACGAAGTTGTATTTGTAAGTAAAAGTATGTTATACTACTATTGATTTCCCCACTTGTTGATCGAACTTCTTTCTTGGTTGTTCGAGATTCCATTCGAGTTAGAGTTTGCTAGTTAAAGCCTAATGGCTTTCATGAATCATTTACTAGAGTGGCCTCAATTCCTCAAAGAATCAAATAGGAGTCCTAGGAATGGCTATGGCAGCTGAAGGTAATTCTTTTCTGGAGCGTGTTCACGATGATGTCTTCGAAATCATCACGCGAAGAGTGTCGGAGAATTCTTACAGAGACCTGCTATCATTGAGTGCCGCATGTAAGACTCTCCGTTGGAGGCTTCGTGACTATTCCGACATGCTCAAGTATGCAAACATTGAAACTCTCCTAGCCTTGCCACTATTGAGTCGAGAAAAAAATACATTTTGATCGTGATTGTGATTTAAGTGGGACTTCAGAGGCGTCTATCTGGCTCGGACTAGTGAGGGGGCGGTTTTGATTAATTAAATGTTTCGATTTGTCTTCATGTTTTCATTTTGCAATTTTTTATTTCTTCAAGTAATAGTTGTCTCTCCCTCTTCATGCAGTATTCTATGCGACAACATAATGACTGGGATTGGTCGAGCGATCTTTTAAATGTTGCGGGTGACAATGGGCATTATATTTCGATGTACACATGGGGTATGTTTGCTATTGTTATGATGAGTGGAATTAGGAGTTGCTAATGCACTTTTTGATGCTCAGGCGTCGGAATCATTGGAAAGTCTGAGTACACGCCTAACCATGTATATCACTAAAAACCCGACGATAGTTGGTCTTGCCACAAGGAGGAACTGGCCAACCTGACAAATGAGTTACTGGACCGATCAAGCATTTTCTTTTTTGAAGCGAGTGTATCAACTTATGGAAGAAGAATATTTTGTTTAAGAGCATCTCCGAGGACGGGGAAAGTTTTTTGGGCCTTTCGATCCAGTTTGGTTCTGCAGCAAAAAATAATAATAATAATAATAATAATAATAATAATAATAATAATAATAATAATAATAATAATAATAATAATAATAATAATAATAATAATAATAATAATAATAATAAAAATCCCAAAACTAAAAGAAAAAAGCACTCCCTTAAGTGTATTGCTAAATGTATTTACCAGTGTTTCTTTTGATTTTAAATATTTTTTTAAATATTGTACCAGCATTCAATGTTTTTTACCTGCTAAAACCGTGCATGAGGCCCCATCACTTGAGGTCCCAAGTTTAGTCCCGGTTGATAATATCTACATAATAAGCTGCTATGGGGAATAAGCTATCCCCAAAATGTGATATGTGGAATAGCTTATCCCCATCTATATAATAAGCTGTTATGGGGAATATGCCATCCCAAAATAGCACTCCTTGAGTTTCAATGGCTGAGATTATTTTATTATGAAGTATTTAGTTCTTAGGATATAGTACTAGGGATAAGCATATTTACCAGTGTTTCTTTTGCTTTTAAAGATTTTTTTAAATATTGTACCAGCATTCAATATTTTTTACTTGTTAAAACCGTGCATGAGGCCCCATTACTTGAGGTCCCAAGTTTAGTCCCGGTTGAAAAAATCTACATAATAAGCTGCTATGGGGAATAAGCTATCCCCAAAATGTGACATGTGGAATAACTTATCCCCATATATATAATAAACTGTTATGGGGAATATGCCATCCCAAAATAGCACTCCCTGAGTTTCAATGGCTGAGATTATTTTATTATGAAGTATTTAGTTCTTAGGATATAGTACTGGGGATAAGCATATTTACCAGTGTTTCTTTTGCTTTTAAATATTATTTTAAATAGTGTACCAACATTCAATGTTTTTTACTTGTTAAAACCGTGCATGAGGCCCCATCACTTGAGGTCCCAAGTTCAGTCCCGGTTGATAAAATCTACATAATAAGTTGCTATCGGGAATAAGCTATCCCCAAAATGTGACATGTGGAATATCTTATCCCCATCTATATAATAAACTGTTATGGGGAATATGCCATCCCAAAATGTAACATATGGAATAGCTTATCCCCAGTACTATATCCTAAGAACTAAATACTTCATAATCAAATAATCTCAGCCATTGAAACTCAGGGAATTATCATACTTTTGTTGTAGTTCTACCCTCGGGCATGGGATATGCACTAGTTACAAAAATGATATGTGTCCCAACATAGACATCCCTACTGTGACCGGGTCAATTTTTCGTGCTAAAATCGACGCGATCTGGCAACCAAGTTTTCTCCTAACTCATTTCAGCCTTCTCTCATTCACCAACGTGGTTTGTGTTATGAAGAGTAAAGACAATGGAAACCTGTGATTTGGACTGCAAGTTTCTTCTTGTTTTATTGATCTAAAAACAAAGAATACAAATTGATTCACGCCCAAATCACATGGCTACAACATCCCTCTTAACAAAGGCTTAATAATGCCTTGTAAAAATTTCTTGCTCAATTGTGTATGTATATATCTAAACAATGACACGAAATACAGATAAACACAACCAGCATATGGCGGTTTACGACAGTTACAACATTCAAAAACTCAAATACAAAATCTGATTCTGAATGTAACCGCCTTGCAGGAAGTAACCGATGAACTGCAGAAAGTAATCGACTCCAACCGCCCCTTCGTCCAGTCCACCGGCTGGAACGTTCGTTGCCATTGCATCGTTTCTGCAACTCTGTGCACGCTAAGTCTGCTCAAATCTGCTGCACGATAAATACATGGCATCGTACAATCCAGCAAGCTGCTATGCAACGAAGGGTGGTGCATTCTACCGTACTCGACTTCGCTGCATGCTAACAATTCTGGCATGTTGTGGTGCAAGTCCTACCACCACCGTTCACAGCCAATTCTGGTGCACGATATTCGCTGCCTTCATTGCCGCCACTGCACTCCACGTTTCCCGTCCATGTTTCTCGCACCGTCGCATCGACAAGCCTGCACAAAGCCAAAGGAACATCACACCAAAAGGCCACTGAGTTTAGCCAAGGCACGCAGCCAAGCCAAGGCAACGACACATATTCGAAGCCTAAAACACGGCGTTATCTAATCCGTCTTGCACCCCGCACCAATATTGGTTCGCTTGCTAGACCGGCGTGCACATCTAGCAAACCATCGTCGAGCCAAAAATCCAAGGGGGTAACACCTACCATGTCCCAACTTTCCATATCAACTATACACCCACAAATCACTTTGAAAATAATAAGAATAGTGGTGGGTCCTGTTGTTGTGGTCAAGTTGGGACATGGTTGGGATGTTTATGTGTGGATATGTAGCATTGCTCAAAACATTGTTATTTAAAGTTAATTTTTTTTTGGAAATGTGTGGCAAACATTTCGAGTAGGGCGAAGATACAAACAATGATCGCACACCATTTACATGATTCAATAGCTACAACCATGGCCAAACAATAGTACTAATTGATTGATGACAGACAAATAGTACAATCAACCACACTAAAATAATCACAATCCTTACATATAGGCCTAGGAAATCGACTTAGTGCCCAATAAAAATAAAAAAAAAGATACCAAAACGATCAAGGAAACAAACCGAGAATATAGAACTGTCCGGTCCCAACTGTTCTGCTAATTTTCTCCTTGGTACGAATCTTCAATGCTTCGCCAATTCGGTTTTATAAACTTAAAGCTATTGAGAATGTCCAACATTGGACATTCAAGAAGAGTTAAAATAGCTAATAAGTATTATGGGCTACTCCTCTTATTGCCGATTGGTTTGGAGGTGGAACCCCATGGATTCTTAACATGGTATCAGAGCAGTAGAAACCTTTCTACTCGATTCACATTCCTGTCGCAACTTAAGCCGACAAAATAATTTCCACGTGTTACATTCCACGAATGCACACACGTGACGTGAGGGGGCGTATTGAGAATGTCCCACATTGGACATCCAAGAAGAGCTAAAATAGGTAATAAGTACTAGTATTCTGGGCTACTCCCCTCATTTCCAATTGGTTTTGAGGTGGTACCCTGTGGATTCTTAACACAACCAAGCTGTTTGAATCATCAATTTCAACTGGAAACTTTGGTATGATCAAAGGAGAGTTTCAGTAGGTAGAAAGGTCAGGATGTCTCAGTAGGTAGAAAGGTCGAGCTCTCCTTTGATCAACAACTCCCACCCCGCAATGTTGGCTTAAACATGTAATCTGTTGGAGTAGTGGAATACGGGGACTGTTGAGACTACTAGTAGTGAAATGTTACTAGTGAAAAGATCAAGGGTATTTTAGTCTTTGGGCTTTATTTCTTAGTTACTCACATATTTGTGTACAATTGTGGTTTGCTGAGTGATTAATGTAATTTCTCAATAGCAAATAAATATAAAGGTAGTAAAATTTTGATGGAAGAGCACATTTACTCTAATTGGCTTGTTTGGGAAGCTAAATTATTCGCTTAATTAATTCAATTTTGATAATTAATCTGACCCGTCTGGCAAAGATTGATAGATTGTAGAATGTTTGCAATCATCCGAATCCAGGTACTTTAAAATCGAGATCGGACATTTTTTAAATTATTTTTATTCCCCAATCTATTAAAAGGATCCAGGTAGTGGTTGACCGGATCCGGGTAAGGCCTAACCGGATCCGGGTTCAACACGCTTTTTTTACATATTAACCAACAAAAGGGAGCCACGTGTGCAAATCACCCAGCCGAATCCGGGTCAGGGTCCAACCGGTATCGGGTCAGACCCTACTAGATCCGGGTTAGGCCCAATCGGATCTGGGTCAGACCCCATCCGGATCCGGTTCAGACTTATTCGGGTTCGGGTACTTCCCCACGAAAATTAAATTTTCCCTCAAGATTATAAAAAAATAATTGATCTAATAATTAATCTTTCCCAAACGAGGCCACTGTTGGAGTAGAACTGTAAATTGGAGAGCCAAATATTGGGGAATGCCAAAATTGGTTAAAAATTGCCTACAATTTTTGTACTCATCTTTGGAGATACTACTAATAGCCAAAATACTCTTCTTCAAAGATCTGATACACTCCCTCCAACACGATAATGCTTTTCCTGCCCAGTAACCCCTTAGGCATCTTTCCACTTCTCGATTTTCATTATGATGATGGAGATAAAAACATGTCATTGAGACCTTCCAAGGTTTCCCAGGTTGGCTAGTTCCGCCTTACGGTGAGACCAACGATCGTTGGGTTTTCTGTGAGACATTTGGCTAGGCGCTTACTCAAAGTTTCCAATGATTCCAATGCCTCGGCATCCTGAAGTGCATTCACAATCTTATCATTCCACTCATCATAATCAATGGCAAGTAGACCCATGTGTACATTGAAAGAACACGCCCCTTGTCAGCTGCATATTTTAAGAGATCGCTCGACCGCTTCCAGTCATCATGTTGTAGCAGAGCATACTGTACGAAGACAACAGAGAACAATTATTTGAAGAAAGAAAAATGTGCGAAATGACAACATGAACAAAACTCAAAACATTAATAATTCATAACCCCCCTTACAAGTCCGAGCCAGAAAGACGCCTCCGATTCCCATTTGCATCACAATCACGTACAAACTCCATTTCAACACGACTCAATTGGGGTAAGGCTAGGAGAGTTCAATGTTTGAGTTATTGAGGAAGCCAGAATAGTCACGAAGCCACCCATGGAGGAGTGTCTTACTTGTTTCCCTCAATGATAGCAGGTCTTTGTAATAATAATAATAATAATAATAATAATAATAATAATAATAATAATAATAATAATAATAATAATAATAATAATAATATTAGTAGTAGTAGTAGCAGCAGCAGTAGTAGTAGTAGTTGTTTTTGAATTTTAAAGATGAAATTGCAGAAAGAATACTTTAGTCTAGTTACTCCAGTGTTCAACGTCACTTTCCTTAACAATTTTTGTACTTTAGTTTTTTTCTTTTCTTTATTTATTTCTTTCTGTTGATTAATCTGTGAGGAACATGTTGTTTGTACTATGTTCTCAACAGATTTATGCACTGCAAAAGTTGTTTAAGTCGAAGATCAATTTGTTTAAACGTGCTATTCATATCATGCTTCTTATCTCGCCTAATATTCAGCACCCAAACACAGTTAGCCAACATATCATATCAGGCCTTATCCTACATCATACATATCCTACCTTGTATCCAACATAAACCATAGCCGCTCTATCTTATCCGCTACCATAGTTGTGAATACCGTTCCGGTCACCGTTCCGGTTTGCTCTTGGGAACGGAACGATCCTGGTTCCGGACGGAACGGTACCGTACCTTTTTATTTTTATTATATATACACACAACATTTACTGTGAATAAAAACATACACAATAATAATGATGCCCAGACCATCTTAATACAAATTTGTCCAAAAAACTTACCAACTCGCAACTTTATGTCATGAATATGGGGTGTCACTGAAATTATGAATTGTTTGGGGGTTAATTTTTAAATAGATAAGATTTTAGGTTGTTTCTATGATTTGGATATTTGTAGCCTTGTAGCCTATAACGCCTGTTTCAGAGAAGAGGATCAATTAATGAAATTTCCAGAATTCTCAATTAATGAAATTAACGACGGAGCGACAAATCCGTTCGTTCAAAAAACTTACCTAGTCGCAACTGATCTGTGCCTAATTCTCAAGCAAGATCCGTTCGTTCGCCGTTCACAAATCGAATCAAAAATCGCCGTTCACAAGTTCACAAGTCGACGAAGCAGAGTCGGGAGGAAGAGCAAATCGAATCAAACCCCGCCTAAATCAAACGTCGAATCACACCCTTGGGTCATCAGACCCCGTTTGCAGAGAGGGGGCGAAAAGGACAGCGGCGACTGTTTTAGGGGTTAAGGGTTATGCAAAGAGCGTTTTGGGTGGGAGAAAAAAATTTCGGAAATTACAATGTTTACCCGATCCGGAATTCTCCGGATTTGGCCCGATTCGGGCGAAACTAACCGGATCCGACCGGAACGACCCGGATCGGACCGGATTTTTATTCGGTACGAATCGACCTGGGTACCGTTCCGATTATGTTTAAAACCGGACCGTTTCGACCGTTCCGGACCGGAACGGAACGGTATCCACAACTATGTCCGCTACCCAAACGTGGATGGGGTTATTAAGACTTTATTAGTATTCAATCCTTCCTACATGGTGGGATTAGATTTTAGGCACATAGGGGGGGGTATAGATAATTAAAATGAAGAAGGAATGCGCACGGGAAGGGTGGTGGCTCTTGTGTGCCCATGGATTTAGCAACAGTACGAACCATTCCTCTCATGGCAAGTCGATGAATTGCTAGGGAGATGAAATCAATGTCTACCATTACCAACTAGGAGGAGGCGACAACAGGGAGTACATAGGTTTCCTAGGTAGACAACTCTATAAAAATATTTAAATATCCCGCATCATATGAAACAAAAATGTTGCTCGTCTTTCTGTCAAGAACATGATTTTAGAATTGTTGTTTTCTTCATGGAACATATGTAATCAAGTAATCAAGCAGGTCTACACAATCTGGTTTCATGGAGTGTAAGGGCATCTATTGTCCTATAAGTTGTCTTTGGTACGAATATACGCCAAATTTTCCCAAAAACTAGTTCTAACAGTTGATGCAAAATCTGGCCTCAAGTTGACACAGGCCTATAATTGGACCTGTTTATAGCCTAAAAAAAGGAAAATTTGAAGTTGGTGTAAAAAATAAAATCTCAGTTTTATTCCTTTGCTTATCCTCTGATCCTCCTCCTAATCCTCTACTGCTCCTCCAATGTTCGGATTCATTGTAGCAACGACAAATTTAGAAAATTAAGAAGTATTGTATTTGTCAACAATAAAAGTGAAAAACATAAAAAAATTGCAAAACAAAATGCCGATCTAACCCAAGCGCACTTGTCACAATCAAGAGAACTATGACCGCCTTCAGAGACCTCATTCTGGTGGGCAAATATATTTTCTAAAAGGTTCATGCCGTTGTAGATAGTGCATTTCAGACAGACAGAGCATAGCCACATGGCGGCCATCAAGCATATCAGACTGTGCTCCGCACACACCAGATCACTGATCATACTTATCCACATGGGGACTGCGAGACAGGGCAACCCCCGATACCAACCACACGAGACTTGTAGGGACTTAATGGTTTGCACGCTAGAGTAAGGTCCGTCGCGCGCGAACGACAACCAAGATCTCGCGCGACCGTTAGTAACTGACTTGAGAGACTTAATGACCACGTCCTATAAACCCGGTCGATCTCATAACGGTCTCCGGTTTATGCGGGCAGGTGCGTAACCACTACAAGAAAAGATACATTTTGCGAGATCAAAATACGGTAACAAAAAGAGAACCCTCGCAAAAGATTATTTGCGAAGACTTTGTGCCATCGCATGGCGTCACAATAGCTATGGTAGGAGAACACTTTTATGCAACAAGCCGTCGCAAATATGAGATTTAGAGACAGCAGTGTGCCCTATCAAAACGGGAAATATCTGTCACACAACGTGTATTCTTGAGCACGCTTTCTCATCACAAACGAATATTCGTCCTTGAAATTTTTCGTTTAGCGAGGGCTATAATATATCCTAAAAACGTCGCCCCTCACACAAAAGAATATAGATTTTGCGAGAGACATATTCTTTAACAAATAATGCCAATTTTCCTTAAAAAGTTATTTTCCTAGAAAGCATATTACTATTCACTATCATCACAATGTAAGTATCATACTTCAAATCACGAAAATATAATTTTTTATTAAGTATCGATATATAATTTTATAATTTGTACATGTCTAAAGAGGAATGAACTATAAGCCCAATTCCCTAAAATAAGATAAAAAAATAATACTGTGAGATCGATCCACATTACAAAGAGAAATATTTTCTTCCACTAATACGTTAATGCTATTGTCTTTTCAGTCACTATCTTCAACACGATGCGGGCAATTTTCTCCTCTACCAGTAAAATTACTATTAACATGCAATATCCATGAAAATAAATGATTAAATACTCACAAGAGATAAATGAAATTTCCAAACAAAAAAGGGTGAAAGTGACTTCAAAATTTATGAATAAATTTCTATAAATAATAATGAAGAAAGAAATGATTTTTTTTGTTTCAAATCATGCCTGATTTTGAAGAATCTTCAATACTTATACTCAAAAGTCAAGATTTGCCAAAATTGATGAACAAATAAAAAGGGCTAAAAGTGCCATTTCCCACACAGGAAGGGGAGAAAGTGTCTTTGCATCATACTTGAGGGGATGAAAGTATCTTCCACCCAATAAAGACTGATGAAACATGAAATACTTGTACAAACTTAGAATTGGTTCATAGTAATTCACTGAAACAAAAAAGTATAAATGGTGGATGACAGAGAAAGGATATCTATGTGAAAAATGGCATCATAACGCTCACCTTCTGACTACACCAAATCTCCAAGGACGTCATGATCCGAGGAAAACCTTCCTCGAACCTCACATCAACCATCACCCCAATCACTAAGAACACAATCTTGATCGCCCCAGAGTACTCCTCTATGATCTTTTCGCTCACATTCATGTTTATAGCGGCCGTCATTTGCGACTCCTTCGCTGCTGCGGAGGTCACGTAGTATACGAATCAGTTTAAATGAAATCTAATCGGTTAAGAGGGAGAGGCGATAAAGGGAAATATGTACCTAATCGCGGGCCTTACAGAGGCAGTGATGAAGGGAAGAGAGGATTGGAAAGAAAGGCCTTTCGTAAGCCATTGATGAGTTGAGTCTACAAATATAGGTCGGAGATGGATTTCAATTTCTCGGAGATGCCGATTATGGTGGTGTTCTTGGAGATCTATAAGAACTGGCATGTTTTATGGATGAGGAGAGAAATGGGTCTCGGAGGTTATGAATATGTACTCAAAAGAGTTTACCTAGTTAGTGAGCCGCCGCCTACCCCAACCCAAGGTTATTAAGAGACATAGGATTTTGATCTTATGGCTACAAAAAATAATCAATATTATTGTGATGGAAAAACTTAAGATTTTTATTACTTAAGAGTAAATGAGTTATTTACTTCTTCTAAATTTTTGAGTAATTCCTATTTTATCCTCAAATAAGTTCTTTTGCGAGGGTGTCAATCATGTTTGTGACAGTGAATTTCTCTCATCACAAATAATTTGACGCATTTTTCGCTTATTGAGAGAGTAATATTTTTCCGTCAAAATAACACCTAAAGCGACGATATTTATTTACCCTCACAAATTTACGTCGCAAAAGCCAATAATTCTTGTACTGAACGTTCCCTATATATAAGGTCGAACAAACGTTACGGGTCTATCATTAAGCCGCCATTTATGGGCGCATTAACCCCTAACAACGGTCACTTCCCTACTATATATAGGATCGTTAGCCCTCCATTGCAATCTTCTGGTTCTTCTTGGATGCTCTTGGACTTTCTGGACTTCTGGATTCATCGAAGCTCCGTCATTAAGTTGTCTCTCTCTCAAGAACAATTACCAATTCTTACTCTCTCACTACTCACTACCCTTCATCTCTCCGTGTTCATACTCTCATTCCCTACTTGAGGTGCATACTTGGATCTCTCTCGAGGATTTCCAGAAAGACAATTTGGTGAACCCGACGTGAATCCATCCACCTTCAAAGCTTCAACCAATCAACCTAGTAGCCATGTCTCTTGAGGCTAACCTTTGTGATGGTGATCAATCTCCTTTGGGGCCCATGGGAGTTATGCACCTCCTCCTCCCTATGATCCCAACATGCCCTATATTACGGGTCTTGCTGTGACACCGTCATCGACCCCAGGGGAAAGCACGCCTGCTAGCGTCGCACCCCTGGAACAACGCTTAGGCAGCACCATTGCAAACCAGAGTTTTGTGGATACTGTAATCCCAAAAGTTGACAGTGCGCCTCCTATCCCGCGGGACATATATCTGATGCCCAATCCTGCCGGGTACAAGGCGCCCAAATCTGAAAATTTTGATGAAGTCAGCGGGAACGGGCACGAACACGTGATGAGATTCGGTTACTTGATGGGACCGCATGGGGTCGATACTAGGCTGCTTATGCGCGAATTCCCTAAATCTCTGGGGACTGTCGGGTATAAATGGTACAGGACCCTTGAAGAAGGTTTTTTCAAGACGTGGGAAGACATGGTGAAGAAGTTATACACCAAATTCTTCCAATTTGAGGAGAATATCACCACCATATCTCTCTCTCGCATGCACCAGAAACACGACGAAGAGGGTGTCGCCTTCATCAAGAGGTTTAGAACCAGGTCCTTGGAGTGCATCGATTAAGTGTCGGAAGGTCCCCGGGTGGAGATATGCCTTCAGGGCATGCACGACGAGTACAAAGGTATGTTAATCAATTTGAATATGCCTACCTTTTAAAATTTGATTGACTGCACCAGGAACATTAGCCACTGGTGGAGAAGATGAAGAAGAGATATAGTAATGATCGCGCGCTAGCAAGCTCTAGCTTCAAGATTGGGAGGTTCAGCTACAAGCGAGGACGGGATGTCGAAGTAAATGCGGTATCATCCCCTCACAATCAACAGTGACCCACGCCTATGGAGGCATCACCCTTTCCTTGTTCGATCGAAGACGCGATAGATCTTTGTAAGAGGTGGCGAAAGGATGGAATTTTACCAGCACTGGTGCATAAACCCTCTGGCGAGCAACTGCGAGATCCCAGATGGTGCGAGTGCCACGGACAGGTCATGCACCCAAAGAGGGAATGCAAGAAGCTCATGTGGCTGGTGGATAGAAAGATCAAGGAGGGACAATTGGTCGTCGATGAACCGGCCAAGGATGTACGCAGCAATTCCTTGCCATCTCGTGCGCAACAGGAACCCAAGGGAAATGAGATAGCCATGATTTCAATCATGGAATTTGAAGAGGTCGCAGATGCAGGAATCCCAGTGGGTGCTGAAATCTGCAAAGACGAAGATCATGGCGTGGACACAGAGGATTCACGCGCCGAACGGATGAAAGATTCCAACAAGTTTGAGAAATTATTTAATGACATGAATTTCTCCAGCACATGCAGGCATGAGATGACAAAGGCCATTTTAAGGGTGGCAGAAGACTATGGATAAGAAATTATCGTCTCAAACAGCAAAGTCATCAGGTCCGCGCAATCTAGTTGCCTAGTCATGACGTTCGATGAGTCGGATAAGAGTGCAGACGCGAACCATCAGAGGCCGTTATACGTGACCGCCATTGTCAATAATGTAGAGTTCAAAAGAGCTTTTGTCGATGGGGGAGCTGCAGTGAATGTGATTCCACTCAGCACCCTAGATTTAGCTGAAATACTAGAAAGCAAGATTGTTAAGAGGCCATCACCATTGATGGGTTTTGGAAGCGACTCCAGAATGACTGTTGGATGGATTCGCCTGGGAATCCAGATTGGCCAAATCAAGTGTTCTGCGAAGTTCCACGTCATCGATGCCAATACCACTTATCATATGATCATTGGTCGGGCATGGATCCACGGCTTTGATGCTGTGCCTTCCACGGCTTAGCAAGTAATGAAGGCCATTTGGAAAGACAGAGTGGTTGCAATACCGGCCTCGGTTATTCCTTTTAACTTGGAAGAGGCGCACTTGTCGGAGGCAGTATGGTTCACGAAAATGGCAGATGAGGTAACTCCAGCTCTGCTTCAGCCGGCTCTCTTGCCCAAATGGGAGGACATCAAGGACCAGTCACCAGCTAGGGTGATGGTGATGCGAGAAGCGCTGAAAGATAAGCATCCTATGCGGCAGGAAGCACCCAAAATAACTTACATCAAGAAGAACGTCTACACCCCGAAGAGGGTTGTCGAGCATAACAAGGAAGGCAGGCAGGTAGGCATCTTCTACTCCAATGGGAAGAAATGCTATCGCATCTGAAGGTGCGCGGGGTCATCTTCGAACCGTCCCATCAAAGGTGTCCCTGAGAAAATTTGCAAGTTGATAGAAGCTCCAAGCGAAGATAAGGGAAAGACACTGCTGGAAGAATTGAAGGAGGCTCCTAAATGCATGGGGGATCGCCCAAAACCTCAGAAACAAGAATTGAAGGAGGTATTTCTGAGCCCAACTGAGGAAAAGAAGAGGCCAATCTTCTTGAGTGCAGATCTTAACAACGAGGGGGAGCGAGAATTGCTCGAATTGCTGAAGGAATACAGGGACGTTTTCGCGTGGGACTACGACGAAATGACGGGGCTAGACCATGAAATTACCATGCATGGACTTGATGTTATCCCAGGGTCGAAGCCATTAAAACAAAGTGTGAGGAACTTTCGCCGTGAAGTTAATGTCATGATAAAGGAGGATATAGTGAAATTGCTAAATGCAAAATTCATCGAGCCCTATCACCATCCCACCTGACTGGCTAATATTGTGTCTGTCCTGAAAAAGAACGGGAGCCTTCGCGTTTGTGTCGACTTTAGAGATCTGAACAGGTTCTTCCTAAAAGACGATTTCCCGTTGCCAAACATAGATCTCCTGATCGACTCTACTACATGTTGTGAAATGTTTAGCTTAATGGATGGATTTAGCGGCTATAATCATATCAAAATTGATCCATAGGATGTGAAGAAGACGGCGTTCATCACACCTATGGGGGTCTTCAACTATACAGTTATGCCTTTTGGTCTAAAGAATGCAGGAGCTACTTATCAACGCGCAATGATGTCACTATTTCATGATATGATGCATCAGGAAGCTGAGTTCTATGTGGACGACTTGGTGGTCAAGTCAAGGAAGAAGTAGGACCATTGGAAAGACTTGAGGAAAGTCTTTGAAAGGTGCCGAGCTTTCCGGCTGAAAATGAACCCCATGAAGTGCACGTTTGGGGTAACTTTAGGAAAATTCTTGGGCTTTGTAATTCACCGGCACGGGATTGAGTCCGATCCCGCAAAGATCTTGGCAATTACCAGCTTACCTACGCCACAGTCTCAGAGTACACTGAAGACTTTTCTAGGAAAACTGTCGTACCTGAGAAGATTGATACCAGCTATTGCAAAGTTGACCTTTTGCTTCGGTAATTTTCTCAAAAGTACGCGACGTGCTTATGGACAGAAGAGCATCAAGCTGCGTTTGAAAAGCTGAAGAAATTATTAGCATCTTCGAGAGTTATGATCGCACCTCAACTAGGATCGCCGTTGCTACTGTACTTAACCTAAAAAAAAGACCTTTTGGAGCGTTGCTTGCTCAGGAGTTTGAAGGAAAAGAAAGGCCAGTGTACTACATCTCGCGTATAATCTAGTCTGCAGAATCCAGGTACACAGAAATTGAGCGTCATTGCCTCGCTTTATTTTTCTCTATTGAAAATTTAAAGCACTATTTCGCATCCCACAAAGTGGTCATCATAACAAAGAACGATCCTATACTTTATTTATTGGAACACTCTCCTCCTTGTGGGAGACTGGAAAAACGGTACATGACCATTTCCTAGTATGACATAGTCTGTGCCCGACCAAAGGCCATCAAATCCCAATCACTGGCCGACTTGTTGGCACAGTTCCCGAACAAAAATTCTGAACCATTAGTAGAGGAGGAACTCGAAGGGCCAGAGATATACACAATCAGCCATCTTTATTGGAAGTTGTACTTCGATGGATCAGCGACAAGGTAAGGGGGTGGAATTGGAGTTGTGTTTGTTGACTCAAAGAATTCTAAGTGTGTTTTGAGAAGTAACTGTTTAGAGTGATGAAAAACAAACACTAAGTATTTCTAAGGCTCCAAGGCCTTGAGATACTGATCAGAGCTTCAAAGCTTTGAGAGTAGTTTTCTTTATAGTATGTTCTAATAATCTTGTGATGCAGGTGTTCTATCTGATGTGTTAAGATCAGAGATTTGCTGCAAATATACTTGTTATACATTCTTTATATATCTAACACAATTGCAGATATCCTAATCAGAGTGAATCAAAGGTCTCTGGTCTTAATATTGAAAGACTGTGAAGCATGTTTAGAGCTTCAAGGCCTTGAGATGTGCCTTAAGCTGCTGACATTTTTATAGAATTAACTTGATTCTCTCTTGCAAGATTTGATCTTTGTTATTATGATTGTTTAATGACTTTTACAAGTCTTAAACTGGTTTATCATGAGTAATATGTTTCAGAAGTTAATCAGGTTATTCTTTTATTCATTCGATCCAGTTTTATTCATAAATTGGAAATCCAAACAGACTTAGTGCTGTAATATTTATGGATTTTGTTGATGCTGTGTTTTAATGTTGTTATAGGTTTTTCAAACGTGAAAATGAAATCTCAACAAACTCCAACGGATATCTACTCAAAGCTGTTCTTAATTGCAGTTAGAAAGGATGAGGATTTGCAGGAACTGAGATCCTAAAATCTCTCATTCAGTTGCATAGAGTGGATAAAAGACTGGTTTGAAATTTGAAAGGTAGAGAAGCTTACAGAAAACTGAGAGAGGTGTGATACATCCGTGGATGATCAGACATTCAATCCCTCACAAATTCAGGCTTCAGTTACAGCTTTCAGAAGATCAATCATTCCAGTTTCCTGAAGAACACATCCAGGCCCTCACAAGCTTATTCTTCTACTGTGTTCTTCTTCTATATTGTAATATGCTTATCTTCTGTATATCTAAAACCTCACAAAAGCTAGTGGTTGGTTGTTCAAGTGAACAACAAGAGGTTTTTGTTAGCTCAACAGTTAGTAGCTAATACTAGATAGGTTTGGAACCACAAGCTGTATAGGTGTAAGGGAGTTTACTTAGGCTTGGAGATCTGGGGTTGTTTCTGTGTGAGTAATAAGAAGTGTTTTCCCAATCCTGGTGGGATTAGATCCCTCAGGCAGAGATTAGGTCCATTGGGACTGAACTCTTTAAATTGCCTTGTGTTATTTACTTTACAGTTTCGCTATTTCTTTCTGCAAGCAACTCAAATCAAACTAGGGTTGATAAACTTTGTAGAACTGGTGATAGTTCAAGGCCTTGATGCTTTCTGTTTGCCTTAGAAAGTTTCTGACTAGTTTTGCAAAATTTCAAGGCCTTGAGATTTGAGTTTCTCACTTGTTCACTTAGTTAAAATTTGTGTTTTAGAAAAACGTTTCCATACTCTATTCAACCCCCCCTTCTAGAGTATTTTTGTCCTGTATTTAGTCTACATTACAAACTTTCAATTGGTATCAGAGCTTGTGTCACTACTATAGATCTAAGAATCTTGTGACTATGAGTAATGTAGGAGATGGTGGCTTCTCACAAGGAAGGAAAGCAAACAGACCTCCATTGTTTTGTGGTGATAACTTTGTGCACTGGAAGGCATTGATGAAGATGTTCATCATAGATCAAGACATGGAACTGTGGTCAATAGTTCAGAATGGTCCTCATGAGTATTACACTACCATAGATGGAGTTAGATGCATCAAGTCTGAGGAAAATCTCTCAGTTACTGAACTGGAAAATGTATCAAAAATTTACAAGGCTATGAATATGTTATATTGTTCTCTTAATGCAGATGAGTTCAACAGAGTGTCAAATTGCAAAAGTGCCAAAGAAGTATGGGACAAACTGGTTGTGACATATGAAGGAACAATTCAAGTTAAGCAGACCAAGATTAACATACTTCTGAGGCAATATGAGCTGTTAAAAATGAACTCAGATGAGACCATCAAGGAGATTTCAAAAGATTCACTGATGTGGTGAATAATCTGAAATCATTGGGAAAAAAAGTTTTCGAATGAGGTAAAGGTCGGGAAAATTCTGAGGAGCTTGCCAAAAGCGAAGTGGGACCCAAAGACAACAACTATTGAGGAAGCTCATGATTTAAGTCTTCTTCAGCTAGATGATCTACAAGGAAAGCTGCTCACTCATGAAATGTCTATGAAGGATGTAGAAGGTGATCTGAGTGAAAACATCAAGAACTTAGCACTCAAGGCTAAAGACAATGAAAAATCTCAAAGTCCTGAGACTGAAGATGATCATGATGATGAAGAGGATTTAGCATTGATCTCCAAGGCCTTGGCCAGGATTCTCAAGAAGAAGAGAAACTCTGGTAACAGAGACTACAGCAGAGAGAGATCAAGACCTTCACGCAGCAAGGACTACAAAGGTAAGTCTTCATCACAGTCACATAAAACTAAAGTAATGAATTGTTTTGAATGTAGTGATGTAGATCATTTAGTAAGGATTGTCCACAAAAGAAGAAGAACAAGAACTTTCAAAAGAAAGACAGTGACAACAGAAGGAAGAAAGCCATGATGGCCTCTTGGAGTGATTCTGATTCATAAGTGATTCAGACACAGAAGAAGATCAAGCAAAGTTATGCTTCATGGCTAAACATGATGAAGAAAAGTCTTCAGACAGACATATTGAGGAAATTGTAAAATATCTTATTGCTAGTCCTTCTGATGTACTTCCTGAAATTCTCAAAAGCATGTTTTTAAATGAGGAAATTTATAGAAATGAGATTTCATCTTTAAAGATTAAGATTCATGAGCAGGTAAAAGAAAACCTGGACCTAGTTTTTGCCAACAAAACTGTTGAAGTTTCCAAGACAAAAATTGAAAAGGACTTCAAGGCATTGGACAGCAGATTCAAAGCCTTGAAGGCACAGATAAAAGAGATTGTTGATCAAAACACTCTCTTAACTGAAATGTATGTTGATCTGATGACTCATTCAAAGGATTTAGAACAACAAATCTGTTCTTTGACTGAGAAACTTCAAGAGTCTAAAAAGGTCCTAGCTAGTTTTACAGGCTCAGAACATAATCTGAATCTCATTCTTGGAGGAAGTCTGAAATCAATTCATAAAAGTGGGATTGGCTACAATCCATATTTTCCAAAGAAAAGCCAAACTAATTTTGTCAAATCTGGTAGCAGACATTCTCCAAAATGTCATTACTGTGGAAAAATTGGTCATCTTAGATTAACTTGTCCCTTCAGAAGACTAGAACCTCACATTATGAGGAACACTTATCCTTATCAGCGTAAGGTACAGGTTAGGCAAATTTGGGTTCCAAAAGGAATTAGACAACCAAACATGGCTGATTCTGAGTATGACTCAAAGTTCTGCACTTGGTCTAACAGCCTATTAAGGCATAGATTTACTTTTGCAGGATGTCACCAAAGCCTTGAAAGATCAGAAATGGATATTAGACAGTGGCTGTTCCAGACATGAGTGGAAAGTAGTCTCCTTTTACTGAGCTCACAGAAAAATCTGGAGGGACAATTACACTTGGTGACAAAGCAAAATGCAATATTATTGGTATAGGTAGTATTGGTAATGGTTCTACCAACTCTATCTCTGATGTTTATCTTGTGGATGGACTTAAATATAATCTGCTTAGCATTTCTCAGTTATGTGATAAAAGTTATAAAGCTATATTTAACAAGGAGAAATGTGTGGTGCAATATGAGAAATCTGGAGATTGCATACTCACTGCTCCTAGATCATATAATCTATATGCTATGAGTACTAACAGTGTTGCAGGTGACAAGTTGAAATGCCTCAATTCCTTGAAGGAAGATTCAAAGCTTTGGCATAGAAAGCTTGGCATATTAGCATACATACCTTGAATAAACTCATATCAAAGGATTTGGTAAGAGGATTACCATCACAAAAGTTTTCAGATGATGAGGTTTGCAAGGCATGTGTACAAGGTAAACAAACAAGAAGCTCAATCAAGCCAAAGAACTTTGTAAGTACTTCTAGACCCTTAGAACTGTTGCATATGGACTTGTGTGGTCCTATGAGAGTTCAGACTCCAAAAGGTAAGAGGTATATGCTTGTGATAGTAGATGATTAGTCTAGGTTTACATGGGTGATGTTTATTAGAGACAAAACTGAAGCATTATCTGAGTTTTCTAGACTATGTAAAGAGCTTCAATCTATGAAAAATTTGCATGTTGCATCTATTAGAAGTGATCATGGTAGGGAGTTTGATCAACTTGACTTTTGGTTTATTTTGTGCAAAGCATGGCATATCACACAACTTTTCTGCACCTAGAACTCCACAGCAAAATGGAGTTGTTGAGAGGAAAAATAGGACACTTGAGGATATGTCTAGAACCATGCTACTTGAAAGTAATTTGCCAAAGTTCTTGTGGGAAGAAGCTGTTAATACTACCAATTATGTGTTGAATAGATGTTGGATTAGGCCTATTTTGAAAAATACTCCTTATGAACTGTTTAAAGGTAGGAAGCCTAGTGTCTCTTATTTCAAACCTTTTGGTTGATTTGTTTTGTGCATAATAATGGTAGAGACAATATTGGTAAGTTTGATGCTAGAAGTGATGAAGGTGTATTTCTTGGATATTCTCAAACTAGGAAAGCTTATAGAATTTACAATAGAAAAACCAAGATTGTGGAAGAGAGTGTTCATGTGTTTTTTGATGAAAGTACTAAGGATTCTCTGAATGAATTTTTTGCAGATCTAAATTTGAAAAAGCATGAGTCTGATGATGATGCTGTGAAAGAGGAAAAAGGAAAAACTAAAGTGCAGAATCAATTAGTAGAATCTCAAGGCCTTGAACCTCCTGCAGAGCCAAAATCTCAAAGCCTTGAGACTGGAACTGAAACTTTCTATGATGCTCCCTCTACTGTTTCAAGACCTCAAAGCCTTGAAGGAACATTTCCTGGATACCAAGGAAGAAGTTTAAGTATCTTGCAGATCATCCAGCTGACAATATCATATCTGATCCAATAACTGGAACTCAGACAAGAGGACAGTTGAAGAACTTGTGTGCTTTTAGTGCTTTTGTATCATTGATTGAGCCTAAGAATACAAAGGAAGCACTGGAAGATACAGACTGGATCATTGCAATGCAAAGTGAGCTGAATGAGTTTGTAAGAAACAAGGTATTGAATCTGGTTCCCAGACCAAAAGAGAAATCAGTTATAGGAACCAAATGGGTGTTCAGAAATAAGCTTGATGAGAATGGCAAAGTGGTAAGGAACAAAGCCAGAATTGTGGCACAGGGATACAATCAGGAAGAAGGTATAGACTATGAGGAGACATTTTCTCCTGTTGCCAGGTTAGAAGCTATTAGAATACTTCTTGCATTTGCATCTCACAATCACAAAAAAGCTTTATCAAATGGATGTCAAATGTCCTTTTCTGAATGGTTATTTACAAGATGATGTTTTTGTAGCACAACCTCCTGGTTTTAAAGATGAAAACTTCCTTGATCATGTTTACAAATTAGACAAAGCTCTTTATGGTTTAAAACAAGCTCCAAGGGCTTGGTATGATAGACTTTCAAAATTTTTACTTGACAATAATTTCAAGAGAGGTCTAGTAGATAAAATTCTTTTTATTAAACATCATGAAACTGATTTTTTAGTAGTCCAGATCTATGTGGATGACGCTTTGTTTGGTGCTACTAATGATGCTCTTTCAAAAGAGTTCTCTAGTCTAATGTGTAGGGAGTTTGAGATGAGCTTAATGGGAGAACTGAATTTATTTCTTGGACTTCATATTTTACAAATGAAGAAAGGGATATTTGTACATCAAGGAAAGTATACCAAGGACTTGTTGAACAAATACAATATGACACAGTCCAAGGTACTCAAAACGCCTATGAGTTCATCACTCTCATTAGACAAGGATTCAAATGGTAAGAGTGTAAATCAAAAGGAGTATAGAGGTATGATTATATCACTTTTGTATTTAACTGCTAGTAGACCTGATATTATGTTTAGTGTTTGCATGTGTGCAAGATTTCAAGCAGATCCTAAGGAAAGTCATTTAACTGATGTCAAGAGAACTTTCAGATATTTGAATGGAACCAAAGGCTTGGGGCTTTGGTATCCAAGGAGATCTAATTTTATGTTGAGTGGCAATTTCAGATGCATATTTTGCAGGATATAAAGTGGATAGGAAGAGTACTTCTGGATGTTGCCAATTTCTTGGATCCTCACTAATCAGTTGGCATTCCAAGAAGCAAAATTATGTAGCATTATCAACTGCAGAAGCTGAATACATTGCAGCTGGAGCTTGCTGTTCACAAGTGTCGTGGATTGCTCAACAACTTAGAGATCTTGGCTATAATTTCAGAAATGTTCCTATTCATTGTGACAACACAAGTGCCATTTCAATCTCTAATAATCCAGTACAGCACTCAAGAACCAAGCATATAGATGTAAGGTATCACTTTCTTAGAGATCATGCAGAAAAAGGTGATGTTGTTCTATCTTTTATTTCTACTTCTATGCAGATTGCTGATATTTTCACTAAACCTCTGCCAAATGATAGGTTTTCATCCCTAAGGCTTGAACTGGGTATGTTAAACAAGGATGCATTGGTTTAGGGGTAGTATTTGTACTTACTTGTGTTCATGTATTGAAATCTCAAAGCCTTGAAATTATACTTTCCAAAGCCTTGAAAGTATAGTTCAAAGCTTTGAAATTTCTAAAACTGCAGAAAATCTCAAGGCCTTGAGATTGTTCTCCAAGGTCTTGAAACATCTGTAATTTTTTTAAAACATGGATCCCCAAATATTATATGTTCTCTTTTTAGATAATTGTATAATATTTGAATTACTCATAGAATTTTCTAAAATATTCGAAAAGATCTTGTAGATTCGTTTTGCACGTTGATTTCAGTAGAGTCCTTTTATAACTCATTCTTTCAACCTACTTAAGCTGAAAGTCAGGGCTTTTCTTCTTCATTCCCTCTCAATTCTCTACGTCTCTCTACTCTCTCTATCTCTCTCAATCTCATTCATCTCTCAAAACCATAATCCCACAATGGAGTGCAAATCAGCCAGGATTCAAAAACAGGGAAAGCCTTCTAGTAGATCTAAGAAGAGGGCAAACAAGAAGGAGAAGATTGTGATCTCTGATTCAGATTCAAAAAACACACAGAGTTTGCATGAGGACACACCTCCTGCAAAGAAGATCAGAAAAGAGAAAGGGGATGAAGGTTCAAGTGTTGATCCACGGAAGGAGATAGAGGTTCAGGGTGATGATCAACCTAGATCAGACAAGAAGAAAGGGGAAGAGAAGAAAAAGGCTGTTGAAGAAGAAAAAGGAAAATCAGCTAAGGAAAGCAAGAAGAAGTCTACTGAAGGAGTACCAGAGAAGGAGAAACCTGCTGAGAAGAAATCAAGGTTTAAGCAAGTTGCTGCTGAAACTAAAAAGGGTTATCAAGAGAATTGGAGTGGTTCAGACAGGAAAGGGTCATTGGAAGTTCTATTCAGAGTTTTCCAAAGCTGAGCTTGAAGAGAAGGATTTTGTCAAACCTAAGGGGGCTACAACATCAAGGGTATAAGAAAATGAGGATTACTCTCAATTGGTTGAGAAGTTTGAAGAACAGCAGGTTGAGATTGAAGATCTTAGACAAAGGCTGTTTGATCTATCTTCCGAGTTTAATCTAATAAAAGGTTTGATGAATGTGATGAATGGAAAACTGAATGTTTTCATCAAAGGTTTGAATTTGGAGAAGATCCCTTCTGCTACTAGTCATGACACTAGTGTTGGCTCATATGAAAGGCTAGGTGAATTCTTGAAGAAGAATAAGAAGCCTATTGTAGTTGTGCTCACTTCAAAGGATCTATATGAGCAAACTGATGAAGAAGAAGCTGGAGAAGACACAGGTGTTAATGCATCTACAGAGGGTGATTCAGTGCAGGTTATGAAAAAGATAGTGGATGAAATCATTGAGGAAGTTGTTGCTGAGGTGGATGCTGAACAAGAAGAGAATCAGTATGCAGAAGAAGCTGACAGTGATGAAGAGGTTGGAGAAGGCTCAGAGAAAGGCCAAGCATCAAAGAAGAAGTGAAGATTTGAGAAAGCCAAAGCCTTGATTCTTTCTTTCTTTCTTTCTTTCTTTCTTTCTTTCTTTCTTTCTTTCTTTCTTTCTTTCTTTCTTTCTTTCTTTCTTTCTTTCTTTCTTTCTTTCTTTCTTTCTTTCTTTCTTTCTTTCTTTCTTTCTTTTCTGTTCTCAAGGCCTTGACAATCAATAGGAACTTATTTTGTTAAGTTTTTTTAAGACTCTGAGTAATGATCCAACATTTCTTCACCTTTATTTGATGAAAGTCAAAAAGGGGGAGAAGTTATCTGTGCTATTTGTGTTTACTCTTCAGTGTTTAGATAATATGATTGTGAGTTTTTGTGTTAATCAGTTGTGTTCTGTGATTATTGATTATCTATGATTACTGGTTATCTGTGTTAATTTGGTATAAACAGTGTTAATGTTCATCACTTTTCTGCAAATGATGATATCTAATTCTTACAAAAAGTTGCAGGGATATTTACACAAGATTATGGGTTTTGTCTTTCATCAAGGGGGAGATCGTTGACTCAAAGACTTCTAAGTGTGTTTTGAGAAGTAACTGTTTACAGTGATGAAAGACAAACACTAAGTATTTCTAAGGCTCCAAGGCCTTGAGATACTGATCAGAGCTTCAAAGCTTTGAGAGTAGTTTTCTTTATAGTATGTTCTAATAATCTTGTGATGCAGGTGTTCTATCTGATGTGTTAAGATCAGAGATTTGCTGCAAATATACTTGTTATACATTCTTTATATATCTAACACAATTGCAGATATCCTAATCAGAGTGAATCAAAGGTTTCTGGTCTTAATATTGAAAGACTGTGAAGCATGTTCAGAGCTTCAAGGCCTTGAGATGTGCCTGAAGCTGCTGACAGTTTTACAGAATTAACTTGATTCTCTCTTGCACGATATGATCTTTGTTATTATGATTGTTTAATGACTTTTACAAGTCTTAAACTGGTTTATCATGAGTAATATGTTTCAGAAGTTAATCAGGTTATTGTTTTATTCATTTGATCCAGCTTTTATTCAGAAATTGGAAATCCAAACATAATTAGTGATGTTATATTTCTGGATTTTGTTGTTGCTGTGTTTTAATGTTGTTGCAGGTTTTTCAAACGCGCAAATGCAATCTCAACAAACTCTAACGGATATCTACTCAAAGCTGTTCTGAATTGCAGTTAGAAAGGATGAGGATTTGCAGGAACTGAGATCCTAAAATCTCTCA
The DNA here is from genome assembly GCA_023055425.1 of Linanthus parryae. NCBI lineage: Eukaryota > Viridiplantae > Streptophyta > Magnoliopsida > Ericales > Polemoniaceae > Linanthus > Linanthus parryae. The sequence continues at coordinate 10,458,382 of JALGPY010000010.1, read as the reverse complement.
TTCAGTTGCAGAGAGTGGATAAAAGACTAGTTTGAAATTTGAATGGTAGAGAAGCTTACAGTGAACTGAGTGAGGTGTTATACATTTGTGGAAGATCAGACATTCAATCCCTCAAAAATTCAGGCTTCAATTACAGCTTTCAGAAGATCAATCATTCCAGTTTCCTGAAGAACACATCCAGGCCTTCAAAAGCTTATTCTTCTACTATGTTCTTCTTCTGTATTGTAATCTGCTTATCTTATGTATATCTAAAACCTCACAAAACCTAGTGGTTGGTTGTTCAAATGAACAACAAGAGGTTCTTGTTAGCTCAACAGTTAGTAGCTGATACTAGATAGGTTTGGAACCACAAGCTGTATAGGTGTAAGGGAGTTCACTTAGGCTTGGAGATCTAGGCTTGTTTCTTTGTGAGTAATAAGAAGCGTTTTCCCAATCCTAGTGGGATTAGATCCCTCAGGCAGAGATTAGGTCCATTGGGACTGAACTCTGTAAATTGCCTTGTGTTATTTACTTTACGGTTTTGCTATTTCCTTCTGCAAGCAACTCAAATCAAACTAAGGTTTATAAAATGCTTAGAACAGGTGATAGTTCAAGGCCTTGAAGCTTTCTGTTTTCCTTAGAAAGTTTCTGACTAATTTTGCAAAATCTCAAGGCCTTGAGATTTGAGTTTCTCACTTGTTCACATAGTTAAAATTTGTGTTTTAGCAAAACGTTTCCATACTCTATTCAACCCCACCACTTATAGAGTATTTTGGTCCTGTATTTAGTCTACATTACAAACTTTCAGTGTTAATTAAGCGTGATCAAGAGGTCATTTAAATGTCGACCAAGCTAGAATTCGTTGTGACCAACAACGAGGCTGAATACGAAGCTCTAATCGCAGGATTACTTTCAGCCAAGGCCTTGGAAGTTCAGAATTTCATTGTAATGGGAGATTCTAAACTAATAGTGAAGCAAACTTCAGGAGAGTACAGATTGAAGGAGATTAACTTGCTGAACTACAGATCGATAGTGCAGAAGTTGGTTCAGAAACTTGATTCCATCAAGTATGAGCACACCCCTAGATCTGATAATCGACATGCGGATGCATTGGCTACTTTGGGGTCGAAGATTAGCTTTGATAAATGCCCAGCAAAAATCTCTATTGAAGTTAAGACAACTCCAACCCTGGTAAAAGGCCTGTGCGAAGATGAGTATGAAGAAGAAGCATATTGGAGAAAGCCCATCATGTGCGCAATGGCCGAAGGAACAAGAAAGGAAAGCTGGGTTTCCATGAAAGGGTTTTGCATACACAATATTTTGTTGTACTACAAGGGACCTGCGGGAATTCTGATGTGATGCATGACGGAGGAGGAAGGCCGAGCAGTTTTGGAGAAAATCCATCAACATTTCTGTGGAGAAAATGAAAATTCTATCTACAGAAAGGCGCAAAGATATGGAATCCACTGGCCGCCGATGGCATATTTTGCAGCTATTGTATAAAGCAACTGCGAAAAGTGCACGCTGATAAAAGACTCCCTGGAGGTCGCTGCAATTGAAGATGAGGATTGGCGGAGACCTATAATCGATTACCTGCAAGATGGAACTTTGCCGAGCGACAGAAAGGAAGCTGGCAAGCTTAAGTGAGGCAGCTCGATACACCTTGCAAGAAAATTTACTTTGGCAGAAAGGAAACAATGAGAACTTACTCAGGTGTCTGAATGGTCAAGAAGTCCAGGAGGTCATGGAAATGTCTCATCAAGTGGAAGACCAAGGGGGCGCGACGCTATGCAGACAACTCTTAACTGTTGGTTACTTCTGGCCAACCACGGAAGCTGATTGTCGCGCGAAGGTCAAGAGGTGCTAGCAATGCCAATTACATGGTAACCTAGATCACGCCCAAGCAGTTGATTTTCGTGCGTTAGGAACTCCCTGGCCGTTCCACACTTGGTCCTTGGGTTTCATTGGTCCAATCCGACCTCCATCGCGTGGTGATAGCGCCTTTTAGGAGCAATAATTCTTTAGCATTTACCACATGTTAATAGGTATTTGGAGAGTGCTTTGAGCCCAATGTTAGAGAATATGAGTTGTTTTATGACTTGTTGCTCACCATGTACTATATTGCTAGTTCGGGCGTTTCTATGCATATTTTGTTGTTATTTTTCAAATATAATCGCTTGGTATGTTTGTTCATGTTTTCTTGGAAGGAATGGATACTAATCGGTTGATATGAGGCATGGAACAAACTTCGGAAACAACGGGAGATCAAGTGGAGTAAAGAGAAGCCGAATTGGAGGAGCTTGGATGACAGTCTACACTAATATGATCATAGCTGGAGTTCTAAAATTAATTTGGGATGAGACCTGTGGCAAATGAAATTAGACTCAAAGATCTTTCCAACGACAGGTTGTTCGCGATAATTCCCAAGTATAGGAATATCGTTCTAAGTAGTACCCGAGTAAGAACGGGGTCGAATCCACAAGGAGAGGAGGATTAGAGAGTGACTTGCAAAACTAGAAAACGACTAACTAAACGATAAAAGCAACTTCTCTCAATGGCTTTAGAGCTTGCCAAGCTATCAAATCCACCAAAACTAATTGATGGAGCGAGTTGAGATTTGAGAATTTAAAGAACAAAGTAAACAACTACTAAAACTACGATTCAAGAAAGTAGTGAAATAACAAGTAATGAGGGGCTAGGGATCATCGGTTTCTCTAGTGACCAATCCCCCTATTATATTCAAGCCCGATTCTCATATCACATGTAGAATTCCACAAGACAAGTGCCTCAAGAATCGATTGCTCATTGCAATCCAACTTGCCACAAATGAAGTGCCTAACTCTAACACACGATAATTAAGCACTAAAGAAGCGATTCAAATGAGATTTTCCAAATATCAATTGCCTCAAGCATCAAACATATGTAAACACACATAAGTGTTTCCACATGAAAGATCAAGCCACAAATGAGATTCCTAAATTCTCACTCAAATCACCTAACTAGTACTCAACTACTCAAAGTTAGGATTGACGAGTCACTTCAACGCAAGAGAAATTTCGAATCAAACATGTCAAGAACATTCGCACATCTACCTATTCAATGCATCAAATACTCCAACATGAGAAATTCAAGTATTAAACTACGTATTGAAGCTACTCAATTCAACCCATTCATCCTTGAAGTCCAACTTGAATCAATAAGAGGATTAGGGCACTAGATAGTCCCAAATCACCCAAGCAAGTTAACTAGCTAAGCATGATAGATTCAAGAGTAATAAAGAGAAATGATATTTTCATAGCCAACACTTGAATCAACCAATTGTTTTCACAAATTCAACCCCAATACTTGATTCAACTACACAAAACTAAGAGCAAAATAGCCAAAAACACAACTAAGCTACAACTAGTGGAGCAATTGCCCTAATAAGCTACTGCTGCTGCTGCTATAGCAAGAACTCAGCAGCAACAGTCACATAACAAACCCAGAATTGCTCAAGAACAACCCATGGTTAGGGCGAAATCAGAGAGAGAGAGAGAGAGGCGAAAACAGAGCACTGTGTGTAGCTCTCGGGTCCGAGCCCCCCAGTCCTTCGTCATTCTTCAAGTCCGATTTATATAGGCAGTGGGGATTCATTTCGTGGCCTCCAAGAGATGATCTCCGCCCTCCAATTGATCTAAGAGACCCTCCTTCGTTGATTTACAGCAGCTCTCAAGAACCCTAGGTGATTTAGGGCTTTCTAGTTCGTTCATCTTTGGGCCGAATTGAGGGAAGAGGGAGTTTGAGGTTGGGCTGGGGAGCGTTTTGGTGTTGGTCTCACTTGATTTGGTGAAGCAACGAAGGAGATAAGGCCCTCGAAGAGGCTTCGTGCGAGCTTCCATGGTGGCTCTGTTATGCTGCTGTGTTGAACCGACGGGGAGAGAGAGTGCCGAGAGAGAGAGGACGCGTGAGGTGAGTTGTTTTGAAGAATTAACACCCGGCTCCCCCTTATTCTCTGTTATATTTTAAAAGACCCCGAGTGCTTCCTTAAAACTTTCTGAAAATGGCGATAACACCCCAACTCCGTTAAAAGCTCTTTAGATCAGCCCTTGAAAAGTTTAGAAAATTCCACATGACACCCCCTTCCGTTAGAATCTTCTCAAACAAACCCTTGGATGCAACTTTGGTCCTACGAATTGGTCACTTGACTTCTTAAACTTCACTTTTTGGCCTATTTCTTCACTTCTCTTCAAACTTTAACCCTTGAAACTTTAAATTAACTTGCAAATTTGTCCTCCATCTCGCTTTATCTTCAATTTTAACCACTTTATCACTTGATTTCTTCAAATTAAGCCTTCAAATTCCTTCTTCGCGTCTCTTGGACCTTCCAAACGTCTCAATTCATCATTCAAGCTCTCCCCTAGCTAGTCTCACCTACAAAACAAGATAAAAACAACCAAAGCTACGAAGACAAGCATAAGTCTAGAAAGAGAGATAAAATAGATAAATTACACATATTAGTAAGTTATGAAGAGTTCATTAACATACTTAAACATGCAATTTTATGTTGTTAACACAGGTCACGGAGCTTAATCGGAGTTCGGACGAAGAAGATATGGCCCGGAGAAGTCAGGAGCAGATTTCAGGGGTTATTGTGCAAATACTAAAGACTTGTGATGGGTTTTGATTGAAGAACTAACTGGGGGCAAAAATAAACTCATTAACGCTTACAGAGAGCCAAGAACAAGGAGGAGAGCAAGAAGGCTTCATTGGGGAACATCATCTAGCAAGGAGAAGAGCCCGGATCGCGCGACAATCACAATTTCTAGCGTTTGATCTATTTTCTCTCTATTTTCTTCTATAATCTATTTAAACAATATGTTAATTTGTGCTAGCTAAACTCATACCTATGCATCTATGGAAAGCCTAGGGTTTATGTTTTGATGATATTTTTCAGATTTTGGATGAAGTTTCATGCTAGGGTTATGATTCAATAAATATTGTTTTGGTTTTCATCATGTTGAGTTCTTCCATTGACAAGTTAGGACTAAGATGTATGATGTTTATTATCTATTTCTCCATTCAATCATGAACTAGGCTTAATGATGATCTTGGTGGCCTAGATATCTTGTTTATTGCGCTTAATCCTTAGTGACGTAGGAGTCATGACCTGAAATTTCTAATTAACTAGTGAGTGTGTGAAAGAAACTCTACACTAGTTGGGATGAGTAAACAGGATCAATCTTAATCAATTAGACTAAAAGGCGAGTTGAGTAGGAATGGCTAGAAGAGGGTGGATTCGGTAGGAAATAGTGAGGTGTACGTGTGGTGATGGTCTGAGAGGACATTATTCCGTGCACGATCGTTAGCCTACTACAACGTATCGGTAGTTGGTGTTGACCTGAGAGGGACAAAACGGTACCGGTGTGTAGAACGACAAAAGACCGAGAGGTAATTGTCAGTGCCATTACCCAGCATAGGTTGCTAAGAGTTATCGTGTTAGAACATGAAATCCGGAATTGTCAAAACTACCGTAGGTGATCTATAGGTTGCCTAGTCTCATCTCCATTGATTTACCCTAAATCATTTCTTTTGCGTTAGTTTTACTTACTGATCTAGTCACTTGATTGAGGGTAAAAACACTCCATTCACAACCATTTTTTACCGGTTACTTGGGTAAATTGAATTTAATTGCTAAATCTAGAGCAAAGTAAACATCCTTCCCTTGGGTTCGATAACTCGGAGTCCAAAATACTCCATTATATTACTTGACCGTACACTTGATTCTAACGTGTTAGCATATGCGCATCAAGTTTTTGGCGCCGTTGCCGGGGAAGGCATTGGTTACTATTCTAGTTTAGCGATTAGTTAAATTTACCTATTTCTTTTTGTTTATTATTTCTGTGATTTATGATTTTTTTTCTGAATTGTGTTTCAGGTTCTCTGTGTATGCACCGGATTTCTAGAGACCTTGTGCCCCCACTTGAAGACCCAGAACAGTTATTCAGAACTCCGAGAAGAGGTCCAAGACAGATCGCAATGGGTGAGCAATTGACTAACGCTCAACTGAATCAGAAGTTGACTGAACTTCATGAGAAACTTGATAAGCAGCAGAACCGGATGACCTACAACAAATTGGGGCAAGCTTTGGTTGAAAAGTTTCAGTCAACTCAGAGAGGATGAAAGCTAGCTATTGTGGTGCTAGACATTCAAGCTGAGCACTTTGATTTGAATCCTTCCACCATCACGACAGTGCTGAATCAGTTTCAGTACTATGGGAACCGGGATGAAGACCCGAATGATTTCATTGGAAAGTTTGAAGCTTACATCAAAACAGTGAAGTACAAGAACGTGACCCCAAAGACACTAGAGTTGATTTTGTTTTCCTATTGTCTGAAGGGAGCGGCTGAGAAGTGGCTAGATACCAGGGAGCCAGAATTGATCACCACATGGGAGCAGTGTTTTAATGAGTTCATGAGCAAGTTCTACCCCGCTCAACGTGTCATTGGTTTACAGACAGAGATTCTTGGTTTTCAGCAGCATGCAGATGATACGGTTGTTGATGCATGGGACATTTTCATGAGGAAGATATGAAAGTGTCCGAATCATAGCTGAAAGTGTGAGTGTGCAGGTTGTAATGCAGCTAAGATACTCTAGAAGGGGGGGGGGGTGAATAGAGTATGCAAACTTTTTGCAAAACTTGCTAGGAAGAAGAGATCCTGTGAGAACAAGTGAAGTTCAAGGCCTTGAAATCAATTTCAAGCCCTTGGAAGATATGCAGTTAGCAAATAAACAGATAAGCCTTTTTCAAGGTCTTGAAAACAAGTTCAAACCCTTGAAAATCAGACAGTTTTGTGTGCTGCAAAAACTATGAAAAAGAATGAACTGTAAATGCAAGAGACAGATGATTTATAGAGTTCAGTCCACTTGCTTGACTAGTGTTTTCAAGGCTTTGAAACTGGTTTTCAAGGCCTTGAAATCACTGTCAGTTTTCTTCTGATAGATTTCAAGATTCTGATTTAGACAAACAAGTTGTAAGTTCTCTTTTGCTTGCTCATGAACTTTTTCTTTCAAAAGTCTGATTTTTTCCAGATAATCTTCCTCATTTAAAAGCATTGTTCTGAGATATTATGAAAGAGCTTCTTTTGGTTTTGAAATTAGACAGTTTACCATTACCTCAATGTTCTTCTTTGAACTTTCATCATGCTTGGCCATGAAGCATAGGTTGGCATGTTCTTCTTCTGATTCAGATTCACTTGAACTATTTGAATCACTCCATGAAGCTATCATAGCTTTCTTTCATCTTTCATGATCTTTCTTTTGAAAGCTCTTGCTTTTATTGTGTGGAAAATCTCTTATCAAATGTCCTGCATCACCACATTCAAAGCAGTTCATAACCTTTGATTTACTTTGTGAAGAATTCTTACCTTTGTAGTCCGTGCTACTGGGATGGTCTATGTCTTTCACTGTTGAAGTCTCTGTTTCCAAAGTTTTTCTTCATTTTGAGAATCCTTATCAAGGCTTTGGAAATTAAAGCATATGGATCTTCATCATCACCATCCTCATTTTCAAGTCTTTGAATTCTGTCATTCTCTTTGGCTTTGAGGGCTAAGTTCTTGACACTTTCTGGGAGCTCTCCATCAGATTCATTCATAGATATTTCATGTGTCAGAATCTTCCCTTGTAGGTCATCAAGTTGTAGAGTTGAGAGACTCTGAGCTTCTTCAATTGCTGTGGTCTTTGGTTCCTACTTTGCTTTTGGAAGACTTGTTAGTATCTTCCTCACCTTTTCTTCATTGGAAAAGTGTTTTCCCAGTGAATTAAGGTTGTTAACAATGTCTGTGAACGTCTTGAACATATCTCTGATAGACTCATCTGCATTCATCTGAAACAGCTCATACTGCCTGAGATAGATGTTGATCTTGGTTTGCTTCACTTGACTGGTTCCTTAAAAATTTACCACAAGTTTATCCCGGATTTCTTTGGTAGTAGTGCAGCTTGAAATCAGTTGAATTCGTCTGTACTCAAAGCACAATATAAGATGTTAGTAGCTTTGTAATTCTTAGAGAGTTTCTCTAACTCAGAAGAGGAGAGTGAGTCTTCAGATTTTGGAGTTCTAATCCCATCTTTCTCTATATAGAAAGTGTGAGGTCCATTCTGAATAATGGTCCAAAGCTCTGTCTTGATCAATGATGAACATTTTCATCAAGGCTTTCCAGTGAGCAAAATTTTCGTTGCAAAATAGAGAAGGTCTGTTAGCAGCTCTTCCCTGTGAGAAACCACCATCACCTGCAGTACTCATGATCACCAGTTGGTTAAATCTGTATAGTGATACAAGATCTGATACCAATTGAAAGTGTGAGTGTGCAGGTGGTTATGCAGCTAAGATACTCTAGAAGGGGGGTTGAATAGAGTATGCCAAATTTTGCAAAACTTGCTACGAAGAAGATATCTTGTGAGAACAAGTGAAGTTCAAGGCCTTGAAATCAATTTTAAGCCGTTGGAAGATATGCAGTTGGTAAATAAACAAATAAGCCTTTTTCAATGCCTTGAAAACAAGTTCAAACCCTTGAAAAACAGACAGTTTTGTGTATTGCAAAAAATATGAAAAATAATGAATTGTAAATGCAAGAGACAGATGATTTATAGAGTTCAGTCCACTTGGACCTACGTCTCTACCTCAGGGATCTTCTCCCTGCAGGATTTTCAACTCAATTCTTATTAATCAAAATCTAAGCCTTAGATCTCAAGCACAGAGAATCGCCTTACTCTATTACAGCTTGTGTTTTTTCCTAACCTATCTAGTACCTGCCTAGCTAACTGATTAACTAAGAATTCTCTTTTTTCACTTTGAAAAATCCTTGAGAATGAAGATAGAAATAATACAGAAATGATCTACCAATGAACTACAATACAGAAGAACTCTTAGAGTGTAGAAACTGCAGTGAAGTATGCAATGATCTTTTGTGAATGGATTGTGAGGTGAATGAAATTCTAGATGCTTTGTCAATCCCGAACTTTGTCACTATTTTTTCCCATTGAGTATTGTGTATTTTTGCTTTAGAATTGAGCTCTATTTAAACTTCAAACAGCTTTGAATATCTTCCCAGATTGCAACAAATCTCCTATTTTGTAGGCAACAAACTTTGACTCTTTGACAATCTTCTCCAACGGTTGAATGATCACAATCTTAAGAGATCATTTCGTGATCATGCATTTAAATAGGTTGAGAATCTGTCAAGTCATTCAGATCAAACACAGAATCATCTTCTTGATTATTTCCTTCCCTGCAAAAGTCAGATTAGGAAACAATCTCTGCAAACTTAAGGAAATAAAATCTCCTGCAAAAGCATAATAACACAGATGATATTCTATGTTCAACGAGTTAGGATACTTTGTATTTCATCTTCAAATAACAGTAGATTAAGTATATGAAGAATAGAGAGGGAATCAACTTAGAAGAGTTTACAGAAAACTCCCCCTGAGAATGTTCATACAGGTTAAGCAGTTTCAAGGATTTGAATCCAGTTTCAAGGCCTTGAAAATAGCTATACTATTTTCAAGCCACTGAAAACTGATTCAAGGCTTTGAAAGCTGGTTCAAGTCCTTGAACCAGTCAAACTATTTCAAGCCTTGCACAACCTGATTTTATAATAGCTTCGGCGACTACACGATTCTCCAGGTTTTCTATCACAGCCTATATCATCCCAACCATGATTTGCTTAACATGGAAGCATGAGGTAACTTCCTATATAGAGTTGACAAGGAAGGAGCATATGCTTTGATGAAAAAAATTGAAAAACAGGATGCTCAATTCTATGACTCTAGGAGGTTTTCCAAGTTACCTGAGCCGACGAATGATGAGTGGAAAGATGGGATAAAGAAGATGGTGTCTCATATGGCAAAGCATGTGTATCATGATAAGAAGAATGTGTCTGCAGTAGAGGAGCAAGAGTTTGATGCAGCTTTGACTCAAGCTGCTAATGATGACGTCAGCTATGTGGGGGCACAGGGGCAGCGCAACTGGAATCAGGGGAACTACAGGCCAGGGACAAGAGATCATCCAGGATTCAGGTATGGAGATCAGACTGGAGCTTCATATGCACCCGGGTTTCAGCATAGGCCAGCTGGTCAGGTGCCACCACCACCACCATCCGCGAGCCAGAGTGCTGAGATGACAGATCTCAAGAACATGATGTATCAGATGGGCAAGAATGTGAATACCTTCACTTCTCAGGTGGAGACACTGACTGCGGATATGCACATCACGAAGACCTCACTTCGTAACTTGGAGGTGCAGGTAGGATAGATCGCCACTCAGATCTCCTCTAGAGCACCAGGATCCTTACCGTAGATACTCAGAATGTGCGCCAGGTGAACGCCATCACCACTCGTAGCGGGATAGTTCTTGATGATGCCCCCATATCCAAGCCACGCCATAGCTGAAGCCTCGAAGGCTAGGGAGCATGAGGTCTTTGACAAGACCCCTATCATGATCCCCCAATCAAAGGGCTTGACTCCACATGTTGATGATGAGGTAACACCACCACCACCTTCTATGTGTAAGAATCTTCCATATCTTCTTAAGGCAAGAAAGAAGAAAGATGACTCTGAGGAGTATAAAAGGTCCTTATACATTTTCTCGAAATTGCACATCAATGTTCCACTAATTGAGGCAGTCAAAATTATGCCTAAATATGCCAAGTATATGAAGGATGCAATTTGAGGAAAGCCGGCGGTGCCATACTTTCAGACAGTTGATTTGACTGAGCAGGTGAGCTCATGTGTGATGCATGGTTTGCCTTAGAAATAGAAGGATCCGGGAAGCTTTGTGATAGAAGCTCACTTGGGAGGAGCTTACAGAGGACATGCCCTATGTGATTTGGGGGGTAGTGTCAACCTAATGCCACTTTCAGTCTTTCAGAAGCTGGGAGTAGAAGCTCGTTCCACATGGATCAACCTTCAGTTTGCTGACAAGTCTTGCAAGAGAGCCTATGGTGTGGTGGAATATGTGTTGGTAAAGGTAGGGAATTCTATTATCCCTGCATATTTTGTTATTCTTGAGATGCTAGTGGGAGATGTTCCGATCATCCTGGGTAGGCCCTTTCTGGCTACCGGTCGGACTCTCATCGATGTTGAGAACGGAGAATTGATCATGAGGATCAATGATGCGTGGGAAACCTTCTGAGTTTCTAAGACGACTCCAAAGCAGTCCCAAGAGAAGACACAAATGTCAGTGGTCGTGCAATCAGTGCACAAGAGCCCTGAGGTGCTTCGTGTTGAGCCACCAGATTCAAAAGCTAAAGTCCATCAATTTGTGTTGAGGATCCAGCAGAGGAAGCTGGAAGAGAGGGCACGGGGTGCCATGCCACCTGTGTAGGGGCTATGAGGTAACTAGGTCGGGTCGTCGACCTTAAATTACAAGCGCTGATTGGGAGGAAACCTAATGTAGTCAGTCGTTATTTTCTTTTCGTATTTTATTTTATAGTCATACTTGATTTTTGAGGGGTGAGAGAGAGCGGTTTAATATTTCCCATGATTGTGCAGGATACAGGTACCGAAGAACCCTCCGAATTCCCCTTCTTGATGCATGTGCACAATTTTTCACGTAAAACGAGGAACAACGAGCTAACCAGAAGAATTGTGCTTGATAAAGGAGCTACTTGAGGTCGAGGAGTAGGCAATTATTAATGAGGAACATGGTAGCGAGTTTGAGTATCGGCTTTGCACGCATCGGAATCCGGAGTGGGTATAGAGTTCAAGAGCTTTTGGAGGCAAGATTCTTTGCGCATGAGAGAGAATTTGAGAAGAAATGGAAAATTCCCCGGATTTGGAAATTTTCTAGTCAAAAATAAATTCCCCGTCAAATATGGAGTCCATCGGCGCAAGAATCGCGCGAAACGGATGCCCGATGAAGAAATTAGGGCAAAAACAAAGTGGCAATCTCCAGTGATTTCGGCCACCATTTCGGGCCGAAATGGGGGCCGAAATCACCTTATTTCGGCCCGAATAGAAAACGGCCATATGTTCCAAAACTGCTCAGCCATTTTGGCACCCATTTCGGGCCGAAATCCTCTTATTTCGGCCACCATTTCGGGCCAAAATGGGTCGGGCTGCTCATTATTTGGGGGTATTTTTGACCTTTTGGGGGGTATATTTAAGCCAAAAACCGAACTTTTGATCCTCCCCAACCAATTTTCGGATCAAAAGCTACCATCTTCATCTTCTTCCTCTCAAACCCTGAAGAACATCCACACACCCAAAACCCAAAATTCAACCAAATTGAAATTTTTTTGTTGGGTTTTGCTCCTTGCAAACCCAACAACAATTAAATATTGAGTTTTTGAGAGATAGTGAGCGGTTTGAGTGTGGGATAATTCAAGAGGAAGAACCCTAAAAACATAATTTTCCGATTCATTGATTTGGAGGGGGATTCAGCCTTAGTTCAAGAAGGGACTTTCGACGGGGACACCAAGGAGCACAACGAGGTAGTCTTGCTTTATCTTGCTCGAGTTTTCGAAAAATTGGTCGACCAATCGGTCCAATCTTGACCAATTTTTGCGAAACCGGTCCTGTAAAAATGGTATTTCAGGACCGTAGGTACAATTTCTCTTTTTCACTTTTAATTTCTTGCTTAAGAACTCTTAGGGCTTAATTTTCTTGAAAAATTTTACTTGATCATACTCGGATTGTCGGATACTTGCTTAGTTCACTCTAGACCTCACGTGCACTCGTATTTTCTTTTCTCTATCATTATGTCTACATCGGGAAGTGCTAAGAGGAGACGGGGTATAGTTGTTTATGATCACACCATCTTTAGTCCTGAGGAGGATGTAGTTATGAGTGAGGAGGAGAATGTGGACGAGGGAGACGGTTCTGGCAACCGTCGTCAGGTGCCTCCTTCATTAATTCGTTATGATTTGAACCACGATATGCCTCCACTTCCACAGATTGGGTTGAGGGGTAAAGCTGCAAAGGAGGTTGACCTCGACGTTGTCTGCAGTACCAAATTCTGCAGCTTCAGGTTCGTTAGTGCGAATGCCCATAAGGAATATTGCACTGACGCATTCCTGAAGAGGGTAGGGACTCCTGAAAAACCCTTCCCGCCAAGCGATAAGATGCCAAAAACAGCTTAAGGATCTCTTCAAGAATGAGAGGATAGATATGTTGTTTAAAATTTGTAAGAAGTCTAGCTCCCCTCTTACAAGATAGATTCTTGTAAATGCTCGTTTTTATGAGGAGGGAGAGGGAGATGATCTGAGGCAAGTGTACTGCCGGCGCGCCTATATAGTCATCACGCTTGAGACTATAGCGGCCGTCATGAACTTCAAGCCTCTCAAGGATGAGATGTTCGCCTACCATGAGACCATTAGGAGGTTGGATGTGGTTGAGGTAGTGAGTTCCATTTTTTTTGAGGGGGTGCCTGGGCAGGGTGGAATGAGAGGCCCAATTTACCTGAGTGGAACGTTTGTAGGAAACTCGTGCTTCCACGTGCGAGGTGGTAGTGCGAGCTTCTCCAGAACTGGGTTTATGGCATCACCGCTCAACCCACGTACTCCTTCCAGCTTTGCACCATGGCTTACTGTTTGTGGATGGGTAAGCTTATCAATGTCCCGTACTTCATTTATCATTTTCTTATGGAGAGGACTGAGCCTATAATCGTAGATCTCCCGCACACACTTGCTTGCTCCTAAAGCTAGCACAAGATGCTAAAGCTAATTTGAGAAGAAGAAGTTAGACGTGTCGCGCACTTGGGAGAGAATACCCCACCCCCTCAAGGGCCAATTACCTGTTGAACCTCCACAACCTAGCAGAGACCAAGCAAATAGCTCGAGCTCCAACATGGAGCGACAGCTCAACACACTCATACATATGATGGAGTCTCAGAGACTCCAAGATGATGAGGATAGAGCTAGGGAGAGGAGACATTTTGAGCACATCCGGAGTAGTCATCGCCAGTTGGGCCGAGATATGGAGTCACTTATCTTTAACTGCGCCCAGCAGGGTGGGTGGATTCAGGACTTGGCTGTGGTGGCCAAGGTCGAGGTTCAGCACCCATATAACTATGATGGATTGTTCCATTACCAGTCTGATGTATACCCAGAGTCGAGTCCCGACGTCCGGGCTGACGACGACGGGAGGACACACTCCGACTAGACCCACCGGCCCTACGCTTGAGCAGCCGAGACCTCTTGATTTCACTGTATTTTTCATTGAGGACAACGAATCGCTTGAGTGTGGGGGCTAGTTAGCCATTGCATAGCCTTGTTACATGTAGTCTAGTTAGTCGAGTTTGCATGTAGGTGTCGAGTCGGTTAGTTTTGCATGTGCACGTTTAATTTAAGCATTGTATATAATTTTTGCACTTTTATTTACATGTAGTCTAGTTAGTCGAATTTCAAATCCTAAAATATAATTTTTTTGAGAAAGGGCAATTGAAGAGAGTAAATGTGGAGAGGGCTTAATGATAGTATTCCCTAGGTAGTATGAAAATATAAGGTGAGGTAGACGCGAGAATCTGGAGTAGGAAGGCTATAGGGTCAATGCACTCGAGAATTGTGAGTAGTTGTCTCTCAAACTAGTTATCCTACTAGCGCTACACCACCATCACTTAGGTAGTCATCAACCCTCCTCGAAGTGGCAATCGAAAAACTGTGCGAGTGATTTTTATGGGGACCTCACGTCCCGTTTCCATCGCCTAGGTCCACTAGTTACCCCAATTTGATCCATCTACCCCATTTATTCACAGCCTCAAGCCTATGAAACCATTAAGTGTGACTTTCATCACTAGTTTGAATGGTCCCTTCCTATGCATCATGATAGAGGAAGTTGATTTAGGGAGATTCGTTCAGGTGAGCGGATATTATACATCTTGAGTGGATCTTCTCACATGTCATCTATTGAGGGGATGTGAGGGTGAGTTCGAGACGAGAGCACACTTTGGTGTGACGGTGAGTTGTGTCCATTCATCACGATCACAGGTGTAGTGTCGTAGTGCGTGACATTCTTCCGCACGATATGGGGTGGGGTTGGTTGATCTTATAGGGGACGTGCTTGTGCTTCATTTACATTCTCTATATCTTAGGTGATGAGGAGGATTGCTTGGAGTTAGCACGTGTTACATTGACTATCGGGTTCGTGATTTGCTCTATATTGAGTGTGGGGGTGTCCACATAGATTCGATGACATCATTGATATGACACATTCCACCTTCACGTTATCTATTATTATATTTGATCTCCTTGGATATTGTATCATCATTGGTGGCTCCATGTGCTTATTATTGAAATTGAAAAAAAAAGAGAAGACCGAGGAGATGAGCTATGAGTTTTGATCACTTCTTCACATTTGTGGCCGCGAGAAAGGAGTTGCACCAAATTGAGGGAATGAGGGCCGGAGTAGTGAGATTCGGTGGGGTTCCTTCGATTTTGGTGAGGAAGTGTGAGAACGGGTTTTTGTGAGTTGTATCATGACGTCTATGACTACGCTTCTAAATATCCTATCCTACCCGTTTTAAGCCGTCAACAATTGAAACCCTTGGATAAATAGCTCGGATGGTAAGTGCTAGGGATACGTTTGATGAGTGTGCGGAAGAAACTTATTTTGTGTTCATGCCCGTTCTGTCTGATGAAACTGGCCGCAAGTTCTACCAATCACCAAAGTTATATAATCTTCTCGGGGATGTGAGAGCCTTATGACATGCCGGTTATTCTTTGAGATTGACCAATCTCTAACTAAAAAAGAAAAAAAATGTTCTTTAATTCCTTTAATTGTACTGAGTCGTGAGTCGTGTTGGCTAGCAGAAAGTGAAGTATGCAAAGCGGTGGGGGTATGCATTGATTTGGTTGTGATATGTATGCAATGTCTCGAGTGTGGGAGTCTTGTGCTTCATGGTTGCTTGAGACGAGCAAAGAGTAAGTGTGGGGGAGTTTGATAGCGCCTTTTAGGACCTATAATTTTTTAGCATTTACCACATGCTATTAGGTATTTGGAGAGTGATTTGAGCCCAGAGAATATGATTCGTTTCATCACTTGTTGCTCACCATGTACTATATTGTTAGTCCGGGCGTTTCTATGCATATTTCAATGTTATTTGTCAAATAGAATTGTTTGGTATGTTTTTTTTTTCATTTTTTCTTGGCAGGAACGGATTCTAGTAGGTTGATAGGAGGAATGGAACGAACTTCGGAAACAACGGGAGCTCAAGTGGAGTAAAGAGAACCCAAATTGGAGTAGCTTGGATGACCAGTCTGCACTAATTTGATCATATTTGGAGTTATACAATTAATTTTGGAGTGAGACCTGTGCCAAATGAAATTAGACTCAAATATCTTTCTAACTATAGGTCACGGAGCTTAATCTCAGTTCGGACAAAGAAGATATGGCCCGGAGAAGTCAGGAGCAGATTTCAGGGGTTATTGTGCAAATACTGAAGACTTGTGAGGGGTTTCAATTGAAGGACGACCTAGGGGGAGAAAATACACTCATTCACGCTTAGAGAGAGCCAAGAAAAAGGAGGAGAGAAAGAAGACTTCATTGGGGAACATCATCAAGCAAGGAGTAGAGCCCGGATCGCGCAACAATCACAATTTCTAGCGTTTGATCTATTTTCTCTCTATTTTCTTGTATGAACTATTTAAACAATATGTTGATTTGTGCTATGAGTAGCTAAAATCATACCTAGGCATCTATGGAGAGCCTAGGGTTTATGTTTTGATGATATTTTCCGGATTTTGGATGAACTTTCATGCTAGGGTTATGATTCAATGAAGATTGTTTTGGTTTTCATCATGTTGAGTTCTTCCATTGACAAGGTAGGACTAAGATGTTTGATGTTGATTATCTATTTCTCTATTCAATCATGAACTAGGCTTAATTATGATCTTGGTGGCCTAGATATCTTGTTTATTGCGCTTAATCCTTATTGACGTAGGAGTCATGACCCGAAATTGCTAATTAACTAGTGAGTGTGTGAAAGCAACTCTACTCTAGTTGAGACGAGTAAACAAGATCATTCTTAATCAATTAGACTGAAAGGTGAGTTGATTAGGAATTGCTAGAAGAGTGTTGATTCGGTAGGAAATAGTGAGATGTACGTGTGGTGATGGTCTGAGAGGACATTATTCTGTGCACGATCGTTAGCCTACTACAACGTATTAGTAGTTGGTGTTGACCTGAGAGGGACAGAACGGTACCGGTGTGTAGAACGACAAGTGACCGAGAGGTAATTATTAGTGCCATTACCCAGAATAGGTTGCTAAGAGTTATCGTGTTAGAACATGAAATCCGGAATTGTCAAAACTACCCTAGGTGATCTATAGATTGCCTGGTATCATCTCCATTGATTTACCCTAAATCATTTCCTTTGCGTTAGTTTTACTTATTGATCTAGTCACTTGATTGAGGGTGACAACAGTCCATTCACAACCATTTTTTCCGGTTACTTGGGTAAATTGAATTTAATAGCTAAATCTAGAGCAAAGTAAACATCCTTCCCTTGGGTTCGATAACTCAGAGTCCAAAATACTCCATTATATTACTTGACCGTACACTTGCGTCTAACGGTTAGTAGATGTGCGTCAAGTGGGAACCAAGTAATCCTTACTGGAACAGAGCAGTTTACCGTTGAGGCAGTCCCACTCAAGACGGAAAATGCATCGGCTGTGGTCAAATTCATAAAAGAGAATATTATCTACCGCTTTGGTATTCCTAACACTATCTTGTCCGGCAACGGAACTCCCTTCGTTAATCGACAGGTTGCTTCAAAACTGATGGAGTATAACGCGATGCAGGTGTGCTCAACGCCTTACTATTCGAAAGGAAATGGACAAGCGGAAACAAACAAGACACTGCTCATAATCCTAAGTAAGATGGTTGCAGATGATCACAAAAAGTACGCAGATTCTCTGGGTACGGCGCTTTGGGCATATCGCACGTCATCAAGGACTCCTACAGGGACTTCTCCGTTTTTGCTTTGCTATGGAGCTGAAGCAGTGGTCCCTGCTGAGGTCAACGTAAACTCTGCTAGACTGACCTTCAGTGCCTTGTATGAAAATGAGCGCAACCGTGATCTCATTTTGCTCGAAGAGAATCGCGAACAGGACAAAAGGACAAATACCAAATACAAAGAAAGAATCTCGCGGGCCTATAATAAGACTGTCCAGCACCGGGACGTCGCACTGGGAGATTTGGTCCTACGAGCCTCTGATCAGTGCATGCGCGAAGCTACTCATCCCAAGTTTGCTGCTAACTGGCAAGGACCTTTTGAGGTGAAGGAAGTCTTTGACAGCGGCTATTGCACGATTCTACGATGCCATGAGACTGCTGCAACTCCCACTCCTATCAACATGCGATGGCTCAAAACGCATTACCATTAACTCTACTTTTTGGCTTTTCTACCTACATTGTATGCTTCTTATATCCTACCATATGAGGATCCAATTAATGATAACAACTCTCCCATATGAGAACTCTTTTATCAAATGTTGTTTATATCATACTTTGCATAGAATTCAAACGCTAATTTTAAGGCCTATCTGCCTAGATAGCCGTCTATTCTAAGCCTATATGTCTAGATAGCAGCAATATGCAACCGTAAGCCTATCTACTTTTATAGCAGCGATAAGAGATAAAGCCTATCTGTCTAGATAGCAGCCAAATGCGATTCTAAGCCTATCTGTCTAAGTAGCAGCAAAAACCGACTCTTGCTCTTTGATAGCATCATCATGTGAAGAAATACTGGCTTGCTCATAAATATATTATAGCAGCTACACGCGATACTTGCAAGGCATGTGTCTATCAACCACGCTTGCAAAATAGAACTCAATAGGGGTGTATGGAAAACCGAATAAATTGGTCAAACCGACCGAACCAAACCGAAATGCTTGGTTTTGGATGGTTTTTTTAGATGTTCGGTTTATCAACGGTTCAAATTTTCACAACACGGTCGATTTGGTTTGGTTTTTGGTTTGTAAGAATATCACACCGCACCAAACCGAACCGAACCGATATGTGCTTGCCGTACTTTTACTACAATGTATATTGCATAAAGTATATTAAATAATCTAATAAAGAGAAACACGAGTCGATAGATTAAATTAAAAGGATTATATTAATCTCATTCTTCTCCATTTCTCTCACGTTTCATCATAATTTCACTCTAAACTGATAGTTGTGCATATTTTTTTTAAGTCTATTTAATTTATTTTTCACTTAAAAATTGATATTAGTTGATAAAGTAGTATTATAATATCCATTCGATAATATTTACGCCAACCGACCACACCGAACCGAACCAAACCGATGTTTTTCGGTTTGCTTCGGTTCGGTTCATCCTTTCAAATGGTTTGGTTTGGTTACAAAATTAGTAAACCGATGTATCCGGTTCGGTTTATGATTTCAGCAAAAACCGCACCAAACCGAACCGCTTACACCCCTAGAACTTAATGTTCATCAAACAAAATTAAAAGAAAAATGAGCTTTTATATAAGAAAAACTTTGAAACAGAGAATCCATACATCAAAATCGTTCTCAAAGAACATCCAAAACTTTTACATAGGACTTGTAAACTATAGAAACTACTACGATTGACTCGTCTTCATCATCGATGCCCTCGATCAAAACAGAGCTCTTGTCGATACCCCTGACATGGTGAAATGCCAGATGAACTTCAAACAATGGAGGCTGCTGATGTGAAGAACAAATGGGAGAACAACCCATGGGGCAGGAAGCTAATTGTGCTAAAGAAAATTACATCCCACTCATCACTCTCTGGTTCATGCACTAGCTGCAGAGCGTCTTCGGAGGTCCTTCGAGGATAGCTTCCTTGGTGATGGCTAGGGAAAAGTCATCTCCACTTTGATAAGAGATTATACACCACATGTCATTGGAAGGCTTGGGCAAATCAACGTTACTCCACAGGTCTTTGGAAGGCTTGGGAAAATCAATGGCTTCCTTTGTGGATTTCTTGGGAGCCATTTCTATAGCACAACATACACATACAGAGTTAGAGATCCAGAGCCCGTACGTGTTGTAAAAAAGTAAAGAGAAATAAAAAGGACCACAAAAACTCAGAGGAGGTTGCATTATTATTCAATCTTGGTTCCGGATCCACGAAGAGGAAGGAGAAAGTTAATAACTTAATTGTTTCTTGCTGCTGCTGGGATTTTCTCTCTCACTCTTAAGACCAAGGGGGTGGCAATGGTGAACAATAAAAGGCATGTAGGGTTTTGATCATGGATGCACAGCGGAAAGAAAATAAATTCATCCAATCAAGACCCTCCAAGGATCACAGGATGAGAAATCATGACGATGGTAAGAGAATAGTGTTATGTACCTTTGAGGTATCCTTTATGAATTCTAACGAGAAAATTATCACGTCTCTATGGTTAATCCACGCCTAGAGGTGAGATCTAGATCTTCCAATCGCCTTGTGCTAGGTAGGAGGAGTGGAAGAGGATGAAGAAATCACGCAACGGAGCACCAAAGAGGGGGGCAGCCCTCTCTTATGGCCGACTGGGTGGGCGGACGGCAAGGGGGCTTCGGCCTCCTTGTTTGTCTTGCTCTACCCTTCCTTCTCGCCTACTCAAAGTATGTTATGAGCATAAGTTCTAGGGAAGGAAGCTAGGAGCATCCTTTATATATTTCAACAAATCCTTGTTTACTACATAAAGGCCCTATCCTAATCCTACTCAATTTCGGATTAGTCCAACTTGCATATTAGTCCTACTAAGTTAGCAAGTTGTTTCGATTTGATCCTTCTAATTAATTAACATATTAATTAATTATTTCCCAGGTCTAGTTCATATATATATGGCGCGTGACCCCATTGGTTCTACTTAGTTGGTAATAACTGTTTACTAATATGGAGCGGCCTCTAGCAAGACATCTATTCTAGCCAACAAATAGAATAGTCATAATGACAAACCTTGTGCAAGTATTGTCTCATCCATTTGTCTCAATATCTGGATTGGACACGAGACACACAAGTCACGTTCGTATATCCAATCCATAGTTCATTGATCCTGTGAATAGCCTTATTCGTGCAAATAACATCAATATCTTATATTGATTTATTTGAGTCTTGACAGACATTCTATAAGCACTATCCCTCGAGTGGCCTAGGATATTTTCTCCCGTTATGTGGGAGGGAAAAATTCTATATACATCACTATGATATCTAATCTTCCTTCCTATTGTGTCCAATACACGCCTTTATGACTAGCCAGTCATTGTGTAGCGTTTGACGCTACCGAAACACAATATTCTACATGAACAACTAGTGACTTCAAGTCTAAGGATGACAATACCGTTGTCACCGCGAGAAGCACTTGTGACTTTTCATAACATGTATGTAGCCTTCTCGGAGTTGGGTCAATAGTATGCCATTACCTTTAATGCACACCCATGTGTTGGATCATGATATCTCCATATCAATCCAAACCCATACTAGTCTGTAGATGATTGTCCTATTTAACCATTATAATGGACTAGGGATATTTAAGATAAACAACACAATTGTAAATCTAAGGACTTCATTATATTATATATCCAATAAATAATATAATGAATGTTCTGGCCAATTTATTGTTCATACTAAACTAGATTGCCTCTAGGGCACCTATTCCAACAGTCTCCCATTTGCACTAGAGCCAATCCGGTGCATCTTGTATGCCAATGCTCTTACTGTGCCCTTCATGCTTGCACTGAACAAGCGGCTTTGTAAGATGATCTGTTAGATTCTCATCTGTAGGAATCTTGCATATTCGAACGTCTCCTCTTTCGACAATATCTCGAATAAGATGGAACTTCCTAAGTACATGCTTGGATTTCTGGTGCGACCTGGGTTCCTTTGATTGCGCGATCGCTCCAGTCTTGTCACAATACAACTCTAATGGATCCGCAATGCTGGGAACCACACCAAGCTCAGTCACAAACTTCCTAATCCAAACGACTTCTTTTGCTGCGCCATTTGCAGCAATATACTCAGACTCTGTTGTAGAATCAGCCACCGTCTCTCACTTGGAACTCTTCCAGCTCACCGCTGCTCCATTTAGGCAAAATACAAACCCTGACTGTGATCTGAAATAATCTTTGTCGGTCTGGAAGATAGCATCCGTGTATCCCCTTACGCAACTCTCTATCACCTCCAAATATCAAGAATGCATCCTTAGTTCTTCTCAAGTACTTAAGGATGTTCTTGACCGCAATCTAGTGGCTCACCTGGATTGGACTGATATCTGTTTTTCATACTTAATGCATATTACACATCTGGTCTAGTACATAACATGGCGTACATGATGGATCCTATGGTTGGGGCATAGGGAACCCTACTCATGTGTTCCTTCTCAATCTCATTGGAAGGACAACCACTCTTCAAAAGAGTGACTCCATGCGACATGGGCAAGAATCCCTTCTTGGAATCTTGATGCTGAACCGTTTCAGCACCTTGTCTATATATGGACTTTGACTTAGGCCTAGCAGCCTTTTAGATCTATCTTTATAGATCTTTATACCAAGTATATAGGCTGCTTCACCTAAGTTTCATTGAGAAACACCTTCCCAGCCAATATTTAACAGATTGCAACATGGGAATGTCATTTGCAATGAGTAGTATGTCATCCACATACAAAACCAGAAAAGCAATAGAGCTCCCACTAACCTTCTTGTAAACAAAAGACTCGTCTTCGTTTGTGATGAAGCCAAACTCTTTGACTACTTCATCAAGATGTCGATTCCAACTCCTAGAAGCTTGATTCAACCCATAAATGGATTGTTGCAGCTTACAGACTTTGTTAACTTTATTAGAATCTTCAAAACCCTCAGGTTGTGTCATGTACACATCCTCAAGGAGATACCATGAATCTGTCTGAATCCTTTAGCCACCAATCGACCCTTATAGGTAATTACATTACCATCCATGTCGATCTTTTCCTTGAAGACCCACTTGCACTCTATGGGGCGTGCCCCTTCAATGTCCATACTTTGTTGGTATACATGGATTCCATCTCGGATATCATGGTTTCAAGCCACTTCTGAGAATCAGGCCCTATAATGGCCTCTTCATAGGTAGTAGGCTCATCATCCATGAGCATCGTGTCACCAGATTCAGTCACGAGAAGTCCATACCTCTCGGGCTCCTGTCGCACTCTACTAGATCTACGAAGCTCTTGTGCTACTTGAACAGGCTTCTCCACAACCTCTTGCGGTTCCAGCTCATGTTCCATAGTAGGATCAATGCTTTTTGGTTCTTGAACTTCTTCAAGTTCTACAGTCCTCCCACTTTCTTCTTTAGAGAAAAACTCTCTTTCTAGAAACATGCCGGTCCGAGAAACAACAAATTTGTTCTCAGTTGGATTGTAGAAATAATACCCCGAAAGTGTTTAATGTAGGTGTAAACAGGTATATTAATAATCTAGAAGGGGGGGTTGAATAGAGAATGCTAGCTTTTCCCAAAACACAAGTTTTTGAAACTTTAGTAGAGCAAACTGTTGATATCTCAAAGCTTTGAAAAGAACTTGAAAATCTTAAAGATATAACAGCAGAGTATAGAGGCTTCAAATCTTTGAGACTTGGAAAGCTCCAAAGATTTGAAACTTGAAATATAAACTGTATGTAAAAACAACAAAAGTAAATAGCAAGAACACAGAGATTTTACAGAGTTCAGTCACAATTGGACCTAGTCTCTGCCTAAGGAATCTAATCCCTCCAGGATTCAAAGCCATGACCTCTGTGTCTCATACAATTCTATGCAATTCAAATTTAAGTAGCTGATCTCAATCTGCAACTGACTTGAGAGATTGCAGGAACAAAATTCCTAAAATAACTCCTATCTAAGAAGCTCCTGTCAACATCTTAATTTAAATGCATTGCTGATCTGTTTATGGACGTTGGAGTGTCCAACAAACCTGCAAATACTTAGCAAACAAGATCAAACAAATAACAATACAATCTAGCAAGAAGATCTGCTTGAAACAGCAGCTAACAAGTATGAGAAAACTATGCTAGAATTGTCTTGCTGACAGTTCTGAGTTTAACAAATATATTCAAACTTATGAATATATCAAGTAACCAATATAGAGTTCACAATAATATACAATAATTAGCTTGTATCAAGATCTAAGTATCACTGAATCCACCTGCATACAAGAAGATGATTAGAAGAACTTAGCAATAAAGAGTAACCAGATGATTACAATATCTCAAAGCTTTGAAGCTTTGCCTGCTAACTTCACCAGAATGAGCATTGGATTTTCAATCCAACTTAGTCCTGCAATGATCAGATTAGAACATAGATTGCTGAATGTAATTATATAATTAAACCATCATCACCAAAACATAACCAAAACCTGCACAAAATAGTTAGATAAATCAGCATATAGGAACTGCTATAGTGACTCAAAGCTTTGAAGCTTTAGTACTTAGCAATTTCTTATGCTTGTGTTTCTGGCTTTCATCATCAAGGAGCTAAGCTCTCTGCATGTATTTTCATAACATAATGTCCATGAGCTTCAGACTTATCAATCTCCCCCGTGATGAAAGACAAAACACATATCTGGATATAGATATCCTGCAACTTACAATCAGTGGTAAAAATCACAGAACATAAATTCAAAAACCACAGAATTGCATAGATAACATCTACCAGATCCAGAATTTATTACAAACCATAAAACATAAAACTACTAAAAGCATAAAAACACATAACACATAATCTTCTCCCCCTTTTTGACTTTCATCAAAAGAGTAGAAGAAATGTTGGATCTGTTCAGAGTTTTTTAAAAAAAAATAAGAAAAATAACCTAAGCTTCAGAAATGAGAAGTGTAGAAAGAATAGAGAGAATAGGTACAAGTCTTTGAAGATCCTGTGGACTTTGATGTTCCCTTGCCTTTGCCCTGATTCTCCTCTTGCTCTTCTTCTGAAACTTCTGCATCTTCAGCCTGTTCCTCGGCCTGTTCTCCTTGTTCTTCAGATTTCTTTCCATGATCTTCGTCATCCTGCATCTTTTCAACAACCTCATCAACCAACTTGTTCAGATCAGCAGCTTCCTTTACAGCTTTTTCTGCAGCAGTTTCCTCATCATCTGCCTCATCTTCAGATTGGTCAAAGAGATCCTTTGATGTCAGAACAACATGAATATTTTCTTCTTCTTCTGTTTCTTGAGAGCGTCTCCCAGAACTTCCTCTGAATCAATGCTTGTATCTCTACTTTCTAAAGAAGGCACTTTCTCCATATCCAAACCTTTGATGATCAGGTCAAGCTTGTTAAGCACCAAACCTTTGAACTAAGTAAGGTCATTGGACAAGTTAAACAACCCTTGTCTCAAATCCTCCACACCATCTTCCAGAACCTCAACCCTATCTATAATCTGTGAGAAATCCAGATTACCAGGCACCTTAGGGGTTGAAGAAGCTCTAGGTTTGATGAACTCCTTTTCCTTCAGCTCCTTAACATTCAACTCTGAATAGAACGTCAATTTCCTTTAGCAGTATACACAATCCCAATCCTTTGAATGGATGCTTAATCAACTACCCCAAAACCAGTAGTAATCTTCTCTTTATCCTTCGAAGACACTCCAAAATGTTTGAAAAACAATGATAAAACATTGGCATGGGGTAAAGAGTGGTTCCTAGTCCTTGTCCCACAGTAGACCATATGTTCCATCACCCCATTAGGAAGGTCTACCTCAAACCCTTGACAAATCAAATACATCAAGAGTAAAACCTTGTCTGTTACCAACTCTTTGGAGTATTCTCTGGGGACCACAAACCTCATAATGATAGAAAATAGGATTTTGGCTTCACAATTAAACACAGAATGTGTTAACTGCTTGGGTTCAGAAGTGGTTCTCTCCAAGAAAAACATGGCTTTGGCTTTCTCTAGGATTTCTTTTCTATCAGGATAGTCACCAACCTTATACTTACTAGGCACTCCTAAAACTTTGGAGAACACCCTGTGATCTAACCTAATGTCCACACCAGCCACTCTTGAAGTAAGGATGTATCTATCACTGTCATCAAGCACTTGAACCAGATTCAAATAGAACAGTCTGGTTAACCTAGGGTAAGCTTCAGAAGGTGGGTTCAACAGACTTCCAACAGATGAGTTTTTCAAGTTCTTAATGTAGTCTAAGTCTAAAATCTCCAATAAATCAGAAATAATTAGACTACAAAAAGACACTTTAGATGATGCATACCCATTCATCCATACCTTCTTGACATCAGAATTAACAAACCAAGATTCAGGCAAGAGGTTCTTACCAAAGTTTGTGGCTTTCTTGGTTTTCACTGCACCGTGCTTAACCCTCTTCTTCTCTGGGATTTCTTCACCCTTCTTTTGTGGAGTTTCTTATACTTTCTTGTCACCAGCCTTCTTCTCTTTTGAAGATGGTACACTCTTCTTTTCCTTCTCAGCAATCAATTATTTCTTCTTCTTACTTGAATCTTCTTCCTGATCCTTATTCCCCTTTTCTTTCTCCATTTCCTCAGTTGTAGATTCTGAATCTGACTCAGCCCTTACTTCTTCTTGAACTTCCTTCACTTTCTTGGTCTTCTTTGTAGGAGGAGAAGTCTCATGAACACTAGCCGTGTCCTCTTAGTCTGATCCATGAATGGTGATCTTCCTGTTAGCCTTTCTCTTCACCCTCTTGTTGGAGGTCTGACCTAGCTGCTTGATCCTTTCTGATTTTCACTCCATTTGGGTTAGGGTTTGAGAGAGATTGAGAGAATGGTAATAGAGAGAGATAGATACGAAGAAATAGAAGTAGAGAATGAGAGAAAATATGTCCTAAAGCTGGCTTAAGTAAGTAGATGAGTTTGACTAAAAGTAGGAGATTTGCATGCAAAAAAAATTCAAAAGATTTTCAAGATATTTGTAGATATTTTGATCAGATCTCTGAACATTTGAAAATATTTTGTAATTATCTAAAAAGATATCATAAAATTTTTCATGATTCAATATTTTTAAAGATAATGCATATCCACTCATCAAAGCAGTGAAACAGTAGTTCAAAGCTTTGAGAAGTTTCAGACTAATACAGAAACTTCAAAGCTTTGAGCCATATTTTCAAGGCTCTAGAAAATATAATCTCAATGCCTTGACTCACACAGATAATACATATAGTAACTATTTACTCCCCCTAAACCAATGCATCCTTGTTTAACATATCCAATTCACGTCTTAGAGATGCAAACCTCTCATCTGGCAGTGGTTTAGCGAAGATATCAGCTATTTGCTTAGAAGTAGAAATAAAAGATAGAACAATATAACCTTTTTCTATATGAATGTCAAATAATCCAGAAGTACTCTTTTTGTCTACTTTGTATTCTGCAAAGTCTGCATCTGAATATCCACTCAACAAAAAGTTATACCTTCTTGGATACCAAATCCCCAAGTCTGTGGTTCCATTCAAATATCTAAAAATCCTTTTCACAGCAATTAAATGACTTTCTTTAGGATCAACCTAAAACCTTGCACACATGCACACACTAAACATAATATCTGGTCTACTAGCAGTTAGATACAAAAGTGAACCAATCATACCTCTGTATTCTTTCTGATTTACACTCTTACCAGTTGTGTCCTTGCCTAAAGACAGTGATGAACTCACAGGGGTCTTTACCACCTTGGACTGTGACATGTTATACTTGTTTAACAAGTCCAGGGTGTACTTTCCTTGATGAACAAAAATTCCTTTCTTCATTTGATGTACATGAAGTCCAATAAAGAAATTTAGTTCTCCCATCAAGCTCATTTCAAATTCTCTGCACATTAGACTTGAAAACTCTTTTGAAAGAGCATCATTAGTAGCACCAAAAAGAATATCATCTACATATATCTGAACAACTAGCATATCTTTTTCCTGATTCTTGATAAAAAGGGTCTTATCAAGCAAACCTCTCTTAAAACCATTTTCCAACATAAATTTTGAGAGTCTATCATACCAAGCCCTTGGAGCTTACTTAAGTCCATATAACGATTTGTCCAGTTTGTAAACATAATCAGGAAAGGTGTCATTTTCAAAACCTGTTGGTTGAGCAACAAATACTTCTTCTTGTAAATAACCATTTAGAAAAGAACATTTGACATCCATTTGGAGAATTTTTATGTGATTATGTGATCCAAATGCAAGACGTATTCTAATTGCTTCTAACCTTGCAACAGGGGTAAATGTTTCCTCATAATCAATACCTTCCTCTTGATTGTATCCCTGTGCAACCAGTCTTGCTTTATTTCTCACAACCTTACCTTTTTCATCAAGCTTATTTCCGAACACCCATCTTGTTCCAGTCACTGATTTATCATTTGTTCTAGGAAAAACATTCTAAACTTTGTTTCTTTCAAACTGATTCAGCTCATTCTGCATTGCAATGATCCAGTCTGCATCTTCTAGTGCTTCTTTTGCAGTTTTGGGCTCAATGAGTGATACAAAAGCACTGAATTCACACAGATTTCTCAATTGACCTCTTGTCTGAGTTCCAGTTGTTGGATCTGATAAAATATTCTCAGCGGGATGATCTGAGAGATATTTGAACTTATTTTTGGGTGTCCAAGTGTATGGACCTTCAAGGCTTTGAGTTCTTGATACAGTAGAAGGAGCATCATATTTCCTGTCAATCTCAGTCTCGAGCCTTTGATATTTTGGCTCAGCAGGAGGTTCAAGGCCTTGAGATTCTTCTAAAAGTTTTTGGTGCTTAGTTTTCCTCTTGCTCTCAAGGTCTTCATTAGTCTCATATTTATTAAAGCTAAGATCCAAAAAATTTTATCTTAGAGAATCATCAGTACTTTCATCAAAAACAACATGATTACTCTCCTCTACAATCTTAGATTTTTATTGTAAATCATGTAAGCCTTGCTGGTTTGAGAATAACCAAGAAACACACCTTCATCACTTCTATCATCAAACTTACCAAGATTATCTTTGCCATTGTTATGCACAAAACAAGTACAGCCAAAAGGCTTAAAGTAAGCAACACTAGGCTTTCTGCCTTTAAACAGTTCATAAGGAGTTTCTTCAAAATTGGCCTGATCAAACATCTGTTGAGCACATAGTTGGCAGTATTAGCAGCTTCTGCCCACAAAGATTTTGTAAAATTACTTTCAAGTAGCATGGTTCTAGACATATCTTCAAGAGTCCTATTTTTCCTCTCAACTACTCCATTTTGCTGAGGAGTTCTAGGTGCATAAAAGTTGTGTGAGATGTCATGCTTTGCATAAAATAAATAAAAATCAAGTTGATCAAATTCCCTACCATGATCACTTCTAATAGACGCAACAGGTACATTTTTCAAAGTTTGAAGCTCTTTGCAAAGTTTTGAAAATTCAGATAATGCTTCAGACTTTTCTCTAATAAACATTACCCAAGTATATCTAGAGTAGTTATCAACCACAACAAGCATATATTTTTACCTCTGGGTGTTTGAACCCTCATAGGACCACACAAGTCCATATGCAGTATTTCTAAGGGTCTGAAGGTACTTACGAAATTCTTTGGCTTGAATGAGCTTCTGGTTTGTTTACCTTGAGTACAAGCCTTGCAAAACTCATCATCCTGGAATTTAAGGATTGGTAATCCCCTTACCAGATCTTTTGAGATGAGCTTATTCAGAGAATGCATGCTTATATGACCAAGCTTTCTGTGCCATAGTTTTGAGTCATCCTTCAAAACTTTGAGACACTTCAGACTATCACCTGCAACTTTTTCAGTGCATAGTGCATAAAAATTATGTGACCTAGGAGCAGTGAGTATGCAAGCTTCTGAGAATTTTCCTGAGTTTTTCTTCATTTGAGAATACTTTTCCCAAATTCTCCAAGTTGTTCACAATATCTGTAAACCTTTTGAACATATCTTTGATGGATTCATCAGAATTCATCTTAAACAGTTCATAGTGCCTCAAAAGGATATTAATCTTTGTCTGTTTGATTTGGCTAGTTCCTTCATAGGTAACAGTCAAGTTATCTCAGATCTCCTTTGCATTTTTGCAGTTGGATATCCTGTTGAAATAATCTGCACTAAGAGCACAATATAATAAGTTCAAAGCTTTGTAATTTTTTGATATCTTTTCAAGTTCAGTAACTGAGAGATCTTCATCAGGTTTGACTGTTCTAACACCATTCACAGTAGTATAGAACAGGTTTAGCCCATTCACAATAATAGACCATAGTTCTATGTCCTGATCTATGATGAACATTTTCATCAATGCCTTCCAATGCACAAAGTTATCACCACAGAACAATGGGGGTCTATTAGATGCCTTCCCTGTGAGAATCCTCCTTCACCTACAAAACTCATTGTCACAAGATTGTTAGATCTTTAAAATGTGACCCAAATCTCTGATACCAATTGAAAGTGTGTAATGTAGGTGTACACATGTATATTAATACTCTAGAAGGGGGGGGGGGTTGAATAGAGTATGCTAGCTTTTTCCAAAACACAAGTTTTTGAAACTTTAGTAGAGCAAACTGTTGATATCTCAAATCTTTGAAAACAACTTGAAAAGCTTAAAGATATAACAACAGAGTATAGAGGCTTCAAAGCTTTTAGACTTGGAAAGCTCTAAAGCTTTGAAACATCTAATATAAACTGTATGTAAAAACAGCAAAAGTAAATAGCAAGAACACGAAGATTTTACAGAGACACGAACTACTGCAATACCTGACTACTAATCCTCAAAAAGTCTTTTAGGAGTGAGTCTCCAGTAGACAGCTTTATGCAATTAGCAGATAGGGAATCCAGGTGATCCTTGTTGATCTTATCATCCTGTACAACTTCCTCAAACTCTTTGATAGATTTGTTAAGTATCTCCTTGCGCGCCTTAAGGGTAGCATGTTCCTTGCTATAGTTGGAGTATTCAAACCTGAGTTGCGCAGAATTGTTGATCTTGGTCAGCCTCTGTACGAGGAAATCCAGGTTTAGTCTCCCTGTCGCGACTTGTTGAAGGCCATTCGTGCTTGAAAGAAGGATTTGAGCACTGGCAACCGAGGTGCTTGCTAGAGTTGTATTATGTACTCTTTCTAAGAGAGAAGCAATCTCTTTGAGAAGATTCGCTCTATCTCTAGGAGCTAGCTCCAGAATTCTTGCAAACGTAGTTAGATACGATATGTGCACCTTCATAAGCCATTCAAGGCAAGCTTGATCAATACCTAGACACGCGAAGATGAAAGGAAATTAGTTAGTAAAGGCATGAGGTCATGAGCCTGACACCATAAGGGGAATTGTCTTACCAGTTCCTTCAGCAATCTGCTGAAGTGAGGCAACAGGAGTCGCCCTTAACCACCACTAGAAGAGGCTATTGCAGCTAACCTTTGGTCTGTTAAAGCTTCACGCGCGAAATATTTTGCAGGAATGGCATATTTCCTTTCAGCAACAACTGGTTCGGCAAATTGCGAGCCCCATATTGCCCATGGATTTTGAGCAAAGAGCATATCCAAGTCAAGGCCAGAGAATCAATGACCATGCTAAGAAGTGACAAGTTTTCACTGGGGCCCTCTAAGGATGCAATACCTCTGGAGGTATCTTGTGCAGGAGGGGGAGCGGTCTTTGCTGACACCTCATCCGCGACTATAGAAGTACTGGTCTTCGAGGTCGCGTCTTGATGAGGCTCAGTTATAACTGCACCATCGTTCCCTTCTCCTTCTGCTTCATTTACACTTGGTGCAGACTCCGGTGCTTCTAGCACACTTTCACGTGCGACGTCAGGTTGCGTCCTGAGAGTTACGGCAATATTAACATCTAGAACGGTCGACTGAACATCCGTCCTGACTTGATCAGGTGCAATGTCATCCCCATTAGACTCAGGATCAGCCTCTCCTTTGTTAGTTTTCGCATTTTGAGGAAAATAACTGGAATTTCTTGCCTCATCAGCGACCTCAAATCGCTCGGCCATTTCAGGAGGAGTCTCAGCTGGCAACGTGGTTGTAGGAGCAACACTTGGAGTAGCAGCGACATTAACTCTATTCGTGGGAATAGCCTTATTCGTGCAAGTCACACTCGTATATCCAATCCATAGTTTCTCGATACTAGGAATATCCTTATTCGTGCAAATAACATCAATATCCTATATTGATTTATTTGAGTCTTGCCAGACATTCTATGAGCACTATCCCTCGAGTGGCCTAGGATATTTTCTCTCGCTATGTGGGAGGGACAAATTCTATCTACGTCCACTACGATCTCTAAGCTTTCTTCTTATTATATCCGGTACACGCCTTTATAGCTACCCAGTTACGGTGTAGCGTTTGACGCTACCAAAATCACAATAATCCATAACTAGACAATGTAGTTATTTCAAGTCTAAGGATGACTATACCATTGCACCACAAGAAGCGCTTGTGACTCAACATAACATGTATGTAGCCTTCTCGGAGATGGGTTAATCCACTGCGCCATTACCCTTAATGCACACCCATGTGTTGGATCGTGATATCTCCATATTAATCCAACCTTATACTAGTCTATAGATGATTGTCCTATTAATCATTATACTGGACTAGGGATATTTAAGATAAACAACACGATTGTAAATCTAAGGACTTCATTACATTAAATATCCAATAAATATACAATGAATGTTCTAGCCAAAATAAATTCATACTAAACTAGATTGCCTCTAGGTCATCTATTCCAACAGTCTCCCACTTGCACTAGAGCCAATCTTACGCATCTCGTATGCCCATGCTCCTAGTGTGCCCTTCATGATTCCACTGCACAAGCAGCTTTGTAAGCGGATATGACAGATTCTCATCTGTAGGAATCTTGCATATCTGAACGTCTCCTCTATCCATAATATCTTGAGTAAGATGGAACTTCCTGAGCACGTTATTGGATTTTTGGTGCGACTTGGGCTCCTTTGATTGCGCGATCGCCCCAGTGTTGTCACAGTACAACTCTACAGGATCCGCAATGCTAGGAGCCACACCAAGTTCGGAAACAAACTTTCTGATCCAAACAGCTTACTTTGCTGCACCATTGGCAGCAATGTACTTAGCCTCTGTTGTAGAATCAGCCACCGTCTCTTGCTTGAAACTCTTCCAGCTCACCACTGCTCCATTCAGGCAAAACACATATACCGATTGTGGTTAAAGTCATCTCTGTCAGTTAGGAAGCTTGCATCCGTGTAACCCTTACACGTAACACTTCCTCACTGCCAAATATCAAGAAAGCATCCTTAGTTCTTCTCAAGTACTTTAGGATGTTCTTAACTGCAATCCAGTGACTCTCAGCCGGATTGGATTGGTATCTGCTTGTCATACTCAAGGCATATGACACATCTGGTCTAGTACATAACATGGCGTACATGATAGATCCTATGGAGGAGGTATAGGGAATTATACTCATGCGTTCCTTCTCAATCTCATTGGAAGGAAAACCACTCTTCGAAAGAGTGATTCCATGTGAAATGGGCAAGAATTCCTTCTTGGAATCTTGCATGTTGAACCGCTTCAACACCTTGTCAATATATGTACTTTGACTTAGGCCTAGCAGTCACTTAGATCTATCTCAATCTTTATATCAAGTATATGGGCTGCTTCCCCTAAGTCTTTCATTTAGAAACACTTTCCTAGCCAATCTTTAATAGATTGCAGCATGGGAATGTCGTTTCCAATGAGTAGTATGTCATCCACATACAAGACCAGAAAAGCTACAGAGCTCCCACTAACTTTCTTGTAGACACAAGACTCATCTCCTTTTCTGGTGAAGCCAAACTCTTTGACTACTTCATCAAAATGTCGATTCCAACTCCTAGAAGCTTGCTTCAATCTATAAATGGATCGTTGCAGCTTACAGATTTTGTTGGCTTGCTTTGGATCTTCAAAACCCTCCGGCTGTATCATATACACGTCCTCGAGGAGATTCCCATAAAGGAATGTTGTCCTGACATCCATCTGCCAAATCTCATAGTCATGGTATGCTGCAATTACAAGTAGGATTCGGATGGATTTGGTCATTGCGATTGGTGAAAATGTTTCATCATAGTCAATACCATGAATCTGTCTGAATCCTTTAGCCACCAATCGGCCCTTATAGGTAATCACATTACCATCCATGTCGATCTTCTTCTTCATAGATCGAACCATATCTAATAGGGTTTGATTCCTCCTCTCGGACATGCCATTCCATTGTGGCGTTCGAGGTGGAGTGTGTTGGGACACGATCCCACACTCTCTAAGATAGTCGTCAAACTCTTGGCTCAAGTATTCTCCTCCACGATCCAATCAAAGAGCCTTGATACTTTTTCCAACTTGCTTCTCTACTTCACTCTTGAATTCTTTGAACTTTTCAAAGGATTCTTATTTGGCCCTCATGAGGTACACAAATCCATATCTACTGAAATCATCAGTAAATGTAATGAAGTAGACGTAACCATCCCTGGCTAGCGTGGCAAATAGCCCACACACATCATTATGTATGAGCGCCAATTGCTCACTAGTCCTCTCACCTTTCTTATTGAAAGGAGACTTTGTCCTTTTTCCCAATAAACAAGCCTCACATGTCTCATATGATTCAAAATCAAATGAGTCTAGGAATCCATCCTTATGGAGTCTAGATACACGTTTCTTGTTTATATGGCCTAAGCGACAGTGCCATAAGTAAGCAGGATTTAAATCATGTATTTTAATCCTCTTGGTATTAATGTTGTAGACATGATTGCTTAGTTCAAGGACATACAGTCCATTAAATAATTGCGCACTACAATAGTGAATATTATTAAAATAAAAGGAACAACAATTGTTCTTTATTGAAATAATAAAACCTTCCTTGTCCAGACAATAAATAGAAATAATTTTTCTGCTCATGCAGGCACAAAATAACAATTATTTAATTCTAAAACTAATCCTGAAGGTAGAGATAGCTCGCACACGCCCACGGCCAACGCAGCAACTTTTGCTCCATTCCCAACGCGCAGGTCTATCTCCCCTTTAGCCAATCTTCTACTTCTCTTTAGATCCTGCTCATTTCGACAAATGTGAGATCCACATCCAGTATCTCATAACCATGATGTAGAGACAGTTCAATTGACATCTACAACAAAAATACCTGGTAGTGGTGGAATCACTATTCCAAGCCTCTCGTCCTCCACATACTTTGGGCAGATCCTCCTACAGTGTCAAGGCTGACTGCAGTAGTGACACTCACCTTTAGTCACACCTTTGGAAATGCCACCAACAGGCTTAAGGGGAGGTTCTTTGGGCTTGGCAACTGACTTGCCTTTGCCCTTGGAGGATGAGGTAAACCTTTTGCCCTTTCCTTTCTGTACCATCATAATGGCCTTGCCCTTACCCTTGTTGATGCTTTGTTCGGCTGTCCTCAACATATTGAGTAAATCTGGCAGTGGTTTCACGATCTCGTTCATGTTATAGTTCATAATGAACTGTCCATAACTCTCAGGCAACGATTGTAACACGAGATCGGTTGCCAACTCTTGGCCGACCGTAAACCCTAGTCGAGAGAGATTCTCCAAGTATCCGATCATTCGGAGTACATGAGGTCCCACAGGGTTTCCTTCATCCAGATGACACTTGAACAATGCCTTAGAGACCTCATACCTCTCCACCCTTGCCTACTCTCGGAAGAGCTGTTTCAGATGCTCGATTATATCGACATCATTCATGTTTTCGTGTTTCTTTTGAAGCTCAGAAGTCATGGTGCATAGCATAAGGTAGGCCGCATCATTAGCGTCATGAACACGCTTTTGATACGCCTTTAGGGCTGCAGGGGTATTGTTCTCTGGACCTGCTGGAACTTGCTCCTCTATTGCGTACAGCTTCTTTTCTTGCTTGAGAACGATTCTCAAGTTTCTGTACCAATCAAGGAAGTTGGTTCCAGAGAGCTTGTCCTTCTCAAGGACAGATCATAGGGAATGTTGTGAACTCGATGAGTTGTTTGCCATTTGGAATTCTACAAAAGGAAAATATGCAAGTTTTAGTATTTGTGAATTTTTGACTATATTCAATAATGGCTAGTTTATCAAATATAGCTCCCACTATTTTTCTACGGGTTATTAACCCTCAAGATATTAATGCGGAAAATATCCTTATAGTTTCTAGTGGGCCAAGATCCATGTTTCATCTCCTTATGAGCTTGCTTTGGAAAGTCACCCATAATTTGACTACTTTAGGTAGGAACAATTCCAATTGCAGCCTATGCAACTCTTGGTTCACTTGGGCAAATAACTTCTTATTTATCCATCTGCATGGATAATCCCAATTGATTGCCTCTAGGTTTTTAATCATATTAATGGCCTAGTTGTGTCCAACCTCTTATTTAAACAATTTTACATAACTTGTTTGTGCCATCGCATTCCATCATGATGAACCAAGTTGCCTTGCTTTGGCATGCACGAACTTGTAAATCATGATGATAATGAGTGTTTTAAATAACGAGAAGGCAAGAACACAATATTTGAATTTTGAGGGATTTTCAAATTCAATTTTAATTGTTTTTGTTGATCCATATCCACTGATCTATCTATTTGAATTTGGGCATAACTCCAAATAATAGATCCGGGTTGTCTAATTATCTTATTATCCTAATTGCATGCATCATCCATACACCAACAACAAAATAATAAGACAATGGCTCGCAGGCCATAAAACCTTGAGAAAAATCTCACAAGTTGAGAAAAAAATGGCTCGCAGGCCATAAAACCTTAATTAATTATTACAATAAATGGATCAGCTCGCAGGCCGTAAACCAAACCACAAAAATTAAATAATCACACCAAACCACATCCTAAGGCCATATCCAACCACCATGAAATTTGCACATAAACAGTTAAAATCCAATTTTAACGCGCTTGGTCAATTTTAATTGATTTTAGGAATATTTCTAGGGTTAAAACGGTCGAAGGGGCCCAACAATCTAATTGCCCGAACCCCAAAGAGGACCGCCTAGGCCTTGGGTCGGCCGGTCCCTAGCCCACACGGCTAGGCCGTGTGCTAGGGCAGCCCCCGGCCCCTAGGCCGCGCCTTACTTGGGCTGCAAGCAAGGAGGGGAAGTCCCCTAAGGGGGACGAACCTATTAGGGAGTTGTTTCCAAAACAACTCCCTTGCTTGTTGCCCAAGTTTGGTTGTTTCCTTGTTTGAAAAGAACTCCTTCTTTCAATAGGATGCCCAAACCCTAGATCTAAGATCCTAAAATTTCTCAAACTCACTAATTCATGCATCCAATGCAAAAACTAGCTCTTGTTTTGTTTGATTATGGACAAATTGCATCATATGCTTGATTTGTCTTTTTTACGTTATAAAAAATAAATTTAAAGTGTACAACTATCAAAACATAACACATAAACCACGTTTCTGTTGTACGACCGGTGGCTCTGATACCACTGTAGGGTATTGATCATGGGTACGCAGCGGAAAATATGATTTATCCATATAATACCCTCCAAGGATCACAGGACAAGAGGCATAACGATGGTAAAGGAAGAATCATGTTACATACCTTGGGGTTTCTCCTGTGATGACTTGTAACGTGAATTGTGTCACGTCTCTACGGTTGATCCACGCCTGGAGTTGAGATCTAGATCTTCCTTCTCCTTTGTGCTAGCTAGGAACGGAGGAAGAGGAAGAAGAAATCACGCAACACGAGTAAACAAGGAGGTGGCGGCCTCCTTTGTTGGCTGACGGGGTAGGGGCGGCGGAAAGGGGTCGGGCGGCCCTCTTGCTTGCTTGCTCTCTCTCATTTTTGTTCTCTCCCACTCAAGTTATGAACAATAGGCTCATAAGTGAGCGAATGAAGGAATGAGCATCCTTTTCAACTACCTAAAGGACCTTATATAGTCCAACAAATCCTTTTCAACTACCTAAAGGACCTATTCTAGTCCTACTAGAATTCAATTTTATCCCTTCCTTGCAAATTAGTCCTACTAAGTTTGCAAGGTGTTGCAAAGTGATCCTTCTAATTAATTAATTAATCATATTAATTAATTCCGAAATCTATTTCAACTCTATATAGCGTGTGACCCCATAGGTTCTATCTAGTTGGTAGCAACAATTTGCTAATATGGAGCCGTTTCTAGCAAAACATCCATTCTAGCCAACTAATAGAATAGTCATCCGACAAACCTTGTACAAGTAATTGTCACATCCCTTTGTCTCTATATCCGGATTGGACACAAGACATACAAGTCACACTTGTATATACAATCTATAGTTTCTCGATCCTGGGAATAGCCTTATTCATTCAAATAACATCAATCTCCTATATTGATTTATTTGAGTCTGGCCGGACATTCTATAAGCACTATCCCTCGAGTGGCTTAGGATATTTGCTCCCGTTATGTGGGAGGGACAAATTCAATCTCAGCCACTACGATCTCTAAGCTTGCTTCTTATTGTATCTGGTACACGACTTTATAGCACCCAGTTACGGTATAGCGTTTGACGCTACCAAAATCACTATAATCCACAACTAGACAATCTAGTGATTTCTGTAGGGTTTTGATTCATGGATGCGCAACGGAAACACAAACAATCATAACCCATGCAAAACCCTCCAAGGATCACAAGTCAAGATACATAATGATGGTAAAGGAAGAAATCAATAACACACCTTAGGGTTCTCCTTTGATGACTTCAAACGCGAATTGTGTCTTCTCTATAGTTGATCCACGCCTAGAGTTGAATTCTAGATCTTCCAATCCAATGGAGCTAGCCGGGAAAGAGGAAGAGGAAGAAGAATCACGCAAAACGAGACGAAACAAGGAGGTGTTCGGCCTCCTTGTGGCCGACGGGGACGGGCGGCGGCAAAGGGGGGCGGCGTGCTCCTCTTTGCTTGCTTGCTCTCTCCTTTTTGTTCTCTCCCACTGAATTTATGATCAATAAGGTCATAAATGTGGGAAGGAAGGAAGGAGTGTCCTTTATATAGTCCAACAAATCCTTGCCAACTACCTAAAGGACCTATTCTAGTCCTACTAGAATTCAATTTAGTCCCTTCCTTGCAAATTAGTCCCTACCAAGTTTGCACGGTATTGCAAAGTGATCCTTCTATTTCATTAATCCAATCAATTCATTCCCGAATCTAGTTCAACTCTATATAGGGTGTGACCCCATTGGTTCTATCTAGTTGGTAGCAACAATTTGCTAATATGGAGCGGTTTCTAGCAAAACATCCATTCTAGCCAACTAATAGAATAGTCATCTTGACAAACCTTGTACAAGTAATTGTCTCATCCCTATGTCTCTATATTCGGATTGGACACGAGACATACAAGTCACACTCGTATATCCAATCCACAGTTTCTCGATCCATGGGAATAGCCTTATTCGTGCAAATAACATCAATATCCCATATTGATTTATTTGAGTCTGGCAAGACATTCTATAAGCACTATCCCTAGAGTGGCCTAGGATATTTGCTCCCGTTATGTGGGAGGGACAAATTCTATCTACGTCCACTACGATCTCTAAGCTTGCTTCTTATTGTATCCGGTACACGCCTTTATAACTACCCAGTTACGGTGTAGCGTTTAAAGCTACCAAAATCACAATAATCCGCAACTAGAATATCTAGCGACTTCAAGTCTAAGGATGAAAATACCATTGCACCACGAGGAACTTGTGACTTAACATAACGTGTATGTAGCCTTCTCGGAGATGGGTCAATCCAGTGCGCTATTACCCTTAATGCATACCTATGTGTTGGATCATGATATCTCCATATCAATCCAACCCCATACTAGTCTATAGATGAATGTCCCATTAATCATTATACTGGACTGGGGATATTTAAGATAAACAACACAATTGTAAATCTAAGGAATTCATTATATTAAATATCCAATAAATAATAAAATGAATTTTCTAGCTACAAATAAATTCATACTAAACTAGATTGCCTCTAGGGCATCTATTCCAACAGTCTCCCACTTGCACTAGTGCCAATCTGGCGCATCTCGTATGCCCATACTCCTTGTGTTCCCTTCATGCTTCCACTGCGCAAGCGGATTTGTAAGCGGATCTGAAAGATTCTCATCTGTAGGAATCGTGCATATCCGAACGTCTCCTCTATCGATAATATCTCGAATCAGATGAAACTTCTTGAGCACGTGCTTGGATTTCTGGTGCAACCTGGGTTCCATTGATTGCGCGATCGCCCCAGTGTTTTCAAAATACAACTCAACTGGATCTGCAATGCTAAGAACCACACCAAGTTCAGAAACAAACTTTATGATCCAAACAGCTTCCTTTGCTGTGCATTTTGCAGCAATGTACTCTGCCGCTGTTGTAGAATCAGCCACCGTCTCTTGCTTGGAACTTTTCCAGCTCACCGCTGCTCCATTCTGGCAAAACACATATCTCGACTGTGATCTAAACTCATCTCTGTCGGTTTGGAAGCTTGCATCAGTGTAACCCCTTACACGCAACTCTTCCTCTCCGCCAAACATCAAGAAAGCATCCTTAGTTCTTCTCAAGTACTTTAGGATGTTTTTTAATAGAATCTAGTGACTCTCACCTGGATTGGATTGGTATCTGCTTGTCATACTCAAGGCATATGACACATTTGTTCTAGTACACAACAAGGCGTACATGATAGATCCTATGGCCGAGGCATAGGGAATTCTAC